>JAYESD010000001.1:48046116-49409468 GCA_036927565.1 Tuctoria greenei | reverse complement strand
TCGCTCGCTTTAATAAAATTCTCAACAACTTGCATAGCGTCAATGTTAAATTTTCAGATGATGAAAATGCTAGGCAATTGCTAAGTGCATTAGACATGTCAATTTGGGACATGAAAGTTACATCCATTTGTGAATCTACCGTCATGAGTACACTTACTTTAGATGTGCTATATTCCAAGTTAAAAACTCATAAAATTGGTATAATATCTCTTAAAACCCCAACAAGTCTATTGCTTTTGTTTCTCAACGTGACATGCTAGCTCCGGTCAATCTTCATCTTGTGGTACACTTGCTTTGTTGTCCTCTCTAACCCTTGAACAAATGAGGACTTTCCAGAGAGAGCTAGCACTTCTCTCTACTAGGTTCTCAAAAGCATTGCAAAATGTGAGAACTAGGAGGAGAGGAAGCTTCGAACCACAACAATGCTTCGAATGTGGTAAGACAGGACACTTTCATACAGATTGTCCTAACCTTTCAGGTTCTACTTCCCGAGAGAAAAACAATGAGACGAAGAAGAGCTGTACAGGTCGCCAACTGGTAAACAGTTTTATCTCCGCACCAAGGAACTGGCTCAAGCGACGTGGACATTGAAAGTGACAAAGATGAAGATGATTTGACAAAGAAGAAGAAGAAGAAGAAGAAGAAGAAGAAGAAGAAGAAGAAGAAGAAGAAGAAGAAGAAGAAGAAGAAGAAGAAGAAGAAGAAGAAGAAGAAGAAGAAAAGAAGAAGAAGAAGAAGAAGAAGAGAAGAAGAAGAAGAAGAAGAAGAAGAAGAAGAAGAAGAAGAAGAAGAAGAAGAAGAAGAAGAAGAAGAAGAAGAGAAGAAGAAGAAGAAGAAGAAGAGAAGAAGAAGAAGAAGAAGAAGAAGAAGAAGAAGAAGAAGAAGAAGAAGAAGAAGAAGAAGAAGAAGAAGAAGAAGAAGAAGAAGAAGAAGAAGAAGAAGAAGAAGAAGAAGAAGAAGAAGAAGAAGAAGAAGAAGAAGAAGAAGAAGAAGAAGAAGAAGAAGAAGAAGAAGAAGAAGAAGAAGAAGAAGAAGAAGAAGAAGAGAAGAAGAAGAAGAAGAAGAAGAAGAAGAAGAAGAAGAAGAAGAAGAAGAAGAGAAGAAGAAGAAGAAGAAGAAGAAGAAGAAGAATGAAGAAGAAGAAGAAGAAGAAGAAGAAGAAGAAGAAGAAGAAGAAGAAGAAGAAGACAGAAGAAGAAGAAGAAGAAGAAGAAGAAGAAGAAGAAGAAGAAGAAGAAGAAGAAGAAGAAGAAAGAAGAAGAAGAAGAAGAAGAAGAAGAAGAAGAAGAAGAAGAAGAAGAAGAAGAAAGAAGAAGAAGAAGAAGAAGAAGAAGAAGAAGAGAGAAGAAGAAGAAGAAGAAAGAAGAAGAAAGAAGAAGAAGAGAAGAAGAAGAAGAAGAAGAAGAAGAAGAAGAAGAAGAAGAAGAAGAAGAAGAAGAAGAAGAAGAAGAAGAAGAAGAAGAAGAAGAAGAAGAAGAAGAAGAAGAAGAAGAAGAAGAAGAAGAAGAAGAAAGAAGAAGAGAAGAGAAGAAGGAAGAAGAAGAAGAAGAAGAAGAGAGAGAAGAAGAAGAAGAGAAGAAGAAGAAGAAGAAGAAGAAGAAGAAGAAAGAAGAAGAAGAAGAAGAAGAAGAAGAAGAAGAAGAAGAAGAAGAGAGAAGAAGAAGAAGAAGAAGAGAAGAAGAAGAAGAAGAGGAGAAGAGAAGAAGAAGGGAAGAGAAGAAGAAGGAGAGAAGGAGAAGGCGAAGAAGAAGAAGAAGAAGAGAAGCAGGAGAAGAAGCAGAAGAAGCCGAAGAAGAAGAAGAAGAAGAAGAGAAGAAGGGCTTTCTAGGATCGCCAATGGTTCAGCGACGTGGCCATTGGAAGTGACGAAGATGAAGATGATTCGGCAACATGTGCTTCATGGCGGGCAAGTCCAGATCAAGTATGGAGGAGGCTGAACACAACAGCGACAATGAAGAGGTATGTCCTACTTGCGAAGAAATGTGTGATGCTATTTCTCGTGCCACTATTAATAGTTAAGAAAAATGACAAAAAGCTTAGGGGTAGTGCTGCTAAATTGAATCACTAGAATCTGAAATCAACCGGTTTAAAAACTTTGATTCTAGTGATGATGCATGTCCCTCATGTGACTTAATATATGAACAATTGTCCTCATTAAGAAGTGCGCACACCTCCACACTTGATAAACATGAGTTAGAAATTGAATAGAACAAAGAGCTTTCTGCACTTAATGATAAAACTTGAAAGATGCTAGTTGTTCTACAATTGATTTGCATTGTTCTACTTGTGATGATCTTGATAAGAAACTACAAGATGCTATGAATGAAATTTCTATATTGAACAATGCTTTATGTTCTCGTGAAGTTAAATTTTGTTCAATTGCAAATAAAAGGAAAAACTTCATGTGAAAATTGCCTTGATCTGTCCAATAAAATGATAACATGCATAGGACATTAGATCGGTTTTGTAATGGGAATATGAACCTAACTTGCTGCTGAATTCTTCCAGGTCTTGCAATTATAAAAATGGTTTAGGTTTTGATTCTCATGCTCATGCTAAGGCACATCCACCTAAATTGTAAAGTCATTAGGAAGTGGTTTGATTCAAACAGTTCCTAAACAAAAAGAAGTGGTTTTCAAATCTGCAGGAGTGTTGTCTCATTTGGTTTGAATAAAAATGTTTCTTGCTCATCTAGAAATGAACACAAAAATTAAATTTCACTGTACCTACTTTGGTAGAGATGGTCATGTCAAAGATTTTTGTTATAGACTAGCTAAACAACAAAAACAGGAAAGAATGATTGCTCGTAACTTGAGTTTCTCTTGATAGATTTGAGGGATTCTTGTTGTGTCTTCTCCGTGACTTGATTCTCTCTGATATCTATCACTTTTGTCACGGTGAAACACATTTAGATTAGTCTCACAAACCGATATCTTTAACAGATCGTTTTTCTGCCGAAGAGGTTGGGATTTAATTGTTTCCGCTGTGTAAGATTTTTAAATCTACCATTCACCCCCCCTCTGGTAGCTTTTCATGTGCTCTTCGATCCTACAGGCCCAAGACTCTTGTGACTAACCTGAGAGGACCCAAGCAAGCTTGGGTACCTAGAACCAAGGAATAATCTTGTTTTGCAGGCCTACTCCTCCGGTGGATCAAAATGGGTGCTAAACAGCGGGTTGCACAAATCACATGACCAGAGAGAGGAACATGTTCGTGGAGTATGAGCACAACGCAGATCCAAGTGAAGGGATATACTTTGGAGACAACAGCCAAGGAAAGGTCCTTGGCAGTGGTAAAATTGAAATCTCTTTTCAACATTCCCTCTCGAATGTTTTTACATGTAGATTCTTTAGATTATAACCTTTTGTCAATATCTCAGCTATGCAACAAAGGTTATAACTGTTTATTCACTAATGAGGGTGTGACCGTTTTTAGAAGAAGCGATGGCTCGATTGCATTCAAGGGAATGTTTAAGGGAAAGCTTTAAACTTGTTGACTTCAATAAAGATAAAGCTAAACTCAACACTTGCTTGGTTGCTAAAACTAACATGGTATGGCTGTGACATAGACGGCTAGCCCATGTTGGGATTGAGAAATGTGCAAAAACTTCTAAAAGGTGGTCACATCCGAGGTTTAAAGGATGTTGTTTCTGAGAAAGATAGGCGGTCACCGCTTGCCAGGCGGGAAAACAAGTTGGAGCACCGCACCCCGCCAAGAACGTGATGACTACTACAAGACCGTGTAACTTCTTCATATGGACCGTTTCGACCCAATTGCTTACATAAGCAGCGGCGGTAACGAATATGGTTTAGTTATTGTTGATGATTTTTCAAGATTCACCTGGGTATTTTTCTTGTATGATAAAATCAGAAACTCAGGGAATCCTCAAAAAATTCCTAAAAAGAGCTCAAAACAAATTCTCATCAATCGTGAAGAATAATAGAAAGTGACAACGGGATAGAATTAAAAAAATACACAAGTTGAGGAGTACCTTGATGAATAAGGAATAAAGCACGAGTTTTCAGCACCCACTCCCCTCAACAAAACGGGGTGGCCGAAAGGAAAAAACGGAACGCTAATTGAAATGGCGAGGACAATGTTGGATGAATACAAGGCATCAGACCGGTTTTGGGCTGAAGCGGTAAACACAGCTTATCATGCCACAAATCGGTTGTATCACTGACTCTTGAAGAAAATGCCATATGAGCTTCTTACTGGTAACAAATCAAATGTTTCATATTTTAAAGTATTTGGTTATAAATGTTTTATTCTGAACAAGAAACTGAGGACTTCAAAGTTCGCTTTGGAATTTGATGAAGGGTCCGGCTCGGTTATGATTCGAACGCCTACGCCTATCTTGTCTTCAACAAAGTCTCTAGCCTTGTTGAAGTAGCACGTGACGTAGTGTTCGATGAGACTAACGGCTCCCAAGTGGAGAAAGTTGATAAGTGTGTCCTAGATCAAGAAGAAGCCCCATGTGAAGTGTTGAGAAGAATGGCACTTGGTGATATTCTACCTCAAGAGCAACCACAAGACTCAAGTGCACAAGATGAACCTCAATAAGGAACAATGATCAAGGAGGATCTCATGCACGAGGTCAAAATCAGGAAGATCAAGAAGATCCATATAAACATGGAAGCAATGATTTAGGGGAAGACAATGACAATGAAGACAATGAAGAGCGAGCAACTTCACAAATCCCTCACCCAAGAGTACATCAGATTGTGCAAAGAGATCATCCCGTCAACAACATCATTGGAGATATTGCTAAGGTAGTAACTACTAGATCTCCCATAGCAAATTTTTGTGAATATTACTCTTTTGTTTCTTTTCTGGAACCATACTGGGTAGAAGAAGCCTTAAAGGATCCATACTGGGTGATTGCAATGCAAGAGGAGTTGAACAACTTCAAGAGAAATGAAGCGTGGGAACTGGTGGAAAGACCAAAGGCAAACATTGTTGGAACCAAATGGGTCTTTCGGAACAAACAAGATGAACATGGAGTGGTAACGAGAAATAAAGCAAGACTTGTGGCTAAAGGTCACTTACAAGTTGAAGGTTTGGACTTCGACGAAACTTTCGCTCGAGTAGCTAGACTTGAGTCCATTCGTATTTTATTGGCATATGCTACTCACCATAATTTCAAGTTGTATCATATGGACATCAAAAGTGCCTTCCTCAACAGTCCAATTAAGGAGGAAGTGTACGTGGAGACCCCACCAGGATTTGAAGATCAAGAGTACCCCAACCATGTCTATAAACTGCTCATTTTGTGAAGAGTTTAACAAGATTATGACAGATAGGTTCGAGATGTCGATGATGGGTGAATTGAAGTTCTTCCTGGGATTTCAAGTGAAGCAATTAAGAGAGGGCACGTTCATAAGTCAAACCAAGTACACGCAAGACATCCTCAAGAAGTTCAATATGGACAAGGCCAAGCCCATCAAGACACCCATTTCAACTAATGGACATCTCGACCTCAACGAAGACGGTCCAAATGTAGATCAAAAGGTATATCGGTCTATGATTGGCTCATTACTCTATTTATGTGCATCTAGGCCAGATATTATGCTTAGTGTATGCATGTGTGCAATATTTCAAGCCACACCTAAAGAGTGTCATTTAGTAGCTGTAAAAAGAATCCTAAGATACTTTGTACACACACCCAACTTGGGCCTTTGGTATCCCTAAGGATTCATGTTTAACTTGATAGGTTATTCCGATGCCGACTACGCAGGATGCAAAGTCGATAGGAAGAGCACGTCGGGGACTTGTCAATTCTTTGGAAGATCCCTAGTTTCATGGTCATCCAAAAAGCAAAACTCCATTGCTCTTTCCACAGCCGAAGCGGAGTATGTTGCAGCCGGTAGTTGTTGCGCACAACTACTTTGTATGCGACAAACTCTAAGGGACTATGGTTACAATCTGAACCATATTCCACTTCTATGCGATAATGGGAGTGCTATAAAAATTGCACACAACCCAGTAGAGCACTCAAGAACTAAGCGCATCGATACTCGTCACGATTTCCTAAGAGATCATTCATTAAAAGGTGATATTGTAATTTCACATGTTCGGACTGAAAAATAACTTGCAGATATTTTCACCAAGCCATTAGATGAGAAAAGGTTTTGTGAGCTAAGAAATGAGCTAAATATACTTGACTCTCGAAATGTGGCTTGAAACACTACATATCTGATTGTAATTTCAATGTTTACTCATTTTTGCCAAAATTTTCCCATGATCTTGATTTTCTCTAAAAAAACTATTTAAATGAGTAAATCTTGGTGAATTATATTCATTGTATCACTGTTTATTGCTTACTGGTCATGTTCATTAAGATTATTTGCGAAATAATGTCCTTTAGATTACTATTAGATCAAACAACTAAAATCTAGTTGTATTATTTCAGTTCTGTCCTGCTGACACTGAACTTGTCCGGCGTCAGCACCGGACTAGTCCGTTGTTACAGACTAGTTGGCCCTAGTCCGACACATTGGACTTGTCCGGATTTGTCAGGTTAACCCTAATCCACTGCCAGGAGCACATCTTCCACCTTTCAGAACCTCCATTGCATTCTCTCTCCTCTTCCGTTAGCTCCAAAGGAGAATTTTCACATCTAGCCACCAAAATCGTGGATTTATCCAAGGGAAATCTCCACCTCGGCGCGGAGCTTGTCCACTCCGGACTAATCCGGCCCAAAGTTCGCTCCTTCAACACGAATCTTTACTTTTCGGTAAAATCCCCCTCAAACCCTAGCTCTCAACTTTTCTTGATTCTAGCTTGTTTCACTCGATTCCTAGGGCATACATTACTACTCTAGATGTACTCCAACTATTTCCTAGTCCTTGTTAATCGATTCGAGCTAGATGTGTTGAAAATAGGAATTTAGGGTTCTTATACCAGACCGGACTAGTCCGGTGTTCGATGCGGACAAGTCCTGTTAACCGGACAAGTCCGCTCTCTGAAAACGGACAAGTCCAGTACATGACATTTTGAACTTCTAAATCCCAATTCGCACTAGTCTCAAATTGATTCTTATCTAATCCTTGAATCTCCTTGGCAGACACGATGTCTTCAGGTTCAAAAGATAGTTCCTTTCACTATGATGAAGAGGTAGAGCGCGCTCGAGTGCAAAGAGTCAAGGAGAGGGTGATGAAGAAAAGACATGATGTTAATGTCCACTCTCCTCCTTCAGATGACACCATTCCTAAGAGGAGAGTTGTAGTGAAGAAAGCATAGGGCAAGGATGCAACTGGGAGCTCATCGGGGCCCAAGAGAGCCCTCAACAAGGGCAAAGGACTTGATAGTGGCCCTATTGGCCCATTGAAAATGAAAGCTCCTACTCACCGCAACATACAACCATCTAGTGCTGATTTCACTAGCAAAGGTGGTTAGCTAGGTGACAAGTTCACGAAGGTAGAAGTCTATGATCAGCCCAAACAATCAGCTGATCCCAGATTCTAGAGTAATTTCCATGCTGACTACTATGAGCATGTGTATTTAAAGATGAGAAATCCTATCACTGAAAGTCAATGGGTTGATATCGCCTATCTACATTCCAAAAGATGTCATGTCTATCAAGAAGTTCTGGAAGCCTTGGAGCTGCATGGACTAAAAGATCTAGTCTCTTTCCAGCGGGACTGGAACATTGAGGTCATCACTCAATTCTACTCAACTCTCTATTTTGCTCATGATGAAAATGACAGGATGATTTGGATGACACATGGAGCGCAGTACAGTGTCACTTATGAGGAGTTTGCAAGAATTATTCATCTGGAAGATTCTTTGGAGAATGACATCATTATCCACAATCTGAAGCCTCTAGTGAAAGATCAACTTGACTTTCTCTATGATACAAAGATTCCATTCAAGTCTCCAACCACTAAGCATTTGAAGCCTTTCTATGCTGTACTTAATAGGATCCTGAGGAAGACCATAGCTCCCAAAGAGGGAGATGCAAGGACCATTTAAGGCGCCCTAAGAACATTGATGAAGGTGATAAGCAGGAAAAGGACTTTCAATGTCTTTGAGTAAATGTACAATGACATTGCGAACATCTCTATCACTCCTAACATGTCCTGTGGCTATGCATCTGACATCATGTATATGATTGAGAAGGTGAAGGACTGGAATTTGTCAAGGATGTGCCTCATACTAGATCAGGCCCAAGAAGCCTACTATCTACACTGTCTCCTCTACTCCTACTTCACCTGCAGAGGAAAGAAGATCCATGAGGGCTCATGAAGGCACAAGACCTAAGGCCGCTGCTCCTGCTCCTCCACCTCCTAGAGTGTCATCCAGTGGAATACTGAAAATGCTTACATCCATCTTTACTTCTTGTCGCAAAGTGGAAATCAAGCAGCATAAAGTGTGTCTGAAAGTGCATCTTGGCATCCCTTGTGGGTTTTGGCAGATTTATGACAAACAAATGAGATCCTAAACAAATTATTGAGATAAGCGCAGGTTTCAATAAAATTATGAATAAAGCGCTAAAAGAAAGGAGAGTGAAGAATCAAGTTGAAATGAGATCAATAAGCTGAATAGAATACTTTTTGTGTATGGAGAGTGTTGGAGGAACACACTCCAAGAGCTCAAGCAAAAGAAGTCACTCTCACTGCACAAGTCTACATAGGTCCAGACTAGTCCGATGTTCACCGGACTAGTCCGATAAAGTAAGGACTAGTCTGATAATCCTTCTGATCAATATCGGAAAAGTCCAATATTCCACAAAGAAGTCTGATAACCTCTCTGACTAAAATCGGATAAGTCCTCAAAGTGCGGACTTGTCCTCAATTCACTAAGGAATTCATCACAACCGGACTAGTCCGATATGTGTCGGACCAGTCCGAACATCTCCATAAGCAAAAATGGACTAGTCCGACATTTGCTGGTCAACTCCGATAATTCAGGACACTTAGGGTTTCCCACACGCCGCACACAGGACTAGTCCGGAGTCTAGCACGGATTAGTCCGGACATCGTGAACCCTAATGGTAAGCTTTGGAAACCCTAGTATAAATTGAGGTGTATGGCCCCTAATCAAACTCTGTCGACTCCCTGCGCCGTCACACCCTCCAAGAGCCTAGAAACACGTCTCTCCACACAATCCAACACAAGAAAGATCAAATTCTTGAGGATTAACCATATATCAAATGAGAGACACGTTTTTCACGACTTGAGCTCTTGGGTTTGTTTCTCTCTCACACTCTCGCAGTTTCGTCGCATACTTTTTGAGTGTGTTTGGTGGTGTTCTTGAATCATAACTCTTGGGGAGCCCTCAACTTGTGAGAAGGCCCCTTGAACATGTTTATCTTACCCCTTTGTGATTAATGCAAGAGAATCGGCCTCCGTGGCAATTTGATGAGGGTAGGGTTGGTGAAGACCCGATCCTTTCGCGGGCTCCACAACGTGGATCTAGATTTACTCTATGGAATCGAACCACGAGATAAAAATCATTGTGTCCATTGCTTTTGTTCTTTCAATTAATCGTAATCTAGGGTTTGCTCAATCTTGTTCAACTTGCGTTAAAACTTTGAAACTAAAGTTAACTTATGCTACATGTAGTTTTATTGAAGCAATACACTCTATTTGTAACTCAATTTCCGCTGCATAGAGTACCTTGATCGAAATCACTGATCAAGCTTGATCAATCTAGTCCGCATATACTGGACTAGTCTGATTTCTCTGTATTTGATCAGGTTGCTAAGTGTTTCAGGTTCCGACAAAAAATTCTAAAAGCCTATTCACGCCCCCCCCTCTAGGCTACATTCAATTGGTATCAGAGCAGGACTCTTCAAAAGGAGGCTAATCACTTGAAAAGAAGATGTTGGACATGAAGGATGTGCACAAGAACTTCAACCAGGAGAAGGTTGAAGATGAAAAGGCCCAGAAGTTGGAGAAGCTCCTCGACGCCATCATGGACTTCGAGGATGATGATGAGGAGACGCTTGAACTCAAGGCGCTCATAAGGAAGAAGGCCTTCTCTAAAGGAAAGATAAAGATTGATGATGATAAGAAGAAGAAGGGGGTGTAGTCACACCGACTACTCCCGATATCCTTTTAACTATGATCGCTTAAATTCAAATAATAATCATTATCTATCAATTCTCTTGGAAAATCCCCACACTTTGATGGCAATTATTACTCAATCTGGAGGCAAAATATGAAGATGCATTTAATATCGCTTAACCCCAACTTGTGGCATAAAGTGTGTACAAGGATAGATATCCCGAATGACGATCAAGAGCTCACACCAAGCCAAGAGCAAGCTATTCATCAGAACGCTCAAGTTGCAGCTGTCATAACTTCATCATTGAGCCGAGATGAGTTCACCAAGGTGGATGGACTCGAAATTGCTAATGAAATATGGGACACATTACAAACTGCACATGAAGGCGCTCGTCATGTGCGAGAGGCAAAAATTGAAATGATTGAAGGCGAATTGGGGAGATTCGCCATAGAAGAAGATGAGTCACCGCAAGACATGTATAGTCGGTTGAAGACTCTCATTAATAAAGTTCGAGCATATGGAAGCAAAAAGTGGAATGGTCATGAGGTGGTGAAGCTAATTCTTAGAGCCTTCGTGCCTCGCAATGTGACTCTATGTTCGATAATAAGAGAAAGCCCCAAGTACAAGAAAATGACACTGGATGAATTGCTTGGAAAGATCATCAACTTTGAGATGATGGAAAAGCAAGCAAAACATGTCAAAGAGATTGCCGACCTCACCTGAGCAAAGAAGATAGGAGTCGCGTTGAAGTACACTTGCAAGCCCATATATAAAGAAGCTCGAGAAGCTCAACAAGAAGTGGACAGCAACAACGAAAGCAATGATATAGATGAAGAGGACATGATCCTCTTTATGAAGAAATTCAAAAAGATGATGAAAAGAAGACAAGGTGGTAAACCAAATGAAAGAAGACACAAAGAAAAGTCAATACCTAAGTTGAGGCGTGCTTGCTATAACTGTGTGAATACAACTACTTTATAGTTGATTTTCCTTATGAAGAAAACGAAAAGAAGACCAAGGATACAAAGCCTCAACCTAAGAAGATGTTTTAGAAGAAAACGCAAAGTGGACAGGCGCACCTAGGAAAAGAGTGGGACTCAAATGATGAGTCCTCACCCGAAGAGGAAGAGGAGATGGCTAGCATAGTCATCAAGAAGACAAACAAGAAATCCACCCTCTTCCCAACTATTGGCGCAAGGAAAGACAATGACACATGTCTAATGGCGAATGAAGGTAAAAGAAGGGTAACAACTAAATCTTCCTCCTCGCATTCTTACTCTAGTGATAGTGATGCTTATAGTGATAATGAAGATATGCTTGTTGGCTTAGATAAGAAAACTACTGCAAAAATGAAATTCTAGATGGATAAACTTATTGATAAGGAGGATCTTGTTGATCACCAAGAAAATATGATCATCCTTCAAAAGGAGGAGTATCTTAAGATCGAAAAGCTCCTTGAACTTGAAAAGGAGCGAAGCAAGTCACTAGAGCTTGAGTTAGCTTCAAGCAAAGAATATTGCTTGAAGTTAAGTGACTCAAATGTAATCATCAAGGATGAACTTGCTAACTTACCAAAGTTAACAAGATCCATGAGGTACAAGTAGAGTCACTCAAGCAAAGTGACCCTTAATCCTTTTCAAGCTCACCTCCTCAAAACTTAAAATCTGAAACTACTATTACTTGTGCATGTGCTAAAATTGACACTAATTTGAAGGATAAGTCATACTTGACAAAGGACATGCATCCTTCCCGTAGCGGCATATTTGACAAGGAGAAGATCAAGTATGCACGCAATGCATACCTGGCCACAAGACCTCCTAATGTCAAGTATGGCATTGGGTATTCCTATGGTGAAAAGCAAAATGCTAGAAGCCACAAGAATAACAAGGAGTGCATTGCTTTTGTCAAGGGAAACTCCCCTCAAGCTAGAAAGGCGAATAATGTTGATATGTCCAAACATGTTAACACATATGAGCAACAACTATTGTTTAGAACCTTTGACGCATCATATGTACTCATGAAAAGTAACTTTGGTAGAGTTTATGCTAAATATGTTGGGCCACGCCATGGGAACACCAAGTCTCATGTGTGGGTGCCCAAATCACTTGTAACTAACCTCGAAGGACCCTAGAAAGCTTGGGTACCTAAAACCAAGGCGTAAATTGTTTTTGCAAGCCTACTCCTCCGGTGGAGCAAAATGGGTGCTAGATAGTGGATGCACCAACCACATGACCAGAGAAAGAAGGATGTTCGTTGAATATGAAGTAAATGAAGATCCAAGCGAGGGCATCTATTTTGGAGACAACAGTCAAGGAAGGGTGCTCGGTACCGGTAAAATTGCAATATCATCTCAACACACTATTTCTCACATTTTACATATCGATTCCTTAGATTATAACCTATTATCCATATCTCAATTATGTGACAAGGGTTATAATTGCTTGTTCACTAATGAGGGTGTGACTGTTTCTGAGGAGTGATGACTCGGTTGCATTGAAGGGTGTGTTAAAGGGAAAGCTTTATCTTGTTGACTTCAACAAAGATAAAGCCGAACTTGACACATGCTTGATTGCAAAGACCAACATAGGTTGGCTGTGGCATAGACGGCTAGCACATGTTGGTATGAGGAATATTCAAAAAACCGCTTAAGGGCGATCACATCTGAGGTTTAAAGAATGTTATTTTTGAGAAAGATAGGCCTTGTAGCGCGTGGCAAGCCGAGAAGCAAGTAGGAGCACCTCATCCCGCGAAGAACGTCATGACAACGACAAGACCGCTCGAGTTACTTCACATGGATCTATTTGGACCAATTGCTTACATAAGCATTGGCGGTAAAAAATACGGTTTAGTAATTGTTGATGATTTTTCGCGCTTCACGTGGGTTTTCTTTTTGCATGATAAGACAGAAACTCAAGGAACCCTCAAGAAGTTTCTCAAGCGTGCCCAAATGAGTTCTCATTGAAGATCAAGAACATATGAAGTGAGAATGGCACGGAGTTCAAGAACACCCAAGTGGAGGAGTACCTAGACGAAGAAGGCATAAAACATGAATTTTCAGCACCGCACTCCCCTCAATAGAACGGAGTAGCCGAAAGGAAGAAACGAACCCTCATAGAGATGGCGAGGACAATGCTTGAGGAGTACAAGACTTCGGATCGATTTTGGGCTGAAGCGGTCAACACCGCTTGTCACGCCATAAATCGACTCTATCTTCATCACCTACTCAAGAAAACGCCATAATGAACTACTCACAGGTAACAAGCCTAATATTTCCTATTTTCAAGTTTTCAGTTCTAAATGTTATATCTTGAACAAGAAGCCTAGGACTTCAAAGTTCACTTCGAAGTCCAATGAAAGTTTCTTGCTTGGCTATGATTCGAACTCTTATGCCTATTGTGTCTTCAACATGGTCTCCGGGCTTGTTGAAGTAGCACGTGATGTAGTTTTCGATGAAACTAACGGCCCTCAAGAAGAGCAAGTTGATCAATGTGTGCTAGATAGAGAAGAAGCTCCATGTCAAGCATTGAGAAGAATGGTATTGGGCGATGTTCAACCACAAGCGCCACCTCCAAATGCAAATGAAGAAGATGAACCACAAGTGGAGGTAATGGATCAAGGGGGAGCTTCTACACAAGATCAACCTCACGAAGATCAAGGTGACCAACAAATCAATGAGGGCAACCATCTAGGGGTAGAATAAGATGACCATGAAGATTCAAGACCACAAGTGCCACATCCAAGAGTACACCAATGCGTCGAAAGAGATCACCCTGTCGGCCAACATAATCGGTGACATCCGAAAGGGAGTAAAAACTAGATCTCGTATTGCTAATTTTTGTGAACATTACTCGTTTGTATACTCTCTGGAACCTCACATGGTTGAAGATGCATTGAAAGATCCGGATTGGGTGATGGCAATGCAAGAAGAATTGAACAACTTCAAACGGAACGAGGTGTGGGAACTTGTCGAAAGGCCCAAGTTCAACATCGTCGGCCCTAAATGGGTCCTCCGCAACAAACAAGATGAACATGGGGTGGTGACAAGAAACAAGGCACGACTTGTGGCCAAAGGGTATTCACAAGTCGAAGGTTTGGATTTTGACGAAACTTTTGCTCCTGTAGCTAGGCTTGAATCGACTGGAATATTACATGCATATGCCACTCACCATGATTTCAAGCTCTATCAAATGGATGTGAAAAGCACCTTCCTCAACGGACCAATCAAGGAGGAGGTGTATGTGGAGCAAACCCACAGGTTTGAAGATCAAGAGTTCCCCGACCATGTGTTTGAACTGCGTAAATCTCTCTATGGCCTCAAACAAGCTCCTAGAGCTTGGTATGAATGCCTTAGAGATTTTTTAATTGAAAATGGATATAAGATTGGCAAAGATGATTACACATTGTTCTCCAAGAATTTTGACAATGATCTATTTATCTGTCCAATTTATGTTGATTACATAATCTTTGTTTCAACTAACAAATCCTTTTGTGAAGAATTTAGTAAGATTATGAAAGATAGATTCGAGTGTCTATGATAGGAGAACTATGATACTTCTTGGGATTCCATGTGAGGCAACAAAAGGAAGGGACGTTCATAAGCCAAACCAAGTACACTCAAGACGTACTCAAGAAGTTTGGAATGGACAAAGCGAAGCCTATAAAGACTCCCGTGGCAAAAAATGGACACTTGGACCTCAATGGAGACGGACCAAACGTGGATCAAAAGGTATATCGCTCCATGATTGGATCCCTACTTTACTTATGTGCATCTAGGCCTGATATTATGTTGAGTGTATGTTTGTGTGCAAGATTTCAAGCCAATCCTAAGTAGTGTCATTTGACAACCGTAAAAAGAATCTTGCGATATTCAGTTCATACACCCAACCTAGACCTTTGGTATCCTAAAGGATCCAAATTCAATCTCATTGGATACTCCGATGCAGATTATGCCGGATGCAAAGTAGATAGAAAAAGTACCTCCAGTACATGACAATTCCTAGGTAAATCCATAGTTACTTGGTCCTCCAAGAAGCAAAACTCCATTGCCTTATCCACGGCCGAATCAGAGTATGTTGTAGCTGGTTGTTGTTGTGCACAACTCCTTTGGATGTGACAAACTCTAAGGAATTATGATTACAATATGAGATGTATTCCACTCCTTTGTGATAATGAGGGTGCTATTAAAATTGCCCATAATCCCGTTGAGCACTCTAGGACCAAACACATTGACATCCGGCATCACTTTTTGAGAGACCACTCAATGAAAGGAGACACAACCATTTCCCATGTTAACATCGAAAAACAACTAGCCGATATCTTTACCAAGCCACTTGATGAAAAACGTTTTTGCGAGCTTCGAAATGAACGAAATATCCTTGATGCTCGGAACGTGGCTTGAAAACTTGCATATCTGTATGACTCATTCAAAATTCATTGATTGTGTTATGAAAATCATCTCTCTCAATTTTCTCTGGAAAACTATTTCAATTACTTGATCTTGGTGAGTTATGGTCATAGCTTGATTGTTGTATGTTTACTGATCTTAATCATCAATATTATTTGTGTGTTTTGCCCCCTATTTTATTTGTAAGCACCTTCGAATATATACGAATGGGTTAATTACTTTTATTCTGGTGACCACGGACTAGTCCGTGGTTGCCTGGACTAGCCTGCACACTGCAGACTAGTCCGTAGAGGTCCGATAGTCCAGACTAGTCCGATTGACCACAGACTAGTCCGATTTTTCGACTCCATAACCTTAGGGCCGCCAAACCCTAATCCCCTTCATCCTCACAACTTCCCTCATACTCTCTCTCTCTCTCTCTTCACTTGAGCTACCCCAAGGCCATTTGGCGATTTCTCCACCAAATCTCTTAATCTCTTCGTGGAAAATGATCTCCATCACAAGGGGGTCGAAGACCACGGACTTGTCCGCGCCAACAACGCCTCCAACCTCAAAAATCGAAGGATTTTGGTAAAATTTCTCCAAAACCCTATAACCTTCAATTTCTTGTGTTGTGGACCAAATAACTTAGCTCTACTTATTAGTACATGACTCTTTGTTGTATTACATCTACATTGAGCTATTTTCGCATTGAGAACCGCCATTGATCTGGTAGTTTGGGATTGAGCTGTTGAACATCGAACTAGTCTGATCTCGATACGGACAAGTCTCTAGACTAGTCCGCACTTGAGCACTGGACAAGTCCGATTTTTAACTGAACTCAACCCTAAATTCCCACTACTCAATGCAATTCCTTGCCATCAATTCTCATCCATGCATTGCATAATCCGCTTGTTAGGACAATGTCGAGCTCCAATGATGAGATCTCTGATTTTTAGGCCGAGGTGGACCAAGAGTCTTTGCTTCAGTCCTCGACGGTCCAAAGCAAGAAGAGGCAACACCGTGCCGCTGACCCGTCGCCCACTCCACCTCAGGTGCGCCAAAAGGTCGTGGCCAAGAATCCTGCATCCAAAGGAAAGGATGCAGCTGGCCCTAGCTCGGCAGCTCCTCACCAAGCTAAGGGCAAAGGGAAAGGGATCGCCACTGGTCCCATTGGCCCTCTCCAGATGAGTGCTCCGAGGCAGGGGAACAGAGACCTCAATGAAGACAAGTTCAATGGCAAAGGGAGCGATGTCGCTTCAAAGCTCAGGCAAATTGACTAGTACAACAGATCCAGTAAGGCAGCAGATTCAAGGTTCTGGAGCAACTTCCACGCGGACTACTACAGTTCCGTGTATCTCACGATGAAGACTCCGCTGGTCCACAGCCAGTGGATTGATTGGACACACTTTCAGAGGAAGAGCTGCCCAGCCTTTGATGATGTGATTGCAGCTGTGACGAGACATGGTCTGAAGGATCTGTTTGCTTTCAGGTGCAACTGGAATTATGAAGTCATAGCCCAATTCTATGCTACCTGCTACTTTGCTAGTGAAGAAGAGGAAAGGGTGAATTGGATGACTCATGGATCCAAGTACACCATTACTTATGATGAGTTAGCAAGACTGCTTCACCTAGAAGACACTGGCAGTAATGAGATAATCATCCACAACATTGGTGTCTTGGAGAAGGATAAGATGGAGTTCCTTTATGATACTCGCTTGAAGTACAACCCTCTATGGACCAAGAACATGAAACCTTTCTTCATGGTTCTCAATAGGGTGTTGAGGAAGACCATAGCTCCAAAAGATGGAGATGCAGGAAGTGTCAAAGGCTACCTAAGGACACTAATGAAAGTGATCAGCAAGAGCAGAATGTTTGATGTTTTTGACTACATCTGTAATGACATGGTGAATATCTCTTGCACTCCTAACCGTTCCTGTGGCTATGCGCCCTATATCATGTTTATGATAGAAAAGGTCACAGGAATCGATTTTGTGAAGGATGTTGAGCACACTCCTATGAGGCCTCAGAAGCCTCCCCAAGCCTCTCTCACAGCTTCTGCATCCCCTGTATCTAGTGAAAAGGCTCCCAAGAGGGCCCAAGCTGAAGCAAGACCCCCATCAAGCTCATGAGCTACTACTTCCAATAAGGGGTCCCCAAGTGGCATTTTCAAGTACTTGGCCACCATCTTTGGCTCCTGCAAGAAGGCTGAGGTGAAAGTCCACAAGTTGAACAAGACAAGGAAGGAGGATATGAGATACATAAAGCAAAATGTCAAGCAAATCTGCCAGAAGCTAGAAATTGAGCCCATTGGATCTTTTGTCATCTCCGAGGACTCTCCCTCTGACTTCTCGGAGCTTCCATCCCTTTTTACTATCTGAACTTGCCTATTTTGGCATTGGGGGCGCTGCAAGTGGTTCTCATCCTCCTCCTCCTCCTCCTCCTCCGCAGCCTGAAGATGAAGATGATGAGAGGACCGACAGCGTGGTGTGAGTCGACGGCGACCTCTAGATCCCTCCTCTCCTTTTTTTTGGTGCCTTCATGCCAAAGGGGGAGAGATTGAGGGGGAGTCACTAGGACTAGCTATAGTTTGAGAGACGAGAGATTCATTTGCATCTTTTGGTTTATGTCATGCTTTTGGGTTGTAAAACTGATCTCTATTATGCTTTTGGGTTGTAAAACTGCTATTATGCTCTTATTATGGTTCTAAGTCATGTTTATGAAGTTTGTGATGATTCTGTGGTGCAATCTATGTTTATGCTTTGAGACTGACATATATGCTTGCTGTTGTTATGATTATGCTTTTACCATATCATCATCACGATTTTCGCTCACACACACGTAGTTTTGCACCCCACTATAAAGAGTGCACATATGTCTTATGTTTATATTGCTTAATTTGTTCCAAGATCATATGTGCACACTTTATGAAAATCTAGATTTTTAATCATATTTGTGAAATCTCAATTGCTTGTCATGAATCACCAAAAGGGGTGAGATTGAATGTGCATATAGGCATCCCTTGTGGGTTTTGGTTGATTTATGACAAACAAATGAGATCCTAACCAAATTGTTGAGATGAGCGCAAGTTTCACTAAAATTATAAAGGAAGCGCAAAAAGAAAGGAGAGTGAAGAATGAAGTTGAAAAGAGCTCAAGAAGATGAATAGAATACTTTTTGTGTATGGAGAGTGTTGGAGAAACAGACCCCAAGAGCTCAAGCAAAAGAAATCACTCTCATTGCACAAGTTTACATAGGTCCGGACTAGTCCCATTTTCACCGGACTAGTCCGATAACCTCTCTGTCCAGGATCGGACAAGTCCTCCCAGTGTGGACTTGTCCACACCGGACTAGTCTGATAATCCTTCTGATCAATATCGGACAAGTCCGATATTCCACAGACAATTCTGATAACTTCTCTGACTTAAATCTGACAAGTCCTCAAAGTGCGGACTTGTCCTCAATTCATTAAGGAATTCATCACAACCGGACTAGTCCGATATGTGCCGGACTTGTCCTAACATCTCCAGAAACAAAAACAGACTAGTCCGACATTTGCCGGACAAGTTTGATAATTCAGGACACTTAGGGTTTCCCACACGCCGCACACCGGACTAGTCTGGAGTCCACCACGGACTAGTCCGGACATCGCGAAATCTAACGGTAAGCTTTGGAAACCCTAGTATAAATAGAGGTGTACAGCCCCTAATCAAACTCTCTCGACTCCTTGCGCCGTCACACCCTCCAAGAGCCTAGAAAACACGTCTCTCCACACAATCTAACGCAAGAAAGATGAAATCCTTGAGGATTAACCATAGATCAAAGGAGAGACATGTTCTTCACGACTTTAGCTCTTGGGTTTGATTCTCTCACACACTCTCACTGTTTCGTTGCATACTTTTCGAGTGTGTTTGGTGGTGTTTTTGAATTGTAAATATTGGGGAGCCCTCAACATGTGAGAAGGCCCCTTGAACACGGTTATCTTACCCCTTTGTGATTAGTGGAAGAGAAACGGCCTCCATGGCGATTCGACGAGGGTAGGGTTGGTGAAGACCCGGTCCTTTCGTGGGTTCCTCAACATGGATGTAGATTTCCTCTATGGAATTGAACAACGGGATAAAAATCATTTTGTCCATTGCTTTTGTTCTTTCAATTCATCGTAATCTAGGTTTTGCTTAATCTTGTTCAACTTGCATTAAAACTTTGAAACTAAAGTTAACTTGTGTTACATCTAGTTTCATTGAAGAAATACACTCTATTTGTAACTCAATTTCTGCTGCATAGTGTAACCTGATCGAAATCATTGATCAAACTTGATCAATCTAGTCCGCACCCTACCGGACGAGTCCGATTTCTCTGTATTTGATAAGGTTGCTAAGTGTTTCAGGTTCCGACAAAAAATTGAAAAAGCCAATTCACCCCCCCTATAGGCTACATTCAATTGGTATCAGAGCAGGACTCTTCGAAAGGAGACTAATCGCTCGAAGAGAAGATGTCGGACATAAAGGATGTGCACAAGAACTTCAACCAAGAGAAAGTTGAAGATGAAAAGGCCCAAAAGTTGGAGAAGTTCCTCGATGCCATCCAAGACTTCGAGGATGATGATGAGGAGACGCTTGAACTCAAGGCGCTCCTAAGGAAGAAGGCCCTCTCTAAAGGAAAGATAAAGATCGATGATGAGAAGAAAAAGAAGGGGAGTAGTAACACCGACTACTCCTGATATCCTTTTAATTATGATCGCTTAAATTCGAATAATAATCGTTATCTATCAATTACTCTAGGAAAAGCCCCACACTTTGATGACAATGATTACTCAATGTGTTGGCAAAATATGAAGATGCATTTAATATCACTTAACCCCAGCTTGTGGCATATAGTGTGTACAGGGATAGATATCCCGGATGATCATGAAGAGCTCACACCAAGCCAAGAGCAAGCTATTCATCGGAATGCTCAAGCTGCGGCTGTCATAACTTCATCATTGAGCCGAGACGAGTTCACCAAGTTGGATGGACTCGAAATTGCTAAGGAAATATGGGACACATTACAAACTGCACATGAAGGCGGTCGTCATGTGCGAGAGGCAAAGATTGAAATGATCGAAGGCGAATCGGGGAGATTCGCCATAGAAGAAGATGAGTCACCGCATGACATGTACAATCAGTTGAAGACTTTCATTAATAAAGTTTGAGCATATGAAAGCAAAAAGTGGAATGATCACGAGTGGTGAAGCTAATTCTTAGAGCCTTCATGCCTCACAATGTGACTCTATGTTCGATGGTAAGAGAAAGCCCCGGGTACAAGAAATGATCCCGGATGAATTGCTTGGAAACATCATCAACTTTGAGATGATGGAAAAGCATGCAAAACATGTCAAATAGATTTCCGACCTCACCTCGGCAGCCTAGTCCTCATAAACTCTCCCAACCGGTTATGAGGTGGTGGTGGCGGTGGAGGCATGTTGGGCTGATTGTTGATGTTACCAGCCTGCAGCTATCCCATAGTCTGTATCATGGTCTGCATGAGTTGGTCCTGCATAGCCAATAGCTGTTCAATGTTGATAGCTGTATGAGCAGGTCCTTATCCATTGTTGTTCTGAGGTGCTCCATTGTTCTCCTCCTCATCATTGTCATCCCTCTGGTTGTGAGTCCTCACATCTGAAGAAAATCAAGAGATAAGAATTTAGAAACGTCCCCAACTATATGCATCAAGGGATATGAAACTAAGCAACTAACTATACTAGCCTAGGTGGACATGGCAATGCTAAAGCATCCCAAAATCCTCTATTAAGCACACAAGCAACCAATATATAACAAACAACACACCAAGCAAAAATACATCGATTCCTAAGTGCTCCTATGTGCTCGAAAGTGTCCATTCTATCTAGGTTGATCCTTTGGTCAACCTGTGGCTCTAATACCAATTTGTGACTCCCGGTTTCGAAAATGAACCAAGTGAACGCATATTTGTACCCAGGACGTTCAACACACATACACGAGTGCATTCACAAAAGGATATACAGAAAATTACCACAAAACAAGATTAATTAAGCATTTTTATTACAAAAACTATAATATCCTCGAATACAAGCTCTAATGATTATTAATGACAAGTTTCAACTAATGCCGCGAAAATAAACTAAATTGAGCAACTAAGCAGCATAAGCAAAGGGTATAACGCAGCTCCAACATTCCACACGCAAAGCTGACGGTAGACACGGCCTAGAACTCCGCATTATCGTCGTTAAACTCCTAATCCTTACCTGCAACTGTTGGTGGAGGAATTGTAAGGGTGAGTACATGTTGTACTCAGCAAGTGTGAAAATTATGACATGTAGCATATACAAATGACGAATGTAATAATGGCTAAGTGCTGAAAAGTACATTAAAACATTTGAAAAGCAATATATCATGTGTATGTGAAATAATCCCATAATAAACAAGGTAATCATCATAATACCAGTCCATATTCATTACCTTCGTCCATATTCCAGATTTCTCATTACCAATAACCATAAGCTATATCAGAAGTTAATTCATAACCAGCCATAACCATAATACCAACCATAACCATCCCAAAAACTATGCCAATACCAAGTTTCCTCTAATCATGTGAGGGTCCAAGTTGCCGATAACCGAGAGGACGACTATCATGATAGTTTTAAGACACTCTGCGGATGTTGTACTACTTTACCTACGTGTTTGTGATTTCATCACCTTCTGATGACTATATAATCTCAATTATGTCATCTCACACTTCCTTAGGTGTGTGGCCAAGAGATCACAAAATAGCCTTTACAAAGGGATTACTAGCCTATTTAGACCCCAATGAAGTTTCACCAGTGGCGATACCTCCAACTGAGCACATCTTCAACCAAGGGCCCCCTCTTGAGCCATTCGGATCCCAGGGTAGTCCCACCAATCATGAATAAACCCAATCCGACTACCCCTTCCCGGAGCATCCTTAATGGTCCAAATAGCACTGACAAAGCCCTAATTAATCAGCTACGTCGCACCCATACTTGGCCTTGTGGCGGCACTGTAAATCCTGTAATTACACCATCTATTAACCTTGTTCCTTGTGACTCTCTCCTTGGTTTCCAAGATTTCGACCAGTTTCTCGGTATAAGTCAAATCTTCCTCTAGTTCCAATTCTTCCATTGGCACTTGTTCTTCCAGTATTCCCAATCACTTCTTTAGCGTGGAAACATGAAACACATCATGAACATCTGAAATATGAGTTGGCATCTCCAACTTATATGCTACTTCTCCTCTTTTGTCCAAAATCTTGAACGGCCCAATGTATTGAGGTGCTAGCTTGCCTCTTATGTTAAACCTCTTATGACCTCTCATTGGTGAAACCTTGAGGTAAACAAAATCTCCCACTTCAAATGCTAGTTTCCTTCTCCTATTGTCTGCATAGCCCTTTTGCCTTGATTGTGCAGCCCTCAAGTTTTCGCGAATAATCCAAACTTTCTTTTTAGCTTCTAGTAACACATCCGAACGAAACACTTGAGTTTCTCATGTCTCGTTCCAGAACAAAGGTGTCCTACACTTCCTTCCATAAAATGCTTCATAAGGGGACATTTTCAAACTTGCTTGGTAACTATTGTTGTATGAAAATTTGCATATGGCCAGCTCTTGTCCCAACTTTTCCCATGCTTCAAAGCACAAGCTCTTAACATGTCCTCTAAGATCTGATTGATCCCCTCAGTTTGTCCATCCATTTGAGAGTGATATGCTGAGTGGAAATTAAACCTTGTTCCCAACGCTTCATGCAATTTTTGCCAAAACCTGGAGGTAAATTGAGAACCTCTATCCGATACTATCCTCTTTCAAACTCCATGCAAACATACTATCCTTCCCATATACAGTTCAACCAATTTCTCTCCATTAAAGGTGGTCTTGATGGGAATAAAGTGAGCTGATTTTGTTAACCGATCCACAATTACCCAAATTGAGTCATAACCAGACTGTGTACACGGTAAACCAACTAAAAAGTCCATTCCAATTTCTTCCCACTTACATTCCGGAATCTTCAATAGCTGCAATAAACCCGCTAGCCTTTGATGTTCCGCCTTGACTCATTGGCACACATCATACAATACTACATATTCAGCTATTGTGACGCCCGGTTCCGAAAAATGAACCAATCTAACGCATATGTGTGCCCAGAACGTTCAACACACATACACGAGTGCATTCACAAAAGAGTATACAGAAAATTACACAGAACAAAATTAATTAACCAAATTTTATTACACAAACCATATTATCCTCGATTACAAACTCTAATGAATATTAATGAAGGTTCAACTAATGCAGCGGAAATAAACTAATTAAGCAACTAAACAAACTAAGCATAAGGGATAGCGCAGCTCCAATCAACACCAAAGGCAAAGCTGACGGTAGACACGACCTAGAACTCCGCATTATCGCCATTAAACTCCCAGTCCTGACCTGCAACTGTTGGGGGGATTGCAAGAGTGAGTACATGTAGTACTTAGCAAGTGTGGAAAGTATGACATGTGGCTGATTCAAATGACGACAATAATAATGGCAAAGTGCTGAAAAGTACATTAAAACATTTGAAAAGCAATATATAATATTTATATGAATCAAACCCATCATAATCATAAGTAATATCATAATACCAGTCCATAATTCACCATCCTCATCCATAATTCCAGATTTCACCATTTGCCAATAACCATATTTAATACCAGAAATTGATCCATAAACACATACCGACCATAGCCATCCCAAATACCATCCCAATACCAAGTTCCCTCTAATCATGGAAGTTGTCCAGGTGCTCATAACCGGGAGCACGGCTATCATGATAGTTTTAGACACACTCTGCAGAGTTTGTACCTCTTTACCCACGTGTTTGTGATTTCATCACCTTTCTATGACTAGAACCTCTATTATGCCGTCTCACACTTCCATCGGTGTGTGGTCAAGAGATCACAAAATAGCCTTTACAAAGGTATTACTAGCCTATTTAGACCCCACTGAGGTTTCACTGGTGGCGATGTCTCCTACAGAGCACATCTTCAACCAAGGGCCCCCTCTTGAGCCATTCGGATCCCAGGGTAGTCCCACCAATCATCAACAAACCTGATCCGACTACCCCTTCCCCGAGCATCCTTAATGGTCCAAATAGCACTGGCAAAGCCCTAATTAATCAGCTACGCCGCACCCATACTTGGCCTCGTGGTGGCACTGTAGTCCTCGCTTATTCTCGCATGAACCGATCCTTAGATCTAAAGCAAGAAAACCACCATAACATCCAACCCATCCACATACCAGGCTTGCTTAGATCACCCATTACCATATCACATTAACCAGTTCATGTTGACCATAGTATCATTAATGCATAACTAAGTTGAGTGGTATAGTTGTTTCCCAAGTTGAATAAGCGAAGCAAAAGGTAAAAAGCCCTTCCCGACTCTCTACCATATATTCCAGGTTACAAGGGTGGTTAAACAATTCTAGTAACTTCCTACCATAGGATTCCCATCAAATTGACACAAGCATGCAATTTTGCAAACAAAACATTTATTTTAAAAACATGATCAATATGCTTCAAGGACACTTGCCTTGCTCTTTCTATTGATTAGGGTCAAAGCCATCAAACTCTTGGTGCTGTAGATCCTCCACGGCACTCTCTAGTGCAAGTCCGTCTAATCCACACAATAAACATACAAGACAAGAAACACAATCAAAGAGTGCACAAAAATTACTCAATATGACATGACATGCATGATTAATGCAAATGCAAGGTAGAACTTGTTAATAGATTGCTTTTAATGATCAATAACTAGTTCTCATAGCTTTTAACTAGTTTATACATGTTTGGATGTGATTAGATCAAATTTTAGAATCAATTCAACACAATTTAGCCAGGAAGACCGGACTAGTCCGCTAGGGACCGGACAAGTCCGTGCTTTGCGAGATCAGCAGATTAGGGTTTTCTAGATCAACGTAAATTTGGAGATTAGGGGTTGAATTCATGTAAGAAAAAGAGAATAGAAGGTATACCAGGTGTTTAGGACTCCAATGAATCAAGAAACTTGGAGGTAACACTTGGATCTTGGTGATCTAGGGTTGGTGATGAACTTGGAGATGAATTGGTGATGAAGAACGAAACTTGATGGAGATCTTGATCCTCTTTCGTTTCCTCCTCTTCTTCTTCTTGCTTGGGATCTTCTCCTCCCTCCTTGATGGTGGCTCTCCACGAACTAGGGTTTTAGTGGGGTGGAAAAGTGGCAAGTAGATGTCAAGCCAAGGGGTGGGGTTGTTTATATAGAGGTGGAGGCTAGGGTTAGATGGATTTCAAGTTTGGGATGAGTAGAGGCCGGTGTAGAGTCCCACATGGGCTCTAAAAGAGTTAGGCACGATGTCCCTAGGCCCACTTATCATGAAACCCAAGAAACAAGTCGTAAAATAAAAGATCAACTCGGAGTCACGAAATATCGGACAAGTCCAAAAAGGACCGGACTAGATCAAAGTCGTCCAGAGAGAAAATCGGACAAGTCTGGCCAAAAATCAGACAAGTCCGACTTTAAATAGAGAGGAAATCGGACAAGTCCGCTGGAACACCAGACTAGTCTAGAAAAGTCCAAGGACTTAGCAAATATTCAAGGATTCTTGGAATATCGGACTAGTATGCACAAAATCGGACAAGTCCAAAGATTTCCAGAGGCAAAATCGGACTAGTCCGCAGCAAAAACAGACAAGTCTGT
Source organism: Tuctoria greenei (assembly GCA_036927565.1). Lineage (NCBI taxonomy): Eukaryota > Viridiplantae > Streptophyta > Magnoliopsida > Poales > Poaceae > Tuctoria > Tuctoria greenei. The sequence goes on along the minus strand of JAYESD010000001.1, from coordinate 49,383,327 downwards.
TTTTAGTCAGAGAGAAATCGGACTAGTCCTCAGGAAAATTGGACTAGTTCGCACTTTCCTGCGTTTTATGTGTGGTTTTGTTCCAAATAAATTTTAAACTCGTTCCTCTTTATGTGGGTTAATGTTAAACATGTATATGAGTGTATGTAGGGCATGATGCATGAAAATGAGGTGTTACAGCTATGTCCTTCTTCATGCTATCCCACCAATAGCATGTCTTCAAGTCCTTGTACATCTTCGTACAACCGAGGTGAATTGAGTATGGTGAGTCATGTGCCTCCTTTAATATTGTTTCCCGAATATGCTTCACATTAGGCACAACAATCCTTTTACAAGCCATAGAGTACCATGTTCATCCTCATCTAATCTGAATTCGCTCCCCCCTTTGGTCCTTTCCTTGATTTCCTGAATTTCCTCAACTTTCGTTTGGCCATCTCAAATTTCTTGCTCCAAAGTTGGATTTAACTCCATCATCCCATCTCATTTATGAATCCAAGGTTCAATCGTTCAGACTCCTTGCATAGCTTAGATGGCAGCCCTTGAACTGTGAGTTAATGACTTACTCCTTGTCTACTCAAGGCACCGACCACTACATTGGCTTTTCCTGGGTGATAGTTGATTCCCACATCATAATCTTTGATGAGCTCCAACCATATTTGTTGCCTTAAATTCAGGTCCGTTTGTGAGAATATGTACTTGAGACTCTTATGATCCATATAAATTTCACACCTATGACCAAGGATATAGTGTCTCCAAATCTTCAATGCGTGTACCACAGCTGCAAGTACCAAATCATGTGTTGGATAATTCTGCTCATGTTTCTTCAATTGTCTCGATGCGTAGGCAACCACTTGACCTTCTTGTATCAATACACATCCAAGTCCTTGTCTTGATGCGTCACAATATATATCAAAATTGTTGCTCACATCCATCAAAACTACAACTAGGGATGTTGTTAACTTCTTCTTCAAGCCCTCAAAACTGTATTGATAAGCTTGAGTCCATTGAGACGCTTTCCACTTTATTAGCAACTCTGTCATTGGCTTGACTATCTTGGAAAAGTCCTTGATGAATCGACGGTAATATCCATCCATCCCAAGAAAACTCCTTATTTCATTTACATTTTGCGGTGGCTCCCACTTTAGCATATCCCTCACTTTTCCAAGTTCAATCGATACTCCTCCTCCTGAGATGATATGACCCAAAAAAGACACCTCTTTCAACCAAAACTGGCACTTGCTAAACTTGTCATACAATTGGTGCTCGCTCAATTTATGCAATGTGAGCCTCAAGTGTTCCTCATGTTCCTTCTCATCCTTCGAGTAGATCATAATATCATCAATAAACACCACAACAAACTTGTCCAAGTACTCCATGAAGACCTTATTCATGCGGTACATAAAGTACGCAGGCGCATTCGTCAATCCAATGGACATCACAATGTACTCATAAGATCCATACCGTGTCCTGAAAGCGGTCTTGGGTATATCCGATGGTCTAATCTTCATTTGAAAGTATCAATCATAGAGAAGACACAAGCACCCTTCATTTGGTCAAACAAGTCCTCTATACGGGGCAAGGTATACTTGTTCTTGATTGTCACCTCATTGAGAGCTCGGTAATCTACACACATCCTTTGCGATCCATCCTTCTTATCCACAAATAGAACGGGCGCTCCCCAAGGCGAAGAACTAGGGCAAATAAAACCCTTCTGTTGTTGCTCTTGAATCTGCTTCTTGAGCTCCGCTAACTCCCTAGGAGGCATCCTATACGGCCTCTTTTCTATAGGTACAGTTCCAGGTGTTAAATCAATAACAAACTCAATATCTCGGTCAGGTGGCATAATTGGTGAAAGTGCATCTAGAAATCCCATGTGGGTTTTGGATGATTTATGACAAGCAAATGAGATCCTAACCACTTTGTTGAGATGAGCACAGGTTTTAATGTGAAAATAAGAAAATTGCCAAAAAGAAGGGAGAATGAGGAGCAATGTGGAGAAGAGCTCAAGGAACAAGTGTAGTAGATCATTATGTGTGGAGTGTGTTAAGGAAACACACCCCAAGAGCTCAAACACAAATAAACACACACATTGCACAAATTTATACAGGACCGGACTAGTCCGACTGACACCGGACTAGTCCAATATCTCTGCACAAGATCGAACAAGTCCGATATCACCACGGACTAGTCCGATATCTCTATGACTAAAATTGGACTAGTCCTCCACAGTGCGGACTAGTCCTCAAAGCACATGACAAGTTGCACAAAATTGGACAAGTCCGATCACACAACGGACTAGTCCGATATCATTCTCATCTAAATCGGACAAGTCCGATATTGGCTCGGACTAGTACGAAAACCCTCTGACCTAAATCGGACAAGTCCTCCAAGTGCGGACTTGTCACCCAATTCACTTAGGGTTTCACTAATCCGGACAAGTCCGATGGTTATCTGACTAGTGCGAAGATTTCCAGAAGGGAAATCGGACAAGTACGCTCCTAGCCGGACTAGTCCGATATTTCAGGACACTTAGGGTTTGCTACACACAGCACACCAGACTAGTACGGTGTCCACCACGGACTAGTCCGATCTTTCAAAACCCTAACGGTCACTTTTAGGAAAACACCATAAAAATAGAGGTGCACGGCCCAACTTTAACCTCTCTCGACCCCTTGTGCCGTCACACCTTCCAAGAGCCTCAAAAACACATCTCTCCACGAAATCAAAAGCCAAAAAGATCAATCCCTTGAGGATACACCTTGGAACATTGGAGAGACACGATTCATCACTCTTGAGCTCTTGGTTTGATTCCCTAACACACTCCTGTGATTTTAATTGTAATCTTTTGAGTGTGTTCTTGGTGGAGTTTTCAATGTAATCTAGGGGAGCCCTCAACGTGTGAGAAGGCCCCTTGAATTTGGTTATTTACCCTTTGTGTTAAGAGAGGAGGATTGGCCTTCGTGGTGATCCGACGAGGGTAGGGTTGGAGAAGACCCGGTCCTTTTGTGGACTCCTCAATGTGGATGTAGGTTGCCTCTGTGGGAGCCGAACCACGGGATAAATTGCTTGTGTTCTTGCTTTGTTTTCATCGTTCTTATTCATCACATCAATCTAGGGTTTAAATTAATCTCACTTACTTTACGTTGAAACATCAAATATAAGATTAACTTGTGGTATACCCTAGTTCATAATCTTGCAACAACTCAATTACAAGTATATTTCCGCTCCATACATCTTAGAATCAAATTAATCGATTGTACTTGATTAACCTAGTAAGTACACACCGGACTAGTCCGCACTTGACCGGACTAGTCCGATATCTCGAGTTTTGATCTGGTTGTTAAGTGTTGTAGGTTTCGACAAAAAAAATCAAAAGGCCTACTCACCCCCTCTAGGACATATTCAATTGGTATCAGAGCATGTTCTTCAAGAAAAAGACTAATTGCTCGAAGAGATCATGTCGGACATGAAGGACGTACACAAGAGCAACAACCAAGAGAAGGTTGATGATGACAAGAATCAGAAAGTGGAAAAGCTCCTCGAAGCCTTTCAAGACTTCGAGGATGACGATGAGGAGGCACTTGAACTAAATACACTCCTAAGAAAGAAGACTCTTTCCGAATGGAAAGTGAACGTCGAAGATGAAAAGAAGAAGAAGGGGAGTAGTCACACCGACTACTCCCGGTATCCTTTCAACTACGATCTTAATTCCAGCAATACTCATTATTTATCTATCCCTCTAGGAAAAGCCCTACACTTCGATGGAAGTGATTACTCAATGCGGAGGCAAAATATGAAAACGCATCTAAATTATCTCAATCCATGTTTATGGCATATTGTGTGCACAGGGATAGATATCTCGGATGACGATGAAGAGCTTACACCAAGCCAAGAGCACGCAATTCATCGAAATGCCCAAGCTGCGGTAGTCATTACCTCTTTGCTCAGTCGGGGCGAGTTCACCAAGGTGGATGGACTCGAGATTGCAAAGGAGATCTGCGACACATTGCAAACTGCACATGAAGGTGATCGTCATGTGCGTGAAGCAAAGATCGAAATGATCGAGGGCAACTTGGGAAGATTCGCAATCGAAGAAGATGAGTCACCTCCAGATATGTACAACAGACTTAAGACACTCGTTAACAAGGTTCGATCTAACAGAGGCAAGAAGTGGAACGACCACGCGGTGGTGAAGCTCATCCTTAGAGCTTTCATGCCTCGCAACGTCACCTTATGCTCCATGATCAGAGAAAGCCCCGAATATAAGAGAATGACTCTGGATGAGCTACATGGAAAAATCATCAATTTCGAGATGATGGAAAAGCAAGCGAAGCATGTCAAGGAAATTGCCGACCTTACATCGGCAAAGAAGAAAGGGGTGCCTTGAAGTCCACCCTCAAGCCCTTATCTAAAGAATCACGGGAAGCTCAATTAGAAGAAGATGGTGACAATGAGAGCAGTGATTTGGATGAAGATGACATGATACTGTTCATGAAGAAATTCAAGAAAATGATGAAGAAGAGACAAGGCACCAAATCAAGTGAAGGAAGATACAAGGAAAGATCAAAGTCAAAATTGAGGCAGGCATGCTATAATTTTGGTGAGTATAGCCACTTTATAGTTGATTGCCCATATGAAGAGGACAAGAAGAAAACCAAAGAAGAAAAGCCTCAACCAAAGAAGTTCTTCAAGAAGAAGAAACAAGTCGAACAAGCGCACATAGGGAAAGTGTGGGACTCAAATGATGAGTCCTCATCATCATCAGAAGAAGAGATGGCTAGCATAGCCATCGAGAAGACATCCATGAAGTCTACTCTCTTCCCTACCCTCGACGCATGGAAGGGGAACGGCACTTGCCTCATGTCAAAGGAAGGTAAACGCAAGGTAACAACAAAACCCGTTTCCGTGCATTCCTATTCTAGTGATAGCGACATTGCTAGTGATAATAAAGATATGCTTATTGGATTAGATAAGAAAACAACCACTAAAATGAAATTTTTACTTGATTAACTTGTTGAGAAGGAGAGGTTAATACACCATCAAGAATACATTATTGTCTCCCAAAAGGAGGAATATGTCGAACTTGAAAAATTTCTAGAGCTTGAAATAGAGCGAAGCAAGTCACTAGAGGTTGAGTTAGCTTCAAGCAAGGAAGCTTGCTTGGAGTTAATCGACTCAAATGCTGCAATCAAGGAAGAACTTGCTAACCTAATCAAGGTTAACAAATCCTTGAAGTGCAAGTTGAGTCACTCAAGCAAGGTGACCCTTCATCCTCTTCAAGTTCACCTTCTCAACCAATTAAAACTGAAGTTGCTTCCACTTGTAGATGTGGTAAGGTTGACACCAGTTTGAAAGACAAGCCAACCTCTACCAAGGACAAGCATCCTGCACAAAATGGCATATTTGATAAGGAGAAGATCAAATATGCACGTAGTGCATACTTGGTAACAAGACCTCCAAATGTCAAATATGGCATTGGTTACTGTAATGGTGAAAAGCATCATGCTACAAGCCATAAGAATAACAAGGAAAGAGTTGCCTTTGTAAAGGGAAGACCCTCTCAAACTGGAAAGTCCAAGGTTAAAAAATTGAACATACATGAACACCAGACTAGTCTGGTCAGGGTCCAGACAAGTCTGGTACTCCGGACAAGTTTGGCCTCCCAGACTAGTCCTGTGTATAAACAACAAAAGTTACTATTCAGAACGTTCGATGCATCTTATGTCTTAATGAGAAGTAATTATAGAAAGGTTTATGCTCATTATGTTGGGCCACGCCATGAGAACACCAAATCTCATGTGTGGGTGCCCAAATCCCTTGTGACTAACCTAAAAGGACCCAAGCAAGCTAGGGTCCCTAAAACCAAGGCATAATTTGTTTTTGCAGGCCTATTCCTCGGGTGGATCGAATTGGGTGCTAGACAGTGGATGCACCAACCATATGATTGGAGAAAGGAGGATGTTCGTTGAATATGAAGAAAATGATGATCCAAGCGAGGGCATCTACTTTGGAGACAATAGTCAAGGAATGGTGCTCGGTACCGGTAAAATTGCCATATCACCATAACACACTCTTTCTCACGTATTACATGTAGATTCCTTAGATTATAACCTGCTATCCATATCTCAATTATGTGACAAAGGTTATAATTGCTTGTTCACTAACAAGGTTGTGTCATCTCTAGCAGGAGTGATGGTTCCATTGCCTTCAAGGGTATGTTAAAGGGAAAGCTTTATCTTGTCGAATTCAACAAGGATAAAGCTGAACTTTACACATGCTTGATTACAAAGACCAACATGGGTTGGTTGTGGCATAGACGGCTAGCGCATGTTGGTATGAGGAATCTTCAAAAACTCCTCAAGGGCAATCACATCTGAGGTTTAAAGGATGTTGTTTTTGAGAAAGACAGGCCCTGTAGCGCATGCCAAGCCAGAAAGCAAGTTGGAGCACCTCACCCTGCAAAGAACGTCATGACTACAACAAGACCGCTCAAACTACTTCGCATGGACTTATTTGGTCCAATTGCTTTCAGAAGCATCGGCAGTAAAGATATGGTTTAGTAGTTGTTGATGATTTTTCTCGCTTCACTTGGGTTTTCTTTTTGCATGATAAGTCAGAAACACAAGGAATACTCAAGAAGTTCTTCAAGCGAGGTAAAAATGAATTCTCAATGACAATCAAGAACATTCGAAGAGAAAACGGCACGGAGTTCAAGTACGCACAAGTGGAGGAGTACCTAGATGAAGAAGGCATAAAGAACGAGTTTTCAGCTCTGTACTCCCCTCGACAAAACAGAGTTGCCGAAAGAAAGAACCGAACCCTCATAGAGATGGCGAGAACAATGCTCAATGAGTACAAGACCTTGGATCGATTTTGGACGGAAGTGGTCAACACCGCTTGCCACGCCATAAATCGACTTTATCTTCATTGACTACTCAAGAAGACATCCTATGAGCTACTCACCGGTAACAAGCCTAATATTTCATATTTTCGAGTTTTTGGTTCCAAATGTTATATTTTGAACAAGAAGCCTAGGACTTCAAAGTTCGCTTCAAAGTCCGATGAAGGTTTCTTGTTTGGTTATGATTCGAACACTTACGCCTATCGTGTCTACAACAAGACCTCCGGACTTGTTGAAGTAGCACGTGACGTAGTGTTCGATGAAAGTAATGGCTCCCAAGTGGAGCAAGTTGATCCATGTGTGCTAGATAAAGAAGAATATCCTTGTCAAGCTTTGAGAAGAATGACGTTAGGCGAAATTTGACCACAAGAGCCACCTCTATGTATCCATGAGGAAAATGAACCACAAGAGAAGACCAATGGTCAAGGGGGAGCTTCCATACAAGATCAACCTCAACAAAGTGAAGATGATCAACAAGTAAACGAGGGCAACCATTTAGGGGGTGAAGAAGATGATCATGAAGATTCAAGACAGCAAATACCACACCCAAGAGTACACCAATGCACCCAAAGGGATCACTCAATTGACAACATCATCGGTGACATCCAAAAGGGAGTAACTACTAGATCTCGCATAGCTAATTTTTGTGAGCATTACTCGTTTGTGTCCTTTTTGGAACCATGCAGGGTTGAGGATGCATTGAAGGATCTAGACTGGGTAGTGGCCATGCAAGAAGAACTCAACAATTTCAAGAAAAACGACATGTGGGAACTAGTTGAAAGACCCAAACGTCGTCGGCACCAAACGTCGTCGGCACCAAATGGGTCTTCCGCCACAAATAAGACGAACACAGGGCGGTGACAAGGAACAAGGCATGACTTGTGGCCAAAGGGTATTCACAAGTCGAAGGTTTGGATTTCGATGAAACCTTTGCTCCTGTAGCTAGACTTGAATATATTAGAATATTACTTGCATATGCTACTCACCATGATTTCAAGCTCTATCAAATGGATGTGAAAAGCACCTTCCTCAACGGACCAATCAAGGAGGAGGTGTATGTGGAGCAACCCCCCGGGTTAAAAGACGAAGAGTTCCCCAACCACGTATTTAAATTGCGTATGGCTCTCTACGGTCTCAAACAAGCTCCTAGAGCTTGGTATGAGTGTCTTAGAGATTTCTTAATTGAAAATGGCTTTAAGATCAGTAAAGTAGATTATACATTGTTTACAAAGAATTTTGATGATGATCTTTTTGTTTGTCAAATCTATGTTGATGATATAATCTTTGGTTCAACAAACAAATCTTTTATGTGCGGAGTTTTGCAAAATTATGACAGATAGGTTTGAGATGACTATGATGGGAGAGCTAAAGTACTTTTTGGGATTCCAAGTGAGGCAACAAAAGGAAGGGACATTCATAAGCCAAACGAAGTACACTCAAGACATACTCAAGAAGTTTGGAATGGACAAGGCGAAGCCCATAAAGACTCCCATGGCAACGAATGGCCACTTGGATCTCAATGAAGATGGACCTAGCATCGAACAAAAGGTATATCACTCCAGGATTGGATCTCTAACTCTATTTATTTGCATCTAGGCCAGACATTATGTTGAGTGTACGTTTGTGTGCAAGATTTCAAGCCAATCCTAAGGAGTGTCACTTGACAGTCGTAAAAAGGATCTTGAGATATTTAGTTCATACACCCAACCTTGGCCTTTGGTACCCAAAAGGCTCCAAATTCAATCTCATTGGTTACTTCGATGCAGATTATGCCGGATGCAAAGTAGATAGGAAAAGTACCTCTGGTACATTCCAATTCCTAGGTAGATCTCTAGTTTCTTGGTCCTCCAAGAAACAAAACTCCATTGCCTTATCCACAGTCGAAGCGGTGTATGTTGCAGCCGGGAGTTGTTGTGCACAACTCCTTTTGATGCGACAAACTCTAAGGCATTACGAATACAATATGAACCGTATTCCACTCCTTTGTGACAATGAGAGTGCCATTAAAATTGCCCATAATCCAGTTGAGCAATCTAGAACCAAACACATAGACATTCGACATCACTTCTTGAGAGACCACTCCATGAAAGGAGATATAGCCATTTCCCATGTCAGCATCGAAAAGCAATTAGCTGACATATTCACCAAGCCACTTGATGAAAAATGCTTTTGCGAGCTTCGAAATGAGCTAAACATCCTTGATGCTTGAAATGTGGCTTGAAAATTTGCATACATGTATGAATTCTTCAAAATATGTTGATTGGATTGTGAAAATAATGTCTCTCAATTTTCTCTGAAAAACTATGTCAATTACTATATCTTGGTGAATTATGGTCATTGCTTGATTGTTGTATGCTTACTGACCATATTCATCAAGATTATTTGATCTGATTTGCCTCCCTATTTTCTAAATATGTACCTTCAAATATATATGAATGGGCTAAGAAGTTCTTCCCTAGTGACACGGACTAGTCCGTGGTTACCCGGACTAGTCCACCCATGCAGACTAGTCCGCAAAGCGCTGGTTAGGTCGGAGTAGTCTGGTAGACCACGGACTAGTCCGATATAGCCTCTGGAAAAGTTTCGACTAGTCCGGTCACATCTGGACTTGTCCGATTTTTCGTGTCCATAACCCTAGCCGCCGCCAAACCCTAATTTCCTCACCCCCCACACTTGCCTCAAGCCTTCTCTCTCCGCGCTCGAGCTCCCAAGGCGATTCCCTGATTTGTCCATCGAAACTTCGCAAGTTTGGGTGGAATTTGATCTTCATCGCATAGGGATTGAAGTTCATGGACTTGTCCGGCCTTCAACACCCTCATCTCCGAGTTTCAAGTGATTTCTTCGATAATTTTCCCCCAAACCCTAGAAATCTCAATTTTCATCATCGTTGATCGAATAACCTAGCTTCTTTCACCTAATACTAGTGTCCTTGATGTATTACATTGCTGTTAGGCTAATTTTGCATTGACTAAGTCCATTTGTCTCATAAGTTAGGTTTTTCAGGATGAATACCGGATTGGTCCGGTCCATGCACGGACAAGTCCGGTCACCCGGACTAGTCCGTGCCTGTACACCGGACAAGTCCGATTTTTCTGAACTAAACCCTAACCTTTTTAATTCCTCAATGCAAATTCTCTTGTCATCCATTCAATTCCCTGTCATCCATTCTTATCCATACCTTGTACAATTCATTCTCGGGGCATGTCGAACTCTCACGACAAAGCTTCGGACTTCGAAGCCGAGATGGCCCAAGAAGCCCCACTTCGGCCCTCGACGGACCAAAGCAAGAAGCGACGCCAGCCCCATCTCCTCCTCAGTCCCAGAAGAGGGTGGCTCGACGAAAGGTGCCTGCCTCCAGGGCCTCCGCTAGTGGTGGCCCTAGCTCGGCGAGTGCCCTCCTAGCCAAGGGCAAGGGCAAGGGGATCGCAACAGGCCCGATTGGCCCACTGAAGATGTCAGCTCCGAAGCAAGGGGCTCGGGATCCGGCAGAAGAAAAGTTCAATGGGAAGGGCAGTGACTCAGCGGTTAAGTTCCACAATGTTGATTGCTACAGCCGTCCGAACCAAGCCGTGGATGGCAGATTTTGGAGCAATTTCCATGCAGATTCCTATAAGTCTGTGTACCTCCCCATGAAGACACCTGTAGTGCGCAGCCAGTGGATTGATTGGCCACATTTTGAGAAGAAGGGCTGCTCACCATTTGTTGAGGTGGTGGAAGCAATTGAGAGGCATGGCCTGAAAGATCTCTTTGCCTTCAGGAACAATTGGAATGATGAGGTCATCGCGCAATTCTTTGCAACTTGCCATTTCTCAAGTGATGATGAAGAGAGTGTTACTTTGATGACTCACGGATCCAAGTATAGTATAACCTATGAAGACTTTGGAAGCCTGCTGCACCTTGACACCTCAAGCCATGGCAACTTGGTCATCCACAATATAGGTGTCATTGAGAAGGATAAGATGAAATTCCTCTATGAGCCCAACTCCGAGTTTAACCCTACCTCCACGAAGAACATGAAGCCATTCTTTGTGGTGTTGAACAAAGTTTTGAGGAAGACAATTGCCCCCAAGGATGGGGATGCTGGGAGTGTGCAGGGCAATCTCCAGACCCTGATGAGGGTCATAAGCAAGGACCGCAAGATTGATGTGGCTGACTATATCTGGAACGATATGGTCAACATCTCTTGCACACCCAACACATCGTGTGGCTATGCTCCGTATCTTATGTTCATGATTGAGAAAGTCATCGGTATTGAGTTGGTCAAAGATGTGGAGCACCTACCTTTGAGGCCCCAGATGCCTCAAAAGCCAAGTATTCAGGCTACTCCTTCTCCGGCCTCTAGTCCTGAGGCTCCGGTAAGAGGAAGTGAAGATGCCAGGGCTGCCCCAGACACTAGGGCAGCTCCTCAAAAGGGATCTGCAAGTGGCATCTTCAAATACTTGGCTTCTATCTTTGCTTTCTGCAGAAAGGCTGAGGTGAAGTCCCACAAGCTTAACAAGAGAAGAAAGGAAGACATGAAGTATGTCAAGGCTAATGTGAAGCAAATTTGTCAAAAATTGGAGATCGAGCCCATTGGATCTCCAGTTATCTCTGAAGATTCTGACTCCGACTTCACCAAGCTTGGGCCCTTGACCCCCTCTCAGCTTGCCTACTTTGGCATTGGGGGCTCGAGTGGCTCCGCACCTCCTCCTTCTCCTCATCAGCCCGAAGACGAAGATGAAGACGATGAGAGGACCAACAGCAAGGCTTGAAGACTTTAGGTCCCTCCTCTCCTTCTTTTTGGTGTATTGATACCAAAAAGGGAGAGATAGAGGGGGGGGGGTCTTAGGTCTTAAGCTGTAGGATGTGAGGAGAGATCTTCCTTTATGCTTTTTGTCTTTTTTGTGGGTTGTAAACTTTTACTATGCTCTTATGTTAATTATGGTCATGTGATGAAATATTTTGAATTACTTGTCATGTAATTGATGAAATCTGTGATTTTGCTCTTAGAATGACATATATGTTTGTTGTTGGTATGTTGATGTCAATTATGTCATTCTCTTCTTGTTTATTGTTTCAATGCACTTAGTTATGCATCCCACCATAAAGAATGCACATATGGATTATGTTTTCATTGTTTGATGTATTTTAAACTCATATGTGCATACTTTATGACAATCTCAACTTTTTATCATATTTTGTGAAATCTCAATTGATTGTCATCAATCACCGAAAAGGGGGAGATTGAAAGTGCATCTAGGAATCCCTTATGGGTTTTGGATGATTTATGACAAGCAAATGAGGTCCTAACCACTTTGTTGAGATGAGCACAGGTTTTAATGTGAAAATAAGCAAAGTGCCAAAAAGAAGGGAGATAGAGGAGCAATGTGGAGAAGAGCTCAAGGAACAAGTGTAGTAGATCATTGTGTGTGGATTGTATTAAGGAAACACACCTCAAGAGCTCAAACACAAATAAACACACACATTGCACAAATTTATACAAGACCGGACTAGTCTGACTAACACCGGACTAGTCCGATATCTCTCTGCACAAGATCAGACAAGTCCGATATCACCATGGACTAGTCCGATATCTCTCTGACTAGAATCAGACTAGTCCTCTCGAGTGCGGACTAGTCCTCAAAGCACTTCACAAGTTGCACAAAATTGGACAAGTCCGATCAAACAATGGACTAGTCCGATATCATTCTAATCTAAATCGAAGAAGTCCGATATTGGATCGGACTAGTCCGAAAACCCTCTGACCTAAATCGGACAAGTCCTCCAAGTGCGGACTTGTCACCCAATTCACATAGGGTTTCACTAATCTGGACAAGTTCTATGGTGCGGACTAGTCCGAAGATTTCCAGAAGGGAAATTGGACAAGTCTGCTCCTAGCCGGAATGGTACGATATTTCAGGACACTTAGGGTTTGCTACACATAGCACACCGGACTAGTCTGGTGTCCACCACGGACTAGTCCGATCTTTCTAAACCCTATCGGTCACTTTTAGAAACCCCATATAAATAGAGGTGCACGACCCAACTTTAACCTCTCTCAACCCCCTGCACCGTCACACCTTCCAAGAGCCTCAAAAACACATCTCTCCACGAAATCAAAAGCCAAAAAGATCAATCCCTTGAGAATACACCTTGGAACATTGGAGAGTCACGATTCATCACTCTTGAGCTCTTGGTTTGATTCCCTAACACACTCCTATGATTTTAATTGTAATCTTTTGAGTGTGTTCTTTGTGGAGTTTTCATTGTAATCTAGGGGAGCCCTCAACGTGTGAGAAGGCCCCTTGAATTTGGTTATTTACCCTTTGTGATACGAGAAAAGGATTGGCCTTCGTGGCGACCCGATCCTTTTGTGGACTCCTCAACGTGGATGTAGGTTGCCTCTGTGGGAGCCGAACCACGGGATAAATTGCTTTTGTTCTTGCTTTGTGTTCATCGTTCTTATTCATCACATCAATCTAGGGTTTAAATTAATGTAACTTACTTTATGTTGAAACATCAAATATAAGATTAACTTGTGATATACCCTAGTTCATAATCTTGCAACACCTCAATTACAAGTATATTTCTGCTGCATACATCTTAGAATCAAATTAATCAATTATAATTGATTAACCTAGTCGGTACACACCGGACTAGTCAACACTTGACCGGACTAGTCCGATATCTTGAGTTTTGATCTGGTTCTTAAGTGTTGCAAGTTCCGACAAAAAATTCAAAAGGCCTATTCACCCCCCCCCTCTAGGCCACATTCACCTGTCAACTCATCCGGGAACACGTCCAAAAATTCACACACCACCAGAATATCCTCCATTGCGGCACCGTCCATGTGGTTCAACTCTAATTGCTTCGGTGCGTGTTGAGATGCTTCAAATTCTATGGTGATCCCTTCTTCACTGGTCAACTTCACTGTCTTTGTGGCACACTCAATGACTCAATCGTGCTTCCTCAACCAGTCCATACCAAGTTTAATGTCCAATCCTTGAGAATCTAAGACAATGAGGTTGGCAAAGAAGTCTACCCCCTTATTCTAAGGCTTACTTTTGGACATACTATATTTGTCCTCATCTCTCCTCCAGGAGATTTAACCAATAGAGTAAACTTCATATGAGAGATAGGCAAACTATATTTGGCAACATATTTTTATGTAATGAATGAATGCGATGATCCAAAATAAAATAACATAGTCATCGGGTTGGAGTTTGCGAGAAACATAGCAATGACCACGTCATCCACTTGTTGTGCATCCTCCGTAGAGACATGGTTCACATTGCCGTGAGAGAAACTTTGTTGTCCACTGTTCCCCTTGCAGTTGTCCTCCATTTGGTCTTGGGTTTTGCCTCAGCGCAATGCTTCCTTGACCAAGTCCTGATTAGGACATTGATGGGCAAAGTGTCCTGCATCTCCACAAGTATAGCACTTCTTTGCTGCACCAGAATTATTGGGGCGAGCTTGGTTCTGAACATTTGCACTAGGAAAATTTGCAAGAGGTGCAAAAGGCATTGGAGGCCCAGGTGCTTGCATGACAGGGCGCTGCTGCACAAACTGAGTTGGGCGCGGTGCAAATCCAGGGCGCTGTACAAGAGCAGAGGAGCTGAAATAAGGCGCATTAGGTGGTGCGAAGCGAGGGCACACATTACTTCCTTGTTGATGTCATTGATATGGTGCCTTCCTCTTGTTGTCTTGCTCCATCTCACGGACCTTGTTCTCCACAACAATTGCTTTGTCCAAAAGCTTCTGAAAGTTTGCGTAATAACAGTTGAGCAGTTGCACTTGGATCTCATTGTTCAAGCCCCTCATGAACAAGTATTGTTTCCGGCTGTCCCGGCTCACATCCTCAGGCGCATACATTAAAAGTTTAGTGAATTTATTGAGATATTCACCCACACTCGATCTTCCTTGCCCGAAGTTCTCAAATTCTTGGCTCTTCAAGATCATAACTCCTTCCGGCACATAATGAGAACAGAAACTCTCCTTGAATTCAGCCCAAGTAATCCTATCTTGATTCTCATGAGCATTGCATAAGGAATCCCACCAATCGGCAGCTGCTCCAACTAATTGATGCGAAGCAAATAGGACCTTCTCTCAGTCACTGCATTGGACAATGGCTAGCTTCTTCTCCAAAGACTTGAGCCAATCATTGGCGTCCATAGGGTCAGTGGCTTGAGCAGAGGTCCGCGGCCTAGTCCTCATAAACTCTCCCAATCGGTTATGAGGAGGTGGAGGTGGCGGTGAAGGCATGTGGGGCTGATTATTGATGTTACCAGCCTACAGCTGTCCCATAGTCTATATCATGGTCTGCATGAGCTGGTTCTGCATAGCCAATAGCTTCTCAATGTTGATAGCTCTATGAGCAGGTCCTTGTCCATTGTTGTTATGAGGTGCTCCATTGTTCTCCTCCTCATCATTGCCATCCCTCTGGTTGCGAATCCTCACCATCTGAAGAAAAGCAAGAGATAAGAATTTAGAAACGTCCCCAACTATATGCATCAAGGGATATGAAACTAAGCAACTAACTATACTAGCCTAGGTGGACATGGCCATGCTAATGCATCACAAAATCCTTCATTAAGCACACAAGCAACCAGTATATAGCAAACAACACACCAAGAAAAAAATACATCGATTCATGAGTGCTCATATGTGCTCTAAAGTGTCCATTCTATCTAGGCTGCGTCCTACGGTCAACCTGTGGCTCTGATACCAATTTGTGACACTCGGATCTGAAAATGAACCAAGTGAATGCATATGTCTTCCCAGGACGTTCGACACACATACACGAGTGCATTCACAAAAGGATATATAGAAAATTACCATAGAACAAGATTAATTAAGCATTTTTATTACAGAATTCATAATATCCATGAATACAAGCTCTAATGATTATTAATGACAAGTTTCAACTCATGCAGCGGAAATAAACTAAACTGAGCAACTAAGCAGCATAAGCAAAGGGTATAACGCAGCTCCAACACTCCACAGGCAAAGCTGACGGTAGGCACGGCCTAGAACTCCGCATTATCATCGTTAAACTCCCAATCCTGACCTACAAATGTTGGTGGGGGAATTGCAAGAGTGAGTACATGTCATACTCAGCAAGTGTGGAAAGTATGACATGTAGCTTATACAAATAACGAATGTAATAATGGCTATGTGCTGAAAACTACATTAAAACATTTGAAAAGCAATATATCATGTGTATGTGAAATAATCCCATCATAAACCATGTAATTATCATAATACCAGTCCATATTCATTTTCATAATCCATATTCTAGATTTCTCATTACCAATAACCATAATTAATATCAGAAGTTAATTCATAATCAGCAATATCCATAATACCAACTATAACCATCCCAAAAACCATCCCAATCATGTGAGGGTCAAGGTTGCTCATAATCGCGAGCACAGCTATCATGATAGTTTTAAGACACTTTGCAGAGGTTGTACCACTTTACCCACGTATTTGTGATTTCATCACCTTCCGATGACTATAGAATCTCAATTATGACGTCTCACACTTCCATAGGTGTGTGGCCAAGAAATCACAAAATAGCCTTTACAAAGGGATTACTAGCCTATTTAGACCCCATTGAGGTTTCACCAGTGGTGATGCCTCCAACTAAGCACATCTTCAACCAAGGGCCCCCTGTTGAGCCATTCGGATCCCAGGGTAGTCCAACAATCATCAACAAACCATATCCGACTACCCCTTCTCCGAGCATCATTAATGGTCCAAATAGCACCAGCAAAGCCCTAATTAATCAGCTACGCCGCACCCATACTTGGCCTTGTGGTGGCAGTGTAAATCCTGGATGGCCGCTCCACGAACCGAACCTTAGATTTAAAGCAAGTGAAACCACCATAACATCCAACCAATCCACATATCATGCTTGCTTAGATCACCCATTACCATATCATATTAACCAGTTCATATTAACCATAATCTCATTAATGCATAATCGAATAGTATAGTTGTTTTGCCATCCCAAATAGTTAAGCAAATCAAAAGGGTAAAAAGCCCTTCCCGACTATCTACCATGAATTCCAGGTGACAAGGGTGGTCAAACAAATCTAGTAAACTTTCTACCATAGGATTCCCATCAAATTGACACAAGATGCAGTATGCAAACAAAACAATTACTTTAAAAACAGGATCAATATGCTTCAAGGACACTTGCCTTGCTCTTGGGCTTGATTAGGATCAAAGACTTCAAATTCTTGGTGCTGGAGATCCTCCGCAGAACTCTCTAGCGCAAATCGGTCTAATCCACACAAAAACATACAAGACAAGAAACACAATCAAAGAGTGCACAAACATTACTCAATATGACATGACATGCATGATTGATGCAATTGCGAAGTAAAACTTGTTAATGGGTTGCTAATAATGTTTATTAATCAATTATAATGGTTATTAAAAAGTCTACACAGGTTTGGAATTGATTCGATCTAATTTTGGAACTAATTTATCACAATTTAAACACGAAAATCAGACTAGTCCGCTAGGGACCGAACAAGTCCGCACTTCGCAGAACAGGCGAACTAGGGTTTTCTAGATCGACATGAATTCGGGAAACAGGGTCGAATTCATGTAATGAAAAGGAAGTAGAAGGTATACCAGGTGTTTAGAACTCCAATGAATCAAGGGTTTTTGGAGGTAACACTTGGATTTTGAAGACCTAGGGTTGATGAAGAACTTGATGGTGAATTGTTAAAGAAGAATGCGAACTTGATGGTGATCCTCTTTCATTTCCTCCTCTTCTTGTTCTTGCTATAGATCTCCTTCTCCCTCCTTGGTGGCAGCTATCCATGAGCTAGGGTTTAGGTGAGGTGGAAAAGTGGCAAATAGATGTCAAGCAAAGGGGTGGTGTTGTTTATATAGAGGTGGAGGCTAGGGTTAGATGGATTTCGACTTTGAGATGAGTAGAGGCCGGTTTAGAGTCCCTCATGGGCTCTAAAAGAGTTAGGCACGACGTCCCTAGGCCCACTTAACGTAAAACCCAAGAAACATGTCGTGAAACAAAAGATCAACTCAGAGTCGCGATTTATCGGAAAAGTCTGAAAAGGGTCGGACTAGTCCGAACCTGGACAGAGAGAATTTGGACAAGTCCGAACTGGAATACTGGACAAGTCCGAACTTATCCAGAGGGGAAAAATAGACAAGTCTGGCGAAAAATCAGACAAGTCCGACTTTAGTCAGAGGGGAAACAGACAAGTCCGCTGGAATACCGGACTAGTCCGTACAAGTCTAGAGACTTAGCAAAATTTCCAAGGAATTGGAACACCGGACTAGTCCGCACAGGACAGGACAAGTCCGAAAGTGTCTAGAGAGAAAATACAAACTAGTCCGCAGCAAAACGGACAAGTCTGGGCGAGGCCACAGAGAAATTGGACAAGTTCGCACCAAAATCGGACTAGTGCGCACTTCCCAAAATTATTAAGTGCGGTTTGGCTCTAAATTCATTTTTAAACTTGTTCCTTTTTATGTGGATTAATGTTAGACATATTTAATGATGGATGCAGGACATGATGCATGAAAATGAGGGTGTCACAGGACTGGCTGGTGCCTCTGCTCCTCCTCCTCTTCCTCAAGCAGCTGAAGATGAAGAAGAAGATGAAGAGAGGACTGAAAGTGAGAGAGGCGGTGACGATGAGTGATTTCACTCAATTTTCCCTTTTTGGAGCCTTGATGCCAAAGGAGGGGAGATTGAGACTAGTTGTCTAGGTTGTAGTTTTTAAGCCATTAAGGACTTGTGATCAAGGACATGTAATCATTTTCAAACTATTGTAATTTATTTTGAATGTGCTTAATTTACTTAATGTGTGATGCTTAGTTAATGTTAATCTGATGATTGTTGCTATAACTGTCAAATGCTTTTGTATTGCTCATCACATCTTTTGATCACACTTGTTAGGCACCGCACCTCAAAGAGTGCATATATGTGTGAAGTATTTCGTTACTCATTCATTATTCTCGTATATGCACACTTTATGAAAATTGACTTTTTTTACTCTTAATTGTGATATCTCAATTGGTTGTCATCAATCACCAAAAAGGGGGAGATTGAAAGTGCATATAGGCAATCCATTGTTGGTTTTGGATGGTTGATGACAAACAAGTGAGATCCTAATAAATTTGTTGAGATGACTGCAGGTTAAGCAAAATGAGTTAGTTTGGTGCAATCAAAATGGTGAAAAATGAAGTGGTGTACAAAAGAGAAGCTCAACTGACAACTGAAGCGCAAAGTAGATTTAAATGTATAGGATGTGTGTGAGAGACACATCCCAAGAGCTCAAGACTTTGCGTAGAGTAAGGGCTTAATAGCAACTAAAAATTCACTAAGCACCGGACTAGTCCATTAATGGACCGGACTAGTCCGTTAAACTCTCTGTTGTCCAAATACATTGTGCACCGAACTAGTCTGATCACGGACCGGACTAGTCCGTTATCCTTTCTGGAATCCAATAACATAGTGCACCGGACTAGAGTGATCATGGACTGGACTAGTCCGTTAATGTCTTTGTAAATCCTGTTTAGTGCACTCCGGACACGTCCGTCCACAGGACAGGACTAGTCTATTGAACTCTCTGATGTTCAATAACACATAGCATCGAACAAGTCCATTCTTGGATCGGACTAGTCCATTCAACTCTCTAGAGTTCAATTACACATGGCACCGGACAAGTCCGGACACCAACCTAACTAGTCCGGTATACCTCACACAATTAGAGTTTCTAGGGTGCTGCATTCCAAGCTAACTTTTACACAGCATAATGGACAGATCCTGTAACAAATATGGACTAGTCTGGTCATCGGGATCTCTAACGGTAACCTTTTGAAAACCCTATAAATAGGAGATCCATGACCCCACAAATATAACTTTCGATTCCTACTGTCGAAATCATAAACCCTAGCGTCGCAACCTGTCCCAAGAGCCCAAAAACACATCTCCCCACACATCTAAAGTCCAAAAAGGTGAAAAAAAATTGAACACTTAGATTTGGAATTGGGAGATCGCCGTCTACACATCGTTGAACTCTTGGAGTTTGATATCTTTACATTCGTGCTCTTTATTGTAATCTTTTCGAGTGTATTTGATCATTTCCTCATTGTAATTCTTGTGGGATCCCTCAACGTGTGAGGTTGATCCATAAACTCGGTGATTGCCCGTGATAGTGGAATCAAGTCGGCCTTGTGTGGTGACTTGACGAGGGCAAGGGTTTCAAGAGACCCGACTCTGTGTGGGCTTGCTCAACAAGGAGTAGATCTCTTTTATGAGATTGAACCTCCGTTAAAATCGGTGTCCTGCGTGTTCCTTTATTTTTACATCTTAATTGATTAGAGCACGTAGTTGATCAATATTAGAATTTGAATTGCAAATTGCTTCTCAAGTGTAACTTCACAACATCAATTGTTAATTCAAGTGACATTACTTGTTTTTCACATTTCCGCTGCTTTAAAGGTTAAATCCTGAATCAACACTTAGTCAAATCGACAATCACCTAGCACACCAGACTAGTCCGTACACACAACCAGACAAGTTTGGTTTTTAGACGAGTAGATCATCTAGCAGTACTAGGACCCAAAAGTAGATTACCAATACAACTTATATATCACACGAATATCCAAGACTAAACTTCAAAGGGACCACACAACATTACTATAGACAAGAAGGAAAAGATGATAAAAGTAACAAGTTTGCACAAAAGTAATGCACGTGGATTCTGCTTTCACACAAAAATGTATTTCATTATTGGTCTGAATAACAAGGGACACAAGGACACGCTTAAAGTACGGAACCAAGATAAGTGTGGTATTCATCTTGTTCTAACCCACAGAAGGTAAAGACATACTTAAAGTACAATGACCAAGTTAAGTGTGCTTTTTACTAGGACCGACCCAGCTCTGTTCATAGACTCTATAAGGTACATTATGTGTAAATACAGACTCACCTTCGTGAAACTAAGCGTAAAACTTATTGAGGTGTTCGATGTTCCAGGGGTTGGGAAGTGGTAACCCATCCTCTGTCGCCAAGCGAAAGCATCCAGGGCGGGAAACTTTGATAACTCGGAAAGGAACTTCCTAGCTGGGGGAGAGTTTGTTCATCCCTTCTCGAGTCAGAATTTGCCGCAGCACTAGATCGCTTTCTTCTAACTACCTGTTGTGCATGAACCTTTGATGATAGTGCTGGAGCGCCTGACGGTATCGCATGTTCTGAACAGCTTCTTGGCACCTTGCCTTGTCAACGAGTTCTAGGTATTCATGCCGGACCTGGTCCTGCTTGGCTTCGTTGAAAGTTCGGACCCACAGAGAACCCATGTTGATCTCCGAAGGAAGCACTTCTTCAGCTCCGTACACCAAGAAGAAGGGTGTCTTTTCTGTTGCCCGACTCGGTGTAGTCCGGCTCGCCCACCAAGCAGACGGGAGCTCCTCTATCTAGTTGGTGCCATGCTTCTTCAAGTGCTCATATGTGTGCATCTTGAGTCCCTTGAGTATCTCTGCATTTGCTCTTTCGACTTGGCCAATACTTGCAGGATGTGCTACTCAGGCGTAGCTCACTTGTATGCCGAGATATTCGCAATACTCTTGGAAAGTTGCACTTGTGAATTCAATTTCATTGTAAGTGATGACTCTGTTCAAAACTCCAAATCTATAGACAATGGACTTCAAAAACTTGATGGTACTGCTTGTTGATGGTCACAACTGGAGTAGCTTACGACCACTTTGTGAACTTGTCGACAGCGACATAAAAGAACCGGTAACCTCCGACTGCTTTTGGTAAAGGTACCAAAATGTTCATCTCCCACACAGCGAATGGTCATGTGGGAGGTATCATCTACAGTGATTGAGCCGGTGTGTGAATCTGCTTCGCGTGAAACTGGCATGCTTTGCATTTCTTTACCAGCTCGACTACATCCTGGAGTGTTGTAGGCCAGTAAAAGCCATGTCGGAAGGCCTTACGAACCAACATACAAGAAGATGTGTGGTTCCCGCACTAGCCTTCATGGATCTTCGCGAGGAGCTCACAACCTTCTTCGCGATAAATGCACCGCGTTAGAATGTCGTTGGCACCACGTCGGTCGAGATCCCCTTCTACCAACGTGTATCTTTTAGCCAATCTGACAATTCTCTTAGCGGATACACCGTCTTCAGGAAGCATGTTGTCTTTCAAGTAGCTCCGGATCTTCGAGATTCATGCATTGGAGCTTACTTGAGCTTCTGGATCTTGCGCGCTTGGTTGCTCGGAGCTTCCCATAGCGCCTACGATCCTTGGTGGGCGCCATGGTAACAGGGCCACCGGGACTGTCAGCTTCAAGGTTCTTGTCTCGCCCCCATCACTCAGTTCGGCAGGCTTAGAGGCAGTTGATGAAAATCTCCTGACAAAAACCCCATCGGGTGTTTGAGCCCCGGTTGAAGCCTTCGTCGAGAGATCATCAGTTTCAGCATTATTGAGACGCTAGACATGGTGGAGGTCGTGGACATGGAAGTCCTTCTGCAGCTTCTGGACTTCAAGTAAGTAAGGAGCAAGTTGGGGGTTGTTGCAACTACATCCACCTTTGACTTGCTTGATGATGAGTTGCGAATCACCCTTCACCAAGAGCTGCAGAACGCCATATGATAGCGCCACCTTGAGTCTGAAGATGAGAGCTTCATATTCTGCCATGTTGTTGGTTGCCTTGAAGTCGAGGTGCACCATGTACTTGACCTTCTCCCCGATCTGAGCGAGGAGGAGTATTCCAGCTCCGGCCCCCTGCTTCTGCATGGAGCCGTCAAAGTAGAGAGTCCTGTGAGAGTCGGTGAAGACTGGGACCATAGGTTCGGGCTTCTGCTCATCAGGGCCCCCTAGAGTTGATGAAGAAGGTGTCCACTCCGCCACGAAGTCAACCAACACCAGACTCTTGATCGCATGTCGAGGCAGGAATTCCAGGTCGAATTCTGCCAACTCTGCTGCCCACTTGGCAATATTTCTCGTAGAATTGGGATTATGTAATATAGCGCGCAATGGATAAGAAGTTACCACTGAAATCTTGTGGGCTTGGAAGTAGTGACGAAGCTTCCTTAAGGCAATAAGCACTGCGTATAGCAACTTATGTACCTCAATATATCGAGTCTTGGCATCGTGTAGTACTTCGCTAATGAATACAACGACCGTTGGACAGCTCGGACTTTCTTGGAGGGTTCTGGAGCTTCTTCTTCATCAACACGGACCCTACCGGAAGGGTCCGAACCTTCTCCGACGAGGGAGGTTGATCCACATGCACCATGCCTTTAGGATCCGCGCCTGGGGGCTAGGACCCATATTCGCCTTCAGGTGGCTTCGGACCCTCCTGGAGGGGTCTAGGCTCCTGAGTTAAAGATGTTCCTGGTCTCTCCACAACCAGAACTATGCTGACAACCTTTGTAGTTGCAGCGATGTAAAGCATAAGAGGCTCACCAGGATCCAGAGCTACCATTATTGGTAGTGTCATGAGAAGTTGCTTGAGCTCTCGGAATGCCTTCTCTGCTTCTTCAGACCAATGGAATGGTACAGATTTACTCAATAATGTGAAGAAGGGAAGCGCCCGCTCTGTCGGCCTTGAGATGAACTGGTTGAGCACAGCTAGACACCCAGCTAGCTTCTGGACATCCTTGACACGGGCTGGAGGCCGCATCTCTTCAATGGCTTTGATTTTTGCTGGATTTGCTTCAATTACTCGGTGAGTCACCAAGAAACCAAGGAGCTTTCCGGAGTTAACCCCGAAGATGCACTTGTTCGGGTTGAGCTTCGTACGCGTCAGGCGTAGCTTGTCGAACACGGCTTGCAGATTGTCAAAGAGTGATTCCTTGTTATTCACCTTGACGATGATGTCATCGACGTAGACCTCCACAAAGTCCCTGATGAGCTCTCCAAACGTGTTGTGCATGACTCGCACAAAAGTTGAAGCAGCGTTTTTGAGACAGAAAGGCATGGCAGTGTAACAGTACAACACATCTACTGTAATGAAGGCAGTATGCTCTTCATCTTCGCTAGACATTTGAATCTGATGATATCTAGAATATGCATCTAGAAAACATTGTAATTCACACCCGAAGGTAGAATCCAGTATATGATCTATTTTGGGCATGCTTTATTCAAGGTGGTGTAATAGATGCACATCCGAAGCTTCGCGCTGACCTTTGGTACAACGATTGGGTTTGCCAGCCACCGAGGATGGTGAACCTCCCGGATGAAACCAGCGTCTAGTAGCTTCCTGGTTTCTTGTCTTATGAAGTTTTGCCGCTTGATATATTACTTTCGGGGCTTCTGATGTACTGGTCGTGCATTAGGGTATATCTTCAGGCTGTGCTCGATCACCTCCCTATGGATACTAGGCATATGTGACGGTTGCCATGCAAACATGTCGACATTCGCCTGGAGTAAAGTGACAAGCGCGAGTTCCTATTTGTCGATATACGAGTGGTCTGGGCAGCATTGGAACCAATTTGGATGACTTTGACGCGAATGTCGATGTTGCCGCTTGGTTCCACACGAGGTGCAGAGGTTGAGCCACACTAACGCGAGCTCGAAGGTTGTTGAGCTGGTCGCTCATTGCCAGATTGTTCTTCTTGCGCCGTTACGAGCGCATGAAGTTCTTTCAGCGTAGTGACTCCAACAGTGTGATCCTCACGGATCCGAAAGACACCTGAAGGAGTCAACATCTTCAACACCAGATAGCCGTAATAGGATACGACCATGAACCTATACAGGTGTTGCCTGCCTAAGATGGCGTTGAAGGGAAGGTTGATGTGTGCCACATCAAACACTAGCTTCTCAAACCTATAGTTGTCCCGAGTCCCAAAGGTCACCGGGAGTGTAACTGATCTGAGAGGAGTTATGGCTCTCAGACCTACTCCGGAGAATGGACGTGAGGGACGGAGGTCTGAGATGTTTAGTTGGAGCTTCACAAAAGTTGCACAACTAAGGAGGTTGAGCATCGCACCTCCATCCACCAAGACATGGTAGAGCTAGATGTTATTGATTATCGGAGAGACCATCAAAGGTAACTGACCAGCTCCGGTCATGTTCTTTGGGCAGTCTGAAGCATCGAGGGTGATGGCCATGTCCGTGTCCATCCACTTCCAATGAGGCTCCGCCTTGGTAGTAGGGGTTGCAACAGCCATCTCCCGACGCATAGTCTTTAGGATGCGCCATGAGGTGGTATCCTAGGACCCTCCATATATCATATGGAGAGTCTTCCAACACTCACTGTCGTAGGTGTTAGAGTCATCGTCAACAGTGTTGTAGACCTCCTTCAAAGCCTTCTTGGCGTCCTAGAAGCCTAGCTCCTGATCAGATGGAGCTTCGCCGACTTTCTGTTTCCCCTTCCGTTGGCAAAAAGGGGTTTCTTCTTGGCGCTTGTTGTTGCGTTCAACAAGCCGCTTGTCCTCGTGACAGTCTTCAAGGTTATGGGTGTTCGATTTATGGATCGAACACCACATCTTCTCACTGTCGTTGTCCTCAGACGATGGTCGGGGTCATTTTTTGAGGCGTGGCCCCCAACCACCAGGAGCTGCTACAGCAGCAATAGTAGGCGCGCTAGCCAACAACTTCTTCTTATTGTTGGACTTCTTCTTCTTTTTTCCACTACCTGAGGCAGTAGCTTCAGCCTTGGAGGAAGGTTCACCAGCCTCCGCAGCTGGTTTGGAGTGCATCTCTCAGCCCTCAGCAGCCCTAGCACATTTGTTAGCTAGGTTGAAGAGCTCCGTGACGCTGCTGATGTTTTTTTTTGCCAGCTTCTCCAACATATTCTTATCCTGTATCCCCAGTCGGAACGCGACAATGATAGAAGCATTTGAGATAGAAGGGATTGTATTCCGTACCTAAGAAAACTGCTGTATGAATGATCGTAACGACTCCCCCGATTTCTGTTGTACGACGAATAAGTCCAGCTCGATGCCAGGTCGAGTGTAGGAACTCCCGAAGTTGGCAGTGAACTGGCAACATAGTTCCCCCCCAATTGTAGATGGAGTCAGGAGGAAACGTATGAACCAAGACCTTGCTGTCCCGGTTAGAGCCACAGGAAGGTAGTTGGCCATCACAACCTCATTGCCTCCAGCCGCGAGGATGGCGGTGGAGTATACTTAAAGGAATTCGACGGGGTTAACTCTCCCGTCGTACTTATCTGGCATATGAGGCTGGAACTTGGGTGGCCATTCGACCATGCGAAGGTGCACGATTAGGGTCGATCAGCCACCCTCCCACTCCTAGAGGAGAAGGGTTTCCCGAGCAGCACGCCTCTTGCGAGCGCGCTCAATGTGGACACGGCCGTCCTGCCTCATGTAACGTCGGTCGAGCTCCGACCGGAGGTCCTGAGTAGGAAGCCTCGATGTCGTGTGGGTACGACGAGTCCCGGAGGGCAGTAACATCACTTGCTGGGAAGGTGCACGTCTCCTATGCTGCAACGTCTGAGGACCAAGTCTACCAGACAAAGTCCTATGCTGAGAAGGTGCCTGCCCTGCATGGGGTAGACCTTGGACGCTGAGGGCAATAACTTCAGCTACAACTAAATGCTCAACATCAACGCGCCGTTGCTCCATGGCGGCCATTGGAGCTCCGAGTGCTGGAGGGTGATGAAGCAGAGTCTGCACTACATTTAGCACGTTCTCTTGGTTGTTGGTCGATGCGGTGATCGACGCAAATTCTCCATCCTGGTGTCCGGCGTTGGCTGCCGGAGAAGGTGGTGGTGGTGGTGGTGGTGGTGGTGGTGGGACGACACCTGCAGGGACAACATCATTGTCTGGTTGTTGCACATTGGAGGGATTTCCTCCAGCAGGTTGTCCAGTCGGGCCATTGGATGAGGCTGCTGTGGAATTTGTCATCTTGAGATCTTAGGCGCCAATACCTGGCGCGCCAAATGTCGAAGTGTATCAATGTTACTTCCCCCGGTACTACTAAAACGTATTCTGCGGAGGTTTGCATTTAGGCAGGGTGCATGTAAGATCAAAAACAAGAGGTGAACACTAACGGTTTTTACGTGGTTCGGGCCGCTGAGCGTAATACCCTACTCCACGGGGTGGTTGTTGATTGTATGAGCGTGTATGCATAGCGAGTGTCTCAGATTGCTTGTCTTCTACCGTATCACGCAACCCTTTTATATGCTAAGGACTGGCTATTACAGTGTATGCCTGACTCGACAAGTGGCCCCATCTGTCATAAACACCCTATAGACGATCTCTAGTGTTATGGATGATTAACAGTGTAATAACATGCCTTAATAGCAGCGTTATCAGTCTTGATAGCCCTCTGATCATGCGTCATTAATACAGCATTAAAGATGCGTTAACTAGGTCTTGTAACGGCTGTGTAATGGCCTCTTGAATGTCTGTGCTGTTGAAGATCCAGTTGTCTTCCTGTTGCAAGCTTAGTTTCGGAGGTCTGACATGTGACAGCTCTAAAGCTTCCCTTTGCGGGGAGGCAGGTCTGGAGCTACTTGACATGTGGCAGCACTGGAGCCTCCCTCTACTGGGGGTTAGGTCCAGAACTTCTGTACACGTGGCAGCACCGGAGCTTCGCTGTGAAGGGAGGTAGGTCTGGCCCTGTAGGGCACATGGTAGCTCCAGAGGTACCCAAACGGGGGAGGCGGGCCCAGTGCTGCAGGACACGTGTTGCCTTCGAAAGTCTTCAATAGGAGGGTGGAACTCCATGACTTTATCCACAGTATCAGGGGGTACCTGGTATCCAGGGTACCGACAAAAACTCTTTGATCTTCAAGGTCTTTGTGCGGTGTCTTGATTGCAACACAAACACGCGTATACTACCATCAAAAAGGAAAATAACAACAATCAATGATGATACATCACACATATAAAACAAGCAATAAAGATCCTACAGTTTGTTATATCGTGATGGGACAAGATTCTACTGTATTAATGGTTTGAATCGATGTTACAAAGGTGATATATCAAAATTGTTGATCTTATAGTGTAATTATGGTAATTTATTGATTCGAATATGATTTTACCATTTTTATTACATATGCAACAATGTTTTGCTTGTAAATTGAATAATTTATTGGATTATATGGTTTTTAGAACTATTTTGACAATTCTAAATTATTTTTTATGTGCTGACACATTTAAAATACACTCGAAATCATTCTCGAGGTAAATGTACGCATGAGATAGTTTTTATATAATTTTCATATTTATTTCTATGTCTAAAATAATTTTTAAATTCAACATTGTACTTGAAATACAAATTTATATATACCTTTCATTGTTAATTGAATAAGTTTGAACCTTATTATAATCATTTCAAAACTAAAATAATTATTCTAGATAAATTTTAGTGTTAAAATATTTATTAATAATTTTCTGAGATCTATCCCTATTTATTTAGAATTTCTAGAATTAATTTGCTATTTTATACACCAATTGTGAATTTACTATATTTATTCTGCATTAAAATAAATAATAAAAATTATATAAAGTCCTAAAATAATATTAATTTACTGCTAAGCGTTTAGAAACCATGATTATAATTAATTATAGGGTTGATTTTATAAAATCAAGGGCCTTTGTACAGTTTTGCATAAAAGAACAGGGGGCTACGTGCAAATAGGCAAAGGGGTATAGAGCGGGCTATTGTGGATCGTTGGATTCTATTTACACGGCCTGTATTTTATGTAGTCGATAGATACACGTGGCTTGGTGAGAATACAAATTTTCTGCATAACGTATGCAAAACGACCGTTGTGCATACCTATCTCAGATCATGGCATGTGTCCTGTCAAAATAATCCATCGATATCCCTGGTGCGGCTGAAGCGCGTGCGCGAGTGACGGAGATCGAGCCGACTCTCTCGATCTCTTGGCTCCCGACTCAGAATTTTGGCAGCCCAACCAATCCAACGCAGGATTGCCTTACCTACCATCTGCACGCTGCCGGCTACCGGTCCATCTCCCGGTCCATCCTGCCACTGAACTGGTTCATGGCGGACACGGCATGAGGCAGGCCGTGAAGGCAACGACAGAGGACATGCAGCTGGCAGGCGACACCTCCAATGGCCACGGCAGCACCAAGGTGGGAACGGACGAGTGCGCAAGTATTTCTGGAAAACAGATCTATGAACCATCTTGGAAACAGATACTCCGTGCGTTCCGCCGTTCAACCTGGATTAAAGTGCTGATAATTGATGAGCTTCATCACCTCGAGTTATTATGGTCAACGGAAAGAGATGAACCTTGTAGCAGGCATCAGCATCACTCCATCGATTTCATTTCAACAAGCAACATGTCCTGAGATTTCCTTTTATTGTCATCTTTTTGCCATTAAAAATCAATACCAAGAATGCTACCCAACACATCTCCACCAACCTCGCCGCGTATTGTCTTTTGCTCTCCGATCCCAAGCAAAGCCGAGGCCAGCAATGGAATCTACGGTGGCCGCCGTGACGGTGCGGTTCCTGGCGCGGGGGCACTGAACCAGCTCCTGCACCTTTCTCTGCTATTCGCCGCGCGCAGGGCTCGTTGGATGGAACAGGAGCCAGCAGAAGGCGCTCCAGCGTTGGACTAGTTGGGCTTCAAAAATTCTGAGTCGGGAGCCAAGAGATCGGGAGAGTCGGCTCGGTCTCGGCTCACACACGCACGCCCTCCAGCTGCGCGAGCGATATCGATGGACTATTTTGACGGGACACGTGTCACGATCTGAAATAGGTATGCAAAACAATCGGTTTGCATACAATACGCAGATAATTTATTTCCGCTTGCAGAGAAGCGTCATATTTTATTTGGATGGCATGGATTTTATTTTCCCAAAAGGGTACGCGCCCTCTAATCTCAGCCATCCAAAGAGATCTAAGGATCGGGGCTCGTTCTGGCCCAATCCGGTGGCCGACAGTGTCGGCTCACGGTGGTGCGCCATCGGCGACACCCTTGAGCTTGCCGGACTCAACTAAATCGTGCTACACTGATCGAGCTTCTATGGAAATTGCAATAAACAGAAGAGGAGCGATAGGGGAACCTCACCAGGGGAGTCGCGCATGTGGAGGGTGGTCGAAGATGGTGTACGGCAGTGAGGAAGGGCGATGGCACGTCGGCGGTGTCACAGAGGGGCCGCAGAGGATGGCCTCCCGTAGGGGTCCCACGACGGGAGGCAGCGTGTATTCGGGGTTCTTGGCAGCACTATGCATGGAGAAGATCGGAGCTGCACGGAGGGAGGGCTATGACGGTGTAGGGTGGTGAGCAGCGTGGATCTTCATTGGGACGATGTTTTGGCAGCAAATCCTCAGCGACGTCTTGTCCGGTAGGTGTTCTAGAGCAAGGCGAACATAACGGGAAGGTCAACGTGGTAAGACATCAAGTGACAAGGTCAAAACGACGGTGAGGGCAGAGAAACTCACTGGATCTCGTCGGAGTTCGAGCTTGGCGCGGCAGCTCGAGATGGGGAAAGGCGGATAGGCTGGCTTGCGACCCTGTGAACCCAACTGGCGGGTTAGCACAACCAAACATCGACCGGAATGAGCAAATCACGTGATGAGGTGGCGGTTCATCGAGGATGCACAGCGACGGTGATCTAGCTAAGGTTTCAGTCTGGGTTTGGGGAAGAAATGGCAGGAGCGACGAGATTTCATAGCAAGGAGCGGTTGCACGAGGACGTGGTGTGAGCTGGGAATGGCAAGGGCGCGAGGCCCGGCGGTTTAAGGCGGCGATTGGGGGATGAGGAGGAAGCTAATGGGGTAGGGCACGCGTGCAGAGAAAGAAAGGGAGAGAGCAAATGGAGCAGGAAAAGGGCGCAGTTGGGCCTGGGCCGAGCAGGGAAAAGGATGGAATGGAAATATAATGGGCCGGTTCATTTTTTTTGGCCTTGGAAGGCTTTGAACCTTAATTTTTGGTTTCAACTTCAAATGAAATTTTGTAAGTTATTTTGAAATTCAAATGCACACAAACAAAATAATTCAGTTGTTCTAAAGTATTTCTATTAAAATTTATTCACTTATTATTATTATTATATTTTACATTATTTTTATTTTCTTTTGTTTTCTTTTTCCAATATTGAATTCAATTAAATAATGCACTATTTCAAAGTTATTATTATTTTTTAGATACAATTCTACACATTAGTCCCCTGTTTTATTTATTTATTCCTTTATTATTACCATCATTATCTTATTTACTTAACCTTTGTTCTCTTTTATTTATATTTTCTTCGTTTAGAAAAATGTGGGTGTGACGAAATCCAATTTGACATTTGATAAAGTTGATAATAGGATTTGAATTTGAATTCGAATGCTCTCATGTGCTTAATTCAAAGAAATAGCAAAAATGGATGATAAATGCTCAAACTTGAGAGGTTGGGTATTTGAATCATGTAAAAGATATTGATGAACTCAAATTTAGAGTTTGACAAAGTTGAATTGAATACTTTGATTTGATTTTTAACACTCCCATTTTGAATTTAGTTCACATACTCCACATGAGTCCTAAGTTCTGGATTCAAGTTCTTCTTACTAAATTTGATTCATGAACTTAATTTTTACATTATGATTTTTAGGGCGTTTACAAGGTGTTGTACTGGATTGAAGAACCATGGAGAAAAAAATTTCCATCTGACATAATAGTATCGGTATCTACTTCTCCAACTTACTCATCATCTCTATCGTGATTTATTTAGCACAAAGCTGTCCATAGAAGTGGCTAAGCTCGGCTAACACCTTCCACACCGCATCATCAAATAGCTTCGAAACATAACATATATCAGTCTTTTCATGATTATGAGATAATCATGACTCTTCAACCCAGTAAGTTTTCCCATTTTCATATTCAAAGCTCGTTTCAGACTACCTGCGTAACTATCTAAAAATTTCAAACCTTTCAACCATTTTAGGATTTCTTTATTTTTTAGTTCAAAAATAGAAAGAAGGAAGAGCTCAAGAGTTGGACGGTTACAAACCTATATCAGATCATTTTGAACCTTTATATTGTCTTTCATTTTGCCCGTCATATCCATACATGCGTTTATAATACATTCGCTCATGTTACGCTCTTGACGCATGACATCTATGTTGTGCATCAAAAGCAAAGACTTCACATATGGTAGCTCTCAAAGTCCACAGATGTGAGTTTAATTGTGTTCCTCTCTGTAACATACAAAATATCCAGGACGACCTTCATCTGACGCCAGTTTGTCCAACTTGTCAGAAATTTCTAACCCGTTTAGATGTTTTGATAGTTCTTTTGTGACAATAGTATCCTTTTTGAAGACATTCCCCTGTTAGCTAAACTTGTGACTCAGAGACAAGCAACGTCTTATGAAGAATTCATTTTTCTAGGTAAAATTTCAGGAGAATTCTCACCAATGAGTTTTCATATCTTTCCTTTCAGCCTTTCACCCAGTTGTATTACGTTATTTATTTATTTATTTATTCTTTTTGTAAAATTACGAGATTAAGGAGCGACGCAGACGCACCAAAGCATGTGCCTCCACTGCGACCAGAAGTCCTCGCAAGAGCACAAACCTGGGTTCAAAAGACTGTTAGATGTTCGTTTGGTTTGTGACGACTCCAAGGAGGCGCCATCCAACCAAGTTGCCGAACCAAACCATCTCCATCCACAACCTCATGGGCATCCAACCGCGCTCTAGCAAGACGATACAGGTGTATGTCAGCGTCGGGGCGCGTCGTTGACGGCGCTGCTCAATTCTGACTCCCCATAACTTGGTCAATGGACAAGCAACCACACGGCCGCCTTTTTTTCTAGAAAGTACTTCCAATTGGGCAACCACAGTTCCGTAGTAGTCCTTAACTTTTTATGGAAACAGTAAATTTAAAATTCATATTGTAATAAATCAGTGAGCTACTCTGGCCATTTAAATTATGGATGAAGGTAGTTCTACAGCAAAAATGAAAAAGGACAGGGAGTGCTATTTGTCAATGGGCCCAGTATACGGTAACTACTAACCAAAAAATAGAAAATTAGTAATCCAATAGCAAATACTAAGTTCATGGAAAAACATGTGGCGTGATTAGATTGTCATTTTTTTCTCCTTTTAGCAAAGGCAAAAGATGGAGCATTACCATCAACCCCTGAGCGCATCCACCATGAAAACGCAGGGTTTTGCACAAGATGGTCGATGGATGCCCATCTAATATCTTTCAAATTTTGATGCCCACGGCTTAAAGTACCCGTACAGCCACCTTTTTTTAGATGATGGGTCCCGACCTTCCCTTTCAAGAAGGTTATGGTTAATTTATTACAAGGAAGTACAAATGCAGACACTTATACTCTATTGTCTAGAATAAGGCGACAATACCTAGATGATTAAGCACACGACTTGGATCGGACTTCGTAAGACAATATTACGACACTTTCATCCCTTCACATTTTTCGTAAGTGCATCCAGATCCAACGCCATTGAGTTCCTCCGTAGAGTACATGCGTTTAATATTATAAAATTCAGCCTGAAATTCGTTCTCAATGGGAATCGAACTCAGAATGTGAGTAGTGCTATCCAGAGTACTTAACCACTAGGCCAAGCCCCAGAACTTGTACAGCCACATTCTGTACACCCATCTGCTTTGCTTCTCCTAAATATTGATCATTACAATGAAAATTAATTGTTCCCTCCTTTTTT
The DNA here is from genome assembly GCA_036927565.1 of Tuctoria greenei. Lineage (NCBI taxonomy): Eukaryota > Viridiplantae > Streptophyta > Magnoliopsida > Poales > Poaceae > Tuctoria > Tuctoria greenei. The sequence continues at coordinate 49,349,831 of JAYESD010000001.1, read as the reverse complement.
CCTTTCTTGTTTTGCTTACAGAGAAAATTTAGAGGGTTCACGGGAGAAATAAATAATTAACATGATAAATAAGAAAATCTGAACCTAAACTGTCAACAATATACATATCATCAACTACACCTATCTAACAAGACACTACTATTACAACATCCCTGTTTTGATGCATCAGAACCATGTGTCAAGTCAAAGTATATCATGACTGCCGCCTCTTGGTACAGCGCCTTGCTGCGCCAGGCTCCATCAGCTTTTTGACAAATGAAAGCTGAAGCTATCTGCAGAAGCATCCTCTAAGGCATCCTCTATATACATAGCTTCCTCTACTTTTTAATTCTTTCTCTAAATCCTCTAAATTTACATCTATACAGTAGGTTTTACAGTATGTCTCTGCGGATAGTCTGAGCAGCATACAGCCCCACATATTCTGGTATGTCAAGATCAGCGTTTGCTGCTTGCCCAGCCCAGCCATCTCTGGATGCATATTAGAAAAGTTGTGCAGCGACTGAATCTGGATTCTTGATTTCCCCACCTAGAAGGGAACTCAGGTCAAATGCTAGCACATTGCATTATGAAAAATTGATGGGTAGCAGACATGTTTATGTAGATAATGGCAGAGAGCCCAACAAAACTATCTAGATTTTATTTCTTAAAAAACTATTTACATCACCTAGTTAAAATATCTGATAGATGACGCTTGTGCTTGAAACCCTTCAGAGCAGAAACTAGTGATTTGCAACGACAACATGTCTGTTGGGATATGACTATTTTTTGTATGTCTACGCCTAAATATAGGTCACTCATGTACTTGTACCTTAACTCACAATAATAGATCCGTTTCCTGTAATTTTTTTCTCCTCCATCTTGGAAGAGTTTTTTCCACGTTGAATCATGTGTTCCTTTTTTCTCTAACAAGTGGTGTACAAAGCCTCTACGATCATATCTGTTCATTCTACGCCGCCATGCACGGATCTATCAGAGTCTTCGTCCACGGCCACCCACCGCCTTTCGATCGTCAACAGCATCACACCCATCGCGGGCCCCCGTCTAATTTTCTGGTTGCTGCCTTCGTGCGCACTCACCCATACGTGGCGCGCTCTGCAGATCAAGGACCGGCACCGCCATAAATTTCTCAATAGGGCTTGGTGCTGCTCTGTTGCAACTCGGTTGGATTTCATCGGGCCGCGCGCACGCGCTGTTTCCTCTTTGTTACGCCACCAACACCATCCGGTGAAAAGAATAGATTTGGATGTTTTTTGCTACGTGCACACGAGGAAGTCTACCAGATATCTGTTTTTCCAGTTTTTTGCTTCGTCCACACGTGAAGGCTACCAGACAGCGTGCTGGTTTTTGATTCTGCTACGTTCATACAAAGAGTCTATCAAAATATTTTATTTCTCTGATATTTGCTGCACGTTATGTCTAATAAATTGGATATTCCAAAACTTGATAGAAAAATCAGCTTTTCCATATGGCTGGTTCAGATGAAAGCTAGTTGGGCGTGCACAAGGCCTTGAATGAAAAACCTAAAGATATGAGAGATGATAAATGGGAGGAACTCGATGAAAAATCTTTGTACGCCTTGCAGCTCAGTTTGTCTAAAGATGTTTTGCGTGAAGTCTTGAACGCAAAATCAGCCGCAGAATTGTGGAAGAAATTAGAAAAGCTTTATATGACTAAAAGTCTTGCAAATAAGCTTCGTCCTAAGTAATGTGTGTACACTATTCGCACGACGGAAGATACCTCTATTCAATCATATCTTACTGAATTTAATTCAATTTGTGTTGACCTTGCAAGTTTGGATGTGAACATTGATGATGAGGATAAGGCAATTTTGTTGGTTGTTTCTTTGCCCACTTTGTTTAAGCATTCTAAAGAAATTATGATTTATGAAAATGATATCTCACTCAGTTTTTAGAATATTAAGTCAAATTTATTGTCTAAAAAGAAATTTGATACTAATTCTCGTTCTGAGTCGGGTGAGGGTCTCATTGTTCGAGGTCGAACTCAACAAGCGAACAATTCTAGTAAATCAAGATCAAGATCTTTAGTCTTCCATTGTTCATATACTTGGATGAAGCCTTCCTTGTTTGATTGTGGATTCCATGTATGTGGTAGGAGTAGTATTTATGATTATGCTGTATCATTATCATTATATCATCATAAACACTACTGACCCCCACTATAGTCTAATTAGCTATGACATGATTATGTTAACATGAATCACTTATGCTATGAGTTAACATTGGCTCAACGATGAATTATTTCATTGCACTACAAGAAACGATAAATAGGGCATCGGTGTACATATAGACGTTGGTGCCGTCGACTTTACGAGCACTAAAGCCATCGGTTTTTAATCCCGATGACCATAATATTATAGCCGACGGTTTGTAATAAACACCTTACATGTATAATTAAATGTGTTAGAACCGTAACAAAAACCGACAGCCTTAACAACAACCGTCGGTGAGACAGGGAAAACCAGACGACCTTAATAGCAACCGTTGGCCGGCCACACAGGGTGACGGCTCTACCGTGGGCCCAACGCAGATCGCCCGCTTGCCCACTTGCCCGCAGCGCCGTGCCCTCAAATTGCCACCGTATATTAAAAAGTGCGGTTCCTGCGAACCCGAGCACACTTCTTTTCCTCCTCCCAGCCGCCAAACCACTTGATCTACGAACCCTAGCAAATGCCCACCGCCCAGTCGCCAGACTTCGCCCACAGCGAGTCGCGCGCCCATCTCCAGCATTCGTCCGCTAGCTGTTGCATCAAACGCGGGCCGGTGACGTGCTTGAGATCCACCGCAGCCGCCGCCCAGCATCGGTGTTCTTCTATCCGCTGTCGTTCCCACAGTCGGCCCAGGCCCCGACCTTCCCTACCCCGTCGAGCGCTGGATCCATCGTCATCCCCGCAGCCGCGAGGGCCGCTTCAGCGTGCCGGCATTGCAGCCCGCCGCCGTGGAAGGGTGGTGGATCTGGGCTACAAGCAGCTCCCGCACCGGCGATGGTGGAGAAAGAGGCGACGACGATCGAGGCCGAGAGTGAGGCGGAGCACGCGCAGGCGCACATGGAGTGATGGAGAGGAGCAGGTTCGAGTCGGCTCAAGGCACATCCACACAAGTTGGCGAGCGACGACCGGAGAAGGTGGTCGAGAGGAATTCGCCGGAGGAGGTGGACCGGCAGTTGCGTGTGCTGTTGCACAAGGCCAGGAGCATCTGCACGTTCTCCTGCATCGCTGGTGCCCCCGTCGTGTGACCGTAAGATGGTAGGGGCTCGTTCGTACATTGGGTGTTGTGCTTAAGAACTTGATTTGTGATGGCATGTAAACTCGATTTGTGATTTGTGCTCCTCTTTTCATGTTTGTTAGAGATGTGTTGATGATTTGTTTATCTTCTATTCTAAGTAACCTTACCAAGGTTTTTCAATGATGAAAGAATTGCATCTGACTCTAGTGGACATATGATTTGTGTATGAACGAAAGATTTTTTAACCTGTGAACACCACTGGTAAAATGGATGAGCGGGAGCAGTGGAAACAAGCAGCTATAGGTGTTTGGAACTACCCACTTCAATCAGAGCTCGGCTATTTTTTTTTGTCGCATCGAACTTAAAACCGTCGGGTTGATAGTTCGGCCGACGACCATATAATATTTAAGGTGTCGGCTTCATGGTCTAGCCGACGGCCATATTTCGATAAAGGTTTTGGTTATCTAGCCGACGGAGGATTTAAACACGTCAGGGTACATAACCGACGCCCATAACATTTAAAGATGTCGGGGCTGACGCTTATAAAACTTAAATACGTCGAGTAAAGGTCGGCGATTAAATCCGTTGGTGCGCCGACCCTGATAGATTATGGCTGTCGATTTATGTAGTATACCGACAGCCATATGGCCGACGGCCTTTTAGTGATTCTTGTAGTGTTGCCTTAGGATGGCATGTACCTAGGCTTCTAAGGTAATTACTTAATATGCTAGCATGGTGCTAGGATAGAAAGTAGCATTGAATGTCTCGTAGACCCACAGATTGAAGAGTTAGGCAGTAGGTGGTGATAGCCCTATCTGTCCTTTGTAATCCTCCACGTTCGGCTATGCCACAGGCTCTTGGCGGGAGTCGTCCTAGTATTGCTAGGGGCAAACCTATGCCCGATGTGCTAATCCAGTTAGCATGAGAATTCATAATTGACATGATCATTAATAACTAACTTAAGCTATGTATATGTACATTAGAAGCATAGTAGGAGTCTCTAACTAACCCTTAGCCTAGTCCCTCTTTACCTCATTTATCCCCTTAAGATAGAATGCTCTTGTGTGTGTCACACTACTCCAATTTATCATTTATCCATCCTTGCTAGAACCCTACCTAGGCAGACCTAGCCTCTCCACTTGATGATTGTTTTACTTTGGGAGAATATAAAACGACACCCTTTAGGAATACACTTAGAGGGGAAATGCTACATCGAAAGTTTTCGTGCGCTTGCTGATTTATATGTATAATCTAAAATCTGTTAACAAGCATTTCTGGCACCCCTACTAAAGATGAATTGTTAGTAGTGCGTAGGAACCGTCAACAAGCAGTTTCTGTGCACTGTAGGGGAAAGCAGCCGAAGTATTGCATGATTGAGTGAATAGGATAGGACCCTTGTAGGTTTTAGTAGGATGAACCTTCTTTGTTTTTGAATTTTAGGTGAAAACAGGGTAGTGTATGTTTGGTTTCCGCTTGTCTGAAAATGTTGTTGAAGATCCCAAATCCCTTCTGAGAGATCGATCTCGTGTCAATACTCCTGAGAAGCTTTGAGCTGAAAAGCAAGCCAACACAACTGCACCAACAACCAAAACGCAAATGGCTTAGAAGACCATTCGTGAGTTTTTGGCTCCCTCTGCTAACAATGTGCCTGTTGGTCCCACTATTAACACGAGAGATGTAAACTTCAAAATCAAGACTGACCTTATCACTATGGTGCAAGCCAATCCATTTTCCGGGAAGGCTAATGAGGATGCAAGTGCTCACCTGCAACAGTTCCTTGAGATCTGCAGCACTTTTAAGATCAAGGACGTATCTCCCGATGTTATCTGTTTTAGGCTCTTTCTGTTCTCTCTTCTTGGGAAAGCGGAACAGTGGTTCTACGCAAACTGAAGTGTTGTAGATAGTTGGGAGAAGTGTTCTACGACATTCCTCACAATGTTTTTCCCGTTGGGCAAGACCAATGCCCTACATGGAAGAATTTCCAGCTTCCAGCAAGATGCCAATGAATCTATTGCCGAGGCATGGGAAAGGCTTCAGGAGTACATCCTAGCCTATCCCCACGATGGGATGGATGACTCGGCCATCATCTAAAACTTCTACAACTGGCTAATCCATTCCGCCCGTGACCATGTTGATACTGCTGTTGGAGGTGTCTTGTTCTCATTAGCGATGCCCAAAGCCAAAGATTTGATTGAGAATATGGTGTCAAATATGGGTTGGAGCGACGAGCGTCTCCATACCCACCAGCGAGGCATGCACACCTTGGAGGTGGACATGATCGCTGCAAAATTGGACCTCCTCATGAAGAAGATTGATGGACAAGGCAATGGTGAGGTATGTGGTAATGCCAATGCCTTAGACTCTCACATCACATGTGAAGTCTGTGGCAACACGGGCCATTTGGGCAATGACTGCCTAGAAACCCGTGAGGATACGCTATACGTAGCCAACAATGGAAAAAATAATGGCTATCGTCCACGAGGTCAAGGATGGGGCCAACCACGTCTATTCTTTCAAGGAGGGTACAACAACAATGACAACAGCGGAAATCAACCCAACATGAGAGAACTTGCCATTGGCCAGCTGAAGATCAATGAGGCTACATCAAAGAAGCTGTTGGCCAATGAGAAGACCATAGAGAGCATAAATGCCAAGATTGAAGGACTATCCTCAACCTTCCAGAATCAATTGAGTTTCAACAAGATGCTGAAAACTCAGTTGGCTCAACTGGCAGCCGTTGTTCCTCCAATAGAGAATGGCAAGATGCTAGGACAGCCCGAACCTCCTGCAGAAAGTGCCAACATGATTTCTCTACAAGGAGGCAACTGGCTGAAGGACCCTGGATGTCCTACAATTTCATGCTCAATACCACTTTGACAAGGCCCTTTGTGACCTTGGAGCAATTGTGAGTGTGATACCTAAGGTGGTTCTCGACAAGCTGAACTTCACAGAACTTACTCCAACACCTCCAACTATCTAATTCTTCAGCCCGTTATCCGGTAGGTATCGCTGAAGATGTTCTGATGAAAATCTAGAATTGCTTCGTACCCGTGGATTTCGTGGTGCTCGACATGGAGGTTGCGAAGGATACATCGCTCATTCTTGGGCGACCTTTCCTTAGCAACGCGAAGGCTCGCATAGATGTTGGAGTTGGAGAAATCCACTTCCATATCAATGGCAACGAGGAGAATTTTAACTTTCGCCCAAAGTGGGAGCAATGCTCCATGATTCGTATCAAGTATGGGTTGAATGTTAAACACATTCAAGAGGTCAAAATCACACCTCCAAAGGTTGACCCGCTCATTGCATTCATGAGGAATTTGATCTATGCCAAAAACCCGTCTTGTCGTCCACGCCAACACCCTCAAGAAGACGAAGAAGTCCGGGCCTCTCCAAAGGCCCAAGTCCACCAAGCCGCCAAAGATGGCAGAAGAAGGAAGACAAGCCATCTGAGCCTATCTCTCCGGGCCCGGATATCAAGAAATGAATAAGGAGGAATGTCCATCCCATAGGATGGAGGTGAGACCTAGCCAATAGGTTAAATTGGTAGTTATCCTTTTCTTTGTTTTTCTTTTCTCTTTATTTGATTTTCCCCATTTGTTTGATATTCCCCACTGCATATACGATTTTCTTAGTAAGTTGAGAATCTTATATACTCAACTACCATTTTTATTTCTTTATTTTCACAAAAAGAAAATTGTTGGGTTCTAAAAAAAGAGTTTTTATTCAGAAAACAATTTTTCTGAGTTGCAAAAGTGGTAATTCACCAACGTGCTAATCCCATAGCCATTGGAGCCACCTGCCAAAAGGGAGAACAGGAGGGCCCACTTGTTAGTTCAACTGACCCACCTGTTCGGCCGACTAGGGAAGGAGCCACTTTGGAACTCTTTCCTCCGACGGCTACATTTGGTACCCTAGTGGGGAATGCACGCTATAAATAGTGGCCGTGAGGAGCACTTCTCCTCACACTTCACCTCATTTCATACCTCCCCAAAGTCACTCTTGCTCACATTGTTTTTCTTGCTCTTCATTGAAGTACTCTTGATCAATTCCCAACTCAAAAAGATTTGCTTTTGCTTGCATTTGAAATTTGCTCTCATGTTATTCATGGGAAAATTCGTTGGGGGTTTTGATTTTGCTAACATCACCTCTTTTGAGTTTTTGCCTTGTTGTGTTCTTGTTTGTTGTGGCCATGAAAGGGATGAAGAGGTTGTTTGGAAAGAGGAAGGAGGCTGCAAGCTCAAGCCATGGTGGAGATTCAAGTGCATGCCCCTCTTTCGCTGCTACACCAAGCTCACGAAGGAGGAGTGTAGGTGAAGACACTCCCATGGGTGAGAGGAGCAACCCTCATCAACCTCGACATACAAAGTGAAGTTGAAGATCAAGCACACAAGCTCCTCCAAGATCGTGAGTTTTCTCATACAAAAACTTATGACCCGGATTTGATCTCCAAAATAGGTATGTATTCCATATTCTTTTCCATTTGGCGTGCACTAGGTTGGGAAAAATTTGCTCACATAGAGGAGAGAGGGTCACGCCTTCTCTCCATACAATTCCTCTGCACACTCAAAATTGGATTTGATGGTATCACTTTTCAAGAAGAATATAATATACTATGGAAAGAATTAAGTGAAATCCTAGGCTTCTATAGACGATGTTTGCTAGATTTAGACACTTAGCCTAAGTTTAACAAACATAGTTTTTGGCAAGATTTAACTTGTGAGGTCAGGTGTAGTGCACCTAGGAATAACCAATTACACAACCATACTTTATGCTCCATGCATAGATGTGTGGCTATGATTATGTTCCCTAGAGGAGACGTAAGGATAGTGCATGATGATGAGCTGAAAATTTTATTTGCCATGATTGAAAAGAATAAGGTTTCTCCACTTATTGCCATGATGACACAATGGTTAGATTACATTTCAAGAACAGGGTCAATTGAAGCACTTCATTGATTACTTGTATTGCTACTAGGGTAGAAGCACTAGAATATTCTTCATTTGAGTATATTGAAAATGAAAGAGAATTAATTGATGATGATTATTTAGTGCAAGGACATATCTTTAAGCATGATCAAGATGGCTCTTTATTATTTTATTATCCCGGCCTTGTCGATGAAATTCGGTTACCTAACCCGGATTATCATTTGTACAAATGTCGGAGGCTAACCATTGACCTTCTTCCCATCGAGGAAGCACGAAGAAGTAATTTCTCTAGGAGAGTAACTAGAGGCCATGCAAGAAGAGCGGCCATGCCCCCGACAACCTCCACGGTCCATTTGTACGATGAGGAAGAGAAACCAATGGGTGATGCACCTGTATGGACTCAACCTCCATCGTATGAGACCGAAGGTCTGTCTTGGCATGGATGGCCAGGTGCCACATGGGAGGCCGCCATTATCCACTTCAAGCTCTAGCAGCTTGTCTCAAACATCCATGAGAAGATGTTGTTCCTCTTCGGCTAGAAGTCATTATTACTATAGCGAAGGAATGACGGATCTCACTAACATATGAAAGAGCTTGAAGTGAGAATGGGTGACATCTACAACACTCTCCAAGGGCATGTCCAAGGTACCCAAGACTGGCAACTACACATGGACGCTCAATTCACCCACTTTAACTCCACACTACAACCACAACATGCCGATCTCACGCCATATTTTCGTCATCAAGGGTTCTACCCTCATCATGGAGGTGAGTGAAGAACAATCTTGAGGGAGGACCCCCACTTGAGGTAAATTGTATCACACCCTTTGCATATTTATTTTCCACTCACCCATCATCCAACTTGCATATAAAAAAATGTAGGATATATTTGTTTTCAAATAAAATAAATGATATGCGGTAATAATGACTTGGAATTCACATAGATGAAATGATGAATAGTTGCTCTGTTTCAATTTTCCTATGTCCCTAGTTTACAACTTACTTCTCTCCAACATATTGCTCACATCAGCTAAAATTGCTTTTACCTTGATTTGGAAATTGTGTGTAGCAAAAGCTTAATCCATTCTAAGTTGTTGTGAGATATAATATAGTGATAGGGCTGCTATTCCTAGTTTGAAAGTAGAACTTAGATTTCCGAAGAAATTCTAAAAAGATTTAAGATACTCTCAGTTGATTTGAATTACCTACCAAAGCCATATGATACATCACATTGATAGACCTTATGCATATGCTATTTATCTTCACATTGAGCTTTGTCAAACTAGTATAGACCTATGTGAGATTTCATTCATTACTTTTTGAATTCAAGACTTCACTTGCACATGCTATACTTCTACACTAGAAGTAACCAAAATTCCACCATACCACCATTCCACAATAAAAAGAGAAACTCCATATCATTCATGCTTAGTACTCTCTCCAAAATTTATTGCATAAAAAGGGAGTTGTCGGTGGTTTTGATCCGGCAGATCTCCCGACACTACTAAAGTGTTAGAGGAGTTTGAGGTTCGGTGTGGGCGCGCGGAGATTCAAGAAGGTGAAGTGTAAAATGACACAGTAGACACGATGATTTACGTGGTTCGGGCCGCCTGAGCGTAAAACCCTACTCCACGGGATGTGTTGGTGTTGTATTGGATGTATGAGCTCCAAGTGAGTTCAGAGAGTAGAGTGAGCACGTAGAGTCTGTGTGTCCCCTATGTATCGTCGGCCTGTCCTTTTATAGTACAAGGGCAGGCCGTTGCAAGTCAGCCTGGCCCGGCATGTGGCCCCGGCGGTTACTAATATTGATAAACATTTGATGCGCTTAATTACCCTTAATAAACGAATTACGGGCTTTGATAGCACCGTTATTGGTAATTAAGGTCGTCCGATTGTGTGTCATTAATATAGTATTAATGACACTTAATCGGTTCTTGAAGCCTTTGATTCCCTTTGAAGATCCGGAGCCGTTGTGGAGTCTTCCAGAGGTTAGAGGCTGAAGGTCCGACGGTTGGACACGTGGCAGCTCTGGAGCATACTGTGGGGAACTGGTAGGTCCTGTGCTACCTAACACGTGTCAGTTCCAGGGCTTCCCTCGGTCTGGGGTTAGGTCCGGAGGTGCCGCTATGGTACATAGCCCGGAGCTTCCCCCTTGTGGGTGGTAGCTCCGGTTTGATAGTACACGTGGCGACCCTGGGACTAACCAAGTTGGGGAAGCGGGTCCGGTTATGTCTGACATGTGGGCCTCCGAAGGTCTACAGATCGAGTAGATGATATTCCCTTGAGATCTTTGCAATCCCAAGGGGCATACAGTACCCAGGGTACCGACAGTGGCCCCCTGGACCCACCTCTGGGGAAGACTCCTTGGGTGAAGTCATTCCGCCGGATGTGCCGTTGGTGATGGTTTGGAGTTAAATCCTCGCCGCGTGGCATATCCCGTGTGCGGCAAATGAGATCTCATGCAATTGAAGGTCGCCGGTTCTCGATACGAAAATCGTATCGGTTCCGCACACCTTGTCAGTTCGCCGCCTTCGGGCTTCCCGCCTCATGATGACAACCGTTCGCCTGGGTAAGAACCTCGACTTGATCGTCTGGGTGGTCCCGGGCCCTCTTGTCATCGGCTGGGTGAAATTTTTGAGTAGTACCTTCGACTTCCTTACAGTTTCCATCCAAGCGTTGAGAGGGCTTACATAAGAAGGAAAGCGCGCACCGTCTGGGGTTCTTTAGGCCTCTCATCTGATCTTGAGCTCAAACTCCCAACTTGTGCTCGCTTTTCCTCTCTTGCCTTGCTGTGCCGCGATGGAGTTGGGTCTCCGCGAGAATCGTTTGAAGATCGAAGGTGACCTGAAGAAGGTCCGGGCCCTCATGGGATGGTCCCTGGACTTCTTCAACCGCCTGGTCCGTGCCGGGGGAGAGCTCCCGTTCAAGAAAGAGCACGCCGGCGAAATGGTGTACTTCTCTTCGTACGCCATGGTGGGGTTGATCCCACCTTTTTCCTCCTTTTTCTTGATGCTGCTAGACTTCTATGGTCTGCAGCTGTACCACCTTGGCCCCCACTCCATTCTTCTTGTGTCCGTCTTTGTCCACTTCTGTGAGATGTGGGTGGGCATCCCCGCTGCATTGAACTATTCCGAACCTTCTTCACCGTTCATACCACCGGTAGGAGCAATGAGTACCTTGGCTTCTACTACTTCGTGAAGTGCAAGAAGTGCCCATTCAAGTACCTCCGGTCGTTTCCCTCTGGGAAGTGGGATGATTGGAAGAAGGACTGGATAGTTATCCGGATGGAGGAACACGAGAAGCTGGAGCTGCCCGAATGCCTCCCCAACATCGACACTACAGTCTGGAGTGAAGCTCTGGTGCTGGCGGATGCCTTCAACCCTGCTCTGACCAGGATCCGCCAGTGCGTGGAGGGAGGATTAACTCCTCAGGCGGTGTTTTGCAACTTCCTGGTCAACAGGTGGGCACCGCTAAAGAGGAGAGAAAAACTCGCTTGGGCCCTCAACAGTGTGATGGACGACGACCGGGTCGAGACCGGGCTGAAGTCCAACATGGCGGGGACAACCTTGGAGTTTCATCTCAAGAAGTTCCAGCACGGCATCGACGTCGCGAGTGACGACTTGACTCTGCCATCAACTTTTCTCCCTCTGAAAGTGGAAGTAGAGTTCAGCAGGGAGCTCCGGTGGAAGATGCATGTGCTTGACGACCTTGGCATTGTCAAGAGGAGATCAACCTCCAGGGTGGTGATCCCTGGAGCTTCCGAAGGTGGCTCCGACCCTGCCCTGAAGCCAAGGATCGAAGTCGTCGGCAAGGGCAAGGAGCCGGCAGACGAGCCCTTGAGCCGGAAGAGGAATCTGCAGCATGCTGACGGAAGGTCCGTCAAGCCTGCCACCTCTGCATCAGCTCCTTCTCCCCGGAGGGGGAGGTCTTCTGCAACTGCGGCGACTGTTCCCGCAACGGCGTCCTCCTGGGGTGCTAGATCTGGGCATGCGACTTCAGCACCAGGTCTGGTTGAGGCCTCTAGGTCCGGAGGTCCTTCCCGGTCGAGGGGGGGCTCGACTAAGGAAATGCCCGTGGTTGCGACGAGTTCCGGGGGGGCTTTTGGGTCTTTCACGCTGGCGGCGGCTATGGTCAGCCCTGAACGTCTGGGAAAGAGGTTTCGCGCAAGCTGGTGTGGAAGCCTCTCGAGGTAATTTTTAATCTTTACCTCAGACAATTGTTTTGTTGTAGTAACTGTTTTTTAAGTTTCTTCATCCATCATCTGCAACTGTCGGTACCCTAAAAACCATACACCCCCTGAGGTTACAAAGATCTCAAGGGAAGGACGTCTACTCAAATTGAAGACCCTCGGAGGCCCACTTGTCAGACATAACCGGACCTGCTTCTCCAACATGGTTAACCCCTAGGTTGCCACGTGTACTGCCAGACCGGAGCTACTACCCACAAGGGTGAAGCTCCGGGCTAGGTACCGAAACGGCACCTCCGGACTTAACCCCTGACCGAGAGAAGCTCCGGACCTGACACGTGCCAGGCCACCCCGGAGCTTCCCGCTTCCCACAAGCAAGCTCCGGAGCTGCCACGTGTCCAAACGTCGGAGCTGGCCGCCTCAAACCTCCGGAAGACATTGTAACGACTCCAGATCTTCAAAGGATAGCCGCGGACTTCAAGACCCGATTAATTGTCATTAATTCCATGTTAATGACACTTAATCGGACAATCTTAACACCTGTAACGGCACTGTCGGAGCCCGTTACAGGGTTATTAACAACAATTAATCGTGTATCAATAGTAGTAACCGCCGGGGCCACATGTCGGGCCAGGCTAACTTGTAACGGTTTGTCCTTGTACTATAAAAGGACAGACCGACGATACACGGAGGGAGGAGAAGGCTCTCGAACGCACTCAAGCACACACGCATTGACGTGAGCTTTCATACATAAACTAATACAACACCACACACCCGTGGAGTAGGGTATTACGCTCAGGCGGCCCGAACCACGTAAACCACTGTGTCTCTCGTGTCCAATCGTGATTCACCTTCTTGAGTCTCCGCGCGCCCACACCGAACTACAAACTCCTTCAACACTTTAGTAGTGTCATAAGATCTGCCGACTCCAACAGTCGACAGTTGGCGCGCCAGGTAGGGGTGCCTGAGATTTTCAAGAATGGTGAATTCTGCGGCTGGATCATCCAACGGGCAACCTGCTGCTCAGGCTGTCGGGGGCAATCCCTCCAACATGCAGCCACCAGCAGGAGCCTCAGCACCAGCAGGAGTCACACTCCCACCACCACCATCTTCTCCGGCAAAACGTGCCGGGCAACATGATGGTGCGCCGGCATCACATACTGCGCCGGCAAGTCATGAAAACCCAGAACACGCGCTCCATGCAGCGCGTGCTCTTCTCCAGCGACCACCACCTCCGGATGCATCTCGAGACGCCATGGAGCAATGGAGGGCTGATGTTGAGCATTTGGTCGCAGCAGCGGCCGAACGCCTCAACAACCAGGGTCCTCCTCCTTCAGGGCGAGCCCCGTCGCAACGACGGACGTTGTCTGGAAGACTTGGTCCGCATGTCTCCAACAACCGAAGACGAGCTGCGTCACAGCAAGTGACGTCGTTGCCCTCTGGGGCACGACGCACCCATACGGTATCTCGACTTTCGACACATGACCTCCGGGCGGAGCTTGATCGCCGATACCGCCAACAGGATGGCCGTGTCCATATCGAGCGAGCTCGAGAAAGACGGGATGCTCAAGACCTTTCTACTCTGGAAGGAGTAGGAGGAGGCTGTTCCGCCCTAGCCATGCACCTGCGCATGGTTAGATGGCCACAGAAGTTCCGGCCACACTTGCCGGAGAAATTCGACGGGACTGTCAACCCCGTAGAATTTCTGCAGATATACTCCACTGCAATCTTAGCAGCTGGAGGAAACGAGGCCATAATGGCTAACTACTTTCCAGTGGCCTTAACTGGGACCGCCAGGTCCTGGTTTATGAGCCTTCCACCCAACTCTATCGACAGTTGGGAGGAGCTGTGCCATCAGTTCACTGCCAACTTCGGGAGTTCATACACCCGACCGGGCACTGAACTAGACCTTTTTGCGGTCGTGCAAAAAGGGGGAGAATCTTTGCGGTCATTCATCCAGAGGTTCTCTCAGGTACGCAACACAATCCCTTCTATCTCAAGCGCTTCTGTCATTGTGGCATTCAGACAGGGTGTACGAGACAAGAAGATGTTGGAGAAGCTGGCGATCAAAGAGATCACCAGCGTCACGGAGCTCTTCAGCTTGGCAGACAAATGTGCCAGAGCTGCGGAGGGCCGTGAAATGCACTCCAAACCAGCCTTGGAGAATCACAAAAAATCCTCCAAAGAAGAAGCCGCTACCTCCAGGAGTGGCAAGAAGAAAAAGAAGACCAACGGCAAGAAGAAGCCGTCGGCCGGCACATCCAACGTTGCAGCCACTGCAACTCCTGGTGGCCGGGGGCCACGCCCCGAGAAGCGACCTCGACCGTCTTCCGAAGACGGCGGCAAATCCAAAATGTGGTGCCCCATTCACAAAACGGGCAGCCACAGGCTGGAAGACTTCCGGGAGGTCCAAAACCTTGCCGAGCGCTACAACAAGCGCCGGGAAGGGTCTCCTTTCCGACGGAGGGAGGGAAAACAGAAGGTTGACGAAGCTCCGGCTGAAGAGGAGTTAGGGTTTCAGGACCCCAAAAAGGTCCTGAAAGCCGTCTACACCTCCGTCGACGATGACTCCGACGTCTCCGACAACGAGCGTCGGAAAACCATGAACACCATCTTTGGTGGATCATGGGACATCACTTCTCGTCGTGTCATCAAGACTATGCGGCGGGATATGGCTGCTGTAGCTCCTACAGCTAGACCGGAGCCACATCGAAAGTGGATGGACACACCCATCACTTTTGATGCTTCGGACTGTCCTCGAAGCATGGTCGGAGCTGGCCAATTACCCTTGATGGTATCTCCCACCATCAACAACATTCAGCTCCATCATGTTATGGTGGATGGAGGTTCGGGGCTGAACCTTATAAGCTTTGAAGCTTTTACCAGACTTCAGCTTCGACCTTTGGATCTTCAGCCCTCTCGACCATTCTCCGGAGTAGGTCCGGGGGCCATTACCCCACTCGGAGCTATAATTCTCCCCGTTACCTTCGGGACACGGGAGAAGTACCGCACCGAGAAGTTGGTCTTCGACGTCGCTCAGATCAACTTACCATTCAACGCCATCTTGGGTAGACCTGCCCTATACAAATTTATGGCAGCTGCTCATTATGGATACTTGGTGTTGAAGATGCCAACACCAGCAGGCGTTCTCCGGATTCGTGGAGATCGCACCGCCGGAGTAACTGCTCTGGAGGAGCTCCATGCACTCAACACTGCGCAAGAGGAGGACTCCAGACAGGGGCAAGCTCCAAAACCTCCGAGCATTCGGCAACGAGGCTCAACCTCTGCTCCCCGTGTGCAGCCAAGCGGCGACACCGACATCCCCGTCAAAGTCGTCCAAATTGGTTCCGATGTCACTCAAACCACCCGCATATCGGGTGGGTTGAATGACAAATAGGAACTCACGCTCATCACTTTCCTCCGGGCTAACGTTGACGTATTTGCTTGGCAACCGTCACAAATGTCTGGAATCCCCAGGGAAGTGATTGAGCACAATCTGAAGATTTACCTCGATGCTCGGCCTGTGCATCAGAAACCTCGGAAGCAATCTGTAGAGCGACAGAACTTCATCCGACAAGAAGTGAAGAAGTTGCTCGAAGCCGGATTTATCCGAGAAGTCTTCCATCCAAAATGGCTGGCGAACCCAGTCGTTGTGCCCAAGGCCGGCGGGAAACTTCGGATGTGCATCGACTACACCACAATGAATAAGGCATGTCCAAAAGATCCATTCCCACTACCTAGAATAGATCAGATAGTGGATTCCACCTCCGGGTGCGAGTTATTGTGTTTTCTAGACGCATATTCTGGATATCATCAAATCAGGATGTCTAGGGAGGATGAAGAGCATACTTCATTCATCACAGTGGATGGATTGTATTGTTACACAGCCATGCCGTTTGGTCTCAAGAATGCAGCTTCAACTTTTGTACGAGCTATGTACAAAACTTTCGAAGAACTCATCAGAGACATAGTGGAAGTGTACGTCGATGACATCGTGGTCAAAGTCAAGAACAAGGAGTCCCTCTTGGACACCTTGCAGGCTGTCTTCGACAAGCTGCGAGCCACCCGCACGAAGCTAAACCCAGACAAGTGCGTCTTCGGGGTTAGTTCCGGAAAGCTTCTTGGTTTCCTGGTAAGTCACCGGGGCATAGAGGCTAATCCGGCGAAGATAAAAGCCATTGAAGACATGCGGCCACCAACCCGCATCAAAGACGTCCAAAAATTAACTGGATGTCTAGCAGCCCTCAGCCGGTTCATTTCAAGACTGGCAGAAAGAGCACTTCCCTTCTTCAAGTTACTGAGGAAGTCCGGACCATTCCAATGGTCTGAAGAAGCAGAGAAGGCATTCCAGGAGCTGAAACAGTTCCTCACCACCCTACCAGTCCTGGTAGCTCCGAACCCTGGTGAGCCTTTGTTGCTTTACATTTCAGCTACTGACGAAGTCGTCAGTATGGTTCTGATTGTGGAGAGACCGGAACTACCCAATACTCAGGAATCCAGACCCCTTCGGGAGGGTCCGGAGGTTCCTGAAAGCGGGTCTGGGTCCCAGCTCCCAGACTCAAACCCACAAGAAGCCACTTCAGAGGACCCGGACCCCTCTAAGAGGGTCCAGGTCATTTCTGAAGAAGCTCCGGGTTCCTCCACCCAGAACCCGGAGGTCCCCGAAGAGAGTCTGGACCCCTCCGAGAGGGTCCGGATCAATGAAGAGGAAGCTCCGGACCCCTCCGGGAGGGTCCGGACCATTCAACGCCCGGTATACTTCATCAGTGAAGTGTTACATGATGCCAAGACTCGATACCTAGAGGTGCATAAACTGCTTTATGCAGTTCTTATTGCCTCAAGGAAGCTTCGACATTATTTCCAAGCTCACAAAGTCTCGGTGGTGACCTCATATCCACTTCGAGCGATCCTGCATAATTCCAATTCAACTGGGAATATTGCAAAGTGGGCAGCGGAATTGGCTGAATTCGATCTTGAATTCATTCCGAGACAAGCAATCAAGAGTCAAGCGTTGGCAGATTTCGTGGCAGAATGGACTCCCTCTCCATTAAACCCTGGGGGCCCCAGCGAGCAGAAGACGGAACCTCAAGTTCCAACCTTCACTAAGCTTCACTGGACCCTTTACTTCGACAGCTCCATGCAGAAGCAGGGAGCCGGAGCTGGAATCCTTCTCCTCGCACCAACTGGGGAGAAGGTGAAATACATGGTACACCTTGACTTCAAGGCAACCAACAACATGGCGGAGTATGAAGCACTCATTTATGGATTAAAGGTGGCACTATCATACGGTGTCAAGCAATTGCTGGTCAAAGGAGATTCACAACTCGTCATCAAGCAGGTGAAAGGTGAATGCTCCTGCAATAATCTCCAGCTGGCTGCTTACCTCCTTGAAGTCCAGAGGCTTCAGAAGGACTTCGAAGTCCTAGACCTTCACCACGTTCAGTGTGCTCACAACGCTGAAGCTGACGAACTCTCGACCAAGGCGTCAACTGGAGTTCCGGCTCCTGATGGAACCTTTGTCCGGAGGTTGTCAAAACCCACAGTTCAGCCTGCCGAACTGAACGAAGGGGGCGAGATCAGCATCCCGAAGCTGACGGTCCCGATGGCCCTGTTACCATGGCAGCCATCAAGGGTCGTAGGTGCTGCCGGAAGCTCCGAGCAACCCAGCACGCAAGACTCAAATGCTCAAGTCAGTTCTGATGCATGGATCTCGGAGATCCGGAGCTACTTGAAAGACAACATCCTTCCTGACGATGATGTATCCGCTGATCGGGTAGTCAGATTGGCTAAAAGATACACGTTGGTAGAAGGGGATCTCTACCGGCGCGGTGCCAACGGCATCCTAATGCGGTGCATCACAAGGGAAGAAGGCTGCGAGCTCCTCGTAGAAATCCATGGAGGCGAGTGTGGGAACCACGCATCTTCCTGCACGCTGGTCGGAAAAGCCTTTCGGCATGGCTTCTACTGGCCTACAGCGCTCCAGGATGCCACTGAGCTGGTGAAGAAATGCAAAGCATGCTGTCGACTGTTGGAGTCGGCAGATCTCCTGACACTACTAAAGTGTTGAAGGAGTTTGTAGTTCGGTGTGGGCGCGCGGAGACTCAAGAAGGTGAATCATGATTGGTCACGAGAGACACAGTGGTTTACGTGGTTCGGGCCACCTGAGCGTAATACCCTACTCCACGGGTGTGTGGTGCTGTATTAGTTTATGTATGAAAGCTCACGTCAATGCGTGTGTGCCTGAGAGCGTTCGAGAGCCTTCTTTTTTTTTTCGTGTATCGTCGGTCTGTCCTTTTATAGTACAAGGACAAACCGTTACAAGTTAGCCTGGCCCGACATGTGGCCCCGGCGGTTACTAGTATTGATACACGATTAATTGTTGTTAATAACCCTGTAACGGGCTCCGACAGTGCCGTTACAGGTGTTAAGATTGTCCGATTAAGTGTCATTAACATGGAATTAATGACAATTAATCGGGTCTTGAAGTCCGCGGCTATCCTTTGAAGATCCGGAGTCGTTACAATGTCTTCCGGAGGTTTGAGGCAGCCAGCTCCGACGTTTGGACACGTGGCAGCTCCGGAGCTTGCTTGTGGGAAGCGGGAAGCTCCGGGGTGGCCTGGCACGTGTCAGGTCCGGAGCTTCTCTCGGTCAGGGGTTAAGTCCGGAGGTGCCGTTTTGGTACCTAGCCCGGAGCTTCACCCTTGTGGGTAGTAGCTCCGGTCTGGCAGTACACGTGGCAACCTAGGGGTTAACCATGTTGGAGAAGTAGGTCCGGTTATGTCTGACAAGTGGGCCTCCGAGGGTCTTCAATTTGAGTAGACGTCCTTCCCTTGAGATCTTTGTAACCTCAGGGGGTGTATGGTTTTTAGGGTACCGACAGTGGCCCCCTGGACCTACCTCTGGGGAAAGTCACCGGGGTGAAGTCATTCCGTCGGAGGTGGGTCCATACTCGCGACTCTTGAACTGGGTCTTCAAGGGTCTTCGGAGGTGCCGTTGGCGGGGCTTTACGGTTAAATCCCGAAGCGTGGCGCACCTCAGGCGGCAGATAAGATCTTTGACGTGCGGATCTCTCGCAATTGAAGGTCACCGGTTCCCGATACGAAAACCGTATCGGTTCCGCGCGCCTTGTCAGGTCGCCGCCTTTGGGTTTCCCGCCTCGTGATGACAACTGTTCGCCTGGGTAAGAGCCTCGACTTGATCGTCAGGGTGGTCCCGGGCCCTCTTGTCATCGGAAGGGTTGAATTCTTGAGTAGTATCCTTGACTCCCCTGCAGTTTCCATCCAGGCGTTGCGAGGGCTTACTTAAGAAGGAAAGCGCATCGTCGGGAGTTCTTTACGCTTCCCATCTGTTCTTGCGCTCAAACTCCCAACTCGTACTTTGCTCCTCTTCTCTTGCCTAGCTGTGCTGCGATGGAGTTGGGTCTGCGTGAGAGTCACTTGAAGACTGACAGCGATCTGAAGAAGGTCCGGGCCCTCATGGGGTGGTCTTCGGACTTCTTCAACCGCTCGGTCCGCGCCGGCGGAGAGCTCCCCTTTGAAAAGGAGCACGCTGGCGAGATGGTGTACTTTTCCTCGTACGCCATGGTGGGGCTGATCCCACCGTTTTCTTCTTTCTTCTTGGTGCTGCTGGACTTCTATGGTCTGCAGCTGTACCACCTTGGCCCTCACTCCATTCTCCTTGTGTCCATCTTTGTCCACTTCTGCGAGATGTGGGTGGGCATCCCTCCCTGCATCGAGCTCTTTCGAACCTTCTTCACCGTCCACACCACCGGCCGAAGCAATGAGTATCTTGGCTTCTACTACTTCGTGAAGCGCAAGAAGTGCCAATTCAAGTACCTCCGGTCATTCCCTTCCGGGAAGTGGGATGACTGGAAGAAAGATTGGATAGTCGTCCGGGTGGAGGAGCATGAGCGGTTGGAGTTGCCAGACGGTCTGCCCGGCATTGACACGTCGGTATGGAGCGAAGTTCCGGTGCTGGCGGAAGCTTTCGACCCTGTCCTGACCAGGATCCGCCAATGTGTGGAGGGAGGATTGACTCCCCAGGCGGTGTTCTGCAACTTCCTGTCCAACAGGTGGGCGCCGCTGAAGAGGAGGGAGAAGCTCGCCTGGGCCCTCAACAGCGTGATGGATGAGGACCGGGTTGAGACCGGGTTGAAGTCCAGCATGGTGGGGAAGACCTTGGAGTTTCACCTCAAGAAATTCCAGCACGGCATCGACGTTGACGGAGATTACTTGACTCCGCCGCCGGCCTTCCTCCCTCTGAACGTGGAAGTTGAGTTCAGCAGGGAGCTCCGGCAGACGATGCCCGCGCTTGATGACCTTGGTGTCGTCGAGAGAAGATCAACCACCCGGTTGGCGATCCCCGGGTTGTCCGAAGACGGCTCCGCCCCTGTCCCACAGCCAAGAGCTGAGGTCATCGGCAAGGGCAAGGAGCTGGCAGAGGAGCCGGAGAGCCGGAAGAGGAAGCTGCGACATGCTGACGGAAGGTCCATCGGGCCTGCCACTTCCCCCCCGGTTCCCCCTCCTCAAGAAGGAAGATCCTCCGCCGCCGTGGCGACTGTCCCCGTGGTGGGGTCCTTCCGGAACGTTACTGTTCCGGCGGTGGGATCCTCCCGGAGTGCGTCTGTCCCCGTGGTGGATCCCTCCTGTGGTGCTAGCTCCGGGCGCGCGACTCCGGCATCTGGAGCGTTGAGGGCCTCCAGGTCCAGGAGTTCCTCCCGATCAAGGAGAGCTCCGACCCGGGAAACGCCCGCGGCTGTGGCAAGTCCTAGGAGTCCTCCCGGAGCTCCTACGCCGACCGTGGCCAGCCCGGATCGTCTGGGAAAGAGGTTCCGCGCAAGCTGGTGCGGGAGCCTCCCAAGGTAATTTTTCTTTTTTACCTCGATTAACTTTTTAATTGTAGCATCTGTTTGCTCAATTTCTTCGTTCTTCATCTGCAGCGTTCCCAAGAAGGGGAGTGAAGCTCCACCCTCACCCACAGTGTCTGAGGCTGCGAGGGCTTCTGCTCCAGTCCCGGTGCCGCCCCAAGCGGAGGCTGCGACAGCTCCGGCGCCGGCTGTCGTGGTCATGGACCTCGACTCATCTCCAGAAGTTCCCGTGGTAGCGCCGGACCACGGGAATGAAGATGCGCCAGTGGCACCCGTCCCGGAAGTGGAAGCTCCGGGTCCTGGTGCTGCAGTAGTAGAAGCTCCGGCTGTTGAGTCGGAGGAAGTAGCAGTCCCGGCTTCGGAGCCGGAAAGTGCTGAAGCCCCGGCGATTGAGCCAGAGGTGGCTGAAGCCCCGGCATGCGAGTCGGAAGTCGAAGTAGTTCCGGCAGTTGAGCCGGTTACTTCCGAAGCTCCGGCCGCAGAGCCGGTGATTGTTGGAGCGCCGGTCACAGAGCCAGCGGTTAAAGAGGCGAGGGAGCTTGAGCCTCCCTCAGAAGAGGTGTCCCGGCCGGAGCCAGTAGCGGCTCCTGCTCCGGAGGCGACGACGTCGATGGTACCTGTGGCAGAGCCAGAGTGCCTGAACGAAGTCGCCGGCCCCCGGCCTGAGGGGGCGAATGAAGACTTGGTGGCGGGACCTCCTTCGATGGCGACTGAGGCTGTCCCAGAGGAAGTCCCTAGCGCTTTGGAAGCTCGGGGTTCCACTCTCGTAGAGTGGGACCCAATTTTTGTATGTGAAGACCCGCTGGAACCAGCGGAAGAGATCCCAACAGGTCCGGAGCCCATCTCGCTGTCGATGTCCATCGACAACGCCTGCTCCAGTCTACGTCAGGTCCAACTGGCCTTCTTCCACGACAGTAAGGCTCTTGAAGAGGAGCGCCAAACCCTTAGGCGGTGGCGTAATCGGCTCCACTTCGAGGCTAAGCTGGCGCAGTCGAGGCTTGCGGATGACAAGGAGTGGATCAAGCGGGAGAAGATCCGCCTGGAGCTCTGGGATAAGCTGCTGGACGAGAGGGAGAGCATGACTCACGCCCTCGATGCTCAATCCCGGGAGTTCCACGACCGAGCTAAGGCTGCTAACGACGCGACCAATGCTCGGTTTGATCAGCACGAGGCCATCAGCACCGCACTCATCAAGCGCCAAGAGGCACTTGAAGGGAGGGAAAGACGGCTCGAGGACGAGGAGCAAAAACTCCTAGAGCTACGGGATGACGTCTTGCGACAGGAAGAAGAGCTCGCCGAGAAAACAGCTCTGGCAGACAAGGGCCTCGAGGAGCGCACTAAGAAATTGGAAGAGCGCTGCCTCGAGGAAGAAGAGAAGACCTGGGTGCGGGGGCAGGAACTCTACGAATACGAGTGTGCCCTTGTCGCCCGGGAGAAGAAAGTGGAGGCTAGGGAGAAGGACCTGGTCGACCACCGGAACAAGATCCACCTCCGGGAGGAGGAGCTCGGAAGACTTGAGAAGCGGGTTGCTGCGAAGATCCAGCAAAACGCCAAAGAAGTTGAGCGCCTCGCCCGCGAGAATTCGGAGCTGACGGCGGCCCGGAGATCCCTGGAAGAGATGAAGAACTTGAGGAAGGCGGACTCCCTGCAGATTTGGGAGTTCCTGGGCAAGGCCGACGACGCGCTGACGCCGATGGGTTTCAGCCCCGTGCACCCGGATGATCCGGAGCCGGAGCCGGACCTTGCGTTGCAAGCGTTTGAGCGCCGCAGGCAGCAAGCTCTCCAAGGTGGGCGACGTCATCGCGGACCAGCTGGAGGTCGAGGGGCAATCCCTGGCTAGGAACGTCACAGAATATGTGTTGACGTGCTACACCAGCCGGAACCCTCGATTTCCTCTGGACCCGGTGCTTGAAGGCCCCGTCGAAGGAGAAGGCGAAGCTACCCGAGCCTGCGTGTCGGAGGTCGCCCAGAAGGTCGCTGAGTTCTTCCATAGGGTCTAGGACCGTCTCTTTTAGCCTTTACTTGTATCTTCTCTTCTTCCTCAATTTTGTAATCCCTTGTCTCCAGATTTAATCTCCGGTCTTCAGATGAAATGAAATCCCCAATTTTTTGCGAATTTCATTTTTTTTTGTCTTCAACATCTTTATCTTCACTTGGCCCCCTGGTAGATGTGCACAATTTGATTGTGGACATGTACCAAAAGGATGTTGAGTTTTGTTGAAGACGAATTTGCTTCGAACTTGTGGAATTTAGGTCCGAAGTTTTTGATAGTGAAGGTCCCCTGAAGTTGTCGGAGCTTAGAAGCTCCGGCACTGTCCATCGCTGGAGCTTAGTAGCTCCGGCAATGGCCTCTATCAACACGTTGAGCGTTGGTAGTTAATACTCCAAGGTGTCGGAGCTTAGCAGCTCCGGCAATGACCTTTGCCACACTTGGTTTGTTGGCAACAGACTCCAGTGACGGGGTCTTCTCACCATCTTTTAGTCAACGCCGACGGTTGACGCCCTGGTGGGAGTCGGAGCTTGGTTAGCTCCGGTTTTTCTCCATCAACGTAGGGTTCATTTTTCCTGCACACTTAAGCCAAGAAAAATAGTAAAATTCGTTCCTTGTCTATAACTTCATCGCGGCTTACGGTTCTCAAGAAAATTTTAAGTTGAACACGATTTTTAATACGACTGGATGAATTGTCTTTTCTTTTAGATCCAATTGTCCATGGACCCACCTTACTTTGGCCTGCCGGGATGTAGGTAGAGTGGCGTACTTAGGGTGCTTGACCAGGCTAAGTCGATAGCGCACTCCGGCCCTAGAATGGCTTGGCGGCTTTCAGGCGAGTTGGCCACAGACGATATTTAAATCCAAAAAATCTAACAATTCAACTCGAATCGTATGTAAACCGGTCAAACTAGAACTTCTTAAGAATTGCACGTTTCTGTTATAGACAAGAAAGAGAAAAATAAAAATGTCGAGCCTATGCAAAAATGAATGCACGTGGAGTCTATTTCACATGAAGATGTCTTTCATTATAGGTCCGGGTACAGGGGAAACAAGTACACTCTTAGGGTACGGAACCAGGCTAAGTGTGTTTGGTTTCTCGTTTGACCCTGGGTAGTTAGCCACACTTTTAGTACGGAGACTGTGTCAAGTGTTGCATGAGCTTTTCAAACCATTCGGGAAAGGTCCGGCTGCTCTCCCGGAGGAACTACCCGACTCTGTACAATGACTCTATAACATACATTTCAAGTTACTTAAGACTCACCTCCGTGGAATTTAGTGTAGAACTTACGGAGGTGCTCGATGTTCCAATGATTTGGGAGAGGTGTCCCATCCTCGGTAGCCAAGCGAACGCTTCCGGGACGGGATACTTTGATCAGTCGAAAGGGCCCTTCCCAGCCGGGGGAGAGTTTGTTTTGCCCTTCTCTGGATAGTATTCTCCGTAGCACCAGATCGCCTTCCTCGAGCTGTCGGTTGTGTACATGCCGCTGGTGATAGCGCCGTAGAGCTTGGCGGTATCGGGCATTCCGAACAGCTGCTTGGCACCTTCCCTCCTCGAGGAGGTCTAGGTCTTCGCACCGGAGCTGGTCCCGCGCGGCTTCATCGAAGGTCCGGACTCGGAGGGAACACAAGGTGATTTCCGGAGGAAGGATCGCTTCAGCTCCGTACACCAGAAAGAAGGGTGTTTCTCCGGTTGCCCGACTTGGAGAAGTCCTGTTGGCCCATAGAGTGGGCGGAAGCTCTTCGATTCAATTGGATCCGTGCTTTTTCAAGCGCTCATAAGTGCGTGTTTTGAGTCCTTTAAGGATCTCTGCATTTGCTCTCTTGGCTTGTCCATTGCTGGTAGGATGAGCTACGGAAGCGTAGCAAACTTGTATGCCGAGGTCTTCGCAATATCCTTGAAATGCGGAGCTTGTGAATTGAGTCCCATTATCAGTGATGATCTTATTTGGGACTCCGAATCTGCTCACGATGGATTGTAGAAAATTGATTGCAGATTGTTTGTTGATTGTCACAACGGGAGTTGCTTCCGGCCACTTGGTGAACTTGTCGATGGCGACGTACAGGAACTTGTAACCTCCGACGGCTCTAGGGAAGGGTCCCAAGATGTCCATCCCCCACACAGCGAAAGGCCATGTGGGAGGTATCATTTGTAAGGACTGAGTAGATGTATGAATTTGCTTTGCATGAAATTGGCATGCTTTGCATTTCTTCACCAGCTCAGTGGCATCCTGGAGCGCTGTAGGCCAGTAGAAGCCGTGCCGAAAGGCTTTTCCGACCAGCGTGCGGGAAGATGCGTGGTTCCCACACTCGCCTCCATGGATTTCTGCGAGGAGCTCGCAGCCTTCTTTCCTTGTGATGCACCTCATTAGGATGCCGTTGGCACCGCGCCGGTAGAGATCCCCTTCTACCAACGTGTATCTTTTAGCCAATCTGACTACCCGATCAGCGGATACATCATCGTCAGGAAGGATGTTGTCTTTCAAGTAGCTCCGGATCTCCGAGATCCATGCATCAGAACTGACTTGAGCATTTGAGTCTTGCGTGCTGGGTTGCTCGGAGCTTCCGGCAGCACCTACGACCCTTGATGGCTGCCATGGTAACAGGGCCATTGGGACCGTCAGCTTCGGGATGCTGATCTCGCCCCCTTCGTTCAGTTCGGCAGGCTGAACTGTGGGTTTTGACAACCTCCGGACAGAGGTTCCATCAGGAGCCGGAGCTCCAGTTGACGCCTTGGTCGAGAGTTCGTCAGCTTCAGCGTTGTGAGCACGCTGAACATGGTGAAGGTCTAGGACTTCGAAGTCCTTCTGAAGCCTCTGGACTTCAAGGAGGTAAGCAGCCAGCTGGAGATTATTGCAGGAGCATTCACCCTTCACCTGCTTGATGACGAGTTGTGAATCTCCTTTGACCAGCAATTGCTTGACACCATATGATAGTGCCACCTTTAATCCATAGATGAGTGCTTCATACTCCGCCATGTTGTTGGTTGCCTTGAAGTCAAGGTGTACCATGTATTTCACCTTCTCCCCAGTTGGTGCGAGGAGAAGGATTCCAGCTCCGGCTCCCTGCTTCTGCATGGAGCCGTCAAAGTAAAGGGTCCAGTGAGGCTTAGTGAAGGTTGGAACTTGAGGTTCCATCTTCTGCTCGCTGGGGCCCCCAGGGTTTAATGGAGAGGGAGTCCATTCTGCCACGAAATCTGCCAACACTTGACTCTTGATTGCTTGTCTCGGAATGAATTCAAGATCGAATTCAGCCAATTCCGCTGCCCACTTTGCAATATTCCCAGTTGAATTGGGATTATGCAGGATCGCTCGAAGTGGATATGAGGTCACCACCGAGACTTTGTGAGCTTGGAAATAGTGTCGAAGCTTCCTTGAGGCAATAAGAACTGCATAAAGCAGTTTATGCACCTCTAGGTATCGAGTCTTGGCATCATGTAACACTTCACTGATGAAGTATACCAGGCGTTGAATGGTTCGGACCCTCCCGGAGGGGTCCGGAGCTTCCTCTTCATTGATCCGGACCCTCTCGGAGGGGTCCAGACTCTCTTCGGGGACCTCCGGGTTCTGGGTGGAGGAACCCGGAGCTTCTTCAGAAATGACTTGGACCCTCTTAGAGGGGTCCGGGTCCTCTGAAGTGGCTTCTTGTGGGTTTGAGTCTGGGAGCTGGGACCCAGACCCGCTTTCAGGAACCTCCGGACCCTCCCGAAGGCGTCTGGATTCCTGAGTATTGGGTAGTTCCGGTCTCTCCGCAACCAGAACCATACTGACGACTTCGTCAGTAGCTGAAATGTAAAGCAACAAAGGCTCACCAGGGTTCGGAGCTACCAGGACTGGTAGGGTGGTGAGGAACTGTTTCAGCTCCTGGAATGCCTTCTCTTCTTCTTCAGACCATTGGAATGGTCCGGACTTCCTCAGTAAATTGAAGAAGGGAAGTGCTCTTTCCGCTAGTCTTGAAATGAACCGGCTGAGGGCTGCTAGACATCCAGTTAATTTTTGGACGTCTTTGATGCGGGTTGGTGGCCGCATGTCTTCAATGGCTTTTATGTTCGCCGGATTAGCCTCTATGCCCCAGTGACTTACCAGGAAACCAAGAAGCTTTCCGGAACTAACCCCAAAGACGCACTTGTCTGGGTTTAGCTTCGTGTGGGTGGCCCGCAGCTTGTCGAAGACAGCCTGCAAGGTGTCCAAGAGGGACTCCTTGTTCTTGACTTTGACCACGATGTCATCGACGTACACTTCCACTATGTCTCTGATGAGTTCTTCGAAAGTTTTGTACATAGCTCGTACAAAAGTTGAAGCTGCATTCTTGAGACCAAACGGCATGGCTGTGTAACAATACAATCCATCCACTGTGATGAATGATGTATGCTCTTCATCCTCCCTAGACATCCTGATTTGATGATATCCAGAATATGCGTCTAGAAAACACAGTAACTCGCACCCGGAGGTGGAATCCACTATCTGATCTATTCTAGGTAGTGGGAATGGATCTTTTGGACATGCCTTATTCAGTGTGGTGTAGTCGATGCACATCCGAAGTTTCCCGCCGACCTTGGGCACAACGACTGGGTTCGCCAGCCATTTTGGATGGAAGACTTCTCGGATAAATTCGGCTTCGAGCAACTTCTTCACTTCTTGTCGGATGAAGTTCTGTCGCTCTACAGATTGCTTCCGAGGTTTCTGATGCACAGGCTGAGCATCGGGGTAAATCTTCAGATTGTGCTCAATCACTTCCCTGGGGATCCCAAGCATTTGTGACGGTTGCCAAGCAAATACGTCAACGTTAGCCCGGAGGAAAGTGATGAGCGCGAGTTCCTATTTGTCATTCAACCCACCCGATATGCGGGTGGTTTGAGTGACATCGGAACCAATTTGGACGACTTTGACGGGGATGTCGGTGTCGCTGCTTGGCTGCACACGGGGAGCAGAGGTTGAGCCTCGTTGCCGAATGCTCGGAGGTTTTGGAGCTTGCCCCTGTCTGGAGTCCTCCTCTTGCGCAGTGGTGAGTGCATGGAGCTCCTCCAGAGCAGTTACTCCGGCGGTGCGATCTCCACGAATCCGGAGAACGCCTGCTGGTGTTGGCATCTTCAACACCAAGTATCCATAATGAGCAGCTGCCATAAATTTGTATAGGGCAGGTCTACCCAAGATGGCGTTGAATGGTAAGTTGATCTGAGCGACGTCGAAGACCAACTTCTCGGTGCAGTACTTCTCCCGTGTCCCGAAGGTAACGGGGAGAATTATAGCTCCGAGTGGGGTAATGGCCCCCGGACCTACTCCGGAGAATGGTCGAGATGGCTGAAGATCCGAAGGTCGAAGCTGAAGTCTAGTAAAAGCTTCAAAGCTTATAAGGTTCAGCCTCGAACCTCCATCCACCATAACATGATGGAGCTGGATGTTGTTGATGGTGGGAGATACCATCAAGGGTAATTGGCCAGCTCCGACCATGCTTCGAGGACAGTCCGAAGCATCAAAAGTGATGGGTGTGTCCATCCACTTTCGATGTGGCTCCGGTCTAGCTGTAGGAGCTACAGCTGCCATATCCCGCCGCATAGTCTTGATGACAAGACGAGAAGTGATGTCCCATGATCCACCAAAGATGGTGTTCATGGTTTTCCGACGCTCGTTATCGGAGACGTCGGAGTCATCGTCGACGGAGGTGTAGACGGCTTTCAGGACCTTTTTGGGGTCCTGAAACCCTAACTCCTCTTCAGCCGGAGCTTCGTCAACCTTCTGTTTTCCCTCCCTCTGTCAGAAAGGAGACCCTTCCCGGCGCTTGTTGTAGCGCTCGGCAAGGTTTTGGACCTCCCGACAGTCTTCCAGCCTGTGGCTGCCCGTTTTGTGAATGGGGCACCACATTTTGGATTTGATGCCGTCTTCGGAAGACGGTCGAGGTCGCTTCTCGGGGCGTGGCCCCCGGCCACCAGGAGTTGCAGTGGCTGCAACGTTGGATGTGCCGGCCGACGGCTTCTTCTTGCCGTTGGTCTTCTTTTTCTTCTTGCCACTCCCGGAGGTAGCGGCTTCTTCTTTGGAGGATTTTTTGTGATCCTCCAAGGCTGGTTTGGAGTGCATTTCACGGCCCTCCGCAGCTCTGGCACATTTGTCTGCCAAGCTGAAGAGCTCTGTGACGCTGGTGATCTCTTTGATCGCCAGCTTCTCCAACATCTTCTTGTCTCGTACACCCTGTCTGAATGCCACAATGAAAGAAGCGCTTGAGATAGAAGGGATTGTGTTGCGTACCTGAGAGAACCTCTAGATGAATGACCGCAAAGATTCTCCCCCTTTTTGCACGACCGCAAAAAGGTCTAGTTCAGTGCCCGGTCGGGTGTATGAACTCCCGAAGTTGGCAGTGAACTGACGGCACAGCTCCTCCCAACTGTCGATAGAGTTGAGTGGAAGGCTCATAAACCAGGAGCTGGCGATCCCAGTTAAGGCCTCTGGAAAGTAGTTGGCCATTACGGCCTCGTTTCCTCCAGCTGCTAAGATTGCAGTGGAGTATATCTGCAGAAATTGTACGGGGCTGACTGTCCCGTCGAATTTTTCCAGCAAGTGTGGCCGGAACTTCTGTGGCCATCTAACCATGCGCAGGTGCATGGCTAGGGCGGAACAGCCTCCTCCTACTCCTTCCAGAGTAGAAAGGTCTTGAGCATCCCGTCTTTCTCGAGCTCACTCGATATGGACACGGCCATCCTGTTGGCGGTATCGGCGATCAAGCTCCGCCCGGTGGTCATGTGTCGAAAGCCGAGATACCGTATGGGTGCGTCGTGCCCCAGAGGGCAACGACGTCACTTGCTGTGACGCAGCTCGTCTTCGGTTGTTGGAGACATGCGGACCAAGTCTTCCAGACAACGTCCGTCGCTGCGATAGGGCTCGCCCTGAAGGAGGAGGACCCTGGTTGTTGAGGCGTTCGGCCGCTGCTGCGACCAAATGCTCAACATCAGCCCTCCATTGCTCCATGGCATCTCGAGATGCATCCGGAGGTGGTGGTCGCTGGAGAAGAGCACGCGCTGCATGGAGCGCGTGTTCTGGGTTGTCATGACTTGTCGGCGCAGTATGTGACGCCGGCGCACCATCATGTTGCCCGGCACGTTTTGCCGGAGAAGATGGTGGTGGTGGGAGTGTGACTCCTGCTGGTGCTGAGGCTCCTGCTGGTGGCTGCATGTTGGAGGGATTGCCCCCGACAGCCTGAGCAGCAGGTTGCCCGTTGGATGATCCAGCCGCAGAATTCACCATTCTTGAAAATCTCAGGCGCCCCTTCCTGGCGCGCCAACTGTCGACTGTTTGAGTCGGCAGATCTCCTGACACTACTAAAGTGTTGAAGGAGTTTGTAGTTCGGTGTGGGCGCGCGGAGACTCAAGAAGGTGAATCACGATTGGACACGAGAGACACAGTGGTTTACGTGGTTCGGGCCGCCTGAGCGTAATACCCTACTCCACGGGTGTGTGGTGTTGTATTAGTTTATGTATGAAAGCTCACGTCAATGCGTGTGTGCCTGAGAGCGTTCGAGAGCCTTCTTTTTTTTTCCGTGTATCGTCGGTCTGTCCTTTTATAGTACAAGGACAAACCGTTACAGGTTAGCCTGGCCCGACATGTGGCCCCGGCGGTTACTAGTATTGATACACGATTAATTGTTATTAATAACCCTGTAACGGGCTCCGACAGTGCCGTTACAGGTGTTAAGATTGTCCGATTAAGTGTCATTTACATGGAATTAATGACAATTAATCGGGTCTTGAAGTCCGCGGCTATCCTTTGAAGATCCGGAGTCGTTACAATGTCTTCCGGAGGTTTGAGGCGGCCAGCTCCGACGTTTGGACACGTGGCAGCTCCGGAGCTTGCTTGTGGGAAGCGGGAAGCTCCGGGGTGGCCTGGCACGTGTCAGGTCCGGAGCTTCTCTCGGTCAGGGGTTAAGTCCGGAGGTGCCGTTTCGGTACCTAGCCCGGAGCTTCACCCTTGTGGGTAGTAGCTCCGGTCTGGCAGTACACGTGGCAACCTAGGGGTTAACCATGTTGGAGAAGCAGGTCCGGTTATGTCTGACAAGTGGGCCTCCGAGGGTCTTCAATTTGAGTAGACGTCCTTCCCTTGAGATCTTTGTAACCTCAGGGGGTGTATGGTTTTTAGGGTACCGACACATGCCAATTTCATGCAAAGCAAATTCATACACCTGCTCAGTCCTTACAAATGATACCTCCCACATGGCCTTTCGCTGTGTGGGGGATGGACATCTTGGGACCCTTCCCTAGAGCCGTCGGAGGTTACAAGTTCCTATGCGTTGCCATCGACAAGTTCACCAAGTGGCCGGAAGCAACTCCCGTTGTGACGATCAACAAACAATCTGCAATTAATTTTCTACAATCCATTGTGAGCAGATTCGGAGTCCCAAATAAGATCATCACTGATAATGGGACTCAATTCACAAGCTCCGCATTTCAAGGATATTGCGAAGACCTCGACATACAAGTTTGCTATGCTTCCGTAGCTCATCCTGCCAGCAATGGACAAGCTGAGAGAGCAAATGCAGAGATCCTTAAAGGACTCAAAACACGCACTTATGAGCGCTTGAAAAAGCACGGAGCCAATTGGATCGAAGAGCTTCCGCCCACTCTATGGGCCAACAGGACTTCTCCAAGTCGGGCAACCGGAGAAACACCCTTCTTTCTGGTGTACGGAGCTGAAGCAATCCTTCCTCCGGAAATCACCTTGGGTTCCCTCCGAGTCCGGACCTTCGACGAAGCCGCGCAGGACCAGCTCCGGCGCGAAGACCTAGACCTCCTCGAGGAGGGAAGGTGCCAAGCAGCTGTTCGGAATGCCCGATACCGCCAAGCTCTACGGCGCTATCATCAGCGGCATGTACACAACCGACAGCTCGAGGAAGGCGATCTGGTGCTACGGAGAATACTATCCAGAGAAGGGCAAAACAAACTCTCCCCCGGCTGGGAAGGGCCCTTTCGAGTGATCAAAGTATCCCGTCCCGGAAGCGTTCGCTTGGCTACCGAGGATGGGACACCTCTCCCAAATCCTTGGAACATCGAGCACCTCCGTAAGTTCTACACTTAATTCCACGGAGGTGAGTCTTAAGTAACTTGAAATGTATGTTATAGAGTCATTGTACAGAGTCGGGTAGTTCCTCCGGGAGAGCAGCCGGACCTTTCCCGAAAGGTTTGAAAAGCTCATGCAACACTTGACACAGTCTCCGGACTAAAAGTGTGGCTAACTACCCTGGGTCAAACGAGAAACCAAACACACTTAGCCTGGTTCCGTCCCCTAAGAGTGTACTTGTTTCCCCTGTACCCCGGACCTATAATGAAAGACATCTTCATGTGAAATAGACTCCACGTGCATTCATTTTTGCATAGGCTCGACATTTTTATTTTTCTCTTTCTTGTCTATAACAGAAACGTGCAATTCTTAAGAAGTTCTAGTTTGACCGGTTTACATACGATTCGAGTTGAATTGTCAGATTTTTTGGATTTAAATATCGTCTGTGGCCAACTCGCCTGAAAGCCGCCAAGCCATTCTAGGGCCGGAGTGCGCTATCGACTTAGCCTGGTCAAGCACCCTAAGTACGCCACTCTACCTACATCCCGGCAGGCCAAAGTAAGGTGGGTCCATGGACAATTGGATCTAAAAGAAAAGACAATTCATCCAGTCGTATTAAAAATCGTGTTCAACTTAAAATTTTCTTGAGAACCGTAAGCCGCGGCGAAGTTATAGACAAGGAACGAATTTTACTATTTTTCTTGGCTTAAGTGTGCAGGAAAAATGAACCCTACGTTGATGGAGAAAAACCGGAGCTAACCAAGCTCCGACTCCCACCAGGGCGTCAACTGTCGGCGTTGACTAAAAGATGGTGAGAAGACCCCGTCACTGGAGTCTGTTGCCAACAAACCAAGTGTGGCAAAGGTCATTGCCGGAGCTGCTAAGCTCCGACACCTTGGAGTATTAACTACCGACGCTCAACGTGTTGATAGAGGCTATTGCCGGAGCTACTAAGCTCCAGCGATGGACAGTGCCGGAGCTTCTAAGCTCCGACAACTTCAGGGGACCTTCACTATCAAAAACTTTGGACCTAAATTCCACAAGTTCGAAGCAAATTCGTCTTCAACAAAACTCAAAATCCTTTTGGTACATGTCCACAATCAAATTGTGCACATCTACCAGGGGGCCAAGTGAAGATAAAGATGTTGAAGACAAAAAAAAATGAAATTCGCAAAAAATTGGGGATTTCATTTCATCTGAAGACCGGAGATTACATCTGGAGACAGGGGATTACAAAATTGAGGAAGAAGAGAAGATACAAGTAAAGGCTAAAAGAGACGGTCCTAGACCCTATGGAAGAACTCGGCGACCTTCTGGGTGACCTCCGACACGCAGGCTCGGGTAGCTTCGCCTTCTCCTTCGACGGGACCTTCAAGCACCGGGTCCAGAGGAAATCGAGGGTTCCGGCTGGTGTAGCACGTCAACACATATTCTGTGACGTTCCTAGCCAGGGATTGCCCCTCGACCTCCAGCTGGTCCGCGATGACGTCGCCCACCTTGGAGAGCTTGCTACCTGCGGCGCTCAACGCTTGCAACGCAAGGTCCGGCTCCGGCTCCGGATCATCCGGGTGCACGGGGCTGAAACCCATCGGCGTCAGCGCGTCGTCGGCCTTGCCCAGGAACTCCCAAATCTGCAGGGAGTCCGCCTTCCTCAAGTTCTTCATCTCTTCCAGGGATCTCCGGGCCGCCGTCAGCTCCGAATTCTCGCGAGCGAGGCGCTCAACTTCTTTGGCGTTTTGCTGGATCTTCGCAGCAACCCGCTTCTCAAGTCTTCCGAGCTCCTCCTCCCGGAGGTGGATCTTGTTCCGGCGGTCGACCAGGTCCTTCTCCCTAGCCTCCACTTTCTTCTCCCGGGCGACAAGGGCACACTCGTATTCGTAGAGTTCCTGCCCCCGCACCCAGGTCTTCTCCTCTTCCTCGAGGCAGCGCTCTTCCAATTTCTTAGTGCGCTCCTCGAGGCCCTTGTCCGCCAGAGCTGTTTTCTCGGCGAGCTCTTCTTCCCGTCGCAAGACGTCATCCCGTAGCTCTAGGAGTTTTTGCTCCTCGTCCTCGAGCCGTCTTTCCCTCCCTTCAAGTGCCTCTCGGCGCTTGATGAGTGCGGTGCTGATGGCCTCGAGCTGATCAAACCGAGCATTGGCCACGTCGTTAGCAGCCTTAGCTCGGTCGTGGAACTCCCGGGATTGAGCATCGAGGGTGTGAGTCATGCTCTCCCTCTCGTCCAGCAGCTTATCCCAGAGCTCCAGGCGGATCTTCTCCCGCTTGATCCACTCCTTGTCATCCGCAAGCCTCGACTGCGCCAGCTTAGTCTCGAAGTGGAGCCGATTACGCCACCGCCTAAGGGTTTGGCGCTCCTCTTCAAGGGCCTTGCTGTCGTGGAAGAAGGCCAGTTGGATCTGACGTAGACTGGAGCAGGCGTTGTCGATGGACATCGACAGCGAGATGGGCTCCGGACCTGCTGGGATCTCTTCCGCTGGTTCCAGCGGGTCTTCACATACAAAAATTGGGTCCCACTCTACGAGAGTGGAACCCCGAGCTTCCAAAGCGCTAGGGCCTTCCTCCGGGACGGCCTCAGTCGCCATCGAAGGAGATCCCGCCACCAAGTCTTCATTCGCCCCCTCAGGCGGGGGGCCGGCGACTTCGTTCAGGCACTCTGGCTCTGCCACAGGTACCATCGACGTCGTCGCCTCCGGAGCAGGAGCCGCTACTGGCTCCGGCCGGGACACCTCTTCTGAGGGAGGCTCAAGCTCCCTCGCCTCTTTAACCGCCAGCTCTGTGACCGGCGCTCCAACAATCACCGGCTCTGCGGCCGGAGGTTCGGAAGTAACCGGCTCAACTGCCAGAACTACTTCGACTTCCGGCTCGCATGCCGGGGCTTCAGCCACCTCCGGCTCAATCGCCGGGGCTTCAGCACTTTCCGGCTCCGAAGCCGGGACTGCTACTTCCTCCGACTCAACAGCCGGAGCTTCTACTACTGCAGCACCAGGACCTGGAGCTTCCACTTCCGGGACGGGTGCCGCTGGCGCATCTTCATTCCCGTGGTCCGGCGCTACCACGGGAACTTCTGGAGACGAGTCGAGGTCCATGACCACGACAGCCGGCGCCGGAGCTGTCGCAGCCTCCGCTTGGGGCGGCACCGGGACTGGAGCAGAAGCCCTCGCAGCCTCAGACACTGTGGCTGAGGGTGGAGCTTCACTCCCCTTCTTGGGAACACTGCAGATGAAGAACGAAGAAATTGAGCAAACAGATGCTACAATTAAAAAGTTAATCGAGGTAGAAAAGAAAAATTACCTTGGGAGGCTCCCGCACCAGCTTGCGCGGAACCTCTTTCCCGGACGATCCGGGCTGGCCACGGTCGGCGTAGGAGCTCCGGGAGGACTCCCAGGACTTGCCACAGCCGCGGGCGTTTCCCGGGTCGGAGCTCTCCTTGATCGGGAGGAACTCCTGGACCTGGAGGCCCTCACCGCTCCAGATGCCGGAGTCGCGCGCCCGGAGCTAGCACCACAGGAGGGATCCACCACGGGGACAGTCGCACTCCGGGAGGATCCCACTACCGGAACAGTAACGTTCCGGAAGGACCCCACCACGGGGACAGTCGCCACGGCGGCGGAGGATCTTCCTTCCTGAGGAGGGGGAACCGGGGGGGAAGTGGCAGGCCCGATGGACCTTCCGTCAGCATGTCGCAGCTTCCTCTTCCGGCTCTCCGGCTCCTCCGCCAGCTCCTTGCCCTTGCCGATGACCTCAGCTCTTGGCTGTGGGACAGGGGCGGAGCCGTCTTCGGACAACCCGGGGATCGCTAACCGGGTGGTTGATCTTCTCTCGACGACACCAAGGTCGTCAAGCGCGGGCATCGTCCGCCAGAGCTCCCTACTGAACTCAACTTCCACGTTCAGAGGGAGGAAGGCCGGCGGCGGAGTCAAGTAATCTCCGTCAACGTCGATGCCGTGCTGGAATTTCTTGAGGTGAAACTCCAAGGTCTTCCCCACCATGCTGGACTTCAACCCGGTCTCAACCCGGTCCTCGTCCACCACGCTGTTGAGGGCCCAGGCGAGCTTCTCCCTCCTCTTCAGCGGCGCCCACCTGTTGGACAGGAAGTTGCAGAACACCGCCTGGGGAGTCAATCCTCCCTCCACACATTGGCGGATCCTGGTCAGGACAGGGTCGAAAGCTTCCGCCAGCACCGGAACTTCGCACCATACCGACGTGTCAATGCCGGGCAGACCGTCTGGCAACTCCAACCGCTCATGCTCCTCCACCCGGACGACTATCCAATCTTTCTTCTAGTCATCCCACTTCCCGGAAGGGAATGACCGGAGGTACTTGAATGGGCACTTCTTGCGCTTCACGAAGTAGTAGAAGCCAAGATACTCATTGCTTCGGCCGGTGGTGTGGACGATGAAGAAGGTTCGGAAGAGCTCGATGCAGGGAGGGATGCCCACCCACATCTCGCAGAAGTGGACAAAGATGGACACAAGGAGAATGGAGTGAGGGCCAAGGTGGTACAGCTGCAGACCATAGAAGTCCAGCAGCATCAAGAAGAAAGAAGAAAACGGTGGGATCAGCCCCACCATGGCGTACGAGGAAAAGTACACCATCTCGCCAGCGTGCTCCTTTTCAAAGGGGAGCTCTCCGCCGGCGCGGACCGAGCGGTTGAAGGAGTCCGAAGACCACCCCATGAGGGCCCGGACCTTCTTCAGATCGCTGTCAGTCTTCAAGCGACTCTCACGCAGATCCAACTCCATCGCAGCACAGCTAGGCAAGAGAAGAGGAGCAAAGTACGAGTTGGGAGTTTGAGCGCAAGAACAGATGGGAAGCGTAAAGAACTCCCGACGGTGCGCTTTCCTTCTTAAGTAAGCCCTCACAACGCTTGGATGGAAACTGCAGGGGAGTCAAGGATACTACTCAAGAATTCAACCCTGCCGATGAGAAGAGGGCCCGGGACCACCCTGACGATCAAGTCGAGGCTCTTACCCAGGCGAACAGTTGTCATCACGAGGCGGGAAACCCAAAGGCGGCGACCTGACAAGGCGCGCGGAACCGATACAGTTTTCGTATCGGGAACCGGCGACCTTCAATTGCGAGAGATCCGCACGTCAAAGATCTTATCTGCCGCATGAGGTGCGCCACGCGTCGGGATTTAACCGTAAAGCCCCGCCAACGGCACCTCCGAAGACCCTTGAAGACCCAGTTCAAGAGTCGCGAGTATGGACCCACCTCCGACGGAATGACTTCACCCCGGTGACTTTCCCCGGAGGTAGGTCCAGGGGGCCACTGTCGGTACCCTAAAAACCATACACCCCCTAAGGTTACAGAGATCTCAAGGGAAGGACGTCTACTCAAATTGAAGACCCTCGGAGGCCCACTTGTCAGACATAACCGGACCTGCTTCTCCAACATGGTTAACCCCTAGGTTGCCACGTGTACTGCCAGACCGGAGCTACTACCCACAAGGGTGAAGCTCCGGGCTAGGTACCGAAACAGCACCTCCGGACTTAACCCCTGACCGAGAGAAGCTCCGGACCTGACACGTGCCAGGCCACCCCGGAGCTTCCCGCTTCCCACAAGCAAGCTCCGGAGCTGCCACGTGTCCAAACGTCGGAGCTGGCCGCCTCAAACCTCCGGAAGACATTGTAACGACTCCAGATCTTCAAAGGATAGCCGCGGACTTCAAGACCCGATTAATTGTCATTAATTCCATGTTAATGACACTTAATCGGACAATCTTAACACCTGTAACGGCACTGTCGGAGCCCGTTACAGGGTTATTAACAACAATTAATCGTGTATCAATACTAGTAACCGTCGGGGCCACATGTCGGGCCAGGCTAACTTGTAACGGTTTGTCCTTGTACTATAAAAGGACAGACCGATGATACACTGAGGGAGGAGAAGGCTCTCGAACGCTCTCAGGCACACACGCATTGACGTGAGCTTTCATACATAAACTAATACAACACCACACACCCGTGGAGTAGGGTATTACGCTCAGGCGGCCCAAGCCACGTAAACCACTGTGTCTCTCGTGTCCAATTGTGATTCACCTTCTTGAGTCTCCGCGCGCCCACACCGAACTACAAACTCCTTCAACACTTTAGTAGTGTCAGGAGATCTGCCGACTCCAACAGTCGACAGCAGCGTTCCCAAGAAGAGGAGTGAGGCTCCACCCTCAGCCACAGCAGCGGAAGCTGTGAGGGTGGAAGCTCCTACTCCTGTCCCGGTGCCGCCCCAAGTGGTGGCTGAAGCTGCGACAGCTCCGGCGCCAGCTGTCGTGGTCATGGACCTCGACTCATCCCCAGAGGCTCCCGTGGTAGCGCCGGACTGCGGGAGAGAAGATGCGCCAGCGGCACCTGCCCCGGAGGTTGACGCTCCAGGTCCTGGTGCAGAGATGATGGAAGCTCCGGCCGTTGAGCCGTAGGAAGCAGTAATTCCGGCCCCAGAGCCGGAAATTGTCGAAGCCCCGGCGGTTGAGCCAGAGGTAATTGAAGTCCCGGTGTGCGCGCCAGATGTTGAGGAAGTCACAGCGGTTGGGTCGGCTACCTCTGAAGCACCGGCCGCAGAGCCGGTCGTTGTTGGAGCTCCGACCGCAGAGCCGGTTGATGTTGAAGACCTTCCGGCTCTCGAACCGGTTGTTGCGGAGGCGTTGGCGCTCGAGCCTTCAGTAGAGGAGGTGCCCAGGCCGGAGCCAGAAGCAGTCCCTGCTCCGGGAGTGACGACGCCAGAGGTACTTGCGGCTGAGCCGGAGTGCCCAGATGAAGTTGCTGGCCCCCTGCCTGAGGGGGCAAACAAAGATCTGGTGGCTGGTCCTTCGGAACTACTTCCGGAGGTCAGGACTACATCAGCGGGTCCCTCCTTGATGGCGACTGAGGCCATCTCGGAGGACGGCCCTAGTGCCGTGGAGACTCAGGGGACCACTCTTGTGGAGTGGGACCCAATTTTTGTAAGCGAGAACCCGCTCGAACCAGCAGAAGAGACCCCGGCAGGTCCGGAACCAATCCCGTTGTCATTGTCTATTGAGAACGCCTGCTCCAGTCTGCGTCAAGTTCAACTGGCCTTCTTCCACGACAGCAAGGCTCTTGAAGAGGAGCGCCAAACCCTTAGGCGATGGCGTAACCGGCTCTACTTCGAGACAAAGCTGGCGCAGTCGAGGCTAGCAGATGACAAAGAGTGGATCAAGCGGGAGAAGGTCCACCTGGAATACTGGGGCAAATTATTGGACGACAGGGAGAGTATGACTCGCACCCTCGATGCTCAATCCCGAGCCATTTATGAGCAGACCAAAGCAGCTAATAGTGCGGCTGATGAACGCCAAGAAAGGCTGGAAGCCATTAACACTACTCTCATGAAGCGCCGGGAGGCACTTGAGGAGAGGGAGAAGAGGCTCGAAGACGAAGAGCAGAAACTCCTTGAGCTGCGGGATGACGTCCTGAAGAGGGAGGAGGAGCTCACCAAAAAGGTGGCTCTGGCTGACAAGGGCCTCGAGGAGCGCGCCAAGAAATTGGAAGAGCACTGCGCTGAGGGGTAGGAGAAGGCCTAGGTGCGGGGGCAGCAACTCTACGAGCAAGAGTGTGCCATCGCTGCCAGGGAGAAGAAGGTGAGGGGCAGGGAGAAGGACCTGGTTGACCGCCGGAACAAGATCTACATCCGGGAGGAGGATCACAGAGAACTCGAGAAGCAGGTTGCTGAAAGGATTTAGCAAAATGCCAAAGAGGTTGAGCGCCTTGCTCGCGAGAATTCTGAACTGGCGGCGGCCAAAAGATCCTTGGAAGAACTGAAGGGCTTGAGTGCTGCGGACTCCCTACAGGTTTGGGAGTTCCTGAGCAAAGCCAACGATGCGCTAACACCGATGGGCTTCATTCCTGTTCGTCCGGATGATCCGGAGCTGGAGCCGGACCTGACATTGCAGGCGTTGAGCTCGGCGGGTAGCAAACTCTCCAAGGTGGGCGACGTCATCGCGGACCAATTGGAGGTTGAGGGGCAGTCCCTGGCGAAGAACGTCACAAAATATGTGCTGACGTGCAACACCAGCCGGGATCCCCAATTCCCTTTGGAGCCGGTGCTTGAAGGTCCAGTCGAAGGAGAAGGTGAAGCTACCCGAGCCAATGTGTCGGAGGTTGCTCAGAAGGTCGCCCAGTTCTTCCATAGGGTCTAGGACCATCTCTGTAGCTCCCACTTGTATTCTCTCTTTTTCTTCCCCAATTTTGTAATCCCTTGTCTCCAGATGAATGAAATCCAAATTTTTGCGAATTTCATTTTTTTGTCTTCAACACTTTTGTCTTCACTTGCCCCCTGGTAGATGTACACAATTTGATTGTGAACATGTACCAAGAGGATATTGTGCTTTGTTGAAGACTCGTTTGCTTCGAACTTGTAGAATGTAGGTCCGAAGTCTTCGATAGTGAAGGCCCCCTGAGGTTGTCGGAGCTCAGTAGCTCCTGCAGTAGATCCTATCAACGCGTAGAGCATCGATAGTTAGACCTCCGGGGTGTCGGGGCTTAGTAGCTCCGGCAGTGACCTTTGCAAATGCGTAGTTTGTCGGCAGCAGACTCCGTTTGTGGAATCTTCTGACCATCTTTTATTCTGCATCGATGGCTGGCCCCCCTAGCTTTACCGGAGCTTGGTTGCTCCGGTGATGCTCGTTTTCAATGTTCAACATCGATTATAAGTCACCTAGGGGGAGTCGGAGCATCGTCAGCTCCAGCTTTTCTCCATCAACGTGGATTCTTTATTTTTCCTGCACACTGAAGCCAAGAAAAATAGTAAAATTCGTTCCTTGCCTATAACTTCGTTGTGGCTTACGATTCTCAAGAAAATTTTAGGTCAAACTCGGTTCTGAATGCGACCGAACGCATTGTCTTTTTTTTCTGGATCCAATTGTACTTGGATCCTCCTTACTTCGGCCTGCCGGGGTGTAGGTAGAGTGGCGTACTTAGGGTGCTTGACCAGGCTAAGTCGATAGCACACTCCGGCCCTAGATTGGCTTGGCGGCATTCAGGCAAGTGGGCCATGAACAATATTTGAATCCGAAAGAATCGACAATACAACTCGAATCGTATATGAATCGGTCGAACTAAAATTTCTTAAGAATTGCACGTCCTTGTTATAGACAAGAAAGAGAAAAATAAAAAATGTTGAGCCTGTACAAAGTAAATGCACGTGGAGTCTGTTTCACATGAATATGTCTTTCATTATAGGTCTGGGGTACAGGGGAAACAAGTACACTCTTAGGGTACGGAACCAGGCTAAGCGTGTTTCATTTCTCGTTTGACCCAGGGTAGCTAGCCACACTTTTAGTCCTGAGACTGTGACAAGCGTTGCATGAAGTTCTCCCGGAGGAACTACCCAACTCTGTACAATGACTCTATAACATACACCTGAAGTTACTACAGACTCACCTCCGCCATATTAAGTGTAGAACTTACGAAGGTGCTCAATGTTCCAATGATTCGGGAGAGGTGTCCCATCCTCGGTTGCCAAGCGAACGCTTCCGGGACGGGATACTTTAATCACTCGGAAGGGTCCTTCCCAGTTGGGGGAGAGTATGTTTAACCCTTCTCTGGATTGTATTCTCCGTAGCACCAGATCGCCTTCCTCGAGATGTCGGTTGTGTACATGCCGCTGATGATAGCGCCTAAGGTTTTGGCGGTATCGAGCATTCCGAACAGCTGCTTGGCACCTTCCCTCCTCGAGGAGGTCTAGGTCTTCACGCCGGAGCTG
The DNA here is from genome assembly GCA_036927565.1 of Tuctoria greenei. Classification (NCBI taxonomy): domain Eukaryota; kingdom Viridiplantae; phylum Streptophyta; class Magnoliopsida; order Poales; family Poaceae; genus Tuctoria; species Tuctoria greenei. The sequence goes on along the minus strand of JAYESD010000001.1, from coordinate 49,307,867 downwards.
GTCCTGTGTGGCTTCGTCGAAGGTCCAGACCCAGAGTGACCCCAAAGTGATTTTCGGAGGAAGGATTGCTTCAACTCCGTACACAAGGAAGAAAGGTGTCTCTCCAGTTGACCGGTTTGGAGTTGTCCTGTTGGCACATAGAGTGGGCGAAAGCTCTTCAATCCAGTTGGCTCCATGTTTTTTTCATGTGCTCATAGGTGCGCGTTTTGAGTCCTTTCAGGATTTCAGCATTTGCTCTCTCGGCCTGGCCATTGCTTGGCGGATGAGCTTCAGAGGCGTAGCAAACTTGAATGCCGAGGTCTTCGCAATATCCTTGAAATGCAGAGCTTGTGAATTGGGTCCCGTTATCAGTAATGATTTTGTTTGGGACTCCAAATCTGCATACGATGGACTGCAAAAAGTTCATAGCAGATTGCTTGTTTATTGTCACAAATGGGGTTGCTTCCGGCCACTTGGTGAACTTGTCAATGGAGACATACAGGAACTTGTAACCTCCGACGGCTCTTGGGAAAGGTCCCAAGATGTCCACCCCCCACCCGGCGAAGGGCCATGTACGAGGTATCATTCGTAGAGGCTGAGCCGGTGTGTGAATTTGCTTTGCATGAAATTGACATGCTTCGCATTTCTTCACCAGCTCAGTTGCATCCTGGAGTGCTGTAGGCCAGTAGAAGCCATGCTGGAAGGCTTTACCGACCAGCGTGCAGGAAGATGCGTGGTTCCCACACTCACCTCCATGGATTTCTGCGAAGATCTCGCAACCTTCTTCCCTTGTGATGCACCGCATTATGACGCCGTTGGCACCGCGCCGGTAGAGATCCCCTTCTACCAACGTGTATCTTTTAGACAATCTGACTCTCCGGTCAGCGGATACATCATCGTCAGGAAGAATGTTGTCTTTCAAGTAGCCCCGGATCTCCGAGATCCATGCATCGGAGCTAACTTGAGTATTTAAGTCTTGCGTGCTGGATTGCTCGGAGCTTCCGGCAGCACCTACGACCCTTGATGGCTGCCATAGTAACAGGGCCATCGGGACCGTCAGCTTCGGGATGCTGATCTCGCCCCCTTCGCTCAGTTCGGCAGGCTGAGCTTTGGGTTTTTACAACCTCCAGACAAAAGTTCCGTCAGGAGCCGAAGCTCCGGTTGACGCTTTCGTCGAGAATTCTTCGGCTTCAGCGTTGAGGGCACGCTGGACATGGTGGAGATCTAGGACTTCAAAGTCCTTCTGAAGTCTCTGGACTTCAAGGAGGTAAGCAGCTAACTGGAGATTGTTGCAGGAGCATTCACCCTTCACTTGCTTAATGATGAGCTGTGAATCTCCCTTGACCTGCAGTTGCTTGACACCGCATGACAGTGCCACCCTTAGTCCATAGATGAGTGCTTCGTATTCTGCCATGTTGTTGGTCGCCTTGAAGTCAAGGTGTACCATGTATTTTACCTTCTCTCCTGTTGGTGCGAGGAGAAGGATTCTAGCTCCAGCCCCTTGCTTTTGCATGGAGTCATCGAAGTAGAGGGTCCAGTGAGGCTCGATGAAGACCGGAGCCTTGTGTTCCGGCTTCTGCTCACTGGGGCCCCCAGGGTTTGATGGAGAGGGAGTCCATTCTGCCACGAAATCCGCCAATGCTTGACTCTTGATTGCTTGCCTTGAAATGAATTCGAGATCAAATTCAGCCAATTCCGCTGCCCACTTTGCAATATTCCCAGTTGAATTAGGATTATGCAAATTTGCTCAAAGTGGGTAAGAGGTCACCACTGAAATCTTGTGAGCTTGGAAGTAATGGCGAAGCTTCCTGGAGGCAATGAGAACTGCATAGAGCAGCTTATGCACCTCTAGGTATCGAGTCATGGCGTCATGCAGTACTTCACTGATGAAGTACACTGGGCGCTGGATGGTTCGGACCCTCCTAGAGGGGCCTGGAGCTTCCTCTTCACCGACCCGGATCCTCCCTGAAGGATCCGAACCTTCTTCGGGGACCTCCGGGTCCTGGCTGGAGGGACCTGGAGCTTCTTCAGAAACGACTCGGACCCTCCCGGAGGGGTCTGAGTCTTCTGGAGTAATTTTTGGTGAGCTCAAGTTTGGGAGCTGGGACCGAGACTCGCTTTCAGGAACCTCCGGACCCTCTCGGAGGGGTCTGGATTCCTGAGCATGGAATAGTTCTGGTCTCTCCGCAACCAGGACCATGCTGACGACTTCGTTAGTTGCTGAAATGTAAAGCAGCAAAGGCTCACCAGGGTTCGGAGCTACCAAAGTTGGTAGGGTGGTGAGAAACTGTTTTAGCTCCTGGAACGCCTTTCCTGCTTCTTCATACCATTGGAATGGTCCGGACTTCCTCAACAACTTGAAGAAGGGGAGTGCCCGTTCCGCCAGTCTTGAAATGAACCGGCTAAGGGCTTCTAGACATCCAGTCAGCTTTTGGACATCCTTGATGCGGGCTGGTGGTTGCATATCTTCAATGGCTTTGATCTTAGCCGGATTAGCTTCTATGCCCCGGTGACTTACCAGGAAACCAAGAAGTTTTCCAGATTTAACCCCGAAGACACACTTGTCTAGGTTTAGCTTTGTGCACGTGACCCGCAACTTGTCGAAGACAGCCTGTATGGTGTCAAGGTGTGACTCCTTGTTCTTGACCTTGACCACGATGTCATCGACGTACACTTCCACTATGTCTCTAATGAGTTCTTCAAAAGTTTTGTACATAGCTCGTACAAAGGTTGAAGCTGCATTCTTGAGACCAAATGGCATGGCTGTATAACAGTACAATCCATCTACTGTGATAAAAGAGGTATGCTCTTCATCTTCCCTGGACATTCTGATTTGATGATACCCAGAATATGCGTCTAGGAAACACAGTAATTCACACCCAGAGGTGGAATCCACTATCTGATCTATTCTAGGTAGTGGGAATGGATCTTTTGGACATGCCTTATTTAGTGTCGTGTAGTCGATACACATCCGAAGCTTCCCGCCGGCCTTGGGCACAACGACTGGGTTTGCCAGCAGTTTTGGATGAAAGAATTCTCGGATGAATCCAGCTTCGAGGAACTTCTTCACTTCTTGTCGAATGAAGTTATGTCGCTCCACAGATTGCTTCCGAGGCTTCTGGTGCACGGGCCGAGCGTCAGGGTAGATCTTCAGATTGTGCTCAATCACTTCCCTGGGGATCCCAGGCATTTGTGACAGTTGCCAGGCAAACACGTCGACATTAGCCCGGAGGAAAGTGATGAGCGCGAGTTTCTATTTGTCATTCAGTCCTCCCGATATACGGGTGGTCTGAGCGGCATCGGAACCTATTTGGACGACTTTGACGGGAATGTCGGTGTCGCCGCTTGGCTGCACACGAGGTGCAGAAGTCGAGCCTCGCTGACGGATGCTCGGGGGTTTTGGAGCTTGTTCCTGCCTGGAGTCCTCCTCTTGTGCCATAGTAAGCGCATGAAGTTCTTCCAGAGCAGTTACTCCGACAGTATGATCTCCACGGATTCGGAGAACGCCTACTGGTGTTGTCATCTTCAACACCAAGTAGCCATAATGAGCGACTGCCATGAATTTGTACAAAGCAGGCCTGCCCAAGATGGCATTGAAGGGTAAGTTGATCTGAGCAACATCAAAGACCAACTTCTCGGTGCGATATTCCTCCCGGGTCCCAAAGGTAACGGGGAGAGTGATAGCACCAAGTGGGGTAATGGCTCCCGGACCTACTCCGGAGAAAGGTCGGGAGGGGTGAAGATCCGAAGGTCGGAGCTGAAGCTTGGTGAAAGCTTTGAATCTTATGAGGTTGAGCCCCGAACCTCCGTCTACCATAACGTGGTGAAGCTGGATGTTATTGATGGTAGGAGATACCATCGAAGGTAACTGGCCTGCTCCAACCATGTTTCGAGGGCAGTCCAAAGCATCAAAAGTGATGGTCATGTCCATCCACTTCCGATGAGGCTCCGCCCTGGCTGCTGGAGCTACAGGGGCCATGTCCTGACGCATTGTCTTGAGGACGCGATGGGAGGTGATGTCCCATGATCCACCAAAAATGGTGTTCATGGTCTTTCGACGCTCATTGTCAGAGACGTCAGAATCATCGTCGACGGAGGTGTAGACGGCCTTCAGGACCTTTTTGGGATCCTGAAAACCTAACTCCTCTTCAGTCGGAGCTTCGTCAACTTTTTGCTTTCCTTCCCTCTGTCGAGAAGGAGCTTCTTCTCGGCGCTTGTTGTAGCGCTCGGCAAGGTTTTGGACCTCCCGACAGTCTTCCAAACTTTTACTGTCCGTTTTGTGAATTGGACACCACACCTTGGGTTTGCCACCGTCTTCAGAAGACGGTCGAGGTCGCTTCTCAGGGCGTGGCGCCCGGCCACCCGGAGCCGCGGCAGCTGCAGCATTAGATGCGCCGGCCGACGGCTTCTTCTTGCCGTTGGTCTTTTTCTTCTTCTTGCCACTCCCGGAGGTAGTGGCTTCGTCTTTGGAGGATTTTTTTGTGATCCTCCGAAGGTGGTTTGGAGTGCATTTCACGGCCCTCCGCAGCTCTGGCACATTTATCAGCCAAGCTGAAGAGTTCAGTGACACTGGTGATCTCCTTGATCGCCGGTTTCTCCAACATCTTCTTATCCCGTACACCCTGTCTGAATGCCACAATGACAGAAGCGCTAGAGATAGAAGGGATAGTGTTTCGTTCCTGAGAGAACCTCTGGATGAATGATCGCAGGGATTCTCCCCCTTTTTGCATGACTGCAAAAAGGTCCAGTTCATTGCCTGGTCGGGTGTATGAACTCCCAAAGTTGGCGGTGAACTGCCGGCACAGCTCCTCCCAACTGTTGATGGAGTTGGGTGGAAGGCTCATAAACCAGGACCGAGCGGTCTCAGTTAAAGCCACTGGAAAATAATTGGCCATTACAGCCTCATTTCCTCCAGCTGCTAGGATAGCAGTGGAGTAAATCTGAAGAAATTCAACGGGATTAACGGTCCCATCAAACTTCTCTGGCAGGTGAGGCCGGAATTTCTGTGGCCACCTGACCATACGCAAATGCATGGCCAGGGATGAACAGCCTCCTCCTACTCCTTTAGGAGCAGGAATGTCCTGAGCTTCTCGTCTTTCACGAGCACGCTCAATATGGACTCGGCCGTCTTGTTGACGGTATCGGTGATCAAGATCCGCCCGGAGGTCATGAGTAGAAAGTCTTGACACCGTGTGAGTGCGCCATGCCCCGGAGGGCAACGACGTCACTTGCTGCGACACAACACGTCTCCTGTTGTTGGAGACGTGCGGACCAAGTCTGCCAGACAAGGTCCATCGCTGCGACGGGGCCCGTCCTGAAGGAGGAGGACCCTGGTTGTTGATGCGGTCGGCTGCAGCTGCAACCAAGTGTTCCACATCGGCCCTCCACTGCTCCATTGCATCCCGGGATGCGTCCGGAGGTGGTGGGCGTTGAAGAAGAGCACACACTGCATGGAGCGTGTGTTCCGGGTTGTCATGATTTGCCGACGCAGTGACTGACGCCGGTGCACCATCGCGCTGCCCAGCTTGATTTGCTGGTGGAGGCGGCGGTGGTGGTAACGTGACTCCTGCTGGAACTGGGGCTCCTGCTGGTGGCTGCATATTGGAGGGATTGCCCCCAATAGCTGGAACAGCGGGATGACTGTTGGATGATCCAGTAGCTGAGTTCACCATTCTCGAAGTCTCAGGCGCCCCTACCTGGCGCGCCAACTGTCGGTGGTTTTGATCCGGCAGATCTCCCGACACTACTAAAGTGTTAGAGGAGTTTGAGGTTCGGTGTGGGCGCGCGGAGATTCAAGAAGGTGAAGTGTAAAATGACACAGTAGACACGATGATTTACGTGGTTCGGGCCGCCTGAGCGTAATACCCTACTCCACGGGATGTGTTGGTGTTGTATTGGATGTATGAGCTCCAAGTGAGTTCAGAGCGTAGAGTGAGCACGTAGAGTCTGTGTGTCCCCTATGTATCGTCGGCCTATCCTTTTATAGTACAAGGGCAGGCCGTTACAAGTCAGCCTGGTCCGACATGTGGCCCCGGCGGTTACTAATATTGATACACATTTTATGCGCTTAATTACCCTTAATAACCGAATTACGGGCTTTGATAGCACCGTTACTGGTAATTAAGGTCGTCCGATCGTGTGTCATTAATATAGTATTAATGACACTTAATCGGGTCTTGAAGTCTTTGATTCCCTTTGAAGATCAGGAGCCATTGTGGAGTCTTCTGGTGATTAGAGGCTGAAGGTCCGACGGTTGGACACGTGGCAGCTCCAGAGCATACTGTGGGGAACAGGTAGGTCCGGTGCTACCTAACACGTGTCAGTTCCGGAGCTTCCCTCGGTCTGGGGTTAGGTCCGAGGGTGCCGCTATGGTACATAGCCCAGAGCTTCCCCCTTGTGGGCAGTAGCTCCGATTTGATAGTACACGTGGCGACCCTGGGACTAACCAAGTTGGGGAAGCGGGTCCGGTTATGTCTGACATGTGGGCCTCCGAAGGTCTTCAGATAGAGTAGATGATATTCCCTTGAGATCTTTGCAATCCCAAGGGGTATACGGTACCCAGGGTACCGACAGGAGTAGAAGACATGGCTACAAGAAAAAAGAAAAAGAAAAAGAAGATGCATGCTTACATCATAAGCATGAGAAAAAAAGTAGCCATGTTTCATCCCTGCAAAATAAGAGAGTCCATTAAAAAAGGAGTCATCTCAAATATCCACATCCACTTCATTTCATCACACATGCACAAGTCTTGAATCAAATTGTTTTGAATTGTTTTCTCCTAAGGCTTGCTCTTTTGACTTAGCAGTATTATGTGTTGCAAATATTCCTACAATATTCCCTACCAAGCTACACATATAAGATTTATATAGAGGTAGGATGAATTTAGGCACAATGCCTTGGTGAGGATATATTTCCACTACACATAAATGAGAGACTGATAGAATCAAATTGAGATACTTAAAATCTAAATTGAATTCTCTTGAATTTGAGTGGCACTTGATTTCTAGGGTATGTGTGCTCCATTTGCTGTTCTATCTTTCAACCACCCATGAATAGGAGATGGCATAAGCCCCATAATGACCTAAGATGGGTGAAGTACCACGCATATTTTTGTAATACTAGGTAGAGTATTTTGTTGTGAACATGGTACTTTTGAAAAGTAGAACATTGTAGCAATTTCTGATCATCATCCTAAAGTCTTGACTTTGCTCGGGACGAGCAGAGGATAAGCTTGGGGGAGTTTGTTGACGGCTGTAATATAACAATTTCACCTGTCAATATAACTCAATTATGTGAAGTAAATGTCATTTATTGCACACATTACCTTTCTATTTAACCTATTTCCACTTGTCTTTGGAAAAAGTAGTGCATGCAAGGATTTTATGCAGAATTGAAGTGAAACAAGGGGATGTATTCTATAAAATATCATTCTAGCCAATCAAGCAATGACATGTGGTACCACATGGATCAAATGGCCCACAAACAGAAGTATTCGAGGCCATCCAATGGTGTACCACCAATATCATTCAAAAGGACCCACCCGGCAGACACCTGGAGGAAGCACAACGCAAAAGGAGCCAAGACCATGTCGGCCGACTAGGTCTTGGCGCCAAATGCGGTCAAACGCCACGTGTTGGCTCCTCTCGGCTTGAAGAGGTCATGGGTGACTAATTCGCGTGCTTTTGGTGCGGGATGCCGCGTGATTCCTGCACTCTCCTTCGTGGACCTCTGCGAGCAACTAGCAACCCACCTTTCATGTTATGCACCATAATAGAACGTGTAACACCCTCATTGCCATGCATAATGCATTTGCATACATTCTCATACATGTTTATCATTAAGCCACATAAAAAGGAACAACATTAAAATGAATTTAGGCTTAAACTGGAAATTTCAGTCTGTCAGGGTGCGGACTTGTCCGGTGTGAACCCCGGACTAGTCTGGTATTCCCTTTTTGATTCAGAGGAAATTCAGTTTGCTTCAGAATTGTGGACTTGTCCGGCATAAAGTGCAGACTAGTCCGGCGTCCCTATTTTCATTCAGAGAATTCAGTTTCTTTCAGAGTCCGGAAATTCAATTCTTCAGAGTCTGGACTTGCCCAGCATAAAGTGTGGACTAGTCCGATTAAGCCTCTGATTTTCCCCGGACTTGTACAGTCAGACTTGTCAGTTTTTCTCTGTTGCCAAATGAACTAGTCCGGTCCAACTGTGAACTAGTCCGGCCTTCAAAAACCAATTCGGGTTCTATTATTTATCCACAAATTGTTTTTGGGTAATTGCCTAATTTGAGCCCAAAAATTTGCGCCCAACCTCATAGGAGCCCAAGTGGACCCCACCACGGCCCCTACACGTCCCCCACCAAAATTCACTTGGAATTCTCCCCAAAACCCTAATTTTCCACTTCTATATAAACAATACAATCCCCTCACCTCTCCACCCAATTGGAAAACCCCTTGGTGCCACTTTTGCTTGTTGCCGACATCAAGATCAAGTCCAGAAACAATGAGAATGAGGAGAAGAGGGAGAAGGGCCAACCAAGATCGATCTTCATCAACTTTTCAACGAATTGATGATTTTAATCATGTAGGATCGAAGATCACGTGTAAATATAACAGTGGGGGGGTGAATGGTAGATTAAAACTTTTCAGCGGAAGCAACGAAAACACCCCTCGACAGAAAACTGATCTGTTAAAGAAATAGTGTGTGCGACTAATCTAAACCTACTGTGAAAAAACTAGTATAGATTGTAGATAATCAAGTAACGAAGACGTCAAAACAAGAATCACGAAAATCTATCGAGAGAAACTCAAGTTACGATTGAAAGATCGAACAAAGGTCAATATGTCCTACCCGAGAAAAACAGTTCTGGAACACTGCAAAGACACTCGTGTAGATCAGAAACCACAAATCCAATGACCTTGAAATTTTCATAAATGATAGAAAATCAAGGTGAAGGCAACCCAAAAAGAATCACGTCAATCGGATCCATAAAACTTGAGTTATGGTAAAACCACCGAAGCAACGTAGTGTTGTGCAGAAACTCGACGAGAAAAACTTGTCTGAAACAAGTCAGATGAACAAGGAAGAAAAGTTCCTTTCAACTATGAATTTTATTCAATAAAACACAAGAGGAACAGCCCAAAAGTCATGCGCCACGAGCTTTGGCCTCTCTTGATTATATAACTAGCCCTTAGGCCAACCCTAACCTAACTAAAACTCTAATCCTACTGAATTCACGAATCAAAACTTTCCATAACTGCTCAAGACTCTTCTATACACAGATAGAAGCAATCTTAAAACTTCCAACCACCTTAGTAACGTATTCCACATTCCTAAAACAACTCAAATTCATGACCCACACGAAATCCTATCATAACCAACTAAAATCCTTCCATATTTGAGTCAAACACGACTCAGCCGCAGTCTGAGTCCATAACCTAGTCGGTTGGACCTTTTTGACCAATTCTTTACGTCCACTTTTCTTCATCATCCCTCGGAACCATGTATCCATGTCCATGCACTCCTTGCAAACGTGCAAACATCTTCCAACGACATCCACGATACCTTCATATGCATTGTTCTTGATTCAAACATGTTGCGCGACCTCCCGATCAACTCAACCACAATTCCTCCTGAACATGGATGTTGAACCTCATCTTCTCCCTAAGACTATTTCAATGGATCCCGTCACCAGCCATGTCTTGAACTCAAGCAACACCTGCACATGAATAAATAACCAAAACTTCCGAGCACAAGTCCTCTACTTGACTCACGTTAGTTCCAAAATCACAACACCTTACGTGAGCACCTCACATAAGCATGTTGCAAACCATAACAAAAACGATATTAGCCATAACAACCAAAACACACCAAAAACTTAGTAAAAGATTATTGAGCAAACTTTCTATCAATGTAAAGCAAGTATGAATCATTGCAAGGTAAAGGCAGAACCACTGCGATCAAGCTTTGAACCTTGCCAAAGCTAATCGGACCTTGAACCGGAGCTTACCAAAGCTAGCAAGACCTAGCGCTGGAACTTACCAAAGCTAGTCGGACCTAGCGCCAGAGCTTACCAAATCTAGTCGGACCTAGCGCCGAAGCCAACCAAAGCTAGTCAGACCTAGCACTGGAGCTAACCAAAGCTAGTCGGACCTAGCGTCAAACCTTGCAGGAGCTACCCAAAACAAGCCAGACCCATCGTCGGACCTTGCTGGAGCTCGAACCTAGATGATAAAGGTGTTTTGGTAGTATTCAAAACTTTTATTGACATAGCCAATGTATTCAGCACACATAAGTCTATTTTGTGAATGTATTCGCAGTACTATTTGGACCATTGAGAATGCTCGAGGAAGGGGTAGTCAGATTGGGTTTGTAGAGATTGGTGGGACTACCTGGGATCCGAATGGCTCAAGAGGGGGCCCTTGGTTGGATGTGCTCAGTTGGAGACATCACCACCGGTGAAATGTTAGTGGGGTCTAAGTATGCTAGTAATCGCTTTGTAAAAGTTATTTTGTGATCTCTTGGCCACAATCCTAAGAAAGTGTGAGACGACATAATTTAGATTCCTTAGTCACCGAAAGGTGATGAAATCACGAACTTGTGGGTAAAGTGGTACGACCTCTGCAGAATGTGTTTAAAACTATCATGATAGCCGTACTCCCGGTCATGAGCAACGTGGACCCTCACATGATTAGAATTTGGACTTTAACTTGGTTTAATGGATGGAATTGAATTGAGAATTGGTACTAGTTAATTATTGGCTTTGGTATATGGAATTGGTAAAATTGAGGTAAGTGAGCAGTTATGAGTTGAATATGACATATTAATGATGGTTTTGGTTATTTATGTTGGAATCATGGTATTGGACACTAAATTAATGGTGTTTGGGTGTGCTTCTCTGCAGGAGGTATTCAGCCTGGTGCTTCGAGCCACGTGGCTGCACCGGAGCCCACTCCTATGGTGGAGTGGGGTCCCGTGCAGCTAAACATGTGGCGTCTTGGGAGCCCGCCTCACCAGGGGAGCTGGGTCCTATCTTTGTGGTCCACGTGGCAGCGCCGGATACCATACTTGAGGAAAGCCAAGGTCTACAGCCTTTTGGACACGTGGCGCCATTGCACCCAGCCTCGGCGCGGAAGCAGGGTACTTAGGTACTTTGAGACTGTGCGCGAGGGTACCCTGTAGATAAATTTATACAATGGTAGACTACATAATACACTATGCTAGAAAAATATTTTTACAATTTCTCATGGTGCTTTTCTTGCATTATTCCACCTTTCATGTGAGACCTATTTACATGCTTTAAAAGTAAAAAATACATAAGAATCCTATTTTTTTCTAATATATTATATGTTATAACATACAATTTAACTAAATTTTACCCTCAGGCATGATATTTACAAAGACAAAAATCAATAAGGCTGAATTGAACCGATGTAAATAGTTTTATGGAGTAAATTGAACCAAAAATTTCTCTAGGGGGTTAAGTAAATAACGCTGATACTTGAAGATAGTAAAATATTTTTGTTCCTTTTAGATAAGGGGCTATTGAGTTTATACCCCGGTTTTGAAATCCAATTGTGATTTTACCCTCCAAATTATGAGTTTGTGATTTTACTCCTACTTTTTTGAAATGAAGCTAAAGTGTACCCTAATCCATTAATGGTTTTTAACGGTGTTAAATATGAGGAAAACAAACACAAACGCCCTTGTGATTTTGCCTCGACTTATAATTTGTATTTGTGATTTTATCCTTATTTTAATATAGTCATACTAACATATTAGAAATATATTAGTTGTATTTTTAACAAAACGTATTATATATATATATATGAAATATTATTGAAATTAAAAATAATTTCAATTTTGTCATGGAATTTGTTGTACTTTCATTAGTATTTTAGCGGTATTTTTACAACTCTTGACAATAGTTTGACAACATTTCTTAAAAAACCCAAAAGTATTTTGGTAATATTTCAAAATCATTTTTTATCAGTAAATTGAGCAACCAATTCTGGAATAAATCCAATTACTTTGAAACTAACAACTGTTGGTGCAGTTGAACTAATTGAAGGCGACAACACTTGGTGGTGGCCGACATGAGGACTGGGATGGCGCCGGCAGCCAGTGCACGGGCTGGGGAAGGATGGCAGTAGATGGCACACTGGCTGATGTAGGTGGCAATGGCAGCCGGTGCATGGGTTGGTAATGGCGGTGACGATTACCGAGCAGGATTCCTTCTATGGAGCTGGCGGCCAGCGCGCAGGCTGCGCACGACGATGGCAGCAACTGTAACACCCTTATTTTCATGCAGCATGCATTGCATAAGTTCATATACATGTTTAACATTAACGCACATAAAAATGAATGAGTATAAAATTACTTAGAAGCAAAACTACACTCAAAAGTTTTGAGAAGTGCAGACTAGTCCGGTTTTGGTGCGGACTAGTCCGATTTCTCTCTGACCTTGCTCGGACATGTCCGTTTTAGTGCGGACTATTCTAGTTTTTTTTATGTACACTTTCGAACTTTTCCGGTCCCATAGCAGACTAGTTTTGTCATCCCAACCTTGAAATTTTGCCAAGTCCCTAGACTTGTCCGGACTTGTCCGACATCTAGTGGACTTGTCCGTTTTCCCTCTGACAAAAATCAGACTTGTCCGGTGTTGGCCAGACTTGTCTGTTTTTCCTCCGATTATGTTCGTACTTGTCCAATGTCCGGTCCGGACTTGTCCAATATCTCTCTGACTAACTTCGGACAAGTCCGGCCCTTTTTGGACATGTTCGGTGATCGTGATTCTGAATTGATCTTTTGTTTCACGACGTGTTTTTGGGATTTACCTTAAGTGGGCCTAAGGACGTCGTGTCTAACTCTTTTTGGAGCCCATGTGAGACTCCACACCGGCCTCTGCCCAACCCAAACTCGAAATCCATCAAACCCTAGCCCTCCACCCCTATATAAACAATCCTATCCCTTGACTTTACATCTTTTTTGCCTCAATTGAAAGACCACAAACCCTAGTTCGTGGAGAGCCGCCATCAAGGAGGGAGAAGGAGATCCCGAGCAAGAAGAAGAAGAGGGGGAAACTAAAGAGGATCAAGTGATCAAGATCTCCATCATGTTTTCGTTCTTCATCAACAATTCACCTTCAAGTTCTCAATCAACCCCAAATCATCAAGATCCAAGTGTTGCCTCCAAAACCCTTGATTCGTTGGAGTTATAAACACTTGGTACACCTTCTATTTCCTCTTTCCCATGTCAATTCAACCCCATTTCTCCAAATTCACGTCGATCTAGAAAACCCTTGTTTGATGTTCCTGCGAAGAGCTCACTAGTCTGGTCCCAAGCGGCCTAGTCTGATTTTGCTGACTGTTTTCTTCTGAATTAATTCTAAATTGGTTCGGATCAACTCCAAACCTGCCCAAATTTGTTAAAAACTATCAGAACTAGTCAGTAAACCTCATTAACAACTCATTAACTAGTTTTTCTTCGAATTTGCATTAACATGCATGTCATGTCATATTGAGTAATATATGTGCACTTATTGATTGTGATTCTTGTCTTGTATGTTTATTGTGCGGTTTAGACGGATTTGCGCTAGAGAGTGCTGCGGAGGACCTCCAGCACCAGGAGTTTGAAGTATTGGACCCAAACCAAGCCCAAGAGCAAGGCAAGTGTCCTTGAACATATTGATCCTGTTTGATAATAAATGTTTTGTTTTTAAAATTGCATGCTTGTGTCAATTTGATGCGGACGTGTGACACGAGGTAGCTCGAGATCTTCCCTCTACGAGGAGGCAGGTCTGGAGCTACTAGACACGTGGCAACACTGGAGCTTCCCCTGTAGGGGAGGCAGGTCCGACACCCCGGGACACGTGGCAGCATCGAAGCCACCTTAAGGAGGGAGGCAGGTTCGGCACTGCGGGACACGTGGCAGGCCAGAGCCAACCCTAAGGAGGGAGGCAGATACGACACTTTAGGACATGTGGCAGTGCTGGAGCCACCATAAAAAGGGAGACAGATACGGCACTGTAGAACACGTGTCGCCTTTGGAAGTCCACAATATTGGCAAAGAAGTCGGACCTAGCATCGGACCTTGCAGGAACTACCCAAAACAAGCCGGACCTATCGTCGGACCTTGCTGGAGCTCGGACCTAGATGATAAGGTGTTTTCGTAGTATTCAAAACTTTTATCGCCATAGCCAATGTATTCAGCACACATAAGTCTCACAATTTGATCACGGGTCGATCAATTTGACCCGTTGTAGGAGTGTTGGACAATGAACCAAATATCCATCCCCATGGTTAAGGCAAACCAAGATATATTCTTGGAGCCTCCCCCAAGCTTTGGGGATAGATGCCTTTGGCTCCTGCTGGAAGCTGGAGAATCCTCCCATTGTGGGCAATGATGTTGCCCAACAGGAAGAATTTGTCGATAAACACCTTGAGATGTTTTTGCATTTGAGCACTTGCGTCTTTATTGGCTTTACCAGGAAATGGGCTATCCAAACACTACCATGTTTTCACACAATGGAGAAAACAAAGCAATAGTAATCCTATCTAATAACTACTAGTATATATATCTTACTCATAAGAGAAAGTGATAGGTATCATATTTATTGCAAAGGAAGTAGATGAAGTAAAGTAAACACTATTCTCATGGCAAGGTATGTGGTACTTAATAATTATTAGAACTGGGGTAAATTGATAAATAGGGGTAGTATGACAAACACCTAATCAATCTACTCTAAGGGGTAAGTTGTTTTAGTGAGGGTTAAGCTACGAGAAGGGGCTACTCCTATTGTGCTCTAATTACTCATATACATAGCCTAATAGTGTACACGTGAATATGCTAATAGCAAATACTAGGGCTTAGTGGTCCAACACATCGGGCACGGGTTTACCCCTTATAACATCAAGACGATTCCCACCACGAGCCTACGGTGTAGCTGAATGTGGCGGATTACAAAGGACGTACAGGGCTGTCACCACCTGCCACCTACCCCTACAACCCGTGGGTCTACAAGGCATCCAATTCTACTTGACTATCTAAGCACCACACCTACATGTCAAGTAAATACCTTAGAGGCTCGAGTAGAAGTCCCTATCTATGGTAATGACTAACTTAAGCATTGTTGAACCATAGTGGAACCAAACACAAACATATTCATCTTAACATAATAAAGTTATTGCCTAATTAGACTATAGTGGTGGTGTATGATGTTTATGATAATATGAAATGAGCATTATGACTAGACCATAATAACATCTACATCTAGCACATTCATGGACTCCACAATCAAACAAGAAACGTTTTTCCCAAGTATATGACTAAAGAGAGACTAACAACAATATTATAATAATGCATAAAGTCAAAAAGGAAAGAAATATACATGATCCATACCTTTCCAAATTTGGACTTTGTACTAGAGGCTCCTCTCTACAGCCTAACCTTGACTAAGGAACTAGGAGAACTAGTGTATACAAGTGAGAATGCTTGAGTGGTCTTTGTAAAGTGAAGTGAGGCCTCTACCCCCTATTTATACACGGAGTTGAGGAAGTTCCCGCCACCAAAAGCACGCGAATCATTCACCATGGTTATCAGCTCACCACAGGGTGTCGACGTGTGGAAGTTGATTGCGTTTGGCGCCACTACCAAGTCGGCGAAGCCACAAGATCGGCTGACCTGGTCACAGGGCCAAACACAGTGTGCTTCCTCTAGGTGGCTGACAGGTGGGTCCTCTGACCATTTTGAGGCACTAGGCCGTTGGATGCCCTGAGATACTCCTGTAGGTGGGCCATTTGATCCATGTACTGCTACACGTTGGTGTCTGATTGGATGGGAAGATAGTATTTAGGATTCCTTCCTTAGATTCATTTTATTTATGCATAAAATACCTACATGCACCGTTTTCTCCAAGTACAAGTGGAACTAGGTTATTTCTAAAAGAATTGCGTGTAAGAAATTTCTACTCCATCACATAATTGAGATATATTGATGGTTGAAATTGGTACTTAACAACTATCAACATAAAGTATCACAAATTCATTATGACATGTGATGCATGTGTGTGTATTGCGGCGCTGCCACTGCCCAAGCCGCCACTGCTACCCACGCCGCCGCCGCCACAATGTGATGTATGTGTGTGTATTGCATTATGTAATGTATTCCATTAAGGTAACTTCCCTTTGTTGAATATTTAGGTGTTTTAATGTTAATTAGTTCTTAATTGTTAATTTATTAGTTGATTATTTGTTGAATTGTTAAGTATTTGATTAATAGAACAATTAGTTGCTAAAATGGTTTAATTAGTTGATTACATATGTAATTTGGAGCTTAGCTGAGTATTCTTTTAATTAGTATTATAATTGCTCATTGTTGAATTATTACTTTTTTTATTGAGTGATTAATTACTATATGTATATAAACAAGCTTCGCCTTGGCCCAGCCCAACAAGATCATTTTAGGGCACGTCACAACCTATATAGTGGTGACATTTTCGTCGAAACAGGCTCGGAGGTGAAAAGCGTTGGTTAGGACTGCAAGCCCCTGCACGTGGACGGCAGGCCCCGATGGGGCAGTCTCATCTGTGACCCACTTACGATGGCTAACCCTAAAGGCGTTGTAAGTTAAAGGCGGCTCGGGCGGGGCATAACATGAGACGTCTAACAAAGTTCTTGTCTCTCTCGTTATTTCCTTCTTCTCATTCTTTCCTCTCTGTCGTAAATGACTAAAAAATGAAAGATTAGTGTAACCTGTACAAGATGGGTTACCTGTTTTGAACTGGCTTGTCTCACATGCGTTACGCATGTGAGGCGTGCAGGTTCGGAATTATCCATTTTTTGGACAGCCTGAGACTTATCGAGGGGGCATGCTTGTGACAAGGCGCGGGTCTGGATCCAAATGAGATTTTGACGGCATAACCCTGATGTTCTCTGCTACACCATATTCGAGCGTGCAGTTGGAGAACTGTAGGGTTATGCTACCAAAATTTCATTTGGATCCAGACCACAAATCTCGTCATAACCACGCCACCCCGATCATACTTGGGTGGGGTTTGGAACTATTTGTTCCAATAGATTTATGGCTGTGACATTAAACCACATATAAATCACGATAATTTCTCTTGCTTTATACTACAAAGCCAAATATGGGTGAAGACCGCAGTTGGATGTATACTGGTTGGAAGAGCAGATCTGGTGGTCACTCGTATGAGTGGTTCGCCAAGACAGGTGATTTTATCGATTGAGCATTTTCGTTGTCAATGATTGATAAGGTGTGGTGCCCATGTACAAAATGCCAGAACAACAATTTTTTGGACAGAATGGAACTTTCGATACACTTGTGTCGAAATGGTTACACGCCACATTATGAGTTGTGGACCTTCCACGGCAAGACTAATTCTTGATTCGTAGAAGAAGTGGATGATAGCACAGGGGTTCATAGGATGGATGAGATGCTAGAAGCTATAGAAATGGAGGATCCTCCTACAATGCAAGCAGACGCGTTCATCAAGCTTCTCAATGCTTCAAAACAGCATTGCATGAACACACGGATGTGGCCCTCCTTGCTTTCCTGATCAGACTTATGGAAATTAAGTATAAGTACTTCTTCTCTAACAAATGCTCAGGGATATCCTTCCACAACCAAACAAAGTGCTTAAAGATATGTATCAACTGAAGAAATTAATATCTGGTTTGCGTACAAAATATGAGAAAATTGATGTGTGCCCCGACAACTGCATGCTATTCTGGAAAGTGCACGCCAATGATAATAGATGCTTGAAATGTAGTAAATCGACGTATGTCGAAGTTGTTAATGATGATGGCGATAATGTGATGGTAGAAGTCACACATAAGCAGCTTCGTTACTTGCCCGTGACACCTCGGTTGAAGGGGTTGTTTCTTTCAAAAATAACTTCCAGACACATGAGATGGGACAAAGAAGGTGTATGTGAGAACAAAGAATTCTTGACACCCGTTCGACGGTGATGCATGGAAGACGCTGGACCGTTTCGAGCCAGATTTTGCTAGTGATGCGAGAAATGTTCGCATCAGTTTAGCTACAAATGGACTCTCACCATTTAGTACAAACGCAAAGCTATACTCCTCTTGGCCCGTCTTTGCTATTCCATACAACCTACCTCTGGCTTTTTGTATGAAGGAAGAGTTCATGTTCCTCAGCATCATTGTGCATGGGTCGGATCATACTGGGTCACGTCTCAACATGATGTTGAAACCGCTCATTGAAGAATTGAAAATGTTGTGGACAGGAGTCGAAGCGTACGACTGTTACAAGAAGAATAAATTCAACCTTCGAACTACTTATTTGTGGTCCATCCATGAGTTCCCAGCATACGGCATATTTTCCAGATGGAGCACTCATGGTCGTCTGATGTATTTGATATGTGCTTTAGGCACAGATTGCTTTTGACTCACTCATGGAGGCAAGATATGCTACTTCGATTGTCACAGACGTTGGCTGCCTCTGAATCACATGTTCAGGCAACACAGGAATCTCTTTAGAAAGGATACCGTTGTCACTAAAGGACCATTGAAACGTCTTAACGGGTCCAAAATTTCTGATATGTTGGACAAACTGGTGCCAGGTGATGGTCGTCCTAGATATTTTGTAGGTTACGGAGAGGAACACAATTGGACTCACATATGTGGACTTTGGGAGCTATCGTATGTCAAGTTGTCGATTCTAATGCAAAACATTTATGTCATGCATCAGCAACGTAACATGGGCGAATGTATCATAAGCACATGCATGAATGTGATGGGCAAAACAAAAGACAATATGAAAGCTAGATAGCATTTGGATGAGATTTGTAATCGTCCATCACTTAAAATCTCTGAAAGTGGTGGTAAGACACGTGCTTCTTTCTATCTTCGATCTAAAGAAAATAAAAGAAGTCATGAAATGGTTGAAAACTTTGAAATTTTCAGATGGTTACGCAGCTAGCCTGAAAAGAGCTGTGAATGTGAACACTGGAAACCTCACTGGGTTGAAGAGTAATGATTATCACATAATCATGGAAAGACTCCTATCTATTATATTTTGAGGCTATATAGATGATGTGATGTGGAAGGTTTTAACCGAGCTTAGTTATTACTATAGATAGCTGTATGCTAAAGAAATCAAGAATGGAATGATGGATAAGTTAGAGAACGAGGTATCGATACTATTATGTAAGATGGAATTTTCCCTCCGTGTTTCTTTAGTCTAATGCAACATCTTCTTATCCATCTTCTATTTAAAGCTAAAGTTGGCGATCCTGTGCAATATAGGTAGATGTATCACATTGAAAGAGCACTACAATATCTGAAACCAATAGTTGGCAATAGGGCAAGGGTGGAAGGGTGCATCGTTGAAGCATTAACTCTTAAGGGAGTAGGATACTTTTAAAGTGTCTATTTTGCAGAAGAACACAATGTCAATGCTTCAGCAATGCGGTACAATGTGGATGATGCACCCCCTTGTAGCGACCTCTCTATTTTTCAATCGAGAGGCGATACTGTTGGTAGCTACATGGCATATAATTGTAGTGAACGCGAAAGGACGACTGCATTACTCTACATTACGCCAATACAGATGGCTTGGACAAATATTTCTAGTGATAGGAAAATTGATGAGGAGAATTGATGATGAGGCCCGATCTTCCGAAAGGTAATGGGTAAGTCGATTGATGGAGATCTCGACGTTGATGATCCGAGGCTCTCGAGTAGAACACGAACAGCCCCTGCAATCACTACACCACCGCTCCGTTGGTTATCAACTGTGCTTCACACGATTGACCTCGCCAAGAAGGCTAATCCCTGCAAGTGCAACCGAGAACACAAGCAAGAACGTAGAAGACACGATCTGAAATCACGAAGTTGGGGTTTCACAAACTGTAGAACAGCGATATTATTAATCTATGCAAAACCCAATTGTCTATGGCGGCTACCATGGAGTATATATAGGTGGGAGGACGTCCAAGGGGGTGTTAGGGTCGTGACCTAACCCTAAGACACGAAAATAATGGACTTAGACTTGATACAAGGCCCAATGGCCCAATACGGTGGCGCAGCACCCTGACAGATTCTGTACTTGATTTTGTTTCGACGATTCCCGTCGACTCCGAAGGAATTTTCACATGGGACCGGTTCCATTGGAAAGGTTATCCTCTCCCCTTTCCGTGCATATGTAGAACGTCCAAAACGGAGTCCGTATGCGTCCTGAGCGTCCGTTTTAGTGCGTACTGCTCCTGGACTCCGAGTTGGATACGATTTGGAGTTTGGTTCGGTTTCTATCTTCTTTGAACGAATTCTCTGGTCTTCCACGTCCCTAATACTCCCTCCAAGTACTCCTTGAACCTCTCCATGGATCCTAATGACAAATAAATCATTAAGTAGCAATCTATGCTCAAAAACATATAAGGAAATATATAAGAACGAGTTCACCTCTGAAATTAATTGTTGTGTATGAACTCTATTGATTGCATCTTGTATATTCAATAGAGTGTTGTTTGTATCCATAGAAGTGATGTCCTCATCATCCTCCCCTTCTTGAATTGGATTCGTCCTCGACTCAAGTTCATCTTCTATCAGGTGTGGGTCCATATGTGCAACGCCATCAAATCTTCTTGTAAGCATGAAAGGAGGAGGCCAAGGTGGTGGACGGCATAGTGCACCATCTTGATCTTGTCCATCAAATAAGAGTGCACATTCACTTGAGCCAGGATCCCAAACAAATAAACATTGTGTCATGTTTGTAAGTGCAATAATAATATACATGATATCATCATTCTCCCCTTCTTTATGACAAGCCGTCCTCGGCTTGCTCGTATGTCCAGCAAAAAGTCTTGCTTTGGGGGTAGAGTTTAGGCCCGAGTGAGCACTGTCCATATTGCACAACCGCAGTGAAAAATGTTTTTGTTGTCCCTGCTGCAAGGAAAAAATACTAGAAAAACTTGACAAGATATTATTAGCATTAGTACATTCATTTACTTGACCATGTTGTTGCAACACAAAAGGAGCTTCCTCATTTGAACATATGTAAACTTTATGCACCATAAACATACCACTATGTTCATATTTGCCTATAGCATAAAAAATATTTCTACTTAACAAAGGCAATTGAGACTGAGAAAATATTATCTTCCCTACGATATCTAGATCACAAAGAGTGTCAAATTCAATATAGCCCAAAGTATTTAGAGAAGATAACAATTTCAGCTCATCCCTTTCACATGTAGTTGGGATCAAATGCTTAATTTCAGCACAAGTGAGTAATAAAGTATCAAATTCATTTGGTTGTTCTAGCATAGGTATAATATAATTATCAGCACACAACTCATTTTTGTTATAAGATCAGTAAGAAAATCAACTAATGGTGAAGGTGTATTATGAAAAGGTTCATCTTGTTGCTGCTCATCGATAGTATGATTGGTAGCAAAATTCAGAACATCCAGAAACTTCTCACCTTCAACAAGTGTGTTGTGATATTCGTTACCTTTATTCTCATTTTTAGCAGTAATTGTGGGTGAAATATGAATTGATAGATCTGAATTTTCACAGGAGTTGTTGAACACCTCATTCGGTTTTGGATTTTCTACGATTATAGGTTCTTGTTCCTGCAAAAGGTTAGGCATAGGAGGAGGTACAACAAGAAAATTCTTCTCAAGCTCATGTATTTCATCTTTGCAATTGGATACACTAGTAAATGTTTCTCGCATAAGAATTTTCATATCTTTCCATGTTCGAGGTTTTTCTAAATCATTTAAATTGTTCCACCAAGTTAATGCACAACCTACTAATGCACTTGCAATATTTTTAATCTTCCTCCTCTCACACATATGACATTTTCCAAAAATTTTATCCAACTCTATTTCCCAAGCAATATATTCATCATAACCAAGACCATCATAAGAAGGAAGAGATGGGAGAATGTAATTACTTCTTGTGGAAGGTGTTATAAAGGTGGTCTGAATGTCATGTGAATCCTTGGTTGATGTTTGATTTTTAGTGAGCAACTCCATCGCCGTCTTCATCATGTCCATCATCTCAGCATATAATGCATGATTCTTGCTTTTATCTGACATTGTTAGTAGCAAACAGAAGACAATACAAAAAATATGTTATCCCTATCAACTACAAAGGATAATGGAAAAGTGGAAGTGGAATCACACACTCTCAAGCGTCTTACCACGCTCTTACAAGTGTTCTTACCGACAATGCAGGTGGCAAACGGTGGCCGGTATGAAGAAACCAATGAAGCGTGGGATGATTGCAAAGGTGTATCGATTCTGCTCAAGAGTAAGGTGTAGCTTGGATGGCACTTTATTTGTAGCAAGGATTAGCAACAATGAAATCAGATAGTAAAGTTGAGTAAGTGTCCAAAGTACTTGTCAAAGTTGCTGGTCTAAATGTGTTCCTAGTAGTTCAAGCTAGCAAGACATGAGACAAAACTAGATGACACAAAGAATGCAAGCACTTCTGTTTTTTTGCTGTTTTTTTTTCCTCTTTTTTTTGTGCGGCTTTTTTTTCTTGTTTTGCACTTGCCTTTTTCTTTTTTCTTCCTTTTTTTTTCAGAATGTGCTGCAAGGGAAGAACACAATGAAAATCAACCCAAGATATCTCGTGTGTGTGTCGCAGATTTTCTGCTCGACCTTCCAAGGACAAATAGGCACACTTATAGGCTCTAAATTGGAAAACATAGAACAGCAAGATTGTAGATATATCTCTCCTCTTTAATTTCAATATATGGAAGACCTATTTTGGAAAAGAACAATAGGAGATACTGCCCCCGAAATACAGACTATTCAGAATTTTTAGGTCAATAACAGATTCGGATCTAATGCAATTTCAACATCGATATCTATATTTTCTGGGAAAATGATGAATACGAAAGTTATAGAGAACTTCTTAAGCTTTCCGGAAAGTATAAGAACACGAAAATCCGAGTTCGTATGAGCTAGATATGATGAAAATACTAAACTGGACAGAGATGAATCTAATCTGGACGTGATGACGTGATTCAAAAGGATGAATCACACAATGCAAAACTCAAACTAAGACCAAAAACACTTTCTAAACCAGCAATATGACTCAACAAAACCAAACTGAATAACAAAGTTGCAAAGGCTCAATGTGGTTTGGACAAAGTAATGAACAGATCTACTAAACTGCAAGTTTTTTTGTGGCTTTTTTGTGGACTCTAGGTATGAAAAACAAAACTAATGTAATGGATAGATGAATTACCTAACGGGCAACCTGGAAATCTGATACCAATTGATAGGAAAATTGGTAATGCCAGATTGATAAGAAAATTGATGAGGAGAATTGATGATGAGGCCCGATCTTCCGAAAGGTAATGGGTAAGTCGATTGATGGAGATCTCGACGTTGATGATCCGAGGCTCTCGAGTAGAACACGAACAGCCCCTGTAATCACTACACCACCGCTCCGTTGGTTATCAACCGTGCTTCACACGATTGACCTCGCCAAGAAGGCTAATCCCTGCAAGTGCAACCGAGAACACAAGCAAGAACGTAGAAGACACAATCTGAAATCGCGAAGTTGGGGTTTCACAAACTGTAGAACAACGATATTATTAATCTATGCAAAACCCAATTGTCTATGGCGGCTACCATGGAGTATATATAGGTGGGAGGACGTCCAAGGGGGTGTTAGGGTCGTGACCTAACCCTAAGACACGAAAATAATGGACTTAGACTTGATACAAGGCCCAATGGCCCAATACGGTGGCGCAGCACCCTGACAGATTCTGTACTTGATTTTGTTTCGACGATTCCCGTCGACTCCGAAGGAATTTTGACATGGGACCGGTGCCATTGGAAAGGTTATCCTCTCCCCTTTCCGTGCATATGTAGAACGTCCAAAACGGAGTCCGTATGCGTCCTGGGCGTCCGTTTTAGTGCGTACTGCTCCTGGACTCCGAGTTGGATACGATTTGGAGTTTGGTTCGGTTTCCATCTTCTTTGAACGAATTCTCTGGTCTTCCACGTCCCTAATACTCCCTCCAAGTACTCCTTGAACCTCTCCATGGATCCTAATCAGAAATAAATCATTAAGTATCAATCTATGCTCAAAAACATATAAGGAAATATATAAGAACGAGTTCACCTCTGAAATTAATTGTTGTGTATGAACTCTATTGATTGCATCTTGTATATTCAATGGAGTGTTGTTTGTATCCATAGAAGTGATGTCCTCATCATCCTCCCCTTCTTGAATTGGAGTCGTCCTCGACTTAAGTTCATCTTCTATCATGTGTGGGTCCATATGTGCAACGCCATCAAATCTTCTTGTAAGCATGAAAGGAGGAGGCCAAGGTGGTGGACGGCATAGTGCACCATCTTGATCTTGTCCATCAAATAAGAGTGCACATTCACTTGAGCCAGGATCCCAAACAAATAAACATTGTGTCATGTTTGTAAGTGCAATAATAATATACATGATATCATCATCTAGTAAGTGTTTGTACTCCATTTGTGCCAATCAATCTATTTTGCAATACATGTATTCTAAAAAGTGTTTGGAGTTCATCGAGTTCCACAAGCGAAATTGGACACATAGGCATCAACCTACGAGCAAACAAGTAGAAGCAATGTGACGGGATGGAATAAATGGAGGGCTGGATTTTTTATTCTAGTTTCGAGATTATGTAATACTCTCTCGTCTTCTTTAGGTTTTAAATTACAATTATTAAATAAGTACTCTTATAACTTACCCTTTTGGACAGTGCATGAATAACGACGTTCATCAAGATTTGTGGCAGCTATCTTATGGATTGGTGAAAGTTAGAAGCTACGATCGATATGACGTAAATGGCTTCCGATTCTGTACAACTCAATTTGAAGCTCTTCCTCCTCTCGCGGCAACATCAAATTCCCGAGTTGTGATGTAGGAAAATGACTCTCAAGGGCATGAAACCAATTATTATTGCATCATTAACAAAATCCATGAATTTACTTTTACAAGAAATAAGGAACGTCGAGTTGCCGTCTTTGATAGTGATTGGTTTCATAGCGATCATGGGACTTGACAAAAAAATTTGGCATGGTGGAAGTCAAACACAACAAACGGCTACAAGGTTACGATACATTTTTTCTTGTACACCAAGTGGGACAAGTGTGTTGTCTACCTTATCCATGCACAAAGCTCAGTGCTTGGTGGGTGGTAAAAAAAGTAAATCCTCATGAGCGGTTATATACTCCTAGAGATGATGGTTACCATGATAGTGGAGAGATTGAAGAAGTTTACCAAGAAGATTAGTTGTTAGGCTCTTTTATCGTCGAGCCTGGTGCATTAGTTGATCAAGTAGTTGGAGACTTTCAAGATGTAGAGACAGCTGCTATGCAAAACGAAAACGAGGTCACGATGGAAGATCGTTGGGCTGGTTTAAGGAGTAAAGCACATGACCGTGATGTTGATGAATTTTGAATGTGACTACAAGTAATGTTTTCTTCACAATAGAACATGAATTTTTTATATCTTCTTTGCTAACATGAATTTTAGGGAGTAGCCCACAATAGATGTTGAGCATGGGCACTCCAACACAACGGAGGAATATCCTGAGGAGGTAGAATTCTATGGTGATTACGAAGAGGAAGTTGAGACAAAAAGGGAGGATGAAGATGAAGCACATGAGGATGATGAACTCCATGAAGAGGAGTCGCAAGAGGACAACTGAGAGGATGAACCCGCAGCTCAGGAGGATGTACCTGCAGTACAGGAAGGTGCACTAGTGCCTATTGGATCTAGAAAGGAGGATAAGGGTCCAGTTTTTCGCCTCGCTCAAGAATTCTGTTTTGATGGGACCGATGGAGGATTTGCAGCTAAGGGATTGAAGGAGTTCCTTGATCAATATAATATGCAACCGGAGTATTATGTTAAGAGGATTCCTTGATATGGGCGTGATGAATGGAAGGCTCGAGTTACAATACTCGCTAAGGATGTTGTGATCACCTAACACTTTGCGCCCACATGGAGATCCACCAGGGAGCAAGCTATTGAAGATGTTGCTTGAGAAGCGCTCACCAGATTGTGTTACTCCTATTGTGAGCTGCTTTGAGGTACTAGCTTTGTGCTACACCCGCGTCGCAAGAGTGGGACAAGGGAAATCATGGGACCACAAGAAGGAGCTCAGTCCGGTCCTTATGTTATTGACATGTCTTAGAGGATACTTGAGAATCTAGGAAATCGTTATGCTGACGCCATGGAAAAGATACGCTACCTCTGCAAGAGATTGTACATCATGGAAAGGCAAGAGGAGATATGTGCCACTATGGAGACTAATGGTGTGGCAAGCTCACCACAACTACATGGGCGTCCAATTCACCTTGGCGTGTGCTCGTGTATGACTCGCCACCGCCGTCGGCTTTGCCGCCTCACGACCAGAACACACGGCTCTCACAATTAAGTCTAGGTCTCCTATAGAGAAGTGTTAAGGCGTTTAGATCGTAATAGTTGTAGTTATGTGGTGTTCTGAATTTTCAAGGGTGATTTCTTTTGATTGTGTGCTTGGTGCGAGTTGTGGAACGCTTTGGCGATTTGTCCACATCCGCACGTAGTAGAGAGATGTGTGATGCTTCGGCACGTGTCCATATCCTCATATATGTTTAATTAATAGAGAGGAGCTGCTTAGTTTCACACATGTTCATGTATATAGTTTGGGGATGTTTTCTTCAAATTCTAATCCCTCCATCTCATACTCTTTTTCCACTTACAAATGTCGAGGGTAACCCGTAACAAAAGGAATGCCAATGATGAGGATGACAATGTTGAGGTTCCTGGGAATATAATCCTTGGCCCTGATGCAGGCAACATGGAGCACCTCATAGCTATGCAAAACCAGCTCATGCAGACCATGATGCAAACCTTGGGACAAGTGCATGCCAACAACAACAACCAAAACTACATGCTTGCACCACCACTGCCATCGCCACCCCCGCCGCCCCACAACTGGCTGGGAGAATTTATGAGGACTAGGCCACCCACCTTTGCTCAAGCCAATGATCCCATGGAAGTTGATGATTGGATGAAATCTATTGAGAAGAAGCTTGCTATCCTCCAGTGCAGTTGACAAATAACGAAGGGGTCAGTATAGAATTCAAGGCAGTCCAGACAGCAATGGGAAAGGCAATGCTAAACCATGTGGAAGGTGTGACATTGGAGGAAATTCCGATTGTTCGCGAGTACCCAGAAGTGTTTTCGAAAGAATTGCCAGTTATGGCACTCCATCGTGATATTGAGTTTGTCATTGATTTAATACCCGAAACTGCACCTATAGATAAAAGGGCATATAGGAAGCCTGCTAATGAATTAGTGGAGCTCAAGAAATAAAATCAGGAGCAGCAAGAAAAGGGTTTTACACACCCGAGTTTGTCACCATGGGGAGCCCCAGTGCTCTTCCTAGATAAGAAAGATGGATCCCAAAGGATATGTGTGGATTACTGGTCTCTCAACGAGGTGATAATTGAGAATAAGTATTTGTTTCCATGCATTGAAGATTTGTTTGACCAAATGGAGGGAGCATAAATATTCTCTAAGATTGATATTCGATCAGGATACTTCTAGCTGAAAATCAGACCTGCGAACATACCCAAAACAGCCTTTGGACCATGGTACGGGTCATATGAGTACACCGTTATGTCATTCAGGTTGACAAATGCACCTGTTTACTTCACGTACCTCATGAATAACATTCTCATGGAGTATTTGGATCAGTTCGTCGTAGTGTTCGTCAATGATATCATTGTATACTCAGAAAGCAAAAAAGAGCATGAAGACCATTTAAGGCTGACATTGCAAAAATTGCGAGAGCACCAGTTGTATGCCATGTTTAACAAGTGCCGATTCTGGTTGAGAGAGATATCATTTTTAGGCCAAATCATCTCCGAAGGAGGAGTATCTGTTGATCCAGGAAAGGTAAAAGATGTGTTAAAGTGGAATCCACTGCAAAATGTGAAGGAAATCTGAAGTTTCTTTGGAATGGCTAGATATTAACACCATTTCATCAAGGACTTCTCCAAGATAGCGAAGACCATGACTGAACTACTAATGAAGGAGAAACCATTCAAATGGCAGGCTTTTCATGACAGCTTTGAGGAGCTAAAGAAGAGATTAACCACCACACCGGTATTATTACTACTAGACGTGAGCAAGAGCTTTGATATTTACTATGATGGATCAAGGTAGGAACTTGGTTGTGTATTGATGCAAGAAGTTTGAGTAGTAGCTTATGCATCAAGACAACTGAAGAAACATGAGCTGAATTATCCAACGCATGATCTCGAACTTGCAGCCGTGGTACATACTTTGAACATATGGAGGCACTACATTATTGTTCATAGGTGTGAGATTTACACGGATCACAAGAGTCTAAAATACATATTGACGCAAACGGATCTGGATTTGAGACAATGACGATTGTTAGAACTCATCATAGACTATGACGTGGGAATTAACTATCACCCGAGAAAGGCCAATGTAGTGGCAGACGCCTTAAGCCGAAAAGGAGCAAACCATTGACTCACTGTTCGGTAGCTGCCATCCGAGCTATGTAAGGAGTTTGAACGATTGCGTCCTGGATTCATGAATGAAACGGGAGAAATGGAAGTAAACCCAACATTGGAACAAGAAATACGAGAAGGTCAGACAAAGGATGTGGAAATTCAATAGATCAAGGAAAGGATCCAAGAGGGGAGAGAATGGAGGTTTGATGAAGATGACACTGGCACGCTATGGCTTGGAAAACGAATTGTTGTACCTGATGTGTAGCATATCCGTGAGACAATATTGAAGGAGGCACATGACTAACCTTATTCAATTCATCCAGGTTGTACGAAGATGTACAAGGATCTAAAAACGTGGTACCGCTGACATGGAATGAAGAAGGACATAGCAGAATATGTGGCACTGTGTGATGTATGCCAACGAGTGAAGGCTGAACGTCAAAAGCCAGCTGGCCTATTGTAGCCATTGAAAATTCTGGAATGGAAATGGGAAGAAGTTGGTATGGACTTTATAGTTGGTTTACTGCGCACACCATGAGGATATGACTCAATATGGGTTATTGTAGATCGGTTCACCAAGTCTGCGCATATTATAAATGTCAAGACTACCTATAGTTGTGCAAAGTTTGCAAAACTATATATGGGAAGAATAGTTTGTTTAATTGGAGTACCTAAGAGGATAGTGTCCGACAGAGGTTCTAAATTTAACACTAGATTTTGGCAAAAACTGCGCGAGTCTATGGGAACCCAGCTGAATTTAGTTTTGCATATCATCCCCAAATGGATGGGCAAACCGAAAAGACGAACCAGATATTGGAAGACATGCTAAGAGCATGTGCGCTAAAGTATGGATGGAGTAGGGATAAAAGTATTGTTTGCTGAATTCCCCTACAACAGCAGCTACCAAGCAAGTTTGAAGATGTCACCGTATGAGTTACTATATGGAAGAAGATGTAGAACACCCTTGTTTTGGAATGAGACAGGAGAAGCTCGATTGTTTGTACCTAATGTGATACAGGACGTCAAAAAGAAAGTTTTGATTATCCGGGAAAACTTGAAGGCTGCCCAGTCGCGTCAAAAGGGTTATGTGGAAAATAGGTGAATAGACTTAGCTTTCAAAGTGGGAGACTTCGTGTATATCAAAGTGTCACCTGTGCGAGGTCATAAACGTTCAAGGCAAGTTTGCACCTTGGTACATCGGAGCATTCAAGATTTTGGACAAACATGGAGAAGTTGCATATCAATTAGAGATGTTGGCACATCTTTCAGATATTCATGAGGTATTTCATGTTTCTCAACTCAATAAGTGCCTAAGGGTACTGGAAGAACAAGTGCCAATGGATTAATTAGGTCTTGAGGAGGATTTGACTTATGCCGAGCAACCTATCAAAATCTTAGAGACAAAGGAGAGAATCACAAGAAGCAAGGTTGATTCGATGCTGCAAAGTACAATGGAAACATCATACTAAATCTGAAGCAACTTCGGAGCGAGAAGAATATCTCAAGAGAGAATTCTCTATCTTTTCCTTCTACGTTGAATCTCGAGGACGAGATTCATTTTAAGGGGGGTAGGTTTGTAACACCCTCATTTTCATCAATCATGCATTTCATCCCTTCTCAAACATGTCTAATATAATGCAACACAAAAGGTACAAGATTAAAATGAATTAGAAGCAAAACAACAATTAAAATCAGTTTTGGGTACTAACTTGTCCGAACCTATCAATGGACTAAACTGGTATACCCATCTGCTTTGGCTTAATTCAGTTTCTTCAAAGCAACGGACTTGTCCGATAAGTGGTACGGACTAGTCCAGTTTTGTTTCTCTTTTCCTCCGAACTTGTCCGTTAATGTTACAGACTAGTCCGATTTTGAGAAGCCCGGGACTTGTCCGGATAATTGCATTCTAGTCTGCAATTACCTTTTCGATGTGGAACATCGGACTTATCCGCTTAAACAATAGACTAGTCCGTTGTGACATCAGAACCGAAGATGGACTTGTCCGGCCTTCATACGGACTAGTCTGGTTTCTAGAGTTTCGACTCGGATTCTTATTTTTCCCCATGATGAGTTATTGGGTAATTGACTTATTTGGGCCTAGAACGTCGTGCCCCACCCCTGAGGATCCCAAGTGGGACCCCACCAAGGACCCTACTTGTCCCCACCGTTTCCTACTTGGATTCCACCCTAACCCCACCACCCCTTCTCCTATATAAACATCTGAAGTGCCTCCTCTCACCCTGCCCACGTTAGAGGAAAACCCTCACTGCCTGTTCTCATCGTGAGCCGCCATCTAAAGAGGAAGAAGCCCTCACCGCAAGAAGAAGAGGAAAGAGGAGAGAAGGAAGATGGAGGACCAAGCAAGATCATCGTCGCTACTGTGATCTTCTTCATCAACTCTTTGTCATCAATGTTCTCCTTCTAATTCTTGTCGCCGATTTGTGGTCAACAGATCTTGACGTCAAGTTTCATGCGTTGCACTTAATCCTCGATCATTGAACCTTTGCATTCACAGTAACTATCCTAGATCCAACTTTCCACGTCAATTTTGATCCCACCCTTGAATCAAACCATGCCCTAGTTTGGAAGATTGCCAAACCCTGGACCTGTGTGGACTTGTCCGGTCCAGAGCAGACTTGTCCAGTCCAGAGCAGACTTGTCCGATCAGTGAGCATACGCGTCCGACCCCCAGTGCAGACTAGTCTGGCATCTGAATTTCTTAATTCGTGAAACTTTTCCAGTTTTTCCTGAAATGACTTGAAACTTGCTCAAACATGTAGAACTCAATTGTAATTGGTTAGTAAGCAACAGTAGTAACCTAATAACATGTATTACATCATAATTGCATCATTCATGCACATGATGGCATTTGAGTACTATACAAGCATTTATTGATTTCAATGCTTGTTTCACATGTTTGTCGCGCGGAATAGAAGGAAATGCTCCAGAAGGTGCTTACGAGGATCTTCAGCACCAAGACTTTGAGTCTCTTGATCCAAACAAACCATCAGAGCAAGACAAGTGACGTTGAACATTTTGATCATTTTTTAAATGTTCTATTTAAAAAATTGCATGCTTGTGTCAAATTGATTGGAAAACCCATAATAGGTGTTTCCTAGACTTGTATGCCCATCCCTGTCGCTCAGGATATATTGTAGTGAATCGGGAATAGTATTTTACACTTTTGCTCCACTTTACTTAATTGGTATTGGGAATAACCAAATGACTTAATTATGAACTAATGAACACATGAATTATACGAATTCATGATAATGACCCTTTAGCAACATGGAATTTAAAGATCTAAGCAAGCTGGTTATGTGGAATGGGTTGGATGATTTGGTGGTTTTGCTTGCTTTAGCTCTAAGGACCGGTTTGTGGAGCGACCGCCCAGGATTATAGTGCCACCACAGGGCAAAGTATTGGTGCGGCTTAGACAATTAATTAGTGTATCGCCTGTATCGTTCGGATCATATGGAAGGCTCGGGTAATGGAAGTCGGTTGAGTTTTAGGAATCAGTAGACTGCGCTGGGATCTGAATGGCACAAGAGGGGGCCCTTAGATGGATGTGCTTAGTTGGAGACATCACCTCTGGTGAAACCTTAGTGGGTCTGCACATGCTGGTAATCACTTTGTAAAGGCTATTTTGTGATCTCTTGGCCACACACCTATGGAAGTGTTAGAGGGCACAATGGAGGTTTCTAGTCACCGAGAGGGGATGAAATCACGAACTTGTGGGTAATGTGGTTCCACCTCTGCAGAGTGTAAAACTATCATGATAATTGTGCTCCTAGTTACGAGCAACCTAGACCCTCACATGATTAGAGTTATGGACCTCAGTATTGAATAATGGTTGGAGTTGGATATGGAATTGGGATTGGGATATATGTTTTGTTATGATGAGTTGGATACGGATGGTTATTGATAACTATGAATGCTCATGGTTAATTATGTTGAATTGATGGTATTGGTATGGTATTGTTGGTATTTTGGTTGAGATGGGAATTGACCTCACACAGTAACCATAAGTCACATTTTCTTACTTTTATGAATGAAATGTACTTTTCTGTAATAAACCACTATTGTCATCCTTGTTTAAGCTATATGTCATACTTTTCAACACTTGTTGCGTACCACATGTGCTCACCCTTGCTATTCCCACATTAATCCAGTATCAGGTCATAATTTGGACTATCCGGAGGACTTTGAGGAGTTCTAAGTGTGCGTGTTACTTTCGAACTGCGTGTGGAGATCGAGTCTATTAGTGTTTAGTTTTCTTCTACAATATTGTTATTAGAACATGTATCCAAGACTATTTTGATATTGTAATAAGGTACTATTTATCATTTGAAACATAGTTATTATTTGAATATCGTTTATGATGCACTCGTGTATGTTGAACATTCTCGACACACATATGCGTCACACATGGTTCATTCTCGGAACCGGGTGTCACAAATTTGAATAAGAGCCGTGTTTGACCGTAGGATGCAAGCCTAGGTCGAATGGACACCTAAATCACTTAGGACTTATTTCTTTTCAATTCTACCTGTTTTGTACTATTTTTCCTTGTACTAATTATTTTGTTGAAAAATGTGTGGTTTTGCTGCTGCTGCAAATTTTTACCTCTTTTCCATCTTTTTGAGCTATTGCACATCCTCTTATGTTGTTTTATGACTGCTGCAACTTTAGAACTTGTATTTACACTTTCCTCTAATATTCTCATGTTTTCTCTATAGATGGCTCGCACTAAAATGACGGCCCGCAAGAGAGCTCGTTTGCCACCTCTTGGAATCAAGCCTAGACCTCACAAGGAGCCACCGAGAGAACTAGTCCAAGAAGAGGAGGAAGTCAGACCTCTCGCAAAAGAAGTTCAGCATGAGCACTCCAACACAACAGAGGAAGATCCCGAGGAGGTAGAATTCTATGGTGATGATGAAGAGGAAGATGAGACACACAAGGAGGATGAAGATGAAGCACATGAGGATGAGGTACCCCATCAAGAGGAACCACAAGAGGACAACCGAGAGGATGAACCTGCAGCTCAAGAGGATGTACCTGCAGTCCAGGAAGGTGCACCAACGCCTATTGGAGCTAGAAAGGAGGAAAAGGGTGCAGTTTTCCGCTTTGCTCAAGAATTTTGTTCCGATGGGACCGATGGAGGATTTGCATCTAAGGGACTGAAGGAGTTCCTTGACCAATATAATACGCAACAGGAGTATTATATTAAGAGGATTCCTCGCTATGGGCATTGTCGAAGTGTTAGAGCGACACTTCCTCCAGTTCAGGTAAGTAGCAGCCCATGGTGGTTCTTTGTTCGACAGGGCTTAGGCCCCAATCAAGTGTTCTAGCGGATGGAAATATGAGACGGTGGTTTTTATGTGGTTCGGGCTGCAAGGAGCGTAACACTCTACTCCACGGTGAATCGTATTGCTGTTATGTGTGTGTGTGTGTGATGTACGATGTGGGGGTCCTTGTAAAGGTGGCGGTCTAGGTCTTTTATAGACAAGGCCGGACACCTTACAGGTTGGGTCCCGGGGCCCGATAGGTGGTCCCGGGGCGATCTTATCCTAAATATCGAAGTCTTCTTTTGTAAGCTTGCTCTGACCGTGGTCTTCAAGACTCGCCGTCTTGTCGCCTGCATCGTTAGTAGCCCATGCGCCGTTCTTGACACAAGCAGGGGATGTCCCGTCCAACTATCTTTGTCACTGTAAGCTACCCACTTGGCATAGTAAGATAGGCCTGCGGCGTATTCACTGTGATGCGATTGGTCGCAGTGGTACTTGACATTAGTCGTGTGCTGCGCCATGCATCTGAGGAAGCCGCGTATCTTCAATCCTTGACAGGGACAAGGCTCACTGCCCACTTACCTTCGGCGTCCCTCCATCCAAGGCAAGTGGTTGTACTATGTGATAGCTCGGGAGCTCACCTCTACAGGGGAGGTCAGGTCCTGCCTTGCGAACCACGTGGCAGCTCGGGAGGTCTCCTCTGCGGCGGAGGTCAGGTCCCGCCTTGCAGGCCACGTGGCGGCTCTGGAGCTCACATCTGCGGGCATGGCCATGCCTCATCCTCCTGGACGCATGTCGATGCCGGGAGCTCACCTCCGCGGTGGAGATTAGGTCCCGCGTTGCGAGACCCGTGGCAGCGCTGGAGCCTACCCATTTGGGAGGTGGCCTGTCTGATGTCTCTGTCCACGTGGAAGCTCTGGAGCCCTGTCTCATGGGGAGGAGGGGTCCTTAACTGTTGGACACGTGGTTACTCGGGGGCTCGTCTCTGAAAGGGGGTGCCGAGCTCCTCCATCGGGTTTCTTGCGCATATCCCGGACCTCCCATCTGTGGCTAATGGGTCCGGGTCTTTTGAACATGTGGCGCCCTAGGACCTTGCCTATGTTGGGAGGCGAGATACCAAGGTGGCTCTAGCCTGTACGCGAGGGTACCCCGTATGCCGGGTACCGGCAGTGGCCCCTGGGTCCACCTTGGGGGGAGGTGATGAGCCCGATGGTGGAGCCCTTATCACGCTCTCCCTTGCGACCTATTAATTCTGTCTTGATCTATCCAAGTTGTGCGCTCCTCTGCTGCTGTGGCCACGCATTTCTTTCTGGTTGAGGGGTCCTGGAGATGGGATCTTTGCTTGCTGTGACATTATCTCGACGGTTCCCAAGGCGCCTGCTGCACTTTTGCTGCTTTCACTTTTGACTTTATGGGAACTGCCGGGTTGCCTTCTTGGGTGGAGAATTGCCCGGGCGTGTTTTTCTAAAGGGGGACCTGGGCCTGTTTGTCATGGACGTCGTGGTACGAGATGTTGATTCAGAGATTGTTCAAATTTGCATGGTGTGCCCAAACGCCACTAGGGTTCTTAAAAGGGGTACCTCTGTGCACAATGGAGTTTCCTTCCTTCCGCACGCCCCAAGCATTCGAGCCTTCGTATTCCTCCTTGAGCGTCTTCCCACCCTCGAGTTTCTCGACCCCTGCTCCAGTGGACTCAGCTCTGCCTTCTTCCCAGATGGAGGATGTCTCTCCCGTGGGGCTGCTTTTTAGCTGGGAGGACAAAGAGCAATGGGATCTGATCTGTCCTGACTCCTTGCCACTACAGTTGGGGGAGAAGGAGATCGTCTTCTTCCAGGCGTACGCATACTCCGGGTTCGTCCCTCCTGTTTCTTCTTTCCTGGTGACACTCCTGGAAGTCCTTGCGCTTCAGCTTCATCACCTATAGCCGAACTCTCATGTGGTGACAGCGGTGTTCTCTCGTTTCTGTGAGATGTTCGTCGGGGTGTATCCGAGCGTACCGGTGTTCCAGCAGTACTTCTTGCTGAGGCGACCAAGATGAAGAACAAATACATCTTCCTCGGCGGCCACTGCTTCGAGCATCGGGCCAACAACCCATTCACGTACATCAGACCACTCTCTTTGGTGAAGTGGACTGATTGGAGGAAGGACTGGGTGATCATACAAGTCGACGCTCACGACCGCTTGGATATGCCCGCTAGATGGGCGATGATCAGGAAGGAGACCTGGGAGGAGCGGCCAGAGTTGGAGCAAGCCTACACCCCGATGATGGAGAGGATCCAATTCCTGGTGCATCATGGTCTGTCAGAGTTGAAGATGCTGGCAGACATCATCCGACGTGTGACACCCGGTTCCAAAAATGAACCAAGTGAACGCATATGTGTGCCCAGGACGTTCGACACACATACACGAGTGCATTCACAAAAGGATATATAGAAAATTACCATAGAACAAGATTAATTATCCAAATTCTATTACACAATTCATATTATCCTCGAATACAAGATCTAATGAATATTAATGACAAGTTTGAACTAATGGAGCAGAAATAACTAAATATGCAACTATGCAGCTAAGCAAAAGGTATAGCGCAGCTCCATGCAACACCACGGGCAAAGCTGACGGTAGACACGGCCCAAAACTCCGCATTATCATCGATAAACTCCCAGTCCTGACCTGCAACTGTTTGGGGGGATTGCAAGGGTGAGCACATGTCGTACTCAGCAAGTGTGGAAAATATGACATGTAGATGCTACAAATGATGACAATAATAATGGCTAAGTGCTGAAACGTACATTAAAAATATTTGAAAAGCAATATAATATATGTATGTGAAATAATCCCATCATAAACCATGTAATCATCATAATACCAGTACATATTCATTGTCATCATGCATGTTCCCGATTTCACCATTTCCAATAACCATAATCAATATCAAAAATTTAACTCATAACCAGCCATAACCATTAACAAACCATAACCGTCCCAAAAACCATCCAATACCAAGTTCCCTCTAATCATGGAAGTTGTCCAAGTGCTCATAACAGGGAGCACGACTATCATGATAGTTTTTAGACACACTATGCAGAGGTTGTACCACTTTACCCACGTGTTTGTGATTTCATCACCTTTCAATGACTAGAACCTGTATTATGCCGTCTCACAATTTTAGTGGTGTGCGGCCAAGAGATCACAAAATAGACTTTACAAAGGGATTACTAGCCTATTAAGACCCCACTGAGGTTTCACCGGTGGCGATGCCTCCAACTGAGTACATCTTCAACCAAGGGCCCCCTCTTGAGCCATTCGGATCCCAGGGTAGTCCCACCAATTATAAACAAACCCAATCCGACTACCCCTTCCCCGAGCATCCATAATGGTATAAATAGCATTGGCAAAGCCCTAATTAATCAGCTACGCCGCACCCATACTTGGCCTCGTGGTGGCACTGTAGTCCTGGCTTATTCTCGCATGAACTGGTCCTTAGATCTAAAGCAAGCAAACCACCATATCTTCCAAACCATCCACATACCAGGCTTGCTTAGATCACCCATTACCGCATCATATTAACAAGTTCATGTTAATCATAATCTCATTAAGGTAGAATTAAATAGTATAGTTGTTTTCCCATTGTAATTAATTAAGCAAAGCAAAAAGGTAAAAATCCCTTCCCGACTTTCTACCATGAATTCCAGGTGACAAGGGTGGTTAAACAAATCTAGTAAACTTCCTATCATAGGATTCACATCAAGTTGAATCAAGCATGCAGTTTTGAAAACAAAACATTTATTTCAAAACAGGATCAATATGCTTCAAGGAAACTTGCCTTGCTTTTGGGATTGGTTAGGATCAAAGCCTTCAAACTCTTGGTGTTGGATATCCCCCGCAGCACTCTCTAGCGCAAATCTGTCTAATCCGCACAATAAACATATAAACAAGAAACACAATCAAAGAGTGCACAAATATTACTCAATATGACATGACATGCATGATTAATGCAAATCCAAGCTACAACTTGTTAATGAGTTGCTTTTAATGATCACTAACTAGTTCTAATAGCCTTTAACAAGTTTATACAGGTTTGGATGTGATTAGATCTAATTTTAGAATTAATTCAACAGAAATTAACCTGGAAAATCGGACTAGTCAGCTAGGGATCGGACAAGTTCGCACTTTGCAAAACCGACGAACTAGGGTTTTCTAGATCGACGTGTATATGGAGATTAGGGGTTGAATTTACGTAAGGAAAAGAGAATAGAAGGTATACCAGGTATTTGTAACTCCAAGGAACCAATGATCTTGGAGGTAACACTTGGATCTTGACGATCTAGGGTTGATGAAAAACTTGATGGTGGATTGTCGATGAAAAACTCGAAGTTGATGGAGATCTAGATCCTCTTTCGTTTCCTCCTCCTCTTCGTATTTCTTGGGATTTCATCCTCCCTCCTTGATGGTGGCTCTCCACGAACTAGGTTTTGGGTGGGGTGGAAAATTGGCAAATAGAGGTCAAGCCAAGGGTGGGGTTGTTTATATAGAGGTGGAGGCTAGGGTTAGATGGGTTTCGAGTTTGATATGAGTAGAGGCCGGTTTAGAGTCCCACATAGGCTCTAAAAGAGTTAGGCACGACGTCCCTAGGCCCACTTAACGTGAAACCCAAGGAACAAGTAATAAAACAAAAGATCAACTTGGGGTCGCGATATATCAGACAAGTTCGAAAAGGACCGAACTAGTCCGCAGTTAGTCAGAGAGAAATCGGACAAGTCCGCACTGGACATCAGACAAGTTTGAACTTATCCAGAGTGGAAGACGGACAAGTCCGTTGGAATACCGGACTAGTCTGGACAAGTCCATGGACTTAGCGAAATTTCCAGGGGAGTTGGAACACCGGACTAGTCTGCACTAAGTCGGACAAGTCCGAAAGTGCCCAGAGGCAAAAACAAACTAGTCCATAGCAAAATTGGACAAGTCTGATCGAGGTCAGAGAGAAATCGAACTAGTCCGCACCAAAATCGGACTAGTCCGCACATTCCAAAATTTGTAAGTGCGGTTTTGTTCCAAATCAATTTTAAACTTATTCCTCTTTATGTGGATTAATGTTAAACATGTACATGAATGTATGCAGGGAATGATGCATGAAAATGAGGGTGTTACAAAGCTGCCCCCCTTAAAATGAATCTCGCCCTCGAGATTCGCCGTGAAAGAGAAGAGATAGGGAAATTCCTTCTTGAGATCATCCTCCAATTCCCACGTTGCTTCTTTTTCTGTGTGGTGCTTCCATTGAACTTTACACCATCTAATAACCTTGTTCCTTGTGACCCTATCCTTGGTTTCCAAGATTTTGACCGGTTGTTCAGCATAAGTCAAATCTGCCCCCAGTTCCAATCCTTCCATTGGAACTTGTTGTTTCGTTACTCTCAAGCACTTCTTGAGCTGGGAAACATAAAAGACGTCATGGACATTCGAAAGATGAGCTGTCATCTCCAACTTATATGCTACTTCTCCTCTTTTGTCCAAAATCTTGAATGGTCCAATGTAGCGAGGTGCTATCTTGCCTCTTATGTTAAACCTCTTATGACCTCTCATTGGTGACACCTTGAGGTAAACGAAGTCTCCCACTTCAAAGGCTAATTTCTTTCTCATATTGTCCGCATAGCCTTTTTGTCTTGATTGGGCAGCCCTCAAGTTTTCACAAATTATTTGGACTTGCTTTTTGGCTTCTTACAACACATCCGGACCAAATACTTGAGTTTCTCCTACCTCATTCCAGAATAAAGGTGTCCTACACTTCCTTCCATAAAACGCTTCATATGGTGACATTTTCAAGCTTACATGGTAACTATTGTTGTATGAAAATTCCGCGTATGGCAAGCTTTTGTCCCAACTTTTCCCATGCTTCAAGGCACAAGCTCTTAACATGTCCTCCAAAATTTGATTGGTCCTCTCAAGTTGTCCATCTATTTGAGAGTGATATGTCGAACTAAAGTTCAACCTTGTTTCCAATGCTTCATGCAATTTCTGCCAAAATCTAGAGGTAAATTGAGAACCTATATCCGACACGATCTTCTTCGGGACTCCATGTTGACACACGATACGCTCCACGTATATTTCAGCCAATTGTGCAGCTGTGTACTGTGACACCCAGTCCCAAAGATGAACCAAGTGAACGCATATGTGTGCCCAGGACGTTCAACACACATACACGAGTGCAATCACAAAAGAGTATACAGAAATTTACCACAAGACAAGATTAATTAGCCAAATATTATTACACAAACCATATTGTCCTCGAATACAAGTTCTAATGAATATTAATAACAAGTTCAACAAATGCAGCGGAAATAAACTAAATAAGAAAACTAAACAGCTAGGCAGCATAAGCAATAGGATATAACACAGCTCCAATCAACACCACAGGCAAAGCTGACGGAAGACGGGGCCTAGAACTCCGAATTATCATCGTTATACTCCCAAATCTGACCTGCAACTGTTGGGGGGGGGGGGGGATTGACAGAGTGAGTACATGTTGTACTCAGCAAGTGTGGAAAGTATTACATGTAACTGATACAAATGACGACAATAATACTGGCTGAGTGCTGAAAAGTACATTAAAACATTTGGAAAGCAATATGTATTATGTATGTGAAGTAAACCCATCATAGACCATACAGTCATCATAATACTAGTCCATATCCATTACCATCATCAATAATTTTAGATTTTACCATTTCCCAATAACCATATTCAATACCATAAATTAATCCATTAACCATTACCAAACCATAACTATCCCAAAACCATACCAATACCAAGTTTTCTCTAATCATGTGAGGGTCTAGGTTGCTCATAACCGGGAGCACGGCTATCATGATAGTTTTAGACAGACTCTGCAGAGGTTGTACCGCTTTACCCACGTGTTTGTGATTTCACCACCTTTCGATGACTATAGAATCTCAATTATGCCTTCTCACACTTCCGTAGGTGTGTGGCCAAGAGATCACAAAATATCCTTTACAAAGGGATTGCTGGCCTATTTAGACCCCACTGAGGTTTCACCGGTGGCGATGTCTCCAACTGAGCACATCTTCAACCAAGGGCCCCCTCATGAGCCATTCGGATCCCAGGGTAGTCCCACCAATCATCAACAAACCCAATCCGACTACCCCTTCCCCGAGCATCCTTAATGGTCCAAACAGCACTAGCAAAGCCCTAATTAATCAGCTACACCGCACCCATACTTGGCCTTGTGGTGGTACTATAAATCGTGGATGGTCACTCCATGAACCGGTCCTTAGATCTAAAGCAAGCGAAACCACCATAACATCCAACCCATCCACATACCAGGCTTGCTTAGATCACCCTTACCATATCATATTTAACCAACTCATGTTAACCATAATCTCATAAATGCATAATTAAGTTAAGTGGCATAGTTGGTTTCCCATCCCAATTAATTAAGCGAAGCAAAACGGTAAAAATTCCATCCCGACTCTGTACCATGTATCCCAGGTGACAAGGGTGGTCAAACAAATCTAATAAACTTCCTATCATAGGATTTCCCATCAAATTGACACAAGCATGCAGTTTGCAAACAAAACATTTGTTTCAAAACAGGATCAATATGCTTCAAGGACACTTGCCTTGCTCTTGTGATTGATTAGGATCAAAGACTTCAAACTCTTGGTATTGTAGATCCTCTCCGGCACTCTCTAGTGCAAATCCGTCTAATCCATACAATAAACATACAAGACAAGAAACACAACCAAAGAGTGCACAAATATTACTCAATATGGCATGACATGCATGATTAATGCAAATGCAAGGTGGAACTTGTTAATGAGTTGATTTTAATGTTTAATAATCACCTTCAATGGTTGTTAACAAGTATACATAGGTTTGGAGTTGATTAGATCTAATTTTGGAATTAATTCAAAACAATTTAATCAGGAAAATCGGACAACTCCGCAGGAGGCCGGACTAGTCCGCACTTCGCAGAACTAGCGAACTAGGGTTTTCTAGATCGACGTGAATTTGGAAAAATGGGGTTGGATTCATATAAGGGAAAGTGAATAGAAGGTATACCAGGTGCCTAGGACTCCAATGAACAAAGAATCTTGGAGGCAACACTTGGATCTTGACGATCTAGGGTTGATGAAGAACTTGGTGATGAATTGGTGATGTAGAACAAAACTTGATGGAGATCTTGATCCTCTTTCGTTTTCTCCTCTTCTTCTTCTGGCTTGGGATCTCCTCCTCCCTCCTTGATGGCGGCTACTCATGAACTAGGGTTTGAGTGAGGTGGAAAAGTGGTAAATAGATGTCAAGCCAAGGGGTGGGGTTGTTTATATAGAGGTGGAGGCTAGGGTTAGATGGATTTCGAGTTTGAGAGGAGTAGAGGCCAGTTTAGAGTCCCACATGGGCTCTAAAAGAGTTACGCACAACGTCCCTAGGCCCACATAACGTGAAACCCAAGAAACAAGTCGTAAAACTAAAGATCAATTCGGAGTCGCAAAATATCGGACAAGTCCAAAATGGACCGGAGTAGTGTGAAGTTAGTCAGAAGGAAATCAGACAAGTCTGGCCAAAAATCGGACAAGTCCGAATTTAGTCAGAGAGGAAAACAGACAAGTCCGCTGGAACACTAGTCTAGTCCGGGCAAGTCCAGGGACTAGCAAATTTTCAAGGGTTCATGGAACACCGAACTAGTCCGCATAAGACCGGACAAGTCTGAAAGTGTCCAGAGGCAAAAAAGGACTAGTCCGCAGCAAAAATGAACAAGTCCGACGGAGGTCAGGGAGAAATCGGACTAGTCCTCACCAAAATCGGACTAGTCCGCACTTTCCAGAATTTTAAGTGTGGTTTTGTTCCAAATCAATTTTAGACTTATTCCTCTTTATGTGGATCAATGTTAAACATGTATATGAACGTATGTAGGTCATGATGCATGAAAATGAGGGTGTTACAAACCTAACCCCCTTAAAATGAATCTTGCCCTCAAGATTTGATGTGGAAGAAAAGAGATAGGTAAATTCCTTGTTGAGATCATCCTCCAATTCCCACGTTGCTTCTTTTTCTGTGTGGTGCTTACATTGAACTTTACACCATCTAATAACCTTGTTCCTTGTGATCCTCTCCTTGGTTTCCAAGATTTTGACCGATTGTTCAGCATAAGTCAAATCTGCCCCTAATTCCAATCCTTCCATTGACACTTGTTCTTCCGGTACTCTCAAGCACTTCTTGAGCAGGGAAACATGAAAAGCATCATGAACATCTGAAAGATGAGTTGGCATCTCCAACTTATATGCTACTTCTCCTCTTTTGTCCAAAATCTTGAATGGTCCAATGCAGCGAGGTGCTAGCTTGCCTCTGACATTAAACCTCTCATGACCCCTCATTGGTG
This sequence comes from Tuctoria greenei, assembly GCA_036927565.1. Taxonomy (NCBI): domain Eukaryota; kingdom Viridiplantae; phylum Streptophyta; class Magnoliopsida; order Poales; family Poaceae; genus Tuctoria; species Tuctoria greenei. The sequence goes on along the minus strand of JAYESD010000001.1, from coordinate 49,264,682 downwards.
GCACCTTGAGGTAAACAAATTCTCCCACTTTAAAGGCTAATTTCCTTCTCCTATTGTCCGCATAGCCTTTTTGTCTTGATTGGGCAGCCCTCAAGTTTTCACGAATTATTTGGACTTGCTTTTCAGCTTCTTGCAACACATCCGGACCAAATACTTGAGTTTCTCCTGCCTCATTACAGAATAAAGGTGTCCTACACTCCCTTCCATAAAGCGCTTCATATGGTGACATTTTCAAGCTTGCTTGGTAACTATTGTTATATGAAAATTCTGCATATGGCAAGCTCTTGTCCCAACATTTCCCATGATTTAAAGCACAAGCTCTTAACATGTCCTCTAAAATCTGATTGGTCCTCTTAGTTTGTACATCCGTTTGAGTGTGATATGCTGAACTAAAATTCAACCTCGTTCCCAAAGCATCATACAGTTTTTGCCAAAACCTGGAAGTGAATTGTGAACCTCTATCCGAGACTATCTTCTTCGGAACTCCATGCAAATATACTATTCTTCCCATATACAGTTCTGTCAATTTCTCTCCATTATAGGTGGTCTTGACAGGAATAAAGTGGGCTGACATAGTTAACCGATCCACAATTACCCAAATTGAGTCGTAACCGGATTGAGTACGTGGTAAACCAACTATGAAGTCCATACCGATCTCTTCCCACTTCCATTCTGCGATATTCAATGGTTGAAATAATCCTGCTGGCCTTTGATGTTCCGCCTTGACCCTTTGACACACATCACACAATGCTACATATTCAGCTATGTCCTTTTTCATGCTATCCCACCAATAACAAGCCTTCAAGTCTTTGTACATTTTCGTGCAACTGGGGTGAATCGAGTATGGTGAGTCATGTGCCTCCTTTAGTATTGTCTCCCGAATATGTAAAAGCCCGTTTTTTGGAAGAACAAAAATGCAAAAATGCGAACTTAAAAATTTTGAAAATGGACTTGGAAATCCAAACTCACATGAACCATATGAGTTAACCAATGTTCACTTAAAATAGGGACTTGTTAAAATTTTACCTATAGAACATGGTTGATAGTGTATTTGGAACTTAAGGTGTAAAATCCTTAATTTCCAAGTATTCACATTTTCAATGAAAAATTAAAGGAGAAAAGAAAACAAAATATAGAGAAAGAAAAAGGAATTATTCCAACCCTAAAATGGGACATCCAAAAATATTCAAATCTCATGCCGTAAGTTTTTCCATGACCTTCTAATATTCCAAATAGACTCTCGGTAAAGTTTCAAAATTTTTGAAGCACGTTTCCCATTTGTTGGACACGTACTGAGAGTTTAATCAACGTCGACTTCAAATTTAAACTTTGTGCTCAACCTTGTCCAAATCAACTCCAAATTTTTCCTGAGGACCCTTATGGTTCAAAAAGGTTAACTTAAGAGTTTCAGGATTTTTGAACCTAATCTACTATTTATTTCCTTGATTCAAGTATCACCACTTGAATTCAAATTCAAACCTGAGTTCAAATTCAACTTGCTCAGTTTTGAAATCTGATTGCACCATAAAATTTTCCACATTTTATTTAGTCAGTGGGCAAAAGTTGAATATTTTTGAAGCTTGTTTGCTATCTCAATTTGAATTTTAAAAGAGAAGGGATAAAAGAGTGGGACCCACATGTCATACTTATCCTCAGTACTAGGAAAAAGTGGTCCCCACCTGGCAGGTCGGCACCAACTTCCTCTTTCCTCCCCTGCCTCCACGCAATCGCATGCATCGCCACCGCGATGTTCCCGATCCTTATCACCGCGCCCGACCCTCTCGGTCCTTATCGTCGCACCCGCTCCTCCCTTCGGCTTGCCCCGCCCCCACGACAACTCACCTCTCCCAGGCGCGCCGCTCGCGCCCACCGCCGCTCGCGCCCAGGCCGCCGCCGCCCTAGCTGCCCACAGCGAGGCTTCGCCCCGTGCCCGACAGCAGCGCCGAGCGCTCCCGCGCCCGGAGCCTCACCGCCCGGCGCTCGCCGCACGTCCGCGCCTCTGCCCGCGCCGGAGTCACCTCCCCCGTCGCCCCCTGCTGGCAGCGCCGCCCGTCCCGGCGCTGCACGACCCGCGCGATGCCCGACCGCCATCCCGCCTCCCCGCCAGCCGCTCACGGCACCGCCGTCCGCGCGCCTCCTCGTCTCCCGGGCGCTTGCAACGTTGGTCCCCGCGCGTCGCCCTAGCATCACCGCCTACGGGTCGTCCCCGTGCTCGACCGCCAACGCCAGCGCTCCACCTCGCCTCACGCCCGGCGCGCTCGCTGGCGCCAGCTCCTCCCCCCACCGTCCGCGTGCTTCTTCTGCGTCCGGCCACCTTCTCCTCGCCTGCCCTGCGCGCCTTCAATCCCGGCCGCCGGCAACCCCGTCGCCGCACCTCCCTGGTGCCCGGCCGCCCACGGCGCCGCCGACGCCGCGCTCGCCCCTTCACCGCAGTGACGTCGCCCTCCCCACCGTCCAGCTGCCATGGCTGAGCGCCGCCGTCCGCGCGCTTTCCCCGCCGGCTCCTCCCTGCCGAGCTGCTCTATCGTCGGCCCTCCTAGCTCCTGTCCACGACGCCCCGAGTAGCACCGCCGCCCATGCCCCAAGTCGCCGCCGCGCTCATGTCCTGCTCCAGTTCACGCGCATGGCATGTTGCGTCGCGCCGTCCTCTGCGAGGGCGCGCCTCCGCTGCGTCTCGCCATCCCTTGCTTCCGCTGGTGCCTCGCTTGCGCCTAGGCCCGCTGTCCACGCCTTAGCCGCACTTCGCATGTGCTGTTTTGGATGCCTTTGTCGACTTGATGTCGTCACGGCGTTCTTCTCACATGCCGCGTCCAAACAGTGCAAGGATTGATGGAGGTGATGTATGAGAGTCAGGAACACTCCTTTGACACAATGGTATCGACCATTAATCCAAGGTTAGCTCTTATTTTGCAAGAGTGATTGGATCGGTGACTGCAGCCTAGGTGTTCGATGAAATGTTTACATGGCGAAACTAAGGGTGTTGCTGTTCAATGTTGGTCTATGGATGTAGGTCTGTTGTGGTGTGGCAAATCGACCAAGATAAGTGCCAAGACGCCCTTTGAATGGTGATGAAGCGACGGAAAATCAAGTGCACACCCTAGTTGTTCGGCGAAATGCCTACAAGGTGAGCCTTGCACTGAAATATCTTGCTTGACGTCACCGACGTCCGTTCGTCGTGATCGCTAAGGTTACTCATGTGTCGTCAAGTCGTACGTCCAGTTTCCGCATTGATATCATTCCTATAGGAGTCCCCAAGTTGACCTTCTTTGTCTTTTGGATCGCGTTAACTTGTCCGTGCGTGCTCGTGATGCTCCACCATGAGCCGCGTTGACGTCGTTGACCATATGACGTCGTCGTGACGTTCCGAGCCATCATCGTGTCCTGGCATCGAGATGAAGGATGCCTGTAACGTACATGATATTGAAACTCAACCACGACACAACGATCGACAGTCGTTTAGCCAAATTAGGGTTTGGTCAAGGCGAGACTCGTCGAGTCCTAGGTGTATCCTAGATGCTCGATGAAATGCCTTCTAGGTCAAACCGATTGTATTGGTGACCACCGATGACCTAGGGTAGAATACTGCGAGAATGTTGCGACTGACGAGGAGAACTAGTCCAAGTGGAACCTTGGATAAAAATTTCTTAGTCGTGTCGAGGACGTTTCCTTTTCATTCGCATAATTGCTTGCCTAGGTGTACCTCTTCATCGATGGTAGGTTCGTCGAGTCTTTTGTCGACAACTAAGTCGAGTCCCTAACTCTCCGACTCATGAGGTGGTGTTCGAGATTCTGCTCACCACCATTGACGAGTCTGGGTTGTTGTGGACGTCGCTAATCTGATCTTCTCGTCATGGCAAAGCATGATCGTCACGACAAGGTCTCGCATCATGTTCGAGTTCCAGGAGTTCACCGAGCTCATCTGGACAATCTTGCAAAGGACAATGTAATAGTGTCACGTAAGCACTTGAACAATGCTCGAGAAGCTTGCCGTAGAAACTACTTTACCTACATGTCATTGGACGTTGTCTCGATACTCATGCTAGGTTAACGGTGCTTGTAGTGACTTCTTAAATCCAAGCCATGTTGATCTCAATTCAGTCCCAAGTGTTGTTAGGTTCCCTCAGGGTTCATCCTAAGTCGGGACCCTACGACAGCACTGCTCACTTAACTAGGTTTACTCCTTTATGAGTTAAGTCAAGTTCAATGGTTGATTGCTAAATTGCGACCTTCGTCTTGTACACCACTCATACTCAAGCTTTCGATGCCACCTTGCCACTTAGGTCATCCTTACACTACCAGTCCAACACTTCCACACCATTCAGTTGTATCATCCTTGAGTGGCATAGCGTCGAGTGTTGAGTGCCAAGTTGCAATGTGTGCTTACATTGCACCCTTCAATTCACATCTCGATACTACGATGACCACTTGACTCCATCCTTTGTTCATCCACACAACAGAGGCACATCTGTCCTTCCTAGTCAGACTCTTCATTCTTAGAGTTTACACAACCCCGTGGAGTCTATTCTTAAATTACTTAATTACTTAATTACTTATATGCATATCCCGTTGATAGGCACGTGCTGATAGGTGATCGACAAGAAACTTCGCTTGGAGGAGAAGGCCAAGGTGTTTCCACTGAAGTTCCATGGCAGGTTCTCCGGAGGAAGACCAAGCCCTAACAATTGACATTTATTCAAGTCGCAAACTAAGGCAAGCCCCGGTTTGCATTTAAAAGCTTTACAGAGTTTTACAGTCTTTATCACCTTACGTCATAAGTTTGATGTGTGCATTACGTGTAGGGTGATTGATGATCCACTTGCATGGCCGAAATTCCAAGGGATTGGTTGGAATGAGTTACAGTTTGACTTGTAGTAACTGCTTTGCTAATGCATAGGAAATCCGGTAGAAGTCGAGTAGTTGGAATCTACTCGCAAGAGATGTAGGACATATCTCACAGGATTGGTTAGATAGAAAATGGCTTAATATAATGAAATTGAGACTGGGCAGGGAATGTATAGGAAGCGGCAAGAAGTGAGTCTCGTTCGCATAGCCCTGCCTGTTTCGATTAAGGCCCGCTTCGTGTGCGGCCCCTTCCGACAAGCTTGAATTGTACCGGCAACATAATGGACATATGGAAATTAATAAACTGATGTAGTGAATGTAGGACTAGAAGGGGGGGTGAATAGGCCTTTTGAATTTTTTTATTCGGATCCTGCAACACTCAACAACAAGTTCAATACCAGAGAAATCGGACTAGTCCGGTAAAGTGCGGACTAGTTCGGTGTTCACGGACTAAGTTGATCAAGATTAATCGATTAGGTTGATTCTTCAATGTGTGCAGCGGAAATATAGAATCAAACAACAGTTTAACAGTTGTATATTGGATTGTATCACAATTAAGGCTTGTGTTCTACAATTTATTGTAAATTGAACAATGTGTATCAAACCCTAGAGTAAGTTGATCAATTTGAGTGATGAACACAAAAAGGACAAGACACACGATTTATCCCATGGTTCAGATACCACGAAGGCAACCTACGTCCACATTGAGGAGTCCACAAAAGGACCGGGTCTTCTCCAACCCTACCCTCGTCGGATCGCCACGAAGGCCAACCCTCTTCCACTAATCACAAAGGGGTGAATAACCAAATTCAAGGGGCGTTCTCACACGTTGAGAGCTCCCTTAGATTACAAATCACAATGCCACCAAAAACACACTCAGAAATTACAATTGAAACGCAGGAGTGTGTTAGAGATTCAAACCAAGAGCTCAATGATGTGTGCCAAGTGTCTCTCCAATGATCTAGAAGTAATCCTTAATGGATTGATCGATCTTGCACTTAATTTCGTGGAGAGAAGTGGTTTCTGAGTCTCTTGGGAGGTGTGATGGCGCTAGGGTTCGAGAGTGTATAAAAGTGGGCCGTGCAACTCTATTTGTATATGGTTTCTAAAAGTGACCGTTAGGGTTCAGAAAGATCGGACTAGTCCGTGGTGGTCACCGGACTAGTCCGGTGTGCTGTGTGTAGCAAACCCTAAGTGTCGCGAAATATCGGACTAGTCCGGTCGAAAACAGACTTGTCCGATTTCACTACTGGAAATCTTCGGACTAGTCCGATAGCCATCGGACTTGTCCGGCCATGTGAAACCCTAAGTGTGTTGGATGACAAGTCCGCACTTGGAGGATTTGTCCAATTTAGATCAGTGTGTATTTCAGACTAGTCTGTGTAAACATCGGACTTGTCCGAAGTGGATCAGAAGGAATATCGGACTAGTCCGGTTAACAACGGACTCGTCTGATTTTGTGTGACTTGTGAAGTGTGTTGAGGACTAGTCCGCCCTGGGGAGGACTAGTCCGACTCAAGTCAGAAAGATATCGGACTAGTCCGACAGATATTGGACTTGTCCGATATGGTGCAGAAAGGATATCGGACTAGTCCGGTTGATATCGGACTAGTCCGGTCCTGTGTAACTTTGTGCAATATGTGTGTGTGCTTAAATATGATTGAGCTCTTGGGTGTGTTTCCTTAACACACTCCATACACAATAATCTACTATTTCTTTTCCTTGAGCTCAAGTTCACTTTGCTCCTCATCATCCCTTCTTTTTGGTATTTTGCTCATTTTTCATTATTGGTCTGCATTCATCTCAACAAAAAGGTTAGGATCCCAATTGCTTGTCATAAATCATCCAAAACCCACAAGGGAGTCCTAGATGCACTTTCAATCTCCCCCTTTTTGGTGATTGATGACAACCAATTGAGATTTCACAAAATATGACAAAAGGAGATGAGATTTTCATAAAGTATGCACATATGACTCAAAAATACATCAAGCAGTAAGAGAAATATCCATATGTGCATTCATTATGGTGGGATGCATAACTAAGTGCATTGAAACATTGAGAATGACATTATTTACATCGATGAATCAATACAAAGTACATATGTCATTTCAGGAGCAAAGTTGTAGATTTCAACACATACTTGCACAGAACCATAGTTAACATGAAAACAGAGTTAAAGCATTACAATCACAAAGAAAGATAAAGAGAACTCTCTCCTCGCACCGTACCACAGCTGAAGCTAAGACTCCCCCTCAATCTCTCCCCCTTTGGCATCAAGACACCAAAAAGAAGGAGAGGAGGGTCCTAGGGTCTTCACTCTTCACTGTCGGTCCTCTCATCGTCGTCTTCGTCTTCATCATCATCAGCTTGATGAGGAGGGGAAGGAGGAGGGACGGAGCCACTCGAGCCCCCAATGCCAAAGTAGGCAAGCTCGGAGGGGTTCAAGGGCGCGAGCTCAGTGAAGTCTGGGTCAGAATCCTCAGAAATCACTGGAGATCCAATGGGATCGATCTCCAGCTTCTGGCAAATTTGCTTTACATTGGCCTTTATGTACTTCATGTCCTCCCTTCTCTTCTGGTTGAGCTTGTGGGCCTTCACTTCCGCCTTCTTGCAGGAGGAGAATATAGCAGCCAGATACTTGAGGATCCCACTAATTGATCCTTTCTGAGGGCTTCCCTTGAAGTAGGGACAGCTCTGGCACCTTCACTTGATCTTGCAGGTGCCTCTGGACTGGAGGCCGTCGAAGGAGCAGCCTGCACACTTGGCTTTTGAGGCATTTGAGGCCTCAAGGGGAGATGCTCCACATCTTTCACAAATTCAATGCCGGTGACTTTTTCAATCACAGACATAAGGTAAGGAGCATATCCGCAAGAATTGTTGGGAGTGCAGGAGATGTTTACCATATCATTCCAAATGTATTCTGCCACATCAAATGGGCGGTCCTTGCTTATGACTCTCATCAGAGTCCGGAGGTATCCTTGCACACTCCCTGCATCCCCATCCTTAGGGGCAATGGTCTTTCTTAGCACTCTGTTCAACACCACAAAGAATGGCTTCATGTTTTTGGTGGAAGGAGGGTTGAACTCTTAGTTTGGCTCATATAGAAACTTCATCTTGTCCTTCTCAATGACCCCAATGTTGTGTATCACTAAGCAATCAGACCTTGTGGAGTCAAGGTGGAGCAAGCTAGTGAAATCTTCTTGAGTGATGCTGTACTTGGATCCATGGGTCATCCAAGTGACACTCTCTTCATCCTCACTAGAGAAGTGACAGGTCGCAAAGAACTGCGCAATCACTTCATCATTCCAGTTGTGTCTGAAAGCAAACAGGTCTCTCAGTCCATGCTTTTCAATGGCTCTCACTACATCAGTGAACGGTGAGCAGCCCTTCTTCTCAAAGTGTGCCCAGTCAATCCACTGACTGCGCACCACATGGGTCTTCATCGGTAGATACACCGATTTGTAGAAGTCTGCATGGAAGTTGCACCAAAACCTTCCATCGACAGCTTGCTTTGGCCTGCCATACCAGTCAATGCTTCTGAACTTGGCTGCAGAATCACTGCCCTTGCCGTTGAACTTCTCCTCAGTAGGGTCCCGGACCCATTCCCTGGGAGCATGGAGCTTCAAGGGCCCGACTGGCCCCGTTGCTATCCCCTTGCCGTTGCCCTTGGCTTGGCGAGAGGCACCTAAGGATGCTGCTGCCTTTGACACTGGCTTCTTTGCCAGCACCTTCCTCCGAACCTGAGGAGGTGAAGGAGCTGGCTCCGAGGGTCTTTCTTGGCGTTTCTTACCAAGACCCGTCGAGGACCGAGGTGCCACTTTGTGGTCCAACTCGGCCTCAAAGTCGGTGATTTTGTTGTTTGAGCTCGACATGATCTGAGAATGATTTTGCAAGAATGATGGTAAGTGATACAAGGCATAGGTATGAAAAGATAGCAATGAATTGCATTGAGGAATTGAAAAATTAGGTTTTCAGTTCAGAAACATCATACTTGTCCGGTGCACAGGCACGGACTAGTCCGGAGGACCGGACTTGTCCATGCATGGACCGGACTAGTCCGGTGTTCATCCTCAAAAACCTACCAGATTGGTCAAGGAATGATTCCTAATGCAAATCTAGTCTAGCATACACGTAGTACATCAAATAAGCATGTATCTAGTGAAGGATGCTAGGCTATACGATCAACAATGGAGAAAAACAAGATTTCTAGGGTTTTGAAGAAAGTTACCGAAGAAATCGATTGAAGCTTGAAGGTTTGGGGTTTGGAGGCCGGACAAGTCCGCTAGCTTCAATCCCCAAGAGGTCAAGATTGATCTCCGCCCAAATGTGGACTTTTTCGACGGAGGGAGCAGAGAATCGCCTTGGTAGCTCGAGCGCAAGAGAGAGGAAGGCGTGAGCAAATGTGGTGATGAGAAGATTAGGGTTGGGTGGCGGCTAGGGTTATGGACACGAAAAATTGGACAAGTCCGGACATGACCGGACTAGTCCGAAGTCATCCAGAGAGCTATATCGGACAAGTCCGTGGTCTATCGTACTAGTCCAGTCTAACCGGCACTCTGCGGAGAAATTGCATAGCCCATTCATATATATTTGAAGGTTCATTAATAGAGAATAGGTGGGACAAAACAAATCAATTAATCTTGATGAATTTGACCAGTAAGCATACAACAATCACACAATTATCATAATTCATCAAGATCTAATAATTGACATAGTTTTTCGAGAAAAAATGAAGAGGGATGATTTTCACAATTCAGTCAAAATTTTGAAGAGGTCATACAGGTATGCAACTTTTCAAGCCACACTCTGAGAATCAAGGATATTTAGTTCATTTTGGAGTTTGCAAAAACGCTTTTCATCAAGTGGCTTGGTGAATATGTCGGCCAATTGTTTTTGGGTGTTGACATGTGAGATGGTAATGTCTCCTTTCATGGAATGGTCTCTCAAAAAATTATGTCTTATGTCTATGTGTTTAGTTCTAGAGTGCTCAACTGGATTGTGGGCTATTTTAATGGCACACTCATTGTCACAAAGGAGAGAAATATGGTTCATATTGTAACCGTATCTCTTAGAGTTTTTCGCATCCAAAGGAGTTGTGCACAACAACTCCCGGCTGCAACATACTCCGCTTCGGCTGTGGATAAAGCAATGGAATTTTGTTTATTGGATGACCAAGAAACTAAGGATCTCCCTAGGAATTGGCATGTGCCGGAGGTGCTTTTTCTATGTACTTTGCACCCGGCATAATCTGCATTGGAGTAACCAATGAGATTGAATTTTGAGCCTTTTGGGTACCAAAGACCAAGGTTGGGTGCATGAACTAAATATCTCAAGATTTTTTTTACGGCTGTCAAGTGACATTCCTTAGGGTTGGCTTGAAATCGTGCACACAAACATACACTCAACATAATATCTGGCCTAGATGCACATAAGTAAAGTAGAGATCCAACCATGGAGCGATATACCTTTTGATCGACGATAGGTCCATCTTCATTGAGATCCAAGTGGCCATGCGTTGCCATGGGGGTCTTTATGGGCTTTGCCTTGTCCATGCCAAACTTCTTCAGTATGTCCCGCGTGTACTTAGTTCGGCTTATGAACGTTCCTTCCCTTTGTTGCCGCACTTGGAATCCCAAGAAGTACTTCAATTCTCCCATCATTGACATTTCAAACCTGTCTGTCATGATTCTACTAAATTCTTCACAGAAGGATTGGTTAGTTGACCCAAATATTATGTCATCAACATAGATTTGACAGATAAAAAGATCATTATCTAAATTCTTTGTGAATAATGTATAGTCTACTTTACCAATTTGAAAACCATTTTCAATTAAGAAATCTCTAAGACACTCGTACCAAGCTCTAGGAGCTTGTTTGAGGCCGTAGAGAGCCTTACGCAATTTATATACGTGGTTGGGGAATTCTTCGTCTTGAAACCCGGGTGGTTGCTCCACGTACACTTCTTCCTTGATCGGTCCGTTGAGGAAGGCGCTTTTCACGTCCATTTGATACAGCTTGAAATCATGGTGAGTAGCATATGCAAGTAATATTCTAATAGATTCAAGACTAGCTATTGGAGCAAAAGTCTCATCGAAATCCAAACCTTGGACTTGTGAGTGCCCTTTGGCAACAAGTCGCGCCTTGTTTCTTGTTACCACTCCGAGTTCGTCTTGTTTGTTGCGGAAGACCCACTTGGTGCCCACTATGTTTGCATTGGGTCTTGCCACAAGTTCCCACACCTTGTTCCTCTTGAAGTTGTTCAATTCTTCTTGCATTGCCACCACTCAGTCTTGATCCTTCAATGCATCCTCAATCCTACGTGGTTCCAAAAAGGAGACAAACGAGTAATGCTTACAAAAGTTAGCTATGCGAGATCTAGTGGTTACTCCCTTTTGGATGTCACCGATGATGTTGTCGATTGGGTGATCCCTTTGAATGCATTGGTGTACTCTTGGGTGGGGCACTTGGGGAGTTGTGTCTTCATGATCGTTTTCTTCTCCCCCTAAGTGGTTGCCCTCGTTGACTTGTTGATCATCTTCATACTCTCGTGCTTGTGTTGAAGCTCCCCCTTGATTGTTGGTCTCCTCTTGTGGTTCATTTTCCTCATTTATGTGTGAAGGTGACTCTTGTGGTCGAACTTCACCTAGAGCCATTCTTTTCAATGCTAGACAAGGAGCTTCTTCTTTACCTAATTCACATGGATCAACTTGCTCCTTTTGTGAGCCGTTGGTCTCATCGAACACTACGTCATGTGCTACTTCAACAAGTCCGGAGGCCTTGTTGAAAACACGATAGGTGTAGGTGTTCGAATCGTAACCGAGCAAGAAACCTTCACCAGACTTCGAAGCGAACTTTGATGTCCTGGGCTTTTTGTTCAGGATATAACATGGATAACCGAAAACTCGAAGTGAAATGTTTGGTTTGTTACCGGTGAGTAGCTCGTAGGGAGTTTTCTTGAGTAGTCGATGAAGATAAAGCCGATTTGCGGCGTGGCAAGTGGTGTTAATCGCTTCTCCCAAAATCGATCTGAAGTCTTGTATTCATCGAGCATTGTTCTTGCCATCTCTATGACTGTTCAGTTCTTCCTTTCGGCAACTCCATTTTGTTGTGGTGAGTATGGCGCTGAAAATTCGTGCTTGATGGCCTCTTCATCAAGGTACTCCTCCACTTGTATGTTCTTGAACTCCGTGCCATTATCGCTTCGAATACTCTTGATTGACAATGAAAACTCGTTTTGAACTCGCTTGAAGAATTTCTTAAGTGTTCCTTGTGTTTCTGACATATCATGCAAAAAGAAAACCCAAGTGAAGCGAGAAAAATCGTCAATGATAACCAATCCGTATTTGTTATCGCCGATGCTTATGTAAGAAACTGGACCAAACAAGTCCATGTGAAGTAGTTCGAGCGATCTTGTTGTAGTCATGATGTTCTTTGCGGGATGATGTGCTCCAACTTGCTTCGCGGTTTGGCATGCACTACAAGGCCTGTCTTTCTCAAATACAACATCTTTCAAACCTTGGATGTGATCGCCCTTGAGGAGTTTTTGAAGATTCCTCATACCAACATGCGCTAGCCGTCTATGCCACAGCCAACCCATGTTGGTTTTTGCAATCAAGCATGTGTCGAGTTCGGCTTTATCCTTGTTGAAGTCAACAAGGTAAAGCTTTCACTTCAACATACCCTTGAATGCAACGGAACCATCACTCCTCCTTGAGACGGTCACACCCTCGTTAGTGAACAAGCAATTATAACCTTTGTCACATAGTTGAGATATGGACAGCAGGTTATAATCTAAAGATTCAACATGTAAAACATGAGAAAGCGTGTGTTCAGAGGATATTGCAATTTTACATGTACTGAGCACCTTTCCTTGACTATTATCTCCGAAGTAGATGCCTTCGTTTGGGTCCTCGTTTTCTTCATATTCCACGAACATCCTCCTGTCTCCGGTCATGTGGTTGGTGCATCCACTGTCTAGCACCCATTTGAATCCACTGGAGGAATAGGCCTGCAAAAACAAATTATGCTTTGGTTTTAGGTACCCAAGCTTGCTTGGGTCCTTGGAGGTTAGTTACAATACATTTGGGCACCCACACATGGGATTTTGTGTTCCCATGGCGTGGCCCAACATAATAAGCATAAACCTTACCAAGATTGTTTCTCATTAATACATAAGAGGCATCAAAAGTTTTAAATAGAAGCTGTTGTTGTTTATGAATCGGACTAGTCTGGGTGGCCGAACTTGTCCGGATGACCGGACTTGTCCGGACACCGACCGGACTAGTCCGGTATTCATGCGAGTTCAGTTTCTTATTCTTCAACTTATCAGTTTGAGAGGATCTTCCCTTCACAAAGGAGATCCTTCCCCTGTTATTCTTATGACTTCCAGCATGTTGCTTTTCATCATAAGAGTAACCAATGCCATATTTGACATTTGGAGGTCTTTGGACCAAGTATGCACTACGTGCATAGTTGATCTTCTCCTTGTCAAATATTCCATACTGGGTAGGATTTTTATCCTTTGTGGAGGTTGACTTCTCCTTCAAACTGGTGTTGATTTTACTACATGTGCACATATGAACAAGATCAGTTTTAGTGGGTTGAGAAGGTGAACTTGAAGAGGAGGAAGGTTCACTTAGCTTGAGTGACTCAACTTGCACTTCAAGGATTTTGTTAACCTTGATCAGGTCAGCAAGTTGGTCCTTGATTGCAGCATTTGAGTCGGTTAACTCCAAGCAAGTTTTCTTGCTTGAAGCTAGCTCAAGCTCTAGTGAACTGTTTTTCTCCTTTTCAAGCTCTAGGAGTTTGTCAAGTTTGACATACTTCTCCTTTTGGGAGATAATCATGTCCTCTTGACGATCAATTAACCTCTCCTTCTCAACAAGTTGGTCAAGTAAAAATTTCATTTTAGTAGCAGTTTTCCTATCTAGTCCATTTAGCATATCCTCATCATCACTATCTAGTTCATCATCACTAGAGTAGGAATGCATGGAAGGGGTTTTGATGTTTACCTTGCGTTTACCTTCCTTTGCCATGAGACAAGTGCCATTTCCCTTCTTTGCACCGAGTGTGGGGAAGGGTGTGGATTTCTTGGATGTGCTTTCTATGGCTATGATAGCCATCTCTTCTTCATCGGATGATGAGGACTCATCGTTTGAGTCCCACTCCTTCCCAATGTGTGCTTGTTCGGCTTGTTTCTTCTTCTTGAAGAATTTCTTAGGTTGAGGCTTGGTTTCTTTAGTTTTCTTCTTGTTGTCCTCATACGGGCAATCGACTATAAAGTGGTTATACTCACCACAATTATAGCACGCCCGCCTCATCTTTGGCTTCATCCTTTCCTTGTACTTTCCTTCACTTGATTTTGTTCCTTGTATCTTCTTCATTATCCTCTTGAACTTTTTCATGAACAAAATCATATCCTCTTCATCTAGCTCACTACTCTCGTCATCACTGTCCTCCTCTAGTTGTGCTTCTCTTGCTTCTTTGGATAGAGGCTTGAGAGTAGATTTTAGGGCAACTGCTTTCTTCTTGGCCGAGGTGAGGTCAGCAATTTCTTTGACGTGCTTGGCTTGTTTCTCCATCATTTCAAAGTTGATAATTTTACCAAGCAATTCATACGGAGTCATCCTTTTGTAACCGGAGCTTTCTCTGATCATTGAGCATAGCGTGACATTGTGAGGCATAAAAGCTCTAAGGATGAGCGTTACCACCTCGTGGTCATTCCACTTCTTGCTCCCATATGATCGAACCTTGTTGACAAATGTCTTCAATCGATTGTACATATCCTGGGGTGACTCGTCTTCCTCAATTGCAAATCTTCCTAGTTCGCCATCGATCATTTCAATTTTTGCCTCACGCACATGCCGGTCACCTTCATGTGCTGTTTGTAGTATATCCCATATCTCCTTAGCAATTTTGAGTCCATCCACCTTGGTGAACTCGTCTCGACTGAGAGAGGAGGTGATTACGGCTGCGGCTTGAGCGTTTCTATGGATGGCCTGCTCTTGACTTGGGGTGAGCTCTTCGACGTCATCCAGAATATCTATCCCTGTACATACAACATGCCATAAACTTGGGTTGAGGGAAATCAAATGCATCTTCATATTCTGCCTCCACATGGAGTAATCACTCCCATCGAAGTGTGGGGCTTTTCCAAGTGGGATATATAAGTAGTGATTGTTATTGGAATTTAGACGATCATAATTAAAAGGATATCGAGAGTAGTCGGTGTGACTACTCCCCTTCTTCTTCTCTTCAACTTTCGCTTTCCCTTTTGAAAGTGCATTCTTTCTGAGGAGCGCCTTTAGCTCCAACGTCTCCTCATCGTTGTCCTCGAAGTCTTGAATGGCTTCGAGGTACTTCTCCAGTTTTTGGGTCTTGTCGTTGTTGACTTCCTCTTGGTTGTTAATTTTGTGGACGTCCTTCATGTCTGACATGATCTCTTCGAGTGGTTAAACTCTTTCTTGAAGAACCAAGCTCTGATACCAATTGAATATAGGCCTAGAGGGGGGTGAATAGGCCTTTTGAATTTTTTTTTTCGGATCCTGCAACACTCAACAACAAGTTCAATACAAGAGAAATCGGACTAGTCCGATAAAGTGTGGACTAGTCCGGTGTTCACGGACTAAGTTGATCAAGATTAATCGATTAGGTTGATTCTTCAATGTGTGCATCGGAAATATAGAATCAAACAATAGTTTAACAGTTGTATATTGGATTGTATCACAATTAAGTCTTGTGTTCTACAATTAATTGTAAATTGAACAATGTGTATCAAACCCTAGAGTAAGTTGATCAATTTGAGTGATGAACACAAAAAGGACAAGACACACGATTTATCCCGTGGTTCGGCTACCACGAAGGCAACCTACGTCCACGTTGAGGAGTCCACAAAAGGATCGGGTCTTCTCCAACCCTACCCTCGTCGGATCGCCACGAAGGCCAACCCTCTTCCACTAATCACAAAGGGGTGAATAACCAAATTCAAGGGGCGTTCTCACACGTTGAGAGCTCCCTTAGATTACAAATCACAATGCCACCAAAAACCCACTCAGAAATTACAATTGAAACACAGGAGTGTGTTAGAGATTCAAACCAAGAGCTCAATGATGTGTGCCAAGTGTCTCTCAAATGATCTAGAAGTAATCCTTAATGGATTGATCGATCTTTCACTTAATTTCGTGGAGATAAGTGGTTTCTGAGTCTCTTGGGAGGTGTGACGGCGCTAGGGTTCGAGAGTGTATAAAAGTGGGCCGCGCACCTCTATTTATATGGGGTTTCTAAAAGTGACCGTTAGGGTTCAGAAAGATCGGACTAGTCCGTGGTGGTCACTGGACTAGTCTGGTGTGCTGTGTGTAGCAAACCCTAAGTGTCCCGAAATATCATGATGAGTAAAAAGAATGATGAGTCCCGATCTTCCGATAGGTAATGGATAGGTCGATTGATGTGGAGATCTCGACGTTGATGATCCGAGGCTCTCGAGTAGAACACGAACAGCCCCTGCAATCACTACACCACCGCTCCGTTGGTTATCAACCATGCTTCACATGATTGACCTCGCCAAGAAGGCTAATCCCTGCAAGTGCAACCGAGAACACAAGCAAGAACGTAGAAGAAGCAATCTGAAATTGCTGAATTGGGGTTTCACAAACAGAAAAACGGCGATATTATTGATCTAAGCAAAACCCAATTGTTCATGGCGGCTACTATGGAGTATATATAGGTGGGAGGACGTCCAAGGGGGTGTTGGGGTCGTGACCTAACCCTAACACACGAAAATAATGGACTTAGACTTGATACAAGGCCCAATGGCCCAATATGGTGGCGCAGCACCCTGACAGATTCTGTACTTGATTTTGTTTCGACGATTCCCGACAACTCCGAAGGAATTTTGACATGGGACCGGTGCCATTGGAAAGGTTATCCTCTCCCCTTTCCGTGCATATGTAGAACGTCCAAAACGGAGTTCCTATGCGTCCTGGGCGTCCGTTTTTGTGCGTACTGCTCCTGGACTCCGAGTTGGATATGATTTGGAGTTTGGTTTGGTTTCCATCTTCTTTGAACGAATTATCTGGTCTTCCACGTCCCTAATACTCCCTCCAAGTACTCCTTGAACCTCTCCATGGATCCTAATCACAAATAAATCATTAAGTAGCAATTTATGTTCAAAAACATATAAGGAAATATATAAGAACGAGTTCACCTCTGAAATTAATTGTTGTGTATGAACTCTATTGATTGCATCTTGTATGTTCAATGGAGTGTTGTTTGTATCCATAGAAGTGATGTCCTCATCATATCAGACTAGACCGGTCGAAAACAGACTTGTCCGATTTCACTACTGGTAATCTTCGGACTAGTCCGATAGCCATCGGACTTGTCCGGCCATGTGAAACCCTAAGTGTGTTGGATGACAAGTCCGCACTTGGAGGACTTGTCCGATTTAGATCAGTGGGTATTTTGGACTAGTCCGTGTAAACATCGGACTTGTCCGAAGTGGATCAGAAGGAATATCAAACTAGTCCGGTTAACAACGGACTTGTCCGATTTTGTGTGACTTGTGAAGTGTGTTGAGGACTAGTCCGCCCTGGGGAGGACTAGTCCAACTCAAGTCAGAAAGATATCAGACTAGTCCGACAGATATCGGACTTGTCCGATCTGGTGCAGAAAGGATATCGGACTAGTCCGGTTGATATCGGACTAGTCCGGTCCTGTGTAACTTTGTGCAATATGTGTGTGTGCTTAAATATGATTGAGCTCTTGGGTGTGTTTCCTTAACACACTCCATACACAATAATCTACTATTTCTTTTCCTTGAGCTCAAGTTCACTTTGCTCCTCATTATCCCTTCTTTTTGGTATTTTGCTCATTTTTCATTATTGGCCTGCATTCATCTCAACAAAAAGGTTAGGATCCCAATTTCTTGTCATAAATCATCCAAAACCCACAAGGGAGTCCTAGATGCACTTTCACGTAGCTTGGTCACTTGGGTGTCGAGGCATACCGTTCCGTTTTATAAGTGTGGATTGAGGGCAGCAAGGTGTAAATCCGCTGGTGGGCACGTCAGAGTACGCCCCACGTAGGGACCTCCTGCTCGTGACGGTTCGACCGGTTCGGCATTTGAGTGTCTCACGAAAGGTGTCCATATACGCCTAGTACTGAAGTGTTATGTAGGTACGGGTGTGCTCGCTGACACTTTCGAACGACGTATGTGTCGTGTTATCCGGGTGTGTCCTGATTGCAATCACCGTCCCTCGCGGTAATGGAGTACCACTTGTCTGTCGCAATCGTGATGTAGTAAATACTAAAGAACCCAGAAAATACCATTGTATTGTATAATTACTTTGCAACCTTGTATGATTTAGAGATAGTATAATTAAAAGTTTACAGTTTCCCCATACTTTAGCTGTAATAGCATTATGTGCTCTGGGCATGTCATATCATCGGTAAAGCGTTTCTTGTTTTATTGTGGAGTCCATGATGTGCCGTGCTTGGGGAATGTCATTTGCTACTTAAAACATGATTATAAGGATCCACTTGTAGGCGAGTCTTTTATGCCATTCTTTACCTATGTTAGTATTCACCCTGCATATGTCTAGTGAGACGGTTAAGTCTTGCCGAGCCTTATGCTCACGTTTGCGCTTTAACAATTTTTGCAGGTATTAGTTTTATTTCTGCTGTTCAGGTTGTACATGAGACTCGAGGTGTCGAGATAAATCTCATGTGAACCATGCCGCTGCTAAATGTTCTTCTTGTTGCTAGTGAGAAGCGTCCTAAGGCATGGATGTATTCTCTCCTGCTTAGTTAGGTGAGATTATGAGTATGTATTTTCCGCTGCGTGTGTACTTCTATTGTACACTCTTTTGTAAACTCTTCTTATTATGAAATGAAAACTTTATATGTTTTGGTATCCTTTCCGTGTGTGCTGTTAGGTGCCGCATCGCACGGCACCACCCAATGAGATCCTCGGAGGTGTGGACTCCGGTCCCCACAGACATGGTATCAGAGCTTCATTGGGAATAGCACGCTCGAAAAGAGCCTATTTTCGAAAACTCTGAAGTAGTCGAGTGAGGATTAGCTATATGCCCATTAAGGACTATTACTAGTATAAATTATAAAGGTGGTGAACTAACTTGTTATAGTATTCTGTAACGACGCTCCGTCTTCAAGGTAAGAGGTAAGGTACGCCGCCGAGAGCGGATCAATCTCAGTAAACTCTGCATACGAGATATGGTATGTGAAATTTCCGTGGCTTAGCACGGAAAGTCAATATGAGTCTCTGAAACTTTCCATGTTTCTGAGAACATATGACACGCGGTACCCCAGCATGACACAAAATTAGTGGGAGCCCCCGTCGGGTGGTGTATAACTCGATAGTATGCATCTCTAGAACTATTCATGTTCTATGGGATCATGTGAAACACGTATGCCCGAGGGTGTATAAGCCGTTTCGTACGGGAGTCTTTGCTGTACAGACGTATTTACAGCCATGTACCTTGAGACATGACCTCGCTCGAGGGCGACTCACACCAGAGTCGTATGCATTTACTTTCATATATATTATTGTGATTGCCTGTCGTGTTTCCCCATGCCGCCCTTGAGGTGTGAAGGTGTGAAAGGGGATTGTTTGTCATCTGCAGGTACACTAACTCCGGTAGCGACCCGTGTAGAATACGTTTGCGAGTGATCGATATTAGGACCACCTCTAGACGTATCCGGATATACCGGGTTAGACTTTTCTTTTAGTAAGGCACGTAGTACCGTCAGTATCCCACTTGATACTTTGACCATCCCCCACGAAAGAAACGGCTTCATATTCATATTAAGTCCAAGTATCAGTTGCTGATATCTTGTGGACAAGGTAAAATGTTTCTTTTCAAGAGTTGGTGAACCAGAGTTCTTTGTTCCTGGCGAGAGTTTAGCTCGACTTCGCTGGGTTGAGACTTAGGTTAAGCATGAAGATCCATAGTGATATGCTATGGATAAGAAGGTCATCAAGTCTCTTTTAAGATTCCATTTAGTTCCAAAGAAAATTATTAGTGGTGAATTAAGTTCTAACCATTGGACTTGAGTTTTGAGCTAAGTTTCAAAATTTGAGTTTGTTCCCAAATTCTTGTGTTTCAAAGCCGGTGAGTTCTGTTTTCGAACAGAATTGACCTGACTTTGAAATTCCATATCTCTTAAACCTGGAGGGCTTTGGAGGCAAGTGAATACTTTTTGGAAACCTTTTGAAGTCTTCTATAAGTTTCCTATTGATCTCCAAGCCAAAAGACCTTTGTATGGTGATGAAAATGCACCATAACCACGGCAGCTGCTGTTCTGAAACTGTACAAGACAATATCTGAACTTTTGTCATATTTCCTTGAAGAAAGGTCTTCGGCTCCATTATAATACATTTCTGGAAAGGGGAAGAGCTATTCTACAACTTTGTTATTCAGTGATACCTCAAATTCAGTTTAACACTAATTAAAAACAGAGTTGAAGATAGTACATGTATATAGGTGCTATCTGAATCAGCCAGAAAAATTTTGAACTTTGAATAGCCATAACTGTTAAACTAGAAATGCTACCTAGGCATATTTATACATGCCTGGAAATCTTAAAGAATCCTCTACCAACTTCTTATTCAACACGAAGGATAAAACACGAAATAACCAAGTCTAAATTGAAGTATCGTTTAAGGTGTCGAAACAGTTCAGAATATGGACTGTTACCTATTCAGTTACTGTTTCGATTATAATTCCTAGTAGACTTATCGAATGGCTTCGTATTTTACATTTCTGGGATCCTGATAATGTATGCCACAAGTTTTCTATGTATTACTTTTGCAGATATTGATGTTTGTATATCTGAAAATTGTGGACAAAATCAGCCTTAAACAAAGGAGATGCTGTCCAAATTTTTAGAAAAACTATCAACTTGCAAATGCCAT
Organism: Tuctoria greenei; assembly: GCA_036927565.1. Lineage (NCBI taxonomy): Eukaryota > Viridiplantae > Streptophyta > Magnoliopsida > Poales > Poaceae > Tuctoria > Tuctoria greenei. Next base: position 49,243,909 of record JAYESD010000001.1, on the reverse strand, counting down.
ATCTTCTCAACCAGAAGTGCTACAAGGGCAAGTAAATACTCTTTAGAAATATTTGGAAGTCATGTGCAAGTTTTCTGTCCAGCTCAAGACCAAAATCCTTGTCTAAATGGGTGAAATTTGGATAATCGCAGAGACTGTCCAGGCACACCCAAACTGGACAGCAATCTTTACACCTCGAAATTTAATCCATAACTCGCAGGCCCTTGATCTAATGGTGTCGCATGAGTAACCGTTGGAAAGGCTAGAGAGTCAGCTACAATTTTTTCAATTGGCTCCAGACCTGAATCGGTCATCTACCTATTCCAAATCGAGTTTGAATACAGAGTGGTCAATCTGAACTGAATTCAGTTCTGAATACTGAAATTTTACCTAACTTTAAAAATTCATATCTTTTGAACCAGAACTGATGTGAAGACAAGTAAGTACATTCTGGAAAGCTGATTATGTTGGCTACAACCTTGTAAATAAGAGTATTTCCAGATTTCCATCAGAACAGTCTGAAAACTGTAGATCAAAACTGGTACTTTTAAGCAGGTTCTGCTGAAAGTGCAGAAAATTCTTCTGACTTTAAAATAGTATAACATGCAAACCAGAGAAGATCTAGAGGCAAACCAATACTTTTTGTAAAGGTCTTGATGTGTACTTTAACTTTGTTCTTCACCTCAAGATCTGATTTTGCCATTAACTGGATCAAAATTGAGTTTGTGTCCAGGCTGGTCGTTTGTCACCATAACCTGGCCAGTTTGAACCTTTTGGTTTTTGTTAGGCATTCGGCTCTCGATATTATTTCGAGGAGTGTCGTAACCAACCAAGAGTTAGGACTCAAGTATTTACCAATTTGACTAGAGTGTTAAACTCATTGAAGCCTTTTCCCTTGGATAGGCATACTAGTGTCTGATTTATGTGACTTGCCACATCACATCTTGTGATGTTGAACGCAGGTCGCAATTACTCGAGTTGCACCTCGTCTTTCCATGAGGATTGTTTGGAGTACGCTTCGACATCCTAGTTTGGAACTTTAAGGGGGAAGGCGAGCACTCAAGTAAAGGTGATGTTCAACCATCAACCTTGGTTACAACAAGTCGTGTCAACAAGAAGACGATCAAGTAAGATTACATCTTCAAGAGGATCCAACATCCACCACCAGATTGAGTTACTCAAAGAAGAAGTGTGACTTCAACTCCACTAAAAGTGATCACTAAGGGTATCAGTTCCTCTTTCTAGATCGAAGCGAAGGTTAAGTGAAGCATCACTTGAGACATATAGTGAGTTGTTTTTCTTCTGATGACGATACAATCAAGTTGAGTAGAACATGCACAAGCTTTCGAAAGGTCGAGGTAACGTGGTATATTTACCACATTCCTTGTCAATCGTTCCATTATGAATTCCTTAACTGTGGTTGAGTCATGAAGGTAACGCTACTCATTGAGTGTCTTTCACAACCACGATATCCAATCCTTGCAAATCATCAGACAATACTTGAGTTTTGTGGGTGTGGTTCATTTAGTCTTGCTCAAACTACAAAAGCTACTGCACCACGCATGTGCACCATTTGCATCATACATCTGCATCATTTACACCATACATATGCACTATACCATATGCATATTCATTGCACCATACAACATATGATGCATCATGAAGCATCATTACCAATGTAACACCAATGATGGAATGCATGATAATACTAAAATTTAGAGCAAGATTGTGCACCCCATTCAAACTATTCTAAGGTGTCTAATGACTACGATCATTTCACCATATTTATTTGACTTCTTACATTGTTGATCTTCTTTCTATTGAGTGATACCTGGGCAGCCGATCACTCAACCCCCCTTGCAACTAAACAAACACTTGAACTTCCATCCTTGACTTGTTTTAGTTCAAGTACCTTGATTGTTGCAACTATACCGTTCATCATCGAGTAGTCATCAGTTCGATGATCAACCTTGTAAAATCCATGAAATCTCCTTCCTCGCGAGGATACCGTTTGATTGTCAACCTCGTGAAACTCTTTGGGTCCATCTGAAATCTCGCGTTATATATGGTAACGTTGCTACACTAATTAACTTGTAGTTACGATATGATTGAGTTCTTTACGGTGTTGAAATATATGAGGATGCTGAATCTTTAAATCCTCGTGTGCCACCGCAAAGGGTCTTCATCTTTTATTTCTATTGTTTGAAGATATTGATATACCCAAAAACCGTGTAGTCACCATATCTTCCGTATTCCTGCTGTTTTCATCACATAACAGTGTTTGGTGTTTTGCTACTCTTATGCTACGGTTAAGGAATCCTATGGTTGACTAAACATCAAATGAGGTTAATGATTGTTGTTTAACCTCTTAAACCATCTTAACTCATGTCAAGAGAAATACAACATCGAGTTATAAGGACCTATGCAAAACCAAGAAAGCAACCAAGAATCAATGCACACATAGTTTTAAACTATCAGGGTGACCTAGAGAAGCAGAGAACAAGTGTTAATTCTTAAAGTCAAGATTAGGACAGAACAGGATGTCATGTCAGTGTAAGAGTACAACAATAAAGGGTCAGTAACAGACGTGAAAGTTTTACGACGTGATATGGTCATGTCGAGCATCCTGTCAAGATTATCAACTTAAAGACTGGAATCACTTGAAGCAGACTTTAGAATTTCTTAAGATGTCTGAAGATAATCACTATTTCGTAGAACCCAAGTCTTTAAGGGCATTGTAATTTTCCTTAGTCAATGACCCTCTTTTACGGATCTTTCCTTCATCGTTTCTGTTATTCTACTTGTTAGAACCTCGGGATGAGATTCCTTTAAGGGGGAAGGATTGTAAAAGCCCGTTTTTTGGAAGAACAAAAACACAAAAATGCGAACTTAAAATTTTTTAAAATGGACTTGGAAATCCAAACTCACATGAACCATATGAGTTAACCAATGTTCACTTAAAATAGGGACTTGTTAAAATTTTACCTATAGAACATGGTTGATAATGTATTCGGAACATAAGGTGTAAAATCCTTAATTTCCAAGTATTCACATTTTCAATGAAAAATTAAAGGAGAAAAGAAAACAAAATAGAGAGAAAGAAAAAGGAATTATTCCAACCCTAAAATGAGACATCCAAAAATATTCAAATTTCATGCCGTAAGTTTTTCCATGACCTTCTAATATTCCAAATAGACTCTCGGTAAAGTTTCAAAATTTTTGAAGCACATTTCTCATTTGTTGGACACGTACTGAGAGTTTAATCAACGTCGACTTCAAATTTAAACTTTGTGCTCAACCTTGTCCAAATCAACTCCAATTTTTCCTGAGGTCCCTTATGGTTCAAAAAGGTTAACTTAAAAGTTTCAGGATTTTTGAACCTAATCTACTATTTATTTCCTTGAGTCAAGTATCACCACTTGAATTCAAATTCAAACCTGAGTTCAAATTCAACTTGCTCAGTTTTGAAATCTGATTACACCATAAAATTCTCCACATTTTGTTTAGTCACTGGGCCAAAGTTGAATATTTTTGAAGCTTGTTTGCTATCTCAATTTGCATTTTAAAAGAGAAGGGAGAAAAAGAGTGGGACCCACATGTCATACTTATCCTCAGTACTAGGAAAAAGTGGTCACCACCTGGCAGGTCGGCACCGGCTTCCTCTTTCCTCCCCTGCCTCCACGCAACCGCATGCAGCGCCACCGCGACGTTCCCGGTCCTTATCACCGCGCCCGACCCTCTCGGTCCTTATCGTCGCGCCCGCTCCTCCCTCCGGCTTGCCCCGCCCCCACGGCACCTCGCCTCTCCCAGGCACGCCGCTCGCGCCCACCGCCGCTCGCGCACAGGCCGCCGCAGCCCTAGCTGCCCACGGCGAGGCTTCGCCCCGCGCCCGACAGCAGCGCCGAGCGCTCCCGCGCCCGGAGCCTCACCGCCCGGCGCTGGCCGCGCGCCCGCGCCTCTGCCCGCGCCGGAGTCACCTCCCCCGTCACACCCTGCTGGAAGCGCCACCCGTCCCGGCGCCACATGACCCGCGCGACGCGTGACCACCATCCCGCCTCCCCGCCAGCCGCTCATGACACCGCCGTCCGCGCACCTCCTCGTCTCCCGACCGCTTGCAGCGTCGGTCCCCGCGCGTCGCCCTAGCATCGCCGCCTACGGGCCGTCCCCACGCTCGACCGCCAATGCCAGCGCTCCACCTCGCCTCACGCCCGGCGCGCTCGCCGCCGCCAGTGCCTCCCCCACCGTCCGCGTGCTTCTTCTACGTCCGACCGCCTTCTCCTCGCGCGCCTTGCGCGCCTTCAATCCCGGCCGCCGGCAACCCCGTCGCCACACCTCCCTGGTTCCCGGCCGCCCACGATGCCGCCGATGCCGCGCTCGCCCCTTCACCACAGCAACGTTGCCCTCCCCACCGTTCGCCTGCCATGGCTGAGCGGCGCCGTCCGTGCGCTTTCCCCGCCAGCTCCTCCCTGCTGAGCTGCTCTGTCGTCGGCCCTCCTAGCTCTTGTCCACGGCGCCCCGAGCAGCACCGCCGCCCATGCCCCAAGTCGCAGCCGCGCTCGCGTCCTGCTCCAGTTCACGCGCATGGCACGTTGCGCCGCGCCGTCCTCTGCGAGGGCACGCCTCCGCTGCGTCTCGCCATCCCTTGCTTTCGTTGGTGCCTCGCTTGCGCCGAGGCCCGCTGTCTGCGCCTTAGCCGCGCTTCACATGTGCTGTTTCGGATGCCTTTGTCGACTTGATGTCGTCACGGCGTTCTTCTCACATGCCGCGTCCAAACAGCGCGAGGATTGATGGAGGTGATGTATGAGATGCAGGAACACGCCTTTGACATAATGGTATCGACCATTAATCTAAGGTTAGATCTTATTTTGCAAGAGTGATTGGATCAGTGACTGCAGCCTAGGTGTTCGATGAAATGGTTACAAGGCGAAACTAAGGGTGTTGCTGTTCAATGTTTGTCTGTGGATGTAGGTCTGTTGTGGTGTGGCAAATCGACCAGGATAAGTGCCAAGACGCCCTTTGAATGGTGATGAAGCGACGGAAATCAAGTGCACACCCTAGTTGTTCGGCGAAATGCCTACAAGGTGAGCCTTGCACTGAAATATCTTGCTTGACGTCACCGACGTCCGTTCGTCGTGATCGCTAAGGTTACTCATGTGTCGTCAAGTCGTACGTCCAGTTTCCGCATTGATATCATTCCTATAGGAGTCCCCAAGTTGACCTTCTTTGTCTTTTGGATCGCGTTAACTTATCCGTGCGTGCTCGTGATGCTCCACCATGAGCCGCGTCAACGTCGTTGACCATATGACGTCATCGTGATGTTCGGAGCCATCATCGTGTCCTGGCATCGAGATGAAGGATGCTTGTAACGTACATGATGCTGAAACACAACCACGACACAACAGTCGACAGTCGTTTAGCCAAATTAGGGTTTGATCAAGGCGAGACTCGTCGAGTCCCAGGTGTAGCCTAGATGCTCGATGAAATGCCTTCTAGGTCAAACCGAGTGTATTGGTGACCACCGATGACCTAGGGTAGAATACTGCGAGAACGTTGCGACCGACGAGGAGAACTAGTCCAAGTGGAACCTTGGATAAAAATTTCTTAGTCGTGTCGAGGATGTTTCCTTTTTGTTCATACAATTGCTTACCTAGGTGTACCTCTTCATCGACGGTAGGTTTGTCGAGTCTTTTGTCGACAACTAAGCCGAGTCCCTAACTCTCCGACTCATGAGGTGGTGTTCGAGATTCTGCTCACCACCATTGACGAGTCCGGGTTGTTGTTGACGTCGCTAATCCGATCTTCTCGTGATGGCAAAGCATGATCATCACGACAAGGTCTCGCATCATGTTTGAGTTCCAGGAGTTCACCGAGCTCATCTGGACAATCTTGCAAAGGACACTGTAATAGTGTCATGTAAGCACTTGAACGATGCTCGAGAAGCTTGCCGTAGAAACTACTTTACCTACATGTCATTTGACGTTGTCTCGGTACTCATGCTAGGTTAACGGTGCTTGTAATGACTTCTTAAATCCAAGCCATGTTGATCTCAATTCAGTCCCAAGTGTTGTTAGGTTCCCTCATGGTTCATCCTAAGTCGGGACCCTACGACAACACTGCTCACTTAACTAGGTTTACTCCTTTATGAGTTAAGTCAAGTTCACTGGTCGATTGCTAAATCGCGACCTTCGTCTTGTACACCACTCATACTCAAGCTTTCAATGCCACCTTGACACTTAGGTCATCCTTACACTACCAGTCCAACACTTCCACACCATTCAGCTGTATCGTCCTTGAGTGGCATAGCGTCGAGTGTTGAGTGCCAAGTTGCAATGTGTGCTTACATTGCACCCTTCAATTCACATCTCGATACTACGATGACCACTTGACTCCATCCTTTGTTCATCCACAAAACAGAGGCATATCTGTCCTTCCTAGTCAAACTCTTCATTCTTAGAGCTTACACAACCCCATGGAGTCTATTCTTAAATTACTTAATTACTTAATTACTTATATGCATATCCTATCGATAGGCACGTGCTTATAGGTGATCGACAAGAAACTTCGCTTGGAGGAGAAGGCCAAGGTGTTTCCACTGAAGTTCCATGGCAGGTTCTCCGGAGGAAGACCAATCCCTAACACTTGACATTTATTCAAGTCGCGAACTAAGGCAAGCCTCGGTTTGCATTTAAAAGCTTTACAGAGTTTTTACAGTCTTTATCACATTACGTCATAAGTTTGATGTGTGCATTACGTATAGCGTGATTGATGCTCCACTTGCATGGCCAAAATTCCCAGGGATTGGTTGGAACGAGTTACAATTTGACCTGTAGTAACTGCTTTGCTAATGCATAGGAAATCCGATAGAAGTCGAGTAGTTGGAATCTATTCGCGATAGATGTAGGACATATCTCACAGGATTGGTTAGATAGAAAATGGCTTAATATAATGAAATTGAGACCGGGCAGGGAATGAATAGGAAGCGACGAGAAGTGAGTCTCGGTCGCATAGCCCTGCCTGTGTCGATCAAGGCCCGCTTCATGTGCGGCCCCTTCGGACAAGCTTGAATTGTACCGGCAACATAATGGACATATGGAATCCAATAAACTGATGTAGCTTGGTCACTTGGGTGTCGAGGCATACCGCTCCGTTTTATAGGTGTGGGTTGAGGGCAGCAAGGTGTAAATCCGCTGGTGGGCACGTTAGAGTACACCCCACACAGGGACCTCCTGCTCGTGACGGATCGACCGGTTCGGCATTTGAGTGTCTCGCAATAGGTGGCCATATACGCCTAGTACTGAAGTGTTATGTAGGTACGGGTGTGCTCGTTGACACTTCCGAACGACGTATGTGTCGTGTTGTCCGGGTGTGTCCTGATCGCAATCACCGTCCCTCGCGGTAATAGAGTACCACTTGTCTGTCGCAGTCGTGACGTAGTAAATACTAAAGAACCCAAAAAATACCATCGTATTGTATAATTACTTTGCAACCTTGTATGATTTAGAGATAGTATAATTAAAAGTTTACAGTTTCCCCATACTTTAGCTGTAATAGCATTATGTGCTCTGGGCATGTCATATCATCGGTAAAGCGTTTCTTGTTTGATTTTGGAGCCCATGATGTGCCGTGCTTGGGGAATGTCATTTGCTACTTAAAACATGATTATAAGGATCCACTTGTAGGCGAGTCTTTTATGCCATTCCTTACCTATGTTAGTATTCACCCTGCATATGTCTAGTGAGACGGTTAAGTCTTGCTGAGCCTTATGCTCACGTTTGCGCTTTAACGATTTTTGCAGGTATTAGTTTTATTTCTGCTGTTCAGGTTGTACATGAGACTCGAGGTGTCGAGATAAATCTCATGTGAACCATGCCCCTGCTAAATGTTCTTTTTGTTGCTAGTGAGAAGCATCCTAAGGCATGGATGTATTCTCTCTTGCTTAGTTAGGTGAGATTATGAGTATGTATTTTTCGCTGCGTGTGTACTTCTGTTGTACACTCTTTTGTAAACTCTTCTTATTATGAAATAAAAACATTATATGTTTTGGTATCCTTTCCGTGTGTGCTGTTAGGTGCCGCATCGCACGGCACCACCCAATGAGATCCTCGGAGGTGTGGACTCCGGTCCCCACAGAATATGCTTTACATTGGGCACAACAATCCTTTTTCCAAGGCATAAGGTACCATGTTCATCCTCATCAAATCTGAATTTTCTCCCTTCTTGGGTCCTTTCCTAAATTTCTTGAATTTCCTCAACCTTAGTTTGGCCTTCCCGAATTTCTTGCTCTAAGGTTGGGTTTAACTCCATCATCTCCATCTCATTTACAAACCTGAAGTTCAACCATTCAAACTCCTTACATAACTCGGATGGTAACTCTCAAACTATGAGTTGATGACTTACTCCTTTTCTACTCAAAGCATCGGCCACTACATTGGCTTTTCCCAGATGATAGTTGATCCCCAAATCATAATCTTTGATGAGCTCCAACCATCTCTGTTGCCTAAAATTCATATCCGTTTGTGTGAAAATATATTTAAGACTCTCGTGACTCGTATAAATTTCACACCTATGTCCAAGGATATAGTGTCTCCAAATCTTCAACCCATGTACCACAGCTGCAAGTTCCAAGTCATGCGTTGGGTTATTATGCTCATGTTTCTTCAATTGTCTTGATGTGTAGTCGACCACTTGACCTTCTTGCATCAATACACATACAAGTGCTTGTCTCGATGCGTCGCGATAAATATCAAAACTCTTGCTCACATACGGCAGTACCAAAACTGGGGCTGTTGTCAACCTCTTTTTCAACTCCTCAAAACTGTTTTGACAAGATTGAGTCTATTGGAAAGCCTTTCCCTTCATTAGTAATTCTGTCATTGGCTTGGCTATCTTGAAAAAGTCCTTGATGAATCGACGGTAATATCCAGCCATTCCAAGAAAACTCCTTATTTCCTCTACGTTTTGCGGGGTACCCATTTTAACACGTCCCTCACTTTTCTTGGATCAACCGAAACTTCTCCCTCTGAAATGATATGAACAAAAACGACACTTCCCTCAACCAAAAGTGACACTTGTTGAACTTGGCATACAATTGATGCTCCCTATGTTTCGGCAGCGTAAGCCTCAAGTGTTCCTCATGTTCCTTCTCATCCTTCGAGTAGATCATAATGTCGTCAGTGAACACCACAACGAACTTATCCAAGTACTCCATGAAGACCTTATTCATAAGGTACATAAAGTACGCAGGTGCATTGGACAATCCAAAGGACATCACGGTGTACTCATAAGATCCATACCGCGTCCTAAAAGTTGTCTTGGGTATGTCCGATGGTCTAATCTTCATTTTAAAGTATCCCAACCTCAAATCAATCTTAGAGAAGACACAAGCACCCTTCATCTGATCAGACAAGTCTTCTATGCGTGGCAAGGTGTACTTGTTCTTGATTGTTACCTCGTTGAGAGCTCGGTAATCTACGCACATCCTTTGGGATCCATCCTTCTTGTCCACAAATAGAACGGGCGCTCTCCAAGGTGAAGAGATGGGCCGAATGAAACCCTTCTATAGTTGCTCTTGAATTTGCTTCTTAAGCTCCGCTAATTCCATAGGAGGCATCCTATACGGCCTCTTAGCTATAGGTGCAATTCCAGGTATTAAATCAATAATAAACTCAATGTCTCAATCAGGTGGCATACCTGGCAACTCATCCGGAAAAACATCTAAAAATTCACACACCACCGGGATCTCCTCAATTGCGGCACTGTCCATATGATTCAGCTCCAATTGCTTCGGTGCGGTTTGAGATGCTTCAAATTCTACGGTCATCCCTTCCTCATTGGTCAACTTTACCATTTTCGTGGCACACTCAATAACTCCATTGTGCGTCCTCAACTAGTCCATACCAAGTATAATGTCCAGTCCTTGAGAGTCCAAAACAATGAGGTTGGCGGAGAAGTCTACCCCCCTTATTCTAAGGCTTACTTTTGGACATACTATGTTTGTCCTCATCTCTCCTCCAGGAGAGTTAACCAAAAGAGTAAAATTCATATGAGAGATAGGCAAACTATACTTGGCGACATACTTCGATGCAATGAATGAATCCGATGATCCAGAATCAAACAACATAGTCGCGGGGTTGGAGTTGGCGAGAAACATACCAATGACCACGTCATCCACTTGTTGAGCATCCTCTGTAGAGACATGGTTCACGTTGCCACGAGTAAAATTCTGCTGTCCACGATTCCCTTGTGGTGCTCCTCCATTGGGTCTTGGGTTTTGCCTCGGCGCATTGCTTCCTTGACCAAGGCCTGACTTAGGACATTGATGTAAAAAGTGTCCAACTTCTCCACAAGTATAGCACTTCTTTACTCCACCAGGATTATTGGCGCGAGTTTGGTTTTGAACATTTGCACCAGGATAGTTGGCACGAGGTGCATAAGAAATTGGAGGCCTAGGTGCTTGCATAACAGGGCACTGCTGCACAAACTGAGTTGGGCGCAGTGCAAATCCAGGGCGCTGTATAGGAGCAGACGAGCTGTAGTATGGCGCATTAGGAGGCGCAAAGCGAGGGTGCACATTACTTTCTTACGGTTGTCCTTGATATGGTGCCTTCCCTCTTGTTATCATGTTTCATATAACAAATCTTGTTCTCAACCACAATTGCTTTGTCCACAGGCTTCTGGAAGTTGGCATAATCACAGTTGAGTAGTTGCACTTGGATCTCATTGTTCAAGCCTCTCATGAACAAATATTGCTTCCGGTTGTCCCGACTAACATCCTCAAGCGCATTTCTTGAGACCTGAGTGAATTTGTTGAGATATTCACCCACGCTTGATCTTCCTTGCCCCAACTTCTCAAATTCTTGCCTCTTGAGAATCATAACACCGTCCCGAACATAATGAAAATGGAAGCTCTCTTTGAATTCGGCCCAAGTAATTCTCTCTTGGTTCTCCTGAGCATTGCATAAGGAATCCCACCAATCCGCAGCTGCTCCAACTAGTTCATGTGAAGTGAAAAGCACTTTCTCCAGGTCACTGCATTGGACAATAGCTAGCTTCTTCTCCACAGACTTGAGCTAATCATCCGCATTCATAGGGTCAGCGGCTTGAGCAAAGGTCGGCGGCTTAGTCCTCATAAACTCTTCCAACCGGTTATGAGGAGGCATGGATGGCAGTGGATGCATATGGGGCTGATTGTTGATGTTGCCAGCCTGTAGCTGTCAATTGTCTGTATCATGGTCTGCATGAGCTAGTTTTGCATACCCAAAAGCTACTAAATGTTGATAGCTCCCTCAGCAGGTCCTTGTCCAGTGTTTTTCTGAGGTGCTCCATGGTTCTCCTCCTTATCATTAGCATCCCTCTGGTGGCGAGTCCTCACCATCTAGATAAAAGCAATAGGTAAGAATAAGAAAACGTCCCCAATTATATGCATCAAGAGATATGAAACTAGACAACTAACTAGCCTACTAGGACATGGCAAAACTAAAGCATCCCAAAGTCCTCTATCAAGTACACAAGAAAACAATATAAACAGACATCACACCAACCAAAATCACATTGATTCCTGAGGGCTCCTATGTTCTCTAAAGTGTCCATTCTATCTAGGCTGCGTCCTACGGTCAACCTGGCTCTGATACCAAATTTGTGACACTCGGTCCCAAAGATGAACCAAGTGAACGCATATGTGTGCCCAGTACGTTCAACACACATACACGAGTGCAATCACAAAAGAGTATACAAAAAATTACCACAAGACAAGATTAACTAACCAAATTTTATTACACAAACCATATTATCCTCGAATACAAGTTCTAATGAATCTTAATAACAAGTTCAACTAATGCAGCGGAAATAAACTAAATAAGCAAACTAAATAGCTAGGCAGCATAAGCAATAGGGTATAGCGCAGCTCCAATCAACACCACAGGCAAAGCTGACAGAAGACACGACCTAGAACTCCACATTATCATCGTTATACTCCCAAATCTGACCTGCAACTGTTGGGGGGATTGCAAGAGTGAGTACATGTCGTACTCAGCAAGTGTGGAAAGTATGACATGTAGCTGATACAAATGACGACAATAATACTGGCTGAGTGCTGAAAAGTACATTAAAACATTTGGAAATCAATATGTATTATGTATGTGAAGTAAACCCATCATAGACCGTATAGTCATCATAATACTAGTCCATATCCATTACCATCATCAATAATTCTAGATTTCACCATTTGCCGATAACCATATTCAATACCAGAAATTAATCCATTAACCATTACCAAATCATAGGATTTCCCATCAAATTGACACAAGCATGCAGTTTTGCAAACAAAACATTTATTTCTACTGCTTACATAACTCGGATGGTAACTCTCGAAATGTGAGTTGATGACTTACTCCTTTTCTACTCAAAGCATCGACCACTACATTGGCTTTTCCCGGATGATAGTTGATCCCCAAATGATACTCTTTGATGAGCTCCAACCATCTCCGTTGCCTCAAATTCAGATCCTTTTGTGTGAAAATATACTTAAGACTCTTGTGATCCGTATAAATTTCACACCTATGTCCAAGGATATAGTGTCTCCAAATCTTCAACGCATGTACCACGGCTGCAAGTTCTAAATCATGTGTTGGGTAATTTTGCTCATGTTTCTTCAATTCTCTTGACGCATAGGAGACCACTTGACCTTCTTGCATGAGCACACATCCAAGTCCTTGTCTCGATGCGTTGCAATAAATATGAAAACTCATGCACACATCGGGTAGTACCAAAATAGGGGCCATTGTCAACCTCTTCTTCAACTCCTCAAAACTGTTTTGACAAGCTTGAGTCCATTGGAACGCTTTCCCCTTCATTAGCAATTCCTTCATAGGCTTGGCTATCTTGGAAAAGTCCTTGATGAATCTGCGGTAATATCCAGCCATCCCAAGAAAACTCCTTATTTCCTTTGCATTTTAACACGTTCCTCACCTTTCCTGGATCAACCGAAACTCCTCCCCCTGAAATGATATGACCCAAAAACGATACTTCTCTCAACCAATACTGACACTTATTTAACTTAGCATACAATTGATGCTCCCTTAATTTCTGCAGCATAAGCCTCAAGTGTTCCTCATGTTCCTTCTCATCCTTCAAGTAGATCCTAATGTCATCAATGAACACCACGACAAATTTATCCATGTACTCCATGAAGACCTTATTCATGAGGTACATAAAGTAGGCAGGCGCATTTGTCAATCCAAAATACATCACGGTGTACTCATAAGATCCATACCGTGTCCTAAAAGCTGTCTTATGTATGTTCGATGGTCTAATCTTCATTTGAAAGTATCCCGACCTCAAATCAATCTTAGAGAAGACACAAGCACCCTTTATATGATCAAACAAGTCTTCTATGTGTGGCAAGGTGTACTTGTTCTTGATTGTTACAATGTTGAGAGCTCGGTAATCTACGCACATCCTTTGGGATCCATCCTTCTTGTCCACAAATAGAACGGGCGCTCTCCAAGGTGAAGAGCTTGGGCGAATAAAACCCTTCTCTAGTTGCTCTTGAATCTGCTTTTTGAGCTCCGCTAATTCCATAGGAGGCATCCTATACGGCCTCTTAGCTATAGGTGTAGTTCCAGGTATTAAATTAATAACGAGCTTAATGTCTCGATCAGGTGGCATACCTGGTAACTTGTCTGGAAAAGCATCCAAATATTCACACACCACCAGAATCTCCTCAATTGCAGCACCGTCCATATGATTCAGCTCCAATTGCTTTGGTGTGGTTTGAGATGCTTCAAATTCTATGGTGATCCCTTCTTCATTAGTCAGCTTCACCGACTTCGTGGCACACTCAATAACTCCATTGTGCTTCCTCAACCAGTCCATACCAAGTATGATGTCCAATCCTTGAGAATCCAAAACAATGAGGTTGGCAGAGAAGTTTACCCCCCTTATTATAAAGCTTACTTTTGTACATACTATATTTGTCCACATCTCTCCTCTAGGAGACTTAACCAATAGAGTAAACTACATATGAGAGATAGGCAAACTATAATGGGCAACATATTTCAATTCAATGGATGAATGCGATGCTCCAGAATCAAATAACATAGTCGTCGGGTTGGAGTTTGCGAGAAACATACCAATCACCACGTCATCCGCTTGTTGAGCATCCTCCGTAGAGACATGGTTCACTTTGCCACGAGCAAAATTTTGTTGTCCACGATTTTCTTGCAGTTGTCCTCCATTGGGTCTTTGGTTTTGCCTCAGCACATTACCTCCTTGACCAAGGCCTGACTTAGGGCATTGATGTGCAAAGTGTCCAACTTCTCTGCAAGTATAGCACTTCTTAACTCCACCAGAATTATTGGGGCGAGCTTGGTTCTGAGCATTGGCACCAGGAAACTTGGCACGAGGTGCATAAGGCATCGGAGGCCTAGGTTCTTGCATAACAGGGAATTGCTGCACAAACTGAGCTGGGCGCGGCGCAAATCCAGGGCGTTGAGCAAGCGCAAAAGAGCTGAAGTAAGGTGCATTGGGTGGTGCAAAGTGAGGGCGCACATTACTTCCTTGTTGCTGTCCTTGATATGGTGCCTTCCTCTTGTTGTCTTGCTCCATCTCACAGACCTTGTTCTCAACCACAATTGCTTTGTCCACAAGCTTCTAGAAGTTGGCATAGTCACAATTGAGCAATTGCACTTGAATTTCATCGTTCAAGCCCCTCATGAACAAGTATTGTTTCCGGTTGTCTCAGCTCACATCCTCAGACGCATACCTTGAGAGTTGAGTGAATTTATCGGCTCACATCTTCCTTGCCTCAAGTTCTCAAATTCTGGCCTCTTAAAAATCATAACTCCTTCCGACACATAATGAGAACGGAAGCTCTCTTTGAATTTGGGTCAAGTAATTCTCTCTTGGTTCTCGTGAGCATTGCATAAGGAATCCCACCAATCCGCATGTGCTCCAACTAGTTGATGAGAAGCAAATAAGACCTCCTCCCAGTCACTGGACTGGACAATAGAAAGCTTCTTCTCCACGGACTTGAGCCAATCATCCGCATCCATAGGGTCAGCAGCTTGAGCAAAGGTCAGCGACCTAGTCCTCATAAACTCTCCCAACTGGTTATGAGGAGGTGGGCGTGGTGGTGGAGGCATGTGGGGCTGATTGTTGATGTTACCAACCTGCAGTTGTCCCATAGTTTGTATCATGGTCTGCATAAGTTCGTTTTGCATAGCCAAAAGATGCTCAATGTTGATAGCTCCCTAAGCAAGTCCTTGCCCATTGTTGTACTGGGGTACTCCATTGTTCTCCTCCTCATCATTGCCACCCCTCTGGTTGTGAGTCCTCACCATCTGGAGAAAAGCAATAGGTGAGAATTAGAAAACGTCCCCAACTGTATGCATCAAGGGATATGAAACTTAACAACTAACTAGCCTACGTGGATATGGCAATGCTAAAGCATCCCAAAATCCTCTATTAAGCACACAAGCAAACAAGATATAGCAAACAACACACCAAGCAAAAACACATTGATTCTTGAGTGCTCCAATGTGCTCTAAAGTGTCCATTATATCTAGGTTGCATTCTACGATCAACCTATGGCTCTGATACCAATTTGTGACACCCAGTTCCGGAAATGAATCAAGTGAATGCATATGTGTGCCCAAGACGTTCAACACACATACAAGAGTGCATTCACAAATGGATATACAGAAAATTACCACAAAACAAGATTAATTAACCAAATTCTATTACAAAATTCATATTATCCTCAAATACATGCTCTAATAAATATTAATGACAAGTTTGAACTAATGCAGCAGAAATAACTAAATATGCAACTATGCAGCTAAGCAAAAGGTATATCGCAGTTCCATGCAACACCACAGCCAAAGCTGACGGTAGACACGGCCTAGAACTCCACATTATCATCGTTAAACTCCCAGTCCTGACGGGGGATTGCAAGGATGAGCACATGTCGTACTCAGCAAGCGTGGAAAGTATGACATGTAGCTGATACAAATGGCGACAATAATAATGGCTAAGTGTTGAAACGTACATTAAAAACATTTGAAAAGCAATATAATATATGTATGTGAAATAGTCCCATCATAAACTATTTAATAATCATAATACCAGTCCATATTCATTGTCATCATCCATGTTCCAGATTTCACCATTTCCAATAACCATAATAAATATCTGAAATTTAACTCATAACCAGCCATAACCATTACCAAACCATAAACGTCCCAAAAACCATCCAATACCAAGTTCCCTCTAATCATGGAAGTTGTCCAGGTGCTCATAACCGGGAGCACGGCTACCATGATAGTTTTTAGACACACTCTGCAGAGGTTGTACCACTTTACCCACGTGTTTGTGATTTCATCACCTTTTGATGACTAGAACCTATATTATGCCGTCTCACACTTCCATTGGTGTGCGGCCAATAGATCACAAAATAGCCTTCACAAAGGGATTACTAGCCTATTTAGATCCCACTGAGGTTTCACCGGTGGCGATTCCTCCAACTGAGCACATCTTCAACCAAGGGCCCCCTCTTGAGCCATTCGGATCCCAGGGTAGTCCTTGCAATCATCAACAAACCCAATCTGACTACCCCTTCCCCAAGCATCCTTAATGGTTCAAATAGCACTGGCAAAGCCCTAATTAATTAGCTACGCTGCACCCATACGTGACCTCGTGGTGGCACTGTAGTCCTGACTTATTCTCGCATGAAACGGTCCTTAGATCTAAAGCATGCAAACCACCATAACTTCCAACCCATCCACATACCAGGCTTACTTGGATCACCCATTAACATATCATATTAACCATTTCATGTTAATTATAATCTCATTAATGCATGATTAAATTGTATGTTGTTTTCTCATCCCAATTAATTAATCAAAGCAAAAAGGTATAAGGCCCTTCCCGACTCTCTACTATGAATTCCAGGTGACAAGGGTGGTTAAACAAATCTAGTAAACTTTCTATCATAGGATTCCCATCAAGTTGACTCAAGCATGCAGTTTTGCAAACAAAACATTTATTTCAAAACAGGATCAATATGCTTCAAGGACACTTGCCTTGCTCTTGGGATTGGTTGGGATCGTAGCCTTCAAACTCTTGGTGCTGGAGATCCTCCGCGGCACTCTCTAGCGCAAATCCGTCTAATCCGCACAATAAACATACAAACAAGAAACACAATCAAAGAGTACACAAATATTACTCAATATGACATGACATGCATGATTAATGCTAATGCAAGGTAGAACTTGTTAATGAGTTACTTTTAATGATCACTAACTAGTTCTAATAGCCTTTAACAAGTTTATACAGGTTTGGATGTGATTAGATCTAACTTTAGAATTAATTCAATAGAAATTGACCAGGAAAATCGGACTAGTCCGCTAGGGCCGGACAAGTCCGCACTATGCAAAACTGATGAACTAGGGTTTTCTAGATCGACGTGGATTTGGAGATTAGGGGTTGAATTTACGTAAGGAAAAGAGAATAGAAGGTATACCAGGTGTTTAGAACTCCAAGGAACCAAATATCTTGGAGGTAACACTTGGATCTTGACGATCTAGATTTGATGAAGAACTAGATGGTTGATTGTTGATGAAGAACTCAAAGTTGATGGAGATCTTGATCCTCTTTCGTTTCCTCCTCTTCATCTTGCTTGGGATCTCCTCCTCCCTCCTTGATGGTGGCTCTCCACGAACTAGGGTTTGGGTGGGGTGGAAAAGTGGCAAATAGAGGTCAAGCCAAGGGTGGGGTTGTTTATATAGAGGTGGAGGCTAGGGTTAGATGGGTTTCGAGCTTGAGATGAGTAGAGACCAGTTTAGAGTCCTACATAGGCTCTAAAAGAGTTAGGCACGACGTCCCTAAGCCCACTTAACGTGAAACCCAATAAACAAGTCATAAAACAAAAGATCAACTCGGGGTCGCGATATACCGGACAAGTCCAAAAAGGATCGGACTAGTCTGAAGTTAGTCAGAGAGAAATTGTACAAGTCCGCACTGGACATCGGACAAGTCCGAACTTATCCAGAAAGGAAAACGGACAAGTCCACTTGAATACCAGACTAGTCCGGACAAGTCCAGGGACTTAGCGAAATTTCCAAGGGAGTTGGAACACCGGACTAGTGCGCACTAAGTCGGACAAGTCCGAAAGTGTCCAGAGGAAAAAACAGATTAGTCCACAGCAAAATCAGACAAGTCTGATCGACGTAAGAGAGAAATCGGACTAGTCCGCACCAAAATCGGACTAGTCCGCACTTTCCAAAATTTTTAAGTGCGGTTTTGTTCCAAATCAATTTTGAACTTATTCCTCTTTATGTGGATTAATGTTAAACATGTACATGAAAATATGCAGGGCATGATGCATGAAAATGAGGGTGTTACATGATGGCGCCTAGCCCCCCTTCGGCACCATTGCCGTCCTGCGTGGCTCTACTTTGGGCTACAGGATGGCACCCGGCTGGTGCGGGGTCGCGACACAGAGACGACCCCAAAAGAGGTGTTCGACACAATGTCCAAGGCATGAGGTGACCTGCTATCGGACGACATCTTCAACTTCCCGCGGGCCTGCAAGCTGCTTTGAACAGATCGAGGCTTTGAGATGAAGGTTCTGAAGGAGATGCCCAGCCTGGGCGCGATCGGTCTTGCGCCACAGCAGGTTTGTGATGAGAGTCGGGGTGAAAGTGCATCTAGGATCCCCGTGGGTTTTGGAGATTGATGACGACAATTAAGTGGCTAATGAGCTCAGTGATCTTAAGCACAGGTGTGGACTAAGTGGAAGCACAATCCCTCAAAAAGGAAAAAGATGGAAACGGCGATGTCAACTCGAAAAGGAGAAACTAGGGTCTCTAGTGTGTCGAGTTTAGACTAGCCAAATTTGTGTGAGGATGTGTGTGTAAAGTGCATTGAGATCAAGTTTGGAGCTCAAAGCGGTTTAGAGGTCAAACCTATTGAGAGAAAAGAGTTCGAAGAAGTCTGGCAGTAGGGCCGGACTAGTCTGTGCAGGTGGCCGGACTAGTTCGCCCCTGGCTGGCCAAGTCCGTTTTCAGCCGGACCAGAACGGTCTAACTGAGTTCGGACAAGTCCGTTGTGGAACGGACTAGTCCGGATAGTCTTGAAATGGGTTTTGGGGACTAAGTCCCAAAACCACGGACTTGTCCGTTTTAGTCTGGACCAAGAGGTCCTGACTGATATCGAACTAGTCCGCCCTGGGGGCTGGACTAGTCCGGGTTTGAGAGGAGTCGGTGTTTCAGAGACTAAGTTTGGGAAGGCCGGACTAGTCCGCCCATGGGGCCGGACTAGTCCGTGGTCTTCAGACTAGTCCGTTTTCACACGGAACAAAAGGTTCTGTGTGAGATCGGACTAATCCGGTAAGGGCCGGACTAGTCCGTTGTTGAAGTGACCGTTTGAATTTGAAGTTTGGCGGGTAGTGTGATGATTGACACGCAGAGCGACAGTTGTCAGGGATGTCAGTGGTCCCCTAGGCCGGACTAGTCCGGGCTGTAGGCCGGACTAGTCCGCCCATCTGCTGAAGTCAGCAGTATGGGCTTGGGACATCTATAAATAGAGGACCCCTGGGTTCATTTGAACCAACCTTTGAGCAAGTTGAAACCCTAGCGCCGCCACAGCAACCTTGAGCCCCCAAAAGCCTCCTTCGTGCCCACATTCCCTCTAAAACTAATTCTTGTGCGAATTAGGGTTTGGTGAGGAGAAGAAGAGGAAGAACACCGCTCCTAGGCTCTCGGTTTGATCTCCTGCACTTTGTGAATCTTTGTGATCTGTGGCCTGAGTCAATCTTTGTGATTTGCGGTTGTATTTGTGGTGGGAGCCTCAGATTGTGAGAAGCCCCAACGAATCGTGTATTCACTCTTTGTGATAGTGGAGAACCAAGTTAGGCTCGTGCGGTAAACTTGGTGAGGTAAGGGTTGTTGAACCCGGTCCTTTGTGGACTCCTCAACGAGGACGTAGATTCCTTGTGTGGGACCGAACCTCGGGATAAAATCCTCGTGTCACTTGTGCTCTTATCTTTCATTCATCGCATATTGCTTCTAGGGTTAGTTTTATCGGATTTGTTCATCACCTTTGCTTTATTGTAATCCTTGGCTTCATACTTGCCATATAACTTGTTGAGGTTCACTAAGTTATTCTAACAAACTTTGCATCACAAGAAGTGGACTAAAACTTGTTAGAAACCCCTTTTTTAGGCTCTTCCCTGTAGGTGGGCCGGACTAGTCCACCCCTGTACCAGACCAGTCCGCCCCCTTTGTATTAATCTCGTTTTATTGAGTCATTTCAGGTTGATTATCCTATTCACCCCCCTCTAGGAAACTTTCAATTGGTATCAGAGCAGGACTCTCCCAAAAGAGTCTAACAACTCGGAGAGAAGATGGCCGGAGTGGGGTACGAAGAAGTCTATACCAGTGAGATCCAAGCAACTCCAGAAGAGATTCTCTTCTATCAAGACAAATCAACAGATGACGAAGAAGTTCGCCAGCTCAAGGCGAAACTTCGATAGAAGTTGAAGATTCCCAAAGTTGACACTTCAACCTCCACATCGAGTGGTACAATCAACTACAACCAACAAGGCTACAACTATGAGCGCCTTGTTTCCAACAACCACTACCTTTCTATCCCACTGGGGAAGCCTCCCCAATTCGATGGAACCGACTACGGGATGTGGAAGCACAACATGAAGATCCACCTTGTTTCACTCAATCCCTCACCATGGCAAATTGTGTTGACCGGGGTGCACATCCCTAAGCAAAGATTGAGCTCGTTGAAGGAGAGTTCTGGAGGTCTGCCATTATGGATGGTGAATCTCCCCAAGAGATGTACAACCGCCTAAAGATACTCATCAACAAGAGTAGATCTTACGGCTGTACCAAGTGGACGGACCACGAGGTGGTGAAGAGAATGATTCGGGCATTCATGCCTATGAACGTCTCTCTTTGCTCCATGATCCGAGAAAGTCCGGGGTTTGCCAAAATGACCCCGGAGGAGGTCCTTGGAAGGATCATCAATCACGAGATCATGGAAAAGGAGGCGCTCTTCTACAATGACCTTCAAAGGTTCACCGCCTCGAAGATGAAGAACGTTGCACTCAAAGCAACATGCTCCTCAAAAGAGCAAACAGAAGATGATGAGGAGAGCCTTGACACCGATGAGGAAGAGGCCTTCTTCATCAACAACTTCAAGAGGATGATGAGGAGAAGAAAAGGAAGATACAAGCATGAGGGCAAAGGCAAATAAAAGGCAAGGCCCAAAACCAAGAGGGCTTGCTACAATTGCGGCGAGTACGGACACTTCATGGTAGATTGTCCACATGAAGATGGCAAGAAGAAGAAGGAGGGCAAGGCACAAGAGAAGAAGTTCTACAAGAATAAGAGGCCCTCCGGTCATTCTCACTTAGGAAAGGAGTGGGACTCTAACGATGAGTCCTCCTCGTCCGAAGATGAGGAGAAGATGGCAACCATAGCCATCGAGAGGAGCTCCAAGGGAAGCAAGCTCCTCCCAAATCTCCACGACTATAAGCCAACTTGCCTCATGGCAAAACAAGGAAGAAGAAAGGTAAATTCTAACTCATCCTCTTCCATATCCTCCCATGATGATTTTGATAGTGCTAGCGAAAATGAACATATGTTTAAGGATATAAGCAAGAGCACATTGCGACGAATGAAATTGCTTTCGGATGAGATTTTTGAGAAGGAGGAGCTCTTAGATAGGAAAGAGGACTTGCTTATTCAAGAAAAGGAAAGATGTAAAGAGCTCATTGAGCTCCTGGAGCTTGAGAGAGAGAAGAGCAAGGCATTAGAGCATGAACTTGCTCTAAGCAAGAAAACATGCTCAAGTCTTGAGGAGACAACCATTGAGCTCAAGGACGAACTTGGCAACTTGACAAAAGTTAACAAGATCCTTGAGACTCAAGTTGAATCCCTTAAGACTAATGAAGCCTCTTCCTCCACAAGCTCATCCTCCTCAAAAGTTGCATCCAAAGCAATATCAACTTGAAAATGTTCTAACTTGATTCTTAAATTAACGGATGAGCTTAAGTTGACTCAAGACAAGCAAGCACCTAAGGGTGGCATCTTTGACAAAGAGAAGGTGGCGTATGCACGAAGTGCATACACCAACACAAGACCTCCCAATGTCAAGGATGGTCTTGGTTATACTAAAGGTGGAAGGCAAAATGCCAAAACCTTCAAGTATGGCAAAAACTTGATTGTCTTTGTCAAAGGAAGCTCATCTCCAACTAAAATTGTGAAGAACACCTCAACTAGCACTTACACACCTAAAGCTGAACCGCATCCTCTATTTCATGATTTCGATGCATCATATGTTTTGATAAAGAACAAATATGGCAAAGTATATGCTAGATATGTTGGTCCACTCCGCAAGAGCCCCAAGCCTTGCGTGTGGGTGCCCAAATGCCTTACCACTAACATCAAAGGACCCAACTCCGCTTGGGTACCTAAAAGGAAGGCATAATCTTTTTTTGTAGGCATACTCCTCCGGTGGATCCAAATGGGTGCTCGATAGTGGGTGCACAAAGCACATGACCGGAGAGAGGACGATGTTCGAGGAGTATGAAGAACATGATGATCCAAATGAAGGAATCCTCTTTGGAGACAATAGCCGAGGAAAAATCCTTGGCTCCGGTAAAATTGTCATCTCCCCTCAACAAACTCTTTCTAGCATTCTACACATTGATTCTTTAGACTATAACCTCTTGTCCATATCACAACTATGTGACAAGGGTTATAATTGTGTTTTCACTAATGAGGGTGTGAGCATCCTTAGAAGAAGTGACAACTCAAACACTTTTAAGGGTGTGCTCAAGGGAAATCTTTATCTTGTGTACTTTGCCTCGGATAAAGCTCAACTTGACACATGCTTAATGGCAAAAACCAACATGGGATGGCTTTGGCATAGACGGCTGGCCCATGTTGGCATGAGGAACTTACAAAAGCTTCTTAAGGGCGAGCACATCCATGGCTTGAAGAATGTTGTCTTCAAAAAAGACAGGCCATGTAGTGCTTGCCAAGCGGGGAAGCAAGTGGGAGCTCAACACCCCTCCAAGAACATCATGACGACATCAAGACCGTTGGAGCTGCTACACATGGACCTTTTCGGGCCAATAACCTACATAAGCATTGGCGGTAACAAATATGGTCTTGTTATTGTTGATGACTTTTCTCGTTTCACTTGGGTGTTTTTCTTGCATGATAAGGGTGAAACCCATGGTGTCCTCAAGAGGTTCTTGAGGAGAGCTAAAAATGAGTTCGCCTCAAGAATCAAAGCTATAAGAAGTGACAACGGCACCGAGTTCAAGAACACTCAAGTGGAAGGATTCTTGGATGAGGAGGGCATCAAGCATGAATTTCAGCTCCATACTCCCCTCAACAAAATGGGGTGGCGGAAAAGAAGAATAGAACACTCATCGAGATGTCAAGGACAATGCTTGACAAGTACAAGACATCAGATCGGTTTTGGGCGAAGGCAGTTAACACCGCTTGCCACGCCGTCAACCGATTATACCTCCACCGCCTCCTCAAGAAGACTCCTTATGACCTTCTAGTTGAAATGAAACCAAATATCTCTTATTTTTGTGTTTTTGGGAGCAAGTGCTATATTCTCAACAAGAAGCCTAGGACTTCGAAGTTTGCTTCAAAGTCTGATGAGGGTTTCTTGCTTGGCTATGACTCAAACACCCACGCCTACCGTGTCTTCAACAAAACCTCCGGAATTGTTGAAATAGCACGCGACGTGGTGTTTGATGAAACTAATGGCTAACAAGTGGAGCAAGTTGATCAAAGTGTGCTAGATCAAGAAGACTCTCCACAAGAAGCACTTAGAAGAATGGCACTTTGAGATGTTCGACCACAAGAACAACCTCAATGCTCAAGTGACCAACAACAAGATGATGCAAGTAATCCCCCACGCGATCAAGTTGACGACGGACAAGTGGGACCTCAAAACGACGAAGAAGACGAAAGTCAAGGGGGAGGCATTCATCAAGGGGGAGATCAAGAAGAAGAAGAAGACTATGATGACTCAAGAGCTCAACCTCCACATCCTCGTGTACATCAAAGTGTTCAACGGGATCACCCCATTGACAACATACTAGGAGACATTACTAAAGGGGTAATCACTCGTTCTCGTGTTGCAAACTTTTGTGAACATTACTCCTTTGTCTCTTCTTTGGAGCCCCATAGGGTTGAAGATGCCTTGAGAGACCAGGATTGGTGGTGGCCATGCAAGAGGAGCTTAACAACTTCGAGAGGAACAAAGTTTGGGAGCTTGTCAAGCGTCCACAAGAAAATGTTGTGGGCACCAAGTGGGTGTTCCGCAACAAGCAAGATGAATATGGTGTTGTGACAAGGAACAAGGCACGACTTGTGGCCAAGGGGTACTCACAAGTCGAAGGTTTGGATTTTGATGAAACCTTTGCTCTCGTAGCTAGGTTAGAGTTAATTCGAATATTACTTGCCTTTGCGACTCACCATGATTTTAAGCTCTATCAAATGGACGTCAAGAGTGCGTTCCTAAGTGGCCCAATCAAGGAGGAAGTATATGTGGAGCAACCACCGGGCTTCGAAGACCAATAATTCCCAAACCATGTCTTCAAAATGCGTAAGGCTCTCTATGGCCTCAAACAAGCTCCTAGAGCTTGGTATGAGTGTCTTAGAGACTTTCTAATTCAAAATGGTTTTAAGATAGGAAAAGCTGATTACACTCTATTTATAAAGCACTTCAATGATGATCTTTTTGTGTGCCAAATATATGTCAATGACATTATATTTGGTTCTACTAACAAAGTGTTTTGTGATGAGTTTTCTAAGATTATGACGGAAAGATTTGAGATGTCCATGATGGGGGAGTTGAAGTTCTTTTTAGGTTTCCAAGTCAAGCAACTCAAAGAAGGCACGTTCATAAGTCAAAAAAAGTACACTCAAGACATATTGAAGAACCTTAACATGGACAAGGCCAAACCCATTAAGACTCCTATGGCCACAAATGGACACCTAGATCTCAACGAAGATGGTCCAAGTGTGGACCAAAAGGTATATCGTTCCATGATTGGCTCCTTGTTATATCTTTGTGCATCTAGACCAGATATTATGCTTAGTGTGTGTATGTGTGCACGGTTTCAAGCTGCACCAAAGGTGTGTCATTTGACCGCCGTGAAGAGAATTCTTAGATATCTAGTTCACACACCTAGCCTAGGACTTTGGTACCCCAAAGGATCCAAGTTCAACCTCATTGGTTATTCCGATGCGGATTATGCGGGGTGCAAAGTTGATAGAAAGAGCACATCCGGGACATGCCAATTCTTAGGTAGATCATTAGTGTCTTGGTCCTCTAAGAAACAAAATTCCATTGCTCTTTCCACAGCCGAAGCGGAGTACGTCGCAGCCGGAAGTTGTTGTGCACAACTTCTTTGGATGAGACAAACTCTAAGGGATTATGGTATAAACTTGCGCCATATTCCTCTCCTATGTGACAATGAGAGCGCCATCAAAATAACCCATAATCCATTTGAGCATTCAAGGACCAAACATATAGACATTAGACACCACTTCTTGAGAGGTCATTCCTTAAAGGGGGACATAGTAATTTCCCATGTGAGAACCGAGAACCAACTAGCCGGCATATTCACCAAGCCCCTAGATGAGAAGCGATTTTGTGAGCTTAGGAGTGAGCTCAATATCTAAGATTCTCGAAATGTGGCTTGAAACATGCACATCTGAATGTTTCCTTTTGCCTTATTCAAAATAATGCATGTGGTTGAAAAATTCATCTCTATCTCAATTCTCTCCAGAATATTTGAAAAACTAGTGACTTTGTGAGTTATGGTCATAGTTTGAATGTTGATTGCTTACTGACCATATTCACAAGGTTTTGTTGTGAAATATGTCCAAAAGGATCATTTATAGTGGCTAAAACTTAAATATATATGTTTTCAGCCTCCTAGGACCGGACTAGTC
This sequence comes from Tuctoria greenei, assembly GCA_036927565.1. Taxonomy (NCBI): domain Eukaryota; kingdom Viridiplantae; phylum Streptophyta; class Magnoliopsida; order Poales; family Poaceae; genus Tuctoria; species Tuctoria greenei. The sequence goes on along the minus strand of JAYESD010000001.1, from coordinate 49,217,930 downwards.
CGCCCTATGGCCGGACAAGTCCGAATCCGGACTGGTCCGGGTCTGGTCCGCTGACCGGACTAGTCCGGCTCCTCTACCGGACTAGTCCGGCCCCTGGAGACTTAAACCCCCAGGAGGCGGCCCGACTCCTCCTCTCCCGTTCTCTAGCCTCCCTCTCTCCTTCACGCTCGAGACTCTCCTCTTTTGGGCGATTTTCACTTTCCTCCACCAAAAACCGATTCCAATCCGTGCATTGGACTCCTTGGAGGCAAATGAGACCTTTCCCAAACATCCTCAACGCGATCCCTCCCCGATCTAGTCAATTTTTCAAGATTTGAAGAGGTATTTCTCTTTTTTCAAAAACTAGCCTCATTCTTAATTCATTAAGTTTTTGGTAGATGCCTCTTCATTAAAGTTGCCTCTAGTGACCTTGTGATCATAGCCTAGGAGTATTGCGACTTGATTCCAAACTTTCTCGAAAAACCGTTAGAGTTAGGGTTTAGCCTGTGCAAACCGGACTAGTCCGCCCCTGGAGCGGACAAGTCCGGTCTGCACAGGTCAAACTCACACTTTGGTTGTTTTTTTTTGTAAATTCTTTCGCATTATTCAAACTCGACCTTCTATCTTATGGACTCTATTCCTTTTAGCTAAAATGGCTGCTCCTCGTCGTTCCGCTTCTCCCCCCACTGGCCCCGAGTGGGAGGCAGAGCAACTTCGTCTCGCCAAAGAACATGCAAGAGCCGAAGTTGAGGCTACGTAGAAGTATCTCGAGCAGCATGAGAAAGAAAAAGCAACCAAGAAGCAACAAGCTGCTCGGGCCGCAGCTTTGGCCTATGACGAAGATGAAGCAATGGCTCGGGCCACTGAGGAGTCCCGAAATGAACTTCGGAAGAAGAAGCAAGAGGAGCGTGAAGCTCACAACTCTCAGGCCACTGCTGCTGAAGTCTCCAAGAGGAAGAGACTTGTATCAATTGGAGAGAAAGACAAAGGCAAGCAGCCAGCCCAAGACGAGATTGTTGAACGCCGGATTGAGAGATATCCGAAGAAGGGCAAGGCCCCGGCTCTTGCTGAGCCAAAGAAAAAGAAGCCCTCGGTGAAGGCCTCGGCTGCGAAGGCCAAGGGCATTGCTATTGGAGGAAAAGGAAAGCCAAACCAATTGGCCCCTTGGAAGTGCACACTCATGAAAGGAATCCCAATAGGCAGCGTGACATGGCTGCAAATGTTTTCCAAGGGAAGGGAGCGGAGAAAGCTCGAAGGTTCCGGACGGACAAGGTCTACAAGTATGAGAGGAGCACCGTCGACCCTTGGTTTTGGTTTGAATTTCATTGCGATTATTATCGTCTTGTCTACCAAAGCATGCAGAAGCTTGTGATCGAGGCACAGTGGGTAGACTGGGAGTACATGGCCAAGAAGCAACATTCTGCATTTGACACCGTCATTGACGCTGCTGAGCGCCATGAACTCAAGGAGATCATGGGGTTCAAGTATGACTGGAATGTCGAAGTGATCCTGCAGTTTTACTCCACTATCTACTTCACCACCTCAGGTGACCGGAGGATCATATGGATGACTCATGGCGAGCAATACTCAATCACTTTCGCAGAATTTGCCAAAATTCTAGGGCTTGAGGCACACTTGGACCATGAGATCATTATCTCTAACCTCAAGGCCGTTGACCGAGATGAGCTGGCATACATGTACCCCAGTCATGTCCAATTTAATGACGGACATGCTCGCAACATCAAGCCCTTCTACAGCATCATGAACAGGATCCTAAGAAGGACAATAGCACCAAAGGATGGTGATGCTGGGGGATTCAAGGAAACTTGAGGCACTTGCTACTTTTTGTTGATGGGGAGGAGAAATTCAACCTCGTCGATTACATCTTCGACGATATCTTCAACATCTCACATACCCCCAATTGTGCTTACGGGTATGCCCCCTACATTATGTGCCTCATAGAGAAGGTGTCGGGCTTGTCCTTTGTCAAGGACGTGTTGCATCGCCCGCTTCATCCTCAGCAGCCCCCGAATGTGCTGGCTCCCCCTCGCCAGAAGAACGCAGACCCTCCATCTCGCCCCGTGGCGCCTCCTTCTCCGCCTCCGCCTCAATCGATGAGCGCTTTCTTCAAGTGCTTCAAGGTGATCTTCACTTCCCGCTGGAAGCAGGAGATTAGGAACCAAAGGGCACACAAGCACCAAGAAAAGTACCTCAAGGCGGTGTGTGACAAGCTAGAGGTTCCTATGTCCTCTCCCGAGGCGAGCGACGGGGAGATCACTCCTTTCCCCAACTTCACCGCCGACGAGCTCGCCCATCTCCAAGAGGACAGAAGCTCTTCCCGGGCAGCTCCTTCGGCTCGTGCCTCCGATAACGATGATGACGATGAGGATCATGAGGACCCGGAGGCCACAGAGAGGGACTCCCGCGACGACGACGATGACGAGGAAGACGACGACTAGGCTTTCAAGGTCATGTTTCCCTTCTTATTTTCCCTTTTTGGTGACTTGATGCCAAAGGGGGAGAGTTAGTTGGGAGTCAGTCGGGAGAGATAGTCAAATAGGGGGAGAGTTGAATGTAGTTCTTATTTTGGATCCGTGGACATGTTGCACTCCTTATTGTAATATCTATGTTATGTCAAATGTTTAAATTTGTGCAAGACTATGCTCTTAATGTTAAATATCACATATGATGCTTTGAATTTCTATCTTTTAACCATATTCATGCCTATTATGTCTTGTCACAAATTGTTAAGCACAACACATAGGCACCCCACCATAACGTGTGTGTGTGTGTATGAAGGACTTCCTCAATCTCTCTTTTATGATGCATTCATTGAGGGGGAGTCACTCATACACCCGCACATTATGAAAACCACAAATTATACTATCTTATATGAAGACTTAATGTGTTGTCATCAATCTCCAAAAAGGGGGAGATTGAAAGTGCATCTAGGATCCTCGTGGGTTTTGGATGATTGATGACGACAATTAAGTGGCTAATGAGCTTAGTGATCTTAAGCACAGGTGTGGACTAAGTGGAAGCACAATCCCTCAAAAAGGAAAAAGATGGAAACGGCGATGTCAACTCGAAAAGGAGAAACTAGGGTCTCTAGTGTGTCGAGTTTAGACTAGCCAAATTTGTGTGAGGATGTGTGTGTAAAGTGCATTGAGATCAAGTTGGGAGCTCAAAGCGGTTTAGAGGTCAAACCTATTGAGAGAAAAGAGTTGGAAGAAGTCTGGCAGTAGGGCCGGACTAGTCCGTGCAGGTGACCGGACAAGTCCGCCCCTGGCCGGCCAAGTCCGTTTTCAGCCGGACCAGAAGGGTCCGACTGAGTTCGGACCAGTCCCTTGTGGAACGACTAGTCCGGATAGTCGTGAAATGGGTTTTGGGGACTAAGTCCCAAAACCACGGACTTGTACGTTTTAGTCCGGACCAAGAGGTCCTGACTGAGATCGGACTAGTCCGCCCTGCGGGCCGGACTAGTCCGGGTTTGAGAGGAGTCAGTGTTTCAGAGATTAAGTCTGGGAAGGCCAGACTAGTCCACCCATAGGGCCGGACTAGTCTGTGGTCTTCAGACTAGTCCGTTTTCACACGGAACAAAAGGTTTTGTGTGAGATTGGACTAGTCCGGTAAGGGCCAGACTAGTCCGTTGTTGAAGTGACAGTTTGAATTTGAAGTTTGGCGGGTAGTGTGATGATTGCCGCACAGAGTGACAGTTGTCAGGGACGTCAGTGGTCCCCTAGGCCGGACTAGTCTGCCCATCTGCTGAAGTCAGCAATATGGACTTGGGACCTCTATAAATAGAGGACCCCTGGGTTCATTTGAACCAAACTTTGAGCAAGTTGAAAACCTATCGCCGCCACAGCAACCTTGAGCCCCCAAAAGCCTCCTTATTGCCCACATTCCCTCTAAAACTAATTCTTGTGTGAGTTAGGGTTTGGTGAGGAGAAGAAGAGGAAGAACACCGCTCCTAGGCTCTCGGTTTGATCTCTTGCGCTTTGTGAATCTTTGTGATCTGTGTCCTGAGTCAATCTTTGTGATTTGCGATTGTATTTGTGGTGGGAGCCTCAGATTGTGAGAAGCCCCAACGAATCGTGTATTCACCCTTTGTGATAGTGGAGAACCAAGTTAGGCCCGTGCGGTAAACTTGGTGAGGGAAGGGTTGTTGAACCCGGTCCTTTGTGGACTCCTCAACGAGGACGTAGATTCCTTGTGTGGGATCGAACCTCGGGATAAAATCATCGTGTCACTTGTGCTCTTATCTTTCATTCATCGCATATTGCTTCTAGGGTTAGTTTTATCAGATTTGTTCATCACCTTTACTTTATTGTAATACTTAGCTTCATACTTGCCATATAACTTGTTGAGGTTCACTAAGTTATTCTAACAAACTTTGCATCACAAGAAGTGGACTAAAACTTGTTAGAAACCCCCTTTTTAGGCTCTTCCCTGTAGGTGGACCAGACTAGTCCGCCCCATTTGTATTAATCTTGTTTTATTGAGTCATTTCAGGTCGATTAGCCTATTCACCCCCCCTCTAGGCAACTTTCACGGGGCTTGGCCATCTTCGACTTTTCGGAGGAGTCCACACCTTCTTTAGGCTCTGAAGCTTCTAGGGCGGAGGCACCCACTGTCGGAGGGAAAGTCAAGGCACCTGTCCCTGACAGGGGCAAGGGGAAGGCACCGGTCCCCGGCACAGGCAAGGGGAAGGCCTTGGTGGTCGAGGTTGTGAAGGAGAAACGCCCTCGATCGCCACTGAGGGCGCTTTCGCAGGTGGCCTTCAATCCAAGTCAACATCCCCCGGCACGCCCCTCTTCAATATTGGGTGTTGGCGGTTCATCGGGAGGGGGGGAGGGGGGGCTCGGTCCGTCAAACGATGGATCTGCCGATGTCGGCGGTTGGCATGCCATCCAGCATCCCTGTCGCTGGCAGCATCACACCTACGGAGCCTCAAGCGAAAAGTCCTCAAGCCGACGACGTCGGTAGCTCGGGAGGAGGCTCCGGGAGTGGCTCCGTCATAGTTGGTGGAGGCACACTGGTGCAGGGTGGCGGCATTGTTGGTGGTTTTGGCAGAGGCCCGGCTAGGATGACCTCGCCTGTTATGCCATCGTCATGGCCTGCGGCTTTAGGGTCGCCGAAAGTGGAGGCTCGCTGGAGCTTCTGGGGACGTCGATTAGGCATTCTTACCAGCGCTTGCTCTATTATCTCGCCTGCCTTTGTTGATTGGTCATGGCTTATTCTTGATTTGCAGGGATACGTCAGCTCTTCTGAGGCCCTTACGCCGTGGGTAGTGCCTGAAAGGACTTCAAAGGTGGCTATGGAGGCTACGGCTGCGTAGGTAGGGAAGCCTGCCAAGCTTGTCCAGGGGAGCGCTTCTCCGGCGTCTATGTCTGGCGCGGGTGGTGAAGCATCTATGGCTGCATCTCCAGCTGCCGTGCCGGATGTATCTCTAGCTGTTGCGCCAGGGGCACCATGGGCCATCGTGGCAGGGGCCCCTCCTACTGTCGTGGCAGAGGTAATGTCAGAGTCGGCTCCAGGGGCTGAAGGCCTGGCCTCCACTGCTGCTGAGCCAGCGGGCGGCTCCTCGAGTGATGGTGGCGCCGCTGCTTCCGGTGGAACCGCAACTTCTACTCTGTCTCTGGGGGCAAGATCCCCGGTACTGTGGCCTCGCCTTCACCGCCACGGGAGGGAGAGGTACCCGAGATGATCACTGGATGGCCTTCCCTAACTTCGGTGCAGCCGGAGCGCCTCTCTAACGTCATGGACTTGACACAGTCCAGCATCATTCAGGTGCAATCTAATCTCCATCGGGCATAGGAGGCTATTGCCACGGAGTGGGAGAAGCCGCATGCTGAGGGTGAGCGCCTCCAAGGATGGGAGGGTCTTCTGGGGTCCAGGATCACTGAGGCGATGGCGAAGTACTAGAAGGAGAGCAATGGAGCTTGAGGTGAGGCACCGCTTGGTGAGGGCCACAGACGCCTTGTCCAAAAAGATTCTAGCCGACACCAAGGTGGCCAGTGACGTGGCTGACGCCCGCCTGCGTGCTCTTGAAGAAGGTCGAGAGGCCCTGAGTCGCTAATAAGCCGTCGTTGCCAAAAGGAGGTTGCAGTCGTCGAGCAGTAGGTGACGGCCTAGGCAATGATGGCTCGGGCTGAGGCTGATCGGGACAGGCTGCAATCCCAACTTGAAAATTTTGAGCTCCAGGAGAAGGACTTGTCGCGGGACCGGGCGCAACATTCAACTTAGCGTTAGTATCTTCTCCTACACAATCTCGACGTCCAAGCCCGGGAGTGCTCGATGGAGCGCCGCACCCAGGAGCTCGATCTGCAGGAGCGTCAGCTGGCTCAACACATTTGAAGCCGAGTGTACGGCAGTGGCAACCCATGTCCTGGTGTGGTACCAGAGCTAGTACCCTGATCCTCCCCTGGAGCCAGTTTTTGAGGGTCCTATCGAAGAGTGCGAGGAGGCGGTAGCGGCAGAGGTCAAGAAATGTGAAACATGTCATCGCGCAATTCTCTAGGGGTTGAGGCTGGCAGCCCGACTTTGTATCTGGGTTTCTCCCCTTTGTAAATATTCCTTAATGAATATAAATTTGTGTTTGGCTTCTTGGCTTGTCTTTGTGCTTCTCAACTGTTGCTCTGAGTCCTTAGTTGCATAAGGGTTTGCAGAACCTTTGTCGAGCCTGTTAGCTTTTGAGGACCAACAGTTGCACCATTGATATGGCCGAGATGTTGCCCATTGACTTCCTGCCTATGGAACCCTCTTGGAGGCCCCATGGTAGATGTGGTTAGTTTGCTGGACACATCTACCATTTTGATTTGCAGGAGGTCTTCAACGTGCCCCCAGCAGAGCAGGGTAGTTGGAATGTCGTAGTGCCACCAATTGCAGGAGCAAGACGCTCCGCCATCGCCCACCACCGTCGGGGAGACGTCGATGGCAGTTCCCTTGGAAGGTGCCGGAGCTGGGCGCTCCGGCGTCGTCTGACATCGTCGTAGAGTCATCGACGGCAGGCACCTTGGGAGGTGCCGGAGCTGGATGCTCCGGCACCGTCCACCATCATCATAGAGTCGTCCACGGCAAGCCTCTGGTGCACAGGCTAGCGCAAGAGAACCCTGTTAGTGAATGTGACCTAGAGGGGGGATGAATAGGCCTTTTTGATTTTCGATCAGATCCTGCAACACTTAACAAATTGATCAAATCTCGAGATATCAGACTAGTCCGGTCGAGTGCGGACTAGTCCAGTGTGTACCCACTTGACTGATCAAATTTCATCGATTATCTTGATCCCAGGATGTATGCAGCGGAAATATACTAGTAATTGAAGTATCACACTACTATGAACTAGGGTGTAGCACAAGTTAATCTTATATTCAATGTTTCAACATAGAGTGAATAAGATTGATTGAATCCCTAGATAGATATGAAGATTAAAAACAATATGCCCAAAGTAAGACACAAGCTCTTTATCCCGTGGTTCGGTTCCCACAGAGGCAACCTACATCCACATTGAGGAGTCCACAAAAGGATCGGGTCTTCTCCAACCCTACCCTCGTCGAATAGCCACAGAGGCCAATCCTCTTCACTAATCACAAAGGGCAAATAACTAAATTCAAGGGTCCTTCTCACATGTTGAGGGCTCCCCAAGATTACAAGATGCGCACCACCAAGAACACACTCTTAATATCACGATGAAAACCACAAGGGTGTGCTAGGTAATCAAACCAAGAGCTCAATGAGTGAAGAATCATGTCTCTCTAATGATCCAAAGTGTATCCTCAAGGGATTGATCTTTCTTGCGTTGGATTTTGTGGAGAGAGGTGTTTTCTAGGCTCTTGGAAGATGTGACGGTGCAGGGGGTTGAGAGGTATGTGAAAGATGGGCTGTGCACACCTATTTATATGGGGTTTCCAAAAGTTACCATTAGGTTTTAGAAAGATCGGACTAGTCTTTGGTGGTCACCGGACTAGTCCGGTGTGCTGCGTGTAGGAAACCCTGGGTGTCCTAAAATATCGGACTTGTCCGGCTAAGAGCGGACTTGTCCGATTTTGGTTCTGGAAATCTTCGGACTAGTCCGATAAATATCGGACTTGTCTGGATATGTGAAACCCTAAGTGAATTTGGGGAACAAGTCCGCACTTGGAGGACTTGTCCGATTTAGGTCGGAGGGTTTTCGGACTTGTCCGTGCTAATATCGGACTTGTCCGATTAACATCAAAAAGATATCGGACTAGTCCGTTGTGTTATCGGACTTGTCCGATTATGTGCAACTTGTGAAGTGTTTGGGGGACTAGTCCGCACTAGGGAGGACTAGTCCGTTTCTAGTCAGAGAGATATCGGACTAGTCCGTGGTGATATCGGTCTAGTCCAGCCAATGAAAAACTGGACTGTGAGGACAAGTCCGCACTGTGAAGACTTGTCCGATCTTTGCAGAAAGATATCAGACTAGTCCGGGGTTAGTCGGACTAGTCCGGTCCTGTATAAATTTGTGCAATGTGTGAGATTATTTGTGCTTGAGCTCTTGGGGTGTGTTTCCTTAACACACTCCATACACAATTATCTAGTACACTTGTTTCTTGAGATCTTTTCCGCATTGCTCCTCATTCTCCTTTCTTTTTGGCACCTTGCTCATTTTCTCATTAGAACATGTGCTCATCTCAACAATGTGGTTAGGATCTCATTTGCTTGTCATAAATCAACCAAAACCCACAAGGGATTCCTAGATGCAGTTTCAATCTCCCCCTTTTTGGTGATTGATGACAACCAATTGATATTTCACAAAATATGATAAAAAGTTGAGATTTTCATAAAGTGTGCACATATGAGTTTGAAACGCATTAAGCAATGAAAACATAAGTCATATGTGCACTCTTTATGGTGGGATGCAAAACAAAGTATGTATAAACGATAATCATGATGAGAATGACATAATTGGCATCAATATATCAACAACAAGCATATATGTCATTTTTAGAGTAAAATCACAAATTTCATCAATATCTTCATAAGCAGTTCATAACATTGCATCACAAGACCAAAAGCACCAAAAGAGCAAAATATAAGATTTAAAACCCACAAAGAGACAAAATATACAAAAAGATAGCTCTCCTCGCAGCCTACAACTAAAACCTAAGACTCCTTATACTCCCCCTCAATCTCTCCCCCTTTGGCATCAAGACACCAAAAAGAAGTAGAGGAGGGACCTAAGGTCTTCAAGCCCTCGCTGTCGGTCCTCTCATCGTCTTCATCTTCATTCTCGGGCTGATGAGGAGGAGGAGGAGGAGGAGGAACGGTACAACTCGAGTCCCCAATGCCAAAATAGGCAAGCTCGGAGGGAGTCAAGGGCCCGAGCTCGGTGAAATTAGAATCAGAATCATCAGAAATGACTGGAGATCCAATGGGCTCGATCTCTAGCTTTTGGCAAATTTGCTTCACATTCTCTTTGACCTATCTCATATCGGCCTTTCTCCTCTTGTTTGGCTTGTGGGCTTTCACTTCAGACTTTTTGCAAGAGGCAAAGATAGCTGACAGGTACTTCAAGATGCCACCTGGGGACCCCTTTTAAGGAGGGGCCCTAGTGGCGGTAGCAGCCCTAGCATCTCCTCTAGCTCTCACTGGAGCCTCAGGACTAGAAGCTGGAGAGGTAGCAACATGAACACTTGCTTGTTGAGGCTTCTGGGGCCTCAAGGGGAGGTGCTCCACATCCTTGATGAACTCGATGCCTGTGACCTTTTCAATCATAAACATCATATAGGGGGCATAGCCACAAGATCTGTTCGGTGTTCAAGAGATGTTGACCATATCGTTCCAAATGTAGTCAAAGACATCAAACTTTCTGTCTTTGCTTATGACCTTCATCAAGGTCCTGAGGTAGCCTTGCACACTTCCTGCATCCCCATCCTTCAGGGCAATGGTCTTCCTAAAGACCCTGTTCAGCACCACAAAGAAAGGCTTCATGTTCTTGGTGGAAGGAGGATTGAACTTTAAGTTGGGTTCATAAAGAAACTTCATTATGTCCTTCTGAGTGACAACAATGTTGTGAATTATCAAATTGTCATTGCTGCAACTTTCAAGATGTAGCAATCTTGCAAAATCTTCATAAGTGATGGTGTACTTGGATCCATGATTCATCCAAGTCACCCTTTCTTCCTCATCACTAGCAAAGTGGCAAGTAGCATAAAATTGCATGATGACCTCGTCATTCCAATTGTTTCGGAAGGCAAATAGGCCCTTCAAACCATGCTTCTCGATTGCCTGGACTACCTCCACAAAAGGTGAGCAACCCTTCTTCTCAAAATGCGCCCAATCTATCCATTGGATGCGCACCACAGGGATCTTCATTGGGAGATAGACAGTCTTGTAAAAATCTGTAGGAAAATTACTCCAAAATCTCCCATCAGCAGCCTGCTTGGGTCGGCTGTAACAATCAAGATTCCTGAACTTCACAGCCGTGTCGCTGCCCTTTCCATTGAATCTCTCCTCCGCGGGATCCCGGGCCCCGTCCCTTGGAGCTGACATCTCTAGGGGGCCAATCGGGCCCGTTGCAATCCCTTTGCCTTTGCCCTTTGCTTGGCGATCACTTGCCGAGCTAGGGCCACCTCCGGCTAAATCCTTGGAGGCAGGCTTCTTTGCAAGCACCTTCAGTCGAGCCTGGGGAGGAGAAGGAGCCAGCTTGGATGGGCGCTCTTGGCGCTTCTTGCTTAGGCCCGTCGACGACCGAAGCACGGCTTCATGGTCCTTCTCGGTCTAGAAATCGGAGATTTCGTCGTTGGTACTTGACATTGTCTTGAGAATGGATTTCACAAGGTATTGATGAGAATAGATGACAAGGAATTGCATTGAGGAATTAAGAAGTTAGGGTTGAGTTCAGAAAAATCGGACTAGTCCGGTGTACAGGCACGGACTAGTCCGGTTGACTGGACTTGTCTGTAAATGGACCGGACTAGTCCGGTATTCAACCTCTAAAACCCTAACTATGAGACAAATGGTGATTGCTAATGAACAAATAGCTTAGCATGAATGTAATACATCAAGGAAGCATGTATATGGTGAAAGGAACTAAGCTAGTTAATCAACATTGAAGGAAATAGCGATTTCTAGGGTTTGGGATGAGATTTTATGGAAAGACATTGATTCTCAGAGATGTAGGGCTTGAAAGAGCGGACAAGTCCGTTGTCTTCAATCCCTGAGCAATGGAGGTTGTTTTCCACAAAAATCCGAGGAGTTTTGATGGAGGATGATGGAAATCGCCTTGGGGAGCTCGAGCGTGGAGAGAGAAAGCTTGAGGCAAGTGTGGGGTGAGGAAGATTAGGGTTTGGCGGCGGCTAGGGTTATGGAAACGAAAAATCGACTTGTCCGAAAATGATCGGACTAGTCTAACTTTTCCAGAGCCTATATCGGACTAGTCCATGGTCTGGCGTACTAGTCCGGACCTACAGTCACTCTGCGAACTAGTGTGCATGGGCGGACTAGTCCGGGCAACCATGGACTAGTCCATAGTCACCAGGGAAGAAATGCTTAGCCCATTTGTATATATTTGAAGGTACATGTCGGCGGTTGGAGCCGGCAGATCTCCCTACACTACTAAAGTGATAGGGGAGTTTGATGTTCGGTGTGGGCGCGCGGAGATTCAAGACGGTGAATAGGAGTTTGACACAGGAGACACAAGAATTTACGTGATTCGGGCCGCCTGAGCGTAATACCCTACTCCACGGGTGTGTTGGTGTTGTATTAGGAGTATGAACTTGCCACGAGTGTATGGGGTGCATGAGTTCGTCTGTGAACGTCCCCGCGTGTATCGTTGGCCTGTCCTTTTATAGTACAAGGACAGGCCGTTACAAGTTAGCCTCGCCCGACATGTGGCCCTGGCGGTTACTAGTATTGATACATGCTTAATTGCTCTTAATGATCCTGTAACGGGCTTTAGCAGCACCGTTACTGGTGTTAGGATCGTCCGTTTAAGTGTCATTAATATGGCATTAATGACACTTAATCGGGTCTTGAAGTCCTTGGCTCTCCTTTGAAGATCCGGAGCTGTTACAAGGTCTTCCGGAGGTTAGAGGCTGAAGGTCCGACGATTGAACACGTGGCAGCTCCGGAGCTTGCTGTGGGAAGCAGGTAGCTCCGGGGCTACCCGACACGTGTCAGGTCCGGAGCTTCTCTCGGTCTGGGGTTAAGCCCGGAGGTGCCATTTGGGTATGTGGCCCGGAGCTTCCCCCTTGTGGGCGGTAGCTCCGGTTTGGCAGTACACGTGGCAACCCAGGGATTAACCATGTTGGAGAAGCGGGTCCGGTTATGTCTGACATGTGGGCCTCCGTGGGTCTTCAAACCAAGTAGATGACTTTCCTTTGAAATCTTTGTAACCTCAAGGGGTGTACGGTTTCTAGGGTACCGACAGTGGCCCCCTGGACCTACCTCCGAGGAAGATCACTGGGGTGAAGTCATTTCGTCGGAGGTGGGTCCATCCTCGTGACTCTTGAACTGAGTCTTCAAGGATCTTCAAAGGTGCTGTTGGCAGGGATTTACAGTTAGATCCCGCTGCGTGGCGCACCTCATGCGGCAGATGAGATCTTTGACGTGCGGATCTCACGCAATTGAAGGTCACCAGTTCCCGATACGAAAACCGTATCGGTTCCGCGCGCCTTGTCAGGCCGCCACCTTTGGGTTTCCCACCTCGTGATGACAACCGTTCGCATGGGTAAGAGCCTCGACTTGATCGTCGGGGTGGTCCCGGGCCCTCTTGTCATCGGCTGGGTTCGATTCTTGAGTGGTATCTTTGACTTCCCTGTGGTTTCCATCCAAGCGTTGCGAGGGCTTACTTAAGAAGGAAAGCGCGCACCGTCGGGAGTTCTTTACGCCTCTCATCTGATCTTGCGCTCAAACTCCCAACTCGTTCTTCGCTCCTCTTCTCTTGCCTAGCTGTGCCGCGATGGAGTTGGGTCTGCGCGAGAGTCGCTTGAAGACCGACGGCGATTTGAAGAAGGTCTGGGCCCTCATGGGGTGGTCCTCGGACTTCTTCAACCGCTTAGTCCGTGTTGGCGGAGAGCTCCCCTTCGAGAAGGAGCGCCCCGGAGAAATGGTGTACTTTTCTTCGTACGCCATGGTGGGGTTGATCCCACCTTTTTCTTCCTTCTTCTTGATGTTGCTAGACTTCTATGGTCTGCAGCTATACCACCTTGGCCCTCACTCCATTCTCCTCGTGTCTATCTTCGTCCACTTCTGTGAGATGTGGGTGGGCATTCCCCCCTGCATCGAACTCTTCCGGACCTTCTTCACCGTCCACACCACTGGCCGGAGCAATGAGTACCTTGGCTTCTACTACTTCGTGAAGCGCAAGAAGTGCCCATTCAAGTACCTCTGTTCGTTTCCTTCCGGTAAGTGGGATGACTGGAAGAAAGATTGGATAGTCGTCAGGGTGGAGGAGCACGAGAGGTTGGAGCTGCCCGACGGTCTGCCCGGCATCGACACGACGATCTGGAGTGAAGCTCCGGTGCTGGCGGAAGCTTTCAACCCCGCCTTGACCAGGATCCGCCAATGCGTGGAGGGAGGATTGACTCCTCAGGCGGTATTTTGCAATTTCCTGGTCAATAGGTGGGCGCCGCTGAAGAGGAGGGAGAAGCTCGCTTGGGCCCTCAACAGCATGATGGACGAGGACCGGGTTGAGACCGAGTTGAAGTCCAACATGGTGGAGAAAACCTTGGAGTTCCACCTCAAGAAATTCCAGCACGACATCGACGTCGACGGTGATGACTTGACTCCACCATCGGCCTTTCTCCCTCTAAACGTGGAAGTGGAGTTCAGCAGGGAGCTCCGGCGGAAGATGCCTGCACTTGACGACCTTGGTGTCGTCGAGAGAAGATCAACCACCCGGGTGGCGATCCCCGGAATGCCCGAAGATGGCTCCGTCCCTGCCCCACAGCCGAGGGTCGAGGTCGTCGGCAAGGGCAAGGAGCTGGCAGATGAGCCGGAGAGCCGGAAGAGGAAGCTGCAACACGCCGACGGAAGGTCCGTCAGGCCCGCTACTTCCGCCTCGGTTCCTTCTCCCCGGAGGGGAAGACCTTCTACCACTGTGGCGATCGTCCACATAGTGGGGTCCTTCCGGAACGATACCGTTCCTGCAGTGGGGTCCTCCCGGAGCGCGTCTGTCCCCGTGGTAGGATCCTCCTCGGGTGCTAGCTCTGGGCGCACGACTCCGGCACCTGGGACGGTGGGAGCCTCCAGGTCCAGGGGTTCTTCCCGATCGAGGAGAGCCTCGACCCGAGAAACGCCCGTGGCTGCGACAAGTTCCAGGGGGCCTTCTGGAGCTCCTACGCCGACCGTGGCCAGCCCGGAACGTCTAGGAAAAAGGTTCCGCACAAGCTGGTGCGGAAGCCTTCCAAGGTAATTTTTAATCTTTACCTTGGTTAACTATTTAATTGTAGCAACTGTTTGTTAATTTTCTTCGTTCATCATCTGCAGCGTCCCCAAGAAGGGGAGTGAGGCTCCACCCTCAGCCACAGTGCCTGAGGTCGTGAGGTTAGGAGCTTCTGCTCCTGTCCCGGTGCCGCCCCAAGTGGTGGCTGAGGCTGCGACAGCTCCGACGCCGGCTGTCGTGGTCATGGACCTCGACTCGTCCCCAGAAGCTCCCATGGTAGCTCCGGACCACGGGAGTGAAGACACGCCAGCGGCACCTGTCCCAAAGGTTGAAGCTTCAGGTCCTGGTGCTACAGTGATGGAAGCTCCAGCTATTGAGCCGGAGGAAGTAGTAGTCCCGGCTTCGGAGCCGGAAAGTGCCGAAGCCCAGGCGGTTGAGCCGGAGGTAACTGAAGCCCCGGCATGCGAGCCGGAGGTCGAGGTAGTTCCGGCAGTTGGGTCGGCTACCTCTGAAGCACCGGCCGCTGAGCCGGTTGTTGTTGGAGCTCCGGCCTCATGGCCGGTCGAAGTTGAAGATCCTCCGGCTCCTGAGCCGGTGGTTGAAGATCTTCCGGCTCCTGAGCCGGTGGTTGAAGAGGAGATGGAGCTCGAGCCTCCTTCTGAAGAGGTGTCCAGACCGGAGCCAGTAGCAGTTCCTGCTCTGGAAGCGACGACATTGGAGGTACCTACGGTCGAGCCAGAGTGCCCAAGCGAAGTCGCTGGCCCCCTGCCTGAGGAGGTGAATGAAGACTTGGCGGCGGGGTCTTCTTCGATGGCGACTGAGGCCATCCCGAAGGACGGCCCTAGTGCCTTGGAAGCTCAGGGGTTCACTCTCGTGGAGTGGGACCCCATTTTTGTAACTGAAAACCCGCTGGAACCAGCAGAGGAGACCCCAGCAGGTCCGGAGCCCATCCCGCTGTCGATGTCTATCGACAACGCCTGTTCCAGTCTGCGTCAAGTCCAACTGGCCTTCTTCCACGACAGCAAGGCTCTTGAAGAGGAGCGCCAAACCCTTAGGCGGTGGCGTAATCGGCTCTACTAAGAGACCAAGCTGGCGCAGTCGAGGCTAGCGGATGACAAGGAGTGGATCAAGCGAGAGAATATCCGCCTGGAGTATTGGGGCAAGTTGTTGGATAACAGGGAGAGCATGACTCGGGCCCTCGACGCTCAATCTCAGGAGATTTACAATCAGGCCAAAGCAGCCAACAGTGCGGCCGAGGAACGCCATGAAAGGCTGGAGGTCATTAACACTGCACTCATCAAGCGCCGAGAGGCACTTGAAGAGAGGGAGAAATGGCTCGAGAATGAAGAGCAGAAACTCCTTGAGCTGCGGGATGATGTCCTGAGGAGGGAAGAGGAGCTCGCCGAGAAAGTAGCTCTGGCTGACAAGGGCCTCAAGGAGCGCACCAAGAAATTGGAAGAGCACTGCCAAGAGGAAGAGGAGAAGACCTGGGTGCGAGGGCAGGAACTCTACGAATATGAGTGTGCCCTTGTTGCCCGGGAGAAAAAAGTGAATGCTAGGGAGAAGGACCTGGTTGACCGCCGGAACAAGATCCACCTCCGGGAGGAGGAGCTCGGAAGACTTGAGAGGCGGGTTGCTGAAAAGATTCAGCAAAACGCCAAAGAAGTTGAGCGCCTCGCCCGTGAGAATTCCGAACTGACGGCGGCCAGGAGATCCCTGGAAGAGATGAAGAGCCTAAGGACTGCGGACTCCCTACAGATTTGGGAGTTCCTGGGCATGGCCAACGACGTGCTGACGCCGATGGGTTTCAGCCCCGTGCGCCCGGATGATCCGGAGCCGGAGCCGGACCTTGCGCTGTAGGCGTTGAGCGCAGCAGGTAGCAAGCTCTACAAGGTGGGCGATGTCATCGCAGACCAACTGGAGGTTGAGGGGCAATCCCTGGCGAGGAACGTCGCAGAGTATGTGCTGACGTGCTACACCAGCCGGAACTCCCAATTTCCTCTGGACCCGGTGCTTGAAGGCCCCGTCGAAGGAGAAGGCGAAGCTACCCGAGCCAGCGTATCGGAGGTCGCCCAGAAGGTCGCCCAGTTCTTCCATAGGGTCTAGGACCATCTCTGTAGTTCTCACTTGTATTTTCTCTTCTTCTTCCTTAATTTTGTAATCCCTTGTCTTCAGATGAATGAAATCACCAAATTTTTGCGAATTTCACTTTTTGTCTTCAACACTTTTATCTTCACTTGGCCCCCTGGTAGATGTACACAATTTGATTGTGAACATGTACCAAAAGGATATTGTGTTTTGTTGAAGACTCATTTGCTCCGAACTTGTAGAATTTAGGTCCGAAGTCTTCGATAGTGAAGGCCCCCTGAGGTTGTCGGAGCTTAGAAGCTCCGGCATTGACCGTCGCTGGAGCTTGATAGCTCCGGCAATAGTCTTTATCAATACGTAGAGCATCGATAGTTTGTCCTCCGGGGTGTCGGAGCTTAGTAGCTCCGGCGTTGACCTTTGCCAACACTTAGTTTGTTGGCACCAGACTCCATTTACGGGGTCTTCTCACCATCTTTTATTCAGCGTCGACGGCTGGCCCCCTTTAGAGGAGTCGGAGCTTAGTTAGCTCCGGCTTTTCTCCATCAACGTGGATTTTATTTTTCCTGCACACTTAAGCCAAGAAAAATAGTAAAATTCGTTCCTTGTCTATAATTTCGTCGCGGCTTACGATTCTCAAGAAGACTTTAAGTTGAACGCGATTTTAAATACAACCGGATGCATTGTCTTTTCTTCTAGGTTCAACTGTCCATGGACCCGCCTTACTTTGGCCTGCCGGGGTGTAGGTAGAGTGGCGTACTTAGGGTGCTTGACCAGGCTAAGTCGATAGCACACTCCAGTCCTAGATTGGCTTGGCGACTTTCAGGCGAGTTGGCCATGAATGATATTTGAATCCAGAAGAACTGACAATACAACTTGAATCATATATAAACCGTTCGAACTAAAATTTCTTAAGAATTGCACGTCTTTGTTATAGACAAGAAAGAGAAAAATAAAAATGTTGAGCCTGTACAAAATAAATGCACGTGGAGTCCATTTCACATGAAGATGTCTTTCATTATAGGTCCGGGGTACAAGGGAAACAAGTACACTCTTATGGTTCGGAACCAGGCTAAGTGTGTTTCATTTCTCGTTTGACCTAGGGTAGTTAGCCGCACTTTTAGTCCTGAGACTGTGACAAGTGTTGCATGAGCTTTGTGGACCTTTCGGGAAAGGTCCGGCTACTCTCCCGGAGGAACTACCCGACTCTGTACAATGACTCTATAACATACACCCCAAGTTACTCAAGACTCACCTCCGTGGTATTAAGTGTAGAACTTACGGAGGTGCTCGATGTTCCAAGGATTTGGGAGAGGTGTCCCATCCTCAGTAGCCAAGCGAACGCTTCCGGGACGGGATACTTTAATCACTCGGAAGGGCCCCTCCCAGCCGGGGGAGAGTTTGTTTAACCCTTCTCTGGATAGTATTCTCCGTAGTACCAGATCGCCTTCCTTGAGCTGTCGGTTGTGTACATGCCGCTGGTGATAACGCCGTAGAGCTTGACCATATCGGGCATTCCGAACAGCTGCTTGGCACCTTCCCTCCTCAAGGAGGTCTAGGTCTTCACGCCGGAGCTGGTCCTGCGTGGCTTCGTCGAAGGTTAGGACCCGGAGTGAACCCAAGGTGATTTCCGGAGGAAGGATTGCTTCAGCTCCGTACACCAGGAAGAAGGGTGTCTCTCCAGTTGACCGGTTTTGAGATGTCCTGTTGGCCCATAAAGTAGGCGGAAGCTCTTCGATCCAGTTGGCTCCATGTTTTTTCAAGCGCTCATAGGTGCACGTTTTGAGTCCCTTAAGGATTTCAGCATTTGCTCTCTCGGCTTTGCCATTGCTGGCTGGGTGAGCTACGGAGGCGTAGCAAACTTGTATGCCGAGGTCTTTGCAATATCCTTGGAATGCTGAGCTTGTGAATTGAGTCCCATTATCAGTGATGATTTTGTTTGGGACTCCAAATCTGCTTACAATGGATTGCAGAAAGTTGATAGCAGATTGCTTGTTGATTGTCACAACTGGAGTTGCTTCCGGCCACTTGGTGAACTTGTCAATGGCGACGTACAGGAACTTGTAACCTCCGACGGCTCTTGGGAAAGGTCCCAAGATGTCCATCCCCCACACGGCGAAGGGCCATGTAGGAGGTATCATTCGTAAGGGCTGAGCTGGTGTATGAATTTGCTTTGCATGAAATTGGCATGCTTCACATTTCTTCATCAGCTCAGTGGCATCCTGGAGCGCTGTAGGCTAGTAGAAGCCATGCCGAAAGGCTTTTCCGACAAGCGTGCGGGAAGATGTGTGGTTCCCACACTCGCCTCCATGGATTTCTGCGAGAAGTTCGCAGCCTTCTTCCCTTGTGATGCACCGCATCAGGATGCCGTTGGCACCGCGCCGGTAGAGATCCCCTTCTACCAGCATGTATCTTTTAGCCAATCTGACTACCCGGTCAGCAGATACATCATCGTCAGGAAGGATGTTGTCTTTCAAGTAGCTCCGGATCTCCGAGATCCATGCATCTGAGCTAGCTTGAGCTTTTGAGTCTTGCGTGCTGGGTTGCTCGGAGCTCCCGGCAGCACCTACGACCCTTGATGGCTGCCATGGTAACAGGGCCATCGGGACCGTCAGCTTCGGGATGCTGATCTCGCCCCCTTCGCTCAGTTCGGCAGGCATAGCTGTTGGTTTTGACAACCTCCGGACAAAGGTTCCATCAGGAGTCGTAGTTCCGGTTGACGCTTTGGTCGAGAGTTCGTCAGCTTCAGCGTTATGGGCACGCTGAACATGGTGGAGGTCTAGGACTTCAAAGTCCTTCTGAAGCCTTTGGACTTCAAGGAGGTAAGCAGCTAGCTAAAGATTATTGCAGGAGCATTCACCCTTCACCTGCTTGATGATGAGCTGTGAATCTCCTTTGACCAGCAGTTGCTTGACACCATATGACAGTGCCACCTTTAGTCCGTAGATGAGTGCTTCATACCCTGCCATGTTGTTGGTTTCCTTGAAGTCAAGGTGTACCATGTATTTCACCTTCTCCCCAGTCGGTGCAAGGAGAAGGATTCCAGCTCTGGCCCCCTGCTTCTGCATGGAGCCGTCGAAGTAGAGGGTCCAGTGAGGCTCGGTGAAGGTTGGAGCTTGATACTCCGTCTTCTGCTCACTGGGGCCCCCAGGATTTGATGGAGAGGGAGTCCATTCTGCCACAAAATCTGCCAACGCTTGACTCTTGACTGCTTGTCTTGAAATAAATTCAAGATCAAATTCAGCCAATTCCGCTGCCCACTTTGCAATATTCCCAGTTAAATTGGGATTATGCAAGATTGCTCGTAGTGGGTAGGAGGTCACCACCGAGACTTTGTGAGCTTGGAAGTAATGTCGAAGCTTCCTAGAGGCAATAAGAACTGCATAGAGCAGCTTATGCACTTCTAGGTATCGAGTCTTGGCATCATGTAATACTTCACTGATGAAGTATATCGGGCGTTGAATGGTCTGGACCCTCCCGGAGGGGTCCGAAGCTTCCTCTTCATTGATCCGGACCCTCTCGGAGGGGTCCAGATTCTCTTCGGGGACCTCCGGGTTCCGGCTGGAGGAACCCGGAGCTTCTTCAGAAATGACCTGGACCCTCCGGAGGGGTCTAGGTCTCCTGAAGTGACTTCTTGTGGGTTCGAATCTGAGAGCAGGGACCCAGACTCGCTTTCAGGAACCTCCGGACCTTCCCGAAGGGGTCTGGATTCCTGATTATGGGGTAGTTCTAGTCTCTCCGCAACCAGAACCATACTGTCGACTTTGTCAGTAGCTGAAATATAAAGCAACAAAGGCTCACCAGGGGTCGGAGCTACCAGAATTGGTAGGGTGGTGAGGAACTATTTCAGCTCCTGGAATGCCTTCTCTGCTTCTTCGGACCATTGGAATGGTCCGGACTTCCTCAATAACTTGAAGAAGGGGAGTGCCCGTTCCGCCAGTCTTGATATGAACCGGCTGAGGGCTGCTAGACATCCAGTTAACTTTTGGACGTCTTTGATGCGGGTTGGTGGCCGCATGTCTTCAGTGGCTTTTATCTTCGCCGGATTAGCTTCTATGCCCCGGTGACTTACCAGAAAGCCAAGAAGTTTTCCGGAGCTAACCCCGAATACACACTTGTCCGAGTTTAGCTTTGTGCGAGTGGCCCGGAACTTGTCGAAGACAGCCTTCAAGGTGTCGAGGAGTGACTCCTTGTTCCTGACCTTGACCACAATGTCATCGACGTACACTTCCACTACGTCTCTAATGAGTTCTTCAAAAGTTTTGTACATAGCTCATACAAAAGTTGAAGCTGCATTCTTGAGACCAAAGGGCATGGCTGTGTAACAGTACAATCCATCTACTGTGATGAATGAAGTATGCTCTTCATCCTCCCTAGACATCCTGATTTGATGATACCCAGAATATGCATCTAGGAAACACAGTAATTCACACCCTGAGGTGGAATCCACTATCTGATCTATTCTAGGTAGTGGGAATGGATCTTTTGGACATGCCTTGTTTAGTGTGGTGTAGTCGATGCACATCCGAAGCTTCCTGCCGGCCTTGGGCACAACGACTGGGTTCGCCAGCCATTTTGGATGGAAGACTTCTCGGATGAATCCAGCTTCGAGTAGCTTCTTCACTTCTTGTCGGATGAAGTTCTGCCGCTCTACGGATTGCTTCTGAGGCTTCTGATGCACAGGCCAGGCATCGGGGTAGATCTTCAGATTGTGCTCAATCACTTCCCTAGGGATCCCAGGCATTTATGACGGTTGCCAAGCAAACACGTCAACGTTAGCCCGGAGGAAAGTGATGAGCGCGAGTTCCTATTTGGCATTCAATCCTCCCGATATACAGGTGGTCTGAGCGGCATCGGAACCAATTTGGATGACTTTGACGGGAATGTCGGTGTCGCCGCTTGGCTGCACACGGGGTGCAGAGGTCGAGCCTCGTTGACGAATGCTCGGGGGTTTTGGAGCTTGCTCCTGCCTGGAGTCCTCCTCTTGCGCCGTGGTGAGTGCATGGAGTTCTTCCAGAGCAGTTACTCCAACGGTACGATCTCCACGGATCCGGAGAACGCCTACTGGTGTTGGCATCTTCAACACCAGATATCCATAATGAGCAGCTGCCATGAATTTGTACAGGGCAGGTCTACCCAAGATGGCATTGAATGGTAAGTTGATCTGAGCAACGTCGAAGACCAACTTCTCGGTGCGGTACTTCTCCCGTGTCCCGAAGGTAACAGGGAGAGTAATAGCTCTGAGTGGGCTAATGGCCCCCGGACCTACTCCAGAGAAAGGTCGAGAGGGCTGGAGATCCGAAGGTCGGAGCTGAAGCTTAGTGAAAGCTTCGAAGCTGATGAGGTTAAGCCCCGAACCTCGGTCTACCATGACATGGTGGAGCTGGATGTTATTGATGGTAGGAGATACCATCAAAGGTAACTGACCTGCCCCAACCATGCCTCGCGGGCAATTAGAAGCATCAAAAGTGATGGAGGTGTCCATCCACTTTTGATGAGGTTCCGGCCTGACTGTAGGGGCTACATCAGCCATATCTCGCCGCATAGTCTTGATGACGCGACGAGAGGTGATATCCCATGACCCACCGAAAATGGTGTTCATGGTCCTCCGACGCTCGTTGTCAGAGACGTCAGAGTCATCATCGACGGAGGTGTAAACGTCCTTCAGGACCTTTTTGGGATCCTGAAACCCTAACTCCTCTTCAGCCGGAGCTTCGTCGACCTTTTGCTTTCCTTCCCTCTGTCGGAAAGGAGATCCTTCCCGGCGCTTGTTGTAGCGCTCGGCAAGGTTTTGGACCTCACGGCAGTCTTCCAAACTGTGGCTGCCCATTTTGTGAATGGGACACGACACTTTGGGTTTGCCACCATCTTCAGAAGACGGTCGAGGTCGCTTCTCGGGGCGTGGCCCCCGGCCACCCGGAGTTGCAGCAGCTGCAACGTTGGATGTGCCGGCCGACGGCTTTTTCTTGCCGTTGGTCTTCTTTTTCTTCTTGCCACCCCCGGAGGTAGCGGCTTCTTCTTTGGAGGATTTCATGTGATCCTCCGAGGCTGGTTTGGAGTGCATTTCACAGCCCTCCGCATCTCTGGCACATTTGTCTGCCAGGCTGAAGAGTTCCGTGACGCTAGTGATCTCCTTGATCGCCAGCTTCTCCAACATCTTCTTGTCCCGTACGCCCTGTCTGAATGCCACAATGACAGATGCGCTAGAGATAGAAGGGATAGTGTTTCGTACCTGAGAGAACCTCTGGATGAATGACCGCAAAGATTCTCCCCCTTTTTGCACGACCGCAAAAAGGTCTAGTTCAGTGCCTGGTCGGGTGTATGAACTCCCGAAGTTGGCAGTGAACTGACGGCACAGCTCCTCCCAACTGTTGATAGAGTTGAGTGGAAGGCTCATAAACCAGGACCTGGTGGTCCCATTTAAGGCCACTGGAAAATAATTGGCCATCACGACCTCGTTTCCTCCAGCTGCCAAGATTGCAGTTGAGTATATCTGAAGAAATTCGGCGGGATTGACAGTCCCGTCGAATTTTTCCGGCAGGTGAGGCCAGAACTTCTGTGGCCATCTAACCATGCGCAGGTGCATGGCTAGGGCTGAACAACCTCCAACTACTCCTTCCAGAGTAGAAAGGTCCTGAGCTTCCCGTCTTTCACCGGCACACTCAATATGGACCCGGCCATCCTGCTGGCGGTATCGGCGATCAAGCTCCGCCCGGAGGTCGTGAGTCGAAAGCCTGGATACCGCGTGAGTGCGTCGAGCCCCGGAGGGCAATGACGTCACTTGTGGGATGCAGCACGTCTCCTGCTATTGGAGGCGTGTGGACCAAGTCTTCCGGACAAAGTCCGCCGCTGCGACGAGACTCGTCCCGAAGGAGGAGGACCCTGGTTGTTGAGGCGTTCGGCCGCTGCTGTGACCAAATGCTCCACATCGGCCCTCCACTGCTCCAGTGCATCCCGAGATGCATCCGGAGGTTGTGGACGTTGGAGAAGAGCACGCGCTGCATGGAGCGCGTGTTCCGAGTTGTCATGATTTGCCGACGCAGTAAGCGACGCCGGCACACCATCACGTTGCCCAGCACGATTTGCTGGAGGAGACGATGGTGGCGGAAGTGTGACTCCTGCTGGTGCTGAAGCTCCTGCTGGTGGCTGCCTATTGGAGGGATTGCCTCCAACAGCCTGAGCAGCAGGTTGACCATTGGATGATCCAGCAGCGGAGTTCACCATTCTTGAAATCTCAGGCACCCCCTACCTGGCGTGCCAACTGTCGGCGGTTGGAGCCGGCAGATCTCCCTACACTACTAAAGTGATAGGGGAGTTTGATGTTCGGTGTGGGCGCGCGGAGATTCAAGAAGGTGAATAGGAGTTTGACACAGGAGACACAAGAATTTACATGGTTTGGGCCGCCTAAGCGTAATACCCTACTCCACGGGTGTGTTGGTGTTGTATTAGCAGTATGAACTTGCCACGAGTGTATGGGGTGCGTGAGTTTTTCTGTGAACGTCCCCGCGTGTATCGTCGGCCTGTCCTTTTATAGTACAAGGACAGGCCGTTACAAGTTAGCCTGTCCCGACATGTGGCCCTGGCGGTTACTAGTATTGATACACGCTTAATTGCTCTTAATGATCCTGTAACGGGCTTTAGCAGCACCGTTACTGGTGTTAAGATCGTCCGTTTAAGTGTCATTAATATGGCATTAATGACACTTAATGGGGTCTTGAAGTCCTTGGCTCTCCTTTGAAGATCCGGAGCCGTTACAAGGTCTTCCGGAGGTTAGAGGCTGAAGGTCCGACGATTGAACACGTGGCAGCTCTGGAGCTTGCTGTGGGAAGCAGGTAGCTCCGGGGCTACCCGACACATGTCAGGTCTGGAGCTTCTCTCAGTCTGGGGTTAAGCCCGGAGGTGCCATTTGGGTATGTGGCCCGGAGCTTCCCCCTTGTGGGCGGTAGCTCCGGTTTGGCAGTACACGTGGCGACCCAGGGATTAACCATGTTGGAGAAGCGGGTCCGGTTATGTCTGACATGTGGGCCTCCGAGGGTTTTCAAACCAAGTAGATGACTTTCCTTTGAAATCTTTGTAACCTCAAGGGGTGTACGGTTTCTAGGGTACCGACAATACTTATTAAGAAAATAGGGAGGCAAAGCAAATCATATAATCTTGATGAATATGATCAGTAAGCATACAACAATCAAGCAATGACCATAACTCACCAAGATCTAGTAATTGACATAGATTTTTGGAAAAATTGAGAGAGATGATTTTCACAACACAATCAATGAATTTTGAAGATAGCATTCAGTACAAGATTTCAAGCCACATTCTAAGCATCAAGGATATTGAGTTCATTTCGGAGCTCGCAAAAGCGTTTTTCATCTAGTGGATTGGTAAATATATCTGCTAGTTGCTTTTCGGTATTGACATGTGAAATGGCTATATCTCCCTTCATTGAGTGGTCTCTCGAAAAGTGATGTCGGATGCCTATGTGATTGGTCCTAGAGTGCTGAACGGAATTATGGGAAAATTTTAATGGCACTCCCATTATCACAAAGGAGTGGAATATGGTTCATATTGTAACCGTAATCCCTTAGAGTTTGCCACATCCAAAGGAGTTGTGCACAAAAAATCCCAGCTGCAACATACTCCGCTTCGGCCGTGGATAAGGCAATGGAGTTTTGTTTCTTGGAGGACCAAGAAACTAGAGATCTACCTAGCAATTGGCATGTATCGAAGGTACTTTTTCTATCTACTTTGCATTCGGCATAATCTGCATCGGAGTAACCAATGAGATAGAATTTGGAACCATTGGGGTACCAAAGGCCTATGTTGGGTGTATGAACTAAATACCGCAAGATTCTCTTAACGGCTGTCAAATGACACTCTTTGGGGTTGGCTTGAAACCTTGCACACTAACATACACTCAACATAATGTATAGCCTAGATGCACATAAGTATAGTAGAGATCCAATCATGTAGCGATATTACTTTTGATCGACGTTTGGTCCATCTCCATTGAGATACAAGTGGCCATTCGTTGCCATGGGAATCTTTATAGGTTTCGCCTTGTCCATTCCAAACTTCTTGAGTATGTCTTGAGTGTACTTAGTTTGGCTTATGAACGTGCGTTCCTTTTGTTGTCTCACTTGGAATCCCAAGAAGTAATTTAGCTCTCCCATCATAGACATCTCAAACCTATCTATCATAATCTTACTAAATTCCTCACAATAAGATTTATTAGTTGAACCAAAGATTATATCATCAACATAGATTTGACAAATAAAGAGATCATTGTCAAAGTTCTTTGTAAACAATTTATAATCTACTTTATCGATCTTAAAGTCATTTTCAAATAAGAAGTCTCTAAGACACTCATACCAAGCTCTGGGAGCTTGTTTGAGGCCGTAGAGAGCCTTACGCAATTTAAAAATTTGGTCGGGGGACTCTTCATCTTAGAATCTGGGGGGTTGCTCCACATATACCTCCTCCTTGATTGGTTTGTTGAGGAAGGCGCTTTTCACATCCATTTGATAGAGCTTGAAATCATGGTGAGTAGCATATGCAAGTAATATTCTAATAGACTCAAGTCTAGCTACGGGAGCAAAGGTCTCATCAAAATCCAAACCTTCGACTTGTGAATACCCTTTGGTCACAAGTCGTGCCTTGTTCCTTGTCACCACCTTGTGTTCGTCTTGTTTGTTGCGGAAGACCCATTTGGTGCCGACGATGTTGGACTTGGGTCTTTCGACTGGTTCCCACACCTCATTCTATTCAAAGTTGTTGAGTTCTTCTTGCATGGCTACTACCCAATCCGGATCCTTCAATGCATCATCAACCCTGCGCAGTTCCAAAAAGGATACAAACGAATAATGCTCACAAAAATTAGCTATGCGAGATGTAGTAGTTACTCCCTTTTGGATGTCACCGATGATGTTGTCGATTGGGTGATCCCTTTGGACGCATTGGTGTACTCTTGGGTGCGGCACTTGCAGTCTTGAATCTTCATGGTCATCATCATCTCCCCCTAGATAGTTGCCATCATTGCCTTGTTGATCATTTATGTCTTCTTGAGGTTGAACTTGCATGGAAGCTCCACCTTGAACAATGGCCTCCTCTTGTGGTTCATCATCCTCATGCATATGTAGAGGTGGTTCTTGTGGTCGAACTTCACCCAATGCCATTCTTCTCAATGCTTGACAAGGAGCTTCTTCTCTATCTAGCGCACATGGATCAACTTGCTCATTTCAGGAGCCGTTAGTTTCATCGAACACTACATCACGTGCTACTTCAACGCCCGGAGGTCTTGTTGAAGACACGATAGGCGTAAGAGTTCCAATCATAACCAAGCAAGAAACCTTCATTGGACTTCGAAGCGAACTTTGAAGTCCTGGGCTTCTTGTTCAAAATATAGCATTTAGAACCGAAAACTCGAAAATATGAAATATTAGGCTTGTTACTGGTGAGTAGTACATAGGAAGTCTTCTTGAGTAGTCGATGAAGATAAAGTCGACTTATGGCGTGGCAAGCGGTGTTAACTTCTTTCGCCCAAAATCGACCTGAGGTCTTGTACTCATCGAGCATTGTTCTCGCCATCTCTATGAGGGTTTGGTTCTTCCTTTTGGCAACTCTGATTTGTTGAGGGGAGTAAGGTGCTAAAAACTCATGCTTTATGCCTTCTTCATCTAGGTACTCATCAACTTGTGTGTTCTTGAACTCCGTGTTGTTGTCGCTTTGAATGTTCTTGGTCATCAATAAAAACTCATTTTGGTCTTGCTTGAAGAACTTATTGAGTGTTCCTTGTGTTTCTGTCTTATCATGTAAAAAGAAAACCCAAGTGAAGTGAGAAAAATCATCAACAACTACTAAGCCATATTTGTTACCGCCGATGCTTATGTAATCAATTGGACCGAATAAGTCCATGTGGAGTAGCTCGAGCGGTCTTGTTGTAGTCATGGCGTTCTTCGCGAGGTGAGGTGCTCCAACTTGCTTCCCGGCTTGGCACGCGCTACAAGGCATGTCATTCTCAAAAACAACACCCTACAAACTTCAGATGTGGTCGCCCTTCAGGAGTTTTTGAAGATTCCTTATACCAACATGCACCAGCCGTCTATGCCACAGCCAAACCATGTTGGTTTTTGCAATCAAGCATGTGTCGAGTTCGGCTTTATCTTGAAGTCAACAAGGTAAAGCTTTCCCTTTAACATACCCTTGAATGCAGTGGAACCATCACTCCTAGAGACGGTCACACCCTCATTAGTGAACAAGCAATTATAACCTTTGTCACATAATTGAGATATGGACATCATGTTATAATCTAAGGAATCAACATGTAACACATGAGAAAGAGTATGTTGAGATGATATGGCAATTTTACCAGTACCGAGCACCTTTCCTTGACTATTGTCTCCAAAATAGATGCCCTCGCTTGGATCCTCATTTTCTTCATATTCAACGAACATCCTTCTTTCTCTGGTCATATGGTTGGTGCAACCACTGTCTAGAACCTATTTAGATCCACCGGAGGAATAAGCCTACAAAAACAAATCATGCCTTGGTTTTAGGTACCCAAGTTTGCTTGGGTCCTTTGAGGTTAGTCACATGGGATTTGGGCACCCATACATGAGATTTGGTGTTCCCATGGCGTGGCCCAATATAATGCGCATAAACATTACCAAAATTATTTCTCATTGGAACATAAGATGCATCAAAGGTTCTAAATAGCAACCGTTGTTGTTTATATACAGGACTAGTCTTGGAGATTGGACTTGTCCGGAGGAACAGACTTGTCCGTGTCCCGACTGGACTAGTCCGGTGATCATATGTGATGGATGTGTTAACTTTGGACTTTCCAGTTTGAGAGGGTCTTCCCTTTACAAAGACAATGTTTTCCTTGTTATTCTTATGGCTTCTAGCATTTTGCTTTCCACCATGGGAATACCCAATGCCATATTTGACATTAGGAGGTCTTGTGGCAAAGTATGCACTACGTGCATATTTGACCTTCTCCTCGTCAAATATGCTACTTTGGGCAGGATGCTTATCCTTGGTAGAGGTTGACTTGTCTCTCAAACTGGTGTCAACTTTACCACATGAACAAGTAATGATAGCTTCAGTTTTAACTGGTTTAGAAGGTGAGCATGAAGAGGATGAAGGGTCACCTTGCTTGAGTGACTCAACTTGTACCTCAAGAATCTTGTTAACCTTGATTAGGTTAGCAAGTTCGTCCTTGATTGTAGCATTTGAGTCGCATAACTCCAAGCAAGCTTCCTTGCTTGAAGCTAACTAAAGCTCTAGTGACTTGCTTCGCTCCTTTTCAAGTTCTAGAAGCTTGTCAAGTCAAACATATTCCTCCTTTTGGGAGATAATCATGTCTTCTTGACGGTTTATCAACTTCTCTTTCTCAACAAGTTGGTCAAGTAGAAATTTCATTTTCGCAGTTGTTTTCTTATGTAAGGCAATGAGCATATCTTCATTATCGCTAGCAATTTCACTATCACTAGAATAGGAATGCAAGGAAGAGGATCTGGTTGTTACCTTTCGTTTACCTTCCATTGCCATGAGGCAAGTGCCGTTCCCCTTCCATGCTCCGAGAGTGGGGAAGAGAGTGGACTTCTTGGATGTCTTCTCGATGGCTATGCTATCCATCTCCTCTTCTTCTTCAGATGAGGACTCATCATTTGAGTCCCACTCCTTCCCTAGATGCACTTGTTCAACTTGCTTCTTCTTCTTGAAGAATTTCTTGGGTTGAGGCTTCGTTTCCTTGGTCTTCTTCTTGTTTTCTTCATATGGGCAATAAACTATAAAGTGGCTACACTCACCACAGTTATAACATGTCCGCCTCAACTCCGGTCTTGATTTTTCCTTGTACTTCCCTTCACTTGATTTAACCTCTTGTCTTTTTTCATCATTCTTTTGAATTTCTTCATGAATAGTATCATGTCATATTCATCCAAGCCGCTCCTCTCATCATCATCGTCTTCTTCTAGTTGAGCTTCTCGAGCTTCCTTAGACAAGTGCTTGAGAGTGGACTTTAAAGCGACTCCTTTCTTCTTTGCCGAGGTCAGATCGACAATCTCCTAACATGCTTGGCCTGATTTTCCATCATCTCAAAGTTGATGATTTTCCCAAGTAGCTCATCCAGGGTCATCTTCTTGTACTCGAGGCTTTCTCGTATCATCGAGCACAAGGTGACATTGCGAGGCATGAAAGCTCTAAGAATGAGCTTCACCACCTCGTGGTCGTTCCACTTCTTTCTTTTGTATGCCCGCACCTTGTTGATGAGCGTCTTTAGTCGGTTGTACATGTCTTGTGGCGACTCATCTTCTTCGATGACGAATCTTTCCAACTCGCCTTCAAATCATCTCGATCTTCGCTTCTCGCACATGACGATCGCCTTCATGTGCGGTTTGCAATGTGTCCCATATCTCCTTTGCAATCTGGAGTCCATCCACCTTGGTGAACTCGTCTCGACTAAGTGATGAGGTGATGAGTGTAGCAGCTTGAGCATTTTGATGGATTGCTTGCTCTTGGCTAGGTGTGAGCTCCTCATCATTGTTGGGGATATCTATTCTTGTACATACAATATGCCATAAACTTGGATTGAGATAAATCAAGTGCATTTTCATGTTCTGCCTCCACATTGAGTAGTCATTGCCATCAAAATGTGGGGCTTCTCCAAGCAGAATAGATAAGTAGTGATTATTGCTAGATTTAAGACGATTGTAGTTGAAAGGATATCGGGAGTAGTCGGTGTGACTACCCCCCTTCTTCTTCTTCTCATCTTTGATCTTCACTTTTCCCTTGGAGAGGGTTTTCTTCCTTAGGAGCACCTTTAGTTCTAGCGTCTCCTCGTCGTCATCCTCGAAGTCTTGAATGGCCTCGAGGAGCCTCTCCAATTTTTTGTTCTTTTCTTCTTCAACCTTCTCTTGGTTGATGCTCTTGTGTACGTTCTTCATGTTCGACATGAACTCTTCGAGCGATTAGTCTCTTTTTGAAGAAATCGACTCTGATACCAGTTGAGTGTGGCCTAGAGAGGGGTGAATAGGCCTTTTTAATTTTCAATCGGATCCTGCAAAACTTAACAAATTGATCAAATCCCGAGATATCGGACTAGTCCGATTGAGTGCGGACTAGTTCAGTGTGTACCAACTAGATTGTTCAAATTTGATCGATTATATTGATTCTAGGATGTATGCAGCGGAAATATACTAGTAATTGAAGTGTCACACTACTATGAACTAGGATGTAGCAGAAGTTAATCTTATATTCAATGTTTCAATGTGGAGTGAACAAGATTGATTGAAACCCTAGATAGATATGAAGATTAAGAACAATATGCCCAAAGTAAGACACAAGCTCTTTATCACGTGGTTCAGTTCCCACAGAGGCAACCTACGTCCACGTTGAGGAGTCCACAAAAGGATCGGGTCTTCTCCAACACTACCCTCGTCGGATCGCCACGGAGGCCAATCCTCTTCACTAATCACAAAGGGCCTTCTCACACGTTGAGGGCTCCCCAAGATTACAAGATGCACACCACCAAGAACACACTAGTCCGGGGTCAGTCGAACTAGTCCGATTTTGTATAAATTTGTGCAATGTGTGAGATTATTTGTGTTTGAGCTCTTGGGGTGTGTTTCCTTAACACACTCCATACACAATGATCTACTACACTTATTTCTTGAGCTCTTTCCGCATTGCTCCTCATTTTTCTTTCTTTTTGGCACTTTGCTCATTTTCTCATTAGAACCTGTGCTCATCTCAACAATGTGGTTAGGATCTCATTTTCTTGTCATAAATCAACCAAAACTCACAAGGAATTCCTAGATGCACTTTCAGTTAGCAAGAAGTGCGGGGCAGGAGAGTTTACTCACTTATCCGGGCTTGGTGCTGACGTTGATGTTCTAGGACGTTGATGACAGGCCCCTTGCGAAGTGTCGCAGCAGGATGCTCAAGCATCGCCCACCGCTATCATGGAGACGTTGATGGCAGGCCCCTTGGGAGGTGCCGAAGCTGGATGCTCCAGCGTCGTCCACTATCGTTGTAGAGTCGTCGACGGTAGGCTCCTAGTGCACAGGCTATCGCAAGAGAACCATATTAGCAACAAGTGCGGGGCATGAGAGTTTACTCACTTATCCGCGCTTGGTGTCGACGTTGACGTTCTGGGATGTCGATGATAGGCACCTTGCGAAGTGCCAGAGCAGGATGCTCTGGCATCGCCCACTACCGTTGTGGAGACGTCGACGGCAGGCCCCTTGGGAGGTGTCGGAGCAGGATGCTCCGTTGTCATCCACCATCATCATTAAGATGTCGACGACAGGCCCCTTGGGAGGTGGCGGAGCTGGATGCTCCGGCATTGTCCACCATTGTCGTAGAGTCATTGACGGTAGGCCCCTGGTGCACATTCTATCGCAAGAGAACCCTATTAGCAACAAGTGTGAGGCAGGAGATTTTACTCACTTATCTGGGATTTGTGCTGACGTTAACGTTCTGGGACGTCGACGACAGGCCCCTTGCGAAGTGCCGGAGCAAGATGCTCCGGTGTTGCCCACCACCGTCGTGGAAACATCGACAGCAGGCCCCTTGGGAGGTGTCGGAGCTAGATGCTCTAGCGTCGTCCACCATCGTTTTTGTGATGTCGACAGCAGGCCCTTGGGAGGTGCCAACGCTTGATGCTCTGGCGTCGTCCATCAACGTCGTAGAGTCATCGACGGCAGGCCCCTGGTGCACAATCTTTTGCAAGAGAACCCTATTAGCAACAAGTGCGAGGTAGAAGAGATTACTCACTTATCCGCGCTTGGTGCTGACGTTGATGTTCTGAAACGTCAACGACAGGCCCCTTGCAAAGTGTCAGAGAAGGATGCTCCAGTGTCGCCCACCACCATCGCAGAGACATCGACGGTAAGCCCCTTAGGGGGGTGCCGGAGATGGGTGCTACGACGTCGCCCACCACCATCGTAGAGTCATTGACGGCATGCCCCTTGGGAGGTGCTAGGGCTAGATGCTCCGGTGTCGTCCACCATTGTCATAGAGTAATCGACGGTAGGCCCCCCGTGCAAAGGTTATCCACGCTTGGTGCTGACATTGACGTTTTGGGACATCGACGACAGGCCCCTTGCGAAGTGCTGGAGTAGGATGCTCTAGCGTCGCCCAACACCGTCGTGGAGACGTCGACGTCAGGCCCCTTGGGGGGTTCCTGAGCTGGATGCTCCAACATCGTCCACCATCGTCGTCGAGCCGTCGACGGTAGGCCCCTAGTGCGCAGGCTATCGCATGAGAACCCTGTTAGCAACAAGTGCAGGGCAGGAGAGTTTACTCACTTATTCGCGCTCGATGATGACGTTGACGTTCTGGGATGTCAAGAGCAGGCCCCTTGCAAAGTTTTGGAGCAGGATGCTCCGGCGTCGCCCACCACTGTCGTGGAGACGTCGATAGTAGGCCCTTGGGAGGTGTCGGAGCTGGATGCTCTGGTGTCGTCCACCATCGTTGTTGAGATGTCGACCGCAGGCCCCTTGGGAGGTGCCGAAGCTGGATGCTCCAGCGTCGTCCACCATCATCGTAGAGTCGTCGACGGCAGGCTCTTGGTGCACAGGCTATCGCAAGAGAACCCTATTACAACAAGTGCGGGGAAGGAGAGTTTACTCACTTATCCGTGCTTGGTGCTGATGTTGACTTTTAGGGACGTCGACGGCAGGCCCCTTGCAAAGTGGCGGAGCAGGATGCTCCGACGTCGCCCACCACCGTCGTGGAGACGTCGACGGCAGGCTCCTTGGGGGGTGCTAGAGCTGGGTGCTCTGATGTCACCCACCATTATCGTAGAGTCATCAACGGTAGGCCCCTTGGGAGGTGCCGGAGCTGGACGCTCCAGCGTCATCCACCATCGTAGTGGAGTCGTCGACAGCAGGTCCCTTGGGGGCTGCCGGTTCTGGACGCTCTAGTGGTTTGTCCTGCATATAGAAAGAGGTGCGACTAGTCTTACTCGTCGGTCATACCTGTTCCTCTCCTTAGCTCTATCATGTCTTACTGTCCTGGACTGACGCACTGGGCTTGGGTAATTCGATGCGTTGATGCTCTGGTGTCCGATTGTTGCCGTCCTTAGGGTGTGAGATTTCTGGTTCCAGTACTTAGATGTAGCACTTGGAGGCGGGGTGTGTATGCTTAGGGTGCAAGGCCAGGTTAAGCAAGTTACACCCCCTGGACGTCCTGCTCAGCACAAACCTTTCCTGGGAAACCTTCTGGTGCCACATGACCCTAATGATGAGAGCAGTCGGAAGAACCCCTCACACACTTCAGGACCTCAAGCGAACATCCCTGTAGCTGGACTGCATGACATCAGCAAGGGTGAGTTACGGAGCATACAAATATATATATGAAGATAACATACAATAAACAAGGCTAGTATGGTATAATCATAAAATTAATGCATAATTAAATGAACAATGTTTTTAAGAAAACGTTTAAGTAAAACAGTGATTATTTTTTATCGGAGTTCGTAGGGGGAGTCAGGCTTTTACAAAAAAGGGCAACGGCTTGTTTCCGGACGATGAGGGAGGCAGGGTGTACAGGGTTTGGAACTAAGCTAAGCTGACTACACACTCTGGACCTAACCCTCCCGGTGCTCGGTTGTCCTTAGTGATGCTCCTAAGCCCTATGAAGACCTTTACACTGTTCCACTAGTCTTAATATTTACAATAGGGGTGCCCAAGGCTCCAAGGTAGTTGTGATGGTTGTCGACAGCTACCAAAGGGGCTATGAGTGAGCATCCCTACTTCCTGCCTCTACCGCCCATCTTGCGGGTGGTATGAGCAGTGCTGGAACTGAGCTCGACAGCTTTGACGGCGACATCGGTGCTGTCAGAGGCAACAGTTGGGGCGCAGCGGGTGCTCCTCACTGACGTGAGCTTGGCGGAGGATGACTTGACCCAGTGCCGCCCGAGGTGGGTGTCGGGACTACTGAGAGGGCTTAGAGCTGCTCCAAGGTTAACACCACGGCGGCGCGGTCTCCGCGGATCCTGAGGATGCCGAAGGGGGTTGGCTCTTCAGGACGAGGTAGCCTTAGTGGGCTACGGCCACGAATCGGTAAAGGGCCGGCCTGTAGATGATGGCATTCAAGGGGAGGCTGACATCAGCGACGTCGAAGAGGATGCTCGCTGTCCTGTAGTTGTCGTGTTTCCCAAAGGTCACCCGGAGATGGGTGTTGCCATATGGGATGATGCTCCCTAGTCCCATCCCTGAGAATGGGCTCGAGGGGGTGAGCTTGGACACCGAGATCTGTAGCTACTCGAAGGCTGCACGGCTGAGGAGGTTGAGGTTGGCCCCACCATTTATTAGGACATAGTGGAGCTTGACGTTGGCTATGTTGGGGTGACTAGAAGAGGTAGGACCCCTGCCCCAGCCATGTACTTGGGGCAGTCAGAGGTGTCGAAGCTGATTGGTGTCTCCTTCCAGCGGTGGTGCCGCGCCGGAGTGGGTACGGCGGCTATCGAGGCCACTGCACGACAAAGGGTCTTGACCATGTTTTGGGGCATGGGATCCCAAGACCCTCCGAAGATGAAGTGGAGGGTCTTGCAACGCTCGTGGTCGCTACTGGCATCGGAGTCCTCATCATGTTGGACCACTTTGATGGTCCGGTCTTGCTTTTGGTACTCCATCTCCTCGTCATCATCGACCTTGGGGTCGACCTTCTGGTTGCCCTCCTGTTGGCGGGATGGGGCGCCGTCTGGGCGCTGCTGTGCCTGCTCTTGGTAGCGTTCGACACATCTCT
Organism: Tuctoria greenei; assembly: GCA_036927565.1. NCBI lineage: Eukaryota > Viridiplantae > Streptophyta > Magnoliopsida > Poales > Poaceae > Tuctoria > Tuctoria greenei. Next base: position 49,182,763 of record JAYESD010000001.1, on the reverse strand, counting down.
TTATCTCTTGGCACTAGCTCGCGGTGTGGTCGCGAGTTTTGGGCACTGGGTAGGGTTCAACGCTTTCATCAGCGACAGGTGGCTGGCATGGGTGCTTCCTCGGGCACGGTGCTTTTCCACCTTCGGTCGGGGCTGCGGCCACGATGGGGGACCCATGCAGCGGCTTGTTCTGGCTGCCACCCAGCTTCTTATTCTTCTTCTTGCTGCTACTAGGGGTAGCGGCTCCTTCCCCAGTCTGGCCGGCCCCGCCTGCCCCTCCAGCGGCCTGAGCATGCCAATCGCGGCCTTCTGCTGCCCTGGCGCACCGGTCGGCGATCGAGAAGAGATCGGAGACATCTTGCACGTTGTGCGTGGCTAACTTCTCGAGCATCTTGCAATCATGCAATCCCTTCCCGAATGCCACTATGATAGGGGCATTTGGAATGTTTGGGATGGAGTTGCATACCTGAGAGAAACAGTGGATCAATGACCTTAGCATCTCCTTGGGATGTTGCTGCACGGCATGGAGGTCGAGCTCAGTGTCGGGGCGAGTGTAGGAGCTGTCGAAGTTTGCCATGAACTCCTGGCACATCTCATCCCAAGAGGTTATAGACCCCTTAGGCAGGTTCATCAGCCACGAGTGAGTCAATCCAGTCAGGGCGACTATGAAGTAGTTCGCCCGGATGGTCTCATCCGCTCCTGCAGCAAGGAGTGTCGTGGTCTAGATCTACAGGAACTCGGTCGGGTTGATGCTCCCGTCGAACCTCTCCGGCATATGTGGTCAAAACTTGCGTGGCCACGTCGCGAAGTGGAGGTGCGAAGCCAACGCTGCGCAGCCCCTGATGGGTTTCGTTGGGGAGGTGTACGGGGTAGAATACCCCAAGGGGGTCTGCTACACGATGTGCGGCGCCTGGGGAACCCGCGATTGTGGCACTGGTTGTGCCATGCGTTGCTGCAATGGTACCGGCTGCGCCATGTACCGTTGCTGCATGTCCTGTTGCATTGAGTATTGCAGAGGGGCTGTCGAGCCGACGTACTCCTGGTGAGGTGGCAGAGGGTTTACCTTTGCTGCACCTTGGACGGAGGACGCCTCGTAAACAGGGCATTGAGGGCCATATTTGGCGTCAAGGTTGTGATGCCTCTCTCGCTGGTGCTCGATGATGACTCGGTCGTCCAAGTGGGCTTCACGACGGACAAGCTCAGCCCTGAGGTCCTCCGTGGGGAGCCGGCCGATGCTCGTAGGTCTAGTAGAGCGGGAGTTGGCGGTGCGACGGTCGATGGACACCGTTCGTGATAGCGACACGAGGCGCCTTCCCCTGTCGGGGGAGTTGATGCCTGCGACCACGAAGTGGTCGATGTCTTGGACCCACTGCTGAGCCACTCTCTGGGAAGCGTTCAGCAATGGTGGGTGGTGGAGAAGGGCCCCGGCCACTACCAGGGCGCTCTTCGGGCTTGCAGTCGGTGGCATCAGTGGTGCGGACTGAGCCGAGATATGTCCCGACGTGACGTCCTGGCCAGCTATACCTGCACGGGGGCGTGATGGACCAGAGAGCACCGCTCGAGTGACGGATCTGGTCACTGTGTGTGATGTATGATGTGGGGGTCCTTGTAACAGTGGCAGTCTGGGCCTTTTACAGACAAGGTCAGACGCCTTACAAGTGGTGTCCCGGGGCCTAACAGGTGGTCCCGAGGCTATCTTTTCATAAAGATCTAAGGCTTCTTTCGTAAGCTTGCTCTGACCTTGGTCTTCAAGACTCACCGTCTTGCTGCCTGCGTCGTCAGTAGCCCATGTGCCGTTGTTGACATTAACAGGGGATGTCTCGTCCAACTGTCTCTATCGCCGTAAGCTACCCACTTGGCAGTGTGGGATAGGCATGCAGCGTCTTCACTGTGATGCGATTTTCATAGCGGTACCTAACATTAGGCATGCGCTACGCCATGCGTATGAGGAAGCCGCGTATCTTCAATCCTTGACAGGGACATGGCGCACCATCCTCTTAACTCTGGCGTCCCTCCGTCCAGGGCAAGTGGCTGGACTATGTTACAGCTCGGGAGCTCACCTCTGCAGGGGAGGTCAGGTCCCGCCTTGTGAACCACGTGGCAGCTCGGGAGCTCACCTCTGAGGTGGAGGTCAGGTACCGCCTTGCAGGCCACGTGGCGACTCGGGAGCTCACCTCTGCGGGGATGGCTAGGCCTCGTCCTCCTGTACACGTGTCGATGCCATGAGCTCACCTCCGCGGTGGAGATTAGGTCCCGCCTTGCGAGACACGTGGCAGCGCTAGAGCCTACCCATTCGGGAGGTGGCCCATCTTATGTCTTTGTCCACGTGGCAGCTCTGGAGCCCGGTGTCGCAGGGAGGAGGGATCCTTACCTGCTGGACACGTGGTTACCTGGGGGCTCGTCTCTGAAAGGGGGTGCCGAGCTCCTCAATCGGGTTTCTTGCGGATATCACGGACCTCCCATCTGTGGCTGATGGGTTCGGTTCTTTTGAACATGGGGCTCCCTAGGACCCCGCCTCTGCTGGGAGGCAAGGTACTTAGGCGGCTCTAGCCTGTGCACGAGGGTACCCGGTATGCCGGGTACCGACAGGCGTGATGAATGGAAGCCTCAAGTTACAATTCTCGCTGAGGATGTTGTGATCACCCGACACTTTGCGTCCACATGGAGAACCACCAGGGAGCAAGCTATTGATAATGTTGCTTGGGAAGCACTCACCAGGTTGTGTTACTCCTATCGTGAGCAACTTGGAGGTACTTGCTTTGCGCTACACCTGCATCGCAAGAGTGGCCCAAGGGAAATCATGGGACCACAAAAAGGAGCTCAGTCTGGTCCTTATGCTATTGACAGGTCTCAGAGGATACTTGTGAATCTAGGAAATTATTATGCTGACACCATGGAAGAGATACGCTACCTCTACAAGAGATTGTACGTCATGGAAAGGCAAGAGGAGATCTCTGCCACTATCGAGACCAATGGTGTGGCAAGCTCACCAACACCTACATTGACGGCCAATTCACCTTGGCGTGCGCTCGTATATGGATCGCCGCCGCCGTCACCTTCGCCACATTACGGACAGAACAGCCACGACTCTCACAATTAAGTCTAGGTCTCTTGTAGAGAAGTTTAAAGGCATTTAGACCTTAGTAGCTATAGTCGTGTGGTGTTCTGAATTTTCTATGGTGAGTGCTTGTGACTTTGTGCTAGGTGCAGGTCTGGAACACTTTGGCGATTTTTCCATATCCGCACGTAGTAGAAAGATGTGGGATGCTTAGGCACTTGTCCATATCCTCATATAGGTTTAATTAATAGAAATGAGTTGCTTAGTTTCATACACCTTGATGCATATAGTTTGGGGATGTTTTCTTTCAAATTCTAAATCCCTCCATCTTGTACTCTTTTTCCACCCACAGATGCCGAGGGTAACCCATAACCAAAGGAATGCTAATGGTGAGGATGACAACATTGAGGTTCCTGAGAATATCAACCTTGGACTTGATCCCAGCAACATGGAGTGCCTCATAGCTATGCAAAACCAGCTCATGCAAACCATGATGCAAACCTTGGGACAGCTGCAAGCCAACAACAACAACCAAAGCCACATGCCTGCACCACCACCGCCACGGCGACCCCCGCTGCCCTACAACCGGCTGGGAGAATTTATGAGGTCCAGGCTGCCAACCTTTGGTCAAGCCGATGATCCCATAGAAGTTGATGATTGGTGGAAATATATTGAGAAGAAGCATGCTATTGTCTAGTGCAGTTGACAAATGATGAAGGGGTCTGTATAGAATTCAAGGCAGTCTAGCAAGCAAGGGGAAAGGCAATGCTAAACCATGTGGAAGGGTGTGACAGTGGAGGAAATTCTGATTGTTCACGAGTACCAAGAAATGTTTCCCGAAGAATGGCCAGATATGGCACCCGATCGTGACATTGAGTTCGTCATTGATTTAATACCTGGAACTGCACCTATAGCTAAAAGGCCATATAGGATGCATGTTAATTAATTAGTGGAGCTCAAGAAATGATTGAACAACAGCTAGAAAAGGGTTTTATACGCCCAAGTTTGTCACCATGGAAAGCCCCAGTGCTCTTCATAGATAATAAGGATGGATCGCAAAGGATGTGTGTGGATTACCCATCTCTTAACGACATAACAATCAAGAATAAGTATTCCCTGCCCTGCATTGAAGATCTGTTTGACCAAATGAAGGGAGGACGAAAATTCTCTAAGATTGATCTTCGATCAAGATACTTCTAGCTGAAAATCTGACTTGCGGACATACCCAAAATAGCCTTTCGAACACGGTACCGGTCATACGAGTACACCGTTATGTAATTTAGATTGTGGAATGCACCTGGTTACTTCATGTATCTCATGAATAAAGTCTTCATGGAGTTTTTTATCACTTCGTCATAGTGGTTATCAATGATATCATGGTATGCTCGAGAAGCGAAGATGAGCATTTAAGGCTGACATTGCAAAAATTCTGAGAGGACCAGTTGTATGCCAAGTTTAAAAAGTGCCAATTATGGTTGATGGAAATATCATTTTTAGGCCACATCATCTTTGAAGGAGGAGTGTCTGTTGATCCAAGAAAGGTAAAACATGTGTTAAAGTCGAATCTGCCGCATAATGTGAAGGAAATCTGAAGTTTCTTAGGATTGGCAGGATATTATCGCTGTTTCATCAAGGACTTCTCCAAGATAGCGAAGCCCATGGCTGAACTACTAATGAAGGAGAAACCATTCAAATGGGCTCAGGCTTGTTAGGAGCAGTTTGAGGATCTAAAGAAGAGATTAACCACGCACTGGTATTAATACTGCCAGACGTGTGCAAGAGCTTTGATATTTACTGTGATGCATCAAGGTAGGGACTTGGCTGTGTATTTATGCAAGGAGGTTGAGTAATAGATTATGCATCAAGACAACTAAAATAACATGAGCTGAATTATCCAAGGCATGATCTCGAACTTGCAGCCGTGGTACATGCTTTGAAGATATGGAGGCACTACATTCTTGTTCATAGGTGTGAGATTTACATGGATCACACGAGTCTAAAATACAAATTCATGCAAATGGATCTTAATTTGAGACAATGACGATGGTTAGAGCTCGTAAAAGACTATAACGTTGGAATTAACTATCACCCGGGAAAGGCTTATGGGTACCGGAATAAGCTTATGGGTACTGTATTTCATGTTACTCAACTCAAGAAGTGCTTATGGGTACCGGAAGAACAAGTACCAATGAACAAATTAGAGCTTGAGGGGGATTTGACTTCTGCCAAGCAACCTATCAAAATCTTGGAGAAAAAGGAAAGAATCACAAGAAGCAAGGTGATTCGATGGTGCAAAGTACAATGGAAACATCATACTGAATCTAAAGCAACTTGGGAGCGGAAAGAAGATCTCAAGTGATAATTTCCCAATCGTTTTCCTTCAATGTCGAATCTTGAGTGTGAGATTCATTTTAAGGGGGGGGGGTAGGTTTGTAGCACCCTCATTTTCATCTATCGTGCATTTCATTCATTCTCATACATGTCCAATATAGTGCAACACAAAAAGGAACAAGATTAATATGAATTAGAGGCAAAACAACAATTCAAATCAGTTTTGGGTACGGGCTTGTCCGGACCTATCCACGAACTAGTCCGGTATACTCGCCACCTCTGGCTTAATTTAGTTTCTTCAGAGCAACAGACTTTTCCGATAAGTAGTACGGACTAGTCCGATTGTGTTTCCATTTTCCTCTGGACTTGTCCGTTAATGTTATGGACTAGTCTGATGTTGAAACAGTAAAGCCCTGGAGTTGTCCAGATAATTGCATTCAAGACCGCGATTCCATTTTCCCGGTGGAACAGCGGACTTGTCCACTTAAACAACGGACTAGTCTGTTGTGATATCGGAACCAAAGATGAAATTGTCCGTCCTTCATACGGACTAGTTCGGTTTCAAGGGTTTCGACTCAGATTCTTAATTTTCCCCACGTCGTGCCCCACCCCTGAGGATTTCAAGTGGGACCTCACCAAAGCCCCTACTTTTCCCCACTATTTCCTACTCTGATTCCACCCTAACCCCACTACCCCTTCGCCTATATAAAGACTTGAAGCCCCTCCTCTCACCCTGCCCACATTAGAGGAAAACCCTCACTGCCTGTTCTCATCATGAGCCGCCATCCAAGGAGGAAGAAGCCCTCATCGCAAGGAAGAAGAGGAAAGAGGAGAGAAGGAAGAGGGAGGATCAAGCAAGATCGTGGTCGCAGCTGCGATCTTCTTCATCAACGTTCTTCTTCTACTTCTTGTTGTCGATCCATTGTCAATGGATCTAGACATCAAGTTTCATGTGTTGCACCTATTCCTTCATCGTTGAACCTTAGCATTCACGGTAACTGTCCTAGATTCAACTTTCCACGACAATTTTGATCCCACCATTGATTCAAACCATGCCCTGGTTGGGAACTTCGCAAAACCCTGGACCAGTGCGGACTTGTCTAGTCCAAAGCAGACGTGTTCGTCCCCTAGTGCAGACTACTCCGGCCTCTGAATTTATGAATTCTCGAAACTTTCCCAGTTGTTCCCAAAATGATTCAAAACTTGCTCAAACATGTAAAACTCAATTTTTTATCGGTTAGTAAGCAACAACAGTAACCTAATAACATGTATTACATCATAATTGCATCATTCATGCACATCGTGTCATTTTGAGTACTATATGAGCATTTATTGATTGTAATGCTTGTTTCACATGCTTGTCGCGTGGAATAGAAAGAAATGCTCTAGATTGTGCATACGAGGATCTTCATCATTAGAACTTTGAATAATGGTTGGAGTTGGATATGGCATTGGGATTGGGATATGGGTTTGGTTATGATAAGTTCGATATGGATGGTTATAGATAATTATGAATGCTTATGGTTAATTATGTTGAATAGATGGTATTGAACATGGTAATGTTGGTATTTGGGTTATGATGGGAATTGTCCTCACACAGTAACCATAAGTCGCATTTTCTTACTTTTATGAATGAAATGTACTTTTCCGCAATAAATCATTATTTTCAGCCTTGTTTAAGCTACATGTCATACTTTCCCACACTTGTTGAGTACGACATGTGCTCACCCTTGCTATTCCCACATTAATCCAGTATCAGATGATAATTTGGAGTATCTGGAGGACTTTGAGGAGTTCTAGGCGTGCGTGTTACCATTGAACTGCCTGTGGAGATGGAGTCTATTAGTGTTTAGTTTTCCGTTGCAATATTGTTATTAGAGGTTGTATTCCAGACTATTTGGATATTGTAATATGGTACTATTTATTATTCAAAATATGGTTATTATCTGAATAGTTTGTGATGCACTCGTGAATGTGTGATGAACATCCTGGGCACACATATGCATCCCACTTGCTTCATTCTGGGAACCCGGTGTCACACGGGAGCAGACGCTCTCAGCTAATTGCTCAATTGCTCTGTTGCTTCATTGACAAAATTTTAAAATCTATTTTCCATTTAAACTTACTTATGAATCATTTTAATGTTGCAGTCCATTGACGGTCCTCAAATGCCAAATCTGACAGTCAATTCCGTACATAAAAGATATAAATTGGATAACCAACATAGTGGTAGGAGTTATTTACTAACTATTTCCACAAGTCTTGGTGTAATTTTGTATGCAGGTGAATTGGGCCCATAATTAAAGGAAATTGCAGGGGCAATCCAAGAAAAACACCTTCCGACCGATCAAGCGCAAGCACGAGGATTCATGGTCCCACTCGGGGTAGGAAACTGATTAAAAATGACGGGAATCATCCATACCCATGATTGGGGCCCACAAAACAACCTCCGAGAGGAAAAACACCACGTTTTGACCCACCAGAAAGTCGGTCAGTCGCCCAGTTTGCCTTACTTGGTATATGTAACACCCTCATTTTCATGCATCATGCCTTGCATGCACTCATATACATGTTTAAATTAACCCACATAAAGAGGAACAAGTTTAAAATTGATTTGGAGCATTTAAAATTTATTTGGAACAAAACCGCACTTAAAATGCAGGAAAGTGTGGACTAGTCCGATTTTACTGAGGACTAGTCCGATTTCTCTCTGACTAAAAACGGACTTGTCCGTTTTTGCTGCGGACTAGTCCAATTTTTCCTCTGGAAACCTTCAGACTTGTCCAGTTTTGTGCGGACTAGTTTGATATTCCAAGAATCCTTGAAAATTTTCTAAGTCCCTGGACTTTTCCGGACTAGTCCCGTGTTCCAGCGGACTTGTCCGTTTTCCCCTCTGACTAAAGTAGTACTTGTCGGATTTTAGGCCAGACTTGTCCGATTTTCTCTCTGGACAACATCGGACTAGTCCGGTTCTATTCTCTTTTCCTTATGTGAAATGAACCCCTAATCTCCAAATTTACATTGATCTAGAAAACCCTAATATGCTGATCTCGCAAAGTGCCGACTTGTCCGGTCCCTAGCGGACTAGTCCGATTTCCCTGGATAAATTGTGTTGAATTAATTCCAAAAACTGACCTAATCAACTCCAAACCTATATAAACTTGTTAAAAGATATTAGAACTAGTTAGTGACCATCAAAAGCAATCTATTGACAAGTTCTACCTTGCATTTGCATCAATCATGCATGTCATGACATATTGAGTAATATATGTGCACTCTTTGATTGTGTTTCTTGTCTTGTATGTTTATTGTGTGGATTAGACGGATTTGCGCTAGAGAGTGCCGCGGAGGATCTACAACACAAAGAGTTTGAAGGCTTTGATCCTAATCAACAGCATGAGCAAGGCAAGTGTCCTTGAAGCATATTGATCCTGTTTTTAAATTAAATGTTTTGTTTGCAAACTGCATGCTTGTGTCAATTTGATGGGAATCCTATGGTAGGAAGTTTACTAGATTTGTTAAACCACCATTGTCACCTAGGACATATGGTAGAGAGTTGGGATGGGATTTTTACCTTTTTGCTTCGCTTAATCAACTGGGATGGGAAAACAACTATACCACTCAATTTAATTATGCATGAATGAGATTATGGTTAACATGAACTGGTTAAAAATGATATGGTAATGGGTGATCTAAGCAAGCCTAGTATGTGGATGGGTTGGATGTGATGGTGGTTTGCCTGCTTTAGATCTATGGACCGGTTCATGCGAGAATAAGCCAAAATTACAGTGCCACCACGAGGCCAAGTATGGGTGCAGCGTAGCTGATTAATTAGGGCTTTGCCAGTACTATTTGGACCATTAAGGATGCTCGGGGAAGGGATAGTCGGATTGGGTTTTTTGATGATTGGTGGGAGTACTCTGGTATCCGAATGGCTCAAGAGGGGGGCCTTGGTTGAAGATGTGCTCAGTTGGAGACATCGCCACCAGTGAAACCTCAGTGGGGTCTAAATAGGCTAGTAATACCTTTGTAAAGGCTATTGTGATCTCTAGGCCATACACCAAAGGAAGTGTAATTGTTGTAAGGGAGGTTCTTTAGTCGCCGACGGGTGATGAAATCACAAATACGTGGGTAAAGCGGTACAAACTCTGCAGAGTCTAATAAAACTACCATGATAGCCGTGCTCCCTGTTATGAGCACCTGGACAACTTCCATGATTAGAGGGAACTCGGTATTGGGATGGTTATGGTTGGTATTATGGTTATGGATTAATTTCTGGTATTGAATATGGGTATTGGCACATGGTGAAATCTGGAATTATTGATGAGGATGGTGAATTGTATACTGGTATTATGATATTACTTATGATTATGATGGGTTTGATTCATTTACATGTAATATATTGCTTTTCAAATGTTTTAATGTACTTTTCAGCATTTTTCCATTATTATATTCGTCATTTGAATCAGCCACATGTCATACATTCCACACTTGCTAAGTACGACATGTACTCAATCTTGCAATCCCCCCTCCCTAACAGTTACAGGTCAGGATTGGGAGTTTAATGGTGATAATGCGGAGTTCTAGGCCGTGTCTACCGTCAGCTTGCATGTGGTGTTGATTGGAGCTGCGCTATACTCTATTGCTTATGCTGCCTAGCTGTTTAGTTTGCTTGATTAGTTTATTTCTGCTGCATTAGTTGAACTTGTCATTAATATTCATTAGAGGTTGTATTCGAGGATAATATAGTTTGTGTAAAAAAACTTGGATAATTAATCTTGTCTTGTGGTAATTTTCTGTATACTCTTTTGTGAATGCACTCGTGTATGTGTGTTGAACATCCTGGGCACACATATGCATTAGCTTGGTTCATTTTTCAGAACCGGGCATCACAGATTGGTATCAAAGCCACAGGTTGACCGTAGGATGCAGCCTAGATAGAATGGACACTTTAGAGCACATAGGAGCACTTAGGAATCGATGTGTTTTTGCTTGGAGTGCTGTTTGCCATATATATTGCTTGCTTGTGTGCTTAATAGAGGATTTTGGGATGCCTTAGCATTGCTATGTCCACGTATGCTAGTTAGTTGCCTAGTTTCATATCCCTTGATGCATATAGTTGGGGATGTTTTCTAATTCTTACCTATTGCATTTCTGCAGATGGTGAGGACTCGCAACCAGAGGGATAGCAATGATGAGGAGGAGAACAATGAAGTGCCTCAGAACAACATTGGACAAGGATCTACTCAGGGAGCTATCAACATTGAGCAGCTATTGGCTATGCAAACCAGCTCATGCAGGCCATGATACAGACTATGGGACAGCTGCAGGCTGGCAACATCAACAATCAGCCCCACATGCCCCCACCGCCACCCCCACCCCCTCATAACCGGTTGGGAGAGTTTATGAGGACTAGGCCTCCAACCTTTGCTCAAGCCGCTGACCCTATGGATGCGGACGATTGGCTCAAGTCCGTGGAGAAGAAGTTAGCTATTGTCCAATGCAATGACCGGGAGAAGGTGCAGTTTGCTTCTCATCAACTCGTTGGAGCAACTGCGGATTGGTGGGATGCTTATTGCAATGCTCACGAGAATCAAGAGAGGATTACTTGGGCAGAATTCAAGGAGAGTTTTCGTTCTCATTTTGTGCCCGAGGGTGTTATGATCTTGAAGAGGCAATAATTTGAGAATTTAAGGCAAGGAAGATCAAGCGTGAGTGAATATCTCAACAAGTTCACTCAACTCTCATGGTATGCACCTGAGGATGTGAGTCGGCACAGCCGGAAGCAATACTTGTTCATGAGGGGCTTGAACAATGAGATCCAAGTGCAACTACTCAATTGTGATTATGCAAATTTTCAGAAGCTTGTGGACAAAGCAATTGTGGTTGAGAACAAGATTCATGGGATGGAGCAAGACAATAAGAGAAAGGCGCCATATCAAGGACAGCAACAAGGAAGTAACATGCGCCCTCGCTTTGCGCCGCCCAATGTGCCTTACTTCAGCCCTATTGCGCCTGCTCAACGCCCTGGATTTGCACCGCGCCCACTCAGTTTGTGCAGCAGCGCCCTGTCATGCAAGCACCTAGGCCTCCAATGCCATATGCACCTCGTGCTAATTTTCCTGGTACAAATGTTCAAAACTAAGCTCGTCCCAATAATTCTGGTAGAGTTAAGAAGTGTTATACTTGTGGAGAAGCTGGACACTTTGCGCATCAGTGTCCTGAGTTAGGCCTTGGTCAAGGAAGCAATGCACCGAGGCAAAACCCAAGACCCAATGGAGGACATCCACAAGGGAACCATGGACAGCAGAATTTTGCTCGTGGTAATGTGAACCATGTCTCTACGGAGGATGCTCAACAAGCAGATGACGTGGTCATTGGTATGTTTCTCGCAGACTCCAACCCTGGCGACTATGTTATTTGATTCTGGAGCATCGCATTCATTCATTGCATCAAAGTATGTTGCCAAGTATAGTTTGCCTATCTCTCATATGAAGTTTACTCTATTGGTTAAGTCTCCTAGGGGAGAGATGAGTACAAATATAGTATGTCCAAAAGTAAGCCTTAGAATAAGGAGGGTAGACTTCTCCGCCAACCTCATTGTTTTGGATTCTCAAGGATTGGACATTATACTTGGTATGGACTGGTTGAGGAAGCACAATGGAGTTATTGAGTGTGCCACGAAGACGGTGAAGTTGACCAATGAGGAAGGGATCACCGTAGAATTTGAAGCATCTCAAACCACACCGAAGCAATTGGAGCTGAATCATATGGACGGCGCCGCAATTGACGAGATTCTGGTGGTGTGTGAATTTTTGGATGTTTTTCCGAACGAGTTGCCAGGTATGCCACCTGATCGAGACATTGAGTTTGTTATTGATTTAATACCTGAAACTGCACCTATAGCTAAGAGGCCGTATAGGATGCCTCCTTTGGAATTAGCGGAGCTCAAGAAGCAAATTCAAGAGCAACTAGAGAAAGGTTTTATTCGCCCTAGTTCTTCACCTTTGGGAGCGCCCGTGCTGTTTGTGGACAAGAATGATGGAACCCAAAGGATGTGTGTGGATTACCGAGCTCTCAACGAGGTAACAATCAAGAACAAGTACACCATGCCACGCATAGAAGACTTTTTTGATCAGATGAAGGGTGCTTGTGTCTTCTCTAAGATTGATTTGAGGTCGGGATATTTTCAAATGAAGATTAGACCATCGGACATACCTGAAACAGCTTTTAGAACACGGTATGGATCTTATGAGTACACCGTGATGTCTTTTGGATTGACAAATGCACCTGTCTACTTTATTTACGTCATGAATAAAGTCTTCATGGAGTACTTGGACAAGTTCGTCGTGGTGTTCATTGATGATATCATGATCTACTCGAAGGATGAGAAGGAACATGAGGAACACTTGAGGCTTACGCTACAGAAAGTGAGGGAGCATCAATTATATGCCAAGTTCAACAAGTGTCAGTTTTGGTTGGGAGAGGTGTCGTTTTTGGGTCATATCGTCTCAGCAGGAGGAGTATCGGTTGACCCCGGAAAAGTGAGAGACGTGTTGAAATGGGAACCGCCGCGAAATGTCAAGGAAATAAGGAGTTTTCTTGGGGTGGCTGGATATTACCATAAGTTCATCAAGGACTTTTCCAAAATAGCCAAGCCTATGATAGAGTTGCTAATGAAGGGAAAGGCTTTCCAATGGACTCAAGCTTGTCAAAATAGTTTTGAGGAGTTGAAGAAGAGGTTGACAACAACTCCAATTTTGGTATTGCCGGATGTAAGCAAGAGTTTCGACATATATTGCGACGCATCAAGACAAGGACTTGGATGCGTGCTTATGCAAGAAGGTCAAGTGGTTGCATATGCATCAAGACAATGGAAGAAACATGAGCAGAATTACCCAACACATGATTTGGAACTTGCAGCCGTGGTATATGCATTGAAAATTTGGAGACACTATATTCTTGGACATAGGTGTGAAATCTATACGGATCATAAGAGTTTGAAGTATATTTTCACACACACAGATCTGAACTTGAGGCAACGGAGATGGTTGGAGCTCATCAAATATTATGATTTGGGGATCAACTATCATCTGGGAAAAGCCAATGTAGTAGCCGATGCTTTGAGTAGAAAGGGAGTAAGTCATCAACTCACAGTTCTAGAGTTACCATCCGAGTTATGTAAGGAGTTCGAAAGGTTGAACCTCAGATTTGTAAATGAGATGGAGATGATGGAGTTAAACCAAACCATGGAGCAAGAAATTAGAGAGGCACAAACCGCAGATGAAGACATCAAGGAAATCAAGGACAAAACCGAAGGAGGGAGAGAATTCAGATTTGATGAAGACGATCATGGTAGCTTATGGCTTGGAAAGAGAATCGTTGTGCCTAATGTGAAGCATATTCGGGAGATGATATTAAAATAGGCACATGACTCACCTTACTCAATTCACCCTGGTTGTACAAAGATGTACAAAGACTTGAAGACTAGCTATTGGTGGGATAGCATGAAGAAGGACATAGCTGAATATGTTGCATTGTGTGATGTGTGTCAACGAGTCAAGGCGGAACATCAAAGGCCAGCTGGATTATTGCAACCATTGAAGATCCCAGAATGGAAGTGGGAAGAAATAGGTATGGACTTCATAGTTGGGTTACCCCGTACTCAGTGAGGGTATGACTCAATTTGGGTAATTGTGGATCGCTTAACCAAGTCAGCTCATTTTGTCCCTGTGAATACCAAATATACAGCTGCATTATTAGCCGAAATATACATGGAGCATATTGTGTGTCGACATGGAGTCCTTAAGAAGATAGTCTCGGATAGAGGTTCACAATTCACATCCAGGTTTTGGCAAAAATTGCATGAAGCTTTGGGAACGAGGTTGAATTTTAGTTCAGCATATCATCCTCAAACGGTTGGACAAACCGAGAGGACCAATCAGATTTTGGAGGACATGTTAAGAGCTTGTGCTTTGATGCATGGGAAAAGTTGGGACAAAAGCTTGCCATATGCGGAATTTTCATACAACAATAGCTACCAAGCAAGCTTGAAAATGTCACCATATGAAGCGCTTTATGGGAGGAAGTGTAGGACACCTTTATTCTGGAATGAGGCAGGAGAAACTCAAGTATTTGGTCTGGATGTGTTGCAAGAAGCTGAAAAGCAAGTCCAAATAATTCGTGAAAACTTGAGGGCTGCCCAATCAAGGCAAAAAGGCTATGCGGACAATAGGAGAAGGAAATTAGCCTTTGAAATAGGAGATTTTGTTTACCTCAAGGTGTCACCAATGAGAGGTCATAAGAGGTTTAACATAAGGGGCAAGCTCGCACCTCGTTATATTGGACCATTCAAGATTTTGGACAAAAGAGGAGAAGTAGCGTATAAGTTGGAGATGCCAGCTCATCTTTCGGATGTCCATGATGTCTTTCATGTTTCCCAGCTCAAGAAGTGTTTGCGAGTACCGGCAGAACAAGTGCCAATGGAAGAATTGGAACTAGAGGAAGATTGGACTTATGCCGAACCACCGGTCTAAATCTTGGAAACTAAGGAGAGGGTCACAAGGAACAAGGTTATTAGATGGTGTAAAGTTCAATGGAAGCACCACACAGAAAAAGAAGCGACGTGGGAATTGGAGGATGATCTCAAGAAGGAATTTCCCTATCTCTTCTCTTCTGCGTTTTAAAGGGGGTAGGTTTGTAACACCCTCATTTTCATGCATCACGCCTTGAATGCACTCATATACATGTTTAACATTAACCCACATAAAGAGGAATGAGTTCAAAATTGATTTGGAGCATTTAAAATTGATTTGGAACAAAACCGCACTTAAAATGCAGGAAAGTGCGGACTAGTCCGATTTTACTGAGGACTAGTCCGATTTCTCTCTGAATAAAAACGGACTTGTCCGTTTTTGCTGCGGACTAGTCCGATTTTCCTCTGGAAACCTTCGAACTTGTCCTATTTTGTGCGGACTAGTCCGATATTCCAAGAATCCATGAAAATTTGCTAAGTCCATGGACTTTTCCGGACTAGTCTGGTGTACCAGCGGACTTGTCTGTTTTCCTCTCTGACTAAAGTCGGACTTATCTGATTTTAGGCCAGACTTGTCCGATTTTCTCTCTGGACAACTTCGGACTAGTCCGGTCCTTTTCGGACTTGTCCGATATTTCGTGACTCTGAGTTGATCTTTTGTTTTACGAATTGTTTCTTGGGTTTCATGTTAAATGGGCCTAGGAATGTCGTTCCTAACTCTTTTAGAGCCCATGTGGGACTCTAAACCGGCCTCTACTCCTCTCAAACTCGAAATCCATCTAACCCTAGCCTCCACCTCTATATAAACAACCCCACCCCTTGGCCTGACATCTATTTGCCACTTTTCCACCTCACCCAAACCCTAGTTCGTGGAGAGCCGCCACCAAGGAGGGAGGAGAAGATCCCAATCAAGAAGAAGAAGAGGAGGAAACGAAAGAGGATCAAGATCTCCACCAAGCTTTCGTTCTTCATCACCAATTCATCTCCATGTTCATCAGCAACCCTAGATCACCAAGATCCAAGTGCTACCTCCAAGTTTCTTGATTCATTGGAGTCCTAAACACCTGGTATACCTTCTATTCTCTTTTCCTTACGTGAAATCAACCCCTAATCTCCAAATTTACGTCGATCTAGAAAACCCTAATCTGCTGATCTCGTAAAGTGCGGACTTGTCCGGTCCCTAGCGGACTAGTCCGATTTCCCTGGATAAATTGTGTTGAATTAATTCCAAATACTGACCTAATCAACTCCAAACCTGTATAAACTTGTTAAAAGCTATTAGAACTAGTTAGTGATCATCAAAAGCAATCTATTGACAAGTTCTACCTTGCATTTCCATCAATCATGCATGTAATGACATATTGAGTAATATAAGTGCACTCTTTGATTGTGTTCCTTGTCTTGTATGTTTATTGTGTGGATTAGACGGATTTGCGCTAGAGAGTGCCGCAGAGGATCTACAGAACCAAGAGTTTGAAGGCTTTGATCCTAATGAACAGCAAGAGCAAGGCAAGTGTCCTTAAAGCATATTGATCCTATTTTAAATTAAATGTTTTTTTTGCAAACTGCATGCTTGTGTCAATTTGATGGGAATACTATGGTAGGAAGTTTACTAGATTTGTTAAACCACCCTTGTCACCTGGGACATATGGTAGAGAGTCGGGATGGGATTTTTACCTTTTTGCTTCGCTTAATCAACTGGGATGGGAAAACAACTATACCACTCAATTTAATTATGCATGGATGAGATTATGGTTAACATGAACTGGTTCAAAATGATATGGTAATGGGTGATCTAAGCAAGTCTGGTATGTGGATGGGTTGGATGCCATGGTGGTTTGCTTTCTTTAGATCTAAGGACCGGTTCATGCGAGAATAAGCCAGGATTACAGTGCCACCACGAGGCCAAGTATGGGTGCGGCGTTGATGATTAATTAGGGATTTGCCAGTACTATTTGGACCATTATGGATGCTCGGGGAAGGGGTAGTCAGATTGGGTTTGTCGATGATTGGTGGGACTACCCTGGGATCCGAATGGCTCAAGAGGGGGCCCTTGGTTGAAGATGTGCTCAGTTGGAGACATCGCCACCGCTGAAACCTCAGTGGGGTCTAAATAGGCTAGTAATCCCTTTGTAAAGGCTATTTTGTGATATCTTGGACATACACCAAAGGAAGTGTAATTGGCATTAGGGAGGTTCTTTAGTCGCCGACGGGTGATGAAATCACAAACACGTGGGTAAAGCGGTACAAACTCCGCAGAGTCTAATAAATCTATCATGATAGTCGTGCTCCCGGTTATGAGCACCTGGACAACTTCCATTATTAGAGGGAACTCGATATTGGGATGGTATTTGGGATGGTTATGGTTTGTATTATGGTTATGGATTAATTTCTGGTATTGAATATGGGTATTGGCAAATGGTGAAATATGGAATTATTGATGAGGATATTGAATTGTATGCTGGTATTATGATATTACTTATCATTATGATGGGTTTGATTCATTTACATTTAATATATTGCTTTTCAAATGTTTTAATATACTTTTCAGCACTTTGCCATCATTATATTCGTCATTTGAATCAGCCACATGTCATACTTTCCACACTTGCTGAGTACGACATGTACTCACTCTTGAAATCCCCCCCCCAACAGTTGCAGGTCAGAATTGGGAGTTTAATGGTGATAATGTGGAGTTCTAGGCTGTGTCTACCGTCAGCTTGCCTGTGGTGTTGATTGGAGCTGCGCTATACCCTATTGCTTATGCTGCCTAGTTGTTTAGTTTGCTTAGTTGCTTAATTAGTTTATTTCCGCTGCATTAGTTGAACTTGTCAATAATATTCATTAGAGGTTGTATTCGAGGATAATATGGTTTGTGTAATAAAACTTGGATAATTGAATGTAGGCCTAGAGGCGGGGGGTGAATAGGCCTTTTGAATTTTTGTCGGATCCTGCAACACTCAACAACAAGTTCAATACCAGAGAAATCGGACTAGTCTGGTAAAGTGCGGACTAGTCCGGTGTTCACGGACTAAGTTGATCAAGATTAATCGATTAGGTTGATTCTTCAATGTGTGCAGCGGAAATATAGAATCAAACAACAGTTTAACAGTTCTGTATTGGATTGTATCACAATTAAGGCTTGTGTTCTACAATTTATTGTAAATTGAACAATGTGTATCAAACCCTAGAGTAAGTTGATCAATTTGAGTGATGAACACAAAAAGGACAAGACACACGATTTATCCCGTGGTTCGGCTACCACAAAGGCAACCTATGTCCATGTTGAGGAGTCCACAAAAGGACCGGGTCTTCTCCAACCCTACCCTCGTTGGATTGCCACGAAGGCCAACCCTCTTCCACTAATCACAAAGGGGTGAATAACCAAATTCAAGGGGCGTTCTCACACGTTGAGAGCTCCCTTAGATTACAAATCACAATGCCACCAAAAAACACACTCAGAAATTACAATTGAAACGCAGGAGTGTGTTAGAGATTCAAACCAAGAGCTCAATGATGTGTGCCAAGTGTCTCTCCAATGATCTAGAAGTAATCCTTAATGGATTGATCAATCTTGCACTTAATTTCGTGAAGAGAAGTGGTTTCTGAGTCTCTTGGGAGGTGTGACGGCGCTAGGGTTCGAGAGAGAATAAAAGTGGGCCGTGCACCTCTATTTATATGGGGTTTCTAAAAGTGACCGTTAGGGTTCAGAAAGATCGAACTAGTCCGTGGTGGTCACTGGACTAGTCCGGTGTGCTGTGTGTAGCAAACCCTAAGTGTCACGAAATATCGGACTAGTCCGGTCGAAAACGGACTTGTCTGATTTCACTACTGGAAATCTTCGGACTAGTCCGATAGCCATCGGACTTGTCCGGCCATGTGAAACCCTAAGTGTGTTGGATGACAAGTCCGCACTTGGAGGACTTGTCCGATTTAGATCACTGGGTATTTTGGACTAGTCCGTGTAAACATCAGACTTGACCGAAGTGGATCAGAAGGAATATCGGACTAGTCCGGTTAACAACGGACTTGTCCGATTTTGTGTGACTTGTGAAGTGTGTTGAGGACTAGTCTGCCCTGGGGTGGACTAGTCCGACTCAAGTCAGAAAGATATCAGACTAGTCCGACAGATATCGGACTTGTCCGATCTGGTGCAGAAAGGATATCGGACTAGTCTGGTTGATATCGGACTAGTCCGGTCCTGTGTAACTTTGTGCAATATGTGTGTGTGCTTAAATATGATTGAGCTTTTGGGTGTGTTTCCTTAACACACTCCATACACAATAATCTACTATTTCTTTTCCTTGAGCTCAAGTTCACTTTGCTCCTCATTATCCCTTCTTTTTGGTATTTTGCTTATTTTTCATTATTGGCCTGCATTCATCTCAACAAAAAGGTTAGGATCCCAATTGCTTGTCATGAATCATCCAAAACCCACAAGGTAGTCCTAGATGCACTTTCAATCTCCCCCTTTTTGGTGATTGATGACAACCAATTGAGATTTCACAAAATATGACAAAAGGAGATGAGATTTTCATAAAGTATGCACATATGACTCAAAAGTACATCAAGTAGTAAGAGAAATATCCATATGTGCATTCTTTATGGTGGGATGCATAACTAAGTGCATTGAAACATTGAGAATGACCTAATTTACATTGATGAATCAATACAAAGTACATATGTCATTTCAGGAGCAAAGTTGCATATTTCAACACATACATGCAAATTAATTAAGCATTTCAACACAGAACCATAGTTAACATGAAAAAAGCGTTAAAGCATTACAATCACAAAGAAAGATAAAGAGAACTCTCTCCTCGCACCCTACCACAGCTAAAGCTAAGACTTCCCCTCAATCTCTCCCCCTTTGGCATCAAGACACCAAAAAGAAGGAGAGGAGGGTCCTAGGGTCTTCACTCTTCACTGTCGGTCCTCTCGTCATCGTCTTCGTCTTCATCATCATCAGCTTGACGAGGAGGGGAAGGAGGAGGGACGGAGCCACTCGAGCCCCCAATGCCAAAGTAGGCAAGCTCGGAGGGGTTCAAGGGCGCGAGCTCAGTGAAGTCTGGGTCAGAATCCTCAGAAATCACTGGAGATCCAATGGGATCGATCTCCAGTTTCTGGCAAATTTGCTTTACATTGGCTTTTATGTACTTCATGTCCTCCCTTCTCTTCTGGTTGAGCTTGTGGGCCTTCATTTCGACCTTCTTGCAGGAGGAGAATATAGCAGCCAGATACTTCAGGATCCCACTAACTAATCCTTTCTGAGGGGCTTCCCTTGAAGTAGGGATAACTCTGGCACCTTCACTTGATCTTGCAGGTGCCTCTGGACTGGAGGCCGTCGAAGGAGTAGCCTGCACACTTGGCTTTTGAGGCATTTGAGGCCTCAAGGGGAGATGCTCCACATCTTTCACAAATTCAATGTCGGTGACTTTTTCAATCACAAACATAAGGTAAGGAGCATATCCGCAAGATCTGTTGGGAGTGCAGGAGATGTTTACCATATCATTCCAAATGTATTCCGCCACATCAAATGGGCGGTCCTTGCTTATGACTCACATCAGAGTCCGGAGGTATCCTTGCACACTCCCTGCATCCCCATCCTTAGGGGCAATGGTCTTTCTTAGCACTCTGTTCAACACCACAAATAATGGCTTCATATTTTTGGTGGAAGGAGGGTTGAACTTTGAGTTTGGCTCATATAGAAACTTCATCTTGTCCTTCTCAATGACCCCAATGTTGTGTATCACTAAGCAATCAGACCTTGTGGAGTCAAGGTGGAGCAAGCTAGTGAAATCTTCTTGAGTGATGCTATACTTGGATCCATGGGTCATCTAAGTGAAACTCTCTTCATCCTCACTAGAGAAGTGACAGGTCGCAAAGAACTGCGCAATCACTTCATCATTCCAGTTGTGTCTGAAAGCAAACAGGTCTCTCAGTCCATGCTTTTCAATGGCTCTCACTACATCAGTGAATGGTGAGCAGCCCTTCTTCTAAAAGTGTGTCCAGTCAATCTACTGACTGCGCACCACAGGGGTCTTCATCGGTAGATACACCGATTTGTAGAAGTCTGCATGGAAGTTGCACCAAAACCTTCCATCGACAGCTTGCTTTGGGCTGCCATACCAGTCAATGCTTCTGAACTTGGCTGCAGAATCACTGCCCTTGCCGTTGAACTTCTCCTCAGTAGGGTCCCGGACCCCTTCCCTGGGAGCATGGAGCTTCAAGGGCCCGACTGGCCCCATTGCTATCCCCTTTCCGTTGCCCTTGGCTTGGCGAGAGGCACCTGAGGATGCTGCTGCCTTTGACACTGGCTTCTTTGCTAGCACCTTCCTCCGAACCTGAGGAGGTGAAGGAGTTGGCTCCGAGGTTCTTTCTTGGCGTTTCATGCCAAGACCCGTCGAGGACCGAGGTGCCACTTAATGGTCCAAATCGGCCTCAAAGTCGGAGATTTCGTTGTTTGAGCTCGACATGATCTGAGAATGATTTTGCAAGAATGATGGTAAGTGATACAAGGCATATGTATGAAAAGATAGCAATGAATTGCATTGAGGAATTGAAAAATTAGGTTTTCAGTTCAGAAACATCGGACTTGTCCGGTGCGCAGGCACGGACTAGTCCGGAGGACCGGACTTGTCCGTGCATGGACCGGACTAGTCCGGTGTTCATCCTCAAAAACCTAACAGATTGGTCAAGGAATGATTCCTAATGCAAATCTAGTCTAGAATACACGTAGTACATCAAATAAGCATGTATCTAGTGAAGGATGCTAGGCTATACGATCAACAATGGAGAAAAACAAGATTTCTAGGGTTTTGAAGAAAGTTACCGAAGAAATCGATCGAAGCTTGAAGGTTTGGGGGTTAGAGGCCAGACAAGTCTGCTAGCTTCAATCCCCAAGAGGTCAAGCTTGATCTCCGCACAAATGTGGACTTTTTCGACGCAGGGAGCAGAGAATCTCCTTGGTAGCTTGAGCGCAAGAGAGAGGAAGGCGTGAGCAAATGTGGGGATGAGAAGATTAGGGTTGGGTGGCGGCTAGGGTTATGGACACGAAAAATCGGACAAGTCCGGACATGACCGGACTAGTCCAAAGTCATCCAGAGAGCTATATCAGACAAGTTCGGACATGACCGGACTAGTCCAAAGTCATCCAGAGAGCTATATCGGACTAGTTCGTGGTCTATCGGACTAGTCCGGTCTAACCGGCACTCTGCAGACTAGTATGCAAGAGCGGACTAGTCCGGGTAACCACGGACTAGTCCGTGGTCACCATGAGAAATTGCATAGCCCATTCATATATATTTGAAGGTTCATTAATAGAGAATAGGAGGGACAAAACAAATCAATTAATCTTGATGAATTTGACCAGTAAGCATACAATAATCACACAATGATCATAATTCTTCAAGATCTAATAATTGACATAGTTTTTCGAGAAAAAAATGAAGAGGGATGATTTTCACAATTCAGTCAAAATTTTGAAAAGGTCTTACAGGTATGCAACTTTTCAAGCCACACTCCGAGAATCAAGGATATTTAGTTCATTTCAGAGTTCGCAATAACGCTTTTCATCAAGTGGCTTGGTGAATATGTCGGCCAATTGTTTTTGGGTGTTGACATGTGAGATGGTAATGTCTCCTTTCATGGAATGGTCTCTCAAGAAATGATGTCTTATGTCTATGTGTTTAGTTCTAGAGTGCTCAACTGGATTGTGGGCTGTTTTAATGGCACTCTCATTGTCACAAAGGAGAGGAATACTGTTCATATTGTAACCGTAATCTCTTAGAGTTTGTCGCATCCAAAGGAGTTGTGCACAACAACTCCCGGCTGCAATATCCTCCGCTTCGGCTGTGGATAAAGCAATGGAATTTTGTTTCTTGGATGACCAAGAAACTAAGGATCTCCCTAGGAATTGGCATGTGCCGGAGGTGCTTTTTCTATCTACTTTGCACCCGACATAATCTGCATCGGAGTAACCAATGAGATTGAATTTTGAGCCTTTTGGATACCAAAGACCAAGGTTGGGTGTATGAACTAAATATCTTAAGATTCTTTTTACGGCTGTCAAGTGACATTCCTTAGGGTTGGCTTGAAATCGTGCACACAAACATACACTCAACATAATATCTGGCCTAGATGCACATAAGTAAATTAGAGATCCAATCATGGAGCAATATACCTTTTGATCGATGCTAGGTCCATCTTCATTGAGATCCAAGTGGCCATTCGTTGCCATGGGGGTCTTTATGGGCTTTGCCGTGTCCATGCCAAACTTCTTGAGTATGTCCTGCGTGTACTTGGTTTGGCTTATGAACGTTCCTTCCCTTTGTTGCCGCACTTGGAATCCCAAAAAGTACTTCAATTCTCCCATCATTGACATTTCAAACCTGTCTGTCATGATTCTACTAAATTCTTCACAGAAGGATTGGTTAGTTGACCCAAATATTATGTCATCAACATAGATTTGACAGATAAAAAGATCATTATCTAAATTCTTTGTGAATAATGTATAGTCTACTTTGCCAATTTGAAAACCATTTTCAATTAATAAATCTCTAAGACACTCATACCAAGCTCTAGGAGCTTGTTTCAGGCCTTAGAGAGCCTTACGCAATTTATATACGTGGTTGGGGAATTCTTCGTCTTCAAACACGGGTGGTTGCTCCACGTACACTTCTTCCTTGATCGGTCCATTGAGGAAGGCGCTTTTCACGTCCATTTGATACAGCTTGAAATCATGGTGAGTTGCATATGCAAGTAATATTCTAATAGATTCAAGCCTAGCTACTGGAGCAAAAGTCTCATCAAAATCCAAACCTCCGACTTGTGAGTACCCTTTGGCCACAAGTCGCGCCTTGTTTCTTGTTACCACTCCGTGTTCGTCTTGTTTGTTGCGGAAGACCCACTTGGTGCCCACTATGTTTGCATTGGGTCTTGCCACAAGTTCCCACACCTCGTTCCTCTTGAAGTTGTTCAATTCTTCTTGCATTGCCACCACCCAGTCCGGATCCTTCAATGCATCCTCAATCCTGCGTGGTTCCAGAAAGGAGACAAACGAGTAATGCTCACAAAAGTTAGCTATGCGAGATCTAGTGGTTACTTCCTTTTGGATGTCACCGATGATGTTGTCGATTGGGTGATCCCTTTGAATGCATTGGTGTACTCTTGGGTGGGGCACTTGGGGAGTTGTGTCCTCATGATCGTTTTCTTCTCCCCCTGAGTGGTTGCCCTCATTGACTTGTTGATCATCTTCATACTCTCGTGCTTGTGTTGAAGCTCCCCCTTGATTGTTGGTCTCCTCTTGTGGTTCATTTTCCTCATTTATGTGTGAAGGTGACTCTTGTGGTCGAACTTCACTTAGAGCCATTCTTTTCAATGCTAGGCAAGGAGCTTCTTCTTTACCTAATTCACATGGATCAACTTGCTCCTTTTGGGAGCCGTTAGTCTCATCGAACACTACGTCACGTGCTACTTCAACAAGTCCGGAGGCCTTGTTGAAAACACGATAGGCGTAGGTGTTCGAATCGTAACCGAGCAAGAAACCTTCATCGGACCTTGAAGCGAACTTTGAAGTCCTGGGCTTCTTGTTCAGGATATAACATGGAGAACCGAAAACTCAAAAGTATGAAATTTTTGGTTTATTACCGGTGAGTAGCTCATAGGGAGTTTTCTTGAGTAGTCGATGAAGATAAAGCCGATTTGCGGCGTGGCAAGCGGTGTTAATCACTTCTGCGCAAAATTGATCCGAAGTCTTGTATTCATCGAGCATTGTTCTTGCCATCTCTATGAGTGTTCGGTTCTTCCTTTCGGCAACTCCATTTTGTTGTGGTGGGTATGGCGCTGAAAATTCGTGCTTGATGCCCTCTTCATCAAGGTACTCCTCCACTTGTATGTTCTTGAACTCCGTGCCATTGTCGCTTCGAATACTCTTGATTGACAATGAAAACTCCTTTTGAGCTCGCTTGAAGAATTTCTTGAGTGTTCCTTGTGTTTCTGACTTATCATGCAAAAAGAAAACCCATGTGAAGCGAGAAAAATCATCAATGATAACCAAACCGTATTTGTTACCGCCGATGCTTATGTAAGCAACTGGACCAAACAAGTCCATGTGAAGTAGTTCGAGCGGTCTTGTTGTATACATGATGTTCTTTGTGGGATGATGTGCTCCAACTTGCTTCCCGGCTTGGTACGCGCTACAAGGCCTATCTTTCTCAAAAACAACATCTTTCAAACCTCGGATGTGATCGCCCTTGAGGAGTTTTTGAAGATTCCTCATACCAACATGCGCTAGCCGTCTATGCCACAGCCAACCCATGTTGGTTTTTGGAATCAAGCATGTTTCGAGTTCGGCTTTATCCTTGTTGAAGTCAACAAGGTAAAGCTTTCCCTTCAACATACCCTTGAATGCAACGGAACCATCACTCCTCCTTGAGACGGTCACACCCTCGTTAGTGAACAAGCAATTATAACCTTTGTCACATAGTTGATATATGGACAGCAGGTTATAATCTAAAGATTCAACATGTAAAACATGAGAAAGCGTGTGTTCAGAGGATATTGCAATTTTACCGGTACCGAGCACCTTTCCTTGACTATTATCTCCGAAGTAGATGCCTTCGTTTGGGTCCTCGTTTTCTTCATATTCCACGAACATCCTCCTTTCTCCGGTCATGTGGTTGGTGCATCCACTGTCTAGCACCCATTTGGATCCACCGGAGGAATAGGCCTGCAAAAACAAATTATGCTTTGGTTTTAGGTATCCAAGCTTGCTTGGGTCATTGGAGGTTAGTTACAATACATTTGGGCACCCACACATGGGATTTTGTGTTCCCATGGTGTGGCCCAACATAATAAGCATAAACCATACCAAGATTGTTTCTCATTAATACATAGGAGGTATCAAAAGTTTTAAATAGAAGCTGCTGTTGTTTATGAATCGGACTAGTCTGGGTGGCCGGACTTGTCCGGATGACCGGACTTGTTCGGACACCGACCAGACTAGTCCGGTATTCATGCGAGTTCAGTTTCTTATTCTTCAACTTATCAGTTTGAGAGGATCTTCCCTTCACAAAGGAGATCCTTCCCCTGTTATTCTTATGACTTCCAGCATGTTGCTTTTCATCATAAGAGTAACCAATGCCATATTTGACATTTGGAGGTCTTTGGACCAAGTATGCACTACGTGCATAGTTGATCTTCTCCTTGTCAAATATTTCATACTGGGTAGGATTTTTATCCTTTGTGGAGGTTGACTTCTCCTTCAAACTGGTGTTGATTTTACTCCATGTGCACATATGAACAAGATCAGTTTTAGTGGGTTGAGAAGGTGAACTTGAAGAGGAGGAAGGTTCACTTAGCTTGAGTGACTCAACATGCACTTCAAGGATTTTGTTAACCTTGATCAGGTCAGCAAGTTGGTCCTTGATTGCAACATTTGAGTCGGTTAACTCCACGCAAGTTTTCTTGCTTGAAGCTAGCTCAAGCTCTAGTGAACTGTTTTTCTCCTTTTCAAGCTCTAGGAGTTTGTCAAGTTTGACATACTTCTCCTTTTGGGAGATAATCATGTCCTCTTTACGGTCAATTAACCTCTCCTTCTCAACAAGTTGGTCAAGTAAAAATTTCATTTTAGTAGCAGTTTTCCTATCTAGTCCATTTAGCATATCCTCATCATCACTATCTAGTTCATCTTCACTAGAGTAGGAATGCATGGAAGGGGTTTTGATGTTTACCTTGCGTTTACCTTCCTTTGCCATGAGACAAGTGCCATT
Organism: Tuctoria greenei; assembly: GCA_036927565.1. Taxonomy (NCBI): domain Eukaryota; kingdom Viridiplantae; phylum Streptophyta; class Magnoliopsida; order Poales; family Poaceae; genus Tuctoria; species Tuctoria greenei. The sequence goes on along the minus strand of JAYESD010000001.1, from coordinate 49,156,089 downwards.
TCCCTTCTTTGCACCAAGTGTGGGGAAGAGTGTGGATTTCTTGGATGTGCTTTCTATGGCTATGCTAGCCATCTCTTCTTCATCGGATGATGAGGACTCATCGTTTAAGTCCCACTAATTCCCAATGTGTGCTTGTTCGGCTTGTTTCTTCTTCTTGAATAATTTCTTAGGTTGAGGCTTGGTTTCTTTAGTTTTCTTCTTGTTGTCCTCATACGGGCAATCGACTATAAAGTGGTTATACTCACCACAATTATAGCACGCCTGCCTCATCTTTGGCTTCGTCCTTTCCTTGTACTTTCCTTCACTTGATTTTGTTCCTTGTCTCTTCTTCATTATCCTCTTGAACTTTTTCATGAACAAAATCATATCATCTTCATCTAGCTCGCTACTCTCGTCATCACTGTCCTCCTCTAGTTGTTCTTCTCTTGCTTCTTTGGGTAGAGGCTTGAGAGTAGATTTTAGGGCAACTCCTTTCTTCTTGGCCGAGGTGAGGTCGGCAATTTCTTTGACGTGCTTGGCTTGTTTCTCCATCATTTCAAAGTTGATAATTTTACCAAGCAATTCATCTGGAGTCATCCTTTTGTAAACGGGGCTTTCTCTGATCATTGAGCATAGCGTGACATTGTGAGGCATAAAAGCTCTAGGGATGAGCTTTACCACCTCGTGGTCTTTCCACTTCTTGCTCCCATATGATCGAACCTTGTTGACAAGTGTCTTCAATCGATTGTACATATCCTGGGGTGACTCGTCTTCCTCAATTGCGAATCTTCCTAGTTCGCCTTCGATCATTTCAATTTTTTCCTCACGCACATGCCGATCACCTTCATGTGCTGTTTGTAGTGTATCTCATATCTCCTTAGCAATTTCGAGTCCATCCACCTTGGTGAACTCGTCTCGACTGAGAGAGGAGGTGATTACGGATGCGGCTTGAGCGTTTCTATGGATGGCCTGCTCTTGACTTGGGGTGAGCTCTTCGTCGTCATCCGGAATATCTATCCCTGTACATACAACATGCTATAAACTTGGGTTGAGGGAAATCAAATGCATCTTCATATTCTGCCTCCACATGGAGTAATCACTCCCATCGAAGTGTGGGGCTTTTCCAAGTGGGATAGATAAGTAGTGATTGTTATTGGAATTTAGACGATCATAATTAAAAGGATATCGGGAGTAGTCGGTGTGACTACTCCCCTTCTTCTTCTCTTCAACTTTCGCTTTCCCTTTTGAAAGTGCCTTCTTTCTGAGGAGCGCCTTTAGCTCCAGCATCTCCTCATCGTCGTCCTCAAAGTCTTGAATGGCTTCGAGGTACTTCTCCAGTTTTTGGGTCTTGTCGTTGTTGAGTTCCTCTTGGTTGTTGATTTTGTGGACGTCCTTCATGTCCGACATGATCTCTTCGAGTGGTTAAACTCTTTCTTGAAGAACCAAGCTCTGATACCAATTGAATGTAGGCCTAGAGGCGGGGCGTGAATAGGCCTTTTGAATTTTTGTCGGATCCTGCAACACTCAACAACAAGTTCAATACCAGAGAAATCGGACTAGTCCGGTAAAGTGCGGACTAGTCCGGTGTTCACGGACTAAGTTGATCAAGATTAATCGATTAGGTTGATTCTTCAATGTGTGCAGCGGAAATATAGAATCAAACAACAGTTTAACAGTTCTGTATTGGATTGTATCACAATTAAGGCTTGTGTTCTACAATTTATTGTAAATTGAACAATGTGTATCAAACCCTAGAGTAAGTTGATCAATTTGAGTGATGAACACAAAAAGGACAAGACACATGATTTATCCCGTGGTTCGGCTACCACAATGGCAACCTACGTCCACGTTGAGGAGTCCAGAAAAGGACCGGGTCTTCTCCAACCCTACCCTCGTCGGATTGCCACGAAGGCCAACCCTCTTCCACTAATCACAGAGGGGTGAATAACCAAATTCAAGGGGCGCTCTCACATGTTGAGAGCTCCCTTACATTACAAATCACAATGCCACCAAAAAACACACTCAGAAATTACAATTGAAACGCAGGAGTGTGTTAGAGATTCAAACCAAGAGCTCAATGATGTGTGCCAAGTGTCTCTCCAATGATCTAGAAGTAATCCTTAATGAATTGATCGATCTTGCACTTAATTTCGTGAAGAGAAGTGGTTTTTGAGTCTCTTGGGAGGTGTGACGGCGCTAGGGTTCGAGAGAGAATAAAAGTGGGCCGTGCACCTCTATTTATATGGGGTTTCTAAAAGTGACCGTTAGGGTTCAGAAAGATCGAACTAGTCCGTGGTGGTCACTGGACTAGTCCGGTGTGCTGTGTGTAGCAAACCCTAAGTGTCACGAAATATCGGACTAGTCCGGTCGAAAACGGACTTGTCTGATTTCACTACTGGAAATCTTCGGACTAGTCCGATAGCCATCGGACTTGTCCGGCCATGTGAAACCCTAAGTGTGTTGGATGACAAGTCCGCACTTGGAGGACTTGTACGATTTAGATCAGTGGGTATTTTGGACTAGTCCGTGTAAACATCGGACTTGACCGAAGTGGATCAGAAGGAATATCGGACTAGTTCGGTTAACAACGGACTTGTCTGATTTTGTGTGACTTGTGAAGTGTGTTGAGGACTAGTCTGCCCTGGGGTGGACTAGTCCGACTCAAGTCAGAAAGATATCAGACTAGTCCGACAGATATCGGACTTGTCCGATCTGGTGCAGAAAGGATATCGGACTAGTCCGGTTGATATCGGACTAGTCCGGTCCTGTGTAACTTTGTGCAATATGTGTGTGTGCTTAAATATGATTGAGCTTTTGGGTGTGTTTCCTTAACACACTCCATACACAATAATCTACTATTTCTTTTCCTTGAGCTCAAGTTCAGTTTGCTCCTCATTATCCCTTCTTTTTGGTATTTTGCTCATTTTTCATTATTGGCCTGCATACATCTCAACAAAAAGGTTAGGATCCCAATTGCTTGTCATGAATCATCCAAAACCCACAAGGGAGTCCTAGATGCACTTTCAATAATTAATCTTGTCTTGTGGTAATTTTCTGTATACTCTTTTGTGAATGCACTTGTGTATGTGTGTTGAACATCCTGGGCACACATATGCGTTGGCTTGGTTCATTTTTCAGAACCGGGCATCACAGTATACCTGCCAAACGCGGTCAACCACCACATTTTGGCTCCTCACGGCTTGGAGATCACGATGCCGAATGATTCCCGTGTATATTGTGGAGCCAAACCGACCTTTGGAGGGTATAAATAGGAGGTAGTGTGATCCCTCACTTGACACACCAAAAGCTTGAGTCTAGTACTCCACTCCAAAGGCGTAGCGCTGCCCAAGTGCTTAGAAAATTGGGACAGTGAGAAAGAGGAGGAGGAGGCTCCGGCTTGTCGGGCTTCTTCCACTTAAGGATAAGGTTCAGGCTTATCAAACCCTCGCCACCCTTGTACCTTGACGGTTCTTTCCATCTCAAGTAAGATACATGATTTCCATTTGATTTCATTTATTTAATTCAAGCAAGTTAATTCTTTGTTGCTTGTTCGTTCATTGCTCTATTCATTTAGTGGCCCTAGTCTTTGCTAAAGAGGTCATGGAAGTAATCAGTAGCATAAGTGTGGTGTCTAGGCTTCATGTTACCTTTGATTATCTTGTAGTCAACGGATTGTAGAAGTAGGCGGTAGGTGGTGACAGCCCTATCCGTCCATTGTAGTCCTCCACGTCCGACTGCGACGTAGGCTCTTGGAGGGAGTCTCCTGGAAGACCAGGGTAAGCCTGTGCTCAAAACAAGCTGCTATTGATCTACTTGCTTTAAGTTAGAAACCCTTATCTTAGGATCCACTCTCCCTTGTCTACTTCTAAGCTTTGTGTCCTTTAGTGAACTAGTTAGAAGATTATCACACACGTCCCTTGGATTTTATACCCTTGGGAATACTCTTTAAGGGGAAGTTCTACAACGGTTTCTCCGTGCGCCTGCGGCTTTTCATCTGTGATGTACCAACTATCAACAAACATTTTTTGCACCATTGCTGAGGAAAGGTTGATGTTGATCCTCGAACTTTGTTCACCCTCATATCCATCTTTTATCTTTATTCCTTATCTTTTTGCCATCCACACTATGGAGCAACCCACCATTCCTTCTCTATCTTCTCCTAAGGGTGAGTTCTGTGAGCCTCCGCCATCGGCGAATCCCATTTGCTCAACTAGCTATGAACTCCACCCTGGCTTTATAGCTATGATTCAAAAGCAATCCTTCTTAGGGATGAATTGTGAGAATCCCTACCATCATCTGCAAGAGTTTGAGCAATTGTGTTCATGCCTTCTAATCAAGGGCATGACACAAGAAACCCTTAAGTGGAAATTGTTTCCCTTTTCCTTCAAGGGAAGTGCGAAGTAGTGGTACACTCATACCGTTGGGAGTGCAAATAGAAAAAGGAAAAACTTTGAGACAAATTTTTTATTGCATTCTTTCCACTCTCCCAAGTTGCCTCTCTATGAAGGAAAATTCTCAACTTTCAGCAAATCAAGAAGAAATCTATTGGTGCAGCCCGAGCTACATTCTCATTGCTAACCAAATCAGGCCCGAACTTGTCTATTCTCGAACATGTGTTATTACAACACTTTTGTTTCGGTCTTGATAAAAATTTTGCCCTATACGCCGACATAATGGTTGTAGGCTCTTTCCTCCATAAGACACGATTGAAGGAAGGGAAATTCTACACCTCATTCTAGAAAATACATCCTTCGTCGCCGGTCTTAATGAACTTCCTCAAGACAAATCTGAGTCAAGCCATGATGATCCACCCATAGTCACCCCGGAACCCATACCATTTTCATCTCAAGATGTGACTATGAAATCCTCACCCGAACCAAAGACACCGAAGGAAGAAGAAATTCGACCTCCAGAGGTTCCATTATGCTTCGAGGAAAATCTTTTTGAATATTTTGGGAATACCTCAAAGTATAGTTATGGAAGGAAACCATCATTACATCTCTCACTCCTTGATCCGCCCAAAGGAAAATTCCTGCAGGAAAGGATCAAGGAGTTGACCTCAATCATGAGTAGGGAATGGACGACGAAGGTTGAGCTTTCACCTGAAATAGTTTAGGTATACTCACCCTCAACTACCATTCGATGTAGGGGTAATGGTGAACGTCCTTTATAATCCCACTGTTGGAGCCAATATCATCTCTGAGAGATGTTTCTTTGCCACTTTGGGTGACCTACCCTAGGCTCCAACAAGAAAACCATTCATAGATTTCTATGGGAATGTAACACCCTCATTTTCATGCATCATGCCCTACATGCACTCATATACATGTTTAACATTAGCCCACAACAAGAGGAACGAGTTTAAAATTGATTTGGAGCATTTAAAATTGATTTGGAGCAAAACCGCACTTAAAATGCAGGAAAGTGCGCACTAGTCCGATTTTACTGAGGACTAGTCCGATTTCTCTCTGACTAAAAACGGACTTGTCCGTTTTTGCTGCGGACTAGTCCGATTTTGGCTCTGGAAACTTCCGGACTTGTCCGATTTTGTGCGGACTAGTCCGATATTCCATGAATCCTTGAAAATTTGCTAAGTCCCTGGACTTTTCCGGACTAGTCCGGTGTTCCAGCGGACTTGTCCGTTTTCCTTTCTGACTAAGATCAGACTTGTCCGATTTTTGGCCAGACTTGTCCGATTTTCTCTCTGGACGACTTCGGACTAGTCCGGTCCTTTCCGGACTTGTCCGATATTTCGTGACTCCGAGATTGACCTTTTGTTTTACGACTTGTTTCTTGGGTTTCACGTCAAGTGGGCCTAGGGGCGTCGTGCCCAACTCTTTTAGAGCCCATGTGGGACTCTAAATCGGCCTCTACTCATCCCAAAACTCGAGATCCATCTAACCCTAGCCTCCACCCCTATATAAACAACCCCACCCCTTGGTTTGACATCTATTTGCCACTTTTCCACCCACCCAAACCCTAGTTCGTGGGGAGCCACCATCAAGGAGGGAGGAGAAGATCCCAAACAAGAAGAAGAAGAGGAGGAAACGAAGGAGGATCAAGATCTCCACCAAGTTTCGTCCTTCACCACCAATTCATCTCCAAGTTCATCACCAACCCTAGATCATCAAGATCCAAGTGTTACCTCCAAGTTTCTTGGTTCATTGGAGTTCTAAACACCTGGTATACCTTCTATTCTCTTTTCCTTATACGAATTCAACCAATAATCTCCAAATTCATGTCGATCTAGAAAACCCTAACCTGCTGATCTCGTCAAGTGCGGACTTGTCCGGTCCCTAGCGGACTAGTCCGATCTTTCTGATTAAATTGTGTTATATTGATTCTAAAATTTGATCTAATCGAATCCAAACCTGTATAAACTTGTGAAAAGCTATTAGAACTAGTTAGTTATCATTAAAAGCAATCAATTAACAAGTTCTACCTTGCATTTGCATTAATCATGCATGTCATGTCATATTGAGTAATATTTGTGCACTCTTTGATTGTGTTTCTTGTCTTGTATGTTTATTGTGTGGATTAGACGGATTTGCGCTAGAGAGTGCCGCGGAGGATCTACAGCATCAAGAGTTTGAAGGCTTTGACCCTAATCAACAGCAAGAGCAAGGCAAGTGTCCTTGAAGCATATTGATCCTGTTTTTAAATAAATGTTTTGTTTGCAAAACTGCATGCTTGTGTCAAAGTGATGGGAAAACCTATGGTAGGAAGTTTACTAGATTTGCTAAACCACCCTTGTCACCTGGAATTTATGGTAGAGAGAGTCGGGAAGGCTATTTACTTTTTGCTTCGCTTAATCAACTGGGATGGAAACAACTATATCACTCAATTTAATTATGCATGGATGAGATTATGGTTAACATGAACTGGTTAAACAGGGTATGGTAATGGGTGATCTAAGCAAGCCTGGTATGTGGATGGGTTGGATGTTATGGTGGTTTGCTTGCTTTAGATCTAAGGACCGGTTCATGCGAGAATAAGCCAGGACTACAGTGCCACCACGAGGCCAAGTTATGGGTGCGGCGTAGCTGATTAATTAGGGCCTTGATAGTGCTGTTTGGACCATTGTGGATGCTCGGGGAAGGGGTAGTCAGATTGGGTTTGTTGATGATTGGTGGGACTACCCTGGGATCCGAATGGCTCAAGAGGGGGCCCTTGGTTGAAGATGTGCTCAGTTGGAGGCATCCCCACCAGTGAAACCTCAGTGGGGTCTGAATAGACTAGTAATCCCTTTGTAAAGGCTATTTTGTGATCTCTTGGCCACACACCAACGGAAGTGTGTAATTTGACCGACGGGTCATGGGCATAAGGGAGGTTCTTAGTCGCCGAAAGGTGATGAAATCACAAACACGTGGGTAAAGAGGTACAAACTCTGCAGAGTGTTAACTAAAACTATCATGATAGCCGTGCTCCCGGTTAAGAGCACCTGGACAACTTCCATGATTAGGGGGAAATTGGAAATTGGGATGGTTATGGTTTGGTAATGGTTATGGATGGTTATGGATTAATCTCTGGTAATGAACATGGTTATTGGCAATGGTGAAATCTGGAATTATTGATGATGGTAATGAATTCAGTTTGGTATTATGGTATTACTTGTGATTATGATGGGTTTACTTCACATACATAAGATATATTGCTTTTCAAATGTTTTACTGTACTTTTCAGCACTTTGCCATTATTATTATCGTCATTTGAATCAGCCACATGTCATACTTTCCACACTTGCTGAGTACGACATGTACTCACTCTTGCAATCGCCCACCCCAACAGTTGCAGGTCAGGACTGGGATTTTAATGGTGATAATGCGGAGTTCTAGGCCGTGTCTACCGTCAGCTTTGCCTGTGGTGTTGATTGGTGCTGCGCATACATACCCTGTCGCTTATGCTGCATAGTTGCTTAGTTGCTTAATTAGTTTATTTCCGCTGCATTAGTTGAACTTGTCATTAATATTCATTAGAGCTTGTATTCGAGGATAATATGGTTTGTGTAATAAAATTTGGTTAATTAATCTTGTTCTATGGTAATTTTCTGTATACTCTTTTGTGATTGCACTCGTGTATGTGTGATGAACATCCTGGGCACACATATGCGTTAGCTTGGTTCATTTTCCGAACCGGGCGTCACAGATTGGTATCAGAGCCACAGGTTGACCGTAGGATGCAGCCTAGATAGAATGGACACTTTAGAGCACATAGGAGCACTCAGGAATCGATGTGTTTTTGCTTGGAGTGCTGCTTGCTATATATATTGCTTGCTTGTGTGCTTAATAGAGGATTTTGGGATGCCTTAGCATTGCCATGTCCACTTAGGCTAGAGTAGCTAGTTGTTTAGTTTCATATCCCTTGATGCATATAGTTGGGGCATTTTCTAATTCTTACCTACTGCTTTTCTTCAGATGGCGAGGACTCGCAACCAGAGGGATGGCAATGATGAAGAGAAGAACAATGGAGTGCCTCAGAACAACAATGGGCAAGGATCTACTCAGGGAGCTATCAACATCGAGCAGCTATTGGCCATGCAAAACCAGCTCATGCAGACCATGATACAAACTATGGGACAGCTGCAGGCTGGCAATATCAACAATCAGCCACACATGCCTCCACCGCCACCCCCGCCTCCTCATAACCGATTGGGAGAGTTCATGAGGACTAGGCCGCCAACCTTTGCTCAAGCTGCTGACCCTATGGATGCTGATGATTGGCTCAAGTCCGTGGAGAAGAAGCTAGCCATTGTCCAATGCAGTGACCGGGAGAAGGTCCTATTTGCTTCTCATCAACTCGTTGGAGCAGCAGCCGATTGGTGGGATTCTTATTGCAATGCTCATGAGAACCAAGAGAGAATTACTTGGGCCGAAATCAAGGAAAATTTTCGTTCTCATTATGTGCCGGAAGGTGTTATGCTCTTGAAGAGGCAAGAATTTGAGAACTTGAGACAAGGAAAAACAAGCGTGAGTGAATATCTCAATAAGTTCACTCAACTCTCAAGATATGCGCCTGAGGATGTTAGCCGGGACAGCCGGAAACAATACATGTTCATGAGGGGATTGAACAATACGATCCAAGTGCAATTGCTCAACTGTGATTATATCAATTTTCAGAAGCTTGTGGACAAAGCAATTGTGGTTGAGAACAAGATCCATGAGATGGAGCAAGAAATCAAGAGGAAGGCACCATATCAAGGACAGCAACAAGGAAGTAATGTGCACCCCCGCTTTACGCCGCCCAATGCGCCTCATTACAGCTCCTCTATTCCTGCTCAGCGCCCTGGTTATGCACCGCGCCCAACTCAGTTTGTGCAGCAGCGCCCTGTCATGCAAGCACCTAGGCCTCCGATGCCTTATGCACCTCGTGCTGATTTTCCTGGAGCCAATGCTCAAAACCAAACTCGTCCCAATAATTCTGGTGGAGTTAAGAAGTGTTATACCTGTGGAGAAGCTGGACACTTTGCGCATCAATGTCCTAAGTCAGGCCTTGGTCAAGGGAGCAATGCACCGAGGCAAAACCCAAGACCCAATGGAGGAGCGCCACAAGGAAGCCGTGGACAGCAGAACTTTGCTCGTGGTAACGTGAACCATGTCTCTACGGAGGATGCTCAACAAGCGGATGACATGGTCATTGGTATGTTTCTCGCCAACTCCAACCCCGCGACTATGTTATTTGATTCTGGAGCATCGCATTCATTCATTGCATCAAAGTATGTTGCCAAGTATAGTTTGCCTATCTCTCATATGAAGTTTACTCTGTTGGTTAAGTCTCCTGGAGGAGAGATGAGGACAAATATAGTATGTCCAAAAGTAAGCCTTAGAATAAGGGGGGTAGACTTCTCCGCCAACCTCATTGTTTTAGATTCTCAAGGGTTGGATATTATACTTGGTATGGACTGGTTGAGGAAGCACAATGGAGTTATTGAGTGTGCCACAAAGACGGTGAAGTTGACTAATGAAGAAGTGATCACCGTAGAATTTGAAGCAACCCAACATGCACCGAAGCAATTAGAGCTAAATCATATGGACGGTGTCGCAATTGAGGAGATTCCGGTGGTGTGTGAATTTTTGGATGTTTTTCCGGACGAGTTGCCAGGTATGCCACCCGATCGAGACATTGAGTTTGTTATTGATTTAATACCTGGAACTGCACCTATAGCTAAGAGGCCATATAGGATGCCTCCTATGGAATTAGCGGAGCTCAAGAAGCAGATTCAAGAGCAATTAGAAAAGGGTTTCATTCGCCCTAGCTCTTCGCCTTGGGGAGCGCCTGTTCTATTTGTGGACAAGAAGGACGGATCCCAAAGGATGTGCGTGGATTACCGAGCTCTCAACGAGGTAACAATCAAGAACAAGTACACCTTGCCACGCATAGACGACTTGTTTGATCAGATGAGGGGTGCTTGTGTCTTCTCTAAGATTGACTTGAGGTCAGGATACTTTCAAATGAAGATTAGACCATCGGACATACCTAAGACAGCTTTTAGAACACGGTATGGATCTTATGAGTACACCGTGATGTCATTTGGATTGACAAATGCGCCTGCTTACTTTATGTACCTCATGAATAAGGTCTTCATGGAGTACTTAGATAAGTTCGTTGTGGTGTTTATTGATGATATCATGATCTACTCGAAGGATGAGAAGGAACATGAGGAACACTTGAGGCTTACGTTGCAGAAATTGAGGGAGCATCAATTGTATGCCAAGTTCAGTAAATGTCAATTCTGGTTACGGGAAGTTTCCTTCTTAGGCCATATTATTTCCGGAGGAGGAGTATCAGTTGACACAGGGAAGGTGAGAGATGTGTTGAAGTGGGAACCGCCGCAAAATATCAAGGAAATAAGGAGTTTTCTTGGGATGGCTGGGTATTACCGTAGATTCATCAAGGATTTTTCCAAGATAGCCAAGCCTATGACGGAGTTGCTGATGAAGGGAAAGGCATTCCAATGGACTCAAGCTTGTCAAGAGAGTTTTGAGGAGTTGAAGAAGCGGTTGACAACAGCCCCAGTTTTGGTATTGCCGGATGTAAGCAAGAGTTTTGACATTTATTGCGATGCATCAAGACAAGGGCTTGGATGTGTATTGATGCAAGAAGGTCAAGTGGTCGCCTATGCGTCAAGACAATTGAAGAAACATGAGCAGAATTACCCCACACACGATTTGGAACTCGCGGCCGTGGTACATGCATTGAAGATTTGGAGACACTATATTCTTGGACATAGGTGTGAAATTTACATGGATCATAAGAGTTTGAAGTATATTTTCACACAAACGGATCTGAACTTGAGGCAACGAAGATGGTTGGAACTCATCAAAGATTATGATTTGGGGATCAACTATCATCCGGGAAAAGCCAATGTAGTGGCCGATGCTTTGAGTAGAAAGGGAGTAAGCCATCAACTTACAGTTCGAGAGTTACCGTCCGAGCTATGTAAGGAGTTTGAACGGTTGAACCTTGGGTTTGTAAATGAGATGGAGATGATGGAGTTAAACCCAACCTTGGAGCAAGAAATTCGAGAAGCACAAACCACGGATGAGGAGATCAAGGAAATCAAGGAAAGAACCGAAGAAGGGAGAGAATTCAGATTTGACAAGGATGAACATGGTACCTTATGGCTTGGAAAGAGGATCGTTGTGCCTAATGTAAAGAATATTCGGGAGACAATATTAAAGGAGGTACATGACTCGCCTTACTCGATTCACCCCGGATGTACGAAGATGTACAAGGACTTGAAGGCTTGCTATTGGTGGAATAGCATGAAAAGGGACATAGCCGAATATGTTGCATTATGTGATGTGTACCAACGAGTCAAGGCGGAACATCAAATGCCAGCCGGATTATTGCAACCGTTGAAGATTCCGGAATGGAAGTGGGAAGAAATTGGAATGGACTTCATAGTTGGGTTACCCCGTACTCAGTCCAGGTATGACTCAATTTGGGTAATTGTGGATCGTTTAACCAAGTCAGCTCATTTTGTCCCTGTGAAGACCAAGTATACAGCTGCACGATTGGCCGAAATATACATGGAGCATATTGTGTGTCGACATGGAGTCCCTAAGAAGATAGTCTCGGATAGAGGTTCTCAATTTACCTCCAGATTTTGGCAAAAATTGCATGAAGCTTTGGGAACGAGGTTGAATTTTAGTTCAGCATATCATCCTCAAACGGATGGACAAACCGAGAGGACCAATCAGATTTTGGAGGACATGTTAAGAGCTTGTGCTTTAAAGCATGGGAAAAGTTGGGACAAAAGCTTGCCATACGCAGAATTTTCATACAACAATAGTTACCAAGCAAGCTTGAAAATGTCACCATATGAAGCGCTTTATGGGAGGAAGTGTAGGACACCTTTATTTTGGAATGAGGCAGGAGAAACTCAAGTATTTGGTCCGGACGTGTTGCAAGAAGCCGAAAAGCAAGTCAAAATAATTCGTGAAAACTTGAGGGCTGCCCAATCAAGGCAAAAAGGCTATGCGGATAATAGGAGAAGGAAATTAGCCTTTGAAAGAGGAGATTTTGTTTACCTCAAGGTGTCACCAATGAGAGGTCATAAGAGGTTTAACATAAGAGGCAAGCTCGCACCTCGTTATATTGGACCATTCAAGATTTTGGACAAAAGAGGAGAAGTAGCCTATAAGTTGGAGATGCCAGCCCATCTTTCAGACGTACATGATGTGTTTCATGTTTCCCAGCTCAAGAAGTGTTTGAGAGTGCCGGAAGAACAAGTGCCAATGGAAGAATTGGAACTAGAGGAAGATTTGACGTATGCCGAGCAACCGGTCAAAATCTTGGAAACCAAGGAGAGAGTCACAAGGAACAAGGTGATTCGATGGTGTAAAGTCCAATGGAAGCACCATACCGAAAAAGAAGCAACTTGGGAGTTAGAGGATGATCTCAAGAAGGAATTTCCCTATCTCTTCTCTTCCGCGTCGAATCTCGAGGGCGAGATTCATTTTAAGGGGGGTAGGTTTGTAACACCCTCATTTTCATGCATCATGCCCTACATGCACTCATATACATGTTTAACATTAGCCCACAACAAGAGGAACAAGTTTAAAATTGATTCGGAGCATTTAAAATTGATTTGGAGCAAAACCGCACTTAAAATGCAGGAAAGTGCGGACTAGTCCGATTTTACTGAGGACTAGTCCGATTTCTCTCTGACTAAAAACGGACTTGTCCGTTTTTGCTGCGGACTAGTCCGATTTTGGCTCTGGAAACTTCCGGACTTGTCCGATTTTGTGCGAACTAGTCCGATATTCCATGAATCCTTGAAAATTTGCTAAGTCCCTGGACTTTTCCGGACTAGTCCGGTGTTCCAGCGGACTTGTCCGTTTTCCTTTCTGACTAAGATCAGACTTGTCCGATTTTTGGCCAGACTTGTCCGATTTTCTCTCTGGACGACTTCGGACTAGTCCGGTCCTTTCCGGACTTGTCCGATATTTCGTGACTCCGAGATTGACCTTTTGTTTTACGACTTGTTTCTTGGGTTTCACGTCAAGTGGGCCTAGGGGCGTCGTGCCCAACTCTTTTAGAGCCCATGTGGGACTCTAAACCGGCCTCTACTCATCCCAAAACTCGAGATCCATCTAACCCTAGCCTCCACCCCTATATAAACAACCCCACCCCTTGGTTTGACATCTATTTGCCACTTTTCCACCCACCCAAACCCTAGTTCGTGGGGAGCCACCATCAAGGAGGGAGGAGAAGATCCCAAACAAGAAGAAGAAGAGGAGGAAACGAAGGAGGATCAAGATCTCCACCAAGTTTCGTCCTTCACCACCAATTCATCTCCAAGTTCATCACCAACCCTAGATCATCAAGATCCAAGTGTTACCTCCAAGTTTCTTGGTTCATTGGAGTTCTAAACACCTGGTATACCTTCTATTCTCTTTTCCTTATGCGAATTCAACCAATAATCTCCAAATTCATGTTGATCTAGAAAACCCTAACCTGCTGATCTCGTCAAGTGCGGACTTGTCCGGTCCCTAGCGGACTAGTCCGATCTTTCTGATTAAATTGTGTTATATTGATTCTAAAATTTGATCTAATCGAATCCAAACCTGTATAAACTTGTGAAAAGCTATTAGAACTAGTTAGTTATCATTAAAAGCAATCAATTAACAAGTTCTACCTTGCATTTGCATTAATCATGCATGTCATGTCATATTGAGTAATATTTGTGCACTCTTTGATTGTGTTTCTTGTCTTGTATGTTTATTGTGTGGATTAGACGGATTTGCGCTAGAGAGTGCCGCGGAGGATCCACAGCATCAAGAGTTTGAAGGCTTTGACCCTAATCAACAGCAAGAGAAAGGCAAGTGTCCTTGAAGCATATTGATCCTGTTTTTAAATAAATGTTTTGTTTGCAAAACTGCATGCTTGTGTCAAAGTGATGGGAAAACCTATGGTAGGAAGTTTACTAGATTTTCTAAACCACCCTTGTCACCTGGAGTTTATGGTAGAGAGAGTCGGGAAGGCTATTTACTTTTTGCTTCGCTTAATCAACTGGGATGGAAACAACTATATCACTCAATTTAATTATGCATGGATGAGATTATGGTTAACATGAACTGGTTAAACATGGTATGGTAATGGGTGATCTAAGCAAGCCTGGTATGTGGATGGGTTGGATGTTATGGTGGTTTGCTTGCTTTAGATCTAAGGACCGGTTCATGCGAGAATAAGCCAGGACTACAGTGCCACCACGAGGCCAAGTTATGGGTGCGACGTAGCTGATTAATTAGGGCCTTGCTAGTGCTGTTTGGACCATTGTGGATGCTCGGGGAAGGGGTAGTCGGATTGGGTTTGTTGATGATTGGTGGGACTACCCTGGGATCCGAATGGCTCAAGAGGGGGCCCTTGGTTGAAGATGTGCTCAGTTGGAGGCATCGCCACCGGTGAAACCTCAGTGGGGTCTGAATAGACTAGTAATCCCTTTGTAAAGGCTATTTTGTGATCTCTTGGCCACACACCAACGGAAGTGTGTAATGTGACCGACGGGTCATGGGAATAAGGGAGGTTCTTAGTCGCCGAAAGGTGATGAAATCACAAACACGTGGGTAAAGAGGTACAAACTCTGCAGAGTGTTAACTAAAACTATCATGATAGCTGTGCTCCCGGTTAAGAGCACCTGGACAACTTCCATGATTAGGGGGAAATTGGAAATTGGGATGGTTATGGTTTGGTAATGGTTATGGATGGTTATGGATTAATCTCTGGTAATGAACATGGTTATTGGCAATGGTGAAATCTGGAATTATTGATGATGGTAATGAATTCAGTTTGGTATTATGGTATTACTTGTGATTATGATGGGTTTACTTCACATACATAAGATATATTGCTTTTCAAATGTTTTACTGTACTTTTCAGCACTTTGCCATTATTATTATCGTCATTTGAATCAGCCACATGTCATACTTTCCACACTTGCTGAGTACGACATGTACTCACTCTTGCAATCCCCCACCCCAACAGTTGCAGGTCAGGACTGGGATTTTAATGGTGATAATGCGGAGTTCTAGGCCGTGTCTACCGTCAGCTTTGCCTGTGGTGTTGATTTGTGCTGCGCATACATACCCTGTCGCTTATACTGCATAGTTGCTTAGTTGCTTAATTAGTTTATTTCCGCTGCATTAGTTGAACTTGTCATTAATATTCGTTAGAGCTTGTATTCGAGGATAATATGGTTTGTGTAATAAAATTTGGTTAATTAATCTTGTTCTGTGGTAATTTTCTGTATACTCTTTTGTGATTGCACTCGTGTATGTGTGATGAACATCCTCGGCACACATATGCGTTAGCTTGGTTCATTTTCGGAACCGGGCGTCACAGGGAACATTAAGGAAGGATACGGTATTTTACAAAACGTGTCTATACGACACGAGAACATCGACTTCAGCCTTAATTTTCATATCTTCCAAGTCCAAGACTTTGATTTAATGATAGGGTTACCCATTGAGAAATTACCCGTGATGCACCCTCAAAAGGCAGCCTAGATGTTAAACTCTGAGGGGGGAAGTTTTTCATTCCCATTCTATGATCCAAGAACACATTAGCAAAACCTCCCCAAAGAGTGAGCCAATCAAGGAAGCCATGGCCCTTCAATTCTTAGACTCTCTAGAAAATGAAGAAGAAGAAGAAGAATTCATCCAAGAAGAGGATGAATTGCAGGAGACATTTGATTTGCCCAAAGAAGAGCCATCACAAAAGCCCCCGATTGAGTTGAAAACCTGTGACACCCGGTTCCGAAAAATGAACCAAGTGAATGCATATGTGTGCTCGGGACATTCAACACACATACACGAGTGCATTCACAAAAGGATATACAAAAAATTACCACATAACAAGATTAATTAACCACTTTTATTACACAATTCATATTATCCTCGAATATAAGCTCTAATGAATATTAATGACAAGTTTGAACTAATGCAGCAGAAATAAACTAAACTGAGCAAACTAAGCAAACCAAGCAGCATAAGCAAATAGGGTAGCGCAGCTCCAATCAACACCACAGACAAATCTGACGGCAAACATGGCCTAGAACTCCGCATTATCGTCGTGATACTCCCAATCCTGACCTGCAACTGTTGGTGGGGGGAATTGCAAGGGTGAGTACATGTCGAACTCAGCAAGTGTCGAAAGTATGACATGTAGTTGATTCAAATGATGATGTAATAATGGCTAAGTGCTGAAAAGTACACTAAAACATTTGAAAAGCAATATATTACATGTAAGTGAAATAAACCCATCATAATCCATAATCATTAACATATTGCAAGTCCATATTCCATATCCATCACCTTATTATCAGATTTCACCATTACCATTAACCATATTCAATACCAAAATTTAATCCATGTCCATCCATAACCATATTACCAACCATAACCCGTACAATAACCATCCCAAATCCCATGTTTCCTTCTAATCATGGAAGTTGTCCACGTGCTCATGACCGGGAGCACGACTATCATGATAGTTTTTAACACTTTGCAAATGTTGTTTCACTTTACCCACATGTTTGTGATTTCATCACCTGTCGGTGACTAAAGGAAAACCTCCATTATCCCAAAACACTACCATAGGTGCATGGCCAAGAGATCACAAAATAGCCTTTACAAAGGGACTACTAGCATGTACGGACCCACTGAGGTTTCACCGGTGGCGACGTCTCCAACTGAGCACATCTCCAACTAAGGGGCCCCTCTTCACTACCAGGATTCTGGTTTATTGTGACGAAAAAAATCGTTGCAATAGGTCTAAATTCGTCGCGATAGATTGTTGTCGCAACGAAATAGAACGTCGCGATAGTTTTTCCGACTCGTGGTGATAACAGCCGTGGCAATAGGTTATTGCGATGACTTGACATCCGTGGCAAATAGTATGGTATTGTGACGACTCCATGTTGGTGGCAAATAGTATGGTATTGCAATGGTTTAACGTATTGTGATGATTTAACGTATTGCGACAAAAATATCGGTGTTGCAATGATGTCACATTCGTGGCAAAAAGTATGGTACTGCAACGACTCCACGTTCATTGCAAATAGTATGGTATTGCAACGGTTTAACGTATTGCGACGATTTAACGTATTGCAACGAAAATAACGGTGTTGCAACGATGCCACATTCGTGGCAAAAAGTATGGTATTGCAACGACTCCACGTTCGTGGCAAATAGTATGGTATTGCAACGATTTAACGTACTTCGACGATTTAACGTATTGCAACAAAAATAACAGTGTTGCAACGATGTCACATTTGTGGCAAAAAGTATGGTATTACAACGACTCCACGTTCATGGCAAATAGTATGGTATTGCAACGGTTTAACGTATTGCAACGAAAATAACGGTGTTGCAATGATGCCACATTCATGGCAAAAAGTATGGTATTGCAACGACTCCACATTTGTGGCAAATAGTATGGTATTGCAACGGTTTAACATATTGCGATGATTTAATGTATTGCAACGAATAGTACGTTATTTGCAACGATTTCACATCTGTGGCGATAAGTATGGTATCCCGACAATTTCATAATCGTGGCGAATAGTATGGTATCGCGACATTTTCACATTCGCGGCGAATAGTACGGTGTTGCAACGATTTCACATCCGTAGCGAATAGTACGGTATGGCAACATTTTTACATTCGTGGCGAATAGTATGGTGTTGCAACGATTTCTCATCCTGGCGAATAGTACGGTATCGCGACGATTTCACACTTGTGGAGAATGGTATCGCGACGTTTTCACATCCGCGGCGAATAGTACGGTATTGCGACAATTTCACACTCGTGGCGAATAATATTGTATCGCGACGTTTTCACATTCGTGGCGAATACTATGGTGTTGCAACGATTTCACTTCCGTGGCGAATAGTACGGTATCACGACGATTTCACACTCATGGCGTATAATATGGTATCGCGATGATTTCACAGCCGTGGCCAATAATACGGTATTGCAACGATTTCACGTTCATGGAAAATAGTACGGTATTGCAACGATTTCAAAATTGTGGCAACAGTATTGTATTGCATCAATTTCTGATGTGTAGCAATAGGTTCGTAATGCAACATATTCAAATCTGTTGCAACAGGGTCGTAATGCGACGTTCTCTGGGTGGTGGCAATAGGAGTCTAGTGCAACAATTTTTTGGTCGTAGCCAAATGTTTGTAGTGCAACGTTTTACAATTTGTGGCAATAGCTAGCTTCGTATTGCAACAGTTTATTTTTGTCGCAATAATCTGTTAATGCCACATTTTATAATTAGCAGCACTAGAATCCTAATGCACCAGGTTTGAAAATTAGTGGCAACAGAATCAATTTATTAGCACACGATACGTCTGTAAACTTAACAATAAACATCCAGCAATAGATGCAACGCTCAAGGACCCCTGCGTCGTTGCGAGACAATGTTATTTACAGTTTTTTCAGTTTGCAACATTGCACCCATTAAAATAGCACCGCGACGAGCTGTAGTATTAGGAATAGTTTCTTGAACATCCATCTTCGACTTGGTGCGAGCAGGAGCCTTTTGTGGAGTTGCTGCTAGCCGTTGTTGATTTTGCAAGCTCTCCATCATTCTGCGCATGTCTGCTAGCTCCTTTTCTTGCCGTGCAGAATTGGCTGCCATCTGGTCATGTAAAGCCTGGACTTCCTAGTTGAGCTGTTCATTTGCCTGGACGAAGCCATCTATCTGGGAGGTCATATGATCCTTTCTTCCTTCCAACTCTTGCACCTGAGAGCTGAGGTCTTCATTTCTATTTTGCAAGGATCAAATTGGCTGGCCGAGCTGGTCAGACATCTGGATACGCAGTCTTTCAGAAACATTAGGTTTAGCCATATAACCACGCCCCCGAAACTGTGATCCTCCATAACGTGTTGCGGATATATAAGTAAGCTGGAAGATGTTGTTTCTTTCCTCATCTGGGATTGGGACTCCCAGCTCAGCTTCCTTGACGTTTATTTGGGCATGTGCCTGGGTCTATATACAAAAAGAAAAGTCACATGTACATTGCAAATATTTATTTAAATGGGGACTGTTTGAAGTGTTTCTCACATGTACAGCTTTTGCCTGCTCGTTTGCCCATTGACCGTTCTTCACATGGCTTGCCTCCCACAGTTCTATGTCATCGGGTTCTTTTCTAGTCTTTGGGTCTCGCTACATCAAATACAAGTAAAATTTGATTGAATGATTGCAGTGCAAAGTAAAAGCATGATTTAGTTTTCATACCTCCTCGTAACTAAGTTGGGCGTAGGATTTCGAGCCAAGCAAGTGTTTTGTCTTTTGAGTACTTCGATTTTGTTAATTGGTTCTTCTTATTGACTGCAATTTTAAGAATTAATTTCACGAATGGGTGTTATCAAATAGTTTTTGTAAAATATGAAGGTATTAGAAAGCTAGCTGACCTTGAATCGCTCGGACCCAAAATAGTCCATAAGCGCCAACCAATCAGAATCTGCTACATCAACAGGCTTGTTTTGTATACGTTCCTCATCGGTCGAATACTTCGTATAGGTGGCATGCAATGTTGATTGCCACCCCTTGTAGCGCTCACCAGCAATCTTCAATATTTTTCTTCTGGTATCATCTGTGTCCTCCAAGTCCCAGGCATTTTGTACATTGTATATCACACTGTTATAAACGTACAAGATGGAGGTCGCTAGAAAAAAATACTTATGTGGGGTGTCACAACACTAACCAGAATGTCTCTCACTATATCGCTCTTCGAAGTATCGCCAACCTCTGCCCACTACCTTACACCAGCGAGGGGTGCATTTTTTTTGTTCTAATAACCACATCATTGACAAAGTGCCGCTGATTAGGACCAACCGCAGCACCCAACCTATTGGACCACTGAATTTGTAGCTTCCGATTCTGATCATTCATTCTATTTGCAGATGCTAGATAGCGCAATTTAGCAACCTTAAGTCCTTTAGCCACCCCTCTTCCAAACTTCTTTCCTTCTGTTAGTTTCATTTAAATGGTAAACCTTTAAAGAAAATTAGCAACTGTCCAGGCCTAGTATCATGTACAAATATGGTGAAAGAAGAAGTCTGATGTTTTACCATCTTCAGGACGAGCGCGGCAAATACGAGCGTGGGAACACCGCATCGCAACAGAATTTTGCTCCATATTGGGCGATGCATCGACTTGTTGACTTCTTTGTTGTTGTTCATACCCTACAATCAGGCATCAGGCAGTAGTCAGTGGCACTACAGCACCCGTAGTACTGCAGGGGATTTTCAGTCTAGCTGCAAAGCAGGCAAGACAGTAGCTGGCGATGCTAGAGAAAGAGAGGGTTCGCCGAGTGCTCATCCTCTGCATTACTACCGGTTCAGTGTGACCGACATCAGCAGGAGCGCGTCTCGAGGCGAATTGGTGGCAGGGCGAGTCATGGACGCCAGCGGTATTAGCAGGTAGAGGATGCAAGACACATGAGGCAGGCAGCTTGGGACGTTTAACAGAGCTAGGGTTTGGTCTGGCAGTGCAGTGACCACATTTAAGTCAGAGGATCGACGTCCAGATCGCACCGGTGATCTCACGTGACTTACGTTTTTACTGCAGGCGATGCAGTAAAGATCCAATGGTGTGATTCCGTTGGATCTTTACTGCATCGTGTGCAGTAAAAATGTATAAGTCAGGTGATCTGCGTCCATTGATATCACCCCGGAGCAAGTCTCGAGGCTAGGAGGACAGTGTGGCGGGCGGATCTAGGAATTAAATTTAGGTGGATTGCATACTTATATTTTGCTCTGCATGTTAGCATCTCGCCCTAAAGTGCTAGAACGGATACATGAATATAATCTTGCGTTAATTACCAGACATCAACAATGCATTTGGCAGTGTAAAAAACGGAATTAAGATCATATAAGCAGCAATGAACCCTCATGTACATGCATCTCTAAACTATATGATACTAACATTTCTTAGTGGACAGGGATTAATGATATTGGACTATTTTTCCAGGGTATGCCATGTCATATGGGGCATAGCATGTAGGTACGCCGTAATGGCCAGGGGTTTGCGGGCAGCGGGGTCATCATGGCACACGAACGATGGGACATGGAGATGGAGCGAGACACGTCGGGGAGGACAGTGAAGTGACCACCAGCAGGGCGTGGGTGCCGGCCGATGCCGGAGTGACCGGCGGCGACATGGGTTTGCAGGTGGCAGGGTCATCATGACACGCGAAGGATGGGACATGGCGATGGTTGAGGGAGACGCGTTTCTGAGGACATTGAAGTGAGCAGCAGGAGGGCGTGGTCGCCTGTGATGGAGTGGCGGCGGCGAGAGAGCCCAGCGTGCGCATGTAGGCATCAATAAATCACGCCATCACATATACTCACCAGCAGGGCGTGGGCGCCGGGCGGTGCCGTAGTGACCGACGGCGACAGGGGTTTGCGGGCGGCGGGGTCATCATGACACACAAAGGATGGGACGTGGCGATGGTGGAGGGATAAGCGTCGGGGAGGACACTGAAGTGAGCAGCAGCAGGGTGTGGTCGCCGGTGCTGGAGTGGCTAGCGGCGAGAGAGCCCATCGTGCGTGTGTAGGCATCAATAAATCACACCATCACATATACTGATTAACTGTTAACTGGGACTAGGAAACTACAATCGCAATGCTAAAATATTTAGTAGAGCACGGTACATATTTATACTTGTAGTACGAGCATGGGATGACAAATCTCGGGGTTCCTGAGCATCAGGTGCTGCAATATTATCTGCATACGATGCAAAAGAATTAACGTGTTATAAATATGTGTATTTTGATAGTAAACACATTTATAATTATACCAGGTGCTTGTTGCCCATCACGATTACTTGTAGATGACATGATGGTTTGGTGTCTTGTTCCTAAAGTAAAGAGTATATATAGTAAGTAACAGTGATAACGTCAGATTACATGAGGATGTGTATTTAGATCGGGCGGTGTGGTTGCTATGAACTGAAAATGTTTATTTTGAACAGGGGAATTAGAAATGAAGGAGTATGAAAAAAAACCGTACAATTCGAGAAAGAAAAACAAGAAAAACGTGCATAAACCATGGGAACTGAAAATCTTAGGAATACAAGTTTGGAACACAGGAATGAGAGTACAACATTGGGAGTGGTTCATAAGATAACCCTAGCGTCATTTACTTCTAAATCTAGAAATTACATAGTACATGCGGTTTTTAATAGTTATCTTTCCTGACATGGAAATGTACTAGAAATACACTACCATAAACTGTCGGAGCGACATTTATTTCGGGGCAGAGGTGTAGTGTATTTTATATATGGAAACAAGTAGAATGCAATCAGATGCTAGGGTAAAATAAAAAGATGAATCAACTGTAGGATGCAGATCTAACGATTGAGGATAGTTGATTGCATAATTGCACCATTAATAAGATTTTATACTAGACATTCATGAAACATAAGAGCATATAAGGAGTTGGGACGACAACTAGGAATGAACTTGCTGCAGCTGTTGGGACGACAACTAAAGCGATAAGGAGGGAGTAGCTCTATAAAAAGACGGCATAGATCGTGTAGAACTTACGTAGCACAAAACTGGAGTCCGAGATGTCGCAGGGCGGGGTCAGCGACGAAGAGGTTTGGTAGAGCCTGTCAAACTTGGTCGCTCGACGTTGTACCCACAGTCACCACCACCACTCACACGGGAATTTCTTAGGAATGCAAGTTGTGAACACAGCACTAAGAGGAGAACATGTGAGCTGGGAACGGAAGCCATTGCGGGATTAGAGGGAGACGCACATTTATATTCGTCGTGGCTGCCTACAAATGGGCGGGACAGGAATTTTGGCCGCACAGAGTGAAGTTTCAATTGTGAAAATCTCATGTGCGCGCCAAGAAGAACGAAAAATTTTCGAGGGCCTGCAGAATTTGGCGCTGTGCCCCTCTGCACGCATGCAATCATTATAAAATTCATGTAATGTCGCGATGATTCCTGCACATGGTTTTACTCTTCATCGGTACGTCTACCTAGAGCTAGAGGGGTAGACCTCTTCGGACTGCTGCCTCGCCGTGGGACCGCTACCTACCATTCATCTTTGTTTTCATGGAGATGTAAAAGCAGTCATGTGGTAGTGGGACATTCCAAAAAAAATACGAACAAAAATATGAATCGCCAAATGTATCATTGTGCTAATGCAAACGACATGCAAATATAGAACACCTAAGTCCATGAAAGGAGGACGGCAAATCCATGGTCTAGTAAAAGGTAAACAATCAGCATTTTATATATAACATTCATTGCAATGAAATGATAACATATACAGAGTATATACTACTACTACAAAAAAAAACATTTTCCCCTGTGATGTCTAATCTTCAGGCCGTCGATCCAAAGCCGCCTGTGATACGAGTATCACAGGTACATACGATATATATATCAACAATGTCATCGGATATTAGTTACAACGGATAAAGTACTTTTCATGCACCTGTTGCATCAGGCTATGGACTAGTTAGCAATTTAGATGACGTAATTTCCTAATCAAGTTAATTATGCATCATGTCTGTTGTTAGTTCTATTACTTGTAAGGATAATGTTTACTGGATTTCATTCATTCAGCCACATGAAATATAGACGGTTCCAAGTTACAAACATATAGGAGATGTTTTCGATAAAAGAAGTTTTTCGATACTGCATATATAGAACACATTGTTCATGAACATAAAGACATATTTCATTAACAAACAAGTAATAGGAAAACACGTAGTAGACAACAAGAACAAGATAAACTACACCTAATACTACTCTACTCAGAGATCTTGAAACAGATAAACTACTCCTAATACTACTCTACTGGGAGAAAACCACGTCCTCCTCCTCCGCCGCTGTCGCCTCCTTCGCCTCCGCCGCCTGTGCTGCCTCCTCCTCCTCCTCCTCCTCCGCCGCTGCCCAAGCCGCCTCATACACCTCAACCTCCGTCACAGTCCGAAGCTTCCCGGCAAAGCGGTGCTTAATCTTCAGGAGGCCCTCTACCCCAGCAACCTCCGTGATCGTCTTGTGGAGGGCGTCGAGACGACTGGCCACAGTCATCAACCCGTAGCAGTAGTGGCCCGCGGTGTCCATGCTCGTGTGGAGGGGAAGGATCCCAAGACCCAGACGGCGACACGAGCGATCTGTGTCAGAAAAGACCTTCCGCTCCACTGCGTTTAGTGCTAGTGCGCTATGAGCGGCGGCGGACTTGGTGTAGGTGGCCACCATAAGGCGCCGATCAAGTTCGTCGATGCAGTCGGTGAGGACTCTGAGAGTCTGCTCAACCCAACCGGGATGAGGAAGTGCAGGCGCCGCGGGCGGAGATGCGGGCGCCGCCATCAATTCCACCGGCATTGCCGGCGGCGATGGAAACAGAGAAGGAGGTTCGGAAGACGTCAATGCCCTAGAGCGCTTCGGCGCGGGGCTACCCATTTGCGTGGCGACGGAGGTGTAGAGAAAGAGCGAGAGGTGGTCGACGGTGGCGGGGGGAGAAGTATAGAGGCTAGGATCTAAGGAGTGGTGCGGCGGAGAAGCAAGAGGACGGTGAGCCTTTATAGCGGGTCTTCGTCTAAGCGGACGTGTCTAGATGGTCGAACGCTAGAGGAAACCGCCCTTAATTATGAACCGGTCGGTGGCCCCGGTTTCCTCGAAACCGCGGTTGGCATCCTCTCGGTCCCAACGGCTCGACGCGTCCCATCGGCTTCAGTGGCAGTTTTTTAGGAGTAAATTTACACGCGGGCTAAAACAATTTTTTCGTTATATAAAAAAATCCGTCTGTAAACGCCTATGCCAACTTCGTGACCATGCGTCCGTGCCAGCGGACGCCTTGCAGCGAACATGGGCCTAGTCCTGCACGCATTACTTTCACTCAGATTTTTAACTGCAACTATGCGCCATGCCTTATAACATCGGTGCATCGACCTCAACTTTCCGTGGTGGGACTAATCCTTCGCACCTGTTCCATATGTTCTTTTCTTCTCTGTCTATTGTCTAATACTATTTCTGTTCTATGTTGAACATGCGTATGCGACCTCGATCCACGATCATGTTTCATGATGTTATACATGTGTTTTCTCTTTTTGTTGAAAGATCGTCATGTACTGTTTGAGGTATATATATATGCATGCATGTTAGTGTTGTTAAACATTACCGAGGTGTTTTAATTCTAGCTATGTCTAACATGCACGGACCGCAAACATGATCAACCAATTACACTACTTAAGAAACCCAAATCGGAGACAACGATGGGCGACAGATCGGATGTCCATCGATCACAAAGTGATGCGAGACGCGCTTAAAGTCATTGTTTGTCTCCTTTAGCTTTGCAATTACAAATCGAGACGAGCTTCAAACCCTAAGATCTTTCGTTTTTGTCCAATTTGCTCGGTTCACTTGTGACAGATTAACACATCACTAAACTTAGAGCACATTCACTTGATTGAAATCCAGAAATTCTAACACACCACATTCATTGACACGAATGAACACATATATATTACAAAACACAAGAAATATGTACAATAACAGAATTGAAGCTAAACATGTACAAGAACTCCTAAAAATACAAGATAAATATGTACAAGAACTCCTAAAACTACTCTGTCGGCCCTGCCTCCTCCGCCCTCTCCCCCAACTTCTCAAACCACGACAAGCGGTCCTCCTCCTCCTCGTCGTCGTCGTCGTTGTAGTCGTCGTGGTGGTGGTCGCCGTCGTCGTCGCCGTCATCATCGTCGTCGTCATCATCATCGTCATCGTCGTTGTCCTCCTCCTCCTCCTCCTCCTCCTCCTCCTCCTCCTCCTCCTCCGGCGACGATGCAGCAGGAGAGTGGGCCGGCTGCTCCGGCTGAGCCGATTGCTCCGACTGCACCAGTGGCTCCGGCTGCACCAGCGGTGGAACCCCGCCGCGATGGAAGTTCCTCTCTGTCGCCGCCACCAGGGCACTACGGCCCTCGGCGCCGAGCTCCTACGTCATCGTCCTAGACAAGATGTCTAGGCGATTGGCCACACCCGTGAGGGCGTAGAGGTAGTGGCCGGTGGTATCCATTCCCGGAAACTCGGGAAGGGTACCAAGACCCAAGGCGTCCAAGGCCTGAGACGTACTGTTGTACGCCTCTCGCGCCATAATGAGGCGCTGGTCGTCGTTCACCCTCTCGGGGGAGCTGCAGCATATTCACTTGCAGGGTGGCTGCCTCGACGGGCTAGGAGGTGGAAGGTTGGCCATGGTTGTGGTGGTTCGTCGGCGCCAGGCTAGGAGGTGGAACGATGGAAGAGAAGAAAGGAGTGCAAAAGTTATGTGCTTGTACATAACCGACGATGCGCCTAATACATGGTATGTGCAGAGTAGATGTAACACCCTCATTTTCATGCATCATGCCCTACATACATTCATATACATGTTTAACATTAATCCACATAAAGAGGAACGAGTTTAAAATTGATTCGGAGCATTTAAAATTGATTTGGAACAAAACCGCACTTAAAACGCAGGAAAGTGCGGACTAGTCCGATTTTACTGAGGACTAGTCCGATTTCTCTCTGAATAAAAACGGACTTGTCCGTTTTTGCTGCGGACTAGTCCAATTTTGGCTCTGGAAACTCTCGGACTTGTCCGATTTTGTGCGGACTAGTCCGATATTCCAAGAATCCTTGAAAATATGCCAAGTCCTTGGACTTTTCAGGACTAGTCCGGTGTTCCAGCGGACTTGTCCGTTTTCCTCTCTGTTTGAAGTCGGACTTGTCCGATTTTTGGCCAGACTTGTCCAATTTTCTCTCTGGACGACTTCGGACTAGCCCGGTCCTTTCCGGACTTGTCCGATATTTTGTGACTCCGAGTTGATCTTTTGTTTTACGACTTGTTCCTTGGGTTTCACGTTAAGTGGGCCTAGGGGCGTCATGCCTAACTCTTTTAGAGCCCGTGTGAGACTCTAAACCGGCCTCTACTCCTCCCAAACTCGAAATCCATCTAACCCTAGCCTCCACCTCTATATAAACAGCACCACCGCTTGGTTTGACATCTATTTGCCACTTTTCCACCCACCCAAACCCTAGTTCATGGGGACCCACCATCAAGGAGGGAGGAGAAGATCTCAAGCAAGAAGAAGAGGAGGAAATGAAGGAGGATCAAGATCTCCGCCAAGCTCTCGTTCTTCATCACCAATTCACCTCAAAGTTCATCACCAACCCTAGATCACCAAGATCCAAGTGTTACCTCCAAGTTTCTTGATTCATTGGAGTCCTAAAAACCTAGTATACCTTCTATTCTCTTTTCCTTACGTGAACTCAACCCCTAATCTCCAAATTTACATTGATCTAGAAAAACCTAATCTCCTGATCTCGCAGAGTGTGGACTTGTCCGGTCCCTAGCGGACTAGTCCGATCTTCCTGGTTAAATTGAGTTGAATTAATTTTAAAATTTGATCTAATCAACTCCAAACCTGTATAAACTTGTTAAAAGCTATTAGAACTTGTTGGTGATCATTAAAAGCAATCTAGTAACAAGTTCTACCTTGCATTTGCATTAATCATGCATGTCATGTCATATTGAGTAATATATGTGCACTCTTTGATTGTGTTTCTTGTCTTGTATGTTTATTGTGCGGATTAGATGGATTTGCGCTAGAGAGTGCCGTGGAGGATCTTCAGCACCAAGAGTTTGAAGGATTTGACCCTAATCAACAGCAAGAGCAAGGCAAGTGTCCTTGAAGCATATAGATCCTGTTTTTAAAATAAATGTTTCGTTTGCAAACTGCATGCTGTGTCAATTTGATTGGAACCTTATGATAGGAAGTTTACTATAATTGTTTAACCACCTTTGTCACCTGAAATTTATGGTAGAGAGTTGGGAAGGGCTTTTTACCTTTTGCTTCGCTTAATCAACTGGGATGGAAAACTATAGGATGGAGGAGCACGTGAAAAGCTACCAGAGGGGGGGGGTGAATGGTAGATTTAAAAATCTTACGCAGCGGAAACAATTAAACCCCAAACCCTTCGGCGGAAAAATGAAATGTTGAAGAAATCGTGTGTGAGACTAATCTAAACGTGTTTCAACGTGACAAAAGTGATAGATATCAGAGAGAATCAAGTCACGAAGACAACACAAAAAGAATCACTCAAATCCGTCGAGAAAAACTCAAGTTATGATCGAAAGATCAAACAATGGTCAATCTGCCGTACCCGAGAAAAACAGTTCTGGAACGCTGCAAAGAAACTTGTTTAGATCATAGACCACAAATCCAATGACTGTGAAATTTTGACAGATAATATACAATAAAGTTGTGAAGACAACCCAAAAATAATCACGTCAATTGGATTAGTAAAACTCGAGTTATGATAAAACCACCAACAAAAGGTAGTGCTGTCCAGAAACTCGACGAGTAAAACTTGTCTGGAACAAGTCGGACGAACAAGGCACAAAAGTTCCTTCAAAATACGAATTTTATTCAATAGAACACAAGAGGAACAGCCCCAAAGTTGTGCACCACGAGCTCTGGGCTCCCTTGCTTATATAACCAGCCCTTAGGCCAACCCAATATCAACTAGGACTCCAATCCTACTCAGATCACAAATCGTAACTTTCCATAACTGCTCAAGATTCTTCTATACGCAGATAGAAGCAATCTTAAGACTTCCAAACACCTTAGGAATGTATCACACATTCCTAAACAACTCAAATTCGTGACCCACACGAAATCCTATCATAACCAACTCAAATCTTTCCATATTTGAGTCAAACCCGACTCAGCCGCAGCCTGAGTCCATAACCTAGTCGGTTGGACCTTTCTGACCAATTCTTTACATCCACATCTCTTCATCACGTCTCGGAACCATGTATCCACGTCCATGCACTCCTTGCACACGTGCAAACATCTTCCAATGACGTCCACGATACCTTCATATGCATTGTTCTTGATTTAATCATGCTGCGCAACCTCCTGATCAACTCAACCACAATTCCTCCTGAATTTGGTTGTTGGAACCTCATCTCCTCCCTGAGACTAGTCCAATGGATCCCGTCACCAACCATGTCTTGAACTCAAGCAACACCTGCACATGAATAAACAACCAATCCATACGATCCTAAGTCCTCGACTTGACTCAAGTTAGATCCGAACACAACAGCCTACGTGAGAACCTCACATAAGCATGTTGCAAAAACACAGTAACATGATATCATCCATATCAACCAAAACGCACCAAAAACTTAGCAAATGAATACTAAGCAATCTTTCCAACAATGTAAAGCAAGTACGAAACATTGCAAATGAAAAGCAGAAGCACTACGGTCAAGTTCCGGACCTTGCCAGAGCAACCCGGACCTTGAGCCGGAGCTAACAAAAGCTAGTAGAACCTAGCGCCGGAGCTTACCAAAACTAGTATAACCAAGCTCCCACCAGAGCTTACAAAAGCTAGCAAGACCTAGCGCCGGAGCTTACCAAAACCTAGTCAAAACTAGTCAACCCAAAACCGGAGCTAGAAAAAGTAAGTCGGAGCTTAGCAAAAGCATGGCGGAGCTATCAAATATATGCCGGAGCTAACAAAGACATGTTGGAGCTAAAGATAAAGCTCACCGGAGCTAACCAAAGCTAGTCGGACCTTACCAAGAAGTCGGACCTAGCATCTAACGTAGCCGGAGCTACCCAAAACAAGACAGACCTACCGTCGGACCTTGTTGTAGCTTAGAGCTAGAGTCGGACCTTGAAAAAAAAGTGTTTTGGTGATATTCAAAGCTTTTATCATCAAAGCCAAGTGTATTCACTACATGCCAATGTATTCAGCACACATAGGTCTCACAATCTCCTCCTTGATGAATGCATTGGCAACACCATTTAAAATCCAAACAATGGCTTATTCACATTAAAAGTTTTGAAGACAAGTTCTCTCCTTTTTGTAAATCAGAAATAAAAATGAGAAGAAAAGCAAAAATTCAAAATTCACATATCTCTCCCTCTTTATCTCTCTCCCCATGCACATTATCTTTCCCTTTTTAAATGCGTGATTGATCTCTCCCCCTTTGACAATGTATTCAGCAAGTCATGAGCATATAAACAAATTATCTCTCCCCCTTTAGTTGTTATGAGCATATTATAACATATACATATAAACAAAGCTCATCCAAGTCATACTATCAAGTACCTTACATTATCACATCAATGAGATACATAAAGTAGTGTAAGCCATGCTAGAAATCAAATGTAATTTTCAATTTAAGCAAGTCATGATCTCACAAACTTAACTATTTCAAAACCTGAAAGCATGACACTAGTTGCTGCGTTTTATTATTTTTCAAAACATAAATTTAGATCATATGATATTTGCAAGAGATTATATGCGCATCTGCCTTATTCTAACCAACCAAGCCAAGCCTATGTCATTTGACAATCAGAAGCTTAAGGACATGCTTTTAGTCATACACAACTTCTTCCAAGTTCAAATCTAAGTGCAATGATAAGCCATCTCAAAAGAAGAAGTGTGATGCATGCATATTCTCTTGATCTTTTCTCAATTTATATTTGTTCATAAAAACTCAAACATGTGAGTTGATTACTTGATTAATTCTTTATGATTAAAAGCACTTGTGAGCATGCAACAAGTTTAAAACAGCAAGAAAGTTCGACCATGACCAGATTTAGTGTAAGTAATTATTCCAATTACTAGACACGGCAAAAACTACAAAATGTATAACACGAGTAATGTAGTAAGAACTTTCAGCATGTAAATGGAATCACAAAGTCATATATGTATGAAATACTATGCTCATATTATTTTAATTTCAGATTCACACATAGACTTCCCAAGTTTCAAAAACTCCCCCTCAATTTAAGCCATGAGGATGCATAACCCCTATTTCACTACGAATGTAACAAAAACGAGTGAAATCCAAAGGTTTTCTAAAAATGTCAGCCAATTGTTGTTCGGTATCTACATGGTGAAGCACAATGTTTCCTTTTTCAACATTATCAAGGAGAAAGTGATACCTAATGTCAATGTGCTTAGTTCTAGAATGTTGCACGGGGTTTTTAGCAATGCAAATGGCACTAGTGTTATCACAGAACAGTGCAACACTATCTATAACAACCCCATAGTCCTTATGTGTTTGAACAATCCAAAGAATTTATGAGCAAGCAGTAGCAGCAGCTACATATTCAGATTCAGCTGTGGATTATGCAACTGAATTTTGTTTTCTAGAGGACCAAGCAACAAGAGAATTACCAAGAATATGACAAGCACCGGAAGTACTTTTCCTATCAATCCTACAACCCCCAAAATCAGCATCCGAAAAAGCTTTCAAAGTAACGGTTGAGGAAGAAGGAAGAAACATGCCAAATTCTTGGGTTCCATGTAAGTACCTGAGAATCCTTTTGACGACTTGACGATGTGAAACACGTGGGGAAGCTTGAAACCGTGCACAAATATATACGCTGAATTGTATGTCCGGTCTTGATGCCGTGAGGTACAAAAGTTATCTGATCATGCTTCTATATTCTTTTTGATTCATGGGTTCACCATCTTCATCAAGTTCAAGTGTTGTTGTTGTTCCCATTGGTGTCCGAAGAGGCTTGCTTTTGTCCATGTTGAAGCGCCTTAGGAGGTCTTTGGTATACTTCGTTTGATGCACAAAGGTACCATCCTTGGTTTGCTTGATTTGCAGCCCCAAAAAGTAAGTGAGTTCACCCATCATACTCATTTCAAATTCGGAACTCATCATTGCTGGAAACTTGGACACAAGATCATGAGAAGCACAACCAAAGATAATATCATCCACATACACTTGAACGAATAATGAGTCATTGCCATGCTTAAGCACAAAAAGAGTTTTATCAACCTTGCCCATGGTAAACCCCTTTTCAAGTAAGAATGTTTTTAACCTGTCATACCATGCTCTAGGGGCTTGTTTGAGACCGTATAAGGCTTTGGACAGTTTGTAAACATGATTAGGAAAATCAGGATTTTCAAAACCCGGTGGTTGTTTGACATAAACCTCCTCATCTATGTATCCATTAAGAAAAGCACTTTTAACATCCATTTGATATAGCTTAAAACCTTTAGATGCTGCAAAAGCTAACAAAATTCTTATGGCTTCTAATCTAGCGACAGGAGCAAAAGTTTCATCAAAATCTAGACCTTCAACTTGAGTGAAACCTTGAGCAACCAACCTAGCCTTATTCCTAACCACAACCCCATCCTCACTTTGTTTATTTTTATATACCCATTAGGTTCCAATTAAAGTGTGACCTTGAGGTGGAGGTACAAGTTTCCAAACATTATTTCTTTCAAAATTTTCTAACTCTTCTTGCATGGCAATAATCCAAGATTCATTAGTGAGTGCGTGTGATATATCTTTGGGTTCAAAAGAAGCAACAAAAGCAAAATGAGCATAAGAGTTTGGATCGCAAAACCTGGACCGTGTGACTCGTTCGTGCAAGCTTCCAATCATCTGTTGTGGGGGATGATCTTTGGCAAAACGTAGGGGAACAAATGTCTCACAAGCTTCTTCTTCATTAGGTTCATCGTAGATTGATGATCTTGTGACTTGTGGACGATCAGGACCAGCATAGGTGATAGCCGGAGCTTGTTCAATGTCCGGAGCTGGACACATGTCAACTTCGGAACTACCAGGCAGTATCACCGGCTCTTCTTCATATTCGAAAATACCCTCCCCCTGAGGATACGAATCTGGTCCTGCAACACCGGAGCTAGTACCTGGGCTAGCTTCATCAAAAGACACTTCACAAGTCTCCATAATTTTGTTAGTGTCAAGTAAAAGCACACGGTAGCCTCTAGTATGAGATGGATAACCAAGAAACATGCCATCAATGGATCTAGGTTCAAATTTATCAAGATTACCATGTTTCTTAACAAAGCATTTGCAACCAAAGACCCGAAAGTGTGTAACACTAGGCCTATGTCCAAACTGAAGCTCATATGGTGTTTTACCTAGCTTAGCACGCAAGAAAACACGATTTGAGACATAACAAGCGGTTGCTAACACATCAGCCCAAAATTTCCTAGGAGTTTGATATTCATCAAACATAGTCCTAGCCATCTCAACTAAGGTTCTGTTCTTTCTTTCTACAACACCATTTTGTTGAGGTACATATGGTGAAGAGAATTGATGATCTATTCTATTTTCAGCACAAAAGTGATCAAAAGATTGATTTTTAAATTCAGTTCCATTATCACTTCTAATTGCTTTTAATGATCCTGGGTGATCAATTGATAATCTAAGAAATAAAGTTCTAAAGTGACTAAAAACTTCATTCTTAGACGCCATAAAGTAAACCCAAGAGTATCTAGAATAATCATCAACGATAACAAGAACATACCATTTACCTCCGAAGGATTGAACACGTGAAGGTCCTACAGTGTCAAGATGCAAAAGTTGACATGGTTCAGGTGACATGATCATTGTGAGAGGAGTATGTGAACCTGCAACCATATTAGCATGTCTACAAGAAGAGCACACAATTTCTTTGTCCCGTTTAAGCTTAGGCAGCCCACATATGCGATCAAGAGCACTAACACGCGTTAGGTGATCAAAGCCTACGTGACCAAGTCTACGATGCCAAAAATATAAGTCCTTTGAATCATTAGCAACTAGACACCTATGCTTAGAGGAAGACATATCAATATCAGCTTTAAAAACTCTTCCAAACCGAGACATGTTAAAAATAAGCTCACTATTTGAACCTACAACTTTGTAGTAGTTTTTCATGAAAATAATTTCTAGATTTTCATCTAGCAATTGTGAAACAGAAAGCAAGTTGTATTTCAAATTTTTGACAAGTGCCACATCCTTCAAAGTCTAGTGATCATTTACTCTAACCGAACTCTTAGCAATTATAGGAGTTGAAGAATTATCGGCAAAAGTAACATTCTCTACACGTGACACAAAAGAGAGGGAGGAGAACCAATCTTTGTTACCGGTCATGTGGCGTGAGCAACCTGAATCCACAATCCAAATGTTCTCCTTCCTCAAACGTGTAACCTACATAAAAGCACAATACGTCGATGACTCAATACTGGGGTTAGTCAAAAGGCATTTAGCAATCCAGTACTGAGTCACGCGACGTGCAGCAGGAAAAACATGCAAAAGCTGAGACAAAGCAGCAGATTTATGAGTCAAAGTTTGAGATTTTTTTATTCTTGACTACTGACCTATAAGGTGTTACTTGTGTAGCACAAAAATCAGTAGCTCCGTAGGCAAAAACAGAAGGTCCGGAGGTAAACTTTGAATGTTTTTGACTCAAAACAGCAGGTTGTACATTCGGTTCAATGTGTGCAGCAAATTTTGCATGAAAGTTATGAGATCTAGCAACCATTCTTTCCCTTTTCTGTTGTTTAGCTAGTCTATAACAAAAACCTATGACATGACCATCTCTACCACAGCAGGTACAATGAAATTTAACTATGTGTTCATGTCTAGATGAGCAAGCAATATTTTTATTTGAAACCGAATGAGGCAACACTCCTGCAGATTTGAAAACCACTCCATTTTGTTTAGGAACTGTTTAAATCAAACCACTTCCTAATGACTTTACAATTTTAGGTGGATGTGCCTTAGCATGAGCATGAGAATCAAAACCTAAACCAGTTTTATCATTGCAAGACTTTGAAGAATTCAGCAGTAAGTTTAGGTTCTTATTCCCATTACAAAACTGATCTAATGTCCTACGCATGTCATCAAGTTTAATGGACAGATCAAGGCAATTTTCACATGAAGTTTTTCCTTTTAGTTTGCAATTGGAACAAAATTTAACTTCATGAGAACGTAAAGCATTGTTCAATATAGAAATTTTATTCATAGCATCCTGTAGTTTCTTATCAAGATCATCACAAGTAGAACAATGCAAATCAATTGTATAACAGCTAGCATCTTTCAAGTTTTTATCATTAAGTGCAGCAAGCTCTTTGTTCTTTTCAATTTCTAACTCAAGTTTATCAAGTGTGGAGGTGTGTGCACATCTTAATGAGGACAATTGTTCATATATTAAATCACATGAGGAACATGCATCATTACTAGGAATCAATATTTTTAAACGGTTGATTTCAGATTCTAGTGATTCAATTTTAGCAGCACTATCCCTAAGCTTTTTGTCCTTTTTCTTAACAATAAGAGTGGCACGAGAAATGGCATCACACATTTCTTCGCAAGTAGGACATACCTCTTCATTGTCGTTGTTGTGTTCTGCCTCCTCCTTACTTGATCTTGACTTGCCCGCCATAAAGCACAAGTTTGCCAAATCATCTTCATCTTCATCACTTCCAATGTCCACGTCGCTTGAACTGAACTCTTGAAGCGCGGTGATGAAACTATTGATCATCTTGCGTCCTATGGTACCTTTCTTCTTCTTGTTGGAATTTCTAGAGGAGGTCCGGACCTTGCTTTGTTTTTCTTCCCGGGTGGTCGGACCTGAAAGGTTAGGGCATTCTGTACGAAAGTGTCCTGTTTTATCACATTCAAAACAGCGTTGAGGTCCGGAGCTTCCTCTCCTTCTAGTTCTCACATTTTGCAATGCTTTTGAGAATCTAGTAGAGATGAGTGCCAACTCCTCTTCTGGAAATTCTTCGATCTGCTCCATGGTTAGTGAGGACAACAAAGCAAGAGTATTGCAAGATGATGATTGGCCGGAGCTAGACATATCACGTTGTGAAACAAATGCAATAGACTTATTTGGGTTCTTACGTGAGATTATATCAATTTCATGAGTTTTTAACTTGGAATATAGCACATCTAAAGTAAGTGAACTCATGGCAGTAGATTCACGAATAGATGTGACTTTCATCTCCCAAATTGACATATCTAATGCACTTAGCAATTGCCTAGCATTTTCAGCATCTGAAAAATTAACATTGACACTACGCAGGTTGCTGAGAATCTTATTAAAGCGAGCAAAAAGGTCATCAATAGACTCACCGGGTTGCATCTCGAAGCGCATGTATTCTTTCTTGAACATGTCTTGCCTTACCTCTTTGATCGTGTTGGATCCTTCGTGGTAGTCACAAAGTGCTTTCCACACATCGTATGCAGATCGGAGGTGTGCAACACGGTCGAAGTCGCTTTGTGTTAATCCTTGTATGATCAAGTTCCGAGCCTTGTTGTTGTTGTCGACATCGCTCAGATTTGTAGCTGTAACTTGGTGATTTGATGGCACTTCGTAAGGCTAGTATACTTTCTCCCATATTGCAAAGCCTTGTGTCTAGATGAAAGCCTCCATGCGTGCCTTCCAAACCTGAAAATCAATACCAGCAAACACACAAGGTTTGGCGGAGTACTTCTCCATGATGATTAGTCAAAAACACGTGCAAATAACAAAGATTAGAGCACCGTGGCTCTGATACCAATTGTAGGATCGAATAGCACGTGAAAATCTACCAGAGGGGGTGTGAATGGTAGATTTAAAAATCTTACGCAGCGGAAACAATTAAACCCCAAACCCTTCGGCAGAAAAATGATCTGTTGAAGAAATCGTGTGTGAGACTAATCTAAACGTGTTTCACCATGACAAAAGTGATAGATATCAGAGAGAATCAAGTCACGAAGACAACACAAAAAGAATCACTCAAATCCGTCGAGAAAAACTCAAGTTATGATCGAAAGATCAAACAATGGTCAATCTGCCCTACCTGAGAAAAATAGTTCTGGAACGCTGCAAAGAAACTCGTGTAGATCATAGACCACAAATCCAATGACCGTGAAATTTTGACAGATGATAGACAATCAAGTTGTTAAGACAACCCAAAAAGAATCACGTCAATTAGATTAGTAAAACACGAGTTATGATAAAACCACCAACGAAAGGTAGTGCTGTCCAGAAACTCGACGAGTAAAACTTGTCTGGAACAAGTCGGACGAACAAGGCACAAAAGTTCCTTCAAACTACGAATTTTATTCAATAGAACACAAGAGGAACAGCCTCAAAGTCGTGCACCACGAGCTCTGGGCTCCCTTGCTTATATAACCAGCCCTTAGGCCAACCCAATATCAACTAGGACTCCAATCCTACTCAGATCACGAATCGTAACTTTCCATAACTGCTCAAGATTCTTCTATACGCAGATAGAAGCAATCTTAAGACTTCCAAACACCTTAGGAACGTATCCCACATTCCTAAACAACTCAAATTCGTGACCCACACGAAATCCTATCATAACCAACTCAAATCTTTCCATATTTGAGTCAAACCCGACTCAGCCGCAGCCTGAGTCCATAACCTAGTCGGTTGGACCTTTCCGACCAATTCTTTACGTCCACATCTCTTCATCACGTCTCGGAACCATGTATCCACGTCCATGCACTCCTTCACACGTGCAAACATCTTCCAATGACGTCCACGATACCTTCATATGCATTGTTCTTGATTCAATCATGCTGCGCAACCTCCTGATCAACTCAACCACAATTCCTCCTGAATATGGTTGTTGGAACCTCATCTCCTCCCTGAGACTAGTCCAATGGATCCCGTCACCAGCCATGTCTTGAACTCAAGCAACACCTGCACATGAATAAACAACCAATCCATACGAGCCCAAGTCCTCGACTTGACTCAAGTTAGTTCCGAACACAACACCCTACATGAGAACCTCACATAAGCATGTTGCAGAAACACAGTAACATGATATCATCCATATCAACCAAAACGCACCAAAAACTTAGCAAATGAATACTAAACAATCTTTCCAACAATGTAAAGCAAGTACGAAACGTTGCAAATGAAAAGCAGAAGCACTACGGTCAAGTTCCGGACCTTGCCAGAGCAACCCGGACCTTGAGTCGGAGCTAACATCTAAAGCTCACTGGACCTTACCAAGAAGTCGGACCTAGCATCTAACGTAGCCGGAGCTACCCAAAACAAGTCGGACCTACCGTCAGACCTTGTTGTAGCTCAGAGCTAGAGTCGGACCTTGATAAAAAGGTGTTTTGGTGATATTCAAAGCTTTTATCATCAAAGCCAAGTGTATTCACTACAAGCCAATGTATTCAGCACACATAGGTCTCACAAAAACAACTATACCACTCAATTTAATTATGCATGGATGATATTATGGTTAACCTGAACTGGTTAAATCTAATATGGTAATGGGTGATCTAAGCAAGCGTGGTATGTGGATGGGTTGGATGTCATGGTGGTTGATTCCTTTAGATCTAAGGACCGGTTCATGCGAGAATAAGCCAGGATTACAGTGCCACCACGAGGCCAAGTATGGGTGCGGCGTAGCTGACTAATTAGGGCTTTTCTAGTGCTGTTTGGACCATTGTGGATGCTCGGGGAAGGGGTAGTCGGACTTTGTTTGTTGATGATTGGTGGGACTACCCTGGGATCCGAATGGCTCAAGAGGGGGCCCTTGGTTGAAGATGTGCTCAGTTGGAGACATCACCACTGGTGAAACCTCAGTGGGGTCTAAAAGGGCTAGTAATCCCTTTGTAAATCCTATTTTGTGATCTCTTGGCTATACACCAAA
Organism: Tuctoria greenei; assembly: GCA_036927565.1. Classification (NCBI taxonomy): domain Eukaryota; kingdom Viridiplantae; phylum Streptophyta; class Magnoliopsida; order Poales; family Poaceae; genus Tuctoria; species Tuctoria greenei. Next base: position 49,117,141 of record JAYESD010000001.1, on the reverse strand, counting down.
GGAAGTGTAATTGGCATAAGGGAGGTTCTTTAGTCGCCGACGGGTGATGAAATCACAAACACGTGGGTAAAGCAGTACAAACTCTGCAGAGTTAAATAAAACTATCATGATAGCCATGCTCCCAGTTATGAGCACCTGGACAACTTCCATGATTAGAGGGAACTCGGTATTGGGATGGTATTTGGGATGGTTATGGTTGGTATTATGGTTATGGATTAAATTCTGGTATTGAATATGGTTATTGGCAAATGGTGAAATCTGGAATTATTGATGAGGATGGTGAATTGTGGACTGGTATTATGATATTACTTATGATTATGATGGGTTTGATTCATATAAATATAATATATTGCTTTTCAAATGTTTTAATGTACTTTTCAGCACTTTGCCATTATTATTGTTGTCATTTGAATAAGCCACATGTCATACTTTCCACACTTGTTGAGTACGACATGTACTCACTCTTGCAATCCCCCCAACAGTTGCAGGTCAGGATTGGGAATTTAATGGTGATAATGCGGAGTTCTAGGGCGTGTCTACCGTCAGCTTTGCCTGTGGTGTTGATTGGAGTTGCGCATATTTACCCTATTGCTTATGCTGCTTAGTTGCTTAGTTTGCTTAATTAGGTTATTTCCGCTGCATCAGTTGAATTTGTCATTATTATTCGACAGTGCTTGTATTCGAGGATAATATAGTTTGTGTAATAAAATTTGGTTAATTAATCTTGTTCTGTGGAAATTTTCTGTATATCGTTTGTGATTGCACTCGTGTATGTGTGGTGAACATCCTGGACACACATATGCGTTAGCTTGGTTCTTTTCGGAACCAGGCGTCACAGATTGGTATCAGAGCCACAGGTTGACCGTAGAGTGCAGCCTAGATAGAATGGACACTTTATAGCACATAGGAGCACTCAAGAATCGATGTGTTTTTGCTTGGAGTGCTGTTTGCTATATATATTGCTTGCTAGTGTGCTTAATAGAGGATTTTGGGATGCCTTAGCATTACCATGTCCACCTAGGCTAGTGTAGCTAGCTGTTTAGTTTATATCCCTTGATGTATATAGTTGGGGACGTTTTCTAATTCTTACCTATTGCTTTTCTTCAGATGGTGAGGACTCGCAACCAGGGGGATGGCAATGATGAGGAGGAGAACAATGGAGTGCCTCAGAACAACATCAGACAAGGATCTACTCAGGGAGCTATCAACATTGAGCAGCTATTGGCTATGCAAAACCAGCTCATGCAGACCATGATACAAACAATGGGACAGCTGCAGGCTGGCAATATTAACAATATTAACAATCAGCGCCACATGCCTCCACCGCCCCCCCCCCCCCCCCCCCCGCCTCCTCATAACCGATTGGAAGAGTTTATTAGGACTAGGCTGCCAACCTTTGCTCAAGCTGCCAACCCTATGGATGCGGATGATTAGCTCAAGTCCGTTGAGAAGAAGTTAGCTATTGTCCAATGCAGTGACCGGGAGAAGGTCCTATTCGCTTCTTATCAACTCGTTGGAGCAGCTGTGGATTGGTGGGATTCTTATTGCAATGCTTATGAGAACCAAGAGAGAATTACTTGGGCCGAATTCAAGGAGAATTTTGGTTCTCATTATGTGCCGGGAAGAGTTATGATCTTGAAGAGGCAAGAATTTGAGAATTTAAGGCAAGGAAGATCAAGCGTGAGTGAATATCTCAACAAGTTCACTCAACTCTCAAGATATGCGCCTAAGGATGTTAGTCGGGACAGCCGAAAGCAATATTTGTTCATGAGAGGCCTCAACAATGAAAGTCAAGTGCAATTGCTCAATTGTGACTATACAAATTTCCAGAAGCTTGTGGACAAAGCAATTGTGGTTGAGAACAAGATCCGTGAGATGGAGAAAGACAACAAGAGGAAGGCGCCATATCAAGGACAGAAACAAGTATGTAATGTGCGCCCTCGCCTTGCACTGCCCAATGTGCCCTATTACAGCTCCTCTATTCCTGCCCAGCGCCCTGATTATGCACCGCGCCCAACTCAGTTTGTGCAGCAGCGCCCTGTCATGCAAGCACCTAGACCTCCAATGCCTTATGCGCCTCGTGCTAATTTTCCTGGTGCTAATGTTCAAAACCAAGCTCGTCCCAATAATTCTAGTGGAGTTAAGAAGTGTTATACTTGTGGAAAAGTTGTACACTTTGCGCATCAATGTCCTAAGTCAAGCCTTGGTCAAGGAAGCAATGCGCTGAGGCAAAACCCAAGACCCAATGGAGGAGTGCCACAAGGAAGCCGTGGACAGCAGAATTTTGCTCGTGGCAACGTGAACCATGTCTCAACGGAGGATGCTCAACAAGCGGATGACGTGGTCATTGGTATGTTTCTCGCCAACTCCAACCCCGCGACTATGTTATTTGGTTCTGGAGCATCGCATTCATTCATTGCATCAAAGTATGTTGCCAAGTATAGTTTGCCTATCTCTCATATGAAGTTTACTCTATTGGTTAAGTCTCCTGGAGGAGAGATGATGACAAATATAGTATGTCCAAAAGTAAGCCTTAGAATAAGGGGGGTAGACTTCTCCGCCAACCTCATTGTTTTGGATTCTCAAAGGTTGGACATTATACTTGGTATGGACTGGTTGAGGAAGATCAATGGAGTTATTGAGTGTGCCACAAAGACGGTGAAGTTGACCAATGAAGAAGGGATCACTGTAGAATTTGAAGCATCTCAAACCGCACCGAAGCAATTGGAGTTGAACCATGTGGACGGTGCCGCAATTGAGGAGATTCCGGTGGTGTGTGAATTTTTGGATGTTTTTCCAGAGGAGTTGCCAGGTATGCCACCTGATCGAGACATTGAGGTTGTTATTGATTTAATACCTGGAACTGCACCTATAGCTAAGAGTCCGTATAGGATGCCTCCTTTGGACTTAGCGGAGCTCAAGAAGCAAATTCAAGAGCAACTAGAGAAGGGTTTTATTCGCCCTAGTTCTTCACCTTGGGGAGCGCCCGTGCTGTTTGTGGACAAGAAGGATGGAACCCAAAGGATGTGTGTGGATTACCGAGCTCTCAACGAGGTAACAATCAAGAACAAGTACACATTGCCATGCATAGAAGACTTGTTTGATCAGATGAAGGGTGCTTGTGTCTTATCTAAGATTGATTTGAGGTCGGGATACTTTGAAATGAAGATTAGACTATCGGACATACCCAAGACAGCTTTTATGATGCGATATGGATCTTATGAGTACACTGTGATGTCCATTGGATTGACAAATGTGCCTGCCTACTTTATGTACCTCATGAATAAGGTCTTCATGGAGTACTTGGATAAGTTCGTTATGGTGTTTATTGGTGACATTATGATCTACTCGAAGGATGAGAAGGAACATGATGAACACTTGAGACTTACATCGAAGAAATTGAGGGAGCATCAATTGTATGCCAAGTTCAACAAGTGTCAGTTTTGGTTGAAAGAGGTGTCGTTTTTGGGTCATATAATTTCAGGAGGAGGAGTATCGGTTGACCCCGGAAAAGTGAGAGACGTACTGAAGTGGGACCCCCGCAAAATGTCAAGGAAATAAGAAGTTTTCTTGGGATGGTTGGATATTACCGTCGGTTTATCAAGGACTTTTCCAAGATAGCCAAGCCTATGACGGAGTTGCTAATGAAGGGAAAGGCGTTCCAATGGACTGAAGCTTGTCAGAATAGTTTTGAGGAGTTAAAGAAGAGGTTGACAACAGCCCCAGTGTTGGTATTGCTGGATGTAAGCAAGAGTTTTGACATTTATTACGACGCATCGAGACAAGGACTTGGATGTGTATTGATGCAAGAAGGTCAAGTGGTCGCCTATGCATCGAGACAATTGAAGAAACATGAGCAGAATTATCCAACACATGATTTGGAACTCGCGGCCGTGGTACACGCATTGAAGATTTGGAGACACTATATCCTTGGACATAGGTGTGAAATTTATAAGGGTCATAAGAGTTTGAAGTATATTTTCACATAAACAGATCTGAACTTGAGGCAACAGAGATGGTTGGAGCTCATCAAAGATTATGATTTGGGAATCAACTATCATCGGGGAAAAGCTAATGTAGTGGCCGATGCTTTGAGTAGAAAAGGAGTAAGTCATCAACTCACGGTTTGAGAGTTACCATTCGAGTTATGTAAGGAGTTTGAAAGGTTGAACCTCAGATTTGTAAATGAGATGAGATGATGGAGTTAAATCCAACCTTGGAGCAAGAAATTCGAGAAGCACAAACCACAGATGAGGAGATCAAGGAAATCAAGGAAAGGATCGAGGAAGGGAGAAAATTCAGATTTGATGAAGACGAACATGGTACCTTATGGCTTGGAAAGAAAATTGTTGTGCCTAATATGAAGCATATTCAGGAGACGATATTAAAAGAGGCACATGACTCACCTTACTCAATTCACCCTGGTTGTACAAAGATGTACAAAGACTTGAAGACTAGCTATTGGTGGGATAGCATGAAAAAGGACATAGCTGAATATGTGGCATTGTGTGATGTGTGTCAACGAGTCAAGGCGAAACATCAAAGGCCAGCTGGATTATTGCAACCATTGAAAATCCCGGAATGGAAATGGGAAGAAATCGGTATGGACTTCATAGTTGGGTTACCACGTACTCAGTTCGGGTACGACTCAATATGGGTAATTGTGGATCGCTTAACCAAGTCAGCTCATTTTGTCCCTGTGAAGACCAAATATACAGCTGCACAATTGGCCGAAATATACATGGAGCATATTGTGTGTCGACACGGAGTACCGAAGAAGATAGTCTCGGATAGAGGTTCTCAATTTACCTCTAGATTTTGGCAAAAATTGCATGAAGCTTTGGGAACAAGGTTGAGTTTTATTTCAGCATATCATCCTCGAACGGATGGACAAACCGAGAGGACCAATCAAATTCTAGAGGACATGTTAAGAGCTTGTGCTTTAAAGCATGGGAAAAGTTGGGACAAAAGCTTGCCCTACGCGGAATTTTCATACAACAATAGTTACCAAGCAAGTTTGAAGATGTCACCATATGAAGCACTTTATGGGAGGAAGTGTAGGACACCTTTATTCTGGAATGAGGCAGGAGAACTCGAGTATTTGGTCCAGATGTGTTGCAAGAAGCCGAAAAGCAAGTCCAAATAATTCGTGAAAACTTGAGGGCTGCCCAATCAAGGCAAAAAGGCTATGCGAATAATAGAAGAAGGAAACTAGCCTTTGAAGTGGGAGATTTTGTTTACCTCAAGGTGTCACCAATGAGGGGTTATAAGAGGTTTAACATAAGAGGAAAGCTAGCACCTCGCTATATTGGACCGTTCAAGATTTTGTACAAAAGAGGAGAAGTAGCATATAAGTTGGAGATGCCAGCTCATCCTTCAGACGTACATGATGTCTTTCATGTTTCCCAGCTCAAGAAGTGCTTGAGAGTACCGGAAGAACAAGTGTCAATGGAAGGATTGGAATTAGAGAAAGATTTGACTTATGCCGAGCAACAGGTCAAAATCTTGGAAACTAAGAAGAGGGTCACAAGGAACAAGGTCATTAGATGGTGTAAAGTTCAATGGAACCACCACACCGAAAAAGAAGCAACGTGGGAATTGGAAGATGATCTCAAGAAGGAATTTCCCTATCTCTTCTCTTCCGTGTTGAATCTCGAGGGTGAGATTCATTTTAAGGGGGGTAGGTTTGTAACACCCTTATTTTCATGCATCATGCCCTACATACATTCATATACATGTTTAACAATAATCCACATAAAGAGGAACGAGTTTAAAATTGATTCGGAGCATTAAAATTGATTTGGAACAAAACTGCACTTAAAACGCAGGAAAGTGCGGACTAGTCTGATTTTACTGAGGACTAGTCCGATTTCTCTCTGACTAAAAATGGACTTGTCCGTTTTTGCTGTGGACTAGTCCGATTTTGGCTCTGGAAACTCTCGAACTTGTCCGATTTTGTGCAGACTAGTCCGATATTCCAAGAATCCTTGAAAATTTGCTAAGTCCTTGGACTTTTCCGGACTAGTCCGGTGTTCCAGCGGACTTGTCCGTTTTCCTGTCTGTTTAAAGTCGGACTTGTCCGATTTTTGGCTAGACTTGTCCGATTTTCTCTCTGGACGACTTCGGACTAGTCCGGTCCTTTCCGGACTTGTCCGATATTTTGTGACTCCGAGTTGATCTTTTGATTTATGACTTGTTTCTTGGGTTTCATGTTAAGTGGGCCTAGGGGCGTCGTGCCTAACTCTTTTAGAGCCCGTGTGGGACTCTAAACCGGCCTCTACTCCTCCCAAACTCGAAATCCATCTAACCCTAGCCTCCACCTCTATATAAACAGCCCCACCGCTTGGTTTGACATCTATTTGCCACTTTTCCACCCACCCAAACCCTAGTTCGTGGGGACCCACCATCAAGGAGGGAGGAGAAGATCTCAAGCAAGAAGAAGAGGAGGAAACGAAGCAGGATCAAGATCTTTGCCAAGCTTTCGTTCTTCATCACCAATTCACCTCAAAGTTCATCACCAACCCTAGATCACCAAGATCCAAGTGTTACCTCCAAGTTTCTTGATTCATTGGAGTACTAAACACCTAGTATACCTTCTATTCTCTTTTCCTTACGTGAACTCAACCCCTAATCTCCAAATTTACGTCGATCTAGAAAACCCTAATCTGCTAATCTCGCAGAGTGCGGACTTGTCCGGTCCCTAGCGGACTAGTCCGATCTTCCTGGTTAAATTGGGTTGAATTAATTCTAAAATTTGATCTAATCAACTCCAAACTTGTATAAACTTGTTAAAATCTATTAGAACTAGTTGGTGATCATTAAAAGCAATCTAGTAACAAGTTCTATCTTGCATTTGCATTAATCATGCATGTCATGTCATATTGAGTAATATATGTGCACTCTTTGATTGTGTTTCTTGTCTTGTATGTTTATTGTGCGGATTAGACAGATTTGCGCTAGAGAGTGCCGCGGAGGATCTTCAGCACCAAGAGTTTGAAGGCTTTGACCCTAATCAACAGCAATAGCAAGGCAAGTGTCCTTGAAGCATATTGATCCTGTTTTTAAAATAAATGTTTCGTTTGCAAACTACATGCTGTGTCAACTTGATGGGAACCTTATGATAGGAAGTTTACTAGAATTGTTTAACCACCCTTGTCACCTGGAATTTATGGTAGAGAGTTGGGAAGGGCCTTTTTACCTTTTGCTTCGCTTAACCAACTGGGATGGAAAACAACTATACCAGTCAATTTAATTATGCATGGATGAAATTATGGTTAACCTGAATAGGTTAAATCTGATATGGTAATGGGTGATCTAAGCAAGCCTGGTATGTGGATGGGTTGGATGTCATGGTGGTTGCTTGCTTTATATCTAAGGACCGGTTAATGCGAGAATAAGCCAGGATTACAGTGCCACCATGAGGCCAAGTATGGGTGCGGCATAGCTGATTAATTAGGGCTTTGCTAGTGCTGTTTGGACCATTGTGGATGCTCGGGGAAGGGGTAGTCGGGTTTTGTTTGTTGATGATTGGTGGGACTACCCTGGGATCCGAATGGCTCAAGAGGGGGCCCTTGGTTGAAGATGTGCTCAGTTGGAGACATCGCCACCGGTGAAACCTCAGTGGGGTCTATAAAGGCTAGTAATCCCTTTGTAAAGGCTATTTTGTGATCTCTTGGCTATACACCAAAGGAAGTGTAATTGGCATAAGGGAGGTTCTTTAGTCGCCGATGGGTGATGAAATCACAAACACGTGGGTAAAGCAGTACAAACTCTGCAGAGTTAAATAAAACTATCATGATAGCCGTGCTCCCGGTTATGAGCACCTAGACAACATCCAAGATTAGAGGGAACTCGGTATTGGGATTGTATTTGGGATGGTTATGGTTGGTATTATGGTTATGGATTAAATTCTGGTATTGAATATGGTTATTGGCTGGTGAAATCTGGAATTATTGATGAGGATGGTGAATTGTGGACTGGTATTATGATATTATTTATGATTATGATGGGTTTGACTCATATAAATATAATATATTGCTTTCAAATGTTTTAATGTACTTTTCAGCACTTTGTCATTATTATTGTCATCATTTGAATAAGCCACATGTCATACTTTCCACACTTGCTGTGTACGACATGTACTCACTCTTGCAACCCCCCCAACAGTTGCAGGTCAGGATTGGGACTTTAATGGTGATAATGCGGAGTTCTAGGCCGTGTCTACCGTCAGCTTTGCCTGTGGTGTTGATTGGAGCTGCACATATATACCCTATTGCTTATGCTACTTAGTTGCTTAGTTTTCTTAATTAGTTTATTTCCGCTGCATTAGTTGAATTTGTCATTATTATTTGATAGTGCTTGTATTCGAGGATAATATGGTTTGTGTAATAAAATTTGGTTAACTAATCTTGTTCTGTGGAAATTTTCTGTATATCGTTTGTGATTGCACTCGTGTATGTGTGGTGAACATCCTGGGCACACATATGTGTTAGCTTGGTTCTTTTCGGAACCGGGCGTCACAGTAGACGAGGGAGCGGTTCGTTTCCCGCGCATTGAACTCTTTGCAGACCTCGTGCGGCGCAATTAAACCACTGTGATAGACGATGTTCAGAGATCTTTCCGCCTCTCTTGTATCCATGTGGAATGTCGCACACGCGTCCCTGCACCACGGCTTCTTAACTTCTCCGCAGACCTCATGCGGCGCGTCAGTTACCTGGCGCACTGGAAAGGTCAGTGGCGAGATCTCCGGCGAGCCCTGCCACGGAGGCGCCGCGCGCGCGCCCTCAGCGCGAGGAGGAAGAAAGGGTCTGTGATGTTGGTTTTCTTGTTTCGTGATGTTGTTTTTCTTGTTTTGTAGTATTGTTTTATGTTAATGAACTCAATGTCATTGTTCCTCTGTTCCATCTGTTATTTTGTTTTCTGTCTGTTATTTAATGAACTATCGGTTTTATATATTTGTATTATCTATTAATGAACGACCGTTGCGTATGTGCGTTTTTTGTTGTCAAAGTTGGATTCGATAGGATCAGGGCCGGTCCTGACTTTCCGGGGGCTGGGGTGAATAAAAAATTAAAGCCTTCTAGTTGATCATAAATATAAAGAAAAATTATCAATTATAACTACTCTCTATTCTAAAAAAAATGATATTTAGAACAAAAAATCTAGTTCATTTTAAGTTAAATTAGCTCCGCTAAACGTCACTTATTTCGGAACGGGGTGAGTGTTTTATAAAGTTCATTCTCACTAATATTGTCACAAAAATAAATTTAAAAACACTTATATGAACTGAAAATACAATTGATTGAAACTTATCTAATGATATAAAATAAAATTACTTTGAGTATCTAACTGAAATTATGTGTAAGAGTTAAACTATCACTTAATAAAGTTTAGTTAGTACAACCTTAGATGAGAGAAAAAATATGAGAAAATCAGTTAGCTAGGAGTATATACATAGATTGATCAATGCATAAAAAAATAACAGGTGAAATTAAGCGTTTAGAAGACATAAGCTATTAAGTGTTGGCATGCAAACCCGGAGCCTTCAGAAGTCCTCTACATCACGGTCGCGACAACCGACAGATAAGAATAGGAGTTTATATTCGAGTTATTGACGCTTAATTCAAGAGACTACGTGAGCCGGTAGCATGGAGTGGTCAGCCTCTAACTCTGCATGACCATAGGTATTATTGGGAACACTCATGATTCTAAGTTGGAAGAGTTGGTTGGGTCAAATCTAAAAGTCAAATTCACTATCCTTCTGACTGTTATTATTAGTTTATTAATCATTGATCGAATACCAGTTAAATCACATTCATTTATATAAATTTAGAGCTTGGCAATATATATAACTTAAATCTAAATGGGTCTCTTAAATTTGGAGGGCCCGGGGCGGTCGCCCCTTGGGCACTGCCCCAGGGCCGGCCCTGGATAGGATCATCCATGTTTTTGTATACTGGATCTCAATCCATCATTTCCCGCGCATTGAACTCTTTGCAGACCTCGTGCGGCGCAATTAAACCATTGTGGAAGACGATGTTCAGAGATCTTTCCGCCTCTCTTGTATCCATGTGGAATGTCGCACATGTGTCCCTGCACCACGGCTTCTTAACTTCTCCGCAGACCTCATGCAGCGCGTCAGTTACCTGGCGCACTGGAAAGGTCAGTGGCGAGATCTCCGGCGAGCCCTGCCACGGAGGCGCCGCGCGCGCGCCCTCAGCGCGAGGAGGAAGAAAGGGTCTGTGATGTTAGTTTTCTTGTTTCGTGATGTTGTTTTTAAAGTTTTGTAGTATTGTTTTATGTTAATGAGCTCAATGTCATTGTTCCTCTGTTCCATCTGTTATTTTGTTTTCTGTCTGTTATTTAATGAACTATCGGTTTTATATATTTGTATTATCTATTAATGAACGACCGTTGCGTACGTGCGTTTTTTATTGTCAAAGATGGATTCGATAGGATCAGGGCCGGTCCTGACTTTCCGGGGGCCGGGGTGAATAAAAAATTAAAGCCTTCTAGTTGATCATAAATATAAAGAAAAATTATCAATTATAACTACTCTCTATTCTAAAAAAAATGATATTTAGAACAAAAAATCTAGTTCATTTTAAGTTAAATTAGCTCCGCTAAACGTCATTTATTTCGGAACGGGGTGAGTGTTTTATAAAGTTCATTCTCACTAATATTGTCACAAAAATAAATTTAAAAACACTTATATGAACTGAAAATACAATTGATTGAAACTTATATAATGATATAAAATAAAATTACTTTGAGTATCTAACTAAAATTATGTGTAAGAGTTAAACTATCACTTAATAAAGTTCAGTTAGTACAACCTTAGATGAGAGAAAAAATATTAGAAAATCAGTTAGCTAGGAGTATATACATAGATTGATCAATGCATAAAAAAATAACAGGTGAAATTAAGCGTTTAGAAGACATAAGCTATTAAGTGTTGGCATGCAAACCCGGAGCCTTCAGAAGTCCTCTACATCACGGTCGCGACAACCGACAGATAAGAATAGGAGTTTATATTCGAGTTATTGACGCTTAATTCAAGAGACTATGTGAGCCGGTAGCATGGAGTGGTCGGCCTCTAACTCTACATGACCATAGGTATTATTGGGAACACTCATGATTCTAAGTTGGAATAGTTGGTTGGGTCAAATCTAAAAGTCAAATTCACTATCCTTCTGACTGTTATTATTATTTTATTAACCATTGATCGAATACTAGTTAAATCACATTCATTTATATAAATTTAGAGCTTGGCAATATATATAACTTAAATCTAAATGGGTCTCTTAAATTTGGAGGGCCCGGGGCGGTCGCCCCTTGGGCACTGCCCCAGGGCCGGCCCTGGATAGGATCATCCATGTTTTTGTATACTGGATCTCGATCCATGCTAGTTGATGTTTCATTGGATGTACTGGACGATTAAAAAGTTTTTGTTTCGTAGGTTGGATTGGACCATCCATGTTGATATTTCATATGATAATATTTATTTATATATTAATTCTTTATTTTACTAATGTATATTAATAATATACAAATAATAAATATGACGATTGTTTTTTCAACAAAAAGAGAAAATACTTGTATAACACCATCAATTTAACATGATCGTGGATCGAGATCTTGCACATGCATGTTACACATAGTTCATTAGAAAATAACATACGGAGTACGTAGTTCATTAGACAACAAACAGAGAAGAAAATAACATATGGAATAGACGAACAACATTGAGTTCAGTAACATAGAACATTACAAAACAAGAGAAATGTCATCATGAAACAAGAAAATCAACATCACAAATCCTCATCAACAAGTGATCAATCATGCATGAAACATGATGGAGACCTCGCTGGCTCTCTTTAAAAAGCATGCATGCATGTCCGGCCATCATACATGATCACGAAAAAGCATTAATGCTTGGATAGTCGGACGTGTGGCGTACACGTGTTAATTTTCTCTTATGCCGATGGGATGCGTTGAGCCGTTGGGACCGAGAGGATGCAAACCGCGGTTTGGAGTAAACCGGGGCCACCGACCAGTTCATAAGCGCGGTTTCCTCTAGTGTCCGATCATCTCCACACGCTCGCTTATACGTGTGTTTTCTCTTTTTTGTTGAAAGATCGTCTTGTTTGAGGTATGCTTGTTAATTTTTTCAAACGTGACTGGGGTCTTTTCTATGTCTAACTTGCATGCACCCCAAACATGTTCAACCAATTAATATGTGTTTAATTTCTTGTTTTGATGATGGATATCGTCAGAGTATGAGGCCTTGCCGATGTATGCTATGCACCAAACATGCATGATCAAGGAGCCTACAACTCTAGACGATATCCAACTTCAAAAAGAGGAATTAGTACACATCAAAAAGAGGAATTAGTACAACTCTAGCTAGCTCGGTTCCTCTCTTCTCTTTTGCGTTTTCTGCCCCGCTCGCGCGCCACCGACCTCACCTTGGAACTCCAATGATAGCTTGCCAACTAGGCAAGAATCGATCGGGAGTCCTTTAGTAAAGTTGTTCAAAACTTGCTTGCGCACCTTCTCAACCTTTTGTTTTGGTGTTTCCTCAACCGATTGGGTGGTATTTCGTAGTTTCCCGACGACCGCGGGTGAAGCTGCCGTGACCCGCCCCTACTCCACCATTGACAAGCCGGAGGAAGCCTCTACAGGGCCCGACTTCTATAAGAAAGGTGTGTTATCGCGCCTTAAGCATGCTCACCAAGTTTCAAGCCATGCCATGCCTTGTAGCGTCTTTATTGCCAGTTTCCCCGATGATAGTTCATAATATGTCTCTAGGTCATGGATTTAATTCATTTTATACATCTAATAATTCTTGACCATAGTTAGGGGATAGTTTACCTATCTCCCTGCGAACACTCTGGATCGAAAAGATTTGAAAACCATCGACGAGTGATGACCGATCGAGATAGCCGAGTTTTGGTCGCCGCTTGTGAGAAAGCCGCGATTCACCGTCGAGCTCCTAGTTTCCAACCGTTTTTCTCCTTGGCGAAGCATGGCGCACTGGAAGGGCCAGTGGCTAGATCTCTGGCGAGCCCCGCCACGGCGGCGCCGCGCGTGCGCCCTCGGCGCGAGGAGGAAGAAAGGGTCTGTGATATTGGTCTTCTTGTTTCGTGATGTTGTTTTTCTTGTTTTGTAGTATTGTTTTATGTTAATGAACTCAATGTCATTGTTCCGCTGTTCCATCTGTTATTTTGTTTACTGTCTGTTATTTAATGAACTATCGGTTCTACATATTTGTATTCTCTATTAATGAACGACCGTCGCGTACGTGCGTTTTTTTGTTGTCAAAGTTGGATTCAATAGGATCATCTATGTTTTTGTATGCTGGATTTCGATCCATGCTAGTTGATGTTTCATTTGATGTACTAGACGATCAAAAAGTTTTTGTTTCGTATGTTGGATTGGACCATCCATGTTGATATTTCATATGATAATATTTATTTATATATTAATTCTTTATTTTACTAATGTATATTAATAATATACAAATAATAAATATGACGATCGTTTTTTCAACAAAAAAGAAAATACTTGTATAACACCATCAATTTAACATGATCGTGGATCGAGGTCTTGCACATGCTTGTTACACATAGAACACAAATACGCAGTACGTAGTTCATTAGACAACGGACAAAGAAGAAAATAACATATGGAATAGACGAACAACATTGAGTTCAGTAACATAGAACATTACAGAACAAGAGAAATGTCATCAAAAAACAAGAAAATCAACAGCACAAATCCTCATCAACAAGTGATCAATCATGCATGAAATATGATGGAGACCTCGCTGGCTCTCTTTCAAAAGCATGCATGCATGTCTGACCATCATACATGATCACGACAAAGCATTAATGCTCAGATAGTCGGATGTGTGGTGTACACGTGTTAATTTTCTCTTATGCCGATGGGACGCGTCGAGCCATTGGAACCGAGAGGATGCAAACCGCGGTTTCGAGTAAACCGGGGCCACCGACCAGTTCATAAGCGCTGTTTGCTCTAGCGTCCGATCATCTCCACACGCCCGCTTATACGTGTGTTTTCTCTTTTTGTTGAATGATTGTCTTGTTTGAGGTATGAATGTTAATTTTGTCAAACGTGACTAAGATCTTTTCTATGTCTAACTTGCATGAACCCCAAACATGTTTAACCAATTAATACGTGTTTAATGTCTCGTTTTGATGATGGATATCATCATAGTATGAGGCCTTGCCGATGTATGCTACGCCCCAAACATGCATGATCAAGGAGCCTACAACTCTAGATGATATCCAACATCAAAAAGAGGAATTAGTACACATAAAAAAGAGGAATTAGTACAACTCTAGTTAGCTCGGTTCCTCTCTTCTCTTTCGCGTTTTCTGCCCCGCTCGCGCGCCGCCGACCTCACCTTGGAACTCCAATGATAGCTAGCCAACTAGGCAAGGATCGATCGGGAGTCCTTTAGCAAATTTGTTCACAACTTGCTTGCGCACCTTCTCAACCTTTTGTTTTGGTGTTTCCTCAATTGGTTGGGCGGTATTTTGCAGTTTCCCAACGACCGCGGGTGAAGCTGCCGAGACCCGCCCCTACTCCACCGTCGACAAGCCGGAGGAAGCCTCTACAGGCCCCGACTTCTATAAGGGAAAGGTGTGTTATCGCGCCTTAAGCATGCTCACCAAGTTTCAAGCCAGGCCATGCCTTGTAGCGTCTTTATTGCCACTTTCCCCGATGATAGTTCATACCTATGTCTCTAGGTCATGGATTTAATTCATTTTATACATCTAATAATTCTTGACCATAGTTAGGGGATAGTTTACCTATCTCCCTGTGAACACTCTGGATTGAAAAGATTTGAAAACCATCGACGAGTGATGACCGATCGAGATAGCCGAGTTTTGGTCGCCGCTTGTGAGAAAGCCGCGATTCACCGTCGAGCTCCTAGTTTCCAGCCGTTTTTCTCCATAATTTCCTAGTCCTGGTTCATGATCCTCAAGGCACAAGAAAGCTTTTGGAGGAGAAATCAAGTCGTTTGAGCTAGAGATAAGGGAGTTCTACCGTGCCGGAGCTGTGGCCACCGCCGCCGCCATCACACCGCCGTTTCCAGCCGTCGGCAAGCCCCGGGGGCAACACCGACGTGCTCCACGTGGTGAAAAACCCCCAAGAGGCAAGATTGGCGAAGCTTGGCGCACTGGAAATGGCAGCAGCTAGATCTCCGGTGAGCCCCGCCATGGCGGCGCTGCGCGCGCGCCCTCGGCGCGAGGAGGAAGAAAGGGTCTGTGATGTTGGTTTTCTTGTTTCATGATGTTGTTTTCTTGTTTGTAGTATTGTTTTATGTTAATGAACTCAATCTCATCGTTCCTCTGTTCGATCTGTTATTTTGTTTCCTGTCTGTTATTTAATGAACTATCGGTTCTATATATTTGTATTATCTGTTAATGAACGACCGTTGCGTATGTGTGTTTTTTTTTGTTTCAAAGATGGATTTGATAGGATCATCCATGTTTTTGTATACTGGATCTCGATCCATGCTAGTTGATGTTTCATTGGATGTACTGGACGATCAAAAAGTTTTTGTTTTGTAGGTTGGATTGGACCATCCATGTTGATATTTCATATGATAATATTTATTTATATATTAAATCTTTATTTTACTAATGTAAATTAATTAATAATATACAAATAATAAACATGACGATCGTTTTTTCAACAAAAAGAGAAAACACTTGTATAACACCATCAATTTAACTTGATCGTGGATCGAGGTCTTGCACATGCATGTTACACATAGAACACAAATACGGAGTACGTAGTTCATTAGACAACAGACAGAGAAGAAAATAACATATGGAATAGACGAACAACATTGAGTTCAATAACATAGAACATTACAAAACAAGAGAAATGTCATCATGAAACAAGAAAATCAACATCACAAATCCTCATCAACAAGTGATCAATCATGCATGAAACATGATGAAGACCTCGTTGGCTCTCTTTCAAAAGCATGCATGCATGCCTGGCCAACATACATGATCACGACAAAGCATTAATGCTCGGATAGTCGGACGTGTGGCGTACACATGTTAATTTTCTCTTATGCCGATGGGACGCGTCGAGACGTTGGGACCGAGAGGATGCAAACCGCAGTTTGGAGTAAACCGGGGCCACCGACCAGTTCATATTCCTTTAAGCTGGGGGACTCTGTCCATCCGACCTTGGAGAACCAAACTGCAAAACAGGAAATCGATTGACACAGATTAATCCGGTCCTGATGTTGTTTTTCTCTTCTTGTTTTTAATGTTTTTCTTTTCTTGTTTTGTGATGCAACGGCTGGAACCGGCCAGAAGTACTTATTACCACTGGCCCTATGCCCTATACGTGGTGTCATCATTACCAGAACTCCCATCGCCCTCGTCGAGCGCGCAGTTGCGATACCCGAGATGACGCAAACAAGAGTTAGTTTTCTCTTTTTGTTGAGAGATATATATAGTCATCAATAATAAATATATATATATATATATATTTATTTATATATTATTGTTTGAGGCTCTAAGATCATGTTTGGGGCGTATATATAGCATGTGAACATGTCATGAAAGATGACCCTCGATCATGTACATGTCGATGTGAATTATATACGTTGGGCCCTTTGCGTGTGAAATTACTCCTAAAAAACTGCCACTGAAGCCGATGGGATGTGTCGAGCCGTTGGGACCGAGAGGATGCCAACCGCAGTTTCGAGGAAACCGGGGCCACCGCCTGATTCATAATTAATCGCGGTTTCCTCTAGCGTCCGATCATCTCCACACGCCCGCTATTAGACGACGACCCGCTATAAAGGCTCACCGTTCTCTTGCTTCTCCGCCGCACCGCTCCTTAGATCCTAGACTCCAAACTTCTCCTCCCGCCACCGTCGACCACCTCTCGCTCTTCCTCTGCACCTCCGTCGCCACACAAAAGGGTATCCCCGCGCCGAAGCGCTCTAGGCCATCGACGTCCTCCGAACCACCTTCTCCGTTTCCATCGCCGCCGGCAATGCCGGTGGAACTGATGGTGATGCCCGCATCTCCTCAGCCCGACTGGTTACAGGAGACTGTCCGCCTCATTACCGCCTGCATCGACGAATTAATGCTCCGAATTAAAGATGTTGAAGACGACGTGTCCTCCGCCGTCGAACATGCAAGAGCGCTGGACAAAATGTCGCGGGATGTATTTAACAATACATCTCTCATTTGTTGCCGTCTGGGTCTTGGGAGGCTTCGCCAGCTCCCCAGCATGGACTCTGCTGGCTACTACTTGTTCGGGTTAAGCTTTGTGGCCGCTCGTTTCGACGCCCTCCACAAGACGATCGCGGAGGTTGCTGGGGTACAGGGCTGCAGGAAGATTCTGCACAGCGTCGCCTGTGAGCTCGGTGTGGAGACGGAAGAGGAGTCTCCGCCGCCGTCGGAGGCAGAGGCGGAGCCGCCGGAGGACGCGTCGGCCGCGGCGCGCGCGGCGGTGGATGTGGACGAGGCCTCTGAGTAGAATAGGATTAGGAGTAGTTTTGTTCTTGTTTCTACGTGTTCTTCGTCCATGTTTTCTTTACTCTTGTTTGTAATATATGTGTTGGTAGTATGTTAATGTAATATGTCTTTTATGTTCATGAACAATGTGTCTGATGTATTATCGAAAAATTCTCCTTTTATCGAAAAACATCTCCTTTAACAACACCAAGTTTTAACCTTTAACCCACATCGTGCGTGAATCGAAAAACATCTCCAGTCGTGATGTTGTGTTTCTCTTGTTTTTTTTTGATATTTTTTCTTTTCACGTTTTGTCATGTTGTTTTCCTGCAAAAATCTGAACAGTCGTGAGACTCATGATGTTATTATTACACGGACTGGAACAGGCCGGAAGTTACACCTATACGCGGTGTCATCATTACAATGTCACGGCATCCCCTGCAGTACTACAGGTGCAGTAGCAGGGGCTGACATGTGGGTCCTATGAGGTGTGGGGCCCACATATCAGCCCCTGCTACTGCACCTGCAGTACTGCAGGGGATGTGCAACGGTTCCATGTTGTTTTGCTTTATAATATAGGAGTACTCCGGAGACTCCCAAGAAACCGCAACCTCCAAATACTAGTAGTACACCCTTTGTTTCTCTCAGGCAGATTTGTTTCTTCGCCGCTCGTCGCTCATTAATGGCAAACTTCTCCATCGAACCCCGTCGGTTTTGTCCGCGGCTGATGATCCCAGGAGATGGTGGTCCTTTGAGAAGGACCAGAAGTGTGTGCCACATATCTGGCGAAATTGCGAAGAAAAATGAGGAATATGTGGTTGCGGTCACAAATGAGGTACTAACTCCTGCCCAGCATAATGAATTTATGGACCAGATAGCAGTGTACATCCAAGATCAGGCAAGAATGCACGTAGTTACTTACGGTGCACATCCCCATGGGATTGGCATGTACTACAAGTTAAGAAATAAATTGGAGAGAGATGCTTTGGTCCTAGCAAATCACCACGTGGTCGGGAATCAGGAGTTCAGATTTGAAAAACATGATGAGGCAAGTCTTAATATGCGTCGTGCTCAGTTTACTAGAAGGTGTTGGATTTTGCTACTTGGTTATCCTCTGGATCTAAAGGAGCGAAGGTTTATTGAACAAACCTGCTCCAATTTTGGCCTGTTGCTTCATTGGGATGAAAATGATCCAAACCCGACTAGGGTCATTCTGCTGGTGATGGTGGATAATCCACTTGACATCCCTCGAAGCATTGTTCTCAGGAGAGGCAACGAAGTCGGCGGGGAAGGACGTTCATGGACTGTACCAGTTTACATCCTAGATTGATTTTGTGGACCACATTCCAGGTGATGAGGAGGACCCTCCGCCTTTCAATGGCAACCCCCACCCTTACCACGGACCAGTCTTGCCTGGTCCTTATCCTGATGATCAAGGTCCTCCGCCTGCTGCCCCAGATGACTTGGGGCAGAATGATCCTAGCGACCATAATAATGAAGCGTCAGATATGTTGTCCACGATGCAGGTAGCATATGATATCCTAATCTTTCTCCTCATATATAGCGTGTTAACTATTTTTTCGGTCCCAAATGATCTAGAAAAATTACTCCAGATTTGATGATGCCATAAACTAATCGCTGCTGAAAACAATGACGGTTGTCCAAGCAAGGTTGTCGTGATGCAGGATGCATGGAGGTAGACCCAAGCAAGGTGGTGGTGCAGGACGATGCATGGAGCTAGCTGACGGACCGAAGGTGCTGCTTGAAGAGATGTGGTGCGGACTAGATGTGCCGATTAGTTTATTTTGTGTTTTTTGATTACTTAAGAGCTAGTACTGTCAAATTAATTAGTTTGTTGCCTGGAATGTACGTTGAACACTATTGTTTGGTTCTGTCGATGTTTATATCTAGTATTTAATCCTTGTTTATATCACTGTGTTGCTGGTTGAAGAGATTGTATGCGTATGCTTTATTTTAATCCTTGTTTATATCACTGTGTTTATATCGAGTAGTACTTAATTACGAACCTGTATAAAAGTAGCAATTTATACAACTTTATTATTAGTGAAGCCAAAATTTATAGAACCTAGATTTTTTAAAGCACACGTGTCACTTCCGGAGGAATCCATTCCTTCAAACTGCACCGCGAGTTTCCTTTGATGCAAACGGGGCTAAACAAAAGACGAGCACGCATAGGGGAAACACTACAAGTGCAAAATTCATCAGAGACGAAAATGCATATATAGGAGAAACACATCAACATGCCTTATACAAGTCTATTTTATATACTCCCTTTGTTCACTTTTCATTGGCATTGGGAGAACTAGGATTAGCGCATCCAAAAGGGAATGGAGGGAATATAACCCATAGAGTACAACACGTTATGTCAGAACAGGTCATACTCGCGCTCAATCCTACAGTTCTCAGTACAGAAGACGGTCCACTCGTACCACCCTCGCCGGCCGCAGCGGGCAGGCCCCTGGTTCCCCCCTGTTGGGCAGAGGCAAACGTCATCGTCAATGTCGGGCAGTGCCACCAGCGGCGATCCCGGAGGAGGCCTACGCAGTAACCTCGAGCCTTTGCATGGCTTGATTCCGACACCGGCAGCACTCCGTGTTGGTCCTCTTCATCGCGATGGACCCAGCCGCGTTGTCACCGACGTGGGCCTCGCCTTCGACCCGCCGGATATACTCGAGGTTGTCGTGGTCCCCTCGGCCGGCGTCGTAGCGGAGCATGGCGAGGACGTAGGCCGCCACCTTATGGCCGTTCGCGGCCGCCCGGACAAGGAACTGGGTGCCCCATTGACGTAGTTGAAGACGAGGTCGAACCCAGTGACGTAGCACGCATGAGGGTTGCCCGCATTGGCCAGGCGCTCCACGAGGGCGTCGTAGCTCCCGTTCCCGTGCCGTTGGAACCACTCCCAGCTGCTCTCCTGCTCCAGCGCCACGCGCCTGCCCACGACGGGATCACAGCACGCCGCTGCATGGCCTTGCAGGTGGCGCGCAGGCTGGAGAGGTCGTCCATGGGCTGAGTGGAGGTTGCGGCGACCCACCCCGTGATCAGGACCGCAATATCGTGCAGCAAGGGGAACTCCATGGGCTTCGAAGAGAACCAATGAGGGCGCGCGCGACGGAGGGGAAGAGTGCATGCGAAGAAGAGGATGGTGTGTGTGGCGGAGTAGAGGAGTGTGTGTCGTCTTACTACTCTTTATTAGTATGCGCGGAGAACACGATGAGACTCCCAGTGATTTTTAGTACGCGCGGAGAAGAGGGATGGTGGTGTGTGGGCAGTTACTGTAGAGGATGTGAACGCGTGGTGTGTGTGGGGGGTGGGGGAGAAGAAGATGGCGTGTGACGTGTGTCTTTAGCACGCGCTGAGAACACGATGAGACGTGCGCAGACTACTGGAAAACGTAACAGGCCGGTAGCGACGACTTGAAAGAAAAGTGGAGACACGGAACTCCAAAGAGGTCTGTAAAGTAGTAGTACTACTGGAAAACGCAGCAGGCCGGTAGTGAAGACTGGAAAGAAAAGTGGAGACAATGAACTCCAGAAAATAAAAGAAAGGACGACAAAAATGTTAGAAAAATATAGGAAGTACTCCTATATGATAGAACAATATAGTTCTAAAAATATAGTTCTAACAAAAATGTTAGAAATAGTTCTAAAAACTTCATACTTTTGGGGATGGAGGGAGTACATAGTGTACGATTTAAGGTATAACAGCGTGGAGACCCGAAATGTGAAACGGGAAATCTTTTCGCGAAACTGATGCGACCGGGTGCATAGAGCGAGCGTGCGCTCCAGTAACCGAGGCGAGTAACACACGCAGCGCATGCACATCCTTTGAATTAAATTTGGCGCGTCCCCTCCCCTGACCACTGCTACAATGCTAGTACCTCCGTCCCAGCTGAAGATTATTTCCACCCAATTTTTTTGTCCCAACTCAACTTTACTTTCACTATATGGTCATGTCAGATGTGTGCTCTGCACATTTTCAGCTACTGTCCTTTGTTGCCGTAGCAACTTGCTGGCATTGAATGTAAAGTGGGAGGATATGTATTAATGAAGGGTGTTAGGGTAATTTTATGTGTTGACTAATGTGCGGTTTGAATCATAAAAATAGAGTTCACTTGGGACGGAGGGAGTATAAGATGGGCACCCGCGCCATCGTCTTTTCCGCACAACCGTTCCAATATCGTCTCTTCTCTCCACAAAACCTAGCCGCGGCTAGTATACAGCAAATGCTTTCAAGCTCGAGCAACCTTCCGCCACCGAGCCCGCCGAGGGACTCGGCCGCCTGTGAGCGGTCGCGGCTAGACCCACCCTTGCCGCCGCGCGTGATACCCTCCTATTCAAAATGGCCCGAGATGTATTTACGGATACATCTCACTCCATGGAATGCCTTGGGCTCGGTACCCTTCCACAAAGTACTGGAATGGACACCACGGGCCACTACATCTTCGTCCTCTCGCACGTGGCCTCTTGTCTCGACTCCCTCTGGGAGACGATGGCGGCCGAGCTCGGTGTCGCGGGTCATCGCAACCTCGTCGTGGCGGCGGCCTTGACACTGGGTCACCTTCCGCCGCTGGAGCCTGAGGCGCTAGAGGAGGGTCAGGAGCCCGAGGACCCACCCGAGGAGGAGGTGGAGGCTAAGTAGAGTAGTATTTAGGTTTTTCTTTTCATGTTTTTAGTTGTAGTTTTTCGTTTCATGTTTTTAGCTGTAGTTTTTCATTTCATGGTTTTAGTTGTAGTTTATCTTTTCTTGTGTTTGTAATATACTCCCTCTATCCAAAGCGACAAGTATTTTGGGACGGAGATACTCCCTTCATCGAAAGGGACAAGTATTTTGGGACGGAGGGAGTAATGTTTATAAGTTAAATGTACTTGGCGTTCTTGTTCATGGATGTACTATGTGTGCAAAATTAGTTCGAATATTCTGGTCACCAAACCCTCCTTGTCCCCAAACTGTGGAGTTGCCAGGAGATCGCCCGCAGCAGGGCCCACAAAGCGGTCTTTAAAGTAGTAGTAACAGGAAAATGCGGAGATGCGCATGCTACGGTGGATGTGTGGTCACACAAGAAGAGACAAAATTAGGAACGAAGTAATACGTGATAGGATAGGGGTGGCACCGATTGAGGAGAAGCTAGTCCAACATCGTCTACGGTGGTTTGGGCATATTCAGCGGAGACCTCCAGAAGCACCGGTTAACAGTGGGATTATAAAGAGTAGAGAAAATTTTAGGAGGGGTAGAGGTCGACCAAGGTTGACATGGCAGGAGGCGGTGAAACGAGATTTAAAGGAGTGGGACATACCTAGAGATTTGGCTCATGATAGGACTGCATGGAAATTAGCAATTCATGTGCCAGAACCTTAGTTTATTCGTAATTTGTTACTCTTATCTTTTTTTTTACTTTCATCTTATTTTCTATTACTTTTCCTCAAAATTGTTGGGTTTCATTTCTAGCCGACCCCAACTTGTTTGGGACAAAGGCTTGGTTGTTGTTGTTGTTGTTGTAACAGGAAAATGCAACAGGCCGGTAGCTAGGACTGGAAAGAAAAAAGTGAAGACAATACGAGGAAGAAAATGTTTGAAAAAAGGAAGGACAACCGAAATGTTAAACAGGAAATCTTTTCACAAAAATTAATCTAGTCATAATCCTCTCAAACATAGGCTCCCTTTGAAGGATAGGATTTATTAAGGATTTTTAGTTTCCATAGGAAATGTAACACATGATCTAGGACACTTTGGTAGCCATACTAAAAGAGCTGCTTATCCGCCTCATCCACTTACCCACGTCGCCAGTAGAATCTCTTCGGCCGCGGGAAGGTGTCCCCCGAAGAGTTCGAGGACACCGAGGAGTGTCCGTCAGAAGAGTCGCCTAATGACGAGGAGGCCGGGGAGTTGGGGTGGACCAGCGGCGTACAGTCGAGGTAGTAATCCAGGTGGATGATGAGCTCCGTCATGAGGCCGCCAGGCCGGACCATTGCGGCATGGTTGAAAGGTTCCGCCGGCGGCCCGCCGTCACTCCCAGTCCGACCATCACTTCCTGCAAAGAAGGTGGCCATTTTGGCCCGAGGCAAGAGGCTTGGGTCTTTCATCCACCCAACGACCATGCACAGGTCAGCATGCTCCCCGTGGTAAGTGGAAGCATCGAAGTGATCAAAGAGGAAGACGTCACCCAGAACCTGTCTGATGCCCTCCGCAGACCAGACATGCAGAGGGAGGTTCTCGATGACAACCTGCACGTGGAAGAACCACCCGACGATCGGCACACCGACGCCAAAGATCCATGGCCGGAAGTAGTGGTTATCATCCGGCATGGAGATGATTGTCGTCTCGATGGCGAGATCCCGATAGTCATCACGGGTGAACCGCACCAGGAACTCACCATCCCCAAACGTGAACACGGTGAAAGCCCAATGCGGGATTTCAAGTTGGTGATGGATGGCCAGGGTGATCTCCATGGGCGTCGCCTCGCTGCGACCTCCTCTGGGTCCCAGAACAGCTACTTGGCAGCTCAAATGGATAAACTCTGTCGTCATGTGGCGATTGTTGACCACCGTGCATTGCCCCTCACGAGGGCGCAGGGACAGTGAGCCTGCAGGTACCTGCTCGTGTCTAACATGGTTGCGAGGCATGGCGCTGCGACAACAGAGGCAAAGGACTTCTCAGGCAACACACGGGAGCATGGATGGGAATCAGTCGGGAACTTGAGCCTGGAAGCAATAGGGGGGGTGGTTTAAGAAGGCGAGGATGAAGAGGCCTCTTGCCATCTGGCCCCATGGGCACATGGCACCGACTGGAGCGGTGACCAGGGAAGTAGCAGGCCGACTTTAATTGTGAAAGGGCCCGTGGGCCGACTAGTCCCAGACGCGGCGGGTCACGGCACACTGCCGCAATGTGACCATCCGCCAAACATCAGAAGCAGCGTCCCTTGAGGATCTCACGAAAAATCGGTGATAGGACCACACCTTTCGAGGCCTTTGGCTCTGTGCAAGCGTCATGAATGCGCGAAGGCCCAACTTGAATATAAAGTGAATCAGCACAGTTTCAGCCCACAAATAACAAGCGGCCCAGCTTTTTCGTCCTGCCTGCCTCCCTGCCCGTAGCGGGAAATTTTTGTCATGCCGAATGAAGATGGAAAATAAGAAATGAAAATAATATTTTATTATGGTACCCTTCGACCCGCAACGCCGGCCCCCTCTCCGCAACGCGCTTGTAGGAGCATCCGCCGGCCGCCACGATTGTAGGACCATCCGCCGGCCGCCATGCTTGTTGGAGCATCTGCGGGCCGCCACGCTTGGAGGAGCATTCGCCGGCCGCCACGCTTGGAGGAGCATCCGCCGGCTGCTATGCTTGTAGGAGCATCCGCCGGCCGCCAAGCTTGGAGGAGCGTCCGCCGCCCGCCACGCTTGTAGGAGCATCCGTCAGCCGCCACTCTTGTAGGAGCATCCGCCAGCCGCAAATCTTGGAGGACCAATCGCCGGCCGCCACACTTGGAGGAGCATCCGCCGGCCGCCACGCTTGTAGGAGAACCCGCCGGCTGCAACGCGTGGAGTAACAACAGCTAGGTACAATTGCTCACATAAAGTGTTCTTGTACATCTATCCTCTTACGGATAGGCTGATGGCTGATTGAATTGTAGGAAGCGATGTCAGAAGATAAGACATGGATGGGAAAAGACAGGCATACGAGGGAGTGGCAGGATGGAATGAAGTCATTTTTAAATTTTGCATTTCAGGACACTCGTGAAGGAGGAACTATGCCTTGTCCTTGCACGAGATGTCGTAATATTTGCCACAAGACACGCAAGGGAGTTCATTTACACCTGCTCAGAAATGGGATGTTATTGGATTATACTTGTTGGATACACCATGGAGAAATACGAGTTCAGGAAAATATTACTGAGGAATCAGCAAATAATGAGGAGATAATTTCTAATGATGATGCTATGCAAAATATGTTGTCCAGTCTACTTAGAGGCACTGATCATGGTGGTACTTCAGCAGATGTTGATGATCAAGAAAATGCTATAAACCAGTAGGAGCCAACTGTGGATGCAAAGAAATTCTATGACTAACTAACTGATGCCAAAAAGGAGTTGTATCCAGTTGTTCGCAGCTGACCCAGTTATCCTACGTTGTCAGGTTCTACAAGATAATGTGTTTAACTGGTATGAGCAAAGTAGCTTGTGAAATGTTACTTGAACTATTCTCATTTGCACTTCCAAAGGGCCACTGCATTCCTAATACACTTGATAAACTTCAGAAGGTTGTTCATGACCTCGGGCTGGACTACCAAAAGATCGATGCATGTGTCAATGACTTTGTGTTATTCCGGAAGGACTATTCTCTGATGAATAGTTGCCCAAAATGTGGTGAATTAAGATGGAAAAATAGTACTGCTAGGGATGCAAGAGAGGCTTTACCTTGTGGAAAATCCAAGAAGCATGTAGCACGCAAGATTCTACGTTACTTCCCTCTTATTCCCCGTCTACAAAGGTTTTATATGGGAGAATCAACGGCATCAAACATACGCTGGCACAAAGAAGGTCATGCTGATGATGGAATATTACGCCATCTCGCCGATTTGAAAGCATGGAAGCATTTTGATAGAATTCACCCAAATTTCTCATCTGATCCTCGCAATATAAGACTTTGGCTAGCATCTGATGGTTTTAATCCTTTTGGAGTAATGAATGTTTCTTACAGTACATGGCCTATGATTCTAATCCCTTATAATCTACAACCTTGGTTGTGTATGAAGCAGTCTTATTGGATGATGTCAATGATAATTCTTGGGCCAAAGTCACCTGGAAACAACATTGATGTGTATCTGCAGCCTTTGATTGATGAGCTACTAAAATTATGGTCTGAGGTGTTGAAACATATGAGTTTAAAGAAAGAGACATTTGTCATGCGAGCTTCTTTATTGTGTACAATAAATGATTTTCCAGCATATGCAATGCTATGTGGATGGAGCACAAAAGGGAAGCTAGCATGTCCATACTGCCATATAAACACTGAAGCCTTCTGGTTGAAATATGGATGAAAGCATTGTTACATGGGTCATCGTCGTTTCCTACCTCAGGATCACAGATGGCGTCGAAACAAAGGTTCTTTCAACAACAAGGCAGAGAATAGAGAGGCTCAAACATCACTCTCTGGTGATGAAGTACTCCAACATTACGAGTGTTTTGATCAAGTGAGTTTTGGACCGACGAATAATAAGAGAAAGCACACCGAGGAAAATAGATGGCATAGTTGGAAGAAGAAAAGTATATTTTTCGACCTACCTTATTGGAAGACATTGCTAATAAGGCATAACTTGGATGTCATGCACATTGAGAAAAACATTTGTGATAGCATATTGGGGGCATTGATTGCTATGGATGGTAAAACAAAAGATAGTCTACAAGCTCGTCTTGATATGAAGGATATGGGTATACGGCCAGATCAACATCCGAAGTTCATAAAGAGCAAGTACACATTCCCACCAGCATTATATACTTTGGGCAAAGATCAGAAGACCACCTTGTGCAAGTTTTTGGGGAATGTGAAGGTGCCCGATGGTTATGCCTCAAACATCAAGAGATGTGTGGACATAAAAGCATGTAAGGTATCGGGTCTAAAAACTGATGACTGCCATATTATATTTCACAAGCTCCTTCCTATTGCAATACATAACATATTGCCTGAAAAGGTTGTTGCACCTTTAATTGAGTTTAGCACATTCTTTTCTGGAATTTGTTCTAAAGAATTGGCGGAACCAGATTTGGACAAGATGAGCAAACAAATTCCTGAATCAATTTGTAAGCTTGAGATGTTGTTTCCTCCCGCTTTCTTTGATATCATGGTACACCTTCCAACCCATCTTGCCGAAGAAGCACTGTTGGGTGGACCTGTTTCTTACAGATGGATGTATCCAATTGAGAGGTACCTTGGTACATTGAAGAGGTATGTACGTAACAAAGCTCACTCGGAGGGTTCTATAGCTGAGGGATATATTGCTGAAGAGTGTATGACTTTTTGTAGTCAGTTTTTGGATAACATCAGCACCAAGCGTAATAGGCCAGAACGTCATGAAGCTGCAGCTACAAATGAACCTTCTGTTGATAATTCTAACATATTTATAGAAGTTGATAATTCTAAAAAGGGTATAAATGGGACCAACTTACTATGGTGGAACTACATAACATCAAGCATTATCTTATTACTAACGTTGAAGAGGCCGCTTCATGGATGAAGTAGTAACGTATAACTCAGATGTTGTATACTATATATATGGCTTATTGTAGATGGCTAATTTAATTTTGTACCCTTTTCAGTGAGCATATTGAAGAACTGAAAAAGATTCATTCTCATGACGTTGATAAACGCCATAGAGATGAGTTTTTTGATTGGTTTCAGAAACGAGTAAGTACATGCAAGTTTGCACTTTGATGAAATATTGAACAAATATGTGTTATGAAATAGGTTTGTCGTTGATAACCCCTGTTATACTAATGTGTACAGATTATGACATTACACAAAGAAGGCAAAGCAACCGACTATCTGTATGCATTATCTAGAGGACCTGATCGTCGGGCACATTTTTTTAGTTGGTTATTCATCAATGGCTTCTTCTTTCGAACTGCAGATGTGGAAAAAGATTTACGGACCCAAAACAGTGGTATTGTTGATCGGGGCACTGACCATGATTGGTTTGGAGTAATCAAGAAAATCATTGCTGTTGATTTTGAAAAAAAAAAAACAAGAGGTTCTGTTATTTCAGTGTGAATGGTTTGATCGGCCTTTTGGAAGCAGCCAAAACCAAAGCAGGGGCTACAAAAAGGATCAATACGGAATGATAGATGTTGACACTACTCTGTTTGATTCCAATATGAGCCTTACATTCTAGCCATCCAAGCAGAACAAGTTTTTTATGTTCCAAGTGTGAATCATCCTAATTGGGCTACAGTTGTTAAAATGAAGCCACGGAACCTTTTTGCCATGCCCCCTGGAGATATTGAAAATAATGTGACTGAGACGATGGAGGCTGAGACATTTCATGATGATCTGCTTACTGATGATATCAATAATGAGGATACGACCACATAGGTTGTCCATTATGTTGCCGGTACAAGTCAAGCTTGTTCAGCGAGGCCGCACACGAAACGGGCCTTAATCGACACAGGCAGGGCTATGCGATTGAGACTCACTTCTTGCCGCTTCCTATCCATTCCCTGCCCGATCTCAACTTCATTATATTAATCCATTTTCTATCTAACCAATCATGTGAGATATGTCCTACATCTCTCGCGAGTAGATTCCAACTACTCGACTTCTACAGGATTTCTTATGCATTAGCAAAGCAGTTACTACAGGTCAAATTGTAACTCGTTCCAACCAATCCCTGGGATTTTTGGCTATGCAAGTGGAGTATCAATCATCCTATACGTAATGCACAATTCATAGACTACTCATCATAGTGATAAAGTAAAATTTTATAAACGACTTAAATGCAAACCGGGGCTTGCCTTGTTGCAGGTCAGAATATGAGTTAAAATTTGGAAGATGCTCTTCGAAGGCTTCTGGGTCCTCCTCGATTTTGGTCACTATACGATATGCATAAAATATGTATATAATTGACTTTGAAAAATAATCATTATCGAGACCAAAATTTAACCCATGGTGATCATTAGATGATATGGACCTTAATTGGCTTTGGAACTTCTATGGTAGATAATAGGGAATATGATCAAGGCTCTTGCAAAGGACAGGAGATGATCAAAGTATAGTGTTGTCTCTCAAATTATGGCAAGTAATAACTTCCAAGAATTTTAAAGAAGAAACTTTAGCTTGAACATAGCTGCCAGTTGATAATCATGATAGAGGAAGTTGTCCTGGTTCTAGCAAAATTTGTTTCATAATTTTCTAAGCTTTGGTGAAGGAGTTATTGAATTCCTAAGTTGGCAATAATTTCTGGAATTATTTATATTTGAATTTTTAGCTTTTAAATAAATAGTCAGTTTGCAACTGATGTAGGACTATGATATTAGGTCAATTAAATCCAAGATTTTTACAGGCACTAGTGTATGACAAAAGGAAGGTTCAGTCCAAATTTGGGACATAGTAAAGCAACTGAACATCTGTGAAAATTCAATAACTGCAAAAGGAAATTGAACTATACAGAGGGTTAAACAGATGCAATAGCTCCCAAACTTTTGCTGGTAGTCAAGACTAGGACAGAAAAATTTATGTGAATTTTGGAGATTTTTCCAGTGGCTACCTTGTTTGGAAGAATTGTTTTTGCATTGGGAAAGATTATTTCTAAAGAACTTAACTGTGAGTTTCACAGAACCTAATTGGAACTGACAGAAACTAGAGCTCAAGAGCTGTCAAACAAAATTTGCTTGAAGATTTTTGGAGCATCCTACAGAAAGTTATGGATTTTCTAAGTTGGAGCCAAATCTGGAATTAATTTCTAATTTGATTTAAACCGTGGGCCCCACTGTTTTAAAATGGACCAATGGCATTTAAACCACACGGGGGCCACAGATATACCCCGCGTAGCCACAACAGATCCCGAGGCCACACCCGATCCGATGGGGTGGATAGACGCTGACACGCAGGTCCCACCGCGTCGTCTTCCACCTCCCGACGCGGGCAGCGCGCGGGGCTCCCGCGGCGGCGCTCTCCGGCGAGCCTCGCCGGATCTGAGCTCCCGGCCACCGCAGCTCCTACCCTTGGGCACCCAACCGTAAAATCACGAGTTGACGATGGTGGGGTCGGGGAGATCTGTTGACAGTCGGAAACAACGGCGCATCGGCGGCGGCGGCCGCTAGGGTTCCGGCCATGTCGGAACTGCCGCTCCGGGGCTAAAACCATTCTAAAAAGGCTGGGGAAGTCTTCTGGAACCACGAGGAATGTCATGGGCGGGTCATATCGTCGTATAACGGTCGGCAAAGCAGTCGTCGACGGCGACAGAGGCAACGTCTTACCGGCGGAGGGGAGAACTCGCAATTCTTTAGTTACGGTCGATCATTTTTGGTGATTCCAGTTCAAGAGGGTGCGCAAATAAGTGTAGAAACTATTTGCTAGCAATTGTGGAGAGTGATTAAGTGTGGAACTCAAATTGAATGAAAAACCGAGCGCGTTCATAAGCTTTGGCCAAGAGTAAAACCTAGCTAACTTGCTCAATACTTATGTAAACAAGGAACAGCTTTCACCGTTGCGTAGAGCATGTCCCGGCGTACCAATTTTCTATGGGGGTCGAAGCACGAAACGGTGTGCAGCGGCCTGGCAACGTGGAGCAGGGATGGCGCGCGGTGAACACGACGGCGATCTTCGGTGTAGCCTCAAATTATCGGCCAAACCGTCAACTATGCAACGAAAGAGTTGATCCAGAGGACAGAGGAGGAAGATAGGAATAACCTAGCTGTTGGAGGCTTGGCACGAGAGGTCTCCGGTTGGCCAGCAACAGGCGCGCGGCGCCGGCGGTCGGAAACTCGCGCGCGGGATGAAAACGGTGCACGCCGTAGGCTCAGCGAGAGGGGAGGCGATAAGGGCGACTGGGAAGTGATAAGGGAGGGCCAGGGCGCTATTTATAGAGCTCCAACGGCGGTGGCGGCTGCTGTCGCACTGGGCATGCACGCCGTCGCGGTGGCGCGCGCTGAAATGCGGCTGCACGTGGGCTGCTGACTGGTGGGTCCCGCCAGTCAGCCCCACAGCTACTGCTATTTTAGTAATTCACTTAAAAATAGTAAATGAACTCCAAAAATCATGAAACTTCAGGGTTAAGTCAAGAAAATTGTGATGAACACAAGGGTGTGTTTAGATCTTTATGTTCAAGTATATTTTGACCAGATTTTGAATTTAAATTTAAACTTGATTTAAATTTGCTGAGCGTCTCAAATAAAATAACAAATGAGTTCCTAAAATCTTGAAATTTTGCAGGCAGGCTATTGAGAATATTAGAACGCAAAGGAAAAATTTAGAGCCTCTAATTTGAATGTTTTTGGCAGGGCCAATTTAGCACTGCACTATGAATTGCATTACTAAACTTCATCCAAATAATTCTAATGTTCGAAAAGGGGGTGAATAGAATTATTCTAGAATTAGTGGTGAAGTCCAATACTCATGTTAATAAAATTTAACCATGAGTGCAAGAAAGGTTTGGAGGGTATCAGGTTTATGTGTACCACTATATTGGATCTTTAATATAGTTGATCACAAACTCACAACTGGATTCACATGCCATAAAAGTGGGGTTTTACAGTGAACGACTCGCGTAAGATGTGCGAGGTCGACTACGCCAACATCCAAGTACGTCGCCGTCTGCTGCCACCGTTTTCCATTGCGCCGCCGCTGCATGGTGTTCACCTGCCGCTGCTCATCATCCTTTTGCAGGGTCGGGATGCGTTGGTGTCCCATTTCTCCAAGTCATGCTTAGACTGCGAAACCAAGAAGTTCCTACCAGTGTGGTTCAGCTCGCCGCGGAAGGTGAACGACTCGTGGAAGATGTGCGAGGTCGACTACGCTAACATCCAGGTATGTCACCATCCGCTGCCACCGTTTTCCATTGCGCCGCCGCTGCAACGTGTTCAACTACCGCTGCTCGTCATCCTTTCGCAGGGTCGGGATGCGTTGGTGGATGCGGCCAGATGGTTTCTCTTGCAGGTGTATGGTAATTACGTGAGTGTTTGGTCAGGTCATGTGGTTAGTCCACGATGCACCCTAAACCCGGTGTTGAGGCCGTGTATTTGTCATTTGTGTGTACACTCTAGTGACATGTGACAAAGTGCTCAGTCATCAATTGCGTTTGGTTTGACGTTGAAGTTTGATTGGAGATAGATCATCCATTTCTTTATGTCTTGGATCATCCAAATTAACATTTGGTTGGATGGACTGGACAATCCAATTTTTTGTTGGTAGGTTGGATGAAACATGACTGAGATTATTGAATCATCAAAGATGATAATTTCATAATATTATTCGTGCGCATGATGATCTATCGTGCACGCCAAGCACCGAGTTATTCGGATCGCTGAGCAAAGTTCGGACGTGGAGTTCGTGTGTGCATGTACGCCCTGCAAGATTCGGTGCACTCACGTACGTGGCAATCATCAGGGCATGGTGGTACAGTCGCGGGAACCGTGCAGTGAACCCTTGGCTGTAAGATTTGGAGCGTGAACGTACGTGGCAACCATCTGGGGATGCAACTTCGGTGCTCCCAGTGCTTCCATGCGTACTCCGCGCTTATGTGTCATCATCTAATTGGTTGAAGTTAAATCAGACATTATGTTAGGTAAATGAAAGGGCCAATAAAATCATGACACTTAAGTAGGAGCACACATGGAAGCACTGAATGGGAGTATACAAGTCGTGTCCTCGGATGCAACTTCATGTAGCTCCATCCTAATGCAACGATTGTGGTCCCGTGGCGATAGATCCTAATGCCACGAACCAGTGAATCGTGGCAAGACATCCTAATGCAACGATTATGTTTTGTTGCATTAGTATCCTTACGCCACGAAAAAGTGAATTGTGGCCACACATCCTAATTGCTACGATTGGGGTCCGTGGCCATTGATACTAACGCCACGAACCAGAGTATCGTGGCAACACATCCTAATGCAACGATTGTGATCTGTTGCATTAGCATCCTAACGCCACGAACCAATGAATCATGGCAAGACATCCTAATGCAACGATTGTGTTTCATTGCATTAGCATCCTGACGCCACTAAAAAGTGAATCGTGGCCAAACATCCTAATTGCTACGATTGGGGTCTGTGGACATTGATACTAACGCCACGAACCAGAGTATCGTGGCAACACATCCTAATGCAACGATTCTGTTTTGTTGCATTACATTCCAAATGCAACTGTTTGCTGATTTGTGGCAACATATCCTAATGCAACGATTGTGTTCCGTGGCAATAAAGTTGTAACACCACGAACCAGTAATTCGTGGCAACAAATCCTAATGCAACGATTGTGTTCTGTGGCAATAAAGCTGTAACACCACGAACCAGTAATTTGTGGCAAGAGATCCTAATGCAACGATTGTGTTCTGTGGCAATAAAGCTATAACGCCATGAACCAGTAATTCGTGGCAACAGATCCTAATGCAATGATTGTGGTCTGTGGCGATAGATCCTGTAACGCCACGAACCAGTAATTTGTGGCAACAGATCCTAATGCAACGATTGTGGTCCGTTGCATTAGCATCCTGACGCCACGAACTAGTGATTCGTGGCAACAGATCCTAATGCAATGATTGTGTTTTGTTGCATTAGCATCATGACACCACGAAAAATTGAATCGTGGCCCCACATCCTAATTGCTACAATTGGGGTCCGTGACCATTGATACTAACTCCACGAACCAGAGTATCGTGGCAACCCATCCTAGTGTAACGATTCTGTTTCGTTGCATTACAGTCCAAATGCAACTGTTTGCTGATTCGTGGCAACAGATCCTAATGCAACGATTGTGTTCTATGGCAATAAAGCTGTAATGCCACGAACCAGTAATTTGTGGCAATAGATCCTAATGCAACAATTGTGGTCCGTGGTGATAGATCCTGTAACGCCACAAACCAGTAATTCGTGGCAACAGATCCTAATGCAACGATTGTGGTCCGTTGCATTAGCATCCTGATGCCACGAACTAGTGATTCGTGGCAACAGATCCTAATGCAACGATTGTGTTTTGTTGCATTAGCATCCTGACGCCACAAAAAATTGAATTGTGGCTGCACATCCTAATTGCTACGATTGGGGTCTGTGGCCATTGATACTAATGCCACGAACCAGAGTATCGTGGCAACACATCCTAATGCAACGATTCTGTTTTGTTGCATTACGGTTTAAATGCAACTGTTTGTTGATTCGTGGCAACAGATCCTAATGCAACGATTGTGTTTTGTGGCAATAAAGCTGTAACGCCACGAACCAGTAATTCGTGGCAACATATCCTAATGCAAAGATTGTGTTCCATAGCAATAGATCCTGTTACACCACGAACTAGTGATTCGTGGCAGCAGATCCTAATGCAACGATTGTGTTCCGTGGCGATAGATCCTGTAATGCAACGAACTAGTAATTCGTGACAACAGATCCTAATGCAACGATTGTGTTCCGTGGCGATAGATCCTAGTGCCACAAACTAGTGACTCGTGGCAACAGATCCTGATGCAACGATTGTGTTCCGTGGTGATAGATCCTTGTGCCACGAACTAGTGAGTCGTGGCAAAAATCCAAGCTTACTGCAACGATTTAGTATTCATTGCAGTATAATCGTTGCAACAGGTCGGAATCCTTGTAGTGCTTGTGCCATTCGGATCTCAGGGAGTCCCGCCAACCATATCCAAATCCAATCCTACTTCCCTTCCCCGGTGCGCCAAATGATCCATGCAATACTAGCAATACCCTAATTAATCAGCTACGCCACACCCATACTTGGTCTCGTGGTAGCACTGTTGTCCTGGCTTATTCTCGCATGAACCAGTGCTTAAATCTCAAGAAGGCAAACACCATAACATCCAACCCATCCACGTACCATGCTTGCTTAGATCAGCCATTACCTTATCATATTAACCAGTTCATATTAACCATAGTGTCATTAATGCATAATTAAATAGTATAGTTTTTCTCCCATCCCAATTAATAAGTGAAGCAAAAAGATGAAAAGCCCTTCCTGACTCTCTACCATAAATTCCAGGTGACAAGGGTGGTTAAACAAAGCTAGTAAACTTCCTATCATAGGATTACCATTAAATTGACACAGCATGCAGTTTTGCTAACAAAACATTTATTTGTAAAACAGGATCAATATGTTCAAGGACACTTGCCTTGCTCTTGAACTTTGTTAGGATCAAAGACTTCAAATTCTTGGTGTTGAAGATCCTCCGCAGCACTCACTAATCCGGACAACGAACATACAAGACAAAAATCACAATTAATAAGTACACATATATTACTTAATATGTCATGACATGCATGATTAATGCAAAAGCGGAGCAAACTTGTTAATGAGTTGTTAATGATGTTTACCAACTAGTTCTAATAACTTTTAACAAGTTTGAACGAGTGTGGAATTGATTCGAACTAATTTAGATTTAATTCAACAGGAAACAGATCGATAAAACGGACTAGTCTGCTTGGGACCGGACTAGTCCACCCGTCGCAGGAACAGCGAACTAGGGTTTTATAGATCAACGTGAATTTGGAGAATCAGGGTTAAATTCACGTGATAAAAAGAAAGTAAAAGGTGTACCAGGTGTTTAGAACTCCAATGAATCGAAGGTTTTTGAGGCAACACTTGGATCTTGATGATCTAGGGTTGATGAAGAACTTGAAGGTGAATTGGTGATGGCGAACGAAACTTGTTGGAGATCTGGATCCTCTTTTGTTTCCTCCTTTTCTTCTTCTTTCTCGGGATCTCCTTCTCCCTCCTTGATGGCGGCTCTCCACGAACTAGGGTTTTGGTGGACTTCAATTGAGGCAAAAGGATGTAAAGTCAACAGGTGGGGTTGTTTATATAAGGGTGGAGGCTAGGGTTTGATGGAATTCAAGTTTAAGATAGGTAGAGGCCGGTTTGGGGTCCCACATGGGCTCCAAAAAGAGTTAGACACGACGTCCTTAGGCCCACTTAAGTTAAATCCCAAAAACAAGTCGTGAAACAAAAGATCAATTCGGAATCTCGATTTACCGCACAAGTCCAAAAAGGGTCGGACTAGTCCGAAGTTAGTCGGAGAGAAATCGGACAAGTCTAGATTATATCGGGCAAGTCTGAACTTGGTTAGAGGAAAATTAGACAAGTCTGGCCAAAATCGGACAAGTCCAATTTTAGTTAGAGGAAAAACGGACAAGTCCGTTGGAGTACCGAACAAGTCCGGACAAGTCCAAGGACTTAGCAAAATTTTCAAGGAATTGGAATACCGGACTAGTCCGCATTGGACTGGACAAGTCTAAAACTGAACAGAGAGAAAAACAGACTAGTCCGCAGCAAAATGGACAAGTCCGACAAAGGTCAGAGAGAAATCAGACTAGCCCGCTCCAAAAATGGACTAGTCTGCACTCCTTAGAACTTTTGAGTGTGGTTTTATTCTAAATTATTTTAAACTCATTCCTTTTTATGTTGATTAATGTTAAACATGTATATGAATTTATGCAATGCATGATGCATGAAAATGAGGGTGTTACAAACCTACCCCCCTTAAAATGAATCTCACCCTCGAGATTCAACGCGGAAGAGAAGAGATAGGGAAATTCCTTCTTGAGATCATCTTCGAGCTCCCAAGTTGCTTCCAATTCTGTATGATGCTTCCATTGCACTTTACACCATCTAATAATCTTGTTCCTTGTGATCATCTCCTTGGTTTTCAAGATCTTGATCGGTTGCTTGGCATAAGTCAAATTTGCCTCTAATTCCAATTCTTCCATTGGCACTTGTTCTTCGGTACCCTCAAGCACTTCTTGAGTTGTGAAACATGAAACACATCATGCACATCTGAAAGATGAGCTAGCATCTCCAACCTATATGCCACTTCTCCTCCTTTGTCCACAATCTTGAATGTCCCAATGTATCGAGGTGCTATGTTGCCTCTTATGTTAAACCTCTTATGACCTCTCATTGGTGACACTTTGAGGTAGACGAAATCTCCCACTTCAAAGGCTAATTTCCTTCTCCTATTGTCTGCATAGCCCTTTTGCCTTGATTGAGTAGCCTTCAAGTTTTCATGAATAATCTGGACTTGTTTTTCAGCTTCTAGCAACACATCCGGACCAAATACTTGAGTTTCTCCTGTCTCATTCAAGAACAAGGGTGTCCTACACTTCCTTCCATAAAGTGCTTCATAGGGTGACATCTTAAAACTTGCATGGTAACTATTATTGTATGAAAATTCTGCGTGTGGCAAGCTCTTGTCCCAACTTTTCCCATGCTTTAAGGCACAAGCTCTCAACATGTCCTCCAAAATATGGTTGGTCCTCTCAGTTTGTCCATCCGTTTGAGAGTGATATGATGAGCTGAAGTTCAACCTTGTACCCAATGCTTCATGCAATTTCTGTCTGAACCTGGAGGTAAATTGAGAACCTCTATCCGCCACTATCCTCTTTGGGACTCCATGTCGGCACACAATATGCTCCATGTATAATTCGGCTAATTGTGCAGCGGTATACTTGGTCTTCACAGGGATGAAATGAGCTGACTTGGTCAAACGATCCACAATAACCCAACTTGAGTCATAACCGGACTGGGTATGCGGTAATCCAACTATGAAGTCCATCCCAATTTCTTCCCACTTCCATTCCGAAATCTGCAATGGTTGCAATAATCCAGCTGGTCTTTGATGTTCCGCCTTGACTCGTTGGCACACATCGCACAACGCTACATATTCAGCTATTTTCTTTTTCATGCTAGCCCACCAATAGCATGTCTTGAAGTCCTTGTACATCTTTGTACAACCGGGATGAATTGAGTATGGTGAGTCATGTGCCTCCTTTAGTATTGTCTCCTGAATATGCTTCACATTAGGCACGCCAATCCTTTTTTTCAAGCCATGAGGTACCATGTTCGTCCTCATCAAATCTGAATTCTCTCCCCATTTGGGTCCTTTCCTTGATTTCCTCTATTTCCTCATCCTTGGTCTGTCCTTCCCGAATTTCTTGCTCCAAGGTCGGATTTAACTCCATCATTCCCATATCATTTACAAATCCAAGATTCAACCATTCAAACTCCATACATAACTCGGATGGCAATTCTCGAACCGTGAGTTGGTGACTTACTCCTTTTCTACTCAATGCATCGGCCACTACATTAGCCTTCCTGGATGATAGTTGATTCCCACATCATAAACCTTGATGAACTCCAACCAATTTTGTTGCCTCAAATTCAGATCCGTTTGTG
This sequence comes from Tuctoria greenei, assembly GCA_036927565.1. Lineage (NCBI taxonomy): Eukaryota > Viridiplantae > Streptophyta > Magnoliopsida > Poales > Poaceae > Tuctoria > Tuctoria greenei. Next base: position 49,078,719 of record JAYESD010000001.1, on the reverse strand, counting down.
TGAAAATATACTTGAGACTCTTATGATCCGTATAAATCTAACACCTATGTCCAAGGATATAATGTCTCAAAATATTCAATGCATGTACCACGACTGCTAGTTCCGAATCATGCCTTGGGTAATTTTGCTCATGTTTTTTCAATTGCCTCAATGTGTAGGCAACCACTTGACCTTCTTGCATGAGCACACAACAAAGTCCTTGCCTTGATGCATCACAATATATGTCAAAGATCTTGCTCACATCCGGCAATACCAAAGTTGGGGCTGTTGTTAACTTTATCTTCAACTCCTAAAAACTCTCTTGACAAGCTTGAGTCCATTGGAAAGCTTTCCCCTTCATTAGCAACTCCGTCATTGGCTTGGCTATTTTTGAAAAGTCCTTAATAAATCTACGGTAGTACCCAGCCATTCCAAGAAAACTCCGGATTTCTTTTACATTTTGTGGGGGTTTCCGTTTCAACACATCCCTCACTTTTCCAGGGGCAATCGACACTCCTCCTCTTGAGATGATATGACCCAAAAATGACACCTCCCTCAACCAAAACTGACACTTGCTGAATTTGGCATACAATTGATGCTCCCTCAATTTCTGCAACGTAAGCCTCAAGTGTTCCTCATGTTCCTTCTCATCCTTCGAGTAGATCATGATGTCATCAATGAACACCACAATGAACTTATCCAAGTACTCCATGAAGACCTTATTCATGAGGTACATAAAGTATGCACATGCATTTGCCAATCCAAAGGACATCACGGTGTACTCATAAGATCCATATCGTCCCCAAAAAGCTGTCTTGGGTATATCTGACAGTATTATCTTCATTTGGAAGTATCCCAACTTCAAATCAATCTTGGAGAAGACACAAGCACCCTTCATCTTATCAAACAAGTCTTCTGTGCATGGAAAGGTGTACTTGTTCTTGATTGTTACCTCTTTCAGAGCTCGGTAATCCACAAACATCCTTTGGGATCCATCCTTCTTGTCCACAAACAGCACAGACACTCCCCAAGTGAAGAGCTTGGGCGAATAAAACCTTTCTCTAGTTGCTCTTGAATTTTCTTCTTGAGCTCCGCTAACTCCTTAGGAGGCATCCTATATGGCCTCTTAGCTATAGGTGCAGTTCCAGATATTAAATAAATAACAAACTCAATGTCTCGGTCAGGTGGCATACTTGGCATCTCATCCAAAAACACATCCAATAATTCACACACCACTGGAATATCCTCAATTGTGGCACCGTCCATGTGTTTCAGCTCCAATCGCTTTAGTGCGTGTTGAGATGCTTCAAACTCTATGGTGATTTCTTCGTCATCGGTCAACTTAGCCGTCTTTGTGGCACATTCAATGACTCCATTGTGTTTCCTCAATGAGTCCATACCAAGTATAATGTCCAATCCTTGAGAATCCAAAACAATGAGGTTGGCAAAGAAGTCTACCCCCCTTATTCTAAGGCTTACTTTTGGACATACTATATTTGTTCTCATCTCTCCTCCAGGAGACTTAACCAAAAGAGTAAACTTCATATGAGAGATAGGCAAACTATACTTGGCAACATATTTCGATGCAATGAATGAATGTGATGCTCCAGAATCAAATAACATAGTCGCCGGGATGGAGTCTGCGAGAAACATACTGTCGGTGGTTTTGATCCGGCAGATCTCCCGACACTACTAAAGTGTTAGAGGAGTTTGAGGTTCGGTATGGGCGCGCGGAGATTCCAGAAGGTGAGATGTCATGTGGCACAAGGGACACCAAGATTTACGTGGTTCGGGCCGCCTGAGCGTAATACCCTACTCCACGGGGTGTGTTGATGTTGTATTGGATGTATGAGCTCAACGTGAGTTGAGAGTGTAGAGTGAGCGCGTCTAGTCCATGTGTGGAGTGTGTCCTATGTATCGTCGGCCTGTCCATTTATAGTACAAGGGCAGGCCGTTACAAGTTAGCCTGTCCCGACATGTGGCCCCGGCGGTTACTGATATTGATACACATTCAACACGTTTAATTGCCCTTAATGATCGAGTTATGTGCTTTGACAGCACTGTTACTGGTAATTAAGGTTGTTCGATCGTGTGTCATTAATATAGTATTAATGACACTTGATCGAGTCTTGATGTCCTTGATTCCCCTTTGAGAATTCGGAGCCGTTGTGGAGTCTTCCGGATGTTAGAGGCTGAAGATCTGACGGTTGGACATGTGGCAGCGCCGGAGCACACTATGGGGAATAGATAGTCCGGTGTTACCCGACACGTGTCAGTTCCGGAGCTTCCCTTGGTCTGGAGTTAGGTCCGGGGGTGCCATTTCGGTACATAGCCCAGAGCTTCCCCCTGGTGGGCGGTAGCTCCGGTTTGATAGTACACGTGGCGACCCTGGGACTAACCATGTTGGAGTATCGGGTCCGGTTATGTCTGACATGTGGGCCTCTGAAGGTCTTCAAATCAAGTAGATGACTTTCCCTTGAGATCTTTGCAATCCCAAGGAGTATATGGTACCCAGGGTACCGAAAGTGGTCCCCTAGGCCCACCTCTGGGGAAGACCCCTTGGGTGAAGTAATTTTGCCGGAGGTGGGTCCATCCATCGACTTTTGAACTGAGTCCTCAAAAGTCTTCGGATGTGCCGTTGGCGATAGTTTGGTGTTAAATCCTCGCCGCTTGGCATATCCCGTGTGCGGCAAATGAGATCTTTGGCGTGCGGATCTCACGCAATTGAAGGTCGCCGGTTCCTGATACGAAAATCGTATTGGTTCCGCGCGCCTTGTCAGGCCGCCGCCTTCGGGCTTCCCGCCTCATGATGACAACCGTTCGCCTGGGTAAGAACCTCGACTTGATCGTCAGGGTGGTTCCGGGCCCTCTTGTCATCGGCTGGGTGAAATTTTTGGGTAGTATCTTCGGCTTCCTTGCGGTTTCCATCCAAGCGTTGCGAGGGCTTACTTAAGAAGGAAAGCGCGCACCGGTTGGAGTTCTTTACGCCTCTCATCTGTTCTTGTGCTCAAACTCCCAACTTGTGCTCGCTTTTCCTCTCTTGCCTTGCTGTGCCGTGATGGAGTTGGGTCTCCGCGAGAGCCGTTTGAAGACTGAAGGTGACCTGAAGAAGGTTTGGCCCCTAATGGGATGGTCCCCGGACTTCTTCAACCGTCTGGTTCGCGCCGGAGGAGAGCTCCCGTTCGAGAAGGAGCACGCCGGCGAGATGGTGTACTTCTCTTCGTACGCCATGGTGGGGTTGATCCCACCTTTTTCCTCCTTTTTCTTGATGCTGCTAGACTTTTATGGTCTGCAGCTATACCACCTTGGCCCCCACTCCATTCTCCTTGTGTCTATCTTCGTCCACATCTGTGAGATGTGGGTGGGCATCCCCCTGCATTGAACTCTTCCGGACCTTCTTCACCATTCATACCACCGGTAGGAGCAATGAGTACCTTGGCTTCTATTACTTCGTGAAGCGCAAGAAGTGCCCATTCAAGTACCTCCGGTCGTTTCCCTCTGGAAAGTGGGATGATTGGAAGAAGGACTGGATAGTCATTCGGGTGGAGGAGCACGAGAAGCTGGAGCTGCCTGAAGGCCTCCCCAACATCGACACTACAGTCTGGAGTGAAGCTCCGGTGCTAGCGGAAGCCTTCAACCCTGCTCTGACCAGGATCCGCCAGTGTGTGGAGGGAGGATTAACTCCTCAGGCAGTGTTTTGCAACTTCCTGGTCAACAGGTGGGCACTGCTGAAGAGGAGAGGAAAACTCGCTTGGGCCCTCAACAGTGTGATGGACGACGACCGGGTCGAGACCGGGCTGAAGTCCAACATGTCGGGGACAACCTTGGAGTTCCATCTCAAGAAGTTCCAGCATGGCATCGACGTCGCGGGTGACGACTTGACTCCGCCATCAGCTTTTCTTCCTCTGAACATGGAAGTAGAGTTCAGCAGGGAGCTCCGGCAGAAGATGCCAGTGTTTGACGACCTTGGTGTCGTCGAGAGAAGATTGACCTCCAGGGTGGTGATCCCTGGGGCTTCCGAGGGTGGCTCCGACCCTGCCCCGAAGCCAAGGATCGAATTCGTTGGCAAGGGCAAGGAGCCGGCAGACGAACCCTTGAGCCGGAAGAGGAAGTTGCAGCATGCCGACGGAAGGTTCGTCAGGCCTACCACCTCTGCATCAGCTCCTTCTCCCAGGAGGGGGAGGTCTTCTACAACTGCGGCGGTTGTTCCCGCAGCGGCATCCTCCCGAAGTGCTAGTTCTGGGCATGCGACTTTAGCACCAGGGCCGGTTGAGGCCTCTAGGTCCGGAGGTCCTTCCCGGTCGAGGGGGGTCTCGACTAAGGAAATGCCCGTGGCTACGACGATTTCCGGGGGGCCTTCCGGGGCTTCCACGCCGGCGGCAGCTATGGTCAGCCCTAAACGTCCGGGAAAGAGGTTCCGCGCAAGCTGGTGCGGAAGCCTCCCGAGGTAATTTTTAATCTTTACCTCAGATAGTTGTTTTATTGTAGTAGCTATTTTTTAAATTTATTCATCCTTCATCTGCAGCGTTCCTAAGAAGAGGAGTGAGGCTTCACCCTCAGCCACAGCAGCTGAAGCTGTGAGCGCGGAAGCTTCCGCTCATGTCCTGGTGCCGCCCCAAGTGGTGGCTGAAGCTACAACAGCTCCGGCGCCAACTGTCGTGGTCATGGACCTCGACTCATCCCCCGAGACTCCCGTGGTAGCGCCGGACCACGGGAAAGAAGATGCGCCAACGGTACCTGCCCCGGAGGTTGAAGCTCCGGGTTTGGGTGCTGAGATCATGGAAGCTTCGGCCGTTGAGCCGGAGGAAGCAATAATTCCTGCCCCAGAGCCGGAAATTGCCGAAGCCCCGGCGGTTGAGCCGGAAGTAATTGAAGTCCCGGCGTGCGAGCTGGATGTTGAGGAAGTCCCGGCGGTTGGGCCAGCTTCCTCCGAAGCACCGGCCGCAGAGCCGGTCGTTGTTGGAGCTCCGGCTGCAGGGCCGGTTGATGTTGAAGACTTTATGGCGCCAGAGCTGGTCGTTGTGGGGGCATCAGCGCTCGAGCCCCCAATAGAGGACGTGCCCAGGCCGGAGCCAGAAGCAGCCCCTGCTCCGGAAGTGACGACGTCGGAGGTACCCGCGGCTGAGCCGGAGTGCCCTGGTGAAGTCGCTGGCCCCCTGCCTGAGGGGGCAAATGAAGACCTGGCGACGGGACCTTCAGAACCACTTCCGGAGGTCGGAACTTTATCAGCGGGACCCTCCTCGATGGCGACTGAGGCCATCCCGAAGGACGGCCCTAGTGCCATGGAGACTCAGGGGACCACTCTTGTGGAGTGGGACCCAATTTTTGTATCTGAAAACCCGCTGGAACCAGCGGAGGAGACCCCAGCAGGACTGGAACCTATCCCGTTGTCATTGTCTATTGACAACGCCTGTTCCAGTCTGCATCAAGTTCAACTGGCCTTCTTCCACGACAGCAAGGCTCTTGAAGAGGAGCGTCAAACCCTTAGGCGGTGGCGTAACCGGCTCTACTTTGAGACCAAGCTGGCATAGTCAAGGCTAGCAGATGACAAAGAGTGGATCAAGCGGGAGAAGGTCTGCCTGGAATACTGGGGCAAATTATTGGATGACAAGGAGAGTATGACTCGTGCCCTCGACGCTCAATCCCGGGCCATTTATGAGCAGACCAAAGCAGCTAACAGTGCGACCGATGAACGCCAAGAAAGGCTTGAGGCCATTAACACTACTCTCATCAAGCGCCGGGAGGCACTTGAGGAGAGGGAGAAAAGGCTCGAAGATGAAGAGTAGAAACTCCTAGAGCTACGGGATGACGTCTTGAGGAGGGAGGAAGAGCTCACCAAAAAGGTGGCTCTGGCTGACATAGGCCTCGAAGAGCGTGCCAGGAAATTGGAAGAGTGCTGCGTTGAGGAGGAGGAGGAGGCCTGGGTGCGAGGGCAGGAACTCTACGAGCAAGAGTGTGACATCGCTGCCAGGGAGAAGAAAGTAAGGGGCAGGGAGAAGGACCTGGTTGACCGCCGGAACAAGATCCACCTCCGGGAGGAGGAGCTCGGAAAACTCGAGAAGCGAGTTGCTGAAAAGATTCAGCAAAACACCAAAGAAGTTGAGCGCCTCGCTCGCGAGAATTCTGAACTAGTGGCGGCCAAAAGATCCTTGGAAGAACTGAAGGGCTTGAGGGCTGCGGACTCCCTACAGGTTTGGGAGTTCCTGGGCAAGGCCAACGATGCGCTGACACCGATGGGCTTCAGTCCCGTGTGTCCGGATGATCCAGAGCCGGAGCCGGACTTGGCGTTGCAAGCGCTGAGCTCGGCGGGTAGCAAACTCTCCAAGGTGGGCGACATCATCGTGGACCAGTTGGAGGTTGAGGGGCAATCCCTGGCGAAGAACATCGCAGAGTATGTGCTGACGTGCTACACCAGCCGGAATCCCCAATTCCCTCTGGACCCGGTGCTTGAAGGTCCCGTCGAAGGAGTAGGCGAAGCCACCCGAGCCAACGTGTCGGAGGTCGCTCAGAAGGTCGCCCAATTCTTCCATAGGGTCTAGGACCATCTCTGTAGCTCCCACTTGTATTCTCTCTTCTTCTTCTACAATTTTGTAATCCCTTGTCACCAGATGAATGAAATCCAAATTTTTGCGAATTTCATTTTTTTTCTTCAACACTTTTGTTTTTACTTGGCCCCCTGGTAGATGTACACAATTTGATTGTGAACATGTACCAAGAGGATATTGTGTTTTGTTGAAGACTCATTTGCTTCGAACTTGTAGAGTGTAGGTCTGAAGTCTCCGATGGTGAAGGCCTCCTGAGGTTGCCGGAGCTTATAAGCTCCGGCGTTGTCTATCGTCGGAGCTTAGTAGCTCCGGCAATAGTCCCTATCATCGCGTAGAGCATCGATAGTTAACCCTCTGGGGTGTCGGAGCTCAGTAGCTCTGGCAGTGACCTTTGCCAACGCATAGTTTGTCGGCGGCAGACTCTGCTTGTGGGGTCTTCTCACCATCTTTTATTCTGTGTCGACGGCTGGCCCCCCTAGCTTTACCGGAGTTTGGTTGCTCCGGTGATGCTCGTTTTCAATGTTTAACATCGATTACAAGCCACCTATGGGGAGTCGGAGCTTCGTTAGCTCCGGCTTTTCTCCATCAACGTGGATTCTTTATTTTTCCTGCACACTTGAAGCCAAGAAAAATAGTAAAATTCGCTCCTTGCCTATAACTTCGTCACGGCTTACGATTCTTTAGAAAATTTTAGGTCAAACACGATTCTGAATACAACCGAATGTGTTGCCTTCTTCCTTCCAGATCCAATTGTACTTGGACCCGCCTTACTTCGGCCTGCCGGGGTGTAGGTAGAGTGTCGTACTTAGGGTGCTTGACCAGGCTAAGTCGACAGCACACTCTGGCCCTAGATTGTCTTGGCGGCATTCAGGCGAGCAGGTGAATTGACAATACTGCTCGAATTGTACATGAACTTGTCGAACTAAAATTTCTTAAGAATTGCACAACTTTGTTATAGACAAGAAAGAGAAAAATAAAAAATGTTGAGCCTGTACAAAATAAATGCACGTGGAGTCTGTTTCACATGAAGATGTCTTTCATTATAGGTCCGGGGTACAGGGGAAACGAGTACACTCTTAGGGTACGGAACTAGGCTAAGCGTGTTTAATTTCTCGTTTGACCCAGGGTAGTTAGCCACACTTTTAGTCCTGAGATTGCGACAAGTTTTGCATGAACTTTGCGGACCTTCCGAGAAAGATCCGGCTCTTCTCCTGGAGGAACTACCCGACTCTGTACAATGACTCTATAACATACACCTCAAGTTACTACAGACTCACCTCCGTGATATTAAGTGTAGAACTTACGGAGGTGCTCGATGTTCCAAGGATTTGGGAGAGGTGTCCCATCCTCGGTAGCCAAGCGAACGCTTCCGGGACAGGATACTTTAATCACTCGGAAGGGTCCCTCCTAGCTGGGGGAGAGTTTGTTTAACCCTTCTCTGGATTGTGTTCTCTGTAGCACCAGATCCCCTTCCTCGAGCTGTCGGTTTTGTACATGCCGTTGATGATAGCACCAAAGGGCTTGGCAGTATCGGGCATTCCGAGCAGCTGCTTGGCACCTTCCCTCCACAAGGAGGTCTAGGTCCTCACGCCGAAGCTAGTCCCGCGTGGCTTCGTCGAAGGTCCGGACCCGGAGTGACCCCAAGGTGATTTCCGGAGGGAGGATTGCTTCAGCTCCATACACTAGGAAGAAGGGTGTCTCTCCAGTTGACCAGTTTGGAGTTGTCCTGTTGGCCCATAAAGTGGGCGGAAGCTCTTCAATCCAGTTGGCTCCATGTTTTTTCAAGCGCTCATAGGTGCGCGTTTTGAGTCCTTTAAGGATTTCAGCATTTGCTCTCTCGGCTTGGCCATTGCTTGCTGGGTGAGCTACGGAGGCGTAGCAAAATTGAATGCCGAGGTCTTCGCAATATCCTTGAAATGCAGAGCTGGTGAATTGGGTCCCATTATCAGTGATGATTTTGTTTGGGACTCCAAATCTGCATACAATGGACTGCAAAAAGTTGATAGCAGATTGCTTGTTGATTGTGACAACTGGAGTTGCTTCCGACCACTTGGTGAACTTGTCAATGGCAACGTACAGGAACTTGTAACCTTCGACGGCTCTTGGGAAAGGTCCCAAGATGTCCATCCTCCACACAGCGAAGGGCCATGTAGGAGGTATCATTTGTAGGGGCTGAGCCGGTGTGTGAATTTGCTTTTCATGAAATTGACATGCTTCGCATTTCTTCACCAGCTCAGTTGCATCCTGGAGTGCTGTAGGCCAGTAGAAGCCATGCCGAAAGGCTTTACCAACCAGCGTGCGGGAAGACGCGTGGTTCCCACACTCGCCTCCATGGATTTCTGCGAGGAGCTTGCAGCCTTCTTCCCTTGTGATGTACCGCATTAGGATGCCATTGGCACCGCGCCGGTAGAGATCCCCTTCTACCAACGTGTATCTTTTAGCCAATCTGACTACCCAGTCAGCGGATACATCATCGTCAGGAAGGATGTTGTCTTTCAAGTAGTTTCGGATCTCCGAGATCCATGCATCGGAACTAACTTGAGCATTTGGGTCTTGCGTGCTGGGTTGCTCAGAGCTTTTGGCAGCACCTACGACCCTTGATGGCTGCCATGGTAACAGGGCCATCGGGACCGTCAGCTTCGGGATGCTGATCTCGCCCCCTTCGCTCAGTTCGGCAGGCTGAGCTGTGGGTTTTGACAACCTCCTGACAAAAGTCCCGTCAGGAGCCGGAGCTCCAGTTGACGCTTTCGTCGAGAGTTTGTCGGCTTCAGCGTTGTGGGCACGCTGGACATGGTGGAGACCTAGAACTTTGAAGTCCTTCTGAAGCCTCTGGACTTCAAGGAGGTAAGCAGCTAGCTGGAGATTGTTGCAGGAGCATTCACCCTTCACTTGCTTAATGATGAGCTGTGAATCTCCCTTGACCAGCAGTTGCTTGACACCGTATGACAGTGCCACCTTTAGTCCATAAATTAGTGCTTCATATTCCGCCATGTTGTTGGTCGCCTTGAAGTCAAGGTGTACCATGTATTTTAACTTCTCTCCAGTTGGTGCGAGGAGAAGGATTCCAGCTCCGGACCCCTGCTTTTGCATGGAGCCGTCGAAGTAGAGGGTCCAGTGAGGCTCGGTGAAGACCGGAGCTTTGTGTTCTGGCTTCTGCTCGCTGGGGCCCCCAGGGTTTGATGGAGAGGGAGTCCATTCCGCCACGAAATCCTCCAATGCTTGACTCTTGATTGCTTGCCTTGAAATGAATTCGAGATCGAATTCGGCCAATTCTGCTGCCAACTTTGCAATATTCCCATTTGAGTTGGGATTATGCAAGATTGCTCGAAGTGGGTAAGAAGTCACCACTGAGACCTTGTGAGCTTGGAAATAATGGAGAAGCTTCCTGGAGGCAATAAGAACTGCATAGAGCAGCTTATGCACCTCTAGGTATCGAGTCTTGGCGTTATGAAGTACTTCACTAATGAAGTACACTGGGCGCTGGATGGTCCGGACCCTCCCGGAGGGGCCCGGAGCTTCCTCTTCGTTGATCCGGATCCTCTCGGAGGGGTCCGGATTTTCTTCAGGGACTTCCAGGTCCTTGCTAGAGGAACCCGGAGCTTCTTCAGAAGCGACCTGGACCCTCCCGGAGGGGTCTGCGTCTTCTGAAGTAACTTCTTGTGGATTCAATTCTGGGAGCTGGGACCCAGACTCGCTTTCAGGAACCTCCAGACCCTCTTGAAGAGGTATGGACTCCTCAGTATGGGATGGTTCTGGTCTCTCTGCAACCAGGACCATACTGACGACTTCGTTAGTGGCTGAAATGTAAAGCAACAAAGGCTCACCAGGGTTCGGAGCTACCAGAATCGGTAGGGTGGTGAGGAGCTGTTTTAGCTCCTGGAACGCCTTTTCTGCTTCTTCAGACCATTGGAATGGTCCAGAATTCCTTAATAACTTGAAGAAGGAGAGTGCCCGTTCCACCAATCTTGAAATGAACCGGCTGAGTGCTGCTAGACATCTAGTTAGCTTTTGGACATCTTTGATGCGGGCTGGTGGCCGCATGTCTTCAATGGCTTTGATCTTCACCGGATTAGCTTCTATGCCCCGGTGACTCACCAGGAAACCAAGAAGTTTTCCGGAGCTAACCCCAAAGACACACTTGTCTGGATTTAGCTTTGTGCGGGTGACCCGCAGCTTGTCGAAGACAACCTGCAAGGTGTCAAGGAGTGACTCCTTGTTCTTGACCTTGACCACGATGTCGTCGACTTACACTTCCACTATGTCTCTAATGAGTTCTTCAAAGGTTTTGTACATAGTTCGTACAAAGGTTGAAGCTGCATTCTTGAGACCAAATGGCATGGCTGTATAACAGTACAATCCATCTACTGTGATGAAAGAGGTATGTTCTTCATCTTCCCTAGACATTCTGATTTGATGATACCCAGAATATGCATCTAGGAAACACAGTAATTCAAACCTGGAGGTGGAATCCACTATCTGATCTATTCTAGGTAATGGGAATGGATCTTTTGGACATGCCTTATTTAGTGTTGTGTAGTCGATACACATCCGAAGCTTTCCGCCGGCCTTGGGCACAACGACTGGGTTTGCCAGCCATTTTGGATGGAAGACTTCTCGGATGAATCCAGCTTCGAGCAACTTCTTCACTTCTTGTCGAATGAAGTTCTGTCGCTCTACGTATTGCTTCCGAGGCTTCTGATGCACAGGCCGGGCGTCGGGGTAGATCTTCAGATTGTGCTCAATCACTTCCCTGGGGATCCAAGGCATTTGTGACGGTTGCCAGGCAAACACGTCGACATTAGCCCGGAGGAAAGCGATGAGCGCGAGTTCCTATTTTTCGTTCAATCCCCCGGATATACGGGTGGTCTGAGCGGCATCGAAACCGATTTGGACGACTTTGACGGGAATGTCGGTGTCGCCGCTTGGCTGCACACGAGGTGCAGAAGTCGAGCCTCGCTGATGAATGCTCGGGGGTTATGGAGCTTGCTCCTGCCTGGAGTCCTCCTCTTGCGCCGTAGTAAGTGCATGGAGTTCTTCCAGAGCAGTTACTCCGGCAGTACAATCTCCGCGAATCCGGAGAACGCCTACTGGTGTTGGCATCTTTAACACCAGGTGACCATAATGAGCAGCCGCCATGAATTTGTACAAGGGAGGCCTACCCAAGATGGCATTGAAGGGTAAGTTGATCTGAGCAACGTCAAAGACCAACTTCTCGGTGCGATACTTCTCCCGGGTCCCGAAGGTAACAGGGAGGGTAATAGCTCCGAGTGGGGTAATGGCTCCCGGACCTACTTCGGAGAAAGGTCGGGAGGGGTGGAGATCCGAAGGTCGGAGCTGAAGCTTGGTAAAAGCTTCGAAGGTTATGAGATTGAGCCCCGAACCTCCGTCTACCATGACATGGTGGAGCTGGATGTTATTGATAATAGGAGATACCATCAATGGTAGCTGACCTGCTCCAACCATGCTTCGAGGGCAGTCCGAAGCATCAAAAGTGATGGCTGTGTCCATCCACTTCCGATGAGGCTCCGCCCTGGCTGTAGGAGCTACAGCAGCCATGTCCCAACGCATAGTCTTGATGACTCGGCGGGAGGTGATGTCCCATGATCCACCAAAAATGGTGTTCATGGTCTTCCGACGCTCATTGTCAGAGACGTCGGAATCGTCGTCGACGGAGGTGTAGACGGCCTTCAGGACCTTTTTGGGATCCTGAAAACCTAACTCCTCTTCAGCTGGAGCTTCGTCAACTTTTTGTTTTCCTTCCCTCTGTCGGAAAGGAGCTTCTTCTCGGCGCTTGTTGTAGCGCTCGGCAAGGTTTTGGACCTCCCGGCAGTCTTCCAAACTGTGGTTGTCCGTTTTGTGAATTGGACACCACACCTTGGGTTTGCCACCGTCTTCAAAAGACGGTCAAGGTCGCTTCTCGGGGCGTGGCCCCCGGCCACCCGGAGCTGCTGCAGCTGCAGCATTGGATGCACCGGCCGACGGCTTCTTCTTGTCGTTGGTCTTTTTCTTCTTCTTGCCACTCCCAGAGGTAGCGGCTTCTCCTTTAGAGGATTTCTTGTGATCCTCTGGAGTTGGTTTGGGGTTCATTTCACGGCCCTTCGCAGCTCTGGCACATTTGTCAGCCAAGCTAAAGAGTTCCGTGACACTGGTAATCTCCTTGATCGCCAGTTTCTCCAGCATCTTCTTATCCCGCACTCCCTGTCTAAATGACACGATGACAGAGGCGCTAGAGATAGAAGGGATAGTGTTTCGTACCTGAGAGAATCTCTGGATGAATGATTGCAGGGATTCTCCTTCTTTTTGCACAACTGCAAAAAGGTCCAGTTCGGTGCCTGGTCGGGTGTAAGAACTCCCGAAGTTGGCGGTGAACTGCCGGCACAACTCCTCCCAACTGCTGATGGAGTTAGGTGGAAGGCTCATAAACCAGGACCTGGCGGTCCCAGTTAAAGCCACTGGGAAATAATTGGCCATTACAGCCTCATTTCCTCCAGCTGCCAAGATAGCAGTGGAGTAAATCTGAAGAAATTCGACAGGATTAACGGTCCCGTCGAACTTCTTCGGCAGGTGAGGCCGGAACTTCTGTGGCCACCTGACCATACACAGATGCATGGCCAGGGCTGAACAGCCACCTCCTACTCCTTCAAGAGCAGGAATGTCTTGAGCTTCTCGTCTTTCACGAGCACGCTCAATATGGACTCAGCCGTCTTGTTGGCGATATCGGCGATCAAGCTCCGCCCGGAGGTCATGAGTTGAAAGCCTTGATACCGTGTGAGTGCGTCGTGCCCCGGAGGGCAACGACGTCACCTGCTGTGATGCAGCACATCTCCTGTTGTTGGAAATGTGCAGACCAAGTCTGCCAGACAAGGTCCGTCGCTGCGATGGGGCCCGTCCTGAAGGGGGAGGACCCTGGTTGCTGATGTGGTCGGCTGCTGCTGCAACCAAGTGTTCCACATCGGCCCTCCACTGCTCCATTGCATCCCGGGATGCGTCCGAAGGTGGTGGGCGCTGAAGAAGAGCACGTGCTGCAAGAAGCGCATGTTCCGGGTTGTTAAGATTTGCCAACACAGTGATTGACGCTGGTGCACCATTGCGTTGTCCAGCTTGATTTGCTGGTGGAGGCGGCGTTGGTGGAAGTGTGACCCCTGCCGGAACCGTGGTTCCTGCTGGTGGCTGCATATTGGAGGGATTACCCCCAACAGCTTGAACAGCGGGATGACCATTGGATGATCCAGCGGCTGAGTTCACCATTCTTGAAATCTCAGGCCCCCCCCTACCTGGCGCGCCAACTGTCGGTGGTTTTTATCCGGCAGATCTCCCGACACTACTAAAGTGTTAGAGGAGTTTGAGGTTCGGTATGGGTGCGCGGAGATTCCAGAAGGTGAGATGTCAAGTGGCACAAGGGACACCAAGATTTACGTGGTTCGGGCCGCCTGAGCGTAATACCCTACTCCACGGGGTGTGTTGATGTTGTATTGAATGTATGAGCTCAATGTGAGTTGAGAGTGTAGAGTGAGCGCGTCTAGTCCGTGTGTGGAATGTGTCCTATGTATCGTCGGCCTGTCCTTTTATAGTACAAGGGCAGGCCGTTACAAGTTAGCCTGGCCCGACATGTGGCCCCGGCGGTTACTGATATTGATACACATTCAACACGTTTAATTGCCCTTAATGACCGAGTTATCGGCTTTGACAGCACTGTTACTGGTAATTAAGGTCGTCCGATCGTGTGTCATTAATATAGTATTAATGACACTTGATCGGGTCTTGAAGTCCTTGATTCTCCTTTGAAGATCCGGAGCCGTTGTGGAGTCTTCCGGAGGTTAGAGGCTGAAGATCCGACGGTTGGACACGTGGCAGCGCTGGAGCACACTGTGGGGAACAGATAGGTCTGGTGTTACCCGACACGTGTCAGTTCCAGAGTTCCTTCGGTCTGGGGTTAGGTCCGGGGGTGCCATTTCGGTACATAGCCCGGAGCTTCCCCCTGGTGGGCAGTAGCTTCGGTTTGATAGTACACGTGGCGACCCTGGGACTAACCATGTTGGAGAAGCGCGTCTGGTTATGTCTGACATGTGGGCCTCTGAAGGTCTTCAAATCAAGTAGATGACTTTCCCTTGAGATCTTTGCACTCCAAAGGAGTATATGGTACCCAGGGTACCGACACATACCAATCAACATGTAATCCGCTTGTTGAGCATCCTCCGTAGAGACATGGTTCATGTTGCCACGAGAAAAATTCTGCTGTCCACGGTTCCCTTGCGGCTGTCCTCCATTGGGTCTTGGGTTTTGTCTTGGAGCATTGCTTCCTTGACCAAGGCCTGACTTAGGGCACTGATGTGCAAAATGTCCTACTTCTCCAGATTTATAGCACTTCCAAACTACACCAGAATTTGGACTGACTTGATTTTGAACATTTGCTCCAGGAAAGTTGGCACGAGGTGCAAAAGGCATTGGAGGCCTAGGTGCTTGAATGATGGGGCACTGCTGCACAAACTGAGCTGGGCGTGGCGCATAACCAGGGCACTGAGCAGGCACAGAAGATCTATAATAAGGTGCATTGGATGTGCAAAGCGAGGGCGCACATTACTTCCTTGTTGGGGTCCTTGATATGGTGCCTTCCTCTTGTTATATAGCTCCATCTCACAGACCTTGTTCTCCACAACAATTGCCTTGTCCACTTGCTTCTGAAAGTTGGCATAATCATAGTTGAGCAATTGCACTTGGAT
The DNA here is from genome assembly GCA_036927565.1 of Tuctoria greenei. Taxonomy (NCBI): domain Eukaryota; kingdom Viridiplantae; phylum Streptophyta; class Magnoliopsida; order Poales; family Poaceae; genus Tuctoria; species Tuctoria greenei. The sequence continues at coordinate 49,063,475 of JAYESD010000001.1, read as the reverse complement.
CTCATTGTTCAAGCCTCTCATGAACAAGTATGGCTTCCGGTTGTCCCAGCTCACATCCTCAGGCGCATATCTTGAGAGTTGAGTGAAATTATTGAGGTATTCACCCACACTTGATCATCCTTGCCTCAAGTTCTCGAATTCTTGCCTCTTCAAGATCATAACACCTTCCGGCACATAGTGAGAACGGAAGCTCTCCTTGAATTAGGCCCAAGTAATCCTCTCCTGATTCTCATGGGCGTTGCATAAAGAGTCCCACCAATCGGCAACTGCTCCAACATGTTGATGGGAAGCAAATAGAACCTTCTACCGGTCACTACATTGGACTATTGCGAGTTTCTTCTCCATGGACTTGATCCAATCATCAGCATCCATAGGGTCAGCAGCTTGAGCAAAAGTCGGTGGTCTGGTCCTCATGAACTCCCCCCAATCGGTTACGCGGAGGCGGGGGTGGCGGTGGAGGCATGTGGGGCTGATTGTTGTTGTTGCCAGCCTGCAGCTGTCCCATAGTTTGTATCATGGTCTGCATGAGCTGGTTCTACATAGCCAATAGCTGCTCAATATTGATAGCTCCCTGAGCACGTCCTTGTCCATTATTGTTCAGAGGTGCTCCATTTATCTCCTCCTCATTATTTCCATCCCTCTGGTTGCGAGTCCTCACCATCTGAAGAAAAGCAAGAGATAATAATTCAGAAAACATCCCCAAATATATGCATCAAGGGATATGAAACTAAGCAACTACCTATACTAGCCTATGTGGATATGGCAATGCTAGAGCATCCCAAAATTCTCTATTAAGCACACAAGCAGCAAAACATAGCAAACAGTACTCCAGCAAAAGCACATCGCTTCCTGAGTGTTCCTATGTGCTCTAAAGTATCCATTCTATCCAGGTTGCGTCCTACAGTCAACATGTGGCTCTGATACCAATTTGTGACACCCGATTCCGAAAAATAAACCAAGTGAACGCATATGTGTACCCAGGAAGTTCAACACACACACACGAGTGCATTCACAAAAGTATATACAGAAAATAACCAAAGAACAAGATTAATTAACCACTTTTATCACACATTTCATATTATCCTCGAATACAAGCTCTAATGAATATTAATGACAAGTTCGAACTAATGCAGTGGAAATAAACTAAACTGAGCAAACTAAGCAAACTAAGCATCATAAGCAAATAGGGTAGCGCAGCTCCAATCAACACCACAGGCAAAGCTGACGACAGACACGTCCTAGAACATTGCATTATCATCGTGATACTACCAATCCTGACCTGCAACCGTTGGTGTGGGAATTGCAAGGGTGAGTACATGTCGTACTCAACAAGTGTGAAAAGTATGACATGTAGCTGAATTCAAATGAGAATGTAATAATGGCTAAGTGTTGAAAAGTACATTTAAACATTTGAAAAGCAATATATTACATGTAAGTGAAATAAACCCATTATAATCCATAATCATTAACATATTGCAAGTCCATATACCATATCCATCACCATTATATCAGATTTCACCATTACCATTAACTATATTAAATACCAAAATTTAATCCATGTCCATCCATAACAATATTACCAACCATAACCCGTACAATAACCATCCCAAATCCCAAGTTTCCTTCTAATCATGGAAGTTGTCCAGGTGCTCATAACTGGGAGCATGGATATCATGATAGTTTTTAACACTCTGCAAAGGTTGTTTCACTTTACCCACGTGTTTGTGATTTCATCACTCGTCGGTGACTAAAGAAAACCTCCATTATACAAAAACACTACCATAGGTGCATGGCCAAGAGATCACAAAATAGCCTTTACAAAGGGACTACTAGCATGTACGGACCCAATAAGGTTTCACTGATGGCGATGTCTCCAACTGAGCACATCTTCAACCAAGGGCCCCCTCTTGTGCCATTCGGATCCCAGGGAGTCCCGCCAACCATATCCAAACCCAATCTGACTCCCCTTCCCCGGTGCGCCAAATGATCCATGCAATACTAGCAATACCCTAATTAATCAGCTACGCCATACCCATACTTGGCCTCGTGGTAGCACTGTTGTCCTGGCTTATTCTCGCATGAACCGGTGCTTAAATCTAAAGAAGGCAACCACCATAACATCAAACCCATCCACGTACCATGCTTGCTTAGATCACCCATTACCTTATCATATTAACCAGTTCATATTAAATATAGCTTCATTAATTAAAAAGATAAAAAGCCCTTCCCGACTCTCTACCATAAATTCCAGGTGACGAGGGTGGTTAAACAAAGCTAGTAAACTTCCTATCATAGGATTCCCATCAAATTGACATAGCATGCAGTTTTACAAACAAAACATTTATTTGTAAAATAGGATCAATATGTTCAAGGACACTTGCCTTGCTCTTGAACTTGGTTAGGATCAATGACTTCAAATTCATGGTGCTAAAAATCCTCCGTAGCACTCTCTAGCACAAATCCGCCTAATCCGCACAACGAACATACAAGACAGGAATCACAATCAATAAGTGCACATATATTACTCAATATGTCATGACATGCATGATTAATACAAATGTGAAGCAAACTTGTTAATGAGTTGTTCATTATGTTTACCAACTAGTTCTAATAATTTTTAACAAGTTTGAACAGGTGTGGAATTGATTCAAACTAATTTAGATTTAATTCAACGGGAAACAGATCGATAAATCGGACTAGTCCGCCCGTCGCAAGAATAGTGAACTAGTGTTTTCTAAATCGACGTGAATTTGGAGAATCGGGGTTGAATTCACATGAGAAAAATAAAGTAAAAGGTGTACCAGGTGTTTAGAGCTCCAATGAATCAAAGGTCTTGGAGGCAACACATGTATCTTGATGATCTAGGGTTGATGAAGAACATGAAGGTGAATTGGTGATGGCGAATGAAACTTGATGGAGATCTTTATCCTCCTTCATTTCCTCCTCTTCTTCTTCTTGCTCGAGATCTCCTTCTCCCTCCTTGATGGCGGCTCTCCACGAACTAGGGTTTTGGTGGACTTCAATTGAGACAAAAGGATGTAAAGTCAAGGGGTGGGGTTGTTTATATAAGGTTGGAGGCTAGGGTTTGATGGAATTCAAGTTTAAGATGGGTAGAGGCTGGTTTGGGGTCCCACAAGGGATCCCAAAAAAAGTTAGACACGACATCCTTAGGCCCACTTAAGGTAAATCCCAAGAACAAGTTGTGAAACAAAAGATCAATTCGGAATCGCGATTTACCGGACAAGTCCGAAAAGGGACGGACTAGTTTGAAGTTAGTCAGAGATAAATTGGACATGTCTGGACTATATCGGACAAGTCCGAACTTGGTCAGCGAAAAATCAGACAAGTCTGGCTAAAACCGGACAAGTCCGATTTTAGTCAGAGGAAAACGGACAAGTCCGCTGAAATACCGGACAAGTCCAGACAAGTCCAGGGACATAGCAAAATTTCCAAGGAATTGGAATACCAAACTATTTTGCATTGGACCAGACAAGTCCAAAACTGTACAGAGAGAGAAACAGACTAGTCCGCAGCAAACCGGACAAGTCCGATGAAGGTCTGAGAGAAAACGGACTAGTCCGCACTCCTTAGAACTTTTTTGTGCGGTTTTATTCTCAATTCATTTTAAACTCATTCCTTTTTATGTTGATTAATGTTAAACATGTATATTAACTTGTGCAATGCATGGTGCATGAAAATGAGGGTGTTACAAAACCCTACCTTCTGGCCTATGCTATGCTTTCCTACACGGGGACGCAGAATCTCCTGTCATCATAAGTGATAAGCTTTCACAAGACGCAACTGCCAAACTCATAGCCGTCTTAGAAAAGCATAGATCCATCCTAGGCTACTGACTCCAAGGCCTTAAGGGAATAAACCCTTTTCTTTGCACCCATTGCATTCACACCACCCCATTAAGCACACCATCTTGAAACTCAAAGGAGTTTGAACAATGCTATGCGGGAGGTTGTCAAGAATGAGGTCTTGAAACTCTTGCACGTCAGGATAATTTATCTTGTTCCTCATAGTGAGTGGGTTAGCTGTGTCCAAGTAGTGCCCAAGAAAGGAGGAATCGCGGCTATTCGAAATTAGAGGAATGAACTCATCTCTCAACAAACCAGCACAAGGTGGAGGATGTGTATTGACTATAGAAAACTCAACAAGGCAACAATGAAGGATCATTTCCCACTGCCTTTCGTTGATGAAATGCTTGAGCGGCTGGCGAAACATTCCATCTTTTGTTTCCTATTGATGGTATTCTGGTTACGATCAAATTCTCATCCACCCTGATGATCAAAGTAAGACCATCTTCACATGCCCTTATAGAACATACTCCTATCGGCATATGTCGTTCGGGTTATGTAATACACCCGATTTGTCCCAAAGGTGCATGATGTCTATTTTCTGAGACATGATCGAGGAAATCATGGAAGTTTTCATGGACGACTTTTCCGTCGATGGAAAACTTTTGATCATTGTTTTGAGAACCTAGACAGGGTCTTACAAAGATGTCAAGAAATGGACCTGGTGCTAAATTGGGAAAAGTGTTATTTTATGGTCTGTGAAGGCATCGTCTTTTGACACCTGGTGTCCGAAAGGGGGATTGAAGTGGAAAAAGCTAAAATTGAAGTTATTGAAAAGCTTCCACCTCCCACCAACATTAAGGGTATCCACAACATCTTAGGCCATGTAGGGTTCTACCGACAATTTATTAAGGATTTTTCCGAAATTGCTAGACCCCTAACTATCCTATTAGCTAAGGATGTGCCCTTTGATTTCGATGATGAGCACCACAAATCTTTTGACATCCTTGTTGATGGTTGTTATACACCAATTTCAACCGTCAATATAACTTAATTATGTGAAGGAATTGTCATTTCTTGCACACATCACCTTTCTATTTAACCTATTTACACTTGTCCTTGGGGAAAGTAGTGCGTGCAAGGATTCTATACAGAAATGAAGTGAAACAAGGGGATGGATCCTACAAAAAAAACACAACCAATAAAGCATCGACACATGGCACCACATGGATCAAATGGCCCACAAACAGAAGTATCTGAGGCCATCCAATGGTGTAGCACCCATATCAAGGGATGGGACCCACCTGGAAGTCACCCCAAGAAAGCACATACCGTTTGGAGTACTTACCAGGTCGGCCGACCCCCCTAGTCGGCCGACCTGGTGTTTCCTCCAAACTAGGTCAGCTTCCACATGTTGGCTCCTCTCAGCTTGAAGAAGTCAGTGGTGACTGATTCGGGCGCTTTTCACGGCGGGAACCGACCCTTCTCCAAGCTATAAATAGGACCCCTCACCTCTCACTTCAACACACACCACTTAAGCATTCACTCTCTTGTATACATTAGTTCTACAAGACCTTAGTGGAGGTTAGGCTGTAGAGAGGAGCCTCTAGCCCCAAGTCCAAATTTGGAAAGCTTTGGCTCATGTATCTTTTCTTGTATTCGTGACTTTACGCATTACAATAGTATTATTAGTCTCTCTTTATTCATATACTTGGGCAAAGTGATTCTTTTTTGATTGTGGAGTCCATGTATGTGCTAGGTATAGATGTTGTTATGATCTAGACATAATACCATTATCATGTTATCATAAACATCATACACCTTCACTATAGTCTAATTAGGTAATAATATGTTATGTTGATATGAATAAGTTAGTGCTTGGATCTAACATTGGTTCAATGATGTTTATGTTATTCATTGCCTTAGGATGAATATTACATTGCAACTCTTAAGGTATTTACTTAGAATGCAAGTGTGGTGCTTGGATAGTTAAGTTCGTTGAATGCATCGTAGTCCACGAGTTGTAGAGGTAGGCGGTAGGTGGTGACAGCCCTATCCGTCCGTTGTAATCCTCCACGTTCGGCTACGACGTAGGCTCTTGGTGGGAGTGGCTTGGCAGACCAGGGTAAGCCCGTGCCCGATATGTTGGACCACTAAGATCTAGTATTCACTATTAGCATATTCATGTGTACCTTATTAGGCTATGTATATGAGTAATTAGAGCACAATAGAAGTAGCTCCATCTCATAGTCTAACTCACGCTAGGACAACCTTACCCTTAGAGTAGATTGCTTAGGTGTGTGTCACACTACCCATATTATCATCTTACCCCTGTTTTGATAAACACTTACTACCATATACCTTGATCATAAGAATAGAGTTTACTTTACTTCATCGCCTTCTTTTAGGATAAATACGATACCCTTGGGAATACTCTTGGGTGAAATGCTACACTACAGTTTTCGCACACTTGCGGACCTCATCCCTTTCGAGAGATAATCCGTGACGTAAGAAATGTCAAGAAGCATTTTTGGCGCCGTTGTCGGGGAAGGCACAGGAAGTGAAGGATAGCTATCACTTGTGATTAAGCTATAGACACTAGTAGTTATTAGACAGGATTACCCTTGTTTGTTTTCCACTTTTTGTGGTGAAAACAGGGTAGTGTTGGCTAACCCATTTCATGGGATGGCCAACGAGGACGCCAGTACTCAACTGCAAGATGATTCCAGGTGTACCTCAACAAATGTCCGCTACGAAACACTATTGCCTTTTGCGGAATAATTTCAGCTTCCAGGAGGAGCCAAAGTCATCCATCCCGGAGCTTGGGAGAGGCTCCAAGAGTTCTTGGTTTGCCTCCATCATGGGGTGGATAGTTGGCTCTTCATCCAACACTCATGTAATGGGTTGGTCCACCAATCGATGACCACCTTTGTGATGGAGCTGAAGGAGTCCTATTCTCATTCATCATGGATGAGAATATGGTCTCTACTCAAGGGGTGGATGAAGAGTGCTCTAGTTCATTTAGCTTGGCATGCACACCACTTAATAGGGTGGGCATGCTATCTATGGAAGTACACCTACCATTGAAGTATCATAATATATCAAGTAAATGGAGAAGTGTTTGAAATTATCCAAGTCATGGATATTCACATGATTTGTGAAAATCCATGTCAACAGGAGCCACTTGGGGAATCATTTCCCTAAGACCCATGGGGATTCTTCCTTCCAAACACAACTCCAATGGCTATCACCTACAAAGAGGTCAAGGGTGAAATCAATATCACTGTAAAATCCCACTTAATTCTAAATATGAAATTCAGTTATCAGTTAAATTCAAATTTAATTGGGTTCAAGATATGGTCATGTGCATAAACTTGAACCTGTTAAATTCTTTCTTCTTCTCATGTTCAAAGTTTGATTAACATGAGAAACATACTTCACCAATAATCTCATAATGATTCAAATATCATCTCTGCAAAATTTTGGAATATTTGAATGGGGTTTGCTTGGGCAAATCAATTTATAATACCTCATATACTCAAATAATCAAAATAGAATATATCCACTGTATACACATGCCCTCTCATAAATGATTCAAATCTAAGTCTATAAATTTTTCTATAGTCTTCTAAAGTTACAAATAAGCTCCTTGAAAAGTTTCATGAATTTTGCAATCCATTTTCTATTTTATTTGAGACGCTCAGCGAATTTAAGTCAAGTTTAAATTCAAATTAAAAATCTGGTCCAAATATACTTTAACATAAAGATCTAAACACACCATTGTGTTCAGCACATTTTTCTTGACTTATCCATCAAGTTTCATAATTTTTAGAGTTCATTTACTATTTTAAAATGAATTACTAAGTGGGCAGTGGCGGTGAGGCTGACTGGTGGGGCCCACCAGTCAGCAGCCCACGTGCAGCTGAAATCCAGCGCGCGCTGCGCCCGCCACCGCGACGGCATGCACCAGCACAACGGCATGAGCTGTTCCTCCTCCAGAGCCCTACAAATATCACTCCCTGCTCCTCCTTATCACTCCCCCGGTTGATCTTTCTTCCTTCCTCACGCTGAGCCGACACTCATGCTCCAATTCGCTCCCGTGCGCCGTTTCCAACCGCCGGCACCGCGCGCCAGTTGCCAGACAACCGGAAGCCTCTTGCGCCGAGCTCTCAACAGCAACGTGATGTGCCACCCTCTCCTCTATCGACCGGTGAAACTTCGGTGATGTTTCCTAAACCATCGACGGTGATTTTGAAGTTCCGCTAGTGGACATCGGGAAGGACTCATCGTCGCCTCTCTGTTCCATCGTCGCGCCCCCGACTCAGGCCACCTCAGCTCTCGACCACAACAGCAAAGTGGTGCGCCTGGACACGCTCTGCACGACGGTGAAAGCCATTCCTCATTTACGTGAGTATCGAGCAACTTATCCAAGTTTTAATCTCGGCCGAAGCATATGAGATCATTAGGTTTCCGTTTCAATTCGGTGTGCACACATAATTATTCGGCATAATTGCTTGAGAATAGTTTCTTCATTTCCTTGCGCACCCTCTCAAACTGGAATCATCAAAAGTGATCAACCCTAGCTCTAGAATCATGAGTTTTTCCTTCCGCCATTAAGAAACTGCCCCTGTCGCCGTCGACGGTTGTTTGCCGGCCATTACACAACGATTTCACCTCCCTACCACCTCCCACATGGTTCCATGATACTTCCCCAACTTTTTCCGAAGGTTTTAAGCCACGGGGTGACGGTTCCGACACGGCCGGAACCCTAGCTGCCGCCGCCGCCGATGCGCCGCCGTTTCCGGTCGTTGGCAAGCTTCACCGACCCCACCGTCGTGCTCAGCGCATGATTTTAAGGTTGGGCAACCAAGACTAGGCTCGGAGGTGGCCGGGAATTTGGTTCCGGAGAGGATCGTCGGAGCGCGCCGCCGCTGTAGCCCCGCGCGCCGCTCGCGTCGAGAGGTTGACGATGACACCGCGGGCCCCATGTATCAGCGTATGTTAGTCTCCCGTCAGATCAGGTGTGGCCACGAGATTTGTTGTGGCTACGCGGTTTTTCTCTGTGGTCCCCGTGTGGTTTGAATGCCACTGGTCCATTTTAAAACTGTGGGGCCCACTGTTTAATTCAAATTTTCCCCTGGGAATTTAATTCCAGATTTGGCTCCAACTTAGAAAATCCATAAATCTCTGTAGACTGCTCCAAAATTCTTCAAACAAATTTTGTTTGATATCCCTTGAGCTCTAGTTTCTGTTAGTACAAATTAGCTTTTGTGAAACTTACTATTAAATTCTGTAGAAAACAATCGTTCCAAATACAAATACAATATTTCCAGATGAACTTTCCACTGGAAAAATCCTCAAAATTCACATAAAATGCATTGACCTATTCTTGATTACCAAGAAAAGTTAGGGAGCCATTGCACCTGTATAACCCTCTGTATAATTCAATTATTCTTTTTTCTGTCATTGAATTATTACAGATGTTCAGTTGCTTTATTATGTCCCAAATTTGTACTGAACCTTCTTATAGCCATACACTAGTTCCTGTAAAAGTTTAGGATTTGATTGACTTAGTCCCCTGGTCCTAATTCAGTTGCCAACTGAATGTTAATTGAAAAGCTAAAATTCAGTTATAAAATAATTCCAGAAATTCTTGCCAACTTTGAAATTCAATATCTCCTTCACCAAGGCTTATAAATTTATGAAACCAATTTTTCTAGAACCAGGAAAACATCCTATATCATGATCATCAATTGGCAGCTATGTTCAAGCTACATTTTCTCCTCTAAAATTCTTGGAAGTTTATTGCTTACCATAATTTTTGAGACAAAAAACTACTTTGATCATCTCCTGTTCTTTGCAAGAGTATTCCTTGTAGTCCCTAACTTCTACCATAAAAATCCCAAAGCCAAAGAAGATCATTCACTCACTATAACCATAGTTAGAAGCTTATGAACTATATTTACATTATAATTTACTAGCATTCATATACGCATGTCGTGTAGTGATCGATATTGACGAGAAGTGTCGCTTGGAGGAGAAGGCCAGGGTGTCCACTTGATGTCCTTGGCAGAGTCTTCAGATAATGACCACTAACAATTGACATTTAATCGAGTCGCAAACTAAGGCAAGCCCTGGTTTGCATTTAAGAGCTTTTCAAAGTTTTCCAGTTTTATTCACTTAGGTATTCTGTTGATATTGTGCATTATGTATAAGGTGTTTGATACTCCACTTGCATATCCACAAATTCTATGGGAGGGTTGGAAAGGTTTACAGCTTGACGTGTAGAACTGCCAATGCTAATGTTGTAGATATACTGGTAGAAGTCGAGTAGTTGGAATCTACTCGCGAGATAGGAATAACAGTTCATATGAGGGTGAAAGATGAAATAATGGCTTATGAAATGAAAACGAGACTGGGCAGGGGAAATAGGAGTCGACAAGATGGAGTTTCGGGCGCATAGCCCTGCTTGTGTCGCTTGAGGACCGTGCCGTATGCAGCACCGTTGGGCAAGCTTGAACTGTGCCTGTTGCATAATGGGATATGGGCCCAATAAACTGATGTAACTCTAAACTGTAGTGTGGAGACTCCTCGGTTGTCCTTGAATGGAGATGCGAAGGCATAAAGGTGTAAATCTTCTAACGGGCAACTTCGACGTGTCCGTGTAGGGGACCTTTTGCTCGGGATGAAGAGGTTTGTTGACATTGGGGTCTTGGGTGAAAGGTGGCCACATATGATGCGGGGAGGAGAGCACGTATGTGTCTCCCACGCGGGTGTGCATGTCGTGCAGTCCGGGTGTGTCCTGATTGCAATCACCGTCCCTTGCGGTTATTTGAGTACCACTTGTCCGTCGCTGTTGTGACCTAGTAATTACTAAATAAGCCATAATAATATGATGTATTGAATTATAATTGCTTTGCAACCTTGTGTGGCTTAGAGATAGCAAAATTTAAAGTTTACAGTTTCCCCATACTTTAGCTGTAATAGCATTATGTGCTTTGGGCATGTCATATCATCGACAAAGCATTTCTTGTTTGATTGTGGAGTCTATGATGTGCCGTGCTTGAAGAATGTCATTTGCTACTTCAAACATGATTATAAGGATCCACTTGTAGGCGAGTCTATTTATGCTATTCCATACCTATGATTAGACTTTACCTTGCATATGTCTAGTGAGACGGGTCAGTCTTGTAGAGCCTTATGCTCACGTTTGCAGTTAATGAGTTTTTGCAGGTTATACCATTGATGAAGGGCCTAACAACGATGCCTTACCATTTCGGGTTCACGGTTGAGTAAGAGCCCTGCATGTCGCCAATATCTATGAGTGTTGCTAGTGTAAAGCGTTTGAGGGCATGGACAGCTTTACTCATGCATAGCTAGTGCTGGAGCGTTGTATGATGTGTAGACTTCTTTCCTACGTTATAAATTGTAAAACTTTCGCTGTGTTTACAAATAAAAGACTTAGTATTGTATTTTATTCTCGTTCTTTTCTTGTATACTGTTGGGTGTCGCATCGCACGACACCACTCAATGAGATCCTTGAATTTCGGGATTCCGGTCCCCACGGGCATGGTATTAGAGCATCATTGGAAACAGTGTGCTTGAAAAGTGCATATTTTGAAAACTTAGGATGATATAAGTGAGGAATTAGCTATATGACCATATATGGAGTATTATTAGTATAAGATATAAAGGTGGTAAACTAACTTATATGTTGTTAATTCTGTAATGATGCTCCGATGTCAGGTAAGAGGTAAGGTACCCCACCGTAAGCAGATCAATTGCGGTAAGCTCACCATGCGAGAGGTAGCATGGAAGTCTTTCCATGGCTTGGCACGGAAATGTTAATAGGAGTCTCTAAAGCTTTCTATGTTTCTGAGAACCTATGACAAACGGTACCCCAGCGTGCTTCAAAGTTAGTGGGAGCCCCTGTCGGGTGGTGTATAACCCGATAGTATACTCTCTAAAATCATTCATATTCTATGGGAGCATGCGAAACACGTATGCCCGAGCGTGTATAAGCCGGTTCGTGCGGGAGTCTTTGCTGTATAGACGTAGTATAGCCATGTACCTCGAGACATGACATCGCTCGAGGGCAACTCACACCAGAGTCATATGCATTTACTTTTGTATATTATTGTGACTGCCTGTCGTGTTTCCCCGTGCCGCCCTTGAGGTGTGAAGGTGTGAAAGGGGATTGTTTGTCTTTTGTAGAATTGACTACGGTAGCGACCCGTGTAGCACACGTTTGTGAGTGAACGATGCTAGGACCACCTATAAACGTATCCGGATATAGCGGTTAGAATTTTCTTTGGTGAGGCGTGTAGTACTGTCAGTATCGACTTTGATACTTGACCATCCCCAACATCAGAATGGTTGCATTACATTTTGGAAACTCTGACTACCAGTTGCTGGTAAGTTTTGGAGATTGCAAGGTGAATATCACTCATAACTCGTGAAGAATCAAGGTTCTTTATTTCTGGAAGAAGTTTGCTCAACTTCGCCAGGTCGTAATGTTAGTTAGTTGAAAAATAACATAAGGATATGCTATATGGGTAGAAAGATAATCAAGTACACTACAAAGTTTATTTTGGTCTTTAGGACTGAAAATGATCCTACCTTGGTGTAAAATGAACCCCACAAAAACTACTACAAATGGCTTACCCAATTACACAGTTTCGGTATTTTCACCATAACTTCTTGTAGAAAAATCTTCTGACCTATTGTGATACATATATGGAGAGGGCAGAAGCATCACCTTACTTTGTAAATTGAAGTGTTTTCTAATTCGACACTGAACCAATCCAAATCCCAGGTTGAAACTGGTACACTGCAGATCTGCTGGCAGAAAACCAGTCAACTTATCTGTCAACTTTAGACAGTCATATCTCCTAATATTACAACTTGACATAGTCATATATATACATTTCTGGAAAGCTTAGGAAGTCCTCTATCAACTTTCTATTCAACTCCTGGACTGAATCTTTCATTATCAGAGCCCAATTCCAATTGTCGCAAACGCTGTTCTGGCAGTCCAGGACCAGAAATCATTTGTGCATAGTTGGAATTTGCGAGCTTTGACCTGTATAACGACTTCGTAAGCCTGAACCAAATCTATTTCTGGAATATTAAAATTATTTGGTACCATGTTTATTTTGTCATTACTTCAAGATATTGTTTTGATATACCTGTATAAACTGTGGACAAAAACCCACATATACAGGGGAGGTTCTGTCAAAATTTCCAGAAAATTTTAGTCAACTTCAGACCTGTATAACTTTCAATACAGAGCTCACGTGAAGGTATTCAAGTACAATCTGGAAAGTTTATGAAGTGCTATAAAACTTTTGTATTCAACTCAAATCCTATTCCTGCCATTTACTGGGAGAAAATTTTGAGTTTATACAGGATGGTCAGCTGGTACAGAACTGAAGTTCATATTCCAGATTTGAACTATCTTGTAACCGTTAATCAAACTTTTATATCCCCCATTCCAAAATTCATGTACAAATGAACACATTCTGGAAAGGTTTTTGAGTTTACTATAAATTTGTAGTTGAACTCCAGACCAAATTCTGCGTTTAACTGTGAGAAATAATTACATTTCTACAGACTGGTCTGATGGACCAGAAACTGGATGGCATACCAGTATGCGATATTATAAACTCAAATCGTTTTAGTTTCACCTTCTTATGTCACTCATCAGGTCTAGGGTTGATTACTCCACATGATTGATTAACATAAAGTTGAAACAAGATGTTAAGTTATTGGTGGGCAGTATCACTTATTTGGGTCTAGTTCAACGTTCTAATCTTTATTTACACCTTGCCTACTGCATTGTAAAGTGATGCATATTACGGTCTTTATCATGATTCCAGTTGGTATTGCAACTTTGGATCTTAACTGTAATGCTCACTCTTGCAGCATGGATCACACTCATTTTGAGGGTGAACCGGGTAATTCTGCTCATGGTGGAGATGACTCAACTCTACCACTAGTGCCATCATCAACCGGATTGGCAGAAGTCTTAGCAAGGATGGCCGAATCTCTGCAGACGTTGGTACAGCGGAGTGTACAACCTGAGGCTCGACCACTTGATCAACCTCAAGTCACATATCTAGATTTCTTGGCAACTCAACCACCAGTTTTCACAGAAGCCTGGAAACCATTGGAGTCGGAACATTGGCTCCGGGTGATTGAAGCCAAGTTTGAGTTACTCCAGTGTGATGAGCATCAAAAGGCTTTATTTCCCGCTCAACAACTTAAGGAATCTGCAGGAGCTTGGTGGTCTGAATATCTCACCACTCTCCCTGACGATCATCGTGTGACTTGGCCGGAGTTCCGTGATGCTTTTCGTGCACGCCACATTTCTAAATGGATGATCAAAACGAAGTTGGAGGAGTTTGTGGAGTTGAAGCAAGGAGAAATGAGTGCTTATGAATACTCCAAGGCGTTCAATCGTTTGGCTCAATATGCGCCTGAATATGTGAATACCGCGGCATTGAAGTGTGATTGTTTCTTTCGAGGACTGAACGTCAAGCTTCGAGCTCGACTGGTGTTATTCAATAACGGCAACTACAATGACTTGGTTGGTGCCGCTATTGTTCAAGAGGATGCAACTCTTCGCTGTCAGGCAGAGGAGAGAAAGAGGAAGACATCACTGAAGATTATCAGTGATGTTCCTCAGGAGGATCGAGCGGTATATTGCTTACCGTCCGGTCGAGAGCTTTGGTCGAGTGAGCAACCACAACAGGTTCGGTATCACTCCTATCCAGTGAAGACCTTACTTGAACCTTAGCAAAGCGTGCAAGTGTGTCTTGGTTCTCCACGGCAGCAGTATGATCTCACTCTTGCAGCCCAATCTATGCAAGATGTGCATGTTGTCAGTCCACCCCAATTCAGTGGAAAACATAGAATGCATTTAGCACGAGAACGTCGCAAGACGGAGCGTGACCGTGTCCAATTGTCCTTTTCCAAGAATTCTGATCAGCACCATAAACTTAAAAAGAAGACCTCATCGAAGTCTGCCAGTGTTAATTATGTTGCGATTGAGGATATTCCAGTAGGAGAACCTATTTTAGCAGGCATGTTTACTTTACATGATCAACTAGTAGTCGTTATGTTTGACTCCGGAGCTTCTCATAACTTTGTGAGCAAGTCTTTTGTGTTGAAACATCAAGTGCCAATTGTGACTGTCTCACATCCTTTTTTTGTCAGTCCACCTGGAGGCAATATTTCAGCTAATGAGGTTATTTCTCGAGCACCTTTGTGCATGGGTGGAAGTATCTATCCGGTGAACCTCATCATTTTGGAAGGTCAGCGGATTGACCTCATCTTGGGGATGTCGTGGTTGACACATCATGGAGTTATCTTTGATATCAGCTCGCGGACTGTCCAACTGAATTCTCAATTCCATGGTAGCAACACTTTAAATCTTTTGGATATCGCACCAAGAGTCTCAGCGGTGCATCACACAAGTGCCAAGAAGCTTGAGGAT
Source organism: Tuctoria greenei (assembly GCA_036927565.1). NCBI lineage: Eukaryota > Viridiplantae > Streptophyta > Magnoliopsida > Poales > Poaceae > Tuctoria > Tuctoria greenei. The sequence continues at coordinate 49,048,175 of JAYESD010000001.1, read as the reverse complement.
ATCCCCGTAGTGTGTGAATATACAGACGTGTTTCCTGACGATCTTCTGAGCATGCCACCAGAACGTGACGTCGAGTTCAAGATTGAACTTACGCCAGGAACCATGCCAATCTCAAGGAAGCCGTATAGGATGGCACCGAAGGAACTTGCAGAATTGAAGGAGTAGCTGAATGACTTATTGAGCAAGGGTTTTATTCGCCCAATTTCATCACCTTGGGGTTGTTCCGTGTCGTTTGTGAAGAAGAAGGATGAGACTTTGAGGTTGTGTGTGGACTATCGTCCACTGAATGTGGTCACCATTAAGAACAAGTATCCACTACCACGCATTGATATCATATTCGATCAACTAGTGGGTGCTAAGGTATTCTCAAATATGGACCTTCGTTCAGGTTATCATCAAATTAAGATTCGACCTAAGGACATTCCAAAAACCGCATTCTCTACGAGGTATGGGTTGTATGAGTACCTTGTCATGTCCTTTGGGTTGACCAATGCACCAGCTCACTTCATGTATCTCATGAATTCGTTGTTTATGCCGGAGTTGGACAAGTTTGTCGTGGTATTCATTGACGACATATTGGTGTATTCTAAATCTGAAGAGGAACACGCTAAACACTTGCATATTGTGTTGCAACGGTTAAGGGGTCATAAACTGTATGCAAAGTTCATCAAGTGTGAGTTTTGGATCTGCCAAGTGTCATTTATAGGGCACATCATCTCGGCTGATGGTATTGCCGTTGATCCAAGAAAAATTGTACAAGTCCTGAAGTGGAAATCTTCCAAGTCCGTACATGAAGTTCGTAGTTTCTTTGGCTTGGCTGGCTATTATCGGAGGTTCATTCCCAGTTTCTTGAACATAGCTAAACCAATGACGAAACTACTAAACAATGTGAAGAAGCATTTTAAGCTTTGGTGAAACACCTCACAACAGCACCGGTGTTGGCTCAGCCGGACACAACAAAACCATTTGATGTCTATTGTGATGCATCTGGCATTGGTCTTGGTTGTGTACTCATGCAAGATAGAAAGGTGATCGTGTATGGATCCCGGCAGCTTCGGAATCATGAACAACATTATCCGACTGATGATCTTGAGCTCGATGTCTTGGTGCTCGCAATGAAGATGTGGAGGCACTATCTATTAGGCAATATAGTGCATCTCTACACTGATCACAAGAGTTTGAAGTACATTTTCACCCAGAAAGACTTGAATATGCGATAGGGAAGATGGTTGGAATTGATCAAAGACTATGAGATTGAGATCCACTACCATCCTGGCAAAGCAAATGTGGTTGCAGATGCGCTGAGTCGCAAGTCTCATGTCAATCATCTGTCGATCATTTCAATGGAAGAGGATGAGCCGAGTTTATACTTGGTTCCATATGGAGCGCTCTACAATCTAGCCCTCATCCCTACCATCAGGGAAGATATTGTAGAGGGTCAGAAGGAAGACAAGGGAATGTCACACATTCGACGAAGAATGAAGAAGGGGGAGATGAAATGCTTTCGATGTGTTGATCATGGTACTATTTGGTTTAAAGACCGTATAGGTGTACCCCATGACATGGAGCTCCGAAAGAAGGTTTTGGATGAAGCACACTTATCCAAGTACTCTATTCATCCGGGTAGCAACAAGATGTACCAGGATCTGAAGAAGAAATTTTGGTGGTCCCGAATGAAGCGAGAGATAGTGAAGTATGTATCTGAATGTGATACATGTCGGTGAGTGAAAGCCGACCATTTGAGGCAAGCCGGACAGTTACAACACTTGAACATACTGGCATGGAAGTGGGAATACATCAGCATGGATTCCATCATAGGGTTACCCCTCACTTTTCGTAAGCATGATTCAATTTGGGTGATAGTTGATCGGTTGACCAAGTCAGCTCATTTTATCCCTGTCAACACCAACTATCGTGCTCCCAAGTATGCAGATTTGTATATCACAAGGGTCATGTGCCTACATGGAGTACCCCGCACTATGATTTCAGATCGTGGAGCCTTATTTGTTGCTCGCTTTTGGGAGAAGCTCCATGCATCATTGGGTACCAAGTTGACTCGAAGTTCTGCTTATCATCCACAGACTGATGGTCAGACGGAGTGAGTAAATCAAGTCCTTGAGGACATAATACGAGCTTGTTCCATCCACCATGGTAAAAATTGGGATGATCATCTACCATTGGCAGAGTTTTCATATAACAATGGCTATCAAGCTAGTATCCAGATGGCACCATATGAAGCTCTCTATGGCAGGAAGTGTCGCACACCATTGAATTGGTGTGAGTCTGGTGAAAGAGTGACATATGGAATTTATCTGGTCAACGAAGCGGAAGAACGAGTGCCAGTAATCCAAGCCAATCTCAAGGCTGCTCAATCTCGACAGAAGAGTTATGGGGATAAACGACGTTGACCTCTTCACTTCGACATTGGGGATCACGTTTACCTTCGTGTATCTCCAATGAAAGGGATTAATCGTTTTGGGGTGAAGGGAAAGCTGGCACCACGATTCATTGGTCCGTTCGCTATCATTGAGAAATGTGGACCTATATCCTATCGTCTGGAGTTACCGATGTCTCTCTGTGGAATTCATAATGTATTCCACATCTCTCAGATGCAGAAGTGTCTCAAATACCCAGTTGAGGTCCGCTCGAAAGATCTTGACACTCTATGGCCTGACCTCACGTATTTTGAGCATCCGGTCAAGATCATCGATGAGAAGACTCGCACCACGAGAAACAACACTTTGCACTTTTACAAAGTCTTGTGGAACAACCATACCGTTGATGAAGCGACTTGGGAAAGCAAGGATTTTCTTAGATCAAACTATCCGGACTTGTTAGCGGCATATGCTCATTAGATCTTTTTCTTTTATCCTTCCTATTATAATCTCGGGACGAGATTCTTTTAAGGGGGGGGGGGGGAATGTAAAATCCCACTGAATTCTAAATACGAAATTCAGTTGTCAGTTAAATTCAAATTTAATTGGGTTCAAGATATGGTCATGTGCATAAACTTGAACCTGTTCAATTCTTTCTTCTTCTCATGTTCAAAATTTTATTAACATGAGAAACATACTTCACCAATAATCTTGGAATGATTCAAATATCATCTCTGTAGAATTTTGAAATATTTGAATGGGGTTTGCTTGGGCAAATCAATTTATAATACCTCATATACTCAAATAATCAAAATAGAATATATCTACTGTATACACATGCCCTGTCATAAATGATTCAAATCTAAGGCTATAAATTTTTCTATAGTCTTCTAAAGTTACAAATAAGATCCTTGAAAAGTTTCATGAATTTTGCAATCCATTTGCTATTTTATTTGAGACACTCAGCGAATTTGAGTCAAGTTTAAATTCAAATTAAAAATCTGGTCCAAATATAGTTGAACATAAAGATCTAAACACACCATTGTGTTCAGCACATTTTTCTTGACTTATCCATGAAGTTTCATGATTTTGGAGTTTATTTACTATTTTAAAATGAATTACTAAGTGGGCAGTGGGTGTGAGGCTGACTGGTGGGGCCCAACAGTCAGCAGCACACATGCAGCCGAAATCCAGCGCGCGCTGCGCCCGCCACCGCGACGGCATGCAACAGCACGACGGCATGAGCTGTTCCTCCTCCAGATCCCTACAAATATCACTCCCTGCTCCTCCTTATCACCCCCCCCCCCCCGGTTGATCTTTCTTCCTTCCTCACGATGAGCCAAAGCTCTGCTCCAATTCGGTCCTGTGCGCCGTTTCCGACCGCCGGCACCGCGCGTCCATTGCCGGCCAACCGGAAGCCCCTCGTGCCAAGCTCTCAACAGAAACGTGATTCGCCACCCTATCCTCTATCGATCGGTGAAACTTCGGTGATGTTTCCTAAACCATCGACGGTGATTTTGCAGTTCCGCTGGTGGACCTCGGGGAGGACTCATCGTCGACTCTCTATTCCAACGTCGCGCTTCCGACTCAGGCCACCTCAGCTCTCAACCACAACAGCAAAGTGGTGTGCCTGGACACGCTCTGCACGACGGTGAAAGCCGTTCCTCATTTACGTGAGTATCGAGCAACTTATCAAAGTTTTAATCTCGGTCGAAGCATATGAGCTCTTTAGGTTTCTGTTTCAATTTGGTGTGCACAAGTAATTATTCTTCACAAAATTGCTTTAGAATTGTTTCTTCATTTCCTTCCGCACCCTCTCGAACTGGAATCATCAAAAATGATCAACCCTAGCTCTAGAATCATGAGTTTTTCCTTCCACCATTAAGAAACTGCCCCTGTCGCCGTCGACAGTTGTTTGCCAGCCATTACACGACGATTTCACCTCCCTATCACTTCCCTCATGGTTCCATGATACTTCCCCAACTTTTTTCGAAGGTTTTAAGCCACGGGGCGACGGTTCCGACACGGCCGGAACCCTAGCTGCCGCCACCGTCGATGTGCCGTCGTTTCTGGTCGTCGGCAAGCTTCACCGACCCCACCATCGTGCTCAGCGCATGATTTTAAGGTTGGGCGCCCAAGACTACGCGCATAGGTGGCTGGGAACTTGGTTACGGCGAGGCTCACCGGAGCGCGCCGCCGTTGTAGCCCCGTGCGCCACCCGCATCGAGAGGTTGACGATGACACCGCGGGCCCCGTGTGTCAGCGTCTGTTAGTCCCCCGTCGGATCACTTGTGGCCATGGGATTTGTTGTGGCTATGCGGTTTTTCTCTGTGGTCCCCGTGTGGTTTGAATGCCACTGGTCCATTTTAAAACTGTGGGGCCCACTGTTTAATTCAAATTTTCCCCTGGGAATTTAATTCCAGATTTGGCTCTAACTTAGAAAATCCATATCTCTCTGTAGCTTGCTCCAAAAATCTTCAAACAAATTTGGTTTGAAAACTCTTGATCTATAGTTGCTGTTAGTACCAATTAGGTTTAGTTAAACTTACTTTTAAATTCTGTGGAAAACAATCTTTACAAATAAAAATACAATTTTTCCAGATGAACTTCCCACTGGAAAAAATCCCCAAAATTCACATAAAATACATTGTCCTATTCTTGATTACCAAGAAAAGTTTGGGAGCCATTGCACCTGTATAACCCTCTGTATAATTCAATTACTCTTTTTTGTGTCATTGAATTATTACAGATGTTCAGTTGCTTTATTATGTCCCAAATTTGGACTGAACCTTCCTTTAGTCATAAACTAGTTCCTGTAAAAATTTGGGATTTAATTGACTTTGTCTCCTGGTCCTAATTCATTTGCCAACTGAATGTTAATTGAAAAGCTAAAATTCAGTTATAAAATAATTCCAGAAAATTTTTCCAACTTTGAAATTCAATATCTCCTTCACCAAGGCTTACAAATTTATGAAACCAATTTTGCTAGAACCAGGCCAACATCCTCTATCATGATCATCAACTAAAGTTATGTTCAAGCTACAGTTTCTCCTCTAAAATTCTTGGAAATTTATTGCTTACCATAATTTTTGAGACAACAAACTACTTTGATCATCTCTTGTTCTTTGCAAGAGTATTCCTTGTAGTCCCTAACATCTACCATAAAAATCCCAAAGCCAAAGAAGATCATTTACTCACTATAACCATAGTTAGAAGCTTATGAACTATATTTACATTATAATTTACTAGCATTCATATATGCATGTCGTGTAGTGATCGATATTGACGAGGAGTGTCGCTTGGGGGAGAAGGCCAGGTTGTCAAATTGAAGTCCTTGGTGGAGTCTTCAGAGAAGGACCACTAACAATTGACATTTAATTGAGTCGCAAACTAAGGCAAGCCCCGATCTGCATTTAAGAGATTTTCAAAGTTTTCCAGTTTTATTCACTTATGTATTCAGTTGATATTGTGCATTATGTATAAGGTGTTTGATACTCCACTTGCATATCCACAAATCCTATGGGAGGGTTGGAAAGGTTTACAGCTTGACGTGTAGAACTGCCAATACTGATGTTGTAGATATACCGATAGAAGTCGAGTTGTTGGAATCTACTCGTGAGATAGGAATAACAGTTCATATGATGGTGAAAGATGAAAGAATGGCTTATGAAATGAAAACGAGACCGGGCAGGGGAAATAGGAGTCGACGAGATGGTGTCTTGGGTGCATAGCCCTGCCTGTGTCGCTTGAGGATCGTGCCGTATGCGGCACCGTTGGGCAAGCTTGAACTGTACCGGTTGCATAATGGGATATGGGCCCAATAAACTGATGTAACTCCAGACTGTAGTGTGGAGACTCCTCGGTTGTCCTTGAATGGAGATGTGAAGGCATAAAGGTGTAAATATTCTAGCGGGCAACTTCGACGTGACCGTGTAGGGGACCTTTTGCTCAGGATGAAGAGGTTTGTCGACATTGGGGTCTTGGGTGAAAGGTGGCCACGTATGACACAGAGAGGAGAGCACGTATGTGTCTCCCACGCGGGTGTGCGTGTCGTGCAGTCCGGGTGTGTCCTGATTGCAATCACCATCCCTCGCGGTTATTTGAGTACCACTTGTCCGTCGCTGTCATGACGTAGTAATTACTAAAGAAGCCATAAGAATATGATGTATTGAATTATAATTGCTTTGCAACCTTGTGTGGCTTAGAGATAGCAAAATTTAAAGTTTACAGTTTCCCCATGCTTTAGCTATAATAGCATTATATGCTTTGGGCATGTCATATCATTGGCAAAGCGTTTCTTGTTTGATTGTGGAGTCTATGATGTGCCATGCTTGAAGAATGTAATTTGCTACTTAAAACATGATTATAAGGATCCACTTGTAGGCGAGTCTATTTGTGCTATTCCATACCTATGATTAGACTTTACCTTGCATATGTCTAGTGAGACGGGTCAGTCTTGTTGGGCCTTATGCTCACGTTTGCACTTAATGAGTTTTTGCAGGTTATACCGTTGATGAAGGGCCTAACGACGATGCCTTACCCTTTCGGGTTCACGGCTGAATAATATCCCTGCACGTCGCAAATATCTGTGAGTGATGCTATTGTAAAGCGTCCGAGGGCATGGACAGCTTTACTCATGCATAGCTAGTGCTGAGAGTGTAGTATGATGTGTAGACTTCTTTCCTACGTTATAAATTGTAAAATTTCCGCTGTGTTTATAAATCAAAGACTTAGTATTGTATTTTATTCTCGTTCTTTTCTTGTATATTGTTGGGTGTCGCATCGCACGACACCACCCAATGAGATCCTTGGATGTCGGGATTCCGGTCCCCACAAGCATTTCTGTAACACCCTGGCCACTACGGGCCTAGCGGTCGTTACTTCTGGCAGCTCTCTAGGATCACAGACTAGCCCCACAAACCAACACTAGTCTTTTCTACGCATTTTGTCCTCACTCGTGCACACCCGAGAAGACTTCCCGGTCGGTCACCATCCGTAAATTGCTCCAGGCCAAGCACGCTTAACCTCAGAGTTCTTTGCTAGTGGGCTTCTGGAAAAGAAGGTATACCTTGTTGGTTTGAGTATTCTAGCAATCCTATTAAGCCTTGAGTCAGGATTTCACAATCCACCCCCCTTAGAAGACCAACGTCCTCGTCGGTCCACTCCCAAGCCAGGAATGTCCCCTCTTGGCCACGTCCATACGTTCAGTACTGGCATATGTACCATATTGTGTCCCTCGTAGAGGACCCACACGTCATGCGTACGTACCCACGTCCCTGACCCATACGCACCCGTGAAACCACGAGGGTCAGCTCTGATACCATTCTGTAACACCCTAGCCACTACGGGCCTAGCGGTCATTACTTCTGGTAGCTCTCTAGGATCACAGACTAGCCCCACAGACCAACACTAGTCTTTTCTGCGCATTTTGTCCTCACTCGTGCACACCCGGGAAGACTTCCCGGTCGGTCACCCATCCGTAAATTGCTCCAAGACAAGCACGCTTAACCTCAGAGTTCTTTGCTGGTGGGCTTCCGGAAAATAAGGTATACCTTGTTGGTATGAGTATTCTAGCAATCCTATTAAGCCTTGATCCAGGATGTCACAATCACCCTTGTAATCAAGTAGGCTATGAGGATTTCAAGGAATTTAAGTTCAACTAGCCTACCATGAAGTACCTTGTCCATGGCCAAGTAAGAAATCAAGACAACATTTACACGAAGCTCTTGGCCAATGACAAGAATCTTAAAGAGCATTCATGATCCAATATATCCCACAATCACTTGTTGGGATTCCTACCCTTCGACCAAGCCCATGCAACCTACGGAAAGTGACATTGTGGATGAAGCGTTTCTTGTTTCATTGTGGAGTCTACATGTCATCATTCCCAAGGAAGCTTTTGATCCATGATCAAGGTATGGGTTGACCTTAATGAATATCAAGAAGGTCGAAGCGACACCCCTAAAAGAAGTACAAGCCTCGCCATGCTCATGAGAGAATATCTTCAAGAGGGAAAAGTCGTCACTACATCAACAAGTCTTCATCAAGATGATGGAGAGGCTCGGGCCACCATGTGGCCCACATGTCCAAATGACAAGCCAAATGAGATTTGGTATGACAAGCAAAAGAAGTTGTCCACATCTTCAACTCCGGGGTTGGACAACAAATCGTCGCACTAAACAGGACGAAGGTAAGTCCCACTCATCGAATTTTCAAAATTCGGTGAGTCCTTGCAAATAGGTTAATTGTTAGTTATCACATATTTGATTTTCCAAATTGCATATTTGAATTTCCCATCAAATCTTGCATTTGCATTTAGCATGTTTGAATTTTCACACTTGCATATTGGAAAGTAAAATTTCCAAGCTTCCTAAAACTAAAATTTTGAATTAAGAAATAAATTTATTTGGATATGAACCTTGCGCATAACCACTTGAATTCATCTACCTAATTCAAACAAAAAATATTTCCCCTAATATTCATTGCATTTACAAGTTGTTTCATGTTGGGAAAAACAATTTGGCAAAGGGTACAACATGCTTTTGAGCTAACGTAACCCGTTTTCGAGTTGTTTTGTTTGTTCTTGATTTTAGTGCAGCCAAGATAAAATTTGTAAATAGGTGTGAAGGCCCCATCAAGCGCATATCCCTCCATCGATCTCATTTTAAGTTCATGGTGGAGGAATGCTCAAGATGGTGGCCCAATGGAGGAGAAAGATGAAGCCCATTCAACTCCAACCTCAACTTGACATTGAACATGAAGGCTTCACCAAAATTCATGGTCGTGAGTTCCTCACACATCGACCTTCAACCAAGACTGCTCTTCAATTGAGGTACAAGTTTAAAATTTTTCGTCGTTGAATTGCATTAGGATAGAATGATTTTTGCTTACATTGGTAAAGAAGGTTTACACCTTCTCATCATTCAATTCTTATGCATCCTCACGAGAGTAGTGTTGACATTACTCTTTTTTATTCATCAAAAAGGAATGTCACATTACTTGGAAATAAATTTAAACAAGTACCTACAATTTCATAAGCATTGCTAAAATTGACTTAGACATTTTCTGCCTAGGTAATGCTTATGGAATGACTTAATGGTTGAATTGGTATGTAGCAACCTAGGAATTGTGTAATTTTGATTTGAAACTCATTCATGCATGGATCACTAAATTTCAAATTCCTAGGCAAGAAAATTAAAAATGTTCCGGGGGATGAAATTGAGAATCTTGCTTGCCATGACCTAAATGATAAACATTTGCTCTTTTGTAAAAAGCTATGATGGTTAGAAATTTTACAAGATGAAGGGATCCATATAGTGTATTTATATCACTTGCATTGCTATGAGTAGGAGCTTTAGAAAAATGTGCTAATTAATTTCTCCATAAATCCCCCCTCCTATCTATGATTCATACATTATTCATGAATACACTTGAAATTGGACCCAATGCATCTTTGTTATTGTTCTTCCCCGTGCTTACAAATGGGGAATTCGGTTACCTAACCCGAAAATTCATTTGTACAAGTATCGGGAGACTAACCATCCCTCTCTATTATACAGAGAAAGTGTGCAAGAGTAAAATAACTATGCAGGCATTCAAAGATCCGATTGTTGGAAACCCTATGAGGATTCTATTTCAATATCTCTTGGCCAAGGAGTAAATGAGGATGGTTGCTACCTATCGGAAATTAAGCCATAAGGTCAACCATAAATATACAAGGCCGGAGATTTGACATGGAAACCCTCCATGAACAACCAGTGGGCTGCTACGAATACAAGGGAGAATTATGCTCTCAACTATTCTAAGTACTCATTCAAGCTTAAGGCAGCTTCCACCATCATTGGGTGTATGTTATTCCTTTGTGGCTGAAAGCTATGATGCACCTTAACCAAGGAATGACAAGATCACATCCAATGAATATTCGGTGCAAGTTGTTCCTATGTGGCCAAGCAGTATTTTATACCTTAGCCAAGGAACAATGGATCACACTCAACCCATGTTGAGTGCACGTCATCCCTTTTTGGTTATAGATATGTTGTACCTTAGCTAAGGAATAACGAACCGTACTCAACACATGTTGGGTACATGTCACTCCTTTGTGGCTAAAGGTTATCATTACCTTAGCACAGGAATGACGGATCACACCCAATGCATTAGGGGTACAAGTTATTTCTTTATGGCAAGAAGGTATGATACACCTTAGCCAAAGAATGACGGAACACACTCAACCATGTTGAGTGCACGTTATCCCTTTGTGTGAAGGGTTATCACTACCTTAGCCAAGGAATAACAAGGTAAATCCAACCTATGGAAACCTTGAGGTGTGGAAGAGCAACATCGACTACACTCTCCTCGACCACACTCATGGAATCCATGGAAGGCAACCCAATATCGACACTCAACCCTTCAATGTCAAAGCCATGCTGCAACAAGGTTAGGCCAACCCCATGGCCTACATCCGTTGTTAGGATTTCAGACCCTATCGAGGACCTTGACCAAGAACGACCTTGGGGAGGACCCCAACTTGAAGTAACTTGTATCACACCCTTGCATATTTATTTTTCATTCACCCATCATCCACCTTGCATATAAAAAAACTTAAAAAATTACAGTAGATTTGCTTTCAAAATAAAATAAAAAGATGTGTGGTAAGAATGGTTTGGAATTCACATAGATGAAAAGATGAATAGTTGTTTTGTTTTAATTTTCCTAAGTCCCTAGTTTACAACTTAATACTCTCCAAACTATTGCTTTCATTGGCTAGAATTACTTTTGGATTCACTTAGAAATTGTGGGTAGCAAAAGCTTAATCCATTCTAATTTGTTGTGGGATATGATATAGTGATAGGGCTGCTATTCTTAGTTTGAAAGTGAAACTTAGATTTCTAGAGAAATTCTAAAAAGATTTAAGTTATCCTCATTTGATTGGAAATACCCAACAAAGTCATATGATACATTACATTGATAGACCTTATGCATATGCTATTTGTCTTCAAATTGAGCTTTGTCAAACTAGTATAGACCTATGTGAGATTTCATTCATTACTTTTTGAATTGAAGACTTCACTTGCACATGTTGTACTTCTACACTAGAAGTAAGCAAAATCCCATTATACCATCATTCCACAATAAAAAGAGAAACTCCATACCATGCATGCTTAGTACTCTCTCCTAATTTATTGCATAAAAAGTGAGTAGAAGACATGGCTACAAGAAAAAAAAAAGAGAAAATGCATGCTTAAATCAGAAGCATGAGAAAAAAAAAGAAAAAAAAAAGAAAAAAATAAAAAAAGTAGCCATGTTTCATCCCTGCAAAATAAGAGAGTCTAAATACATTGGAGTCATCTCAAATATCCACAACCACCTCCATTCCATCACACATGCACAAGTCTTAAATCAAATAGTTTTGAATTGATTTCTCCTAAAGCTTGCTTTTTTGACTTAGCAATATTATGTGTTGCAAATATGCCTACTATATTCCCTACCAAGCTCCACATACAAACCTTATTTAGTGATAGGATGAATTTAGGCAAAATGCCTTGGTGAGGACATATTTCCGCTACACATAAAGGAGGGACTGCGAGAATCAAATTGAGGTACTTATAATCTAAATTGAACTCTCTAGAATTTTAGTGGAACTTGATTTCAAGGGTATGTGTGCTCCATTTGCTGTTCTATCTTTCAACCACCCATCAATTGGAGATGGCATAAGCTCCATAATGACTTAAGATTGGTGAAGTATCGTGCCAATTTTTGCAATACTAGGTAGATTATTTTGTTGTGCACATGGTACTTGTGAAAAATAGAACATTGTAGCAACTCCTGATCATCAACCTAAAGTCTTGACTTTGCTCGGGACGAGCAAAGGATAAGCTTGGGTGAGTTTGTTGACGGCTATTATACACCAATTTCAACCATCAATATAACTCAATTATGTGAAGGAATTGTCATTTCTTGCACAAATCACCTTTCTATTTAACCTATTTCCACTTGTCCTTGGTGAAAGTAGTGAATGCAGGTATTCTATGCAGAAATGAAGTGAAACAAGGGGATGGATCCTACAAAATATCATCCCAACCAATCAAGCATCGACACATGGCAACACATGGATCAAATGGCCCACAAACAGAAGTATCTGAGGCCATCAAATGGTGTAGCACCCATATCAAGGGATGGGACCCACCTAGAAGTCACCCCAAGAAAGCACAGACCGTTTGGAGGACATACCAAGTCGGTCGACCCCCCTAGTCAGCCGACCTGGTCTTTCCTCCAAACTCGGTAAGCTTCCACGTGTTGGCTCCTCCCGGCTTGAAGAAGTCAGTGGTAACTTATTCGCACGCTTTTGGTGGCAGGAACCAACCCTTCTCCAATCTATAAATAGGACCCCTCACCCCTCACTTCAACACACACCACTTAAGCATTCATTCTCTTGTATACATTAGTTCTCTAAGTCCTTAGTGGAGGCTAGGCTGTAGAGAGGAGCCTCTAGTCCCAAGTCCAAATTGGGAAAGGTATAGCTCATGTATCTTTTCTTGTATTTCTGACTTTATGCATTATAATAGTATTATTAGTCTGTCTTATTTATATAATTGGGCAAAGCGTTTCTTTTTTGATTGTGGAGTCCATGTATGTGCTAGGTGTGGATGTTGTTATGATCTAGACATAATGCCTTTATCATTTTATCATAAACATCATACACCTTCACTATAGTCTAATTAGGTAATAATATGTTATGTTAATATGAATATGTTAGTGGTTGGATCCAACATTGGTTCAACGATGTTTAGGTTAGTCATTGCCTTAGGATGAATATTACGTTGCAACTCTTAAGGTATTTACTTAGCATGCAAGCATGGTGCTTGGATAGTTAAGTAGCGTTGGATGCATCGTAGTCCACGGGTTGTAGAGGTAGGCCGTAGGTGGTGATAGCCCTATCCGCATGTTGTAATCCTCCACGTTTGGCTACGACGTAGGCTCTTGGCGGGAGTCGCCTGGCAGACCAGGGTAAGTCCGTGCCCAATATGTTGGACCACTAGCCCTAGTATTCACCATTAGCATATTCATGTATACTTTATTAGGCTATTTATATGAGTAATTAGAGCACAATAGGAGTAGCTCCATCTCATAGTCTAACCCTTGCTAGGACAACCTTACCCTTAGAGTAGATTGCTTAGGTGTGTGTCACACTACCCATATTATCATCTTACCATTGTTCTGATAAACACTTAGTACCCTATACCTTAATCATAAGAATAGTGTTTACTTTACTTCATCGCCTTCCCTTGGGATAAATATGATACCCTTGGTAATACTCCTAGGTGAAATGCTACACGATAGTTTCCGTGCGCTTGCGGACCTCATCTCTTTCGAGAGATTATCTATGATGTAAGAAATGTCAACAATCCTCAAGCAGACACTTATCATAGCTCCAGTCATGAAACCCCCTAATTGGACTCAGCCATTCGAAATCATATATGATGCTAGTGATTATGCCGTTAGTGCAGTCCTTGGCCAAACCATGAATAAGAAGCATCATGCAATAGCCTACGCTAGCAAGACTCTAACAGGAGCTCAGCTTAATTATGCCACAACTGAAAAGGAGCTCCTAGCAGTTGTCTTTGCTATCGATATGTTTAGATCATACTTTGTGGGAGCAAAAATCATAGTCTACACAGACCATGCTGCTTTGAAATATTTGCTCACCAAGACTAGGCTAATCCGATGGATTCTCCTACTCCAAGAGTTTGACTTGGAGATAAGATATAAAAAGGGAGTAGAGAATTATGTCGCTGATCATCTCTCACACATGAAAATCCCAAATACACTTGACATACCTATCAATGATTTCCTACATGATGATATGTTGCTCAAGTTGACCGACTCTAACCATTGGTATGCGGACATCGTAAACTTCATTGTTATGGGGTATGTATCACCAAGGCAAGATAAGAAGAAGCTCATTTTTGAGAGTCGGAGTCACCTGTGGGATGATCTATACCACTATTGGGTATGTTATGATGGGTTACTTAGAAGGTGTGTGCCAGCAATCAAAGGAACCAAAATCATCGAAAGATGCCATGCGGCCCCCTATGGACAGCACTACGGTGTTTACCGTACTCAGGAAAAGATCTGGCAAAGCGGATTCCTTTGTCCCTCAATGTATGAGGATACAAAGGAATTCGTCCGAAGATGCCGGGAGTGCCAAAATCATGGAGGAATCACTGCTCGCAATGTGATGCCCCTCACATACAATCTCCAAGTAGAATTATTTGATGTGTGGGGGATCGACTACATGGGACCTTTCCCAAAGTCCTATGATTGCGAGTATAATCTCGTGGCCATAGATTATGAGTCCAAATGGGTAGAAGCATTGCCATGCAAACATGCTGATGCCAAGATTGCTCGGAAAATGTTGCATGAAATGACTTTCCCTAGTATGGAACTCCCTGAATGGTCATAAGTGATGGAGGGTCTCTCATTTTATTGATAAAACCTTCCAAAACTTTTAGAGGAAGCTTGGGGTTAGGCATAACATTGCTACTCCGTACCATCCCCAAACAAGCGGCCAAGCGGAAACTTCAAACAAACAAATCAAGAATATTTTGTAAAAGACCGTCTTTGGGATGGGGAATGGGTAGAAGAACAAACTACCCGATGAATTTTGGGTGTACCGTACCGCCAATAAGACACCCATTAGGATGTCACCTTTCCAAATTGTCTACGGGAAAACTTTTCATTTACCCATAGAGTCGGAACATAGAGCGTATTGGGCTATCAAGAAGTGGAACATGGATCTCCATCAAGCTTGAAGGTTGCGCAAAATGCAAATTTCTGAACTAGAAGAATGGAGGGATAAGGCGTACCATAGTGCCAAGATCTATAAAAAAATCCAAAAGGTGGCATGATAAAAGAATTACGCCTAAGGAGTTCAAGCCTGGAGATAAAGTCCTACTTTTCAACTCTAGAGTCAAACTTTTTGGACATGTGAAACTAAAAAGCAAATGGGAAGGACCTTATACTGTGGTAGACACTCCATATCAAGGAGCAATTACACTCGAAAATGATGAAGGTCATCTATTCAAAGTAAATGTGCATCGTCTCAAGATATTAGAAGAAAATTTGGACAAAGAGGAAGATGTAGCCAATTTGATTGACTTTAACGCCTATCCTTGAAGTTTGGTTAAATTTTCCATGTCCACTAAAGCAAACTCCAACCCTAACCATTCCTTTCCAATCATCCCACTATCCCCATTTGGCTAAGTAGGAGAGAAGTAAAATGTAGAATTTCATAAATACTTTCCTACCTGGGACTTAGGCGCTTATTTTGACATCATATGATTTGTCTTTGTCAAATAAATTGCGACTCACCGGTGTAGGTAAGGCAGGTAGAGTCTTTCACTTTTCAATATTTTCGTGTCAAATAAAGACAGGTACAAGAACAAGTGCGATGGAGGTCCCACAGGCCTCCCAAAGTGCAACATGCCCAGACCATTATGAAAGAACAATTCAGGGCATCGCATGAAGGACCACAAGAAGATTCGACCAGGCCATGATGACTTGGCCCACCCTTCTTCATTAAGGCGATGGTTTGCACTCTCTCACCTCTTATCTTTCTATACCTTATTTTTGAGTTGAATTTGTTTATGCATGATAATATCATTGAAAGTCAACTCATTGGAAACTAAAATTGCGCAATTTCATATATCATATTTTTCTAGAGAATTGAATATGTCTGCACCTCATTTAAATTTCATTACCATGTTCTTGAACCACATATTAATTTAGGAAAAAACATGTCATCTAAGTATTTGATTGATATGATATGGTAAATGAGTGAAACTTGGAAACTATCCATGCTGGAATTGAATTTTGGTATTGCAATTTTTGAAGTCATCATATTTTTTCCATCCTCTCTCATTGGAATTTAAATGCCCACCAAGGCCATATGATACAAATATTGAAAACCACATGCATATGCCACTTTGCATTTTTCATTGAACTTTGTCACACTCTTGACCCTTTGGAGTGACTTTCATGAAATATTTGATTAGGAATTTCTTGTACACTCCACCATATTCCGTGATTTTCACACATCAACCATCAAAAGATACTCCATGCAATTTCTGCAAAAGCCTCTCTCAATAAAAAAGATGCACAAAAGGAGTAGAAGCCATGGCTATATGAGCTCTCAAAAAATCAAAAAAAAGAGAGAAAAGGGAAAAAAAGAAGAAAAGAAAAGAGAGAGAGCCAATAAGTAGCCACGCTCCATCCTTGCACAAAAAAATAGAGAGTGATCAGTTGGGAGTCATCACCACCATTCATCATCCACCATCCATAATAAGTGCACAAGAATTTCTTTAGTTATTTGTTTTTGTTGCATGGTCTTCTCATGTCGATCTCCTTTTTGACTAAGTAATATATGAATTCCAGGTGAGCCACTTTTTATCCCTACCAAGCTCCACAAAAAGCCATATTTAGTAGTAAGAAAAGAAGTGGCAACTCATGCCAAGGTGAAACACATTGAGAGACGAGAGCATTCTTTTGATGAGTGTGGCAATATCTTTTTGACTTGTGAAAATATAGCAATTTCCAAGTTTATTTTAGTAGGAGTCAAGGTGAACTACGTTCAAGTCGTTCCATCTCTCAAACACCCAAGATGATGTGATAGCCACATACACATCAAGGTTCTTGAACAAAGGTATGTTTGAAATGTTTTATATACATATTTCATAGTTGTTTCTGAATTATGATATCACTTAGTTCTTCTTGCCTTCACTCGAGGACGAGCAAGGACTAAGTGTCGGGGATTTTGTTGATGGTCCTTAAATGCCAAACCTGGCCGTCAATTCCATGCATAAAGGATATGAATTGGACAACCAACATAGTGGTAGGAGTTATTTACTAACTGTTGTCACAAGTGTTGGTGTACTTTTGTATACAGGTGAATTAGGCCCATAATTAAAGGGAATTGCAAGGGGCAATCCAAAAAAAAACTTTCCAACCAATCAGGCGCAAACATGAGGATTCATGGGCCCACTCAGGGAGGAAACTGACTAAAAGTGACAGGAATCACTTGTACCCATGATGGGGCCCAACAAAACAGCCTCCAAGAGGAAAAACGCGGCGTTTTGGCCCACCAGAAAGTTGGTCGATCACCCAGGTCGCCCGACTTGGTATACCTGCCAAACACGATCAACCACCACATGTTAGCTCCTCACGGCTTGGAGATCACTATTGTTACTGATTCCCACGCATATTCTGTCGCCAAACCGACCTTTGGAGGGTATAAATAGGGGGTAGGGGGCTCCCTCACTTGACACACAAAAACCTTGAGTCTAGTACTCCACTCCAAAAGTGTAGCCCTACCAAATACTTAGAAAATAGGGAGAGACTGAGACAGAGGAGGAGGAGGAGGAGGAGGAGGAGGAGGAGGAGGAGGAGGAGGAGGAGGAGGCTCCGGCTTGTCGGGCTTCTTCCACTTAAGGATAGGGTTTGGGCTTGAGGAACCCTCTCCACCCTTGTACATCGACAGTTCTTTCCATCTCAAGTAAGGTACATGATTTCCATTTGAGTTCATTTATTTAATTCAAGCAAGTTAGTTCCTTAGTTGCTTGTTCATTCATTGATTTATTCAATTAGAGGCCTTGGTCTTTGCTAGAGAGGTTAGGGAAGTAATCGATGGCGTAGGTGTGGTGTCTAGGCTTGACGTTACTTTTGATTATCTCGTAGTCCATGGGTTGTAGTGGTAGGCGGTAGGTGGTGACAGCCCTATCCGTCCATTGTAATCCTCACGTTCGACTATGACATAGGCTCTTGGCTGGAGTCTCCTGGCAGACCAGGGTAAGCCCGTGCCCAATACAAGCTGTTATTGATCGACTTGCTTTGAATTAGAAACCCTTCTCTTAAGAAATCCACTCTATCCCTTGTCTACCACCAAGCTTTGTGTCCTTGGGTAAATCAATTAGAAGATTAGCACACACGTTCCTTGGATTTGATACCCTTGAGAATGCTCTTTAAGGGGAAGTGCTACAGCGGTTTTGAAAGTGCATCTAGGAATCCCTTGTGGGTTTTGGTTGATTTATGACAAGCAAATGAGATCCTAACCACATTGTTGAGATAAGCACATGTTCTAATGAAAGAATGAACAAAGCGCCAAAAAGAAAGGAGAATGAGGAGCAATGCGGAAAAGAGCTCAAGAACCAAGTGTAGTAGATCATTGTGCATGGAGTGTGTTAAGGAAACACACCCCGAGAGATCAAGCACAAATAATCTCACACATTGCACAAAATTATACTGGACCGGACTAGTCCGACTGACCCCGGACTAGTCTGATATCTTTCTGTACCAAATCGGACAAGTCCTCACAATGCGTACTTGTCCACAAAGTCCAGTTTTCACTGATCGGGCTAGTTCGATATCACCACGGACTAGTCCGATATCTCTCAGACTAGAATCAGACTAGTCGTCCCCAGTGCGGACTAGTCCCCCCAAACACTTCACAAGTTGCACGAAATCGTACAAGTCCGATAACACCACGGACTAGTCTGATATCTTTTTGATGTCAATCGGACAAGTCCGATGTTAGCACGGACTAGTCTGAAATCCCTCTAACCTAAATCGGACAAGTCCTCCAAGTGCGGACTTGTTCCCCAAATTCACTAAGGGATTCACCTATTCGGACAAGTCCGATATTCATCGAACTAGTCCGAAGATTTCCAGAACCAAATCAGACTAGTCCGCTTTCACTTCGGACAAGTCCGATATTTCGGGACACTTAGGGTTTCCTACACGCAGCACACCGAACTAGTCCGGTGTCCACCACGGACTAGTCCGATCTTTCTAAACCCTAATGGTAACTTTTGGGAACCCCATATAAATAGGTGTGCACGACCAAACTTTCACATCTCTCGACACCCTGCGCCGTCACACCCTCCAAGAGCCTAGAAAACTCATCTCTCCACGCAATACAACGCAAGAAAGATTAATCCTTTGAGGATACACTTTGGATCCGAGGAGAAACACGGTTCTTCACTCATTGAGCTCTTGGTTTGATTCCCTAACACACTTCTGTGGTTTTTATTGTAATCTTAAGAGTGTGTTTTTGGTGGTGTTCATCTTGTAATCTTGGGGAGCCCTCAACTTCTGAGAAGGCCCCTTGAATTCGGTTATTTGCCCTTTTTTATTAGTGAAAAGTATTGGCCTCCGTGGTGATCCGACGAGGGTAGGGTTGGAGAAGACCCGGTCCTTTCTTGGACTCCTCAACGTGGATGTAGGTTGCCTTTGTGGGAACTGAACCACAGGATAAAGAGCTTGTGTTCTTACTTTGTGCATATTGTTCTTACTCTTCATATCTATCTAGGGTTTCAATCAATCTTGTTTACATTACGTTGAAACATTGAATATAAGATTAACTTGTGCTACATCCTAGTTCATAGTAGTGTTACACTCCAATTACAAATACATTTCTGCTGCATATAGTCTAGGATCGAGATAATCGATCAAACTTGATCAATCTAGTCCGCACGCACCGAACTAGTCCGCACTCTACCAGACTAGTCCGATATCTCGGGATTCGATCAGTTTGTTAAGTGTTGCAGGTTCCAACTAAAATTCAAAAAGTCCTATTCACTCCTCCTCTAGGCCACATTCAATTGATATCAGAGCCGAACTCTTCAAAGGAGACTAGTCACTCGAAGAGAACATGTCGGACATGAAGGACGTACACAAGAGCATCAACCAAGAGAAGGTTGAAGAAGAAAAGACCCAAAAATTGGAGAGGCTCCTCGAGGCCATTCAAGACTTCGAGGATGACGATGAGGACACGCTGGAACTCAAGGCGCTCCTAAGGAAGAAAACCCTCTCCAAGGGAAAAGTGAAGATCGACGACGAGAAGAAGAAGAAGGGGAGTAGTCACACTGACTACTCCCGATATCCTTTCAACTACGATCGTCTTAATTCTAGCAATAATCACTACCTATCTATTCCACTTGGAAAAGCCCCACACTTTGATGGCAATGACTAGTCAATGTGGAGGCAGAACATGAAAATGCACTTGATTTCTCTCAATCCGAGTTTGTGGCATATTGTATGTACAGGAATAGATATCACGGACGACGATGAGGAGCTTACACTAAGCCAAGAGCAAGCAATTCATCAGAATTCTCAAGTCGCAGCAGTCATCACTTCATCGCACACCTGGGACGAGTTCACCAAAGTAGACGGACTCGAGATGGCAAAGGAAATCTTGGACACTTTGCAAACTACACATGAGGCGATCGTCATGTGTGAGAGGCAAAGATCGAAATGATTGAAGGTGAATTGGGAAGATTCGCCATCGAAGAAGATGAGTAGCCACAAGTCATGTAGAACCGGCTAAAGACGCTCATCAACAAGGTTCGAGCATACAGAAGCAAGAAGTGGAACGACCACGAGATGGTGAAGCTCATTCTTAGAGCTTTCATGCCTCAGAATGTCACCTTGTGCTCGATGATCAGAGAAATCCCCGGGTACAAGAAAATGACCCTAGATGAGTTGCTTGGGAAGATCATCAATTTCGAGATGATGGAAAAGCAAGGGAAGCATGTCAAGGAGATTGCCGACCTCACCTCGACAAAGAAGAAAGGGGTCGCATTGAAGTCCACATGCAAGCCCTTGTCAAGAGAAGCTCGAGAAGCTCAACTAGAAGAAGACGGTGATGATGGGAGCAGCGACTTGGATGAAGATTACATTATACTATTCATGAAGAAATTCAAAAGAATGATGAAGAAAAGACAAGGAGCTAAATCAAGTGAAGGGAAGTACAAGGAAAAATCAAGACCAAAGTTGAGGCAGGCATGCTATAACTGTGGTGAGTATGACCACTTTATAGTTGATTGCCCATATGAAGAAAACAAGAAGAAGACCAAGGAAACAAAGCCTCAACCCAAGAAATTATTCAAGAAGAAGAAGCAAGCTGAACAAGCGCATCTAGGAAAGGAGTGGGACACAAATGATGAGTCCTCATCCAAAGAAGAAGAGGAGATGGCTAGCATAGCCATCGAGAAGACATCCAAGAAGTCCACTCTCTTCCCCACTCTCGGCGCATGGAAGGGGAATGGCACTTGCCTCATGGCAAAGGAAGGTAAACGAGAGGTAACAACCAAATCCTCTTCCTTGCATTCATATTCTAGTGATAGTGAAATTGCTAGTGATAATGAAGATATGATCCTTGGCTTAGATAAGAAAATAGCTGCAAAAATGAAATTTCTACTTGATCAGCTTGTTGAGAATGAAAAGTTGATAAACCATCAAGAAAATATGATTATCTCCCAAAAGGAGGAATATCTTGAACTTGACAAGCTTCTTGAACTTGAAAAGGAGCAAAGCAAGTCAATAGAGCTTGAGTTAGTTTCAAGCAAGGAAGCTTGCTTGGAGTTAAGGGACTCAAATGCTACAACCAAGGACGAACTTGCTAACCTAATCAAGGTTAACAAGATACTTGAGGTACAAGCTGAGTCACTCAAGCAAAGTGACCCCTCATCCTCTTCAAGCTCGCCTTCTCAACCCCTTAAAACTGAAACTGCTTCTACTTGTGCATGTGGTAAAGTTGACACTAGCTTGAAAGACAAGTCAACCTCTACCAAGGATAAGCACCCTGTCCAAAGTGGCATATTTGACAAGGAGAAGGTCAAATATGCACGTAGTGCATACTTGGCCACAAGACCTCCTAATGTCAAATATGACATTGGGTATTCCTATGGTGAAAATCAAACTGCTAGAAGTCATAAGAATAACAAGGAGAGCATTGTCTTTGTGAAGGGAAATTACTATCAAGCTAGGAAGTCCAACAAAATCAACACACAGGAACACCGGACTAGTCCGGCACCGGCACGGACAACTCCGGACCACCGGACAAGTCCGGTGACCCGGACTAGTTCTATTTATAGACAACAACAGTTGCTATTTAGAACCTTTGATGCATCTTATGTTTTAATGAGAAGTAATTTTGGTAAAATTTATGATCATTATGTTGGGCCACGCCATGGGAACACCAAGTCTCATGTGTGGGTGCCCAAATCTCTTGTAACTAACCTCCAAGGACCCAAGCAAGCTTGGGTACATAAAACCAAGGCTTGATTTGTTGTTGTAGGCCTATTCCTCTGGTGGATCTAAATGGGTGCTAGACAGTGGTTGCACCAACCATATGACCGGAGAAAGAAGGATGTTCCTTGAGTATGAAGAAAATGAGGATCCAAGCGAGGGCATCTATTTTGGAGACAATAGTCAAGGAAAGGTGCTCGATACAGGTAAAATTGCAATATCATCTCAACATACTCTTTCTCATGTGTTATATGTTGATTCCTTAGATTATAACCTGTTTTCCATATCTCAATTATGTGACAAAGTTTAAAACTGCTTGTTCACTAATGATGGTTTGACCGTATCTAGAAGGGGTGATGGTTCCATTGCATTCAAGGGTAATGTTAAAGGTAAAGCTTTACCTCATTGACTTCAACAAAGATAAAGCCGAACTTGACACATGCTTGATTGCAAAGACCAACATGGGTTGGCTGTGGCATAGACGGCTAGCGCATGTTGGTATGAGGAATCTTCAAAAACTCCTCAAGGGCGATCACATCCGAGGTTTGAAGGATGTTGTGTTTGAGAAAGACAGGCCTTGTAGCGCGTGCCAAGCCAGGAAGCAAGTTGGAGCACCTCACCCTGAGAAGAACGGCATGACTACAACAAGGCCGCTCGAGCTACTTCACATGGACCTATTCAGTCCAATTGCTTACATGAGCATCGGCGGTAACAAATATGGGTTAGTAGTTGTAGATGATTTTTCTCGCTTCACTTGGGTTTTCTTTTTACATGATAAGACAGAAACACAAGGAACACTCAAGAAGTTCTTCAAGCGAGCCCAAAATGTGTTCTCTTTGAAGATCAAGAACATACGAAGCGATAATGGCACAGAGTTCAAGAACACTCAAGTTGAGGAGTACCTAGATGAAGAAGGGATAAAGCATGAGTTTTTAGCACCTTACTCCCCTCAATAAAATGGAGTTGGCGAAAGGAAGAACCAAACCCTCATAGAGATGGCGAGAACAATGCTCGATGAATACAAGACCTCCGATCGGTTTTTGGCGGAAGCGGTTAACACCGCTTGCCACGCCATAAACCGACTCTACCTTCATCAACTACTCAAGAAGACATCATATGAGCTACTCACCGGAGCAGGTTGATCCATGTGTGCTAGAAAGAGAAGAAGCTCCTTGCCAAGCACTGATAAGAATGGCATTGGGCGAAGTTCGACCAAAAGAACCACCTCTACATATGCATGAGGAAGATGAACCACAAGAGGAGGCCAATGATCAAGGGGGAGCTTTCATACAAGATCAACCTCAAGAAGACGAAATTGATCAACAAGTCAATGAGGGCAACCATCTAGAGGGAGAAGAAGATGACCATGAAGATTCAAGACCGCAAGTTCCACACCCAAGAGTACACCAATGCGTCCAAAGGGATCACCCAATCGACAACATCATCGGTGACATCCAAAAAGGAGTAACAACTAGATCTCGCATAGCTAATTTTTGTGAGCGTTATTCATTTGTATCCTTTTTGGAACCGCGCAGGGTTGAGGATGCATTGAAGGATCCGGATTGGGTAGTGGTCATGCAAGAAGAACTCAACAACTTCAAATGGAACGAGGTGTCGAAACTAGTCGAAAGACCCAAGTTCAATGTCGTCAGCACCAAATGGGTCTTCCGCAACAAACAAGATGAACACAGGGTGGTGACAAGGAACAAGGCACGCCTTGTGGCCAAAGGGTATTCACTAGTTGAAGCGCTTTCCTCAACAGACCAATCAATGAGGAGGTGTACGTGGAGCAACCCCCCGGATTTGAAGATGAAGAGTTCCCTGACCACGTCTTTAAATTGCGTAAGGCTCTCTACGGCCTCAAACAAGCTCCTAGAGCCTGGTATGAGTGTCTTAGAGATATCTTAATTGAAAATGGTTTTAAGACTCGTAAAGTAGATTATACATTGTTTACAAAGAACTTTGATAATGATCTCTTTATTTGTCAAATTTATGTTGATGATATTATCTTTGGTTCAACTAACAAATGTTTTTGTGAGGAATTTAGTAATATTATGGCAAATAGGTTTGAGATGTCTATGATGGGAGAGCTAACGTACTTCCTGGGATTCCAAGTGAGGCAACAAAAGGAAGGTATGTTCATAAGCCAAACTAAGTACACTCAAGGCATACTCAAGAAGCCTATAAAGACTCCCATGGCAACGAATGGCCATTTGGATCTCAATGAAGATGGACCAAACGTCGATCAAAAGGTATATCGCTCCACGATTGGATCTCTACTCTACTTATGTGCATCTAGGCCGGATATTATGTTGAGTGTATGTCTGTGTGCAAGGTTTCAAGCCAACCCAAAAGAGTGTCATTTGACAACCGTAAAGAGAATCTTGCGGTATTCAGTTCATACACCCAACCTAGGCCTTTGGTATCCCAAAGGTTCCAAATTCAATCTCATTGGTTACTCCGATGCAGATTATGCTGGATGCAAAGTATAAAAAGTACCTCCGATACATGCCAATTCCTAGGTAGATCTCTAGTTTCTTGGTCCTCCAAGAAACAAAATTCCATTGCCTTATCCACGGTCGAAACGGAGTATGTTGCAGCTGGGAGTTGTTGTGCACAACTCCTTTGGATGCGACAAACTCTTAGGGATTACGGTTACAACATGAACCGTATTCCACTCCTTTGTGATAATGAGAGTGCTATTAAGATTGCCCATAATCCCGTTGAGCACTCTAGGATCAAACACATAGACATCCGGCATCACTTTTTGAGAGACCACTCAATGAAGGGAGATATAGCCATTTCACATGTCAACACCGAAAAACAACTAGCCGACATATTCATCAAGCCACTTGATGAAAAATGCTTTTGCGAGCTCCAAAATGAACTAAATATCCTTGATGCTCGGAATGTGGCTTGAAATCTTGTATACCTGAATGCTATCTTCAAAATTCATTGATTGTGTTGTGAAAATCATCTCTCTCAATTTTCCCGAAAAACTATGTCAATTACTAGATCTTGGTGAATTATGGTCATTACTTGATTGTTGAATGTTTACTGATCATATTCATCAAGATTATTGTGTGTTTTTGCACCCTAATTTTCTTTATAAGGACCTTCTAATATATACGAATGGGCTAAGCAATTCTATTTTGGTGACCACAGACTAGTCCGTGTTTACCCGAACAAGTCCGCGCACTGCAGACTAGTGCGCGGAGTTTCGGTAGTCCGGACTAGTCCGGTCGACCACGGACTAGTCCGATATTGGCTCTGGAAAAGTTCGGACTAGTCCGATTATTTTTGGACAAGTCCGATTTTCGTCTCCATAACCCTAGCCGCCGCAAAACCCTAATCTTCCTCGCCCTCACACTTGCCTCAAGCTTTCTCTCTCCTCGCTCGAGCTCCCCAAGGCGATTTGACGTTTCCTCCATCAAAACTCCTCAAGTTTGGGTGGAAATCAATCTACTTCCCTTAGGGATTGAAGACCATGGACTTGTCCGCTCCTTCAACCCCTACATCTCCAAGAATCAAGGACTTCCGGTAAAATCTCATCCCAAACCCTAGAATTTGTGATTTCCTTCGTTGTTGATAGAATAGCCTAGTTCCCTTCACCTAATATATGATTCCTTGATGTATTACATTGATGCTAAGCTATTTGTGCATTAGGAATCACCATTTGTCTCATAGTTATGGCTTTAGGGGTTAAATACCGGACTAGTCCGGTCCATGCACGGAGAAGTCTGGTCACTCAAACTAGTGGACTAGTCCGTGACTGTACACCGGACTAGTCCGATTTTTTCTAAACTCAATCCTAATTACTCATTCCTCAATGAAATTCCTTGTCATCTATTCTCATCAATACCTTGTGTAATCCATTCTCAGGACTATGTCGAGCTCCAACAACGAAATTCCTGACTTCGAGGCTGAGATGGACCAAGAAGCCTTGCTTCGGTCCCCGACAGGCCAAGGCAAGAAGCGCCAAGAGCGCCCGTCCGAGCCAACATCCTCCCCTACGCCGAGAGACGAAAGGTTCTCGGAAAGAAACCTGCATCGAAAGTTAAGGGTGCGGCTGCAGCAGGCCCTAGCTTGGCAACCTCTCGCCAAGCTAAGGGCAAAGGAAAGGGGATTGCCACGGGCTCGATTGGCCCCCTCAAGATGTCAGCTCCATGGCAAGGGGCCTAGGATCCCGTTGAGGAGAAGTTCAATGGCAAGGGCAGTGACACATCTGCGAAGTTCATAAATGTCGATTGTTACAACCAACCCAAGCAGGTTGCTGATGGGAGGTTCTAGAGTAATTTCCATGTAGACTTTTACAAGTCTGTCTATCTCCCAATGAAGACCCCAGTTTTGCGCAGCCAATGGATAGATTGGGCGCATTTTGAGAGGAAGGGTTGCTCACCTTTTGTTGAGGTGGTCGAGGCAGTTGAGAGGCATGGATTGAAGGATTTGTTTGCCTTCCGGAACAATTGGAACGACAAGGTCATTGCTCAGTTCTATGCTACATGCCACTTTGCAAGTGATGAGGAAGAGCGGGTGACTTGGATGACTCATGCATCAAAGTACACCATTACCTATGACAAATTTGCAAGATTGCTGCATCTTGATAGCTCCAACAATGACAACTTGATCATTCACAACATTGGTGTCATTGAGAAGGACAAGATGAAGTTTCTTTATGACCCAAGCTTAAAGTTCAATCCTCCTTCCACCAAGAACATGAAGACTTTCTTCATGGTGCTCAACAGGGTATTCAGCAAGACCATTGCCCCAAAGGATGGGGATGCTGGAAGTGTTCAGGGATATCTCAGGACCTTGATGAAGTTCATAAGCAAAGATAGAAAGTTTGATGTCTTTGACTACATTTGGAATGACATGGTCAACATCTCTTGCACGCCGAACAGATCATGTGGCTATGCCACCTACCTGATGTTTATGATTGAGAAGGTCACAGGTATCGAGTTCATCAAGGATGTGGAGCACACCCCCTAGAGGCCCCAGAAGCCTCAACAAGCAAGTGTTCAAGCTGCTTCTTCTCCTGCTTCCAGTCCAGAGGCTCCAGTGAGAACTAGTGGAGATGCTAGGGCTGCTCTCGCCACTAGGGCCCCTCCTCAAAAGGGGTCACCAAGTGGCATCTTAAAGTACTTGGAAGCCATCTTCCAGTCTTGCAAGAAGGCCAAAGTAAAAGCTCACAAGCTAAACAAGACAAGGAAAGCCAATATGCGATATGTCAAGGAGAATGTCAAAAACATTTGCTAGAAGCTGGAGATTGAGCCCATTGGATCCCCAGTCATCTCTGAAGATTATGATTCTGATTTCACCGAGCTCGAGCCCTTGACTCCCTCTGAGCTTGCCTATTTTGGCATTGGGGACTCGAGTGGAACCGTTCCTCCTTGTCCTCCTTTGCCTGAGAATGAAGATGAAGACTATGAGAGCACCGACAATGAGGCTTGAAGACCTTAGGTCCCTCCTCTCCTTCTTTTTGGTGTCTTGATGCCAAAGGGGGAAAGATTGAGGGGGAGTCTTAGGCTTTAGCTGTAGGCTGCGGGGAGAGCTATCTTTTGTATCTTTTGTCTCTTTGTGGGTTGTAAGACTTATATCATGCTCTTTTGGTACTTTTGGTCTTGTGATGCAATGTTATGAAATGCTTATGAAGATATTTATGAAATCTGTGATTTTGCTCTAAAAATGACATATATGCTTGTTGTTGATATATTGATGTCAATTATGTCACTCTCATCATGATTATCGTTTATACATACTTGGTTTTGCATCCCACCATAAAGAGTGCACATTTGACTTATGTTTTCATTGCTTCATGTGTTTCAAACTCATATGTGCACACTTTATGAAAATCTCAACTTTTTATCATATTTTGTGAAATCTCAATTGGTTGTCATCAATCACCAAAAAGGGGGAGATTGAAAGTGCATCTAGGAATCCCTTGTGGGTTTTGGTTGATTTATGACAAGCAGATGAGATCCTAACAACATTGTTGAGATAAGCACAGGTTCTAATGAAAGAATGAACAAAGCGCCAAAAAGAAAGGAGAATGAGGAGCAATGCGGAAAAGAGCTCAAGAACCAAGTGTAGTAGATCATTGTGTATGGAGTGTGTTAAGGAAACACACTCTAAGAGCTCAAGCACAAATAATCTCACACACTGCAAAAAATTATATAGGACCAGACTAGTCCGACTGACCCCGAACTAGTCCGATATCTTTTTGTACTAGATCGGACAAGTCCTCACAATGCGGACTTGTCCACACAGTCCAATTTTCACTGACCGGACTAGTCCGATATCACCACAGACTAGTCTGATATCTCTCTTACTAGAATCGGACTAGTCCTCCCCAGTGCGGACTAGTACCCCCAAACACACAAGTTGCACAAAATCGGACAAGCTCGATAACACCACGGACTAGTCCGATATCTTTCTGATGTCAATCGGACAAGTCCGATGTTAGCATGGACCAGTCCGAAATCCCTCTGACCTAAATCGGACAAGTCCTCCAAGTGTCTACTTGTTCCCCAAATTCACTAAGGGATTCACCTATCCGGACAAGTCCGATATTCATCGGACTAGTTCGAAGATTTCCAGAACCAAATCGGACTAGTCCGCTTTCACTTCGGACAAGTCTGATATTTCGGGACACTTAGGATTTCCTACACACAGCATAGCGTAGTAGTCCGGTGTCCACCACGGACAAGTCCGATCTTTCTAAACCCTAATGGTAACTTTTGGGAACCCCGTATAAATAGGTGTGCACGGCCCAACTTTCACATCTCTCAACACCCTGCGCTGTCACACCCTCCAAGAGCCTAGAAAACTCATCTCTCCACGCAATACAACACAAGAAAGCTTAATCCTTTGAGGATACACTTTGGATCCAAGGAGAGACATGGTTCATCACTCATTGAGCTCTTGGTTTGATTCCCTAACACACTCATGTGGTTTTCATTGTAATCTTAAGAGTGTGTTTTTGGTGGTGTTCATCTTGTAATCTTGGGGAGCCCTCAACTTGTGAGAAGGCCCCTTGAATTGGGTTATTTGCCCTTTGTGATTAGTGAAAAGGATTGGCCTCCGTGGCGATCCGACGAGGGTAGGGTTGGAGAAGACCCGGTCCTTTTGTGGACTCCTCAACGTGGGTGTAGGTTGCCTCTGTAGGAACGGAACCACGGGATAAAGAGCTTGTGTTCTTACTTTGTGCATATTGTTCTTACTCTTCATATCTATCTAGGGTTTCAATCAATCTTGTCTACATTACGTTGAAACATTGAATATATGATTAAGTTGTGCTATATCCTAGTTCATAGTAGTGTAACACTCCAATTACAAATACATTTCCGCTGCATACAGTCTAGGATTGAGATAATCTATCAAACTTGATCAATATAGTCCGCACGCACCGGACTAGTCCGGACTCTACCGGACTAGTCCAGTATCTCAGGATTTGATCAGTTTGTTAAGTGTTGTAGGTTCCGACTAAAATTCAAAAAGGCCAATTCACCCCAACTCTAGGCCACATTTAGGTTTCTCCGTGCACTTGCGAATTTTCATCTCTAACGTACCAACCGTCAACACGGTCTGACTCAGCGTCTGACCAAGAGGATAGGGCGCTAATTGAGCATGGCCACCCTTCGGGTAGTCAGCCCTCGGCTTGACAGGCCTCGGGTAGCCAGCCGTCGTCTGACCAGCCCTTCGGCTCGACTGGTGACGAGCCTTCTGGGTCACCAGACGTGGTGCCACAGCAGAGGCAACAGACTAGGGGGACTCACTTTGTTAGTGCTCCTCAGGTTCCTAGAGAGAAGATCGTGATTTGGCCGGTTGGAGACAGCTAATAAAATTGTAGTGTTCAATTTTGGTTTCTTTTGGTTACTTTAGTAATCATTCAAAAAAATATCTTGCAGCTCTTGGTACGACTCGTCTCTCACTGGTGCTACACACCACAGGCCACTGAATGGTGTCCTCGAGTCCTTAGTGAGTATGCACTATCACAAGGTCATCGACGGGGTGCCCGCTACTTCGTGGGACGACTACGCCTGCACCCATCACAGGAGCACGACAACGTTCAGGAGGCCGTATGAGCCGATTTTTTGGTAAGTACGTTCAACAAAACTTCTAAGTCTTAACTCTTAAACTCTTTTAAATTATTAATGTACAGTCCTTCAATATGTCCTTTATTATAGAAAATGTATTGTTTGGAGGACCCGGACGACCCGGGGTAGTTTGAGCATGCGAGGAACATGTTCCACTTCAACACT
The DNA here is from genome assembly GCA_036927565.1 of Tuctoria greenei. Lineage (NCBI taxonomy): Eukaryota > Viridiplantae > Streptophyta > Magnoliopsida > Poales > Poaceae > Tuctoria > Tuctoria greenei. The sequence continues at coordinate 49,017,460 of JAYESD010000001.1, read as the reverse complement.
CGAAAGGTGGTTCAACAAGCTTTGTCGAACGCTTGCACTCAAGCGATCAACGACTACTTGAGGCAAAACCAGCACGATGTGCGAAATTTCCGACAAGAGAGAGGCAAACACCTAACAGAGGAGGGGTAGTAAATATAATTTTAATAATTTTGTTAACTGTATTTTAATGATCTGCAAATATGTGCAGGGCAACGTGAGCTAGTTGCAGTGTGATTCAATGCATACCGGGCCCTTTGTAGGTCCAGGGCTAGCGATGAGCTGAAGGCTAAGTCCAACAGGGCTCAGGAGTGCAGAGGGGTTGACGGGAAACACAACTATGGGCAAGATAACCACTTTTGTTTAGCTAAACGCAGGGTAAGTGTGTCTAACTTATTTTAATATATTTCATAATATATTGTTTGTACTAACATGTGACAGGAGCGCAAGATGGGGTGGCACCGACCCCTACTCAGGTCTGGAAGAGAGGTCATAGAGACCCTTCTCAACCTGTGTAGTGCAGTCGGGTCACAGTAGAGCAGCTGGTATGTTTAAAAATCATTCTAATTAATTATAACTATATTGATTGTTAAACTTACACGACTTTCTTGTTTTTCAGACTATGTACGGGGAGGTGGCTAGGTGGATACATGACGAAGATTTCGATTGGGAAAATGAACCAATCGAAATCCTCAAGTCGCATATGCAAGCGGAGGCGAAGAAGCTTACAGAAGGTGAGTTGCTAGTTCGTTTTATCATTTTATTTCAAGATATTTCATTCGATATTACTGATTTTTTTTTGTGTAGGCTTGCCATATTCAACGGAGTTGTCGACTCGAGGACGGCTTGACCTTCGAGAGGCAGCTCCACGCAGGCTTCGTTGGTGGGCACATCGAGTTGTCATGTCTCACAGAGAGACATAGAGGTGCAAGCCCTCCAACAAAGCTTTGAAGAGAAGCTTGTGTGGCAAGAGGAGGTGCACAGGGTCGCGATGGAGGCCACGATGTCATACCAGCCTACCTGCATGGCGCAGATGATGAAGGTGATGGTGGTAAGAAATAAAAACTAAAGTAATTTTAATTCATCGCATGCTTAATAATATGTAACCTCTGGCTGTTCAGGTAATCAAAACCATATTAATTTGTTCTTACTTCATCAGACATAGGCAAATCTACCTCAATTTAGCTATTCTTGTTTTACCTCATCTAACATAGCCAAATCTAACTCAAATTGGCTAAATTAAGCTAAATATGATCGATTCTAACTTATTTCATCAATTCTAGTCAAAAACAAAGTTTCAAACTAATAAATATGTCAAATTACTTACATGTATTGTAGGGATCGGTGACGAATGCTCAAACTTCATCGCCGTCGGTACTGGCGCCTCGAGTGACGCGCGACGACGACATCTGTGGCTCCAGAGGTAGTAGATGGGCTAGTTTATAGCCTATCTTGTTTGTTTTTTGACTTTGAGATGTCATGTTGAGTTCTATGTGTTGTGTGGATGTTGTGTTGTTGGTTGTGATGTATGGATGTTTTCAAAAGGCTGTTATTTTTGCTGTTATTGTTGTCTGTGTTTTTGGCCATCGAGTCGGACATCCCTTTTTTTAAATAAAAACATTATTTGTGATGGTTTTTATATTGTATTGTTTCAAATAAAACGTCTGCAATTTACGATGGCAAATAAGGCCCTCACAAATTAACAAAATCATCACAAATAAGACATTAAATTTCATGTCCCTGACAGTCGTCGCAAATAAGTGGGTCTGGCCCATCCGTCAGACCCGGACCTTTATTTGCGACCGTCACGGGCCACCGTAGCAAATAACTTAATTTATGACAGCGGTCGTCGCAAATAATCATATTTACAACAAAATATTTTGATGGTTGAAAACCATCCTAAATAAAGGAAACCATCATAAATTCCAGCGCATTCCTATAGGATGGCTCCACTGTTTGACAGGAGATATGGGGAGCTCGAGCCCCCTTGACATGGTCTATACACTTATACTTTATTTATAATGTTTCTTACACTTTAAGTGGTCGATTTTGATGTTTGTAACACAATAATACCATAACCCGCGGTAACACCCGAAGTGCTCACCATACTTCACTATTCCTGGCTGAAAAACTACAATTTTATTATGCATAAAATATGTTCACTACGTGAGAAAGGCTCATCCAAGACGAGCCCGAATGAAGAACGGAGACGAACAAATAGTGTGTCTCTGTTGTCGCGTTTCACATTACATAGTCATCAGAGACGGGCGGCGAACGCGTCGTTGATCAACATAAGTGCAAGACAAGCTCAAAGATAGTGCTTCTCCTTTCTTTAAGTCATACTAGACGTACTTTGCAGATTCATCGGAGATGAGCAACTAGCTCGTTGCCCATCAGCATACATCAAGACAAGCTCTAATATAGCATGTCGCAGTTTTATTAACTGATCCTAGACGGTCTTTATGGTAGCACATCGCAGATTTGTTGACTGATTTGAGATGGACTTTAAGTAAGCTGGTCTCTTATATTTAGGTAATCTGAGATGATCATTGTTACAGATCATCGCTGATTGCTTACAGGCAGAGTCTCCTATTAGATGCCCTCCACTCCTGATTATCCTGGTTGTCGGTTGCATCCTGGATCTAACCAAGAATTGGCAGCCGCATTGCCAGTGTTAGCAACATGCACATACATGAACATATGTACAGCCAAAAATATCACACCTTAAATTATATTGACCAATCAAATATTAACAAAGTGTCAATCGTGGTTATGAAGTATACTAATTACACAAAGAATGCCTCGCATGTTCATCCTGATTACAAAGTAACTAATTATACACATCATAATTGTCAACATCTAGTCCTGTATATAGTAATGAAATTCTCCCGATCAATGACTTCATTAACGATGAGCTTTCATAGCCTCTAATGCTCCCACTAAGACATTCTCAAATTCAATAAAATAACTAAAATCATATAAAACATTATCAAATTACAGTCACATTCGCTTAAACAATCACATAAGGGAGCAAATATCTGAAGGCTTAGGAACAAATTAGTGTATAATTGTAATAAACACAGGAACTATTAGTGAATGGGGAACCGAGCTTACATGTGGCACAGGCAGTTGGTGAGCATCTGCAAAGCATCAGCAGAGAAATAGTTCTCATCATAAAGGACATGGTAGTGAGCTGTTGTGCTTGTCACTTGGAAAAACAAATAATTTACATTCCACTTATGCATTAATAGCCTGACATCAAAAACTCATAAGAGCAACACCAATTATCGCATAGGTACCTTGATTCCAGCATTGCTACAGAGGTAGAAATCAAACTCACTGGGATGGCAAATGCTAGTGTCAACCACAGTTTCTGCAGTTTCAAGGGTTTGTGAATCAGAGTTCATAATATACATTGATAGTCAAAACAAATACTTTACTTCTGCATCGGACATAAACAATGAAGATGAATGTGTTCTAGGACACCAACCAGGGAGAACATTTCCATTTATGTGAAGGCGGGGGCGTGCTCATACCGAATACCGAACTTGGGGTCGAGGCGGCTGCGTGCTCCAGGGACAGGGGACGATGCGACGTGCTCCATCGTGCTCAACTCTCTGATGACGAAGGTCGGGGTCGACGGCGGCAGCGTGACAATGACGAATAGCGAGTTGAGGAAGAGAGACGGCAACGGCATGCCCAGAAGATGCGGTTTCTAGGTCAAGAGAGCGCGCGAGAGCTAAAAATTTTCGCCAAGTGTTGGGAGAGAGCACGAGAGATAAAAATAGCAAAACTCGGAGACGAGCCTCTATAGCACCCGTCTCTCATTTGTGCGTATCCCTTAGGTCGAGAGAGCGCGAGTAAGTTTGGCACGAAAATTTTTGCCAGAGAGAGCACAAGAGCTAAAAATAGGTCAAAAATCAGACCCGCGCCTGTATAATGCCCGTCTCTCATTTGCCTGTCTACCTTTTGCCAGAGGTCAAAATCAGCAAAGAGCCTTAATAAAGCTCGTCTCTCATTTGCCCATCTCCCTTTTGTTGGGGGTCAAAAATCGAATATGCGCCTATTTGATGTCTGTCTCATGTGTTCATCTCCCTTTTACTACTCGCACGACATTGTAAGCATCCGTTGCCACTTGCGCACAGAGTTAACATCGTGAGCGTCTGTTACAGGGATAAACAAAAGCAATGACATTGCAATTCAGGTATATAATTGGAATTCAAGGATAAATAAACGCAATGACATTGCAATTCAGAGATAATTTGCAACTCAATGAATTTCATAGTTCATACACATTGCGTGCCATCTAAACTATACATTTCTAAACTTATTCCTATGAAGTTCCCATCGATCAATCTAAAATGTACCATCCAGCTTGCTCCCAAACACGTCTCTTATATTCCTCTAGATCTTGAAAAAATTGACATTCTTTAAATTAACCAATGTCGAGTGAGGAATGATGTACAACCTATGTTGGTCACTAACACAAAGTTACTAACCTTGATAATTGGATTATAGCAATAATTTTCAACATCGGGCACATTTGGCTGATCAAGCAAACACTAAACTTTAAGTAGTATAGTTTTGATTGTAAAACCAGACCATCGCCCCTAAGAAATATCAATTTAAAAACCATAAGAAACCATTTCAAATAAGTCCAGCAACAATAACTAATTACTTAAGCAAAATAAGTCTATCTTACAGTCTCTTGCTCAAGAACCCCAAGGCAGAGTGCTCCTGAGCAATAGACATTCGGGTGGAAGAAACCACGTGGAAAGGCGCATCTTGATGGCACCAATGGATAGTCCTCCGAGAAGGAGATTGTAAGGGGATAGTAACCACCTTCTCATACAGTCTATGTTGGTACCCTGGGTACCATATACTCCTTGAGATTGCAAAGATCTCAAGGGAAAGTCATCTACTTGATTTGAAGACCTTCGGAGGCCCACATGTCAGACATAACCAGACCCGCTTCTCCAACATGGTTAGTCCCAGGGTCGCCACGTGTACTATCAAACCAGAGCTACCGCCCACAAGGGGGAAGCTCCGGGCTATGTACCGAAATGGCACCCCCGGACCTAACCCCAGACCGAGGGAAGCTACGGAACTGACACGTGTCGGGTAACACCGGACCTATCTGTTCCCCACAATGTGCTCCAGCGCTGCCATGTGTCCAACCGTCGGATCTTCAGCCTCTAACCTCCGGACGACTCCACAACAGCTCCGGATCTTCAAAGGGGAATCAAGGACTTCAAGACCCGATCAAGTGTCATTAATACTATATTAATGACACACGATCGGATGACCTTAATTACCAGTAATGGTGCTGTAAAAGCCCATAACTCGGTCATTAAGGTCAATTAAACGTGTTGAATGTGTATCAATATCAGTAACCGCCGGGGCCACATGTCGGGCCAGGCTAACTTGTAACGGCTTGCCCTTGTACTATAAAAGGACAGGCCGATGATACATAGGACACTCTCCGGAGACACGCTGACTTTACACTCTCAACTGACGTTGAGCTCATACATCCAATACAACACCAACACATCCCGTGGAGTAGGGTATTACGCTCAGCCGTCCCGAACCTCGTAAATCTTCGTGTCCCTTGTGTCACTCAACATCTCACCTTCTGGAATCTCCGCACGCCCATATCGAACCTCAAACTCCTCTAACACTTTAGTAGTGTCGGGAGATCTGCCGGATCAAAACCACCGACAGTCTACAAAGGAAATTCATTAATAAGGGGATGATGTTATATTGGATATGATTGTGCTTATTCTTCATGATTTAACCCTTTTTTACCAGGGACGATGCACTACCACTTCAATAAATCGCCCGACTCAGGCTTCGCAGAGAAATTGGACAAACAAGTGACGCAAATGGCGGCAAGCCATGAAATTGCAAATACCAAAAAGAAACAAGACGAAAAAACAAAATTACAGTTAAGTTCATCAGTCCATTGTAGAGCTACATACAACCATGTGAGCAGTGTGCCATATGTACATACATGGGGATGGTTCTTGCGCCACGCCAAGTGCTCCTCCTTCAGTCGGTTACGCACCAAGTCGATATCAAACCCAGCCATGATCAGTGATGACGACGAGGACGACGACGACGACGATGGCGAATAGAGGCGACGGTCGTATTGTAGTTGGTCGAACAGAGGCATCGGTCGCACTGGAGTTGGTCGATCAGTAAAGGAGCACGGGTGGTGAAGAGACGCGGGAGATAAACGCGAGACGTGTGAGACTAAAGCAAGACATGTGAGATATGAAAGCGCGTCTTCCATTGTTGATAAAGAGAGACACGCGGCACGAGGACTACGGAGAACTTAATTTTGACGATGGTGGTGCAGAGACGTGTGCGACCGGCGTGCCTGACCCTTCGTTTCCCCGAGGCAGTTTCAATGTGTCCCATCATCCCATCAATGCGCGGAACCAATCACTCCATCGTCGACTCTACACAAACGATATATAAGACGTGCCATCACCCATCATTTCTCCACAAGTGCGTATGTAAGGATGGAATTCCCAAGAGGGGGGGTGAATTGGGCTTCTTTTCAAAAATCTAAGCAATAAAACTTAATTCCTAAAAGCCCAATTCCCTACGCAAACGATCTATGCATTGAAGTAAATAGCAACTTCGCAGAATATAAAATGCATAAATGTAAGGGAGAGGAAGAGGATGCAAACTCCCGAGGAGACACGAGGATTTATCCTGTGGTTCGGCAAGATCGTCAAGATATTACTACATCCACGTTGTGGCACCCACCAAAGGGTATAGCCACACCCAAGTCATCGAGACGAGGGATCTCCACTATTCTTCTCCATTTGCCAACCTCAGCAAGGTGGAGCTCAAGCCTTGTCAACTTCGATCTTTCGGGCTTCCACAAATGACTTGGCAAGCTCCGGAAGTCTTGCTCAATTACAAACACCAAGGGGCACTCCCTTGAGGCTCTCACTATCCTAGAGATTCCATTCACCCAGAATGGAGGCACACAAGCTCTCTCTCTAGCTAGTTCTAGCCTATCTCTTGGTGTGTAGGTGGTCGAAATGATGTAGAAGTGATGGCTCTTGGTCTTGAACGCTTGTGGATGTGTTGAGAATGTCTGGTGATCAAGACTTGTCGAAATGATAGGTTTAGGGGGTATTTATAGCCAGCCTCCACGAAATAGCCGTTGGAAAAGTAGGCTGACAGAACTTTTCTGCGAACATTGGATGATCTGATGTCTCCCCTTTAGTTATCATCGGTCAAGTTTACTTTAGCTGACGTCATTGTGTCAGATATGACCGTTGTTAGACCGATGTTGCACTTTTCTTCTCATCGGATGATCCGGCGGCTCTTCCTCCAGAATTGACTCAAACTTGATGCTTACTGGAGTGATTGACCGATGTGTATATTTCTGTACATCGGATGATCCGGTGCTACACTTGGTCCAAGGATATTACAAACTGTACTGATGGACCGATGTAGCCTAGCCCTTTACATCGGATGATCCGGTGAGTGCTTTGTTCTGAGGTCTTCTTCTTCTGCTGAACCAACTTGACCGATGTGTTGTTCTCTGGAAACATCGGTTGATCCGGTGAGTTGATTTTGTTTGCTTCGAGTTGTTTCTAAGTGATTCTTTTGTGTCTTGCTCAAGTGACCTCTTAGACTTTGTTGGAAATATATTTCTGATGATTGTCAAGCATTAAGTGTCATTAATTGTGGTTGAATGACTTTGTCATAAGAGCTTTCACTTCTTGTCTTCATATCATTGATCTGATCTCATAAAATTATTGTTTAGGGGTCTCCAATGACATATTTATTTCATTTGATTGAATGATTATGAGAGACCTTGCATCCACAAATTCATTAGTAAAGTCCAATGGTTGTCATTAATCACCGAAACCATACCTCATGGGGGCCTAGATGCTTTCAATCTCCCCCTTTTTGGTGATTGATGACAACACAACAATTGAAGCACAATAGTAATGAATTTGATAGTACAAAACTTAAGAGGATATGCAATGAATACAATATTATCACACTTAAAATTTGAAGGCTCAAAATCAATCAATAACTCGAAAGAGGGAATAAGTGACAAGTTCATTAATGCTCAATAAGTAGCAAATGAGTAGCAAACACACCAAATTACAAAAGATAACTCATATAGATAAACTCCACCTACAGCTAGGACGCTCCCCCTGAGGCTAAGCTATCCTCCCCCTGACTCTCCTCTAACTCTTCTCCCCCTTTGGCATCAAGACACCAAAAAGGGATCCGAGTGCCTAAGGACCCTGAGTACTAGGTGCGATGATGAACTGGACACCGTCGGGAGTGCTGTCATTGGAGCTGCTGCCTGGAGTAGAGGAGGAAGGAGCTGTCGGAGCCGTAGGAGCCGCCGTCGGTGCCTGCTGAGTAGTAGCTGCTGGCAAGGGGGCACTGACGATGGATGCCGGCGTCTGCTGGAACAGCATCGTCACCAACAGGGGAGAGTGGATCGGTGCACCTGGAGCCAGCAGTGGAGACATGCTGAACGACGGGATCGGCGTGGTCGGCACAGGAGCGGCAGCTGGAGCAAGGACAGGTGGAGGTGGAGCGACGCTTGGCAGCTGCGACGGCAGGGCAATCCCAGTCTGCGTGTAGAGGTTGGTGATCAACCCCAGGATGCCCATCATCGCCTGTTGCGTCTGCTGCTGCTGGTCGAGGGAGCGCTGGTGCATCTGGTCGATCAGCCCAGTCAGCCGGTCAGTGTCCTCTCGCCTCTCACGGGCGATCTGGCGCTGCATCTCCTCCTGCTGCTACTGGAGCTCCAGAAGACGTGCTGCCTGCTCCGCTCGGGCCTGCTCAGCTGCAAGCCGGTCCAAGCGCTGCTGCTCAACCATCTGCTGTAGGAGTGAGGTGAGCTCAGACGGCTGAGAGACCTGTGCCTCTGTGACGGGAGGTGGAGTAGGGGGTGGCACTGTAGAGCCTCCAGCCTCCGCGTCGTACTGCCTGGGTGAGGGAGGAGGAGGGAAGTACTCCTCGACACTGTCATCTGTGTCGCTCTCGGACCATATATGTTGCAGGTCCTCACCCTGAGCTTCTGCCTCTGCCAGCCTCTCATCCTCCTTCTCTAGATCCGACCAGTCCTCCTCAGATAGACGAGCACGAACCTGACGCTTGACTGGACGGCCAAGGCGGCGGTCTCCAGGAGCTGGAGCTCGGTAGTGGCTGAACCGTGTGACACTCTCATCAGTGAGACGGTCACGCACGGCGGACTCCTGAGGAACCATCATGGATAGCAGGTAGCTGATCCAATGTCCAAACACAAGCTGCCTCATCATGCCCACTCCATCGGTGATCACGTCCTCCATCTCGCATATGAGGATGTCCACAATATCAAACTCCATCCCGTTCATGATGTAGAACATGAGGGTCTGCTGCAGGCTGGTGAACCCCTGTAAGTACTCGGACCTCGGCAAGAGTGTGCGGTGCAAGGCAAGGTGCACTGTGCGCGCAGCTGGAGTCAACAATGCCGGTACCCTCGGCTGGTCTGGAGAGAAAGTCGGTCCAAACAGAGAACGGATCTCCTCCAGAGGTGGTGCCACTCCTCCAGTGAGCGGTCTCCTTGGCGGGTATGCCTGACCATATACCCTCTCATGCACGCAAGTGTCATGCAGGTCCACTCCCAGCAGTTGTGCCAATGTCTGCCTCGTCAGGTGATGGTGTTGTCCCATGAACATGAAGTCAATCGACCTGCGGCCCTCAGAGATGTAGATGGTAGCGTAGAACATGCGGACCCAATCCTCCACATATGCACTCTTCTCATAGGACATCAGCTGGACCAGCCCTCTGTACCTCTCAAAGTAGGGTCGTATCTCCGTCTCTGCTGCCAGGGCGAGCTGATCCCACTCCAGAAAGTTGTGCTGGAATAACTTGTGGTCGCAGCGTCTGTAGGTCTCGTAGAGTGACGCCTGTGTCACGGTCCAGAAACGACTGTCCACCAGAGCCTCTCTGGGCTGCGGGTACCACTCCTCAAGCAACACACTCCATCTGAGTCTTCGGAGCTGCTTGGCCTTCATCTTCTGGTAATCAGTCAATCGGACAACTTCACCAACAAGGACGGTGGTGTCCATCTCGTAGATGGCTCTTTGGGCCTCCCTGTCCTCACGATGATCGGCAGCAGTCGGTCTCGGACGTGGTGTTGCCGTGGGATGACCCCCACGGGTACGGGTTGAGTGCCGGCAAACGAGTGGCACTTCCGGCTCTTCTTCCGCCTCGGACTCATCGATCATGGGAGGCTGCCTCGGACGAGCCTCATGGATCCTCAGTGATCCTCCTCGGCCACGCTCTCGCTCCTCGGCGGCGCGAGCGGCCATCAACGCCTTATTCTCCTCCTTCGAGAGCTTCTGCCTCTTTGCGGCTGGCTCCGCAATGGCCTTGCCCTTGTTCTTCTTGTCACGAGCCATTGCGATGAGGCAATGCGCGTGAACGAAGTCAACGATTCACGGAACGGCAACACGAAGGTTGACGCGGCCGAGAAACCCTAGCGACGTGGTGGCGGCCGTAGAGGGAGGCACCATGGTGGTGAGACTGTGCGTGGGGCAGCTGTGATGGTGGAGAGAGGCGGCAGCGGCGCTTGGGTGGAGCGGCGGCGGCGGCTGCGGTGGAGGCGAGTGGCGGCGGCGGCTGCAACTGCGTTGGTGCGGAGGCGGCGGCTGCGATGGTGCAGCGGCGGCGGCGACCGGAGGCGACGGCGGCGGCCGGAGACGGTGGTGGCACGGGCGAGAAGAGCGGCGGCGGCGGAGATGAGCGCGGGTGATTCGGGATCGGGGAGAGAGAAGAGCGGGAGGCGAGACGGCGTTTAAATAGTGGGTCCCAAACCCTAGCCGAAACATTAACACCGGATGGACCGACGTTAAACATTAGAAGCATCGGTCGAATGGCACAGTAAGGCTATTCAAAAAGGTACCGTTGACACCGGATGGACCGACGTTGAAGGGAATAGCATCGGTGGATTTCAGCACAGTTCCAGAAGTGTGAACATCGGATCGACCGATGTTTTTCAGGATGAACTCATCGGTTGATTTGAGATACTGACTGAACAGGCCCTTGGCTTTTGAACACCAACTGATCCGATGATGGTCTGACCTAAGCATCGGATAATCCGATGACTACAAAACAGCAACATCCCATATATGTCCTTTGACCAAACAAACAAACAATAAGAAACACATGTCTTAGGACTTTTTGGGCAACCCCTTACCCCTCAAACAAACTAATATGCCAATAACTTGGCTAAGCCTTAAAGCAAATAGAGCACCAAAGAAAAATGGGAGGAAATTATCCAAATAAAATGTAAGGCACATGCTTTGTGAGCTAGAGTATGAAGACTTCTATCTCTTTAGAGCATGTTCCTCTAGGCATTAACGTACCTAACATTTTGTTCTTTCCACCTCATATGAGTTGAGATATTGCATTTCAAACAAGTCTCTTTCTCATGAGGTGGGTTCCCCTTTATGACAATCTACCGTATGCAATGCCAAACATTTTATAATGCAAGAAATTACAAGTCTATATGGAAGGCATCATGCAAGACATAAAGTAAATCTATCTTGCCAAATTTGAACCTTTCAAAGGCTTCTTCAGGGAGAGCCACTCCCCAAGCCTTGGGGAAACCCAAAAGAACCTCCATCTCAAGCTAACCCTTGCTCACCCCTATCCTTTAAAAGTTAGACAAGACCTATATGATATGCATTCTTACATGATCATGGAAACTTACATGACGTTTGATGCATGTAGCACATTTAACTCACTTCTTAGCCTAGAAAAAGTTTTCTCATCAAGTGGTTTAGTGAAGATATCCGCCAATTGTTCTTCGGACCTAACACCTCGCAATGAGATGTCTCCCTTAGCTTCATGGTCCCTTAAGAAATGATGGCGAATATCAATGTGCTTAGTGCGGGAGTGTTGAACAGGGTTTTTAGCTATCTTAACCGCACTTTCATTGTCACAAAGTAGAGGCACACAACCAAGTTTAATACCAAAGTCCAAAAGGGTTTGTTTCATATAAAGAATTTGGGGCACAACATGATATCGGGCCTAGATGCTGTAAGATAAAGCAATGAACTAATCTTAGAACGGTAGTTGGATTTATCAATAGGTTTACTGTCCTTATCTGCGTCGAGATGACAATTTGTTGCCATTGGAGTGCTTCTTGAGCTACAATCTCCCATCTCAAATTTCTTCAAGAGGTCCTTGGTGTACTTCTCTTGATAGACGAAGGTCCCCTCTTGAAGTTGCTTGATTTGAAATCCAAGGAAGAAGTTGAGCTCTCCAATCATTGACATCTCGAATTCCCTAGAAATCATTTTTGCCAAACTCATGGCTAGGAGCTTTGTTAGTTGAATCAAAAATGATATCATCCACATAAATTTGACAAATGAATAATTCTCCGTTGATGTGTAGATGTTGAAACTTGAAGCTCCCCCTTGATCATGGTCCTCCTCGACTTTAGGCTTGTCACAACAACATCATTCTTGCTAAGGATGCACGTTAGCCCAAAATCACAAAATTTATGCAACAGAAAGCAAATTGAAACTGAGTGACTTAACATGCACCATATTTGAAATAAATAAACCATGTGCAAAATACAATCTTACCAAACTGTATTACCTTCCCCTAGAATTATCACCAAAGGTGACTTGTTCATGATTGTCGGAGGTCCTTTATGGAGGTGAACATACCATCATTGCCAGTCATATGTTGAGTGCACCCGCTATCGAGTACCCAATGCTTTCCTCTAGCTTTGTAGTTCACCTACACACATGAATTCAATTTTTGATTTTTGGCACCCAAGCCAACTTAGGTCCTTGTATGTGTGATACAAGTGTCTTTGGGACCCAAAGTTGCTTGGGGAGCTTCCCCTTCATGCCCTTTATGTCCTTGCCGATGAACCGTGCCTTCACCTTGCCATCTACTTTACTTAAGAGATAATAATAATCATTGAAAGTAGACTTGTAGTTAGTAGGCAATTTTGGAGAAGGTCGGTTAGGAAGAGGACACTCCCTTGTATGGTGACCGGTGATCTCACAATGTTGGTAATAGGAACCAACTTCCTTGATGAAACTTGTTCTTAGCTCCGGTGAGGGCACCTTTCCTTTGTTGGGCATCAGGAAGGATCCAAGTCCTCTTTTGTTGAAGGCCTTTGCTTGTTGGAAGAGGATTTCCTTGTGTTTGACTTCTCCTTTTGAAAGTCTAGCCACTCTAGTGCGGAGACTCTCAATTTCTTCCAACATGTCCTTCTCCCTAGCATTTTCTTTCAAAGGCAAAGACTTGTGCAAGACATTAGTGGCATGAGAAGTAATGGATATCTTATCATTAAGAGTTTGTTTCTTCATAGTTTTTAACTCTTGATCAAGCACTTCATAAGCAAGGTTAAGTGTTTGATGCTCTTGGATTAACTCATTGTGCTTTCCCAAGAGTGATTGGTGAGCTAAGTCAAGCTCATGATGATCTAGCTTTATTTGAGCCTTATCCTCCTCAACTTGCTTGACATGGGATTTGAGTGTGTCATGCTCTTTGAGTATGCTTTCATACTTGTCAAGCAAATCAAGGTTAGCACTCTCAAGCTTAGCACGAGTTCCTTCAAGAGCCTTAACCTTACTCTTTTCCCTCTTAATGATAGTGTGATATTCATTTATTAAAGAAGTTAAATCATCAGGGGAAAGCTCATCATCGCTAGAGTCGTCACATACCTTGGTGTTACCTTTCGCCATGAGGCACATGGGCGGTGGATGAAGAGGTGAGTCATCATTGTTGGCAATGGCGAGGCCGGCCAAACTTTCTTCTTCCACTTCACTCCCTTCATCACTTGTTTCTTTGTCGGTGACCAATTCATTTGCCTCACACATGAACACCTTTTGTGGGCCATTTCTCTTCTTTGGGTATAGTCTTGTCTTCTTGCCCTTGTCATGTTTCCTCTTCCCAAAGGATCTTGGTTTGGGTTTGGCCTCTTCTTCATCATCATCACTTTCTTCAAGCTTGCGATGCTTGCTCTTGTGGTTCTCTCTCATTTTGTCCGGTTTTGGATAATCATAGGAGATGTGGCCTTGATCACCACAATTGTAGCAAGTCTTGTGATCATCTCTCCTTGGTAGAAACGCTTTCTTCTTGGGATCAAATGTGTATCCCTTCTTAGTAATCTTGGAGTTCAAGCGTGAGAACTTTCTCATCATTAATGCAAGCTCATCATCATCATCTTCACTTGATGCTTGCTCTTCTTCACTTGAGCTAGGTTCAACCACCTTCTTCTTCTTGAGGCTTGTTTTCTTGGTGGAGGCCTTTAGAGCAATTGTTGTTAAAGATGATTGCTCCATCATCCCAAGTACACTCATCTCATGAGCGTGAATTTCTCCAATGAGCTCCGAAACTTCAATGTCGTTAAGAGACTCCTTTTGAAGCATGGAGTTGATGATGTTGTACTTTGGCTTGGGAAGGAGCATGAGGATGTTGCGGTTGATGAGTCCCTTGCCAAGAGAAGCAATGTCAAGAGCATTAATTTCTTCAATGAGCACATTCAAGCGAGAGAACATCTCATTAACATTTTCATGAGGTAGCATCTTAAATTCATCATATTTTGCTTTAAGCATGTGATATTTAAGTTCCTTGACTCGAGAAGAACCCTCATGAATCTCTATTAAGCAAGCCCAAATTTCACAAGCTTTTTCTTTACTAGCAATTCTAGCAAACACATCTTGACTAATACATTCATAGATTGCATTCCTAGCTTTAGCATCCCATTTAATTTGATCACCAACATAGTTGTGTTCTCCAAACCCCGCGTGGGTCGATTCCCATACTTTGGGAGCAATAGCCTCTAGATAAGCGTGCATGCATGCTTTCCAATAGGCAAAGTTCTTGCCCTTGAAGATAGGAACCGAACCCCAACCTTGGCCATTTTAGCTCTCTAGCGGTGAAGCTAGAATGATCCTATGAGCAACCTTGCTCTGATACGAATTGTAAGGATCGAATGCCCAAGAGGAGGGTTGAATTGGGCTTCTTTTCAAAAATCTAAGCAATAAAACTTAATTCCTAAAAGCCCAATTCCCTACACAAACGATCTATGCATTGAAGTAAATAGCAACTTCGCGGAATATAAAATGCATTAATGTAAGGGAGAGGAAGAGGATGCAAACTCCCGAGGAGACACGAGGATTTATCCCGTGGTTCGGCAAGATCGCCAAGATCATCCTACATCCACGTTGTGGCACCCACCAAAGGGTATAGCCACACCCAAGTCACCGAAACGAGGGATCTCCACTATTCTTCTCCGTTTGCCAACCTCGACAAGGTGGAGCTCAATCCTTGTACAACTTTGATCTTTCGGCTTCCACAAACGCCTTGGCAAGCTCCAGAAGTCTCTCTCAATTACAAACATCAAGGGGCACTCCCTTGAGGCTCTCACTATCCTAGAGATTCCACTCACCTAGAATGGAGGCACACAAGCTCTCTCTCTAGCTAGTTCTAGCCTATATCTTGGTGTGTAGTGGTCGAAATGATGTAGAAGTGATGGATCTGGGTCTTGAATGCTTGTGGATGTGTTGAGAATGTCTGGTGATCAAGACTTGTCGAAATGACAGGTTTAGGGGGTATTTATAGCCAGCCTCCACGAAATAGCCGTTGGAAAAGTAGGCTGACAGAACTTTTCTGCGAACATCAGATGATCCGATGTCTCCCCTTTAGTTATCATCGTTCAAGTTTACTTTAGCTGACATCATTGTGTCAGATATGACCGTTGTTAGACCGATGTTGCACTTGTCTTCTCATCGGATGATCCGGCGGCTCTTCCTCCAGAATTGACTCAAACTTGATGCTTACTGGAGTGATTGACCGATGTGTATATTTCTGTACATCGGATGATCCGGTGCTATACTTGGTCCAAGGATATTACAAAATGTACTGATGGACCGATGTAGCCTAGCCCTTAACATCGGATGATCCGGTGAGTGCTTTGTTCTAAGGTCTTCTTCTTCTGCTGAACCAACTCGACCGATGTGTTGTTCTCTGGAAACATCGGTTGATCCGGTGAGTTGATTTTGTTTGCTTCGAGTTGTATCTAAGTGATTCCTTTGTGTCTTGCTCAAGTGACCTCTTAGACTTTGTTGGAAATATATTTCTGATGATTGTCAAGCATTAAGTGTCATTAATTGTGGTTAAATGACTTTGTCATAAGAGCTTTCACTTCTTGTCTTCATATCATTGATTTGATCTCATAAATTGATTGTTTAGGGGTCTCCAATGACATATTGATTTCATTTCATTGAATGATTATAAGAGACCTTGCATCCACAAATTCACTAGTAAAGTCCAATGGTTGTCATTAATCACCGAAACCAAACCTCATGGGGGCCTAGATGCTTTCAGCGTATCTCCTTTTGCATCTGTTTCTTCTTCTTCGTTGTCTTGTCCGTGCCGACAACCCACCACCACCACGGCCATCGTTCCGTTGCCAAGCCCACCGAGGGAGCCACCCTGCAAGAAACAGTGTTGCAGCCCCTCGAGAGGCTAAAAAACGAGTGGCACCTCGTTTGATGTGCGAGGCGTACAAGAATACATATCGCGCCATAAGGTCCTTGGCTCTGGATATCCTTCCATACTTTACTAGAATGAGTACCATCAGCCACTACCTCTACACCCTCACGAGAGTGCCTGACTGTCTCAACATTCTATTCGAGACGATGGCCCAGGTGCTCGGTGCCAAGGGCCGCGGTAACCTGGTGGCGGCGATGGAGAGGAACCTTGGTCGCGGGATTGCACCGCCGATGCAACCGGAATAGCTGGTCCAGGCTTCTGTTGTACCGGCAGCGAAGTAATCGTCGAAGGAGGAGGAGGAGGACGAGTAAGATTTAGTTTTTCTTAGTTGATGTGTTTTTCTTTTCTTTTGTCTTCTTGTGCTTTTTTCTTGTGTTTTGTAATATATTGTGTTAATAAATGAAATTTATTTGTGTTCATCTGTGTGAACGAATATTATCTTGTGTGTTCAACTGTGTGAATGAATGAATATGTGGTGTGTTCATCGTGTTCCTCATGAATCATAAGAAAGGATTTGATTATTTTTGGGACAAATGAATAATTTAGTTATCAAGTGCATGCGATCTAAGTTCAGTTATGTGTTGTTTGTGTGATATCAACAGTGAACCGAATCAAAATAGAGAAAATCACGAAGCTAAAGGAGACGTGGGGAATAGGAGACACGCTTTGCCGTTAAGCTCCTCATCCTTTTGGAACAGGAGAGGGAGACGTCAAAAATAGGAGACGCGCTTCATTATAACGCTCCTCTCCATTTTGCATCGTGTACTCTACACATACCTTATATAAGGATCGCCATCAGTTCTCCACAAGCCCATCTCTCCTTTTCTATTAGTCTCTCGTCTTATCTTCTTCTTTCGTCTTCTCTGCGCAGATAACCCACCATGGCCAACGTTCCGCCACCAAGCCTGCCGAGGGAACCACCCTGGAAATAGTGTTGCGGCTCCCTCGAGAGGCTCAACAACGAGTGCTCGAGACGATGGCCCAGGTGCTCGAGAGGCTGTTCGATAGGCTGTTCGAGACGATGGCTGAGGTGCTTGGCGCCGAGGGCCGTAGTAACCTGGTGGCGGCGATGGCGAGGAACCTCGGTTGCAAGGTTGCACCGTCGGACCAGCCGGAGCAACCTGCGGAGCAGCTGGTGCAGTCGGCCAGGAACCCTGTTGTACCGGCGCAGGAGTCACCGCCGGAAGAGGGGGAGGAAGAGGAGGAGTAGGATTTAGGTTTTAGTTGATGTTGTTTTTTCTTTTCTTGTGTCTTGTACTTTTTTTTTGTATTTTGTAATATATTATTAATGAATGATTGTGTTATCTGTGTGAATGTTGTGTGTTCAACTGTGAATGAATAAATGGTGTGTTCATTGTATTCCTCAGGAATGACAATTCATAAGGAATGATTTGATTATTTTTTGGATTTCAAATACTACAGTGATGGTACTCTATATTAGAATGATTATTTAGTTATCAAGTGAATGTGCTCTACATTCGTTCAGCGATGTGTTCATGTCTATCTATGACCGAAGCCAAAGGATACGTGCTTTCTGTAAAGTTCATCTCTTTCTTTCGCAAGTAGGAGACGCGCTCTGTTAGTCGCTCGTCTCCCGTTTGTTAGAGGATCAGGCTGGTTTCGGATATTTTATTAAATAAGACACGCCATATAGTAACTCGTCTCTTTTTACGCTTAGCCGCGTCTTTCTTTCGTGAACCAGCTTCGTAGCTGAGGCGGGCTCATCTTGTTTACCGATATCAGCGATGATCGACTTTGCGCTCGTATCTGATCTTTGTCTTTATTTGCGTTTCTTATGTAGTGGTTGTGGATCTTTATTACTGAAAAGTGAATAAAAAGTCAAAATTTGAACAAAAGACTATCCGGCATTAAAATTTACATCTCAAGGATTAATTAAGTATAATGTTTCTTCTCTGGGTCTACTTGCTTCTTGTTTATTATTATAAATGGTTTATTTAGTTTACGTTTCCGCATAAATAAATTCTTGACGAATACATTTTTAGCTTATGGACTAGAACATGACTCGTTTTATGATTCATGGTTATATATAGTGACAAATCTTGTTTACGATCAAGTGTCATTAAACTTACCTTTATATTTTTTTTCAGGGTTACAAGACGTGATGAAGAAGTGGCGAAGAGAAGGATTACGGGCCACGGGCGCCTGGCAAGCAGGAGCTGATGAAAGCAGGGATGGACACGGGAGGTGGGAGCAGTGCTTCTGGCTAAGCGTGTGCTTGCCCTAGTAGCCGGACGGTACTCCAGATGCAGTCAGGATGGTCAGCTACCGAAGAAGCCATTGTCAAAATGCATACGTGGGCACTTCCCTGCAAATAAATTGGATTATCCTAAATTTCTTGGCCTGATGGGTTGATAAAATAAACGTTATCCGACTGAGGACAATTGTTTTCCTACCCTTACTCTTCACATCGATTATAATTTTATCCTTACCTTTTCAACTTTATGAATTTATTCTCAGTTTCCAGATTGAAGCTGTTGTTTGCCCTCATTTTCGAACACACAGTCAATAACACCCATCATGAGGTATTAAGATCAGAAATAAGATTTTTTAAAAAGGCGGACAAATGTCTGAATTACCCCTCCATTACTCTATCTCGGTGGGCGGAGGGGGCTAGGTTGATAGAATCGGAAGGAATAGAATCTAATGGTAAATCATAATTGAAATTTAAAGTGAGGGTAAACATTCAAATGCGCCATCCAACTAATACTACCCAATTCAACTTGTTTAAGGTGATCATGTCATATTGATACCACACTCTGATCTTACCATATTATCATATCAACAATATGCTCTTTTCTTAACTGAAATATTATATTCCGGTCACTTGTAACTGTAAAAACCTATTTGAGCAATCACATTCCTTCCGTTTTTAAAAAATATGTTATTTTATAGTTCAAAAATAACTACTAAGTGACAAAATTTCGAGTAGGGAAGGAGTAAATTTTATTACTTTTCATTTATGCACTTGTGAATTATCTGGTGACCGTAATTTTTTTATTTGCGGGATATATTTACTATGAAGGTTGTGACAATTAAACTAATAACTAATTTCAGACTGTGACGCGCCGGCTGCTACGTCCCTTAAATCCAAAAAATGCTGACTGGAAAAGTTGCATTGGTGACTGATGCGATGACGCGCCGGCGGCTGCTACGTCACTTAAACAAACAGAGCCTTTTACCCTTGTCTCTGACAATTCTTGCATCGGTTTAGTCGCCGAGTGACATCCTCAGCTCCGTGACGCCTACGGCACGGCTTACCTCGTCCTACAAATAGCATAGCAGTACTGTTCTGAGATCATCCTAAAACATACTGGATATACTGTTTTGCAGTGTAATTTAGAGTAAGTATTGTAAAAACTGAATAAGAATAGTGTATAGAGTATGGTTTAAAGTAAGCTAGTGCGGATGGTCTGAAACGCGATATCTACGGCACCCGCTCTTAGGACAGCCGGCAACTAGCACCGTCCCGCGGTCCAGCAATACAGCGGCGGCGGCGTTGATGGTCCCCCGCATCAAGCTGGGGTCTCAGGGGCTAGAGGTCTCGGCGCAGGGCCTCGGCTGCATGGGCATGTCCGCGGTGTACGGCGAGCGCAAGCCCGAGGCCGACATGGTCGCGCTCATCCGCCACGCCGTCGCGGCGGGCGTCACCTTCCTCGACACCTCCGACGTCTACGGCCCGCACACCAACGAGCTTCTCCTCGGTAGGGCTTTGCAGGACGGCGGCGTGAGAGGGGAGGCACAGGTGGCCACCAAGTTCGGCATCACGCCCGACTGCAAGGAGATCCACGGCGACCCGGCGTACGTGCGGGCGTGCTGCGAGGGCAGCCTCGAGAGGCTGGGCGTGGACTGCATCGACCTGTACTACCAGCACCGCATCGACACCACGGTGCCCGTCGAGGTCACGGTGAGTGACTGACGTTGTCTCCTTCAACCGGATCGCATGCATCACGTTTCCCGGTTGAACTCCCAGCCTATTCAGTTCAGGCTGATTGGTGTGTTCGAAACCCAGATTGGTGAGCTCAAGAAGTTGGTTGAGGAAGGGAAGCTCAAATACATCGGATTATCTGAAGCGTCGGCGTCCACAATCCGGAGAGCACACGCAGTCCATCCGATCACCGCGGTCCAGCTTGAATGGTCTCTGTGGTCACGAGATGTCGAGCAAGATATCATCCCAACCTGCAGGTATACATCCCTTCTCTTGCAACAATAGTAACCACGAACGGGAATCATGACAATATTTGGAGATGCATTAGACGACCATACTCTGTTCTGTGCACTGAGGCGAGGCGTCTGTCTTATTGTTCCAGAGAACTTGGAATTGGGATCGTGGCGTACAGTCCACTAGGCAGAGGATTCTTCTCCAGTGGAGCTAAGATCGTCAGCGAACTCCCAGAGGATGACTTCCGCAAGGTGAACTGAACTGTTACCCATTACGACCCAACACTGCAATCAACTCGCGGTTTCTCAATCTGAAAATCTTCACTGCTCTTTAATTTTGTTTTCCACTAGAACCTACCGAGATTTCAGCCGGAGAACCTCGAGAAGAACGCGGCGATTTTTCGACGCGTGAGCGAGATGGCTGCAAGGAAAGGGTGCACGTCGTCGCAGCTAGCGCTAGCTTGGGTTCACCATCAAGGAAGCGACGTCTGCCCCATACCTGGAACCACCAAGATCGGCAACCTCAACCAGAACCTCGGCGCGCTGGCGGTGGAGCTCACGCCAGACGAAATGGCGGAGCTCGAATCGTACGCCGCCATGGACGACGTCCAAGGTGAACGGTACCATAACACGTTTCTGAACACCTGGAGAGATTCTGAAACCCCTCCTCTGTTGTCTTGGAAAGGCAACTAGGTTTATGGTGCTCCTATCCTATGGGTACATTAATCGGCAGAGCTGTTTACTAGCGTTCTTAAGACCATCCGCAGTGGTTCACTGTAAAACTTACTGGACTGGAAATATAGAGTAGATTACTGGAAGTATAGAGTAAGTTTCCAGAGTGAAATGCTGGAAGTATAGAGGATATACTGGAAGTATAGAGGGATAGAGTAAGTTTTAGAGGAAACCGCTGCGGATGGTCTAATAGTCGCTTCACAGTAATGCTCTCGAGGTGATATCTCGATGGGTTATCTGTAGTTCTGTTCGTGTTTGGAACAGTTTTATCGAAGCGCCTCTAGCTACGTCATATCTCATAAATGCAAATAAATGTTGTATGGTGTGGTTTACCTTTATGATTAGAAAATATCGTATATGTAAATAAATGTCGTATTATGTGGTTTACCTTTATGAAGGTCATTTGTCATGAGCTCAATCTTTCTGTCTAAGGAGCACAAATGCAAACATTTACAATCTATTGTTTAGAACAAAGCGAAAATAACTGAATGGTTAGCACATGACTTTGGACCAGACTTCGTAGGCCAATATTACGGCATGTTCATCCCTTCACGTTTTCCATAAGTGCACCTCAGATCTACGGCACGTTCATCCCTTCACGTTTTCTATAAGTGCATCTCAGATCTAGTGTCCATGACTTCCTCTGTAGAGTACCTGCGTTTAGTACTGTGAAATTCAGCCTTAAATTCACTCTCATCGGAAACCGAACTCAGGACCTAAGTGGTGCTACTCAGAGTACTTAACCACTAGGCTAAGCCCCTTTTCTTTAGTATCTTCGCTAGAATAATAAGTTCGATCTGTGTGCCTGAAATTTAGGCACCGAGTAATTAGCAACTAATTACTACTATTAACTATTAATTTGTGTAATTAACCAGTAACTCTTAATTCTATAGGTTAGTCAATCACAAAATTATTTTATTTGATTATTTTACTATTAACATAATCCTTAGAAATTATGAATTAAGAATTAACAAATTAACTAAACGAGTTGTTAATTCTCAGGTGTGGTCCCGGTGTCGCAACCGTGCACTCCGTGCCCGTCGCCTGAAACCACGGCCGCACTTGTGAGTGTTAATTAATATTTCCATAATAAGTTGCTCTCTCCTTTCTCAAAAGATTGTCACAATTAGTTCGTTTTTTAAACTAAAAGTAACAATGTTTTGAGAAAGGGGGGTGTATAAGTAGAAAACTCAAAAAATTTAAATTACATTCAATGTAAGAACCTTCTTATCAACTTTTTTCAAAGTACATTAAACGGAAGGACCTTCTAATATATATGTTGAAGCTTAAGAACAATCATTCCTTGTTGCTGAGATATAAATTCGATGTCCAAGGATATTGCAAAAGGCCATTTTGACTCATGCGACTAGTCAAAATTCTTCTTAGCATCTCATCTAGCGCCAACCCCAAACTTGAAAGATCCTTTTTAGGACGAGCACAATGCCAGTAGTAAGTGCCATTCCGGACCACGTCATCATGGTGGTGTCCTCACGCGGTTACCAATTGCCATTGCAGGGTGCATAATAGAGTTCTTCAGATTCTTGGAGGGGGCACAGGATGGATGCCAGTCATTAGGAACCAGGGAGGCAGGGAACAACGCTGAGAACCACTTGTCGTGGTGATACCCTCTGCCTCGTGAATCTGAAATTTCCGCTGCACCGTCTGACTTGCAGTCAGGAATGAAGGTGAATTGTAAGTACTGCTTCACGAACACTAGCAGCACTCACCATCAATGGACATTGCTTGACTCCTTCCTAAGTCACAAGGTTCGCGCTAATGGCGTGACCGCAGATTCAAGCCATGTAAGAGGGAAAGATGCACAGAAACAGAGCCAAACAGTTTATAGGCACTGCTTCTTTTTTTTTTTGAACAGGACAACAGCCGAAGACTCCTCCACTTTTAGAAACTTCTTAGCGAAATAGGGTACAAGCAACATAGAATTAAGGAAGGGCATTTTATTGCAACTGAACGGCTTATCTGAAGTTGTAGCTGAATTCAAGTTTATTTAAGAGGGCAGTCACCCTGTTGCATGTTCGAATGCATGTTATTGCATTTTTTTTCTCAAAGCATAAGAGGAGGAGCTCTTACGAAATATCATATAAGAAGAAAAATAATCCATTTTATATAGAAAATTAGACAGGTAAATCATACAACAAAAAAGACAATATCACATCCTCTAACCGGTGATAGAGGTGGGAATTGGGCCGGGCCAAACCCGGGCGGCCCGAAGCACGACGCCACGGCCCGAGGCCCGGCCCGGCACGAAGGCGGTTTGGGCCGGGCCGGCCCGACCCGAAACACCGGGCCGTGTCGGGCCTGGTTTTTGGGCACGGCGGGAGGCACGGCCCGGCACGACTAAGTGGGCTGTTCCTGGGCCAGCACGACCCGAAAATGGCCCGGCGGCCCGAAACGGCCCGGCGGCCCGACACGTCTGTTCCTGAGTTTGCAGAGGTTTTTCTATTTTAATTCCTATTTAAATATTCAAACTTGTATAGATTCCGCAAATTAAGTCCAAATTCGATGATTTTTGTATATTCTTAAAAAATACTCTCTACCACTTGGAACAATTATTTTCAAACTTATATAGATATTTTTGTACTTTTTATAAACAACCAAAACAAATCATATGTACATATTCTTCACTATTTTGTAAATCTCCAAAGAATGAAGATGTTTGTATCAAATTTTATTTTGTATGTGTATGTTCTGTATTTCTACATGTATGCATTTTTTTATAATTTTTTGAGGCACTTCAACATGTGAAAATTCACATTTTCTCTCTTCTCACTCAAAAGCTAATAAGCATATGAGGCCATCTTAAAATTCAAACACACTTTCATTCAAACAAAGTTCAAAAATTCTTTAAAAAAATCATGGAGGTTGGTGTCATCATTAAAGAGCCTCACAAAAAAATCACTCACTAAATCGATGTATTATTCAAGATATAAAAATGACAAAAACTCCACAAATCCCTTTTTATTTGTTTTTTTGTTTTGATCAATTTATTATGTTTCTCAAACTCAAGTTCATAGGACACATGAAATACAACATCCTTAGACTCCAGTATTTTTTTCATATTTTTTTTGAATTGTTTTGTCCATATATTGCATAAAAAACTCAAAATTCAATTTTCTTTGTTTTTTATTATCTGCAATATATTATTATTTTGAATGTGTTTTTTTAAGAACATGTAATTCAACTCTTTCAATCTTCAAAAAAAATTTCATATTTTTTGAAGGCTTTTTGGCTATGTATTCAAAAAAAATTGTGCTCAATTTAATTTTTAAATGTTGTTGGGCCAGCCCAATAGGTCTGAGCTGCTGCTCGGCTGATGTTGTTTTTTATTTTTATTCAAATTTGAAAGTTCAAACTTTTATAGTTTCTTCAAATTTGGTCCAAATTAGATGATTTTTTTCCTAAATTATTCAAAAAATATTCTCTATCACTTTAGTATTTTTAAATATTTTTTTGCATTTTTTGTCCATTTATTTCATTAAAAACATGATTTTTATTAAAATTTTAATTGTTTTTGGGTTGAAATCAGTGAACTGGGCCGCCCTAGGGCCTGGCCCAGCCCAAAGGCGGCCCGTCGGGCCCAGGGCCGTGCCTGGGCCTGGATTTTTGGTCGCCAGCTCGACCGGCCCGGTCCGAGCCGGCCCAACGTGCTTTCGGGCCCGGGCCATTGCGGCCTGAAGCACGAACGGGTCGTGCCGGGCCGGCCCGGGCACGACCCAAGTCCCACCTCTAACCGGTGACACGAACACTGCTAGGCCTGTGGATGCCTAAAGTGTTGGAAAATTGGCAGTACACTACTCTATCAATTCTACCGCATCACCTAGGAAACATGCAGAGTACAAAAGTCATAGATTGTTACCACTAGACATGCAGCGCAGTGAAACCTATGCGTGCGTCGGTGTAGAGGAAGTAGACAATCACGTTCGTCTCCTTATAGTCGTCACGGCAGCAACGTCGTGGTGCCGTAGACCGTCCTCGTCGTAGCAACATCCACTACAGGAATCCCGACGATTTGCGACGGTCAGGGCCATCGCAAACACTACAGGAAACCCGACGATTTGCGACGGCCAGGGCCGTCGCAAATAAGGAAATGTCGTCGCAAATAAGCTATTCGCGATGGCTTTTCTTATTTGCGACGGTTTCTGGCCATCGCAAATTAGTCGTCGCAATTAAGCTTATTTGCGACAGCCACCGTCGCAAATAACCCTATTTGCGACGACTCGCAGCGGC
The DNA here is from genome assembly GCA_036927565.1 of Tuctoria greenei. NCBI lineage: Eukaryota > Viridiplantae > Streptophyta > Magnoliopsida > Poales > Poaceae > Tuctoria > Tuctoria greenei. The sequence goes on along the minus strand of JAYESD010000001.1, from coordinate 48,991,768 downwards.
CATTGCAAGTTATTGCCCGGGGGCTGGTGGGCCCCACAATAGTATTTGTGACGGCCTGGCCGTCACAATTAAAGATTATTTGTGACGGTCAGGATGTCGCAAATAAGTTCAGCCGGCAGGGCCCACGTGTCCTCCTTCAGGACCCACGCTGCTATTTGCGACGGCCAGACCATCACAATTAATGATTATTTGCGACGGCCAGGCCGTCACAAATAGCAGTGGCTTAATTGCGACGGCCTGAAACCTTATTTGCGACGGTACAATATAAAAAGCTATCGCAAATAAGGTTTTTTATTTGAAAAAAAAACAGAAAATACTACACGGCTCGATGACCCGAATCACGGAATAGAAACAATATATCACACACAATATATCACAAACAAACATCATCACAATCACAAACAGCATTCTCGATACATCTCACATGATCATCAACAAAGCAAACAAGGGCTCACTCGCCCGTCTGACCTCCGTAGCCACCCCCGAAATCGAAGTCGTCGTCGCGCCTCATTCCAGGTGGCAGTAGCGACGGCGACAGAGTTTGTGCAACCGTCGCAGATCCCTGCATTTAATGAAACTTAGAGTTAGAATATAAATGCATCAAGATCTCTCCCTCCCTCTCCCTCTATCTCTATCTAGATCCCTTGTTCCTCTCTTCTTTCATCTCTCTATTGCTATCATTTTCCCTCTATCTTTCTGCCTCTATCTCAATCTACATCTCCCTTTCTCTCTCTCTCTCTCTCCTTCTATCTTCAATCTCCCTCTCTCTCGTCATTCCTCTCCCACTCTATATAACTATCTCTTACACTTCCTTATATCTCTCTTTCTTCCATCTCAATCCTTTTCTTCTATCTAACTATCTCATCTCTCTTCTATTTCAATCCTTTTTTCTCTATCTTCCTCCCTCTTCTAACTTCATCTCTCACTCTATCTATCTTTCACTGTCACTCTATTTCCTCACTTTATTTTGGTTAAGTTGAGTTAAAACTAAAATTGTTAAGTTGATATAGAAAATTACTTGATCTGCAGAAGAAGGATCGCTTGGAAGGACCGGTGGTAGTACCAGTAGCTAGATCCCCAGACCTTTCGCCCGAGCCATGGCCTGTCATTGCAAACATTAAATGTTACCTATTAGTAAGTCATTTACACTGAATTAATGATAATTTTAGTTTTTATTTTGTTACCTCCATTGCTTCCCGCATATGCGCCAACGCCGCTGCCTGGGTTTGGATCGTGGCCTCCATCGCAATCCTTTGGCGTTCTGCCTCCCTCCTTTCCTCCTCCTGTCGCCTGAAGTTGTCTGCTACAGTTTGTCGGAGGGACTGCATCTCAATGTCCCTCTGCGAGGCGCGACGACCTGCCGTGCCCACCGAAGAAGCCTGCGTGGAGCTGCCGCTCGTAGGTCTCCCCGCTCTCGAGTCGACAACTCCGCCGAATATGGCGAGCCTATAAAAAAGAGAGTCAGTAATATCAAATTGAAATATCTTGAATACTTTGAATTGAAAATGATAAAATGACTTATAAACTCACCTTCCGTGTGCTTTTCCACCTCCGCTTGCATGCGCGGCTTGAGGATCGATTGGTTCACGTTCCGAATCGAAATTGTCGGTACCCTAAAAACCATACACCCCCTGAGGTTACAAAGATCTCAAGGGAAGGACGTCTACTCAAATTGAAGACCCTCGGAGGCCCACTTTTCAGACATAACCGGACCTGCTTCTCCAACATGGTTAACCCCTAGGTTGCCACGTGTACTGTCAGACCGGAGCTACTACCCGCAAGAGTGAAGCTCCGGGCTAGGTACTGAAACGGCACCTCCGGACTTAACCCCTGACCGAGAGAAGCTCCGGATCTGACACGTGCCAGGCCACCCCGGAGCTTCCCGCTTCCCACAAGCAAGCTCCGGAGCTGCCACGTGTCCATACGTCGGAGCTGGCCGCTTCAGACCTCCGGGAGACATTGTAACGGCTCCGGATCTTCAAAGGACAGCCGCGGACTTCAAGACCCGATTAATTGTCATTAATTCCACGTTAATGACAATTAATCGGATGATCTTAACACCTGTAACGGCACTGTCGGAGCCGTTACAGGGTTATTAACAACAATTGATCCCGTGTATCAATACTAGTAACCGCCAGGGCCACATGTCGGGCCAGGCTGACTTGTAACGGTTTGTCCTTGTACTATAAAAGGACAAACCGACGGTACACGAAAGGGGGGAAGGAACTCTCGAACGCTCTCAAGCTCATAAGTTAATACAACACACACACACACCCGTGGAGTAGGGTATTACGCTCAGGCGGCCCGAACCACATAAACCACTGTGTCTCTCGTGTCCAATCGTGATTCACCTTCTTGAGTCTCCGCGCGCCCAAACCGAACTACAAACTCCTTCAACACTTTAGTAGTGTCAGGGGATCTGCCGACTCCAACAGTCGACAGTTGGCGCGCCAGGTAGGGGCGCCTGAGATTTTCAAGAATGGTGAATTCTGCGGCTGGATCATCCAACGGGCAACCTGCTGCTCAGGCTGTCGGAGGCAATCCCTCCAACATGCAGCCACCGGCAGGAGCCTCAGCACCAGCAGGAGTCACACTCCCACCACCACCATCCTCTCCGGCAAGACGTGTCGGGCAACATGATGGTGCGCCGGCGTCACATACTGCACCGGCAAGTCATGACAACCCAGAACACGCGCTCCATGCAGCGCGTGCTCTTCTCCAGCGACCACCACCTCCGGATGCATCTCAAGGTGCCATGGAGCAATGGAGGGCTGATGTTGAGCATTTGGTCGCAGCAGCGGCCGAACGCCTCAACAACCAGGGTCCACCTCCTTCAGGGCGGGCCCCGTCGCAGCGACGGACGTTGTCTGGAAGACTTGGTCCGCATGTCTCCAACAACCGAAGACGAGCTGTGTCACAGCAAGTGACGTCGTTGCCCTCTGGGGCACGACGCACCCATACTGCATCTCGGCTTTCGACACATGACCTCCGGGCGGAGCTTGATCGCCGATACCGCCAACAGGATGGCCGTGTCCATATCGAGCGAGCTCGAGAAAGACGAGATGCTCAAGACCTTTCTACTCTGGAAGGAGTAGGAGGAGGCTGTTCTGCCCTAGCCATGCACCTGCGCATGGTTAGATGGCCACAGAAGTTCCGGCCACACTTGCCGGAAAAATTCGACGGGACTGTCAACCCCGTAGAATTTCTGCAGATATACTCCACTGCAATCTTAGCAGCTGGAGGAAACGAGGCCGTAATGGCCAACTACTTTCCAGTGGCCTTAACTGGGACCACCAGGTCCTGGTTTATGAGCCTTCCACCCAACTCTATCGACAGTTGGGAGGAGCTGTGCCGTCAGTTCACTGCCAACTTCGGGAGTTCATACACCCGACCGGGCACTGAACTGGACCTTTTTGCGGTCGTGCAAAAAGGAGGAGAATCTTTGCGGTCATTCATCCAGAGGTTCTCTCAGGTACGTAACACAATCCCTTCTATCTCAAGCGCTTCTGTCATTGTGGCATTCAGACAGGGTGTGCGAGACAAGAAGATGTTGGAGAAGCTGGCGATCAAAGAGATCACCAGCGTCACGGAGCTCTTCAGCTTGGATCACAAGTGTGCCAGGGCTGCGGAGGGCCGTGAGATGCACTCCAAACCAGCCTTGGAGGATCATAAAAAATCCTCCAAAGAAGAAGCCGCTACCTCCGGGAGTGGCAAGAAGAAAAAGAAGACCAACGGCAAGAAGAAGCCGTCGGCCGGCACATCCAACGTTGCAGCCACTGCAACTCCTGGTGGCCGGGGGCCACGCCCCGAGAAGCGACCTCGACCGTCTTCCGAAGACGGTGGCAAATCCAAAATGTGGTGCCCCATTCACAAAACGGGCAGCCACAGGCTGGAAGACTGCCGGGAGGTCCAAAACCTTGCCGAGCGCTACCACAAGCGCCGGGAAGGGTCTCCCTTCCGACAGAGGGAGGGAAAACAAAAGGTCGATGAAGCTCCGGCTGAAGAGGAGTTAGGGTTTCAGGACCCCAAAAAGGTCCTGAAAGCCGTCTACACCTCCGTCGACGATGACTCCGACGTCTCCGACAACGAGCGTCGGAAAACCATGAACACCATCTTTGGTGGATCATGGGACATCACTTCTCGTCGTGTCATCAAGACTATGCGACGGGATATGGCTGCTGTAGCTCCTACAGCTAGACCGGAGCCACATCGAAAGTGGATGGACACACCCATCACTTTTGATGCTTCGGACTGTCCTCAAAGCATGGTCGGAGCTGGCCAATTACCCTTGATGGTATCTCCCACCATCAACAACATCCAGATCCATCATGTTATGGTGGATGGAGGTTCGGGGCTTAACCTCATCAGCTTCGAAGCTTTCACTAAGCTTCAGCTCCGACCTTCGGACCTCCAGCCCTCTCGACCTTTCTCCGGAGTAGGTCCGGGGGCCATTACCTCACTCGGAGCTATTACTCTTCCCGTTACCTTCGGGACCCAGGAGAAGTATCGCACCGAGAAGTTGGTCTTCGACGTCGCTCAGATCAACTTACCATTCAACGCCATCTTGGGTAGACCTGCCCTGTACAAATTCATGGCAGCTGCTCATTATGGATACCTGGTGTTGAAGATGCCAACACTAGTAGGCGTTCTCCGGATACGCGGAGATCGCACTGCCGGAGTAACTGCTCTGGAGGAACTCCATGCACTCACCACGGCGCAAGAGGAGGACTCCAGACAGGAGCAAGCTCCGAAACCCCCGAGCATTCGTCAACGAGGCTCGACCTCTGCACCCCGTGTGCAGCCAAGCGGCGACACCGACATTCCCGTCAAAGTCGTCCAAATTGGTTCTGATGTCACTCAAACTACCCGCATATCCGGTGGCTTGAATGACAAATAGGAACTCGCGCTCATCACTTTCCTCCGGGCTAACGTTGACGTGTTTGCTTGGCAACCGTCACAAATGCCTGGGATCCCCAGGGAAGTGATTGAGCACAATCTGAAGATTTACCCAGACGCTCGGCCTGTGCATCAGAAACCTCGGAAGCAATCTGTGGAGCGACAAAACTTCATCCGACAAGAAGTGAAGAAGTTGCTCGAAGCCGGATTCATCCGAGAAGTCTTCCATCCAAAATGGCTGGCAAACCCAGTCGTTGTGCCCAAGGCCAGCGGGAAACTTCGGATGTGCATCGACTACACCACACTGAATAAGGCATGTCCAAAAGATCCATTCCCACTACCTAGAATAGATCAGATAGTGGATTCCACCTCCGGGTGCGAGTTACTGTGTTTTCTAGACGCATATTCTGGATATCATCAAATCAGGATGTCTAGGGAGGATGAAGAGCATACTTCATTCATCACAGTGGATGGATTGTATTGTTACACAGCCATGCCGTTTGGTCTCAAGAATGCAGCTTCAACTTTTGTACGAGCTATGTACAAAACTTTCGAAGAACTCATCAGAGACATAGTAGAAGTGTACGTCGATGACATCGTGGTCAAAGTCAAGAACAAGGAGTCCCTCTTGGACACCTTGCAGGCTGTCTTCGACAAGCTGCGGGCCACCCGCACGAAGCTAAACCCAGACAAGTGCGTCTTCGGGGTTAGCTCCGGAAAGCTTCTTGGTTTCCTGGTAAGTCACCGGGGCATAGAGGCTAATCCGGCGAAGATAAAAGCCATTGAAGACATGCGGCCACCAACCCGCATCAAAGACGTCCAAAAGTTAACTGGATGTCTAGCAGCCCTCAGCCGGTTCATTTCAAGACTGGCGGAGAAAGCACTTCCCTTCTTCAAGTTACTGAGGAAGTCCGGACCATTCCAATGGTCTGAAGAAGCAGAGAAGGCATTCCAGGAGCTGAAACAGTTCCTCACCACCCTACCAGTCCTGGTAGCTCCGAACCCTGGTGAGCCTTTATTGCTTTACATTTCAGCTACTGACGAAGTCGTCAGTATGGTTTTGGTTGCGGAGAGACCGGAACTACCCAATACTCAGGAATCCAGACCCCTTCGGGAGGGTCCGGAGGTTCCTGAAAGCGGGTCTGGGTCCCAGCTCCCAGACTTGAACCCACAAGAAGCCACTTCAGAGGACCCGGATCCCTCCGAGAGGGTCCAGGTCATTCCTGAAGAAGCTCCGGGTTCCTACACTCAGAACCCGGAGGTCCCCGAAGAGAGTCTGGACCCCTCCGAGAGGGTCCGGATCAATGAAGAGGAAGCTCCGGACCCCTCCAGGAGGGTCCGGACCATTCAACGCCCGGTATACTTCATCAGTGAAGTGTTACATGATGCCAAGACTCGATACCTGGAGGTGCATAAACTGCTTTATGCAGTTCTTATTGCCTCAAGGAAGCTTCGACACTATTTCCAAGCTCACAAAGTCTCGGTGGTGACCTCATATCCACTTAGAGCGATCCTGCATAATCCCAATTCAACTGGGAATATTGCAAAGTGGGCAGCGGAATTGGCTGAATTCGATCTTGAATTCATTCCGAGATAAGCAATCAAGAGTCAAGCGTTGGCAGATTTCGTGGCAAAATGGACTCCCTCTCCATTAAACCCTGGGGGCCCCAGCGAGCAGAAGACGGAACCTCGAGTTCCAACCTTCACTAAGCCTCACTGGACCCTTTATTTCGACGGCTCCATGCAGAAGCAGGGATCCGGAGCTGGAATCCTTCTCCTCGCACCAACCGGGGAGAAGGTGAAATACATGGTACACCTTGACTTCAAGGCAACCAACAACATGGCGGAGTACGAAGCACTCATCTATGGATTAAAGGTGGCACTATCATACGGTGTCAAGCAGTTGCTGGTCAAGGAGATTCACAACTTGTCATCAAGCAGGTGAAGGGTGAATGCTCCTGCAATAATCTCCAGCTGGCTGCTTACCTCCTGGAAGTCCAGAGGCTTCAGAAGGACTTCGAAGTCCTAGACCTTCACCATGTTCAGCGTGCTCACAACGCTGAAGCTGACGAACTCTCGACCAAGGCGTCAACTGGAGCTCCGGCTCCTGACGGAACCTTTGTCCGGAGGTTGTCAAAACCCACAGTTCAGCCTGCCGAACTGAACGAAGGGGGCGAGATCAGCATCCCGAAGCTGACGGTCCCGATGGCCCTGTTACCATGGCAGCCATCAAGGGTCGTAGGTGCTGCCGAAAGCTCCGAGGAACCCAGCACGCAAGACTCAAATGCTCAGGTAAGTTCCGATGCATGGATCTCGGAGATCCGGAACTACTTGAAAGACAACATCCTTCCTGACGATGATGTATCCGCTGACCGGGTAGTCAGATTGGCTAAAAGATACACGTTGGTAGAAGGGGATCTCTACCGGCGCGGTGCCAACGGCATCCTAATGCGGTGCATCACAAGGGAAGAAGGCTGCGAGCTGCTCGCAGAAATCCATGGAGGCGAGTGTGGGAACCACGCATCTTCCCGCACGCTGGTCGGAAAAGCCTTTCGGCACGGCTTCTACTGGCCTACAGCGCTCCAGGATGCCACTGAGCTAGTGAAGAAATGCAAAGCATGCCAATTTCATGCAAAGCAAATTCATACACCTGCTCAGTCCTTACAAATGATACCTCCTACATGGCCTTTCGCTGTGTGGGGGATGGACATCTTGGGACCCTTCCCCAGAGCCGTCGGAGGTTACAAGTTCCTGTACGTCGCCATCGACAAGTTCACCAAGTGGCCGGAAGCTACTCCCCTTGTGACGATCAACAAACAATCTGCAATCAATTTTCTACAATCCATTGTGAGCAGATTCGGAGTCCCAAATAAGATCATCACTGATAATGGGACTCAATTCACAAGCTCCGCATTTCAAGGATATTGCGAAGACCTCGGCATACAAGTTTGCTACGCTTCCGTAGCTCATCCTGCCAGCAATGGACAAGCCGGGAGAGCAAATGCAGAGATCCTTAAAGGACTCAAAACACGCACTTATGAGTGCTTGAAAAAGCACGGAGCCAATTGGATCGAAGAGCTTCCGCCCACTCTATGGGCCAACAGGACTTCTCCAAGTCGGGCAACCGGAGAAACACCCTTCTTCCTGGTGTACGGAGCAGAAGCGATCCTTCCTCCGGAAATCACCTTGGGTTCCCTCCGGGTCCGAACCTTCGATGAAGCCGCGCAGGACCAGCTCCGGCGTGAAGACCTAGACCTCCTCGAGGAGGGAAGGTGCCAAGCAGCTGTTCGGAATGCCCGATACCGCCAAGCTCTACGGCGCTATCACCAGTGGCATGTACACAACCGACAGCTCGAGGAAGGCGATCTGGTGCTACGGAGAATACTATCTAGAGAAGGGCAAAACAAACTCTCCCCCGGCTGGGAAGGGCCCTTCCGAGTGATCAAAGTATCCCGTCCCGGAAGCGTTCGCTTGGCTACCGAGGATGGGACACCTCTCCCAAATCCTTGGAACATCGAGCACCTCCGTAAGTTCTACACTTAATACCACGGAGGTGAGTCTTAAGTAACTTGAAATGTATGTTATAGAGTCATTGTACAGAGTCGGGTAGTTCCTCCGGGAGAGCAGCCGGACCTTTCTCGAAAGGTTTGAAAAGCTCATGCAACACTTGATACAGTCTCCGGACTAGAAGTGTGGCTAACTACCCTGGGTCAAACGAGAAACCAAACACACTTAGCCTGGTTCCGTACCCTAAGAGTGTACTTGTTTCCCCTGTACCCCGGACCTATAATGAAAGACATCTTCATGTGAAATAGACTCCACGTGCATTCATTTTTGCATAGGCTCGACATTTTTATTTTTCTCTTTCTTGTCTATAACAGAAACGTGCAATTCTTAAGAAGTTCTAGTTTGACCGGTTTACGTACGATTCGAGTTGAATTGTCGGATTTTTTAGATTTAAATATCGTCTGTGGCCAACTCGCCTGAAAGCCGCCAAGCCATTCTAGGGCCGGAGTGCGCTATCGACTTAGCCTGGTCAAGCACCCTAAGTACGCCACTCTACCTACACCCCGGCAGGCCGAAGTAAGGTGGGTCCATGGATAATTGAATCTAAAAGAAAAGACAATTCATCCAGTCGTATTAAAAATCGTGTTCAGCTTAAAATTTTCTTGAGAAACGTAAGCCGCGACGAAGTTATAGACAAGGAACGAATTTTATTATGGCTTAAGTGTGCAGGAAAAATGAACCCTACGTTAATGGAGAAAAACCGGAGCTAACCAAGCTCCGACTCCCACCAGGGCGTCAACCGTTGGCGTTGACTAAAAGATGGTGAGAAGACCCCGTTACTGAAGTCTGTTGCCAACAAACCAAGCGTGGCAAGGGTCATTGCCGGAGCTACTAAGCTCTGACACCTTGGAGTATTAACTATCGACGCTCAACGTGTTGATAGAGGCTATTGCCGGAGCTACTAAGCTCCAGCGATGGACGGTGCCGGAGCTTCTAAGCTCCGACAACTTCAGGGGACCTTCACTATCAAAAACTTCGGACCTAAATTCCACAAGTTCGAAGCAAATTCGTCTTCAACAAAACTCAACATCCTTTTGGTACATGTCCACAATCAAATTGTGCACATCTACCAGGGGGCCAAGTGAAGATAAAGATGTTGAAGACAAAAAAATGAAATTCACAAAAATTGGGGATTTCATTTCATCAGAAGACCGGAGATTACATCTGGAGACAAGGGATTACAAAAGTGAGGAAGAAGAGAAGATACAAGTAAAGGCTAAGAGAGACGGTCCTAGACCCTATGGAAGAACTCGGCGACCTTCTGGGCGACCTCCGACACGCTGGCTCGGGTAGCTTCGCCTTCTCCTTCGACGGGGCCTTCAAGCACCGGGTCCAGAGGAAATCGAGGGTTCCGGCTGGTGTAGCACGTCAACACATATTCTGTGACGTTCCTAGCCAGGGACTGCCCCTCGACCTCCAGTTGGTCCGCGATGACGTCGCCCACCTTGGAGAGCTTGCTGCCCGCAGCGCTCAACGCTTGCAACGCAAGGTCCGGCTCCGGCTCCGGATCATCCGGGAGCACGGGGCTGAAACCCATCGGAGCCAGCGCATCGTCGGCCTTGCTCAGGAACTCCCAAATTTGCAGGGAGTCCGCCTTCCTCAGGTTCTTCATCTCTTCCAGGGATCTCCGGGCCGCCGTCAGCTCCGAATTCTCGCGGGAGAGGCGCTCAACTTCTTTGGCGTTCTGCTGGATCTTCGCAGCAACCCGCTTCTCAAGTCTTCCGAGCTCCTCCTCCCGGAGGTGGATCTTGTTTCGGCGGTCGACCAGGTCCTTCTCCCTAGCCTCCACTTTCGTCTCCCGGGCGATAAGGGCACACTCGTATTCGTAGAGTTCCTGCCCCCGCACCCAGGTATTCTCCTCCTCCTCGAGGCAGCGCTCTTCCAATTTCTTAGTGCGCTCCTCGAGGCCCTTGTCCGCCAGAGCTGTTTTCTCGGCGAGCTCTTCTTCCCGTCGCAAGACGTCATCCCGTAGCTCCAGGAGCTTTTGCTCCTCATCCTCGAGCCGTCTTTCCCTTCCTTCAAGTGCCTCTCGGCGCTTGATGAGTGCGGTGCTGATGGCCTCGAGCTGATCAAACCTAGCATTGGCCGCGTCGTTAGCAGCCTTAGCTTGGTCGTGGAACTCCCGAGATTGAGCGTCGAGGGCGTGAGTCATGCTCTCCCTCTCGTCCAGCAGCTTGTCCCAGAGCTCCAGGCGGATCTTCTCCCGCTTGATCCACTCCTTGTCATCCGCCAGCCTCGACTGCGCCACCTTAGTCTCAAAGTGGAGCCGATTATGCCACCGCCTAAGGGTTTGGCGCTCCTCTTCAAGAGCCTTGCTGTCGTGGAAGAAGGCCAGTTGGACTTGACGTAGACTGGAGCAGGCGTTGTCGATGGACATCGACAGCGAGATGGGCTCCGGACCTTCTGGGATTTCTTCCGCTGGTTCCAGCGGGTCTTCATTTACAAAAATTGGTTCCCACTCTACGAGAGTGGAACCCCGAGCTTCCAAAGTGCTAGGGCCCTCCTCCGGTATGGCCTCAGTCGCCATCGAAGGAGGTCCCACCACCAAGTATTCATCTGCCCCCTCAGGCCGGGGGCCGTCGACTTCGTTCAGGAACTCTGGCTCCGCCACAGGTACCATCGACGTTGTCGCCTCCACTGGCTCCGGCCGGGACACTTCTTCTGAGGGAGGCTCAAGCTCCCTCACCTTTTCAGCCGCCGGCTCTGCGGCCGGCGCTCCAACAATCACCGGCTCTGCGACCGGAGCTTCAGAAGTAAGCGGCTCAACTGCCGGAACTACTTCAACTTCCGGCTCGCATGCTGGAGCTTCAGCCACCTCCGGCTCAATCGCCGGGGCTTCAGCACTTTCCGGCTCCGAAGCCGGGACTGCTACTTCCACCGACTCAATAGTCGGAGCTTCTATTTCTGCAGCACCAGGACCCGGAGCTTCCACCTCCGGAGCGGGTGCCGCTGGCGCATCTTCAATCCCGTGGTCCGGCGCTACCACGGGAACTTCTGGAGACGAGTCGGGGTCCATGACCACGACAGCCGGCGCTGGAGCTGTCGCAGCCTCCGCTTGGGGCGGCACCGGAGCTGGAACAGAAGCCCTCGCAGCCTTAGACACTGTGGCTGAGGGCGGAGCTTCACTCCCCTTCTTGGGAACGCTGCAGATAAAGAACGAAGAAATTGAGCAAACAGATGCTACAATTAAAAGTTAATCAAGGTAAGAAAGAAAAATTACCTTGGGAGGCTCACGCACCAGCTTGCGCGGAACCTCTTTCCCGGACGATCCGGGCTGGCCACGGTCGGCAGAGGAGCTCCGGGAGGACTCCCAGGACTTGCCGTAGCCGCGGGCGTTTCCCGGGTCGGAGCTCTCCTTGATCGGGAGGAACTCCTGGACCTGGAGGCCCTCACCGCTTCTGGTGCCGGAGACGCGCGCCCGGAGCTGGTACCTCCGGAGGGACCCACCACGGGGACAGTAGCACTCCGGGAGGATCCCACCGCCGGAACAGTAGCGCTCCGGAAAGACCCCACCACGGGGACAGCCGCCACGGCGGCGGAGGATCTTCCTTCCTGAGGACGGGGAACTAAGGGGGAAGTGGCAGGCCCGACGGACCTTCCGTCAGCATGTCGCAGCTTCCTCTTCCGGCTCTCCGGCTCCTCCGCCAACTCTTTGCCCTTGCCGACGACCTCAGCTCTTGGCTGTGGGGCAGGGGCGGAGCCGCCTTCAGACAACCCGGGGATCGCCAACCGGGCGGTTGATCTTCTCTCGACGACACCAAGGTCGTCAAGCGCGGGCATCTTCCGCCGGAGCTCCCTGCTGAACTCAACCTCCACGTTCAGAGGGAGGAAAGCCGGCGGCGGAGTCAAGTAATCTCCGTCAACGTCGATGCCGTGCTGGAATTTCTTGAGGTGAAACTCCAAGGACTTCCCCACCATGCTGGACTTCAACCCGGTTTCAACCCGGTCCTCGTCCATCACGCTGTTGAGGGCCCAGGCGAGCTTCTCCCTCCTCTTCAGCGGCGCCCACCTGTTGGACAGGAAGTTGCAGAACACCGCCTGGGGAGTCAATCCTCCCTCCACACATTGGCGGATCCTGGTCAGGACAGGGTCGAAAGCTCCCGCCAGCACCGGAACTTCGCTCCATACCGACGTGTCAATGCCGGGCAGACCTTCTGGCAGCTCCAACCGCTCATGCTCCTCCAGTCGGACGACTACCCAATCTTTCTTCCAGTCATCCCACTTCCCGGAAGGGAATGACCGGAGGTACTTGAATGGGCACTTCTTGCGCTTCACGAAGTAGTAGAAGCCAAGATACTCATCGCTTCGGCCGGTGGTTTGGACGATGAAGAAGGTTCGGAAGAGCTCGATGCAGGGAGGGATGCCCACCCACATCTCGCAGAAGTGGACAAAGATGGACACAAGGAGAATGGAGTGAGGGCCAAGGTGGTACAGCTGCAGACCATAGAAGTCCAGCAGCATCAAGAAGAAAGAAGAAAACGGTGGGATCAGCCCCACCATGGCTTACGAGGAAAAGTACACCATCTCGCCAGAGTGCTCCTTTTTAAAGGGAAGCTCTCCGCCGGCGCGGACCGAGCGGTTGAAGAAGTCCGAAGACCACCCCATGAGGGCCCGGACCTTCTTCAGATCGCCGTCTGTCTTCAGGCGACTCTCACGCAGACCCAACTCCATCGCAACAAAGCTAGGCAAGAGAAGAGGAGCAAAGCACAAGTTGGGAGTTTGAGCGCAAGAACAGATGGGAAGCGTAAAGAACTCCCGATGGTGCGCTTTCCTTCTTAAGTAAGCCCTCACAACGCTTGGATGGAAACTGCAGGGGAGTCAAGGATACTACTCGATAATTCAACCCTGCCGATGACTAGGGGGCCCGGGACCACCCTGACGATCAAGTCGAGGCACTTACCCAGGTGAACAGTTGTCATCACGAGGCGGGAAACCCAAAGGCGGCGGCCTGACAGGGCGCGCGGAACCGATACGGTTTTCGTATCGGGAACCGGCGACCTTCAATTGCGAGAGATCCACACATCAAAGATCCTATCTGCCGCCTGAGGTGCGCCACGCGTCGGGACTTAACTGTAAAGCCCTGCCAACGGCACCTCCAAAGACCCTTGAAGACCCAGTTCAAGAGTCGCGAGTGTGGACCCACCTCCGACGGAATGACTTCACCCCGGTGACTTTCCCCGGAGGTAGGTCCAGGGGGCCACTGTCGGTACCCTAAAAACCATACACCCCCTGAGGTTACAAAGCTCTCAAGGGAAGGACGTCTACTCAAATTGAAGACCCTCGGAGGCCCACTTGTCAGACATAACCGGACCTGCTTCTCCAACATGGTTAACCCCTAGGTTGCCACGTGTACTGTCAGACCAGAGCTACTACCCGCAAGAGTGAAGCTCCGGGCTAGGTACTGAAACGGCACCTCCGGACTTAACCCCTGACCGAGAGAAGCTCCGGACCTGACACGTGCCAGGCCACCCCGGAGCTTCCCGCTTCCCACAAGCAAGCTCCGGAGCTGCCACGTGTCCATACGTCGGAGCTGGCCGCTTCAGACCTCCGGGAGACATTGTAACGGCTCCGGATCTTCAAAGGACAGCCGCGGACTTCAAGACCCGATTAATTGTCATTAATTCCACGTTAATGACAATTAATCGGACGATCTTAACACCTGTAACGGCACTGTCGGAGCCGTTACAGGGTTATTAACAACAATTAATCCCGTGTATCAATACTAGTAACCGCCAGGGCCACATGTCGGGCCAGGCTGACTTGTAACGGTTTGTCCTTGTACTATAAAAGGACAAACCAACGGTACACGAAAGGGGGGAAGGAACTCTCGAACGCTCTCAAGCTCATAAGTTAATACAACACACACACACACCCGTGGAGTAGGGTATTACGCTCAGGCGGCCCGAACCACGTAAACCACTGTGTCTCTCGTGTCCAATCGTGATTCACCTTCTTGAGTCTCCGCGCGCCCAAACCGAACTACAAACTCCTTCAACACTTTAGTAGTGTCAGGGGATCTGCCGACTCCAACAGTCGACAGAAATCTTTGCCATGTATCTTCCTATCCTCCTCCCCGTACATAGCCTGCAAAACAACGAAATCGTGTAAGTTGAACAATACATATAGTTATATTTAATATGAATGATTTCTAAACTTACCAATCGCTCGGCTGCAGCCTGACTGCACCCCTCAGGCTGAGAAGGGTCCCTGTGACCTCTCTTCCAAATCTTAACAGGGGTTGGCGGCACCCCCGTCTTGCGCTCCTGTCAATACATGTTAGTACGAATAATATATTATGAATATATAAACATAAGTTACATACACTTACCACGTGTTTAGCTAAACGCAAGTAGTCATCTTGGCCGTGCCTGCTCTTCCCCTCGACCCCTCTGCACTCTCGAGCCTTCTCGGACTTAGCTTTAAACTCATCGCTAGCCCAGTAGCGACAAAGGGCCCGAAATGCATCGGTTTGACCCTACAACCAGCTCATGTGGCCCTGCACATAGTTGGAAGTCTTTAAAAATACCATCGAGGAAATTATCAGAAAAAAATACTTACTACACCCCATGTACCTACGCGTACTCCTCCTCCGTCAGGTGCCTCTCGCTCTCTTGCCGGAAGTGTAGCACGTGCTGCTGGTTCGCCTTCAAGTGCTCATTAGTAATTTGAACACCGGCGTTCGACAAAGCTTGTCGAAGCGCCTTGGCAGCGTTGTAGTGAAACACTCGCCTCGTATCCTCAAATAGGCGAGGGTCGTTCGGGTCCTCTAAAGTATATCTTGCCTGCGATAAAGAATATATTGAAGAGATGTTCATTAAAAGAGTTTAAGAGTTAAAACTTAGAAACTATTTTTAACATACTTACCATAAAATTGGCCCATATGGCCTCCTGAAGGTTGTCGTGCTCCTGGTGATAGACGCGTGCGTAGTCCTGCCACGAAAGAGCAGGCACTTCGTCGATGACCCCGGGATAGCGCAAACGCACTAAGGACCCGAGGACACCGTTCACCGTTCTTTGGTGTCTCTCGCCGGTGAAAGACGTGTCATCCCAAACCCTGCATGATATTTATTGATTCATTACTTAAGTAACCAAAAGAAACTAAAATTGAACACTATAATTTTTATTACTTGTCTCTGACTGGACGAATCACGATCCTCTGTGAAGGGACCGCGGGAGGACTGACAAAGTGAGTCCTCCTTGTCCTCCGCGTCTACTGGGGCGCTACGTCAGGTGACCAAAACGGCTCGTCACCAACTGAGCCAAAGGCCTCAGGAATAGAAGGATCGCCAGCCGAGGGCTGGCTGGCCGAGGGCTGGCTCACCGAAGGGTAGCCAAGGTCAACTGGCACTGCAGCCTCCGAGTCAGCCGGTTAGGACTACAACATTCAAATGATTCATTAGTAAGTTTAATGTAAAATTGAATTTAAAGAATTTGTCAAAAACAAGTGAAATTTACCGGTGACGAAGCTCTAGAGCTGCTCAGAACATGCCCAACAGCTGAGAGCGTCTGCTCCCAGTCGACGAGGCACCAGCGAAAGCGTCGTTAGGTCTAGAGGGGTAGAAGCCCCTCGTCGGCGGCACCTTATTACCCTTCTTTGACGCCATCCTATTTTAATTAGATAATCAGTAAATATGCAAATAAAATATACAAAATTCATGTTACTATCTTCAATAAAGCATTACTTGTAATCACTTTCCAAATTCATCAACATCATTATCATGTGTCTGTGCCCTACTCTTTAAACCAGCCCAACGATCTTCCATCGTGGCCTGTTGTAATTTCCGTTTTCGCATATCATTTGCCTCTACATCTTTAACGTCTTCAACATCTCCAACTAATTGATCGAGTCTTGCAGCAAGCTCGACGATAAAAGTGTCTGACAACTCTCCTTCTTGGTACACTTCTTCAACGTCTTCGCTATCATGGTAACTGTCGGTACCCTAAAAACCATACACCCCCTGAGGTTACAAAGATCTCAAGGGAAGGACGTCTACTCAAATTGAAGACCCTCGGAGGCCCACTTGTCAGACATAACCGGACCTGCTTCTCCAACATGGTTAACCCCTAGGTTGCCACGTGTACTGTCAGACCGGAGCTACTACTCGCAAGAGTGAAGCTCCGGGCTAGGTACTGAAACGGCACCTCCGGACTTAACCCCTGACCGAGAGAAGCTCCGGACCTGACACGTGCCAGGCCACCCCGGAGCTTCCCGCTTCCCACAAGCAAGCTCCGGAGCTGCCACGTGTCCATACGTCGGAGCTGGCCGCTTCAGACCTCCGGGAGACATTGTAACGGCTCCGGATCTTCAAAGGACAGCCGCGGACTTCAAGACCCGATTAATTGTCATTAATTCCACGTTAATGACAATTAATCGGACGATCTTAACACCTGTAACGACACTGTCGGAGCCGTTACAGGGTTATTAACAACAATTAATCCCGTGTATCAATACTAGTAACCGCCAGGGCCACATGTCGGGCCAGGCTGACTTGTAACGGTTTGTCCTTGTACTATAAAAGGACAAACCAACGGTACATGAAAGGGGGGAAGGAACTCTCGAACGCTCTCAAGCTCACAAGTTAATACAACACACACACACACCCGTGGAGTAGGGTATTACGCTCAGGCGGCCCGAACCACGTAAACCACTGTGTCTCTCGTGTCCAATCGTGATTCACCTTCTTGAGTCTCCGCGCGCCCAAACCGAACTACAAACTCCTCCAACACTTTAGTAGTGTCAGGGGATCTGCCGACTCCAACAGTCGACAGTAACCATCATCCCCAGGAGTATATAACCGCTCACGAGGATTCACCTTATATACCACCCACCAAGCACTGAGCTTCGTGCATGGATAAGGTAGATAATACACTTGTTCCACTTGATGTGCAAGAACAAATGTATCGTAACCTCGTAGTCGGTCCTTATGTTTCACTTCAACCATTCCAAATTGGTTTTCTCGAGTTCCATGAGTGCGATCAAACCAGTCACAGTCAAAGAAGACAACTCGAAGGGTTTTATTTCCGGTAAAAGTAAATTCAAGGATTTTGTTAATGATCCCATAATAATCGGTTAAATTCCCTTGAGTGTCCATTGCTCTCGCCACAACACCGGAATTTTATGTTGCCGCGAGAGGACGAAGAGCTTCAAAATGATTTGTACGGAATCGAAAGCCATTTAAGTCACATCGACCATAGCTTCTAACATTCACCAATCCATAAGATAGCTACCGCAAATCTGGACATTGTGAGTCCGACACTGTCATAAATGATCGTAAGTTAAAATGATACTTCTTTAATAATAGTAACTTATAATATATAGAATACGAAAAAATATTACATAATCTCGAAACCAGGATAGGAAACTCTGCCCCCCATTTATTCCTTCTTTTTGCATCGCTTCTACTTGTTTGGCCATAGGTTGATGCCTATGTGGCCAACATTGTCTGAAAAGATCTTTTAGAATACATGTGTAGCAAAATATGTCCATTAGCATAAATGTAGGACAAACAATTACTCGAAGTATTCCTGCATGCCTTCTATATTTGCGTACATGTAGAGTAAAGCAACAGTCCTTTCATGTTCGGATAGCATGTAGGTCGTGTAGCTACAAAAGGTGGTTCCTCTCGTTTGAAAAATGGAAAGGTCGCTTAGAGGTGGTGTTTCGTCCACATTGTACCACATCGCCAAAGTATTGATATTGTTTTCTTCCGCAAAGTAGACACTTGAAAAGTATCCTACTTCCTTAAGTGAATATGCTTCAGTGATGCACCCTTCCACCCTTGCCCTGTTGCCAACCATTGGTTTCTGATATCGTAGCACTCTTTCAATGTGATACATCCACCTATATTGCACAGGACCGCCAACTTTAGCTTTGAATGGAAGATGGATAAGCAGATGTTGCATTAGATTGAAGAAACCCGGTGGAAATTTTTTTCCATCTTACATAAAAGTATGGGTATCTCCTTCTCTGACTTATACATCATCCCGATCTTGATTCCTTTAGCACAAAGATGTCTATAGAAATAGCTAAGTTCAGCTAAAACCTTCCACACCGCATCATCTAGATAGCCTCAAAACATAACAGGTAAGAGTCTTTCCATTATAATGTGATAATCATGACTCTTCAACCCAGTGAGGTTTCCTGTGTTAACATTTATGGCTCATTTCAGGCTAGCTGCGTAACCATCTGACAATTTCAAAGTTTTCATCCATTTCATAACTTCTTTATTTTATTTCGATCGAATATAGAAAGAAGCACGTGGCTTTCCACCACTTTCAGAGATTTCAAGAGTTGGACGGTGACAAATATCTGCCAAATCTAGTCTAGCTTTATAATGGTCTTTCGTTTTGCCAGGCATATCCATGCAAGTGCTTATGATACTTTCGCTCATGTCACACTCCTGATGCATGACATCAATGTTGTGCATTAGAATCAACGACTTCACATACGGTAGCTCCCAAAGTCCACATATGTGAGTCCAATTGTGTTCTTCTCCATAACCTATGAAATATCCAGGACGACCTTCATCAGGCACCAATTTGTCCAACATATCAGAAATTCCTGACCCGTTGAGATGCTTCGGTGGTCCTATAGTGACAACAGTGTTCTTTCAAAAGACATACCTCTGCTAGCTAAATATGTGATTCGAGGGCAGCCAACGTCTGTGACAATTGAAGTAAGATACTTTGCCTCCATGAGTTAGTCAAAAGCAATCCGTGTCTGAAGCACATATCGGACACGTCAGATGACCGTGAGTGCTCCATCCAGAAAACATGCCGTATGCAAGCAAATCATGGACGGACCATAAATAAGCAGCTCGAAGGTTGAATTCTGCTTCTTGTAACTGTCATACGCTTCGACTCCTGTCCAAAAGACTTTCAACTCTTTGATCAGCGGTTTTAACATCACGTTGAGACGTGACCCGGGATGATCAGGTCCAGGTACAATGAGGCTGAGAAACATGAACTTGTTCTTCGTACAAAAAGCAGGTGGCAGGTTGTACCAACATGAGTATGGCGTGGCATTCGTACTGAACGGTGAGAATCCGTCTGACGCTAATCCAATGCGAACATTCCTCGCATCACGAGAAAAGTCTGGATCGAAAAGGTCTAGCGCCTTCCATGCATCACCGTCGGACGGATGCGTCAAGAATTCTTTGTTCTCACATTAACCTTCTTTGTGCCATCTCATGTGTCTTGCAATTCTTTTTGAAAGAAACAACTTCTTCAACTGAGGTGTCACAGGCAAGTAACGAAGCTGCTTTTGTGCGACATTTGTCATCACATTATCGCCATCGTCATTAACAACTTCGACGTACCTCAATTTACCAAATTTCAAGCACATCTTCTCATTGGTGTGCTCCTTGCAGAATAGCATGCAGTTGTCTGGG
Organism: Tuctoria greenei; assembly: GCA_036927565.1. Lineage (NCBI taxonomy): Eukaryota > Viridiplantae > Streptophyta > Magnoliopsida > Poales > Poaceae > Tuctoria > Tuctoria greenei. The sequence continues at coordinate 48,971,915 of JAYESD010000001.1, read as the reverse complement.
CACACATCGATTTTCTCATACTTCGTACCGAGATCAGATATCTTGATCTTATAATGATACATATCTGGTGGCGCATTGTGAGGTTGTGGAAGGATATCGCAGATCAATTTCATGAGATCATTGTAGCAGTTGATGGAAAAAAGTACTTGGACTTAATTTCCATGAATCTGGTCAAGAAATCAAGTACGGTCACAACCGTGTGTTCATACAATGGCTCTTGTGATTTCTTCAGCTCCTCGAAGAACTTCTCTGCCTCATTTGTAAGAGGATCCTCCGCTTCCAGAGCTTCTAGCATCTCATCCATACTATCAACCTCTGTTATATCATCATCCTCATCCACTTCGGCTATGACTCAAGAATTAGTCTCACCGTGAAAGGTCCACACTTCATAATGTGGAGTGAAACCGTTTTGACATAAGTGAAATGAAAGCTCCAATCTTCTCAAAAACTTAGTGTTCCGGCAATTTGTACATGGACACTGCACCATATCTTCCGTTGACAACGAAAATGCTCGATCCAAAAATTGATCTAACTTGATAAACCACTCATCCGAGTGACCACCATTACTGCTCTTCACGCCAGTATACATCCAATTGCGGTCTTCACCCATGTTTGGCTCTATAGTTTAAAGCAGACAAATCATTATTAGTTTTATTGTTATGTTATGTCACGGCCCTACAACCTAGGTAGATAGATCCTAAACCCACCCAAGAGTGACCAAGCGGAGCGTGCACATGATGAGACACATGATCTAGATTCAAACGAAATTTCGGTACCATAACCCAGCTGTTCTCCACTACACGCCCAAAAATGGTGCAGCAGAGAACAATAGGTTTACGCCACTGAAATCTCGTCCAAATCCGGACCCGCGTCTCGTCACAAGCCACGCCCGCTCGGTCACTCCCAGACTGTCCAAAAAGGGACAATTCCGAACCTGCACGTCTCACATACCAATGGCATGTAAGACATGCCGATCCGAAATGAATAATACATTGCTATAGGTTACATTGCTCATTTTGATTTTGAGGTCATTTAAGAGAAAGGAAAGAACTAGAGAAAGAGTGAGAGGAAAGTTGGTCTTAGATGACAATTCCACATCCATTTCCACCATCCACGCAATCGCGGGTCATTGACGTCCTTACCAACCCGTTCACTTCCATGTCGCCTTGACGCATACAGTACCACTACTATGGTCTATACGAGACGATCACACTTATTGCGTGTCCTGCCCTTCCGGGTTGGTCCAAGCCGGCCCAAAACCCCTTTATTTACATATATTAAGTAGTCACTCAAAAACATTAAATATCAATAAACAATAAACACCAATAAAAAAATAAATATCAAATAATAGACAATATGTTATATGAGCATGTGTAAGATCATCTAAACATAACTAGCAATGAAGTAGCAAAGAAGTAGGATCATCTAAACATAACTAGCAATGTATGATCATATATGAGCACGCACAATTTAAAACATTGCATCATCTAAACATAACTAGTAATAAAGTAGGATCATCTAAACATTACCACATTGCATCATATAAACATTGCATCATCTAAACATTACATCATCTAAACATTGCATAATCTAAACATTCCATCATTCAAACATCCATCATGCATTACCAAACAAAACTTGAAAATTTAACTATTGCATCAAACGTCCATCATCTAAACATTGCATCATCTAAACACTCCATCATTCAAACGCATTCCCATACCTAGTCGGCGGAGGCGTTGGAGGGACGACGGCGTTGGAGGAGGCGACGTTGGAGGAGGTCGGTGGCCGGCGGTGTCGGAGGGACGGCGGCGCTGCTGTCTGGGGCTAGGGGCAGGGACGGTGGTGGGGGCAGGGCCGTGGTGGGGCAGCACTGCGGGGCCAGTCGGAGGGGCCGGTGGGGGCAGGGTCGGAGGCGCGATCGGAGGGGCAGTGCTGCAGGGGCAGGGCGGGCGGGGCCGGTGCCGCGGCGGGCCGGCGGCGTGAGGGGGCGGCACCGCGCGTGGGGCGAGGGCGTGACTCGGGGTCGAGGCGGCACCGCGGGGCGGGGCCGCGGCGGGCCGGCGGTGAGAGAGGGGCCGGCGGCGGCGGCGGGCCGACTGCGGGGGCGCAGAGGGTAGCGGGGCGCGGCAGGGCGGCGGCGGTTCAGATTGTGGAGGTGAATGAACCGTCGGGATCGGGGGCGTCCGATAAAAGCCCTTATTTGCGACGACATCCTTAATTGCGATGGTGTTAGAATATGGCCGTCACAATTAAGTTTATTTGCGATAGTGTTTTTCGAAGGCGTCACAAATAAGGATTTATTTGTGATAGTTTTCTTATTTGTGACGGCCCTAGGGTTGGCCGTCGCAAATAAGAGGTTATTTGCGACGGCCCTAGGGTTGGCCGTCGCAAATAAGTGGTTATTTGTGACGGCTACTTTATTTGCGACGGCCAACGACATGCCGTCGCAATTTACTCTATTTGGGACGGCCAGCCGTCGCAAATAAATCCGGCCATCGCAAATGATCGTGTTTCCTGTAGTGAAATAAGCCAAAAACCGTCACAAATAAGCTATTTGTGATGACTTTTGGCCGTCACAAATAATTCATCGCAAATAAGCTTATTTGCGACAGCCACCGTCGCAAGTAGGCTTATTTGCGACGGCCTGCAGTAGCCGTCCCAAATTATTGCCAGGGGGCCGATGGGCCCTACAGGTCGATTTGTGACAGCCAGACCATCGGAATTAAGTTCTTATTTGCAACGGCCAGGCCGTCGCAAATAAACTCAGCTGATGGGTCCCACGCGGTCATCCAACGGGGCCCACGCGGCCACGTGCGATGGCCTGGCCGTCGCAAATAGGGACTTAATTGCGACAGCCAGGCCGTCGCAAATAACAGAGGCTAGTTTGCGACGGCATGGATCCTTATTTACTACGGTACTGTATAAAAATCCCTCGCAAATAAAGTTTTTTTTAAAAAAAAAAAACTGAAAATACTACCCGGCTCGATGGCCGGAATCACAAAACATACAAAATAACATATGACAATCACAAACAGCATCACAATCACAAACAACATCACAATATTATTGATACATCGCACATCATCATCAACAAAGCAAACAAGAGCTCACTCGCGTATCTGACCTCCGAAGCCACCTCCGAAGTCGATGTGCTCGTCGTGCCTCATTCCAGGTGGCGGTAATGACGGCGACGGAGTTTGAGCAGTCGTCACAGATCCCTGCAATTAATGAGGCTTAAAGTTAGAATATAAATGCATCAACATCTCTCTCCCCCCCCTCTCTCTATCTCCATCTAGATCCCCTCTCTTCCTCTCTCTTTTCATTCCTCTCTCTATCTCACCTATCTCTCTCCCACTCTATCTCTCTATTGCTATCATTTTCACTCTATCTTCCTCCATCTATCTCCATCTACATCTCCCTCTCCCCCTCTCTCTTCCTCTCCTTCTATCTCCATCTACATCTCCCTCTCTCTCTTCATTCCTCTCCCACTCTATCTAACTATCTCTCAGTCTTTCTTCTATCTTTATATTTCTTTTGTCTTAATCCTTTTCTTCTATCTAACTATCTCCCTCTCTCTTCTATCTCAATCTTTTTTTCTCTATCTTCCTCCCTCTTCTAACTCCATCTCTCACTCTATCTAACTATCTTTCACTATCACTCCATTTCCTCGCTTTATTTTGGTTGACGTAAACTAGAATTGTTAAGTTGACATAGAAAATTACCTGGCCCGCAGAAGAAGGATCGCCTGGAAGGACCGGTAGTGGTAGTAGCTGGATCCCCAGACCTTGCGCCCGAGCCATGGCCTGTCATTGATAACATTAAATGTTATCTATTAGTAAGTCATTTGCGCTGAATTAATGAGAACTTTAGTTTTCATTTTGTTACCTCCATTGCTTCCCGCATCTGCAACAACACTGCTGCCTGGGAAGAGATCGTGGCCTCCATCACGATCCTTTGGCGTTCCGCCTCCTCCTGTTGCCTGAGGTTCTCTTCTACAGTTTCTTGGAGGGACTGCATCTCAATGTCCCTCTGTGAGACGCGGCAACCTGACGTGCCCACCAACGAAACCTGCGTGGAGCTGCCTCTCGCAGGTCTTGCCGCCCTCGAGTCGACAACTCCGTCGAATATGGCAAGCCTATAAAAAGAGAGTCAGTAATATGAAATTGAAATATCTTGAATACTTTGAATTGAAAATGATAAAATGACTTATAAACTCACCTTTTGTGTGCTTTTCCACCTCCGCTTGCATACGCGGCTTGAGGATCGATTGGTTCACGTTCCAAATCGAAATCTTCTCCATGTATCTTCCTATCCTCCTCCCCGTACTTATCCTGTAAAACAAGGAAATAGTGTAAGTTCAACAATCCATATAGTTATATTTAATATGAATGATTTCTAAACTTACCAATCGCTCGGTTGCAGCCTGACTGCACTCCTGAGGCTGAGAAGGGTCCCTGTGACCTCTCTTCCAGATCTCAGCAGGGGTCGGCGGCACCCCCATCTCGTAATCCTGTTAATATGTGTTAGTGCAAATAGTATATTATGAATATATAAACATAAGTTACATACACTTACCATGTGTTTAGCTAAACGAAAGTTGTTATCTTGGTCGTGCCTGCTCTTCCCCTTGACCCCTCTGCACTCTCGACCCTTCCTGGACTTAGCCTTATACTCATCGCTAGCCCATTAGTGACAAAGGGCCCGAAATGCATCGGTCCGACCCTGCAACCAGCTCATGTGGCCCTGCACATAGTTTTAAGTCGTTAAAAATACCATCGAGGAAATTATTAGAAAAAATACTTACTACACCCCACATACCTGTACGTACTCCTCCTCCGTCAGGTGCCTCTCACTCTCTTGCCAGAAGTGTAGCACGTGGTGCTGGTTTGCCTTCAAGTGCCCATTAATAATTTGAACACGAGCATTCGACAAAGCTTGTCGAAGCGCCTTGGCAGCGTTGTAGTGAAATACTCTCCTCGCATCCTCAACCATGGAGGGTCGTTCAGATCCTCTAAAGTATACCTTGCCTGTGATAAAGAATATATTGAGGAGATGTTCATTAAAAGAGTTTAAGAAATAAAAGTTAGAAACTATTATTAACATACTTACCATAAAATCGGCTCATACGACCTCCTGAAGTTTTCGTGCTCCTAGTGATGGACGTGTGCGTAGTCCTCCCACGAAAGAGCAGGCACCCCGTCGATGACCCCGGGATATTGCAAACACACTATGGACCCGAGGACACTGTTCACCGGTCTTTGGTGTCTCTCACCGGTGAAAGACGCGTCTTCCCAAACCCTGCAAGATATTTATTGATTTATTACTTAAGGAACCAAAGGAAACTAGAATTGAACACTATAATTTTTATTACCTGTCTCCGACTGGACGAATCACGACCCTCTATGAAGGGACCACAAGAGGACTAACAAAGTGAGTCCTCCTCATCCTACACGTCTGCTGGGGCACCACGTCAGGTGACCCAGACGGCTCATCACCAGCCCAGTCAAAGGGCTGAGCAACAGAAGGCTCCCCATCCGAGGGCTGGCTGGCCGAGGGCTGGCTCACCGAAGGGTAGCCAAGGTCAACTAGCGCCGTAGCCTCTAAGTCAGCCGGTGAGTGTCCATTGCAAGGATAAACAAACGCAATGACATTGCAATTCAAGGATATAATTTGAATTCAGAGATAAACAAACACAATGACATTGCATTCAGAGATAAATTGCAACTAAATGAATTTCATAGTTCATAACATTTCGTGCCCTCTAAACTATACATTTCAAAACTTATTCCTATGAAGCTCCCATTGATCAATCTAAACTGTACCGTCCAGCTTGCTTCCGAACACGTCTCTTATATTCCCCTGGATCTTGAAAATATTGACATATTTTAAATTAAAAAAAGGTCGAATGAGGAATGATATATAACCTGCATTGGCCACTAACACAAAGTTACTAACCTTGATAAGAAGCAATCATTTTCAACATCGAGCGCATTTGGCTGATGAAGCAAACGCTGAACTTCAAGTAGTATAGTTTTGATTGTAAAACCAGACCACCACCCCTATGAAATATCAATTTAAGCAACATAAGAAACCAGTTCAAATAAGTTCGGCAACAATTACTAATTACTTGAGCAAAGTAAGTTTATCTTACAGTCTCTTGATCAAGAACCCCAAGGCAGAGTGCTCCTGAGCGATGGACATTCGGGTGGAAGAAACCACGTGGAAAGGCGCATCTTGGAGGCACCAACGGATAGTACTCCAAGAAGGAAATTGTCAGGGGGTAGTAACCACCTTTCCAGTTAGTATACAAAGAAAATTCATTAATAGGGGACAAGTTATACTGGATATGATTGTGCTTGTTCTTCATGACTTACCCCTTTTTTACCAGGGACGACGCACTTCCACTTCAATAGATCTCCCGACTTCGTAGAGAAACCCTACACAGAGAAATTGGACAAACCAGTCACACAAATGGCGGCGATCCATGAAACTGCAAATATGAAAATCAAACAAGACAGAAAATATCAAACAACTACAGTTAAGTTAAGTTCATCATTCCATTGTAGAGCTACATATAACCATGCGACCGGTGTGCCATATGTACATACATGGGGATGGTTCTTGCGCCACGCCAAGTGCTCCTCCTTCGGTCGGTTAGGCGCCAAGTCAATATCAAACCCATCCATAAACAATGATGACGAAGAGCACGGTGACGAAGACAATGACAATGATGAACAGAGGCGGCAATCACACTGGAGTAGGTCGAACAGAGGCGGGGGTTGTACTAGAGTTGGTCGATCAGTAAAGGAGTAGCACGACCCAAGGAGGAGGAGGTGCAGATAAACTTAATGGTCCGTGGCGAAACGCGAGAGATAAAAGGGAGATGCGTGGGACTGAAGATAGACGAGCGAGAAATGATAGCGCGTCTTCCATTGTTGACAAAGAGAGACACGCGGCCTGAGGACTACAAAGAACTTAATTTCAGCGACGGTGGTGGAGAGACGCGTGCGACCAGCGTGCGCGACCTTTTTTTTCCCCGAGGCAATTTTGATGCATCCCATCGTCCCATCAATGTGCGCAAAACTAACCGCTCCATCGTCCACTCCTATGGACATTATATAAGGCGCGCCATCACCCATCAGTTCAACACAAGTGTGTCTCTCCTTTTGCATCCGTTTCTTCTTCTTCGTCTTCTCCGTGCCAACAACCCACCACTACCATGGCCAATGTTCTTCTGCCAAGCCCGTCGAGGGAGCCACCCTGCAAGAAACAGTGCTGCAGCTCCCCCAAGAAGCTCAACAGTGAGCGGCACCTCATTATGGCGCAAGAAGTGTACAACAGTACGCCTCACGCCATGAGTTCCTTGGGTCTAAGTACCCTTCCAGAGTTTACTGGAATGGGTACCATCGGTCACTACCTCTACGCCTTCATGGGGGTGACCGATCGTCTCGACATTCCGTTCGAGACTATGGCCCAGGTGCTTGGCGCCAAGGGTCGCAGTAACCTGGTGGCATTGATGAAGGGGAACCTCGGTCGCGGAGTTGCACCACCGGTGCAACCGGAGTAGTCGGCCCAGGCTCCTGTTGCACCGGCGCCGGAGTCGCTGCCGGAGGAGGAGGAGGAGGTGGATGATTTAGTTTTTCTTTGTTGTTTTTAGTTGATTGTCTTTTCTTGTGTCTTCTTGTACTTTTTCTTTTGTTTTGTAATATATTGTGTTAATAATGAAATTTATCTGTGTTCATTTGTGTGAATCAATATTATCTTGTGTGTTCAACTGTGTGAATGAATGTATGTGTGGTGTGTTCATCGTGTTCCTCAGGAATAATAAGGAAGGATTTGATTATTTTTTGGACAAATAAATGATTTAGTTATCAAGTGAATGTGCTCTAAGTTCAGTGATCTGTGTGATATCAACAGTGAACCAAAGCAAAATGGAGAAAATCACAAAGCTAAAGGAGACGTGGGTAATAGGAGACGTGCTTTGCCGTTAAGCTTGTCTCCCTTTTGGCAGAGGAGAGGGAGACGTCAAAAATAGGAGATGCTCTTCACTATTAAGAATGTCTCCATTTTGCATTGTGTACTCCGCACAGACCTTATATAAGATGCGCCATCAGTTCTCTACAAGTGCATCTCTCCTTTTGTATCAGTCTTTCCTCTTCTCTTATTCGTTCGTCTTCTCCTCTTCTCTTATTCGTTTTTCTTCTCCGCGCAGACAACCCACCATGGCCAAACGTTCTGCCGCCAAGCCCATGGAGGAAGCCACCCTGCAAGAAATAGTGTTGCGGCTCCCTGGAGAGGCTCAACAATGAGCTGCTCGAGACGATGGCCCAGGTGCTCGAGAGGCTATTCGACCGGCTGTTCAAGAGGCTATTCGAGAGGTTGTTCGAGACGATGGCCGAGGTGCTTGGCGCCGAGGGTTGCAGTAACCTGGTGGAGGTGATGGCGAGGAACCTCGGTCATGAGGTTGCACCGTCGGACCAGCTGGAGCAACCGACCAGGGTTCCTGTTGCACCTGCACCGGAGTCACCGCCGGAGGAGGAGGAGGAGAAGGATTTAGGTTTTCTTTTATTTTTTAGTTGATGTTGTCTTTCTTTTCTCGTGTCTTGTACTTTTTTCTTGTGTTTTGTAATATATTGTTAATGAATGAATGTGTTATTTGTGTTCATCTATGTGAATGAATATTAGCTTGTGTGTTCAACTATGAATAAATGAATGGTGTTCTCATCGTGTTTCTCAGGAATGATAATTCATAAGGAAGGATTTGATTATTTTTTGGATTTAAAATACTATAGTGAAGTTACTCTACATTGGAATGATTATTTAGTTCTCAAGTGAATGTGCTCTACCTTCGCTCGGCGATGTCGAAGCCAAAGGAGACATGCTTCCTGTAATGTTCATCTCATTTCTTTCGCAAATAGGATACGAGCTCTGTTAGTAGCTTGTCTCCTGTTTGTCAGAGGATCGAGCTCGTCTCCGATATTTCATTAAATGAGACGCGCCTTATAGTACCTCGTCTCCTTTTATGCTTAGTTGCGCCTTTCTTTTGTGAACCAGCATCCTCACTGAGGTGGGCTCGTCTCGTTTACCCATATCAGTGATGATCGCCTTTGCGCTCGTCTCTGATCTTTGTCTCCTATTTGCTTTTCTTATGCAGTGCAATGAGCCTCACCATAATCTAACTGATACCTGCTCGTTATGCTTAGAGCATAGGATACATCTGGGCGTGTACATAGCATGGCATACGTTATGGATCCTATAGCCGAAGCATAAGGAATCACCCTCATCCTCTTTTCATCATCAACTGTCGAAGGACACTGACTCTTGCTTAGAGTAATGCCATGTGACATTGGCAAGAAACATTTCTTAGAATCTTGAATATTGAACTGATTCAATATCTTGTCAATATATGTATCTTGTCTTAATTCAATTAGCCTTTTAGATCTATCCCTATAGATCGGTATGCCCAAAATGTACACTACCTCTCCTAAATCCTTCATTAAGAAATTTTTTCTTAATTAGGATTTAATTGCATCAAACATTGGAATGTCATTTATGATCAATAATATGTCATCTACTTATAGGACTAGAAATACAAGTGCGCTCCCACTAAACTTCTTGTAAATACAAGGTTCTTCTAGGTTCTTGATGAGACCAAACCCTTTGACAACTTCATGAAAATGTAGATTCTAACTCCGAGATGCTTGCTTCAATCCATAGATGGATTTTTGAAGTTTGCATATTTTATAGCATTTTTAGGATCAACAAAACCCTCAGGTTGTGTCATGTATACATCCTCTGTCAGACTTCCATTAAGAAAGGCTGTTTTGACATTCATCTGCCATATTTCATAATCAAAATATGCAGCAATTGCTAGAAGAATCCGAACAGCTTTTAGCATTGCAATGGGCGAGAAAGTTTCATCATAATCAACACCTTCACTTTGTTTGAAACATTTCACCAACAATCGTGCTTTATAGATGTGAACATTTCCATCCACGTCAGTCTTTTTCTTGAAAATTCATTTACAATCGATAGGTCTAACACCTTCGATTGGATCAACCAAGTTCCAAACTTGATTCTCATTAATGGATTCAATTTTGGATTCAATGGCTCTAAGACATTTGTCAGAGTCGGGTCCCTTCATTGATTCGGTATAGGTCGTGGGCTCATTATTGTCCAACACTATCATGTCATACTGCTCCGTGGTTAGAAGCGTTACTTTTCAGTCGCACGACATGCCCTTGTAGACCTTTGTGGGGTTGGTGTTTCATCAATTAGTTGCACACCATCTTGTACATCCTGTAAGGATCAGTTGGTGCTGAAACATTTTCAGGTATTTCTTGAATTTCTTCAAGACCCACTAACTCTTTTAAGAGAAACTCTTTTTCCAAGAAGAGACCATTGCAAGCGGTAAACACTTTGCCATCTGTTTTATTATAAAAATAATATCCTTTGGTTTTGTAGGATTGAAGAGCACGTGAAAAGCTACCAGAGGGGCGATGAATGATAGATTAAAACTTTTTCAGCGGAAGCAACAAAAACCCTCGACAGAAAAACAATCTGATCAAGAAGTAATATGTGCGACTAATCTAAACATGTTCAACTGTGACAAAAGCCGTATACATTGTGAAGAATCAAGTCACGAAGATTTCACAACAAGAATAATGAAAAACCATTGAGAAAAACTCAATTTATGATCGAAAGATCGAACAAGGGTGAATCTGTTCTACCCGAGTAAAAACCAGATCTGCAACATTGCAAAGAAACTCATGTAGATGTCAAACGACAAATCCAATTATCGTGAAATTTTCACAGATGAAATACAATCAAGTTGTGAAGACAACCCCAAAAGAAACACGTCAATTGGATATGTAACGACCTATGATAAAAACATCGAAGAAATATAGTGTTGCGCAGAAACTCGACGAGAAAAACTTGTCTGAAACAAGTCGGGCGAACAAGGAACAAAAGCTCCTTTAAAACTATGATATTTATACAATAGAATACAAGAGGAAAATCCCAAAGTCGTCTCACCACGAGCTCTGGCCTCCTTTGCTTTTATAACCAGCCCTAAGGCCAACTCAATCTAAACTTGGACTCTAATCCTACTCAGTTTCAACCGAAACTTTACTTAACTGCTCAAGACTCTTCCATACACAGATTTAAGCAATATTAAGACTTCCAAACACCTTATTAACGTACCAAACATTCATAAAACAATTCAATTTCATGACCCACACAAATCTAACCAAAACAAACTCAAAACTTTCAATAAATGAACCATAACTAGCTCAACCCCACCCTGAGGCATAATCCAGCCGGTTGGACCTTTCCGACCAATTCTTTATGTCCACTTCTCTTCATCACGCCTTGGAACCATGTTGCCACGTCCATGAACTCCTTGCACACGTGCAAACACCTTCCAACAATGTCCACGATACCTTCATATGCATTGTTTTTGACCCAAACATGTTGCGTGACCTCCTGATCAACTCAACCATAATTTCTCCCAAACTTGGTTGTTGAACCTCATCTTCTCCCTAAGACTAGTTCAATGGATCCCGTCACCATCCATGTCTTGACCTCAAGCAACAGTTGCACAGGAACAAAAAAACCAATCTTTCCGAGCACAAGTCCTCCACTTGACTCTCGTTAGTCCAATAACCACAACTTCTTACGTGAGTACCTCACATAAGCATGTTGCAAACATAGCAAGATAATATACACCATGATCAGCCAAAACACATCAAGAACTTAGTCAAAAAGTACTAAGCAAATCTTCCCATAAATGTAAAACAAGCTTGAAACATTGCATATGAAAAACATAGCAGCCACACGATTATTTTAGCACATAGAAAGTTTGGACAGTCCAAAACAACCTTTATGCATTATACAAGAAAAGTTCAGACATTCTGGAGCGCAAAACACGTGCATCTCACATGCAGCAAAAGTTCGGACAGTGCGAAGTGTGTTTTTCAAGTATATTCAAAACTTTGCATGTAAACCTACACGTTTAAAATAATTGCCAATGTATTCAGCACATAGGTCTCACAATCCCCCCTTGATGAATGCATTGGCAACACCACTTGAAATCGGAACATTGGATTATTCACATGAAAAGTTTTGAAAACAATTTTCTCCCCCTTTTGAAAATCAAATGAGAAAGAAATTTCTAAAATAAATATTTCTCCCCCTATACGTATTTCTCCCCTTTTGACAATGTATTCGGCAAGGTCCAAAAGAGATTTTCAATAGTTATGAGCATATTATAACATATACATATAAAACAAAGTTCATCCAAGTCATACTATCATGTAACTTACACTATCACATCAATGAGATACATAAAGTAGTGTAAGCCATGCTAGATATCAAGTGAATTTTCAATTTAAGCAAGTCATGATCTCACAAACTTAACTATTTCAAGACCTGAAATCATGACACTTCTTGCTTCATTTTTATTTTATTTTAAGGAACAAGATTCATATTATGATATTTGCAAGAGATTATATACTGCATCAGTCTTATTCTAACCAACCAAGCTAAACATATGTCATTTGAAAATCAGAAGCTTAAAGACATGGTTTTAGTCATATACAACTTCTTCCAAGTTCATATCTAAGTGCAATGATAAGCCATCTCAAAAGAAGAAGTGGAATGCATGCATATTCTCTTGATCTTTTCTCAATTTTTCATTTGGACATGAAAACTCAACATGTGAGTTGATGACTTGATTAATTCTTCATGATTAGAAGTACTTGTGAGCATGCAACAAGTTCAAAACAGCAAGTAAGTTTGACCATGACCAAATTTAGTGTAAGTAATTATTCAAATTACTAGTCATGGCAAAAACTACAAAATGTATAAAACGAGTAATGTAGTAAGAACTTTCAGCGTGTAAAATGGATCGGAAAGTCATATATGTATGAAATACTTATGCTCATATTATTTTAAATTCAGATTCACACAAAGACTATGCAAGTTTCAAAACTCCCTCTCAATTTAAGCCATGAGGATGCATAACCCTTAATTCACTATGAATGAAACAAAAACGAGTGAAATCAAAGGCTTTGTAAAAATGTCAGCCAATTGTTGCTCGATATCTACATGGTGAAGCACAATGTTTACTTTTTCAATGTTATCATGGAGAAAATGATACCTAATGTCAGTGTGCTTTGTTCTAGAATATTGCATGAGGTTTTTAGCAATGCAAATGGCACTAGTATTATCACAAAATAGTGGAACACTATCTAGATCAACCCCATAGTCCTTAAGCGTTTCAACAATCTAAATAATTTGTGAACAAGCGCTAACAACAGTTACATATTTAGATTCGGTCGTGGATTGTGCAACTGAATTTTGTTTTCTAGAGGACCAAGCAACAAGTGAAATACCAAGAAAATGACAAGCACCCGAAGTACTTTTCCTATCAATCCTACAACCTCCCAATCAGCATCCGAAATTTCAAAGTAACAGTTAAGGAAGAAGGAAGAAAAATGCCAAATTATTGAGTTCCATGTAAGTACCTAAGAATTCGTTTGACGGCTTGACGATGTGAAGCACGTGGGGAAGCTTGAAATCGTGCACAAAGACAAATACTGAATTGTATGTCTGGTCTCGATGTCGTTAGGTACAAAAGTGATCCGATCATGCTTCGATATTCTTTTTGATCCACGAGTTCACTATCTTCATGAAGTTCAATTGTTGTTGCTGTTCCCATTGGTGTCCGAAGAGGCTTGCTTTTGTCCATGTTGAAGCGCCTTAAGAGGTCTTTTGTATACTTCGTTTGATGCACAAAGGTTCCCTCCTTGGTTTGCTTGATTTGCAGCCCCACAAAGTATGTGTGTTCTCCCATCATACTCATCTCAAATTCAAAACTCATCATAGCTAAAAACTTGGACACAAGATCATGAGAAGCACAACCAAAGATAATATAATCCACATACACTTGAAAGAATAGTGAGTCATTGCCATGCTTAAGTACAAAAAGAGTTATTAACCTTGCCCACGGTAAACCCCCTTTCAAGTAAGAATGTTTTTAACCTATCATACCATGCTCTAGGGGCTTGTTTCAGACCGTACAAGGCTTTCGACAGTTTGAAAACATAATTAGAAAAATTTGGATTTTCAAAACCCGGTGGTTGCTTGACATAAACCTCCTCATCTATGTAGCCACTAAGAAAAGCAATTTTAACATCCATTTGATATAATTTGAATCCTTTCGATGCAGAAAAAGCTAACAAAATTCTTATGGCCTCTAATCTAGCAACAAGAGCAAAAGTTTCATCAAAATCTAGACCTTCAACTTGTGTGAAATCGTGAGCAACCAACCTAGCATTATTTCTAACCACAACCCCATCCTCACTGTGTTTATTTTTAAACACTCATTTAGTTCCAATAAAAGTGTGACCTTGAGGTGGAGGTACAAGTTTCCAAACATTATTTCTTTCAAAAAATTTTAACTCTTCTTGCATGGCAATAATACAAGATTCATCAGTGAGTGTGTGTGATATATATTTAGGTTCAAAAGAAGCAACAAAAACAGAATGAGCGTGAGAGTTTGAATCTCAAAACCTGGACCCTGTAACTCGTTTGTGCAAGCTTCCAATGATTTATAGTGGATGATGACTTTTGAGGACGCGGAGGGGAGTAGACACTTCACAATCTCCTTCTTCTTCATGTTCATCACAGATTGAAGAACTTGTGGCTTGAGGACGATCTATTCCAGCTGCAGTAGTTGTTAGTGCTGGTAGTGGTGCAAAATCAGCAGCGTGATCAACGTTATTTGCTTCTGAATTTTTGGGCAGCAGCACCACTTTTTTGTCTTCTTCAATGATAATACTCTCTCCCTGCATATATAAATCTGGACCTGCAATATTAGAGCAAGTACCTGGGCTAGCTTCATCAAAAGAAACCTCACAAGTCTCTACCATTTTGTTAGTGTCAAGTAAAAGCACACGATAGCCTCTAGTATGAGATGGATAACTAAGAAACACGCCATCAACAGATATAGGTTCAAATTTATCAAGATTACAATGCTTCTTAACAAAGCATTTACAAACAAAGACCCGAAAGTGTGTGACACTAGACCTATATCCAAACCAAAGTTCATATGATATTTTTTCTAGCTTAGCACGCAAGAAAACACGATTTGAGACAAAACAAGTGATTGCAATTGCATCATCTTAAAATTTTCTAGGAGTTTGATATTCGTCAAGCATAGTCATAGCCATCTCAACCAAGGTTCTGTTCTTTCTCTCTACAACACCATTTTGTTGAGGTACATAGGGTGAAGAAAATTGATGACAATTCTATTTTCAGCATAAAAGTGATCAAACGATTGATTTTTAAATTCGGTTCCGTTATCACTTCTAATTGTTTTTAAAGATCTTGAGTGATCAATTGATAATCTAGGAAATAAAGTTCTAAATGACTAAAAGCTTCATTCTTAGATGTCATAAAGTAAACTCAAGAGCAACAAGAACATACCATTTACCTCCAAAAGATTGAACACGTGAAGGACCTACGGTGTCAAGGTGCAAAAGTTGTCCCGGTTCAGTTGTCATGGTCATTATGAGAGGAGTGTGCGAACCTGTAACCATCTTAGCATGTCTACAAAAAGAGCACATAATTTCTTAGTCCCCTTTAAGCTTAGGCAGCGCACGTATGCGATCAAGAGCACTAACACTCGTGAGATGATCAAAGCCTACATGACCAAGTCTACGATTCTAAAAATATAAGTCTTTCGAATCATTAGCAAATAGACACCTATGCTTAGAGGATGACATATCAAAATCATCTTTAAAAACTCTTCCAAACTGATACATGTTAAAATAATCTCACCATTTGAATCTACAACCTTGCAGCAATTTTTAGTAAAAATAATTTCTAGATTTTCATCTAGAAATTGTGAAATATAAATCATGTTGTATTTCAAATTTTAACAAGTGCCACATCCTTCAAAGTGTAGTGATTATTTACTCTAACTGAACCCTTAGCAATTATAGGAGTTGAAGAATTATCGGCAAAAGTAATATTCTCTACACGTGACATAAAAGAGAGGGAGAAGAACCAATCTTTGTTACAGGTCATGTGGCGTGAGCAACCTGAATCCACAATCTAAATGTTATCCTTCCTCTAGCGTGTAACCTATATAGAACCACAATACATCGATGACTCAATACTGGAGTTAGTCAAAACACATTTAGAAATCCAGTACTGAGTCACACGACGTCCAGCAGGAATGACACACGAAAGCTGAGATAAAACAACAGGTTTATGAGCCAAAGTTTAAGGATTTGTATACCCAACTACTGACCTACGAGGTCTTACATGTGTAGCACTAAAAATAGTAGATTTGAGAGTAAACTTTGCATGTTTTTGACTCATTACAGCAGGTTGCATGTTTCTAACTTTCGATTCAACATGTGCAACAAATTTTGCATGAGAGTTATAAGATCTAGATTGCATTCTTTCCTTTTGTTTAGCTAGTCTATAACAAAAATCTATGACATGAACATATCTACCACAGTAGGTATAATGAAATTTAACTTTTTGTTCATGTCTAGATGAGCAGGCAACATGTTTATTAGAAAATGAATGAGATAGCACCCCTGCAGATTTAAAAACCAATGTTTAGGAACTGTTTGAATCAACCCACTTCCTAATGACTTTACAATTTAAGGTGGACGTGCCTTAGCATGAGCATGAGAATCAGAACCTAAATCAGTTTATCATTGCAAGACTTGGAAGAATTTAGCAGCAAGTTTTGATTCCTATTTGCATTACAAAACCGATCTAATATCCTATGCATGTCATTAAGTTTATTAGACAAGTATAGACAATTTTCACATGAAGTTTCCTTTTAATTTGCAATTAGAACAATATTTAACTTCATGAGATTGTAAAGCATTGTTCAAAACAGGAATCTCATCTATAGCATCATGTAGTTTCTTATCTAGATCATCACAAGTAGAACAATGCAAATCAATTATAGAACAACAAGCATCTTTCAAGTTTTTATCATTAAGTGCAACAAGCTTTCTGCTCTTTTCAATTTCAAGTTCAAGTTTTTCAAGAGTGGAGTTGTGCACACTTCTTAAAGAGGACAATTGTTCATATATAAGCTCACATGAAGAACAAGAATCATCACTAGGAATAAAAGATTTTAAACGATTAAATTTAGATTCTAGTAATTCAATTTTAACAGCATTGTGAATAAGTTTTTTGTCCTTTTTCTTAACTATAATAGTGGCATAGCATCACATTTTTTTGCAACTGGGACATACCTCTTCATCGTCGCTGTTGTGTTCTGCCTCCTCCATATTTGATCTTGAGTTTCCCGCCATGAAACACATAGTTGTCTAAAACAAGTTAGACGAACATGGAACCAAAGCTCCTTTAAAACTAAGATCTTTATTCATAGAACACTAGAGGAACAACCCAAAGTTGTCTCACCACGAGCTCTGGCCTCCCTTGCTTTTATAACCAGCTCTAAGGCAAACCCAATCCAAACTAGGACTCTAATCCTACTCAGTTTCAATTGAAACTTTTCATAACTGCTCAGGACTATTTCATACGTAGATAGAAGCAATCTTAAGACTTCCAAACACCTTACGAATGTACTAAACATTCCTAAAACAATTCAACTTCTTGACACACACGAAATCTAACTAAAACAAACTCGAAACTTTCCATAAACGAACCATAACCACCTCAGTCGTAGCCTGAGGCATAATCCAGCCGGTTGGACCTTTCCGACCAATTCTTTACGTCCACTTCTCTTCATCACGCCTTGGAACTATATTGCCATATCCATGCACTCCTTGCACATGTGCAAACACCATTCAACAACGTCCATGATACCTTCATATGCATTGTTCTTGACCCAAACATGTTGCATGACCTCCCGATTAACTCAACCACAATTCCTCTGGAACTTGGTTGTTGGACCTCATCTTCTCCCTAAGACCAGTTCAATGGATCCCGTCACCAGTCATGTTTTGACCTCAAGCAACACCTGCACATGAACAAACAACCAATTCTTCCGAGCACAAGTCCTCGACTTGACTCTTGTTAGTCCGATAACCACAACACCTTACGTGAGCACCTCACATAAGAATTTTGCAAACATAGCAAGATAATGT
Organism: Tuctoria greenei; assembly: GCA_036927565.1. Taxonomy (NCBI): domain Eukaryota; kingdom Viridiplantae; phylum Streptophyta; class Magnoliopsida; order Poales; family Poaceae; genus Tuctoria; species Tuctoria greenei. Next base: position 48,953,766 of record JAYESD010000001.1, on the reverse strand, counting down.
CCACCATAATCAGCCAAAAACACATCAAAAACTTAGTAAAAAAGTATTAGGCAAATATTCCCATAAGTGTAAAGCAAGTTTGAAACATTGCAAATGAAAACATAGCAGCCACAATTATTTCAACACATAGAAAGTTCGGACAGTCCAAAACAGCCGCTATGCATTATACAAGAAAAGATCGGACATTCCGGAATGCAAAACACGTGCAGCTCACGTGCAGCAAAAGTTCGGACAGTGCGTAGTGTGTTTCTCAAGTATATTCAAAACTTTGCATGTAAACCTACACGTTTAATAATTGCCAATATATACGGCACATAGGTCTCATATGTTTCCTTAGGATATCCTACAAAGAAGCATTTGTCTGATTTTTGAGTGAGTTTGTCTGACATCAAACGTTTGACATAAGCATCATGCCCCCAAACTTTGAGGAAAGACAATCCGAGATGTTTCCTAGTCGCATCTCATATGGTATCTTCTTAACAAACTTAGTAGAGCCTCTGTTTAGTGTAAACACAGCAGTTTCAAGAGCATAACCCCAAAAGGACAGTGGAAGATCAGCTTGGATCATCATCGACCTAACCATGTCTAACAAAGTTCGGTTCCTTCGCTCGGACACCCCATTCCGTTAAGGTGTTCCGGGTGGAGTGAATTGTGGAACAATTTTATATTGTTTTAAATGATCATAAAATTCATGGCTCAATTATTAACACCCACGATCAGATCATAGAAGTTTAATTGTCTTGCTAAATTAATTATGTACTTCATTCTCAAATTCTTTGAACTTTTCAAATGATTCAGACTTTTGCCTAATTAGATAGGCATAGCCATATCTACTAAAGTTGTTTGTAAATGTAATGAAGTACTGAAAACCACCTCTGGCTATTGAACTTATTGCTCCACATACATCAGTATGTATAAGTCCCAACAAGTCACTCACCCTCTCACTTTGACCAGTGAAGGGTGATTTGGCCATCTTCTCAAGCAAACAAGACTCGCATGTGTCAAGTGATTCAAAATCAAATGAGCGTAGTAAACCATCTTTATAGAGTTTCTCAATGCGTTTCTCATTTATATGATCTAAGAGACAATTCTAAATAAAAGTGGGATTTAGATCATTTCATCAAGCCCTTTTGGTATTAATGTTACAGACTATTTTACCCTCGAGATCAAGAACCTATAATTCATTCACCAATGGATACTAAGCATATAAAATATTATTATAATAAATAGAACAACATTTGTTCTTTATAATAATCTCATAACCATCAACTTCTTCTAAACATGAAGAAGAGATAATGTTCTTGCTCAAAGTAGGAATGCAATAATAATTATTCAATTCCAAAACTAATCCTGAGGGTAATGACAAGTGGTAGGTCTCGATAGCTATGACTGCAACCTTTGCTCCATTAACGACACGAACATCCAACTCGCCTTTTTCAAATCTCGTAGCCTCACTTAGACCCTGTAATGATTTGCAAGTGTGAATCATAGATCCAGTATCAATTACCCATGATTCACTAGAAGATGTAGCAATATTAATTTCTATAACATTTATACCTGAAGTTGAAGTCTCACTTCCCTTCTTTTTCTTCTGATCCTCCAAGTACTTCTTGTTGTTCCTAGACCAATGCTCCTTAGCATGATAGTGAAAGCATTCATCATCATCAGAAGGGCCAGATTTGCCCTTTGGCTTAGACTTTGAGCTTGAGGGCTCATCGGGAACCTTTTCCTTGCCTTTGCCATTAGGATGTGTCACATGCTTCCTTTTTTTTATTCTCCATTTGATTCACCATCACATAAGTGGCATTTTTCTGAATGTATTCTTCGGTTGTTTTAAGCATCCCATGCAATTCAACCATCTTTTTCTCCATGCTATTCATTTAAAAATTCAATATAAACGGCTCGTAGAACGGTGGGAGGCACTAGAGAACAACGCCAATAGCCAGATCATCCTTGAGTTCAGAACCAAGTTCGCCCAAGGTCTCAATGTAACCAATCATTTTAATTACATGAGGACTGACCAGGCTACCATCCACTAGCTTGCATGAGAACAAGGACTTTGAGATGTCGTACCTCTCATCCCTAGCTTGGTTCTCAAACATTCTATGTAGTCCCTCAATCATAGAATAATCATTTGTATGCTCATACCGTTTCTGCATATCAGGAGACATAGTGGCGAGCATGAGGTAGCTTACATTAAGTGCATCATCACAGTGTTTCTAATAAGCTCTATGTGTTGCAGTAGTTGCATTAGCTGGAAGCTCATCGGGGTATGACTGTTGAAGAACGTACTTGATTTTCTCTTACCTATGAACGATTCTCAGGTTGCAGTACCAATCGATAACGTTAGCTCCATTGAGCACAGATCGCAAGTTGGAACCATAATTTTTACTAGCAGACAAGATATAGAATAGAAAACAAATACGCAAGGTTTTAGCACTGTGTTATGTACCAATCTTCTATTAACAGTTTAATGATAGACACCACCACTATATGAGTATCGTCCTCCCTCTAACGACATATGTGGTCTAAGATCCATATTCACTAATTCCTCATGAACTTTGGCTTCATTGCTAGGAAATTAGTCACATAGGTAAACAACAATTTTTAATCATATCATTATATGACTCTTGTTTGTTAGATGACATACAATGCTCCGGCTCCCAACTCTATGCCATAAAGCCCAAAACTATTTTGATAACTTTGTTGAGTAAACCAACACTATGCATGTGAATGTTCAACATTCATCCTATGCATTATGATAGATGATGGTATTTTGCTTTGGCAAACCTACCACACAACAATCAAAACAACATAGGTGCAACTATTGGTAAATGACATCAAATACTCAACCTTTGTGAGAAAAGCTATTCTATCATGACAAAACATCCAACATTTGAAAGGCATGAAAAGAATAGTAATACGTAAATATCACATGCATATGATCATATCACATTGTGAATAGTATGGCCTTTCATAGTGGTCTTCATCGTCATGTTTCCGTCATGATCTACGCTGCCATGCCTCCCTTCTTGTGGTGATCACCATCTACATCATGCTTAAAGACATCTCCATGAACATAATAGAAGCTGATAGATCTAATAGCTATCAAATAAATTACATGAGAGATCAAGCATCACAGGTCGACACGCAGGTCATTATACAATTATGTGACAACCTCAACCCGTTTATGTTAAATTTGTAACACGCAGGGTGCACAAATATTATACACAGATCATCATATCACATTAAGGCCCTACCATTCTCATCATTCCCTACAAAAATGAGTTAAGTGTAGAACAATTTCCAGCGCGAAATGACTCTATGATATCACTATAGCAAACGGAATTACATAGATCGCATCTATGAAATCACAATGAAAATCTCATCAGATTAATTAAATCAACCCGAATCCGAGCCATTCAAAATGCCTCAATTTTCAATATGACCGGTTATTAAGGAGAAGATCGTGACACAGTCCGTTAGCTATGTATGGATTAGTCCTGATGTTGATTCTAGCCGCTAGGGACAGGTTGCGCACACAACAGAGAAGGAGCACGAACTAACCCTTTAGTCATACTACCGCAATCTAATCTAAACAATTCCAAACCCCAAAAACCTTGCAAGAAAAATTCATCGTATGAACACGTCTGCAGTAGATCATATCTACTAACAAGATCCAGACTAAAAACTACTCAAGTCGGCTCTGATACCGCTGTTTGAAAATTGGCAGTATACTACTCTAGCAATTCTACCGAATCACTCTGTTAACATTCGAGTACAGAGGTCATAAATCGTTACCACAAGATGGTCAGCGCAACGGAACGTAGATGCGCATCGCTGTAGGAAAAGTAGACGATCACGTTCGTCTCCTCCTTATAGTCATCACAACAGCATCGTCGTGGTGTCGTAGACCGTTTCTCATCATCCTCATCACAAAAACATCATCACGTCACTGTAGCCGATCAACGCGGTAGTAGAAGCAGCGCCTCCATGGAGTCCACATGTACGGAGAGGAACGTCGTGCGCTAGTGTGCTAGCACCTCACGTGCGGCAAGGGAGTCAGCATGATTCCTGCGAGGGGTGGCGGCTAGGGCTGTCACATGGTGGAGTAATCTGCCGCTAACCCTACCCCTCGTATCCATAGGCATACTAATGGGATTTTAGGTCACAGGCCTATTAGTACCCTAATTGCTTATGGATCTAATATCCAAGTGGCCTTAATCCAAATTGTTATGATTGCCTCTTGGGCATATCACCAACATAAAGGTGGACTAGTTGCTTGTTAGAGGCAGCAAAAGTACAGTGCCATTCTCCAAAAACAACGCCTCCAAGAAGGGATGCGGTGTAGAGACGTCACTATCGCTAGCAAAGTTTTTACTATGAATCTGTGGGGGAAGGGGGGGGTACCATTACAACACCTCAAAAGGACTCAAGAGGCTTGCACGCTCCGGTATTGTCAACCCGACTTTCCATCTAGGCTAGATTCACCCAAGCTCCCCCACCCTAAGGACTACTGTATGAGAGTCTCTGTCACCACTGACAACGTCTAGAATCGGGATCGTCCGACTAGATTTTCATCCGTACCCAAGCTCCTTCACCCCACGGACTATTGTACGTGAGTCTCTATCACCACTACCAACGTCTAGATTCAATGACGCCCGACTTACAACACCATCCAGCAGAGTTGCCTACACACACTCAAAACCACCACCATGCCACTACTCCCATGACCACCACCACACATTCGCGAAGCACCTGCTTGAGGTCTCACAAGTTGATCGTTGTAAACCTGCACCGTATCAGGGCCAAACACTACACCACGCGCACATAGATCTCCGGGACCCTCCTACTTCACTCACCTTCTAGTCGCTGCAACATGAAGGGCGAGGCACTTACCCTTGAATTTCACAAGACCACCACTATTGTTGATATCAGCGCTAGCAAGACACGTCGCCCAGATTCACCATCGTAGGCACCCCATAGACCCTACCATCCATATCCCCCGTTGCAGGCATCCATGAGCCGCATCACCTAGATTCGCCTTTGTAGCCGTCCGTGGAGTTTACCGCCGTTGCTCCACGAGAATGTTCGAGAAGAGAAAAGAGTTCAATGCAGCTGGGCACTCATGTGGCTAGCGATTCACCATATCTGCCGCCTTCATTCCGGAATTTGCCACCACCACAACGGTCGCCCTCGCCCGCCCATTGTACATCAGCTGAAGGAGTTCACCGTTGCACCGGGTTACCTCGTCATCAAACTTGCACCGTCCTCGCCTCATCGTCGAGCTCGTATCACCCGTGTCGCGCCGCTCCCTTTCGATTGTTATCGCCGGAGAAGAAAGGGCTCCGGTGATGAACGCACATGAGCGAACTGGAAGTGGCAGACACACACACACGTACGAGAGGTATTGTGCTGCCAAAATGATGCAGCATTTTCTGTTTTGTTCTTCAATTAAATAAACTAAACAAACACTTTGATCCGGCGCCTCCACAGCCGAGCAATGCGGATCACAAACCCACGCACACACTACTCAGTCTTGCATGCCGGAGTACGTGGAAGTGGGATCTGCCATCTCCGTTAGACCCGGCCACGATGCAGCTAACAGTAATTAAATGAGATAAACATGCGGCCAACTACTATGCAAACGTGCAAGCTAATATGGAGACGTGCAGGCTAAAGTGCACAGGATTATTTCAACAAATCACCCCCTAATCCCGTTGCCTAGAATCTCTTCACCTTGACGACACCAAGGCACTGTCGCAGCTCGATGAACCTGACACGCCCTAGTGCCTTTGTGAGAAGATCAGCAAGTTGTCCATCCGTTCCAACATGATCAACCTGCACCTTGCCATCCTCGATGCATTCACGAATAAAATGGAAGCGTATATCAATGTGCTTACTTCGATCGTGATGCACTGGATTCTTGCTTAGCGCGATCGCCGATTTGTTGTAGACGAACAGCTTCACCTTCATAGGTTCACATCCAGCGAGCTCTCCATAGAGACGTCTCAGCCAGATGCCTTGGCACGTAGCCGTCGCTGCTGCCATGTACTCTGCCTCACAAGATGACAGAGCGACGACTTTCTGCTTCTGCGACGTCCATGTGATTAGGCTGTTGTTGAGGAAGAACACCACACCAGTGGTGCTCTTGCGGTCGTTGATATCGCCAGCGAGGTTGCTGTCACTGTAACCGACCAGTGGAGCCTCCCCTGTCCCTCTCTTGTAACAACATCCATAGCCATTGGTCCCTCGTACATAGCGTAGGATTTGTTTTACCGCCGCCCAATGCGGCGCTCCTGGCGACTCAATGTGCCTGCTGACGATGCCAGCGGCGTGGATGATGTCTGGCCTAGTGTTGCAGGGGTAACGCAGGCTACCCACAACAGTCCGGAACTTGGTGGCGTCGACAGCACCGTTGGCATTGCCCTTGAACAATCGCAGCTTACTCTCCATAGGAGTGTGACACGGGTTGCAGCTCCCCATGCCAGTCTGCTCCAACACCTTCTCAGCATATGTGCTTTGGCACAATGTGATCGCACCATCAGATTGTTCTACATCGATGCCCAAATAATATGTCAACAGCCCGAGGTTGCTCATGTCGAACAGATCTTTCATCTGCTCTTTGAAAGCTTTAATCTCCTTGACGTCAGCACCAGTGATGACAAGATCATCAACATAGACACCAACTAGCAGGGCGCCTGCTTCTGCCGACCTCCTGTAGACAGCATGCTCCAGTGGACTTCGCTCAAAACCAAGATTGGTGAGCGCAGCGTCCAGCTTTGCATTCCACACGCGCGGCGCCTGCCGCAGGCCGTAGAGTTCCTTGTGCAGTTTGAGCACCTGCTGCTCATGCTCGGGTCGACGAAGCCGGGCGGCTGGTGCGCGTACACCTCCTCGACAAGGTCGCCTTCAAGAACGCCGACTTCACATCCATGTGGTGCACCTGCCAACCGGAATGTGCGGAGAGTGCCAGCAGCACACGCACCGTCTCCATGCGTGCCACTGGCGCAAAGACTTCATCGAAGTCCACCCCCTATCGCTGTACGTATCCCTTTGCAACGAGCCTGGCTTTATGCTTCACAATGTTGCCAGTGGGGTCCTTCTTCATCTTGAAGACCCACTTGAGACCTATCGCCTTGTGTCCATCTGGGAGTGCAGCAAACTCCCAGGTTCCATTGCTGCGAATCGCGGCCAGCTCGTCTTCCATAGCACATTTCCAGCATGTCTCTCGCAGTGCCTCCTCGATGCTGCTGGGTTCTTCTGCCGCCTGCAAACAAAGAGAATTTTCTTCCACCTGTTCTGCTTCTTGCGCCTCATCCAGCTCATTGAATATGCTGGGCACACACTGGTATCGCAGCGTTCAGGAGCCCACATCGTGTCACTCCGTGTCGCGCGATGGTGGCATTGCCCACTTGTGGACGCGTGGAGCTGGTGTGACCGGAGTCTTCTGTTGAGGGCTGCTATGACCCTCAGGTGCTGGTGTTACAGCCTGCAGCGTCTCCACAAGCTTCTGTCCGCTGGCGTCCGGCAGATCACGATACACCACTTCGAGAGTAGTGGACGACGTGGGAAGCACGTCTGTACCAATGCTCCAATCCCACCTGCGATGCTCCTCGAAAATCACATCACATGAGATGTGCAGCTGCTTCTTCACGGGTCATACAACCGGTACGCCTTGGCATCATGCTTGTAGCCAACAAACAGCATGGGCGTCGAGCGATCAGCAAGCTTGTCGATGCCAGGGCCGAGACGCTTCACATGCGTCACGCAGCCGAACATCCGAAGATGGTGCAGCTTTGGTTTCCTGTTGTACCACGCCTCGTAAGGTGTTCTCCCGTCGAGGCTGCGTGTTGGCGCGCGGTTCAGGAGGTAGACCGCAGTCTGCACCGCCTCGCTCCAGAAAATTGGAGGGACGCTCATGCTCTTCAGAAGACAGGGAGCCATCTCCACCACCGTTTGATTACGGCGTTCGACGACACCGTTCTGTTGCGGTGTATATGGCGCAGTAGTGCAGTGCTTGATGCTGTGCTCATCGCAGTATTCCTTGAACATGGTAGAGTTGAACTCGCCGCCGCGGTCTTAGCGGAATGCCATGAGACTCCTGCCAGGCGTTGCCTCTGCGAGCGCCTTGACTTGCTTGAAGCGCTTAAACGCCTCATCCTTGGTCTTCATCACCTCAATCCACATAAAACGACTGTAATCATGAATAGTTAACAGGAAATACCTGTTACCACCCATCGTGGCCGGTTTGATCGGTCCGCACAAGTCACTGTGCACAAGCTCCAGTGTAAGCTCCACGAGGTATGCAGATGCCTGTGGAAACGGGATACAGTGCTGCTTCCCAAGAGTGCACCCATCGCAGAATTCATCGACGCGATCAAACAGTGGTATTCCTTCTGCCATGCCTTTATGAGTGAGGGCACGCAATGAGCGGAAATTGAGGTGGCCGTAGCGGCCATGCCACAGCCGCGCCTCATCCTGGATTGCCGACAGGAGGCACACAGGTGCTGCCGTCTTCAAATTGATGGTGTACAGGCAGGTCTTGGAGCGCGACACCCGAGCGAGCAGCGCGCGCTCACGGTCGAACAGCTGCAGAATGCCGTTCTCGACCACCACCTTGCAGCCTTGCTCATCCAGCTGCCCGAGACTCACGATGTTGCTGCACAGCTTGGGGATGAGGTACACATCAGTGAGTGCTTGGTGTCCCTTTTGACGACTCTCAAAGACGATCGTGCCGCGTCCACAGATGTTGACGAGGGATCCATCGCCGAATTTGACGGTGCCCTTGATTGTCTCGCCGAGCGTGGTGAACACGCTCCTGTCACCAGTCATGTGATTGTTAGCACCGGTGTCAAGGTACCACACCCGGCACCAGTGTTCACCGGCGTGACACGCTCTTCATTCAGGTTGACGATCTCTGCAGCTGGACCGTTCTTGCGGTCATCACTTTGCTGCAGCGCTGTGTCATGCCTGACCTCGTCGCACACCAGTGCCAGCAGGATGGCTGGCTGCTCGTCTTCAGCCTGCGCAAGGTTTGCCTCCTCACGCTTCTCACGCTGTTCGCGGCGAGGCTTGCGGCACTCCTTGGCGAAGTGCCCGTAGATGCCACAGTTGTGGCACTTCCCGTTCCGCTGCGGTGGCTTGTTCTGGCCGCCACCATCACGCCTACCACCACGGCCTCAATCGCGTCCCTTGCCATGGCTGCGACCGCCGTCACCGTCGGAGGAGCCACCTCCCTGCTCCATCTTCTTCTGACGGGCTTTCCAGTCCTCCTCAGTGAGGAGCAGACGGCTCCCTGAGCCTTTGTCATTGTTGTCCTCATTGAGGCGCTCCTCAACGACGCGAAACTGGCCAATGAGCTCATCAACCGACATGGTGGTGAGGTCGAGCATGGACTCGATAGCGATGGCCACCTGCGCAAATTTTGGAGGAACAACATGCACAAATTTACGAACCACTTTCACCTCTTCAACATTGTCTCCGAGGGAACGGAGGCTGCCCACGAGTCCTGAAATCCGCATCGCGAACTCGTCCACCGTCTTGCCATCCCGGAATAGGATGGTCTCGAACTCCTTACGGAGCTTCTGCGCGTTCGCCTCGCGGACGTGCTCAGTGCCGATGCACCGGGCCGCGATGGAGTCCCATGCCATCTTCGCTGTCTCCTTGATCACAAGAGACGCGTGCATCTCCTCTGGAACGGAGCGCAGTATCGCCGCCAGCGCAAGGCGATCCTCGCAGGTGCAGCACGTTACCTGTCTCCACTGCATCCCACAGTCCCTTCGCCTGCAAATTCACCATCATAACCACGGACCACTGGGCATAGTCGGTCCGTGTCAGCATCGGCCAGACGATGTCACCACCACCGCCTCCGGCCTCCCTCACGACCTGCTGCACGATCACCTCGCCTCCTCTGCGACGCGTCGTGCTTCGCCCGTGGCTCCGCACACAGTTGTGCAGCGCTCACGCCAGCGACCAGGAAGGGGAGCGGGACCTTGCATCGGCCATAGCTGCGCTTGCAGTGGAACCTGGCTCTGATGCCACTTGGTTGTCGCCGGAGAAGAAAGGGCTCCGGTGATGAACGCACACGAGCGGACTGGAAGTGGCGGACACACACACGTACGAGAGGTATTGTGCTGCCAAAAGGATGCATCGTTTTCTGTTTTGTTCTTCAATTAAATAAACTAAACAAACACTGTGATCCGGCGCCTCCACAGCCGAGCAATACGGATGACAAACCCACGCACACACTACTCAGTCTTGCATGCCGGAGTACGTGGAAGTCGGATCTGCCCTCTCCGTTAGACCCGGCCACGATGCAGCTAACAGTAACTAAATGAGATTCTGCCGCCCCTAGTTTCCGCTGACGCCACCATCTTCAATGAGCTTTACCATCACTGGCCGTCACAGCTCGCCGTTAGCCGCCGTCGCTGCTGCTTCATCGTGCGCCACCGCCGGATCCAACAACACTACAAGATCCAGCCGACGCCGCCTCATCGGCGGCTGTGCGTGCCACGAACATCGCAGCTCAGAGACTAGTTCGTGGTCACCAGGTCAGGAACAAATAGACCTTAGAGTTTGTCGCATCCAAAGGAGTTGTGCACAACAACTCCGGGTTGCAACATACTCCGCTTCGGCGTGGATAAGGCAATGTAATTTTGTTTCTTGGAGGACCAAGAAACTAGGGATCTACCTAGAAATTTCCAAGTATTAGGGGTACTTTTTCTATCTATCTTGCATCCTGCATAATTTGCATTGGAGTATCAATGAGATTGAATTTTGAACCTTTAGGATACCAAAGGCCTAGGTTGGGTGTATGAACTAAATATCGCAAGATCCTTTTTATGGCTGTCAAATGACATTCCTTAGGATTGGCTTGAAATCTTGCACACAAACATACACTCAACATGATAGCAGGCCTAGATGCACATAAATAAAGTAAGGAGCCAATCATAGAGCGATATACCTTTTTGATCCATGTTTGGTCATTCTTTATTGAGATCCAAATGTCCATTTGTCGCCATGGGAGTCTTTATGGGCTTTGCTTTGTCCATTCCAAACTTCTTGAGAATGTATTGAGTGTACTTTGTTTGACTTATGAAAGTCCTGTCCTTTTGTTGCTTTACTTGGAATCCCAAGAAGTATTTCAGCTCTCTCATCATGGACATCTCGAATCTATCTGTCATAATCTTACTAAATTCTTGACAAAAAGATTTGTTAGTTGGACCAAATATAATATCGTCAACATAGATTTGGCAAATGAATAGATCATTATCAAAATGCTTAGTAAACAAGGTGTAATCAGCTTTACCAATCTTAAAGCCATTTTCAATCAAAAAATCTCTAAGGCACTCATACCAAGATCTAGGAGCTTGTTTGAGGCCATAGAGAGCCTTACACAGTTTGTCTACATGGTCGGGGAACTCCTGATCTTCAATCATTGGGGGTTGCTCCACATAAACCTCTTCCTTGATCGGTCCATTGAGGAAGGCGCTTTTCACGTCCATTTGATAAAGCTTGAAATCATGGTGACTAGCATATGCAAGTAATATACGAATCGATTCAAGCCTAGCTATGGGAGCAAAAGTCTCGTAGAAATCCAAACCTTCGACTTGTGAATACCCTTTGGCCACAAGCCATGCCTTGTTCCTTGTCACCACCCCGTGTTCGTCTTGCTTGTGGCGGAAGACCCATTTAGTGCCGACGACGTTGAACTTGGGTCTTTCAACAAGTTCCCACATGTCATTCCTTTTGAAGTTGTTCAATTCTTCTTGCATCGCCACCACCCAATCTGTATCCTTTAATGCATCTTAAATCCTGTGTGGTTCCAAAGAGGATACAAACAAGTAATGTTCAAAAAATTAGCTATACGAGATCGAGTTGTTACTCCCTTTTGGATGTCACTGATTATATTGTCGACGGGGTGATCTCTTTGGATGCATTGATGTAATCTTGGATGGGGAACTTGTGATCTTGAATCTTCATGGTCATCATCTTCTTTTCCCTCTGGATGGTTGCCTTCATTGATGTCTCGATCACCTTAGTCTTCTTGAGGTTGATCTTGTGTGAAAACTCCCGCTTGATCATGTTCCTCCACTTATGGTTCATCTTCTTCATTCGCATTTGGAGGTGGCACTTGTGGTCGAACATCGTCCAACGCCATTCTTCTCAATGCTTGACATGGTGCTTCTTTATCTAGCACACATTGATCAACTTGCTCTTCTTGAGTGCCGTTAGTTTCATCGAACACCACGTCACGTGCTACTTCAATAAGTCTGGAGGCCTTGTTGAAAACACGATAGGTATAGGAGTTTGAATCATAGCCAAGTAAGAAACCTTCATCGGACTTCGAAGCAAACTTTGAAGTACTAGGATTCTTGTTCAAAATATAACATTTAGAACCAAAGATCGGTAATATGAAATATTTGGCTAGTTATCCGTGAGTAGTTCATACGAAGTTTTCTTGAGCAACCGATGAAGATAGAGTCGGTTTATGGCGTGACAAGTGGTGTTAACCACTTCGGCCAAAAACCGGTCCGAAGTCTTGTATTCATCGAGCATTTTCCTCGCCATCTCAATGAGGGTTCGGTTCTTCCTTTCGGCTACTCCTTTTTGTTGAGGAGAATATGGTGGTGAAAACTCGTGCTTTATCCCTTCTTCGTCTAGATACTCCTCAACTTGGGTATTCTTGAACTCTGTTCCATTGTCACTTCGTATGTTCTTGATCTTTAATGAGAATTAACTTTGAGCACGCTTGATGAACTTTTTGAGGGTTCCCTGAGTTTCTGCCTCATCATGCAAAAAGAAAACCCACGTGAAGCGAGAAAAATCATCAACAATGACTAAACTGTATTTGTTACCGCTGATGATTATGTAAGCAATTGGATCAAATAGGTCCATGTGAAAAAGCTCGAGCGGTCTTGTTGTAGTCATGACATTATTCGTGGGATGTGGTGCTCCTACTTGCTTCCCGGCTTGGCACGCGCTACAAGGCTTGTCTTTCTCAAAAACTACATCCTTTAAGCCTCAGATGTGATCGCCTTTAAGGAGTTTTTGAAGATTCCTCATACCAACATGTGCTAGCTGTCCATGCCACGGCCAACCCATGTTGGTCTTTGCAATCAAGCATGTGTCATGCCCGGCTTTATCTTTGTTGAAGTCAACTAGATAAAGTTTTCCCTTTAACACACCCTTGAATGCAACCGAGTTATCACTCCTTCTAGAGATGGTCACACCCTCATTAGTGAATAAACAATTATAACATTTGTCACATAATTGAGATATGGACAAAAGGTTATAATCCAAGGAATCAACGTGTAAAACATGAGAAAGAGTATGTTTTGATGAAACTACAATTTTACCGGTACCAAGCACCCTTCCTTGACTGTTATCACCAAAGTAAATGCCTCCGCTTGGATCTTCATTTTCTTCATATTACACGAACATTCTTCTTTCTCTGGTCATGTGATTGGTGCATCCACCGGCTAACATCCATTTAGCTCTACCAGATGAATAGGCCTGCAAAAGACAAATTATGCCTTGGTCTTAGGTACCCAAGCTTGCTTGGGTTCTTTGAGATTAGCCACAAGTGATTTGGGCACCCTCACATGAGACTTAGTGTTCCCATGGTGTGGCCCAACAATTTGGCATAAACTCTTGCAATATTACTTTTCATAAGTACATATGAAGCATCAAATGTTCTAAATAAAACTTGGTGTTCATATGTGTTCACAATGTTAAACTTATCAACATTATTAAGTTTTCTAACTTGAGAGGTGTTTCCCTTGACAAAGGCAATGCAATCCTTGTTATTCTTGTGGCTTCTAGCATTTTGCTTTTCACCACAAGAATACCCAATGCCATATTTGACATTAGGAGGTCTTGTGACCAAGTATGCAATGTGTGCATACTTGACCTTCTCCTTGTCAAATATGCCACTTCGGGAAGGATGTTTGCCTTTTTTCAAGTTTGACTTTTCATTCAAGTTAGTGTCAATTTTAGCACATGTACAAGAAATAGCAGTTTTAGATTTTATATGTTGAGAAGGTGAGCTTGAGGAGGATGAAGAACCACTTTGCTTGAGTGACTGAACTTGTACCTCAAGGATCTGTTAACTTTGGTTAAGTTAGCAAGTTCATCCTTGATAGCCACGTTTGAGTCTTTTAGCTTCAAACAAGTTTCCTTACTTGAAGCTAACTCAAGTTCCAATGAATTTCTTTGATCCTTTTCTAGCTCAAGGATCTTTTGATCTTAAAATGTTCTTCTTTTTGGAGGATGATCATATCTTCTCGACGACCAACTAGCTCCTCATTATCAACAAGCTTATCCATTAGAAATTTCATCTTAGCAGCTGTTTTCTTGTCTAAACCCCTAAGCATATCTTCATCATCACTAGAATCATCACTATCGTTATGAAAAGAATGCAAAGAGGAAAATTTAGTTGTTACCTTTCTTTTACCTTCCTTGGCCATTAGACAAGTGTTGTTGGTGTCTTTCCATGCGCTCATGGTTGGGAAAAGAGTGGATTTCTTAGAATCCTTCTTGATGGCTATGGTGGTTATCTCCTCTTCTTCGGATGAGCACTCATCATTTGAGTCCCACTCCTTTCCTAAGTGCACTTGGCCAAATTGCTTCTTCTTCTTGAACATTTTCTTTGGCTAAGTCTTGTTGTCCTTAGTCTTAATCTAATTTTCTTCATGTGGACAGTCCACTATGAAATGGTCATACTCTCCCCAGTTATAGCAAGCACGCCTCATCTTGTGTCTTTGTTTGTCCCTTTGTTTTCCTTCCTTTGAGCTACTACCTTGTCTTCTTCTCATCATTTTCTTGAACTTCTTCGTGAACAAGATCATGTCTTCTTCATCAATGTATCTGCTTTCATCATCGCTGCCGTCTTCTCCATGAGCTTCTTGAGCTTCTTTTGATGAGGGTTTGCAAGTTGACTTCAAAGCAACTCCTTTCTTCTTTGGCGAGGTAAGATCGGCAATTTCATTGAAATGCTTGGCTTGCTTCTCCATCATTTCAAAGTTGATGATCTTGCCAAGAAGTTCGTCCGGGGTCATCTACTGATACCCAAGGCTTTCTCTAATCATCGAGCAAAGAGTCACATTGCGAGGCATGAATGCTCTAAGAATTAGCTTTACGACCTCGTGATCATTCCACTTCTTGCTGCCATATGCTCAGACTTTGTTGATAAGATTCTTCAATCGCTTGTACATATCTTGTGGTGACTCATATTCTTCAATGGCGAATCTTCCCAATTCGCCTTCAATCATTTCGATCTTGGCTTCGCGTACATGACGATCACCTTCATGTGCGGTTTGTAGAGTATCCCATATCTCCTTGGCAATTTCGAGTCCATCCACCTTGGTGAACTTGTCTCGCCTCAGTGACGATGTGATAACAGCTACAGCTTGAGCGTTCTGATGAATAGCTTGTTCTTGGCTTGGAGTCAGCTCTTCACCATCATCCGGGATATCTATCCCTGTACACACTATATGCCACAAACTGGGGTTAAGAGATATGAGATGCATTTTCATGTTTTGTGTCCACATTGAATATTCATTGCCATCGGATAAAGGTGCTTTCCCTAGAGGAATTGACAAGTAATGATTATGGTTAGAATTTAACCAATCATAATTAAAATGATATCGAGAGTAGTTGGTGTGACTACTCTCCCTTCTTCTTTTCATCCTCGATCTTCTTATTCCCCTTTGGGGAGAGTGCCTTCTTCCTTAGGAGTGCCTTGAGTTCAAGCATCTCCTCGTCATCATCCTCACAATCTTGGATGGCGTTGAGAATCTTCTCTAGCTTTTGAGTTCTTTCTTCATCACCCCTCTTGTTGTTAAAGTTCTTGTGTACATCCTTGATGTCCAACATCTTCTCTTCGAGCGGTGAGTTTCTGTCGGTGGTTGAATCCGGCAGATCTCCCGACACTACTGTTAGTAGTCCGTGGAGTTCGTAGTTCGGTATTGGGCGCGCAGAGATTCAAGAGATGATGGCAAGTTGACACAGAGGTTTACGTGGTTCGGGCCGCCTGAGCGTAATACCCTACTCCACGGGGTGTGTTGCTGTTGTATTGATTGTCTAAGAGTGTCTGAGTGAGTCCGAGAGCGTGTCTCGCATCTTAGAGTCCGAGAGGGCGTGTCTCGCATATCGTCGACCGATCCTTTTATAGTACAAGGACTGATCGCTACACCGTTATCCTGGCCCGACATGTGGCCCCGGCGGTTACTAACGTTTAATACACAATAAATGAGGTTAATTACCCTTAATAGCGTGGTAACGGGCTTTAATAGTGCCCTTACTGGTATTGAGGGCCTTCCGATCGTGTGTCATTAATATGGTATTAATGACACTTAATCAGGTCTTGAAGTCTTTGATTGCCCCTTGAACGTCCGAGCCATTAGGGGTCCACCAGCCTGATTATTGAGGTTGAAGGTCCGGCGGTTCGGACACATGGCAGCTCTGGAGCTTACTGTCGTGGACGGGTAGGTCCAGTGCTGTTTGACACGTATCGGTACTGGAGCTTCCCTCTGTCTGGGGTTAGGTCCAGGGGTGCCATACTGGTATCCGGTCCGGAGCTTTCCCATGTGTGGGTGATAGCTTAGGTCTTATGATACACGTGGCGGCCCTGGGACTAACCATCTCGGGGATGGAGGTCCGGTTACGGCTGACATGTGGGGCCTTCGGAGGTCTTCAAATATGGTAGATGGAGTTTCCTTGTGATCTTGGCAATCCCAAGGGGTATCCGGTACGCTGGGTACCGAGAGTGGCCCCCTGGGCCCACCTTTGGGAGAGACCTTTTGGATGAAGTCATTCTGCCGGAGGTGGGTCTATTCTTCGGTTTTTGAGCCGTGTCTTCAAGGATCTCCAGATGTGCTGTTGGCGATAGTTCGCAGTTAAACCAACGCCGCGTAGCATATCCTGGATGCAGCAGGCGAGATCTTAGCGTGCAGATCTCACACAATTGAAGGTCGCCGGTTCCCAATACGAGAATCATATCGGTTCCGCGTGCCCTGTCAGGCCGCCGCCTTCAGTTTTCCCGCCATTCATGATGACAACCGTTCGCGTGGGGTAAGGACCTCGACTTGACCATCGGGGTGGCCCCGAGCCCCCTTGTCATTTGCAGGGTGAAGTTTTTCCCTGGTATCGTCGGCTCTTCTGCGGTTTCCATCCAAGCGTTGCGGGGGCTTACTTAAGAAGGAAAGCACGCACCGTTTGGGGGTTCTTTACGCCTTTCATTTGAATTTGCGCTCAAATCCTCCAAACTTTCGCTTGCTTTTCATCTCTCGCCCCGCTGTGTTGTGATGGAGTTGGGTCTTCGCTAGAGCCGCCTGAAGACTGACGGTGATTTGAAGAAGGTCTGGGCCCTCATGGGGTGGTCCCATGACTTCTTCAACCAACTGGTCCACGTCGGCAAGCTTCCTTTCTTGAAGGAGCACGCCGGTGACATGGTGTACTTCTCCACGTACGCCATGGTGGGACTGATCCCACCTTTCTCCACTTTTTTCTTGATGCTGCTCGACTTCTATGGTCTGCAGCTGTATCACCTTGGCCCCACTCCATTCTTCTGGTGTCAATCTTTGTCCACTTCTGCGAGATGTGGGTGGGCATTTCCCCCTGCGTTGAGCTCTTCCGCACCTTCTTCACCGTCCAGACCACCAGCAAGAGTGACGAGTACCTTGGCTTCTATTATTTATTGAAGCGCAAGAAGTCCCCGTACAAGTACTTGCGGTTGTTCCCTTCTGGCAAGTGGGACGACTGGAGGAAGGATTGGATCGTCATCATGGTGGAGGAGCATGAGAAGCTGGAGCTGCCCGAGGGCCTCCCCAATGTCAACACTGCAGCTTGGAGCGAAGCTCCGGTGTTATCGTACGCCTTCAACCCTGCTCTAACCAGGATCCACCAATGCGTGGAACGAGGGGTGACTCCTCAGGCGGTGTTTTACAACTTCCTGACCAACAGGTGGGTTCCGCTGAAGAAGAGGGAGAAGCTTGCTTGGGTCCTCAACAGTGTGCTGGACGACGACCGGATTGAGATCGGTTTGAAATCCAACATGGAGGGTGCAACTTTGGAGTTTCACCTCAAGAAGTTCCAGCATGGCATCGATGTCGAGGGTGATGACTTGACTCCGCCAGCGGCTTTCCTCCCTCTGAACATGGAGGCAGAGTTCAGCAGAGAGCTCCGGCGGAAGATGCCAGTGCTTGGTGACCTTGGTGTCGTTGAGAGGCGTTCGATCATCGAGTTGGTGATCTATGGAGCTTCCGAGGGTGGCCCCCCTTCCGTCCCGGAACAGATAGTTGAAGTTGTGGGCAAGGGCAAAGAGTTGGCCGAGCCCTCGAGCCAAAAAAGGAAGCTGAAGCACTCTGACGGGAGGTCCGTCAGACCTACTCCTTCCACGGCGGCTCCTTCTCCCCGGAGGGGAAGGTCTTTATCGATGGCAACTACTCCAGCATCGACATCTCCCCGGGGTGCTAGATTCGGCCATGCGGCTCTAGTACCAAGGCCAGCTTAAGGCTCTGGGTCCAGAGGTCCTTCCCGGTCGAGGGGGGCCTCAACCCAAGTGACGCCAACAGCAGCAGCGAGCTCCGGGGAACCTTCCAGAGCCACCACACCAGTGGCGATAGGGTCCGGCTCCGAGCGTTCAGAAAAGAGGTTCCGTGCTAACTGGTGCAGAAGCCTTCCAAGGTAATTTTTGATTTTTTTACCTCAGTTGATTGTTTTTTTGTTGTAACTGTGTTTTGAGTTTCTTCGTCCTTCATCCACAAAGTGCCCAAGAAAAGGGTTGAAGCTCCGGTTCCTGCTGCAGAAGCTGGGGCTGTGCAGGCGGAAGCTCCGGCTCCTATTCCAGCGCTGCCCCAAGAGGTGGCTGAGGCTGTGGCAGCTTCGGCGCCAGCTGTCGTGGTCTTGGACCTCGACTCATCCCCAGAAGCTCCCGTGGTAGCGCCGGACCACGGGAATGAAGATGTACCAGCGGCACCAGCTTCGGAGGTTGAAGCTCCGGGCTTGGATGCTGAAATGATGGACGCTCCGGCCTCAGAGCCGAAGGTAGCTGCAATTCCGGCTCTAGAGCCGGATGTTGTTGAAGCCCCGGTAGTCAAGCCGGTTGTTGATGAAGTCCTGGCAATAGAGCCGGGTGTTGATGAAGTACTGACACTTGAGCCGGTTGTCGAGGAAGCTCCGGCGAAAGGGCAATTTCCGCAAAAGTTCCAGCGGTAGAGCCGGTCGTCGAAGAACTACTGGCACCTGAGCAGTTGTTGTAGAGGTGCCGGCGCTCGAGCCCACGGTGGTCGAGGTGTCAGCACTGGAACCGGCGGTGGAGGAGGCGCCAACGTCAGAGCCAAACGTGGCTTCAGCTCTGGCGGAATCTTCTTCGCCCGCCCCGGAAGCAATGGTCCCGGAGGTGCCTGCACCTGAGCCAGGGTGCCAAGATGAAGCTGCTGCCCCCCCCCCCCCCCCCCCCCGCCTGAGGGGCCAGTTGTTGATGACGTGGCGATGGGACCTTCGGAACCAATTCCGGAGGTCGAAACTTCTAGTGCAGGACCTTCCTTGGCGGCAGCCGAGGCTATCCCGGAGGACGACCCTAGTGCCGTGGAAGCTCAAGGGACCTCTCTTGTAGAGTGGGACCCAATTTTTGTCATGGAGAACCCGCTGGAACCTGCGGAGATGACCCTGGCACGTTCTGAACCAATTCCCCAGTCGTTGTCTATTGACAACGCCTACTCCAGTCTTCGTCAGGTCCAGCTGGCTTTCTACCACGATAGAAAGGCCCTCGAGGAGGAGCGCCAAACTCTTAGGAGGTGGCGCAACTGACTCCATTTCGAGACCAAGCTGGCGTAGTCGAGGCTGGTTGACAACAAGGAGTGGGTGCAGTGGGAGAAGGTCCGCCTGGAATACTGGGGTAAGCTGCTGGATGAGAGGGAAAGCATGACGCAATCCCTTGACAACCAGTCCCGAGCCATCAATGAGCAGGCCAAAGCTGCTAATAGCACAGCAGATGATCGCTAGTAGAGGCTCGACGCCTTCCATGCCAGTCTCGTCAAGCACCAGGAGGCTCTTGAGGTGCGGGAGAGAAAGCTCGAGGATGAAGAGCAAAAACTCCTAGAGATGCAGGACAACGTCGTGAAGAGGGAAGAAGAGCTCACTCAGAGGCTAACTCTGGGTGACAAGAGTGTCAAGGAGCGCACCAAGAAATTGGAGGAGCGCTGCGAGAGAGAGGAGAAGAAGGCCTGGGAGCGAGGGCAGGAACTCCACAGGAGGGAGAATGTCGTTGCTGCCAGGGAGAAGAAAGTGTGGGGCCGGGAGAAGGACCTGGTCGATCGCGAGAACAAGATCCACCTCCGGGAGGAAGAGCTCCGAAAACTCGAAAGGCAAGTTGCTGAAAAGATTCAGCAGAACGCCAAAGAGGTTGAGCGCCTTGCCCGTGAGAATTCGGAGCTTGCAGCGACCAGAAGATCCTTGGAAGAGATGCCAGGCTCGAGGACTGTGGAGTCCCAACAAGTTTGGGACTTCCTGGGCAATGCTAACGATGCGCTGACGCCAATGGTTTTTAGTCCCGTGCGTCCGGATGATCCGAAGCTGGAGCTGGACCTGGCGTTGCAGGCATTGAGTTCGGTAGGCAACAAACTCACCAAGATGGGTGATGTCATTGCGGACCAGCTGGAGACCGAGGGACAATCCCTGGCGAAGGACGTCGTAGAATTCATGCTAACGTGCTACACAAGCCGGGACCCTCAATTCCCCCTGGACCCGGTGCTTGAAGGCCCCATCGAAGGAGAGGGAGAAGCTGCCCAAGCCAGCGTATCGGAGGCTGCCCAGAAGGTCGCCTTGTTCTTCCATAGGGTCTAGGACCATCTCTTTGTAGCTCCCATTTGTATCCTCTCTTCTCTTTCTCCAATTTTGTAATCTCTTGTCTCTGGATGAATGAAATCCAATTTTTTTGTGAATTTCATTTTTTTGTGTTCAACACCTTTGTCCCACTTGGCCCCCCTGGTAGATGTACACAATTTGATTGTGAACATGTACCAAGAGGATGTAACAGTCGTAGAACGTAGGTTTGAAGTCTTCGATAGTGAAGACTTCGATAGTGAAGGTCCCCTGAGGTTGTCGGAGCTTAGTGGCTACGACATTGACCATTGTCGGAGCTTAGTAGCTCCGGCAGTAGTCTCCATTAACGCATAAAGCATCGACGGTTAGTCCTCTGGGGTGTCGGAGCTTGGTGGCTCCAGCGGTGACCTTTGTCAGCACGTGGTGTGTCGACAACAAACTCCACTATAGAGTCTTTCCACCATCTTTTCTTCACATTGACGGCTGGCCCCTAGCTTTACCGGAGCTGGGTAGCTCCAGCGAAGCTCACTATCAATGTTTGAACATCGATCACAAGCCGCCTAGAGGATGTCGGAGCTTTGGCAGCTCCGGCTTTGTTCACCATCATCATGAAATATTTATTTTTCCTGCACATTGAAGTCAAGAAAAACAGTAAAATCCGTTTCCTACCTATAACTTCATTGCGGCTTACTATTCCCGAGAAAGTTTTAGGTCGAACACAATTCTAAATACAATCAAGTGCGCTATCTTGTTTCCTTCAGGTCCGATCATTTCTGGACTCGCCTTACTTCGGCCTGCCGGGGTGTAGGTAGAGTGGCGTACTTAGGGTGCATGACCAGGCTAAGTCGATAGCACACTCTGACCCTGGATTGGCTTGGCGGCATTCAGACGAGTAGACCATCAACAATGTTTGGACCCAGAAGAATAGACGATGCAACTCAAATTGTACATGAACTGATCGAGCTAAAGTTTCTTAAGAACTGCACAACTTTGTTATATACAAGAAAGAGAATAATAAAAAATATTGATCCTCTACAAAGTAAATGCACGTGGAGTCTGTTTTCACACAATGACGTCTTTCATTATAGGTCCGGGGTACAGGGGAAACAAGTACACTCTTAGGGTGCAGAACCAGACTAAGTGTGTTTCATTTCTCGTTTGACCCAAGGTATCTAGCTACACTTTTAGTTCTGAGACTGTGTTAAGTGTTGCATGGACGTTGCGGACCTAACGGGGTAGGTCCGGCTGTCCTCCTGGAGGAGCTACCCGACTCTGTACAATGACTCTATGACATACATCACATGTAATTACAGACTCACCTTCATGATATTAAGCGTAGAACTTACGGAGGTGCTCAATGTTCCAAGGATTAGGGAGAGGTGTCCCATCCTCGGTTTGCCAAGCGAACGCATCCAGGACGGGATACTTTGATCACTAGGAAGGGTCCATCCCAGCTGGGGGAAAGTTTGTTTAACCCTTCTCTGGATTGTATTCTCCGTAGCACCAGATCGCCTTCCTCGAGCTATCGGCTGTGAACATGCCATTGATGATAGCACCGAAGAGCTTGGAGGTATCGAGCATTCCGAATAGCTGCTTGGCACCTTCCCTCTTCAAGGAGGTCAAGGTCTTCACGCCGGAGCTGGTCTTGCATGGCTTCGTCGAAGGTCCGAACC
Organism: Tuctoria greenei; assembly: GCA_036927565.1. Taxonomy (NCBI): domain Eukaryota; kingdom Viridiplantae; phylum Streptophyta; class Magnoliopsida; order Poales; family Poaceae; genus Tuctoria; species Tuctoria greenei. The sequence continues at coordinate 48,931,264 of JAYESD010000001.1, read as the reverse complement.
CGGAGCGACCCAAGGTGATTTCCGGAGGAAAGACTGCTTCAGCTCCGTACACTAAGAAGAAGGGTGTCTCTCCAGTTGACCGGTTTGGGGTTGTCCTGTTGGCCCATAGAGTGGGCGGAAGCTCTTCGATCCTGTTGGCTCCATGTTTTTTCAGGCGCTCATATGTGCACGTCTTGAGTCCTTTTAGGATTTCTGCATTTGCTCTCTCAGTCTGGCCATTGCTTGCCGGGTGAGCTACGGAAGCGTAGCTGACTTGGATGCCGAGGTCTTCGCAATATCCTTGGAATGCGGAGCTTGTGAACTGGGTCCCATTATCAGTTATGATTTTGTTTGTGACTCCAAATCTGCATACGATGGACTACAAGAAGTTTATAGCTGATTGCTTGTTTATTATCACAACTGGAGTTGCTTCCGGCCATTTGGTGAATTTGTTAATGACAACATACAGGAAATTGTAACCTCCGACGGCTCTTGGGAAAGGTCCCAAGATATCCATCCCCCACACAGCGAAAGTCCATGTAGGAGGTATCATTTGTAGAGGCTGAGCCGGTGTATGAATTTGTTTTGCATGAAACTGGCATGCTTCACATTTCTTCACCAGCTCAGTTGCATCCTGAAGCACTATAGGCCGGTAAAAGCCATGCCAAAAGGCTTTACCGACCAGCGTGCGGGAAGACGCGTGGTTCCCACACTCGCCTCCATGTATTTCTACGAGGAGCTTGCAGCCTTCTTCCTTTGTGATGCACCGCATTACGATGCCGTTGGCACCGCACCGGTAGAGATCCCCTTCTACCAACGTGTATCTTTTAGCCAATCTGACTATCCGGTCAGCGGATACATCATTGTCAGGAAGGATATTGTCTTTCAAGTAGCTCCGGATCTCCGAGATCCATGCATTGGAGCTAGCTTGAGCATTTGAGTCTTGCGTGCTGGGTTGCTTGGAGCTTCCGGCAGCAACTACGACCCTTGATGGTTGCCATGGTAACAGGGCCATCGGGACCGCCAGCTTTGAGGTGCTGGTCTCGTCCCCTTTGCTCACTTCGGCAGGATGAGCCGTGGGTTTTGACAACCTCCAAACAAAGGTTCCGTCAGGAGTTGGAGCTCCAGTTGACGCTTTTGTCGAGAGTTTGTCAGCTTCAGCGTTATGGGGACGCTGGACATGGTGGAGGTCCAAGACTTCGAAGTCCTTCTGAAACCTCTGGGCTTCAAGGAGATAAGCATCTAGTTGGGGATTGTTGCAGGAGCATTCACCCTTCACCTGTTTAATGATGAGCTGCGAATCTCCCTTGATCAACAGCTGTTTGACACTGTATGATAGTGCCACCTTTAATCCATAAATGAGTGCTTCATACTCCGCCATGTTGTTGGTCGCCTTGAAGTCAAGGTAAACCATGTATTTTACCTTCTCCCCGGTTGGAGCGAGGAGAAGGACTCCAGCTCCGGCCCCCTACTTTTGCATGGAGCCATCGAAGTAGAGAGTCCAGTGAGACTCGGTGAAGACCGGAGCCTTGAGTTTCGTCTTCTGCTCACTAGGGCCCCCAGGGTTTGATGGAGAGGGGGTCCATTCCGCCACGAAGTCCGTCAATGCTTGACTCTTGATCGCTTGTCTTGGGATGAATTCTAGGTCAAACTCGGCCAATTCTGCTGCCAACTTTGCAATGTTCTCAGTGGAATTGGGATTATGCAAGATCGCACGTAGTGGATAAGAGGTCACCACTGAGATCTTATGAGCTTGGAAGTAATGGCGAAGCTTCCTGGAGGTGATAAGAACTGCATAGAATAGCTTATGCACCTCTAGGTATCGAGACTTGGCATCATGGAGTACTTCACTGACGAAGTACAGTGGGCGTTGGACTGTCCAGACCCTCCCGGAGGGGCCCGAAGCTTCCTCCTCATCGACCTGGACCCTCCCACAGGGGTCTGGACCTTCTTCGGGGACCTCTGGGTCCTTGCTGAAGGAACCCGAAGCTTCTTCTGGGGTGACCCGGACCCTCCCAGAGGGGTCCGGATCCTCTTGTTCAAAAAGAGTATGATGAGGACATCACTTCTATGGATACAAACAACACTCCATTGAACATACAAGATGCAATCAATAGAGTTCATACACAACAATTAATTTCAGAGGTGAACTCGTTCTTATATATTTCCTTATATGTTTTTGAACATAAATTGCTACTTAATGATTTATTTGTGATTAGGATCCATGGAGAGGTTCAAGGAGTACTTGGAGGGAGTATTAGGGACGTGGAAGACCAGAGAATTCGTTCAAAGAAGATGGAAACCGAACCAAACTCCAAATCGTATCCAACTCGGAGTCCAGGAGCAGTACGCACTAAAACGGACGCCCAGGACGCATACCAACTCCGTTTTGTACGTTCTACATATGCACGGAAGGGGGAGAGGATAACCTTTCCAATGGCACCGGTCCCATGTCAAAATTCCTTCGGAGTCGTCGGGAATCGTCAAAACAAAATCAAGTACAGAATCTGTTAGGGTGCTGCGCCACCATATTGGGCCATTGGGCCTTGTATCAAGTCTAAGTCCATTATTTTCGTGTGTTAGGGTTAGGTCACGACCCCAACACCCCCTTGGACGTCCTCCCACCTATATATACTCCATGGTAGCCGCCATGAACAATTGGGTTTTGCTTAGATCAATAATATCGCCGTTCTTCGGTTTGTGAGACCCCAACTTCGCGATTTCAGATCGTGTCTACCTTGTTCTTGCTTGTGTTCTCGGTTGCACTTGCAGGGATTATCCTTCTTGGCGAGGTCAATCGTGTGAAGCACGGTTGATAACCAACGGAGCGGTGGTGTAGTGATTGCAGGGGCTGTTCGTGTTCTACTCGAGAGCCTCGGATCATCAACGTCGAGATCTCCACATCAATCGACTTATCCATTACCTTTCGGAAGATCGGGACTCATCTTTTTCCTATCAATTGGTATCAGATTTCCAGGTTGCCCGTTAGGTAATTCATCTATCCATTACATTAGTTTTGTTTTTCATACCTAGAGTCCACAAAAAAGCCACAAAAAACTTGCAGTTTAGTAGATCTGTTCATTACTTTGTCCAAACCACCATTGAGCCTTTGCAACTTTCGTTTTCAGTTTGGTTTTGTTGAGTTTGTGTCCGTTGTTGAGTCATATTGATGGTTTAGAAAGTGTTTTTAGTCTTAGTTTGAGTTTTGTATTGTGTCGATTCATCCTTTTGAATCACGTCATCACGTCCAGATTAGATTCATCTCTGTCCAGTTCAGTATTTCCATCATATCTAGCTCATACGGACTCGGATTTTCGTGTTCTTATACTTTCTGGAAATCTTAAGAAGTTCTCTATAACTTTCTTATTCATCATTTTCCTAGAAAATATAGATATCGATGCCGAAATTGCATTAGATCCGAATCTGTTATTGACCTAAAAATTCTGAACAGTCTGTATTTCGGGGGCAGTATCTCCTATTGTTCTTTTCCAAAATAGGTCTTCCATATATTGAAATTAAAGAGGAGAGATATATCTACAATCTTGCTGTTCTAAGTTTTCCAATTTAGAGCCCATAAGTGTGCCTATTTGTCCTTGGAAGGTTGAGCAGAAAATCTGCGATAGACACACGAGATATCTTGGGTTGATTTTCATTGTGTTCTTCCCTTGCAGCACATTCTGAAAAAAAAGGAAGAAAAAAGAAAAAGGCAAGTGCAAAACAAGAAACAAATGGCGCACAAAAAAAGAGGAAAAAAAACAACAAAAAAAAACAGAAGTGCTTGCATTCTTTGTGTCATCTAGTTTCGTCTCATGTCTTGCTAGCTTGAACTACTAGGAACACATTTAGACCAGCAACTTTGACAAGTACTTTGGACACTTACTCAACTTTACTATCTGATTTCATTGTTGCTAATCTTTGCTACATAGAAAGTGCCATCCAATCTACACCTTACTCTTGAGCAGAATCGATACACCTTTGCAATCATCCCACGCTTCATTGGTTTCTTCATACCGTCCACCGTTTGCCACCTGCAGTGTCGGTAAGAACACTTGTAAGAGCGTGGTAAGACGCTTGAGAGTGTGTGATTCCACTTCCACTTTTCCATTATCCTTTGTAGTTGATAGGGATAACATATTTTTTGTGTTGTCTTCTGTTTGCTACTAACAATGTCAGGTAAAAGCAAGAATCATGCATTATATGCTGAGATGATGGACATGATGAAGACGGCGATGGAGTTGCTCACTAAAAATCAAACATCAACCAAGGATTCACATGACATTCAGACCACCTTTATAACACCTTCCATAAGAAGTAATTACATTCTCCCATCTCTTCCTTCTTATGATGGTCTTGGTTATGATGAATATATTGCTTGGGAAATAGAGTTAGATAAAATTTTTGGAAAATGTCATATGTGTGAGAGGAGGAAGATTAGAAATATTTCTAGTGCGTTAGTTGATTGTGCATTAACTTGGTGGGACAACTTAAGCGATATAGAAAAACCTCGAACATGGAAAGAAACGAAAATTCTTATACGAGAAACTTTTGCTAATGTATCTATGTGCAAAGAAGAAATTCAGCAATTTGAGGAGAAATTTCTTGTTGCACCTCCTTTTGTGTCTAACGTTTTGCAGGACAATATAGAAAATAATATAGATGATGCAAAAGAAAATGAGGCTTTTGACAACACTTGTGAAATTTTAGATGGATCAACTCATAATGCACTCGAAATCACTGCTGAACATGGTAAGGCAAAACATTATACAAATACAAAGTTTTTTGGATGTTCTGAATTTTTCCATCAATCATGCTATTTTTGAGGAGCAACTATTAGAATCGTTTATTTATACACCATTGTCACATGTTGATTTTCCTGCTGATCATTGCGCTACAAAAGAGTTGTGTGCTGATAACTCTATTATACCTATGCAAAAACAAGTTAATGTACAAGACGATTGTGTTTTGGATTCACCTACTTGTGCTGAAATTCATAATTTGATCACCACTACTGCTGAAAATGATGAGCTGAATTTTTTGTCTTCTCTAAATACTTTGGGTTATATTGAATTTGACACTCTTTGTGATCTAGATATAGTAGAGAAGAGAATATTTTCTCAATCTGAATTGCCTTTGTTAAGTAGAAATATTTTTCATGCAATAGGTAAATATGAACATAGTGGTGTGTTTATGGTGCATAAAGTTTACGTTTGTTCAAATGAGAAAACTCCTTTTGTGCTGCAACAACATCCTAAAGTAAATGAATGCACTAACGCTAATAATGTTTTGTCAAGCTTTTCTAGTATTTTTTTCTTGCAGCAGGGACAAAAAAATAAAAGAGAAGTATTGTTCGCTGCAGTCGTGCAATATGGACAGAGTTCATTCTACCCCCAAAACAATCCTTTTTCCTGGACATACGAGCAAGCCGAGGACGGCTTGCCATAAAGAAGGGGAGAATGACGAGATCATGCACATTATCATTGCACCTACAAATATGGTACAAAGTTTATTTGTTTGGGATCCTGGCTCAAGTGAATGTGCGCTCTTGTTTGGACAAGATCAAGATGGTGCACTATGCCGTCCACCACCTTGGCCTCCTCCTTTCATGCTTACAAGAAGATTTGATGGCGTTGCACATATGGACCCACACATGATAGAAGATGAACTTGAGTCGAGGACGACTCCAATTCAAGAAGGGGAGGATGATGAGGACATCACTTCTATGGATACAAACAACACTCCATTGAACATACAAGATGCAATCAATAGAGTTCATACACAACAATTAATTTCAGAGGTGAACTCGTTCTTATATATTTCCTTATATGTTTTTGAACATAAATTGCTACTTAATGATTTATTTGTGATTAGGATTCATGGAGAGGTTCAAGGAGTACTTGGAGGGAGTATTAGGGACGTGGAAGACCAGAGAATTCGTTCAAAGAAGATGGAAACCGAACCAAACTCCAAATCGTATCCAACTCGGAGTCCAGGAGCAGTATGCACTAAAACGGACGCCCAGGACGCATACGAACTCTGTTTTGGACGTTCTACATATGCACGGAAGTGGGAGAGGATAAACTTTCAAATGGCACCGGTCCCATGTCAGAATTCCTTCGGAGTCATCGGGAATCGTCAAAACAAAATCAAGTATAGAATCTGTCAGGGTGCTGCGCCACCATATTGGGCCATTGGGCCTTGTATCAAGTCTAAGTCCATTATTTTCGTGTGTTAGGGTTAGGTCACGACCCCAACACCCCCTTGGACGTCCTCCCACCTATATATACTCCATGGTAGCCGCCATGAACAATTGGGTTTTGCTTAGATCAATAATATCGCCGTTCTTCGGTTTGTGAGACCCCAACTTCGCGATTTCAGATCGTGTTTACCTTGTTCTTGCTTGTGTTCTCGGTTGCACTTGCAGGGATTAGCCTTCTTGGCAAGGTCAATCGTGTGAAGCACGGTTGATAACCAACGGAGCGGTGGTGTAGTGATTGCAGGGGCTGTTCGTGTTCTACTCGAGAGCCTCGGATCATCAATGTCGAGATCTCCACATCAATCAACTTATCCATTACCTTTCGGAAGATCGGGACTCATCTTTTTCCTATCAGAGTAACTCCTTGTAGATCCAAGTCTTGGGGCTGGGACCCAAACTCGCCTTCAGGAACCTCCTGACCCTCCCGGAGGGGTCTAGATTCCTGACCTTGTGAGGGTTCTGGTCTCTCCACAACCAGGACCATGCTGACAATTTCGTCAGTTGCTGAAATGTAAAGCAGTAAAGGCTCATCGGGGTTCGGAGCAACCAAGGTTGGTAGAGTGGTGAGGAGCTGCTTTAGCTCCTGAAACGCCTTTTTGCTTCTTCAGACCATTGGAATGGTCCGGACTTCCTCAATAGCTTGAAGAAGGGTAGTGCCCATTCCTCCAGTCTTGAGATGAATCGGTGGAGGGTGGATAGACATCCAGTCAGCTTCTAGACGTCCTTGATGCGGGCTGGTGGCCGCATCTCTTCTATGGCTTTAATCTTCGCTAGATTTACCCTTATGCCTCGGTGTTTTACCAAGAAACCAAGAAGCTTTCCGGAGCTAACCCCGAAGACACACTTGTCTGGGTTCAGCTTTGTGCGGGTAACCCGCAACTTGTCGAAGACAGCTTGCAAGGTGTCAAGAAGTGACTCTTTGTCCTTAATCTTGATGAAGATGTCATCAACATACACTTTCACTACGTCTCTGATGATCTCTCCAAAGGTTTTGTACATAGCTCGTACAAATGTTGAGGCTGCATTCTTGAGACCAAATGGCATGGTAGTATAACAATACAACCCATCTACTGTGATAAAAGAAGTGTGCTCTTCGTCTTCCCTAGACATTCTGATTTGATGGTACCCAGAATATGTGTCTAGGAAGCATAGTAATTCACACCCGGAGGTAGAATGCACTATCTGATATATTCTAGGTAGTGGGAATGGATCTTTTGTACATGCCTTATTTAGTGTTGTGTAGTCGATACACATCCGAAGCTTCCCGCCGGCCTTGGGTACAACGACTGGGTTTGCCAGCCATTTTGGATGGAAGACTTTTCGGATGAATCCAGCTTCGAGCAACTTCTTCACTTCTTGTCGTATGAAGTTCTGTCGCTCTACTGATTACTTCCGAGGCTTCTGGTGTACAAGCTGAGCATCGGGATAGATCTTTAGATTATGCTCGATCACTTCCCTAGGGATCCCAGACATTTGTGACGGTTGCCAGGCAAACACGTCAACGTTAGCCCGGAGGAAAGTGATGAGCGTGAGTTCCTATTTGTCATTCAGACCTCCCGATATACGGGTAGTGTGAGCGGCATCAGAACCGATTTGGACGACTTTGACGGGAATGTCAATGTCGCCGCTTGGTTGCACACGGGGTGCAAAGGTTGAGCCTCGTTGATGAATGCTCGGGGGTTTCGGAGCTTGCTCCTGCCTGGACTCTTCCTCCTGTGCTGTAGCAAGCGCATGAAGTTCTTCCAGAGCAGTCACTCCGGCAGTGCGGTCTCCACAGATCCGGAGAACACCAGCTAGTCTTGGCATCTTCAACACCAGGTAGCCATAATGAGCAGCAGCCATGAACTTGTACAAGGTTGGCCTGCCCAGAATGGCGTTAAAGGGTAAGTTGATCTGAGCAACGTCAAAGACCAACTTTTCTGTGCGATAATTCTCCCGAGTCCCAAAGGTCACGGGGAGAGTAATGGCACCAAGTGGGGTTATGGCCCCCAGACCTACTCCGGAGAAAGGTCTGGAGGGGCAAAGGTCCGAAGGTCAGAGCTGAAGTTTGACGAAAGCTTCGAAGCTTATGACATTCAGTCCTGAACATCCATCCACCATTACATGGTAGAGTTGGATGTTATTGATGGTCGGAGATACCATCAATGGGAGTTGACCAGCTCCAATCATATTCCGAGGGCAGTACGACGCGTCGAAAGTGATGGCAGTATCAATCCACTTCTGATGCGGCTCTGCCTTGGCGGTGGGAGCTACTGAGGCCATGTCCCGCCGCCAAAGATGGTGTTCATGGTCTTCCGACGTTCATTGTTAGAGACATCGGAGTCGCCATCGACGGAGTTGTATACAGCCTTCAGGACCTTTTTGGGGTCCTGAAAACCTAACTCCTCTTCAGTCGGAGCTTCGTCGACTTTCTGCTTTCCTTCCCTTTTACAGAAAGGAACTTCTTCCCGGCGCTTGTTATAGCGCTCGACAAGGTTCTGAACCTCTCGGCAGTCTTCCAAGTTGTGGCTGTTCGACTTATGGATAGGACACCATATTTTGGAGTTACCGCCATCTTTAGATGAAGGTCGAGGTCGTTTCTCGGGGCGTGGCCCCTGGCCACCCGAAGCTGTAGCAGCTGCAGCAGTAGGTGTGCCAGCCGACGGCTTTTTATTGCCGTTGGACTTTTTCTTCCTTTTGCCACTCCCGGAGGTAGTGGCTTCGCTCTTGGAGGATTTTTTGTTATCCTCCGGAGGTGGTTTGGAATGCATTTCACGACCCTCCGCAACTTTGGTGCACTTGTCAGCTAAGCTGAAGAGCTCCGTGATGCTAGTGATCTCCTTGATTGCCAGCTTCTCCAACATCTTCTTTTCTCGTACGCCCTGTCTAAATGCCATAATAACAGAGGCGCTGGAGATAGAAGGAATAGTGTTTCGTACCTGGGAGAACCTCTGGATGAAGGAACGCAGGGATTCTCCCCCCTTTTGCGTTACAGCAAAAAGGTCCTGTTTGGTGCCTGGTCAGGTGTATGAACTCCCGAAATTGGCGGTGATCCGTTGGCACAATTCCGCCCAGCTGTTGATGGAGTTGGGCGGAAGGCTCATGAACCAGGACCTGGCGGTACCAGTTAAAGCCACGAGAAAGTAGTTGGCCATTACGGCCTCGTTACCTCCGGCTGCAAGGATTGCAGTGGAGTAAATCTGGAGAAACTCAACGGGATTGACAGTCCCGTCAAATTTCTCCAGCAGGTGAGGCTGAAACTTTTGTGGCCATCTGACCATGCGTAGGTGCATGGCCAGGGCAGAACATCCTCCTCCTGTTCCTGAGGTAACATGACTTTCTCGAGCTTCTTGCCTTTCTCGAGCACGCTCGATATGGACGCGGCCGTCCTGTTGACAGTAACGGCGATCAAGCTCCACCCAGAGGTCGTGAGTTGAGAGCCTGGTTACCGTATGGGTGTGTCGCTCCCCGGGAGGCAACGACGTCACTTGTTGAGACGCAACACGCCTCTTATTTTGGGAAGCGTGCGGACCAAGTCTGCCCGACAAAGTCTGATGCTGTGATGGGGCCCGCCCCAAGGGGGGAGGACCTTGGTTGCTGATGCGATAGGCCGCTGCTGCAACCAAGTGTTCCAGATCAGCCCTCCACTGCTCCATTGCACCCTGGGATGCACCCGAAGGTGGTGGGCGTTGGACGAGAGCACGCGCTGCATGGAACGTGTGTTCGGGGTTGTTGTTATTCGCAGATGCGGTGATCGACGCAGATGCTCCGTCCCGCTGTCCAGCTTGATTTGCTAGTGCAGGCGGTGAGGTGGAGGTATGACTCCTGCTGGAGCCACGACACCGGCTGGTAGTTGCATGTTGGAGGGATTGCCTCCAGCAGGTTGCGCAGCGAGGTTGCCATTGGACGATCCAGCAGCTGAGTTCACCATTCTTGAAATCTCGAGCACCCCCTACCTGGCGCGCCAACTGTCGGTGGTTAAATCCGGCAGATCTCCCAACACTACTGTTAGTAGTTCGTGGAGTTCGTAGTTCGATAATGGGCGCATAGAGATTCAAGAGATGATGGCAAGTTGACACAGAGGTTTACGTGGTTCGGGCCGCCTGAGCGTAATACCCTACTCCACGGGTTGTGTTGCTGTTGTATTGAGCGTCTAAGAGTGTCTGAGTGAGTCCGAGAGCGTGTCTCGCGTCTCAGAGTTCGAGAGGGCGTGTCTCGCGTATCGTCGACCGGTCCTTTTATAGTACAAGGACTGGTCGTTACACCGTTAGCCAGACCCTACATGTGGCCCTGACGGTTACTAATGTTTAATACACAATAAATGAGGTTAATTACCCTTAATATCATGGTAACGGGCTTTAATAGTGCCGTTACTGGTATTAAGGGCCTTCCGATCGTATGTCATTAATATGGTATTAATGACACTTAATCGGGTCTTGAAGTCTTTGATTTCCCCTTGAAGGTCCGAGCCATTGGGGGTCCACCAGCCTGATTGATGAGGTTGAAGGTCCGGCGGTTCGGACACGTGGCAGCTCCGGAGCTTACCGTCGTGGCCGGGTAGGTCCGGTGCTGTTGGACACGTGTCGGTACCGGAGCTTCCCCCCTGTCTGGTGTTAGGTCCGGGGGTGCCGTACTGGTATCCGGTCCGGAGCTTTCCCATGTGTGGGCGATAGCTCCGGTCTTATGATACACGTGGCGGCACTGGGACTAACCATGTCAGAGAAGCAGGTCCGGTTACGGCTGACATGTGGGGCCTTCGGAGGTCTTCAAATCTGGTAGATGGAGTTTCCTTGTGATCTTTGCAATCCCAAGGGGTATCCGGTCCGACTCTAATACCAATTGAATGTAGCCTAGAGGGGGGTGAATATGCTTTTTGAACTTTTGTCGAATCGTGAAACACTTAACAAATTGATCAAATACAGAGAGATCGGACTAATCTGATATTGTGCGGACTAGTCCGGTTGCGCGGACTAAACGATCAAAGTAATTTAACAATTCTACATCTAGCAAACTATGCAGCGGACATCATATTACAAGTAAAGTGTATTGAACCAATAAATCAGTATATTGCAATGATCAAGAATGATACAATGTTTCCAGGTGAATTTCACAACACTAGACAAAACCTAGATTATGATGAAAAGTAAAACAAAGATGCACGAGACACGATTTTATCCCGTGGTTCGATTCCCACGAAGGAAACCTACATCCACGTTAAGGAGTCCACAAAGGACCGGGTCTTCCAACCCTACCCTCGACAAATCGCCACAGAGGCTGATTCTATTCCACTAATCACAAAGGGGCAAATAACCTTGTTCAAGGAGCCTTCTCACAAGTTGAGGGCTCCCCAAGATTTATAATGACGAACACCACCAGTAACACTCAAAATATATGCAATAAACAACAATAGTGTGTGAGAGATTCCAACCCAAGAGCTCAAGATCATGTGGAACAAGTCTCTCCTTTTGATCAATGCTAATGCTCAAAGATTTGATCTTTCTAGGGTTAGAATGTGTGGAGAGATGTGTATTTTTTGCTCTTGTAAGGTGTGACAGTGCAGAGGGTCGAGAGTAACTGATCTATGGTCGTACACCTCTATTTATACTAGGGTTTCCAAAAGCTACTGTTAGGGTTTGCGATGTCCGGATTAGTCCGTGGTGGACTCCGGACTAGTCCGGTGTGCGACGTGTGGAAAACCCTAAGTGTTCAGATATATCAGACTTGTTCGTAAATGTGCAGACTAGTACGATCTGGGAACTGAAAGTGTTCGAACTAGTCCGACACATATTGGACTAGTCCGGTGTGGTGAACCTCGTGTAGAATTGAGGAGAAGTCCGCACTTGGAGGACTTGTCCCATGTAATGAAAAATTGTGGGGCTAAGGACAAGTTCGGACTTGGAGGACTTATCCGATTTTAGTCAGAAGATTATCGGACTAGTACGGTTGATATCGGACTAGTCCGATGCTGTGTAAACTGGAGTGCTTGCGGACAAGTCCGCACTGGGGGGACTTGTCCATTTCTAGTCAGAGAGATATCGGACTAGTCCGATAGACATCGGACTAGTTCGAAAATGCAGATTTTTGTGTAGTGAGTGAGATCTCTTTTGTTTGAGCTCTTGGGGTGTGTTTCTCCAACACACTCCATACAAAATAAACTATTCTTTTCAGCCCTTGAGCTCTTTTCCTTTTGATTCCACATTCTCCTTTCTTTTTGAGCTTTTCTACTAATTTCTTTAAAACATGCGCTCATCTCGAAATTTTGTTAGGATCTCATTTGTTTGTCACAAATCAACCAAAACCCACAAGGAATGCCTAGATGCACTTACATGTATAACACGAGTAATGTAGTAAGAACTTTTAGCATGTAAAAAGAATCACAAAGTCATATATGTATGAAACACTTATGCTCATATTATGTTTTATTATCAGATTCACACATAGATTTCTCAAGTTGCAAAACTCCCTCTCAATTTAAGCCACGAGGATGGATAACCCCTATTTCACTACCAATGAATGAGAAAGAGTGAAATCCAAATGTTTTGTAAAAATATCAGCCAATTGTTGTCGGTATCTACATGGCAAAGCACGATGTTTCCATTTTCAACATTATCATGAAGAAAGTGATATCTAATGTCAATGTGCTTTTGTTCTAGAGTGTTGAACGGGATTTTTAGCAATGCAAATGGCACTAGTGTTGTCACAAAATAGTGGAATACTATCTAAACCAACCCCATAGTCCTTAAGTATTTGAACAATCCAGCGAATTTGTGAGCAGGTGCTAGCAGCAGCTACATATTAAGATTTGGTAGTGGATTGTGCGACTGATCTCGGTTTTCTAGAAGACCAAGCAAAAAGTGAATCACTAAGAAAATTACAAGCACCTGAAGTACTTTTCCTATCAATCCTACAACCCCTGAAATCAGCATCGGAAAAAGCTTTCAAGGTCAGTTGAGGAAGAAGGAAGAAAAATGTCAATTTCTTGACTTCCATGTAAGTACCTGAGACTCCTTTTTATAGTTTGACGATGTGAAGCACGTGGGAAATCTTGAAATCGTGCACAAAGACATACTCTAAATTGTATGTCCGATCTTGATGTCGTGAGCTACAAAAGTGACCCGATGATGTTTCTATATTCTTTTTGATCAACGGGTTCACCATCATCATAAAGTTCAAGTGTTGCTGTTGTGCCCATTGGTGTTCAAAGAGGCTTCCTGTTTTCAATGTTTAAATGCCTAAGGAGATCTTTTGTATACTTCGTTTGATGCACAAAGGTTCCCTCCTTGGTTTGTTTTATTTGCAACCCCAAAAAGTATGTGAGTTCTCCCATCATACTCATCTCCAATTTTGAACTCATTATAGTTGAAAACTTGGACACAAGATTGCAGGATCGAAGAGCACGTGAAAATCTACCAGAGGGGAGGGGGATGATATATTTAAAAAATCTTACGCAGCGAAAACAATTAAATCCCAACCCCTTTGGCAGAAAAATGATCTGTTAAAGAAATCATGTGTGAGACTAATATAAACGTGTTTCACCGTGACAAAAGTGATAGATATCAGAGAGAATCAAATCATGAAGACGACACAATAAGAATCACTCAAATCTGTCGAGAGAAACTCAAGTTACGATTGAAAGATCGAACAAAGGTCAATCTGTCCTACCTAAGAAAAACAGTTCTGGAACACAGAAAACAAACTCGTGTAGATCAGAAACTACAAATCCAATGACCCTGAAATTTTGATAGATGATAGCTAGTCAAGTTATGAAGACAACCCAAAAAGAATCACGTCAATTGGATCTGTAAAACTCGAGTTATGATAAAAACCACCGAAGAAAGGTAGTGCTGTGTAGAAACTCGACGAGAAAAACTTGTGTGGAACAAGTCGGACGAACAAGGCACAAAAGTTCCTTTCAACTATGTATTTTATTCAATAGAACACAAGAGGAACGGCCCAAAAGTCGTCACCCACGATCTCTAGCCTCTCTTGCTTATATAACCAGCCCTTAGGCCAACCCAATCTCAATTAGAGCTCCAATCCTACTCAAATCACGAATTGAAACTTTCCATAACTGCTTAGGACTCTTCTATACGCAGATAGAAGCAATCTTAAGACTACAAAACACCTTAGGAACATATCCCACATTCCTAAAACAACTCAAATTTGTGACCCACATGAAACCTATCATAACCAACTCAAATCTTTCCATATTTAATTCAAACACGACTCAACTACAGCTTGAGTCCATAACCTAGTCGGTTGGACCTTTCTGACCAATTCTTTATGTCCACGTCTCTTCATCATGCCACAGAATCATGTAGCCACATCCATGCACTCATTGCATACGTGCAAACATCTTCCAACGACGTCCACGATACCTTCAGATGCATTATTCTTAATTCAAACATGCTGCGCAACCTCTCGATCAACTCAACCACAATTCCTCCCGATCTTGGTTGTTGAACCTCATCTTCTCCCTAAGACTAGTTCAATGGACCCCGTCACTAGCCATGTCTTGAACTCAAGCAACACCTGCACATGAATAAACAACCAATACTTTCGAGCACAAGTCCTCAACTTGACTCATGTTAGTTCCAAAACTACAACATCTTACGTGAGCACCTCACATAAGCATGTTGCAAAACATAGCAAAATGATATCAAACATAACCAACAAAACACACCAAAAACATAGCAAATAAATACTAAGCAATCTTTCCATCAATGTAAAGCAAGTACAAATCAGTGCAAGATAGAAGCAGAACCATTGCGATCAAGCTCCGAACCTTGCCAAAGCTAATCGGACCTTGAACCAGAGCTTACTAAAGCTAGCCGGACCTAGCGCCAGAGCTAACGAAAACTAGTTGGACCTAGACAAAGAAGTCAGACCTAGCCAAAGCAAGTCGGACCTTACGTCGGACTATGCCAGAGCTAACCAATACAAGTTGTACCTATCGTCGGACCTTGATCATAAAGGTGTTTTGGTAGCATTCAAAACTTTTATCGCCATAGCCAATGTATTCAATGCACATAGGTCTCACAGTCTCCCCCTTGATGAATGCTTTGGAAACACCATTTAAAATCCGAACATTGGCTTATTCACATTAAAAGTTTTGAAAACAATTTCTCCTCCTTTGTAAAACATAAATAAAATGAGAAGAAAAACACATTCCCCCCTTGAGAAGGATCGTGCTTGCATACTTATTTTTGAAAATGTTAAAATTCACATATTATCTCTCCCCCTTTGACAATGTATTCAGGAAGGTTCAAAGGAGAAATTTCAAATGTTATGAGCATATTATAACATATACATATAAACGAAGCTCATCCAAGTCATACTATCAAGTAACTTACACTATCACATCAATGAGATACATAAAGTAGTGTAAGCCATGCTAGAGATCAAATGTAATTTTCAATTTAAACAAGTCATGATCTCAAAAACTTAATTATTTCAAAACCCGAAAGCATGACACTTGTTGCTGCATTTTATTATGTAAAGCACAAGCTTTTAACATATGACATTTGCAAGAGATTATATGTCGTATTTGCCTTATTCTAACCAACCAAGCCAAGCCTATGTCATTTGACAATCAGAAGCTTAAGGACATGATTTTAGTCATACACAACTTCTTCCAAGTTCATATTACGTGCAATGATAATCCATCTCAAAAGAACAAGTGTGATACATACATATTCTCTTGATCTTTTCTCAATTTATATTTGATCATAAAAACTCAACATGTGAGTTGATTACTTGATTAATTCTTTATGATTAAAAGCACTTGTGAGCATGCAACAAGTTCAAAATAGCAAGAAAGTTCGACCATGACCAGATTTAGTGTAAGTAATTATTCCAATTACTAGACATGGCAAAAACTACAAAATTTATAACACGAGTAATGTAGTAAGAACTTTCATCATGTAAAAGGAATCACAAAGTCATATATGTATGAAATACTATGCTCATATTATTTTAATTTCAGATTCACACATAGACTTCTCAAGTTTGAAAACTCACCCTCAATTTAAGCCATGAGGATGCATAACCCCTATTTCACTATGAATGTAACAAAAATGAGTGAAATCCAAAGGTTTTGTAAAAATGTCAGCCAATTGTTGTTCGGTATCTTCATGGTGAAGCACAATGTTTTCTTTTTCAACATTATCACGGAGAAAGTGATACCTAATGTCAATGTGCTTAGTTCTAGAATTTTGCACGGGTTTTTTAGCATTGCAAGTGGCACTAGTGTTATCACAAAACAGTGGAACACTATGTAGATCAATCCCATAGTCCTTAAGTGTTTGAACAATCCAAAAAATTTGTGAGCAAGCACTAGCAGCAGTTACATATTCAGATTCAGCCGTGGATTGTGCAACTGAGTTTTGTTTTCTAGAGGACCAAGCAACAAGTGAATTACCAAGAAAATGACAAGCATCGGAAGTATTTTTCCTATCAATCCTACAACCCCCAAAATCAGCATCCGAAAAAGCTTTCAAAGTAACGGTTGAGGAAGAAGGAAGAAAAATATCAAATTCTTGAGTTCCATGTAAGTACCTGAGAGTCTTTTTGAGGGCTTGACGATGTGAAGCACGTGGAGAGGCTTGAAACCGTGCACAAAGACATACGCTGGATTGTATGTCAGGTCTCGATGTCGTGAGGTACAAAAGTGATCCGATCATGCTTCTATATTCTTTTTGATCCACGGGTTCACCATCTTCATCAAGTTCAAGTGTTGTTGCTGTTCCCATTGGTGTTCGAAGAGGCTTGCTTTTTTCCATAGTGAAGCGCTTTAGGAGGTCTTTTGTATACTTCGTTTGATGCACAAAGGTACCCTCCTTGGTTTGCTTGATTTGCAGCCCCAAATAGTATGCGAGTTCTCCCATCATACTCATCTCAAATTTTGAACTCATCATAGCTGAAAACTTGGACACAAGATCATGAGAAGCACAACCAAAGATAATATCATCCACATACACATGAACAAATAATGAGTCATTGCCATTCTTACGCACAAAAAGAGTTGTATCAACCTTGCCCATGGTAAACCCCTTTTCAAGTAAGAATATTTTCAACCTATCATACCATGCTCTAGGGGCTTGTTTGAGACCGTACAAGGCTTTGGACAGTTTGTAAACATGATTAGGAAAATCTGGATTTTCAAAACCTGGTAGTTGTTTGACATAAACCTCCTCATCTATGTATCCATTAAGAAAAACACTTTTAACATCCATTTGATATAGCTTAAAACCTTTAGATGCAACAAAAGCTAACAAAATTCTTATGGATTCTAATCTAAGCAACAGGAGCAAAAATTTCATCAAAATCAAGACCTTCAACTTGAGTGAAACCTTGAGCAACCAACCTATCCTTGTTCCTAACCACAACCCCATCCTCACTTTGTTTATTTTTAAACACCCATTTAGTTCCAATTAAAGTGTGACCTTGAGGTGGAGGTACAAGTTTCCAAACATTACTTCTTTCAAAATTTTCTAACTTTTCTTGCATGACAATAATCCAAGATTCATTAGTGAGTGCGTGTGATATATCTTTGGGTTCAAAATAAGCACCAAAAGCAGAATGAGCATGAGAGTTTGGATCACAAAACCTAGACCGTGTGACTAGTTCGTGCAAGCTTCCAATAATTTGTTGTGGAGGATGACTTTTGAGAACCCGGAGGGGAGTGGACACTTCACAAGCTTCTTCTTCTTCATGTTTATCACAAATCGATGAGCTTGTGACTTGAGGAGGATCTGGACCAGCAATAGTCGTCGTCGGTGCTGGCCGTGTATCAAAATCAGGAGCTGGAACAATGTCATTAGTTGCTGAATTTTTGGGCAGCAGCTCCACTTCTTCCTCATCTTCAATGAAAATGCCTTCTCCCTGCGGATATGCATCTGGACGTGCAATATTTGAGCTAGTACCTGGGATAGCTTCATCAAAAGAGACCTCACAAGTCTCCACAATTTTTTTGGTGTCAAGTAAAAGCACACGGTAGCCTCTAGTATGAGATGGATAACCAAGAAACATGTCATCAATGGATCTAGGTTTAAATTTATCAAGATTACTATGTTTCTTAACAATGAATTTGCATCCAAAGACCTGAAAGTGTGTAACACTAGGGATATGTCCAAACCGGAGCTCATATCGTGTTTTACCTAGCTTAGCACGCAAGAAAACACGATTTGAGACATAACAAGCGGCTGCAATCGCATCAGCCCAAAATTTCCTAGGAGTTTGATATTCATCAAGCATAGTCCTAGCCATCTCAACTGAGGTTCTGTTCTTTCTTTCTACAACACCATTTTGTTGAGGTACATATGGTGAAGAAAATTGATGATCTATTCCATTTTCAGCACAAAAGTGATCAAAAAATTAATTTTTAAATTCAGTTCCGTTATCACTTCTAATTGCTTTTAAAGATCCTGAGTGATGAATTGATAATCTAAGAAATAAAGTTCTCAAGTGACTAAAAGCTTCATTCTTAGATGCCATAAAGTAAACCCAAGAGTACCTAGAATAATCATCCAAGAGCACAAGACATACCATTTACCTTCGAAGGATTGAACACGTGAAGGTCCTACGGTGTCAAGGTGTAAAAGTTGAAACAGTTCAATTGTCATGATCATTGTGAGAGGAGTATGTGAACCTGCAACCATCTTAGCATGTATACAAGAAGAGCATACAATTTCTTTGTCCCCTTTAAGCTTAGGTAGCCCACGTATGCGATCAAGAGCACTAACACGTGTGATATGATCAAAGCCTACGTGACCAAGTCTACGATGCCAAAAATATAAGTTCTTTGAATCATTAGCAACTATACACCTATGCTTAGAAGAAGACATATCAAAATCAGCTTTAAAAACTCTTCCAAACTGAGACATGTTAAAATTAAGCTCACTATTTGAACCTACAACTTTGCAGCAGTTTTTATTGAAATAATTTCCAAATTTTTATCTAGCAATTGTGAAACAGAAAGCAAGTTGTATTTCAAATTCTTAACAAGTGCCACATCCTTCAAAGTGTAGTGATCATTTACTCTAACCGAACTGTGGGGACCAGAGTCCACACATCTGAGGATCTCATTGGGTGGTGCCGTGCGATGCGGCACCTAACAGCACACACGAAAAGGATACCAAAACATATAAAGTTTTCATTTCATAATAAGAAGAGTTTACAAAAGAGTGTACAACAAGGGTACACACGCAGCGGAAAATACATACTCAAAATCTCACCTAACTAAGCAGGAGAGAAGACGTCCATGCCCTAGGACGATTCTCACTAGCAACACGAAGAACATACAGCAGCGGCGTGGCTCACATGAGATTTATCTCGACACCTCGAGTCTCATGTACAACCTGAACAGCAGAAATAAAACTAATACCTGCAAAAAATTGTTAAAGCGCAAACGTGAGCATAAGGCTCAGCAAGACTTAACCGTCTCACTAGACATATGCAAGGGGACACTAAACATAGGTAAGGAATAGCATAAATGGACTCGCCTACAAGTGGATCCCTTTAATCAATTTTTAAGTAGCAAATGACATTCTCCGAGCACGACACATCATGGGCTCCACAATCAAACAAGAAACGCTTTACCAATGATATGACATGGCCAAAGCACATAATGCTATTACAGCTAAAGTATGGGGAAACTGTAAACTTTTAATTGTACTATCTCTAAATCATACAAGGTTGCAAAGTAATTATAATTCAATACAATATGATTTTCTGGCTTCTTTAGTATTTACTACGTCACGACTGCGACAGACAAGTGGTACTCTATTACTGCGAGGGACAGTGATTGCAATCAGGACACACCCGGACAACACGACACATACGTCGTTCGGAAGTGTCAGCGAGCACACCTGTACCTACATAACACTTCAGTACTAGGCGTATATGTCCACCTTTCACAAGAAACTCAAATGCTGAGCCCGTCTCACCTCCGCAAACAGAAGGTCTCCGCACGGAACACCTCATGTGTCCGCCGACCGATTTACACCTCACTGTCCTCAACCCACCCCTATCGATGGTGAGTTAATGGGTCTCAACATCCCAGTTGTCAAGTTACATCAGTTTATTGGATTCCATATGTCCATTATATTGCCGGTACAATTCAAGCTTGTCCGAAGTGGCCGCATACGGACGGGCCTTAATCGACACAGGCAGGGCTATGCGACCGAGACTCAATTCTCGCCGCTTCCTATCCATTCTCTACCCGGTCTCAGTTTCATTACATTATGTCATTTTCTATCTAACCAATCCTGTGAGATATGTCCTACATCTCTCGCGAGTAGATTCCAACTACTCGACTTCTACCGGATTTCCTATGCATTAGCAAAGCAGTTACTATAGGTCAAACTGTAACTCGTGCCAAATAAACCCTGGGATTTTTGGTCATGCATGTGGAGTATCATTCACCCTAAACGTGATGCACAATTCATATACTACTCATCATAGTGATAAAGCAAAAGTTTATAAACGACTTAAATGCAAACCGGGGCTTGCCTTAGTTTGCGACTGAACAAATGTCAATTGTTAGGGCTTGATCTTCCTCCGGAGGACCTGCCATGGAACCTCAGTGGAAACACCTTGGCCTTCTCCTCCAAGTGAAGCTTCTTGTCGATCACCTATCAGCACGTTCCTATCGACATGATATGCATATAAGTAATTAAGTAATTAAGTAATTTAAGAAAAGACTCCATAGGGTTGTGTAAACTCTAAGAATGAGGAGTTCAACTAGGAAGGACAAATATGCCTTTGTTGTGTGAATGAACAAAGGATGAAGTCAAGTGGTCATAGTAGTATCGAGATGTGAATTGAAAGGTGCAATGTAAGCACACATTGCAACTTGGCATTCAACACTCGACGCTATGCCACTCAAGGACGATACAGCTGAATGGTGTGAAAGTGTTGGACTGGTAGGGTAAGGATGACCTAAGAGTCAAGGTGGCATAGTAGTGTCGAGATAAGCACTCAAAGGTGCAATGTAATGACACATCGCAATTTAGCACTCGACACTTGGAGCTATGCCGCATAAAGAGTGATAAGGTAGAATGGTGAAGAAGTATTACTGGACTGTGTGATGTAAGGAAGACTAAGCGATCAAGATGGAGCATTGAAAGCTTAAGGCATGAATGAACTGTGCAACAAGAGGTTGTGACTTAGAAGTCGACCAATGAAGTTACACAAACTCATTAAGGAGTAAACCTAATTACGGGACAAGTGTGGTCGCAGGATCCTGATAAGGATGAACCAGGGTGAAACCCTAGCGACACTTGGGAGTGAAGTGAGATGGACATTGCTTGGACTCAAAGAGTCGTAACAAGCCCTGTTAATCTGATGTGAGTACCAAGACAACATTGAAATGACTTTTTGGTAAAGTAGTGTCTACGGCAAGCTTCCTGAGCATCGTTCAAGTGCTTACACGACGACACTAATGTAGTGTCTCCCGCAAGCTTGTCCAGGTGAGCTCGATAAGCTCTTGGGACTTAAACATGATGCGAGACCTTGCCGTGAAGGCATGCTTTGCCATCTCGAGAAGATCATCTTAGCGACGTCCACAACAACCCGGACTCGTCAAAGGGGTGAGCGGAATCTCGAACACCACCTTGTGAGTCTTAAGGCTAGTGATGTCGACTCGGTTGTTGATAAGCGACTCGACGAACCTGTCGTCGATGAAGTGGTACACCAAGTTAACCAATCCTGTGATCGGTTAGAGAACATCCTCGACAAAACCAAGGAACTCTTATCCAAGGTTCCCCTTGGTCTAGTTCTCCTTGTTGGTCGCAATGTTCATGCATACCTCTACCCTAGGTCATCGGTGATCACCGACACACCTGGTTTGACCTAGAAGGCATTTCATCGAGCACCCTGGCTACACCCAGGACTCGAAGAGTCTTGCCTCGACTAAACCCTAATTTGGCTAAACGACCATTGTACGGCGAGTCGTGCTTGTGTTCCAGCACCACACACATTACAAGAACCCTCCATCTCGATGCCAGGGCACAATAACGGCTCAGAGTGTCACGACGACGTCATAGGGTCAACGACGTCGACGCGGCTCATGGTGGAGCATCACGAGCATGCACGGACATGGCAACGTGATACAAACGACAATGGAGGTCGACTTGGGGACTTCTATAGGAATGATATCAACGCGGAACATGGGCGTACAACTTGACGACACATGATTAACCTCAGCGATCACGACGAACGGACGTCGGTGACATCAAGCAAGGTATTTCAGGGTAAGGCTCACCTTGTAGGCATTTCGCCGAACATCTTGGTGTGTACTAGAGTTCCATCGCGTCATCACCATTCAAAGGGTATCTTGGCACATGTACTTGTCAATTGCCACCCCAGAATAGAACTGCATCCATAGACCAGCATTGAACGGCAACACACTTAGTTTCGCCTTGTAACCATTTCATCGAACACCTTGGCTGCAGCTCTGTCCCAACTAATCTTTGCACAAATCAGAGCTAACCTTGAGACAGTTGTCGATACCATGGTGTCAAAGGTGTGTTCCTGCATCTCCGCTGTTACGCCCATCACTTGCTTTGCTTCCAGGACATAGCCACGGCGCGGAACGCGGACATGGCGTCATGGTGAACGGCAGAGAGAGCCGGCGGACGGCGTTGACAAGAGGAACGCGGTTGCCGCGGCTTGGCGTGGCGAGGTGCTGCAGCGAGCTGCAAGGACCACGGCGAGCGGCGGCTTGGAGTGGCCATGGCCATGGCACACGGCTGGAATGGCGCTCGCAAGTGCGGCTGGGGTGCTGCACGGGAGCAGGGCGGCGGCAAGGGAGGCGCTGTGGCCGAAGGCAGCAGGGGCGAGCACGACATCGTCGAGGAGGTGCGCGGGCCTGGGGGATGCGTCGCCATGGACGGCCGGCGGCGTGCAGAGCCGGGAGATGGAGGGGCGTGCGCGGGCCAACGGGAGCGCGCAGCTCGGGATAGCACCGGAGGCGGGCACTGGTGGCGGGAGCCGGTGGCCGGGGGACGAGGCGGCGATGAGCGCGCCGTCGGGAGCGTCGTGGGCGACGAGGAGGCGGCCGGCGTGGGGCGCGGACGCGGAGCGACGCCACGGTTGCCAGGAGATGGAGCGCCGGCGTGAGCGGTCGGAGTGGCGCGGCGTGAGCGGTCGGAGTGGCGCGGCGTGAGCGGTGCTTGGGAGCGGCTCGGCAGGGAGGAGCTGGGGCGCGGCGCTGCTGGGACCAGAGACAGTGCGGCGACGGGGCGGCTCGACCCGGCGGCGAAGCGGTGCCAGGGAGGAGACGAGGAGGCGCGCTCGAGCAGGGGAAAGCCGGCGGCCGACAGAAGGAGCAGGCGGCCGTCGCCGTGGCTGGGCGCTAGCGGGCCGAGGCGGCTGGCGTCGTGTGGGGCGGGCGAGCGGCATACGGCGGCGCGGCCTGGGAGAGGAAGCGGAGCGGGAGGTGACGAGCGCGAAGATGAGGACCGAGAGGGTCGGCTCAGCGCGGTGATAAGGACCGGGAACGTCGCGGTGGCCATCGCGGTGGCACATGCACGCGGTCGCGTGGAGGCAGGGGAGGAGAGAGGAAGCCGGTGCCGACCTGCCAGGTGGGGGCCACCTGTGGGACCCACCTCCCTAACCCCTCTTTCCAAAATTCAAATAGGGCTCGCAAGCATGCTTCAAAAATAGTCAAATTTGGCCAAGTGACTAAGTAAAATGTGGAGAATTTTATGGTGCAATCAGATTTCAAAACTGAGCAAGTTGAATTTGAACTCAGATTTGAATTTGAATTCAAGTGGTGATACTTGACTCAAGGAAATAAATAGTAGATTAGGCTCAAAAATTCTGAAACTTTGAAGTTAACCTTTTTGAACCATAAGGGACCTCAGGAAAGATTTGGAGTTGATTTGGACAAGGTTGAGCACAGAGTTTAAATTTGAAGTCGACGTTGATTAAACTCTCAGTACGTGTCCAATAAATGGGAAATGGGCTTCAAAAATTTTGAAACTTTACCGAGAGTCTAATTGGAATATTAGTAAGTCATGGAAAAATTTACGGCCTGAGATTTGAATATTTTTGGATGTCCCATTTTAGGGTTGGAATAATTCCTTTCTCTTTCTCTCTATTTTGTTTTCTTTTCTCCTTTAAATTTTTTTTTTGTTGAAAATGTGAATACTTGGAAATTAAGGATTCTTCACCTTAAGTTCCATTCCACATCAGCAACCATGTTCTATATGTAAAGTTTTAACAAGTCCCTATTTTTAGTGAACATAGTTTAACTCATATGGCTCATGTGAGTTTGGATTTCCAAGTCTATTTTCAAAATTTTTAAGTTCGCATTTTTGCGTTTTTGTTCTTCCGAAAAACGGGCTTTTACACGAACCCTTAGCAATTAGAGGAGTTGAAGAATTATTAGCAAAAGTAACATTCTCTACACGTGACACAAAAGAGAGGGAGGAGAACCATTCTTTGTTACCGGTCATATGGCGTGAGCAACCTGAATCCACAATCCAAAAGTTCTCCTCCTTCAAGCGTGTAACCTACATAGAAGCACAATACATTGTTGACTCAATACTGGAGTTAGTCAAAAGGCATTTAGGAATCCAGTATTGAGTTACACGACGTCCAACAGGAATAACACGCGAAAGCTGAGACAAAACAACAGGTTTATGAGCCAAAGTTAAAGGATTTTTGTACTCAACTACTGACTTTCCAGATGTTACATGTGTAGCACGAAACACAGTAGGTTTGGGAGCAAACTTTGCATGTTTTCGACTCATTACAGAAGGTTGCATGTTCCTATCATTCGGTTTAACATGTACAGTAAATTTTGTATGAAAGTTATGAGATCTAGAAATCATTTTTTTTTCTGTTGTTCAGCTAGTCTATAACAGAAATCTATGACATGACCATCTCTAGCACAATAGGTACAATGAAATTTAACTTCATGTTCATGTCCAGATGAGCAAACAACATTTTTATTTGACACCGAATGAGACAACACTCCTGCAGATTTGAAAACCACTTTTTTTTTTGTTTAGGAACTGTTTGAATCAAACCACTTCCTAATGTTCTTACAATTTTAGGTGGATGTTCTCTATAATGAGCATGAAAATCAAAACCTAAATCAGTTTTATCATTGCAAGACTTAGAAGAATTGAGCAGCAAGTTTAGGTTCTTATTCCCATTACAAAACCTATCTAATGTCCTATGCATGTCATCAAGTTTATTGGACAGATCAAGGCAATTTTCACATGAATTTTTTCCTTTTAATTTGCAATTGGAACAATATTTAACTTCATGTGAATGTAAAGCATTGTTCAATATAGAAAATTTATTCATAGCATCATGTAGTTTCTTATCAAGATCATCACAAGTAGAACAGCTAGCATCTTTCAAGTTTTTATCATTAAGTGCAGCAAGCTCTTTGTTCTTTGCAATTTCTAACTCCAGTTTATCAAGTGTGGAGGTGTGCACACTTCTTAATGAGGACAATTGTTCATATATTAATTCACATGAGGTACAAGAATCATCACTAGGAATCAAAGGTTTCAAATGATTATTTTCAGATTCTAGTGACTCAATTTTAACAGCATTGTCCCTAAGCTTTTTGTCCTTTTTCTTAACTATAACAGTGGCACGAGAAATAGCATCACACATTTCTTCGCAAGTAGGACATACCTCTTCATTGTTGCTGTTGTGTTCAGCCTCCTCCATACTTGATCTTGACTTGCCTGCCATGAAGCACAAGTTTGCCAAATCATCTTCATCTTTGTCACTACCAATGTCCACATCACTTGAGCCAAGTTCTTGAAGTGCAGAGATAAAACTGCTCACCAATTGACGTCCTGTAAAACCCTTCTTTTTCTTCGTATCTTTCGTAGAGGAGTGCTTATTCCTTGTTTGCTTTTCATCCCGAGAAGTAGGACCTAAAAGGTTAGGGCAATCTGAAGGAAAATGTCCCGTCTTACCACATTTGAGACATTGTTGAGGTCCGGAGCTTCCTCTCCTTCTAGTTCTCACATTTTGCAATGCTTTTGAGAACCTAGTAGAGAGAAGTACTAGCTCCTCCTTTGGAAACTCCTCAATCTGTTCAAGGGTTAGAGAGGACAACAAAGAAAGTGTACCACAAGATGAAGATTGACCGGAGCTAGGCATGTCACGTTGAGAAACAAAAGCAATAGACTTGTTGGGGTTCTTACGTGATATTATGTCAATTTCATGAGTTTTTAACTTGGAATATAGCACATCTAAAGTAAGTGTACTCATGACAGTAGATTCGTGAATAGATGTGACTTTCATCTCCCAAATTGACATATCTAATGCACTTAACAATTGTCTAACATTTTCAGCATCTGAAAAATTAACATTGACACTACGCAAGTTGCTGAGAATTTTATTAAAGCGAGTAAAAAGGTCATCAATAGACTCACTGAGTTGCACCTCAAAGCGCATGTATTCCTTTTTGAACATGTCTTTCCTTACCTCCTTGATCGTATGGATCCTTCGTGGTAGTCACAAAGTGCTTTCCACACATCGTATGCAGATTGGAGGTGTGCAACATGGTCGAAGTCGCTTTGAGTTAATCCTTGTATGATCAAGTTCCGAGCCTTGTTGTTGTTGTCAACATCTCTCAGATTTGTAGCTGTAACTTGATTGTTTGACGGCACTTCGTAAGGCTTGTATACCTTCTCCTATACTGCGAAGCCTTGATCCTGGATGAAGGCTTCCATACGTACCTTCCAAACCTGAAAATCAATACCACTAAACACACAAGGTTTGGCAGAATATTTCTCCATGATTATTAGTCAAAAACATGTGCAAATGACCAAAGATTAGAGCACCGTGGCTCTGATACCAATTGTTGGATCGAAGAGCACATGAAAAGCTATCAGAGAGGGGGCGAATGGTAGATTTAAAAAATCTTGCGCAGCGGAAACAATTAAATCCCAACCCCTTCGGCAGAAAAACGATTTGTTAAAGAAATCATGTGTGGGACTAATGTAAACGTGTTTCACCATGAAATAAGTGATAGATATCAGAGAGAATCAATCACGAAGACGACACAACAAGAATCACTCATTCCGTCGAGAGAAACTCAAGTTACGATTGAAAGATTGAACAAAGGTCAATCTGTCCTATCCAAGAAAAACAGTTCTGGAACGCTGCAAAGAAACTCGTGTAGATCGGAAACCACAAATCCAATGACTGTGAAATTTTGACAGATGATAGCTAATCAAGTTGTAAAGACAACCAAAAATGAATCACGTCAATTGGATCTGTAAAACTCAAGTTATGATAAAACCACCGAAGAAAGGTAGTGTTGTGCAGAAACTCGACGAGAAAAACTTATTTGGAACAAGTCGGACAAACAAGGCACAAAAGTTCCTTTCAACTACGAATTTTATTCAATAGAACACAAGAGGAACAGCCCAAAAGTCGTCACCTACAAGCTCTAGCCTCCCTTGCTTATATAACCAGCCCTTAGGCCAACCCAATCTCAACTAGGACTCTAATCCTACTCAAATCACGAATCGAAACTTTCCATAACTGCTTAGGACTCTTCTATACGCAGATAGAAGCAATCTTAAGACTACAAAACACCTTAGGAACGTATCCCACATTCCTAAAACAATTCAAATTCGTGACCCACACGAAATCCTATCATAACAAACTCAAATCTTTCCATATTTAATTCAAACACGACTCAACCACAGCTTGAGTCCATAACTTAGTCGGTTGGACCTTTCCGACCAATTCTTTACGTCAACATCTCTTCATCACGCCTTGGAACCATGTAGCCACGTCCATGCACTCCTTGCATACCTGCAAAAACCTTCAAATGACGTCCACGATACCTTCATATGCATTGTTCTTGATTCAAACATGTTGCGCAACCTCCCGATCAACTCAACCACAATTCCTCCCAAACTTGGTTGTTGAACCTCATCTTCTCCCTAATACGTGTTCAATGGATCCCGTCACCAGCCATGTCTTGAACTCAAGCAACACCTGCACATGAATAAACAACCAATTCTTTTGAGCACAAGTCCTCGACTTGACTCACGTTAGTTCCGAAATTACAACATCTTACGTGAGCACCTCACATAAGCATGTTGCAAAACATAGCAAAATGATATCAACCATAACCACCAAAACACACCAAAAACTTAGCAAATGAATACTAAGCAATCTTTCCATCAATGTAAAGCAAGTATAAATCATTGCAAGATAAAAGAAGAACCACTGCGATCAAGCTTCAAACCTTGTCAAAGCTAACCGGACCTTGAACCAGAGCTTACCAAAGATAGCCGGACCTAGTGCCGGAGCTAACCAAAACTAGTCGGACCTAGACAAAGAAGTCAGACCTAGACAAAGCAAGTCGGACCTTACGTCGGACTATGCCGGAGCTAACCAAAACAAGTCGTACCTATCGTCGGACCTTGATCATAAAGGTGTTTTGGTAGTATTCAAAACTTTTATCGCCATAGCCAATGGATTCAGCACACATAGGTCTCACAAAGATCATGAGAAGCACAACCAAAGATAATATCATCCACATACACTTGAACGAATAGTGAGTCATTGCTATGCTTAAGCACAAAAAAGTTTTTTTTTACTTTGCCCATGGTAAATAACTTTTCAAGTAAGAATGTTTGTAACCTATCATACTATGCTATGGGGGCTTGTTTCAGACCATGCAAAGCTTCAGAAAGTTGTAAACATCATTAAGAAAATCTGGATTTTTAAAACTTGGTGGTTGCTTAACATAAATCTCCTCATCTATGTAGCCATTAAGAAAAGCTTTTTTAACATCTATTTGATAAAACTTGAAACCTTTAGATGCATCAAATGCTAACAAAATTCTTATGCTTCTAATCTGGCAACAGGAGCAAAAGTTTCATCAAAATCTAGACCTTAAACTTGTGTCAAACCTTGAGCAACCATAGCTTTATTCCTAAACATGACCTCTGTCGACATTTCTTAATGTCACAGATCATCTCTAGTAAGAGATGAGGTCCGCAAGCGCACATATACTATCCTGTAGCATTTCACCTAAGAGTATTCCCAAGGGTATCATATTTATCCCAAAGGAAAGCAATGGAGTAAAGTAGACACTATTCTTATGATCAAGCTATGGGATACTAATCAATTATCAAGACAGGGGTAAGTTGATAATAGAGGTAGTGTGACACACACCTAACCAATCTATTATAAAGGGGTAAATGGGTCCTAATGGAAATTAGACTAAGAGTTGGGGAGTTACTCCTACAATGCTTCTAATATCATATACATAGCCTAGGTTAGGTACTAACGAGCATGTCGATAGTGAATCCTTATGCTAAGTTGTTCAACATATCGCGCACGGGTTTACCTCTAGCAATACTTGGATGACTCCCGCAATGAGCCAGTGGCATAGCAGAACGTGGAGGATTACAAAGGACAGATAGAGTTGTCACCACCTACTGCCTACCTCTTCAATCCATGGGTCTATGAGATGTCCAACGCTACTTACTATCCTAGCACCATGCTAGCATACTATGTAAATACGTTAAGAATCATGACAACCTAAGGAAATGACTAACTTAAACATCGTTGAACCAATGTTGAGACATAGCATAAGTTATTCATATTAACATGATCATATTATAACTAATTATACTATAGTGGGTGTTGATAGTGTTTATGATGATAGATTAAGAGTGATATGGCATAATCATAAAGACTACTCCCACCACATACATGGAATCTCCAATCAAACAAGAAATGCTTCATCCAAGTATATGAATAAAAGAAGACCAAAGATAATATATTTATTATGCATAAAGTCACAAATATAAGAAAACATACATGAGTCATACCTTTCCCAATTTGGACTTGGGACTAGACGGTCTCCTCTCTATAGCCTAACTCCACTAAGGACAAAGAGAACTAGTGTATACAATAGAATGATGCTCAAGTGGTGAGTGTTGAAGTGGGGGGTGAGGGGTCCTATTTATAGGTGGAGAAGGGTCGGTTCCCGCCATCAAAAGTTAGCGACTCAGTGACCACTGACTTCTTAAAGCCAGGAGAAGCCAACACGTGGAAGTTGACCGAGTTTGGCGCCAGAAGCACATCGGCCGAACCACCACTTCGGCCGAACAGAAAAGTGGACCAATTCCAGTGTGCTTTCTTGGAGTGACTTCCATGTGGGTCCCATTGGCTGTTATAGGTTGTACACCGTTGGATGGCCTCAGATACTTTTGTTTGTGGGCCATTTGATCCATATGGTGCCACGTGTTGATGCTTGATTGGATGGGATGGTATTTTATAGGATTGCTCCCTCCCTATTACCTCGATTCCTGCATAAAATGTCTGCATACACAAATTCTCCGAGGACATGTGGAAATAGGTTAAATGGAAAGGTAACGTGTGCAAGAAATGATTATTCCTTCACATAATTGAGTTTTATTGACGGGTGAAATTGGTATATGACAGCCGTTAGCAAACTCTCCCAAGCTTATCATTTGCTCGTCCCGAGCAAAGTCACTTTAGGTTGATGATCATGAGTTGCTACATTGTTCTACTTTTCAAAAGTACCATGTGCAAAACAAAATACTCTACCTAGCACTGCAAAAATTGGCAAGGTACTTCACCCATCTTAAGTCATTATGGGGCTTATGCCATCTCATATTCATGGATGGTTGAAAGATAGAACAGCAAATGGAGCACACATACCCTATAAATCAAGTTCCACTCAAATTCCAGAAAGTTCAATTTAGATTTTAAGTACCTCAATTTGATTCTCTCGGTCTCTTCTTTGTGTGTAGTGGAAATATTTCCTCGCCAAGGCATTATGCCTACACTCATCCTACCACTAAATAAGGCTTGTATGTGGAGCTTGGTAGGGAATATAGTAGGCATATTTGCAACACATAATATTGCTAAGTCAAAAGAGCAAGCCTTTGGAGAAATCAATTCATAACAATTTGATTATAGACTTGTGCATGTGTGATAGAATGGAGGTGGATGTGGATATTCGAGATGACTCTTTTTTTTGAGTGGACTCTCTTGTTTTGCATAGATGAAACATGACTACTTTTCTATTTCTATTTTTTTCTCATGCTTATGATGTAAGCATGTATTTTATTTTTCTTTTTCTTGTAGCCATGTCTTCTACTCCCTTTTTATGCAAAAAATTTTGGAGAGAGTACTAAGCATGAATGATATGGAGATTCTCCTTTTATTGTGGAATGGTGTTATGGTGGCATTTCGCTACTTCTAGTGTATAAGTATAGCATGTGCAAGTGAAGTCTTGAATTCAAAAAGTAATGAATGAAATCTCACATAGGTCTATACTAGTTTGACAAAGCTCAATGTGAAGGCAAATAGCATATGCATAAGATCTATCAATGTAATGTATCATATGGCTTTGGTAGGTATTTCCAATCAAATGAGAGTAACTTAAATCTTTTTAAAATTTCTCCGGAAATCTAAGTTTCACTTTCAAACTAGGAATAGTAGCCCTATTACAATATCATATATCACAACAACTTAGAATTGGATTAAGCTTTTTCTACCCACAATTTCTAAATCAAGGCAAAAGCAATTCTAGCCAATGAAAGCAATATTTTGGAGAGTAGTTAGTTGTAAACTAGGGACTTAGGAAAACTAAAACAGAGCAACTATTCATCGTTTCATCTATGTGAATTCCAAACCATTCTTACCGCACATTTTTTATTTTATTTTGAAAGCAAATCTACTGCACTTATTTTTAAGTTTCCTTTTTTATATGCAAGGTGGATGATGGGTGAATAGAAAATAAATATGCAAGGGGTGTGATACAAGTTACCTCAAGTGGGGGTCCTCCCTCAAGCTTGTTCTTGGTCAAGGTCCGTGCTAGGGTCTTAAACCCTAATGACGGATGTAGGCCATGAGGTTGGCCTAACCTTGTTGGCAGCATGGCTTTGACATTGGAGTGGTTGAGTGTCGATGTTGGTTTGCCTTCCATGGATTCCACAAGTGTGGTCGAGGAGAGTGTTGTCGATGTCGCTCATCCACACCTTAAGGTTTTCATTGGTTGGATGTACCTTGTTATTACTTGTCTAAGGTAATGATATCCCTTGGCTTCAAAGGAATGATGTGCACTCAACATGGTTAAGTGTGTTCCGTCATTCTTTGGATAAGGTGTATCATAACTTCTTGCCATAAAGTAATAACTTGTACCCCTCATGCATTGGATGTAATCCGTCATTCCTTGGCTAGGGTAATGATAACCTTTTGCCACAAAGGAGTGTCATGTACCCAACATGTTGTGTTGAGTATGATCCATTGTTCCTTGGCTAAGGTACAACATACCTATAACCACAAAGGGATGACGTGCACTCAACATTGGTTGAGTGTGACCAGTTGTTCCTTGGCTAAGGTATAAAATACCTTCTAGCCACATAGGGACAACTTGCACCCAATATATAATGAATGTGATCTTGTCATTCATTGGTTAAGGTATATCATACCTCTAAGCCACAATGGAATAACTTACACCCAATGATGGTGGCAATTTCCTTGACCTTGGATGAGTGCTTAGAATAGTTGAGAGCACAATGCTCTCATATATTCGTAGCAGCTCATTTGTTGCTCACGGAGGGTTTCCATGTCAAATCTCCGGCCTCGTATAGTTATGGTTGACCTTCGGTCTTAATTTCCGATAGGTAGCAACCGTCCTAATTTACTCCTTGGCCAAGAGATATTGAAATGGAATCCTCTTGGGATTTCCAACAATCGGATCTTTGAATGCCTACATAGTAATATTACTCCTGCAAAACTTCCTCTCTATGATAGAGAGGGATGGTTAGCTCCCAATACATGCACAAATGAATTTTGGGATTAGGTAACTGAATCTTCATTTGTACGCACGGGGAAGAGCAAAATCAAAGATGCATTGGGTCTAATTTCTAGTGTACCCATGAACAATGTATAAATCATTGCTAGGAGTGGGGCTTTATGGATAAATCAAGTTGAACATTTTCTAAATCTCCTACTCATAGCAATGCAAATGATATGAATACACTATATGGATCCCTTCATCTTGTAAAGTTTCTAACCATCATAGTTTTGACAAGAGCAAATATTTATCATTTGGGTCATGGCAGACAAGATTCTCAAATTTGTCCTTCGGAACATTTTAATTTGTTGCCTAGGAATATGAAATTTAGTGATCCATGCATGAATGACTTTTAAATCAAAATTATGGATATCATTATTCCTAGGTTGCTACATACCAATTCAACCATTAAGTCATTCCATAAGCAATACCTAGGCAGAAAATGTCTAAGTTAATTTTAGCAATGCTTATGAAATTCTAGGTACTTGTTTAAATTTGTTCCCAAGTAAGGTGACATTCCTTTTTGAAGAATAAAAAAGAGTAATGTGAACACTTACTCTCGCGAGGATGCATAAGAATTGAGTGATGAGAAGGTGTAAACCTTCCTTACCAATGTAAGAAAAAATCATTCAATCCTAATGCAATTCAAACAACGGAAAATTTGAACTTGTACCTCAATTGAATAGCAGTTTTGTTTGAAGGTTGTTGTGTGAGAATTCACGACCATGGATTTTGGTGTAGCCTTCATGTTCAATGCCAAGTTGAGGTTGGATTTGAATGAACTTTATCTTGTTCCTCCAGTGAGCCACCACCTTGAGCATTCTTCCACAAAGAACTCAAAATGAGATTGATGGAGGGATATGCGATTGATGAGGCCTTCCACACTCTTTACAAATTTTGTCTTGGCTGCACTAAAATCAAGAACAAACAAAAAAACTTGAAAATGGGTTACGTTAGCTCAAATGCATGTTGTACCCTTTGCCAAATTGTTTTGACTAACTTGAACCAACTTGCAAATGCATAAAATATTAGGGGAAATATTTTTGGTTTGAATTAGGAAGATGAATTCAAGTGGTTATGCCCAAGGTTCATATCCAAAAATTTATTTCCTAATTCAAAATTTTAATTTTATAATGGTTGGAAATTTTAATTTCCAACATGCAAGTGTGGAAATTCAAACATGCTAAATGCAAATGCAAGATTTGATGGGAAATTTAAATATGCAATTGGGAAATCAAATATGAGATAACTACCAATTAACCTATTGGCATGGACTCACCGAATTTTTGAAGTCCGATGAGTGGGACTTACCTCCGTCCTGTTTTGTGTGATGATTTGTTGTCCAATCCCGGAGTTGAAGATGTGGACAACCTTTCTTGACTGACATGCTAAATCTCCTTTGGCATGTTAGTTGGACATGTGGGCCACATGGTGGCCTTAGCCTCCCCGTCGTCTTGATCAAGACTTATTGATTTAGTGACAGTTTCTCCCTCTTGAAGATATTCTTTTAAGAGCATGGTGAGGCTTGTCCTTCTTTAGGGGTGCCATTTCTACCTTCTTGATATTCCTTAAGGTCAACCATACTTTGATCATGGATCAAAAGCTTCCTTGGGCATGATGACATGTGGACTCCACAATCAAACAAGAAATGCTTCATCCACAATGTCACTTGCCCTAGGTTGCATGAGCTTGGTTGAAAGGTAGGAATCCCAACAAGTGATTGTGGGATATCTTGGATCTTGAATGCTCTTTAATTTTCTTGTCCTTGGCCAAGGGCTTCATGTGGATGTTGTCTTAATTTCTTGCTTGGCCATGGACGAGATACTTCAAGGTAGGCTAGTTGAACTTAAATCCCTTGAAATCCTAATAGCCTCCTTGATTACAATGGTGATGTTGATTTACCATTGACATCCTTGTAGGTCATAGCCATTGGAGTTGTGTTTGGAAGGTAGAATCCTCATGGGTTTTAAGGGAAATGATTCCCCAAGTGGCCCATGATGACATGGATTTTTCACAAATCATGTGAATGTCCATGGCTTAGATCATCCAAACACTTATCCATTACCTTGATCTTCATGATATTTCAATGGGACGTGTAGTTCCTTAGCTAGCATGTCCACCTTCTTAAGTGGTGTGCATGCCAAGCTAAGGGAACTAGAGCATTCTTCAATCCATCCCTTGAGTAGAAACCATATTCTCATCCATGATGAATGAGAATAGGACTCCTTCAGCTCCAGCATGAATGTGGTCATGGATTGGTCAGGCCAACCCATGACATGAGTGTTGGATGAAGAGCCAACTATCCATCCAATGGTGGAGGCAAATCAAGAAAGACTTCTTGGAGCCTCCCCCAAGCTTGGGGATGGAGACTTTTGGCTCCTACTGGAAGTTGAAATTCTTCCGCGAAAGACAATGGTGTTCCCTTGCGGACATTTGTTGAGGTATGTTTTGAATCATCTTGCAGTTGAGCACTAGCGTCCTCATTGGCCATCCCATGAAATGGGTTAGCCAACACTACTCCGTTTTCACCACAAAAGGAGAAAACAAACAAGGGTAATCCTGTCTAATATCTATTAGCACCAATAGCTTACTCACAAGTGATAGCTATCCTTCAATTCCTTTGCCTTCCCCGGCAACGTCGCCAGAAATGCTTGTTGACAGCTACTAAGAAACTAACAAATCATCCTCGGCAATGGCACCAGTAATGATTGTTGACGTTTCTTAACGTCACAGATCATCTCTAGTAAGAGATGAGGTCCGTAAGCGCACGGAAACTATCGTGTAGCATTTCACCTAAGAGTATTCCCAAGGGTATCGTATTTATCCGAGAGGGAGGTAGGAGTAAAGTAGACACTATTCTTATGATCAAGCTATGGGATACTAATAAATTATCAAGACAAGAGTAAGTTGATAATAGGGGTAGTGTGACACACACCTAACCAATCTATTCTAAAGGTGTAAATGGGTCCTAATGGAAATTAGACTAAGAGTTGGGGAGTTACCCCTACAATGCTTCTAATATATATATATATATATATATATATATATATATATATATATATATATATATATATATATATATATATATATATATATATATATATATATATATACACACACACACACACACACAAAGCCTAGGTTAGGTACTAACGAGCATGTAATTAGTGAATCCTTATGCTAAGTTGTTCAACATATCGGGCTCAGGTTACCCCTAGCAATACTAGGACGACTCCCACAAGAGCCTGTGGCATAGTCGAACGTGGAGGATTACAAAGGACAGATAGGGTTGTCACCACCTGTTGCCCACCTCTTCAATCCGTTGGTCTATGAGACATCCAACGCTACTTGCTATCCTAACACCATGCTAGCATACTAAGTAAATACCTTAAGAATCATGACATCCTAAGGCAAAGACTAACCTAAACATAGTTGAACCAATGTTGAGACATAGCATAAGTTATTCATATTAACATGATCATATCATAACTAATTAAACTAGAGTGGGGTTGGTAGTGTTTATGATGATAGATTAAGAGTGATATGGCATAATCATAAAGACTACTCCTACCACATACATGGAATCCACAATCAAACAAGAAATGTTTCATCCAAGTATATGAATAAAAGAAGACTAAAGATAATAACTTTATTATGCATAAAGTCACAAATATAAGAAAACATACATGAGCCATACCTTTCGCAACTTGGACTTGGGACTAGAGGCTCTCCTGTCTATAGCCTAACTCTACAAAGGACTAAGAGAACTAGTGTATAAAATAGAATGATGCTCAAGTGGTGTGTGTTGAAGTGAGATGTGAAGGGTCCTATTTATAGGTGGAGAAGGGTCAGTTCCCACCACCAAAATTTAGCGACTCAGTCACGACTAACTTCTTCAAGCCAGGAGGAGCCAACATGTGGAAGTTGACCGAGTTTGGCACCAGAAGCACTTCGGCCGAACCACCACTTCAGTCGAACGGAAAAGTGGACCAATTCCACTATGCTTTCTCGGGGTGACTTCCATGTGGGTCCCTGTTGACGGTCCTTAAGTACCACATTTTGACTGTCAATTCACCTCATAATGTGCATAAAAGAGAAACAAAACATAGTGGTAGGGTTATACACTAACCCAATTCCACAAGTGTTGGTGTTTATTTGTATGCAGGTGAATTATTACCCAAAATACCAAAACATGCAGGGATGAATCCATGAAAATGGATTTCAACGAATCAGGCGATGACATGTGGCAACACATGGACCAAATGGCCCACAAGCAGGAGAATACGAGGAGATCCACTGGTGTTGCACCCATATATATCAGAAGGGCCCACCTGGAAGCCACCTGGAGGAAGCACTCCCCGAGGGGAGCCTTGAACAGGTCGGCCGAACCCTCTGGTCGGCCGACCTCTTCCTGGCGCCAAACTCGGTCAAACGACACATGTTGGCTCCTCCCAGCTCCCTGAGGTCAATGGTGACTGATTTGCGTGTAAATTGTAGCAGGAACCGACCCTTCTCCACCTATAAATAGACCCCCTTATCTCACTTCTCACACACACCAAAAGTTGAGAATAGTGCTACATTCCAAAGGTTTAGAGTAGTCCTAGAGGCTACCAAAGTAGAAGGAGAGTGTGCTGAAGAGTCTAGGAGAAGGAGGCTTGGGCTTGTCAAGTCCCTCTTCTAACTTGTACCCCTACAAAGGTTTTACTCAATCAAGTAAGCCATTGTGAATTCAATACAAGTTTGATCTTTTATTCTTAGTAGTTTGCACAAGTAGTTACTTGTGGGTTCACTGCTTTAATTCATTAGAGGCTCTAGTTGTAGCTTTGTGTTCGAAACAACTAGAGTAGTGATTTAGAACGTAAGCGTGGTTCTTAGGCTATAAATAATTAGTGGATATCTTGTAGACCCACGGATTGAAGAGGTAGGCAGTAGGTCCACGTTTGGCTATGCCATAGGCTCTTGGCGGGAGTCGTCCTAGTATTGCTAGGAGTAAGCCCGTGCCCGAAGCACGCATCTACTACAAACTACCATGAATTAGGATCAATACTTTGAATTCCTCTCTGATCCTTGCCTACCAAACATCTTTGTGTCCTTGGGTGAGCTAGTTCGAAGGATTAGCACACACGTTCTTTGGATTCGATACCCTTGGCAATACTCTTTAAGGGGAAGTGCTACAACGGTATTTCCGTGTGCTTGCGGATAACTCTGTGGTGTTAAGAAATACCAACAAGCATTTCTGGCGCCATTGCCGGGGAACGGTTGCTGTTAATCTTCGAACCAAGATCACCCTCATATCATATCCCCCTTATCTATCACCTTACCTTTCTTATTCTTACCTTACCATGACCATATAAATGGAGCAACCCAACATTCTTTCTTACTCTGCTCCGAAGGGCAAGTTCTGTGAGCCACCGCCTTCAGCGGAACCTATTTGTTCAACCAGCTATGAACATTGCCCTGACTTTATAGCCATGGTTCGAGAACAATCCTTCTCAGGAACGGATTGTGAAAACCCTTACCACCATATACGAGAGTTCGAACAACTGTGTTCATGCCTTCTAATCAAAGGTATGACACAGGAAACTCTCAAATGGAAGTTGTTTCCTTTTTCCCTCAAGGAAAAAGCCAAACAATGGTACAACCACTACGTTGGGAAGACAAACGGTGATTGGAGTGAATTACGAGACAAATTTTGTCTTGCTTTCTTTCCCATTGCCCGAATTATTTCATTACGAAAGGAAATACTATGCTTCCAGCAGATGGAGAAGGAATCCATAGGTGCAGCTTGGGACATATTTTCTCTTTTGAAAAATTCTTGCCCAGATTTAATAATCCCTAATCCAATGCATTTGCAACATTTCTTCATGGGATTAAACAAAGAGTTTGCCCTATATCTTGACATTACGGCTGGAGGATCTTTCCTCCATAAGACTTTAGAAAAAGGTAAGGATCTTCTAGACAGAATTCTGGAAAATTATTCTTTCATTATGAGTCTTAATGAGCCTCCCCAAGAGGAAGTCGTGTCAAGAACGGAGGATATACTCTTGGACAAGGATGAACCCATTTCTTGTTTACCCCAAGCCTTGCAAGAGGAATCCTCTCCCGAACCTGAGACTACGAAGGTAGAAGAAATTCAACCCTCGTAGTTTCCATATTACTTCGAGGAAGAGCTTTTTGAAGATTATGGAAATACCTCGAAGTATTGTTGCCATAGGAAACCTTCATTGGCACCAACTCCACCCGAACCACCTGATGGGGTATTCGCTCGTAAGACGGTCAAGGAGTTGACCTCTATCCTAAGCAGAGAGTGGACAACTAAAGTCAATAATTCACCTGAAATTCTTTAGATGACCTCACCTTTGGCTACCATTTTATGTTCTATTATAGGGACACCAATGATAATCCTATACAACCCTACTGTTGGAGCAAATCTCATTTCCGATTCTTGTGCTCTCGCCATTCTTGGCGATGTGCCATTGGCACCAACACGCAAATCCTTCCGAGATTCATTCGGAACCATTCTTGGAGGATGTGGGGTTTTGCAACAAGTGTCTGTTAGACACAAAGATGTTGAGGCTCTCCTAGATTTTTACGTCTTCGAAATCCAAGATTTCGACATCATGATAGGGATTCCCATAGAGAAATTTCTCATGGAAGTTCTTTTGGAAGGAAGCCTCAATATCAATCTTGGAGGGAGAAATTTCTCCATGCCTATTCTGCGCTCAAAGAACACAACTGCAGAATCTCCCATCAAAGATGAGCCAATGGAGGAGGTTAGGACTCTTCAATTTTTAGAACCCCCTGAAATTGAAGGAGAAGAGGACTTCATCCAAGAGGAGGATGAATTTCAGGAGGAAATTGAATTGCCAAAAGAAGAGACCTCCCCAAAACCGCCTGTTGAGCTCAAGATTCTACCTCCAGGCCTACGTTATGCCTTTCTAAATGGCGATTTGGAAGCCCCTGTCATCATAAGTGACAAGCATTCATATGATAAAACACTCAAAATCATAGCCATGTTAGAAAGGCATAGAGCTGTTTTTGGATATTCACTTCAGGATCTCAAGGGAATTAGTCCAGCGTTATGCACCCATCGTATTCCTATTGACCCTGAGAGTGTACCCTCAAGGTAACCTCAAAGGCGATTGAATAATGCGATGCGGGAAGTTGTCAAGAAAGAAGTCTTGAAACTTCTGCATGCCGAGATTATTTACCCTGTTTCTCATAGTGAATGGGTAAGTCCAGTTCAAGTAGTGCCTAAGAAGGGAGGTATGACCGTCATTCAGAATGAGAGGAATGAATTAATTCCTCAACGGACCGTCACGAGATGGAGGATGTGCATTGACTACCGAAAACTTAACAAGGCAACAAGGAAATACCATTTTCCATTGCCCTTCATCAATGAGATTTTAGAACGATTGGCAAAACACTCCTACTTCTATTTCCTCGATGGGTATTTGGGATATCATCAAATTCCTATCCATCCTGATGATCAAAGTAATACCATGTTCATACGTCCTTACGGGATCTCTGCCTACCGGCGTATGTCTTTTGGACTGTGTAACGCTCCTGCCTCTTTCCAGAGATGCATGATGTCTATATTTTCAGACATGATCGAGGATATCATGGAAGTTTTCATGGACAACTTCTCCGTCTATGGAAAAACTTTTGATCATTGTATAGAAAATTTAGACAAAGGTCTTACAAAGATGCCAGGAGAAGGACCTTGTGCTTAATTGGGAAAAGTGCCATTTCATGGTCCGAGAAGGCATCGTTCTTGGACACTTGGTGTTCGAGAGAGGGATAGAGGTGGACAAAGCTAAAATTGAAGTTATTGAAAAACTTCCACCTCCTATCAATGTTAAGGGAATCCGCAACTTTTTAGGTCATGCGGGGTTCTACCGACGATTTATCAAGGATTTCTCCAAAATCGCTAGACCCCTCACCAACCTATTAGCTAAAGAAGCTCACTTTGATTTCAATGATGAATGCCTTAAATCATTTGATATACTCAAAAAGGCACTCATCTCAGCTCTAATTATCTAACCTCCTGATTGGACACTGCCATTCGAAATCATGTATGATGCCAGTGACTTTGCTGTTGGTGCGGTCTTAGGCCAAACCAAAGATAAAAAGCATCATGCAATAGCCTACGCTAGCAAAACTCTGATAGGAGCCCAACTCAATTATGCCAGAGCTGAGAAAGAGCTCCTAGCAGTAGTTTTTGCTATCGACAAGTTTAGATTCTATTTGGTTGGAGCAAAGGTCATCGTCTACACAGACCATGCTGCTTTGAAATACCTTCTTACCAAAAAGGATGCTAAACCCAGGCTAATTCGATGGATTCTTCTACTCCAATAATTGGATTTGGAAATAAGAGATAAGAAAGGAGTAGAGAATTCAGTAGCAGATCATCTTTCACGTATGGAAGTCACACAATCCATGGACATACCTATCAATGACTTCCTACGAGATGATATGCTCCTCAAGGTGACAGACTCACCCTTGGTACGCGGATATCGTGAACTTTGTGGTCACGGGATATGTACCACAAGTGGAGAACAAAAATAAACTCATTTATGAGAGTCGTAGACACCTTTGTGATGACCCTTACCTCTATCGAGTATGTGCCAATGGCCTTCTTAGAAGGTGTGTACCATCAATCGAAGGCACCAAAATTACAGAGAAATGCCATGCTAGCCCCTACGGTGGTCATTATGGTGTTTACCGTACTCAGGCAAAGATCTAGCATAGTGGATTCTATTGGCCTTCAATGTATGAAGATACCAAGGAATTCATTCGCAGATGTTGGAAATGCCAGAAGCATGGAGGAATCCTTGCTCGCAATGCGATGCCTCTAACATACAATCTCCAAGTGGA
Organism: Tuctoria greenei; assembly: GCA_036927565.1. Lineage (NCBI taxonomy): Eukaryota > Viridiplantae > Streptophyta > Magnoliopsida > Poales > Poaceae > Tuctoria > Tuctoria greenei. The sequence continues at coordinate 48,889,334 of JAYESD010000001.1, read as the reverse complement.
ATTATTTGATGTATGGGGTATTGATTTCATGGGACCTTTTCCTAGGTCTTATGATTGCAAGTATATTCTGGTTGCCGTCGATTATGTGTCAAAATGGGTAGAACAATTGCCATGCAAAATGTTGATTCCAAGCAAGCAAGGAAAATGTTCCATGAGATCATTTTTCCACGCTTTGGAACTCCCCGTATGGTCATAAGTGATGGAGGATCTCATTCATAGATAAGACCTTCTGGAACTTTTTAAGGGAACTTGGAGTCCAGCATAACATTGCTACCCCATACCACCCACAGACAAGTGGTCAAGCAGAAACATCTAATAAACAAATTAAGAATATTCTGCAAAAGACTGTCTTGGAAATGGGAGCGGGATTGAAGCAAAAGCTACCCGACGCATTGTGGGCATATCGTACTGCCTACAAGACACCTATTGACATGTCTCCTTTCCAACTTGTCTATTGGAAGACTTGTCATCTTCCCGTAGATTTGGAACATAGAGCGTATTGGACCATCAAGCGGTGGAACATGAATCTTAATGAAGCTAGGAATCACCGATTAAAGCAAATCTCTGAGTTGGAGGAATGGAGAGATAAGGCATATCATAGTGCCAGGATTTATGAAGAGAGAACCAAAAGATGGCACGATAAGAGGATTACGCCGAAAGAGTTCAAACCTGGAGATAAAGTTTTACTCTTTAACTCTAGGGTTAAACTCTTTGGACATGGGAAGCTTAGAAGTAAATGGGAAGGGCCCTTCACTGTAGTAGAGACTTCATCCAATGGAACAATCACACTCCAAGGTGATGACGGTCAACTATTCAAAGTGAATGGGCACCGACTCAAATTATTTCTCGATTCCCAAAGGATACAGAAAAATAATTTGACGTGGTAAATCTAATCAATTTCCATGCCATTTCTTTCAATTCTGTTTAAATTATCCACGTCCAACTAATGGGTCTATCCAATTCTTCTTCTAGAAGGCCCATTCAATCGACCTGAGAAAATGTGGCCCGAACGGAGCCAGATGGGGTTCGGCCGAACCCTAGGGTCGACCGACCTTCCCTTCGCACCGCTCGTGTTATGTTTTCTCGTGTTAATCCTCCTCGATATCCTCTACAAAATTCTCGGTGAAACGCATTGTTCCCCGCCTATTTAAAGGACGGAAACAGAGAGGAAAGTTGCACCTCATTGAATCATCATCTTCCTCCCGTCCTCGTCATGGCCAACAAGAAGATTGTGCCTCACACCTCCTCCAGCTCAACCTTCAAACTGAGCGAGGACATTACGTCGTCCAACGACAAAACTTCCCTTGCCCGACGGCATAGGATGCTTACTACTTAGGTTTTGTATTCTTTTCCAATTATTTGTTTTCCAAAGTTAGGTCGAATAATGTAAGCATCCCCATATGATTTCAATAAAATGAACTTACCGGTTCATCTAACACCGGTAAAGTTCCCCATTTAGTTTTTTTTGTTGAATAAAGAATTCAGGAAACAAGTGTGGGGGAAACATGTCCCCAAGTCATGAAATCCCGACGTGAAAAATTAACGTTGCATATCAAAACACGTCGCGACCGAATAAACAAAACGACCGGACGAAACAGAGCCACAGAAGAGCCAACAGGAGGTCGCCCGAACCCCCTGGTCGGCTGACCTGTGCTCTGCTCCGTACGACTCCGTTTCGCTCCAGAAAATCGGTTTGGATTTCCTATCCCCACTTTTATGTGCTGCCCTGCTGTTTGAGTTGATTTCATATTTTTCATTGCATATCTAAAATGAATCAACTCAGCAAATTGAAATAAAATTTGGTAGTCAAGAATTTTATTAAGCTGAAAATTTGAATACTTTATATTTCAATTCATTACCTTGTTTATCATTCCCATAATTCAATAGGAAAAACACATCATCTAGGTATCTGACTAGTGTGATATGGTAAATGAGTTCCTTAGAAATCATTCTTTTGCTTGAAATTGATTTTGACATTTGTAACTATTTGAAGTCTTGGACTTTGCTTAAATCTCTCATTGGAAATTTATATACCCACCAAGGCCATATGATATATCCATTGAAAACCACAAGCATATGCCACTTTTCTTTTCATTGAACTTTGTCAAACCCGTGACCCAATTGAGTGACATGCATGAACTTTTTGAATTGAAAACTCTTGTGCACTCCATTCATGCAAAATTTCTCACATTGAGATTTTGCATCCATCGATTACCCATCCGCCAAAAAGAAACTCCATACATACAAATGAATGCCTCTCTGAAAAATAAAAAGGAGTAGAAGACATGGCTACAAGAAAAAAAAAGCACCCACTCTTGAAAAAGAGTAAGAGTGTTCAAAAAAAGTAGCCATGTTTCATCCTTAAGAGAGAGCAAATTCATGGGAGTGATCACCTCGCCCCTCCATTCCATTCATGTGCACAAGAATTTTCTCATCACTTTGTTCATTGCATAAGTCTCTCATAGGATCAAGTTTTTGACTTAGTAACATATGAATTGCAAATGTGTGCCACATTCATCCCTCCAAGCTCCAGATATAGCCACTTTCAGTATAGGGATAAGAATTGGCAAAACATGCCATGGTGAGGACTCAAACACTTTGAGATATTTGAGAGATCCCAATCGAGATGCTAGGGCAAAAGTTCCTATGACGTTCAAGTATAGCAATTGCCAAATCATTTCAGCAGAGAATGATCCAAGGGAACTTCATTCCAACCGTTCCACTTTTCAAACACCCAAGATTGATGTGGTAGCCACATACACAAAGGGAATCCATGAATTCAGGTATAAGTTGAAATATCTAGTATCCTTTTCTACCTTATAGCAATTTCATGACAACACTGTAGTTCTTCTTGCCTTCACTCGAGGATGAGCAAAGAACTAAGTGTGGGGGAGTTTGTTTACGGTCCTTAAGTACCACATTTTGACCGTCAATTCACCTCATAATGTGCATAAAAGAAACATAAAACATAGTGTTAGGGTTATACACTAACCCAATTCCACAAGTGTTGGTGTTTATTTGTATGCAGGTGAATTATTACCCGAAATACCAAAACATGTAGGGATGAATCCATGAAAATGGATTTCAACGAATCAGGCGATGACACGTGGCAACACATGGATCAAATGGCCCAAAAACAGAAGAATACGAGGAGGTCCACTGGTGTTGCACCCATATATATCAAGAGGGCCCACCTAGAAGCCACTTGGAGGAAGCACTCCCCGAGGGGAGCCCTGACCAGGTTGGCCAAACCCCCTGGTCGGCCGACCTCTTCCTGGCGCCAAACTCGGTCAAACGACACGTGTTGGCTCCTCACGGCTCCCTGAGGTCAATGGTGACCGATTCGCGCATAAATTGTGACGAGAACCGACCCTTCTCCACCTATAAATAGACCCCCTCACCTCACTTCTCACACACACCAAAAGTTGAGAATAGTGCTACATTCCAAAGGATTAAAGTAGTCCTAGAGGCTACCAAAGTAGAAGGAGAGTGTGGTGAAGAGTCTAGGAGAAGGAGGCTTGGGTTTGTCAAGTCCCTCTCCTACACTTGTACCCCTACAAAGGTTTTACTCAATCAAGTAAGCCATTGTGAATTCAATAGAAGTTTGATCTTTTATTCTTAGTAGTTTGCACAAGTAGTTACTTGTGGGTTCACTGCTTTACTTCAATAGAGGCTCTAGTTGTAGCTTTGTGTTCGAAACAACTAGAGTAGTGATTTAGAACGTAAGCGTGGTGCTTAGGTTATAAATCATCAGTGGATATCTCGTAGACCCACGAATTGAAGAGGTAGGCGGTAGGTGGTGACAGCCCTCTCTATCCTTCGTAATCCTCCACGTTCGGCTATGCCATAGGCTCTTGGCAGGAGACGTCCTAGTATTGCTAGGACTAAGCCCGTGCCCGCAAGCATCTACTACAAACTACCTTGAATTAGGATCAATACTTTGAATTCCTCTCTAATCCTTGCCTACCAAACAACTTTGTGTCCTTGGGTGAGCTAGTTCAAAGGATTAGCACACACGTTCTTTGGATTCTATACACTTGGGAATACTCTTTAAGGGGAAGTGCTACAACGGTACTTTCGTGTGTCTGCGGATAACTCTGTGGTGTTAAGAAATACCAACAGTCCCATTGACTATTATACGGTGTACATCGTTGTCTAGCCTCGGATACTTCTGTTTGTGGGCCATTCTATCCATGTGGTGCCACATGTGGATGGTCTATTGGTTGGGATGGTATATTATAGGATTGCTCCCTCCCTTTTACCCCAGTTCCTACATATAATGTCTGCATACACAAATTCTCCAAGGACAAGTGGAAATAGGTTAAATGGAAAGGTGATGTGTGCAAGAAATGATAATTCCTTCACATAATTGAGTTTTATTGACGGGTGAAATTGGTATATAATAGCCGTCAACAACCGCATCCTTACTTTGTTTATTTTTAAACACCCATTTAGTTCCAGTTAACGTGTGACCATGAGGTGGAGGTACGAGTTTCAAAACATTATTTCTTTCAAAAATTTCTAACTCTTCTTGCATGGCAATAATCCAAGATTCATTAGTGAGTGTGATATATCTTTGGGTTCAAAAGAAGCAACAAAAGCAGAATGAGCGTGAGAGTTTGAGTCAAAAAATCTAGATCATGTGACTCGTTCGTGCAATCTTCTAATAATCTGTTGCGGAAGGACGACTTTTCAAGATGCGGAGGGGAGTAGACACTTCACAAGTTCCTTCTTATTCATGTTCGTCACAAACCGAAGAGCTTGTGGCTTGAGGATGATCTGAATCGGCAATAGTAGTCGTAAGTATTGGTTATGGATCAAGCTCAGTAGCAGGATTGATGTTATTAGCCTTTGATTTTTCGGGCAGCAGCACCACTTCTTTCTCATATTCAATGAAAATACTCTTCTCCTGTGGATATGCATCTTGACCTGCAATATTAGAGCTACCACCTAGGCTAGCTTCATCATAAGAAACCTCACAAGCATCCAGAATTTTATTAGTGTCATGTAAAAGCACACGGTAGCCTCTAATATGAGATGGATAACTAAGAAACATGCCATCAACAGATCTAGCTTTAAATTTATCAAGATTACCATGTTTCTTAACAAAACATTGCAACCAAAGACCCTAAAGTGTGTGACACTAGTCCTATGTCCAAACCGAAGTTCATATGGTATTTTCCTAGCTTAGCTCGCAAGAAAACACGATTTGAGACATAACAAGCTATTGCAGTGGCATCTGCCCAAAATTTCCTAGGAGTTTGATATTCATCCAGCATAGTCCTAGCCATCTCAACTATGTTTCTATTCTTTCTCTCTATGAAACCACTTTGTTGAGGTACATATGGTGAAGAAAATTGATGATCTACTTCTTTTTCATCACAAAAGTGATCAAATGATTGTTTTTTAGTTTCGATTCCATTATCCCTTCTAATTGCTTTTAAAGATCTTGGGTGGTCAAGTGAAAGTCTAAGAACTGACCTTCTAAAGTGACTAAAAGCTTCATTCTTAGATGCCATAAAGTAAACCCAAGAGTATCTAAAATAATAATCAATAATTACAAGCATATACTATGAGACTTATGTGTGCTGAATACATTGGCTATGGCGATAAAAGTTTTGAATACTACCAAAACACCTTTATCATCAAGGTCCGGCTCTAGGTCCAACTAGCTTTGGTAAGCTCCGGTGCTAGGTACTGCTAGCTTTGGTATGCTCCGGTTCAAGGTCCGATTAGTTTTGGCAAGGTCCGGAGCTAGATTGCAATGGTTCTGCTTTTAGTTTGAATTGATTCGAACTTGTTTTACATCTATGGAAAGTTTGCTTAGTATTCTTTTACTAAGTTTCTGGTGTGTTTTGGTGGTTAATGCTAACTTGTGCTCGGAAGTATTGGTTGTTTATTCATGTGCAGGTGTTGCATGAGTTCAAGACATGGCTGGTCACGGGATCCATTGAACTAGTCTTAGGGAGAAGATGAGGTTCAACAACCAAGTTCGGGAGGAATTGTGGTTGAGTTGATCGGGAGGTTGCACAAAATGTTTGAATCAAGAACAATGCATATGAAGGTATTGTGGACGTCGTTGGAAGATGTTTGCACGTGTGAAAGGAGTGCATGGACGTCACTACGTGGTTTCGAGGCATGATGAAGAGATGTGGATGTAAATATTTGGTTGGAATGATCCAATCGTATCAGATTATGACTATAGCTGCAGCACAGTCGGGTTTTTGCTCAGATATGGAAAGTATCGAGTTGGTTATGATAGTTTTTCATGTGGGACATGAATTTGAGTTGTTTTTGGAATTTGGGATATGTTCCTAAGGTGATTAAAAGTCTTAAGATTGCTTCTATCTGCATATAGAAGAGTCTTGAGCAGCTATGGAAAGTTTCGATTCGTGAATTAAGTAGTATTAGAGTCCTAGTTTGAGTTGAGTTGGCTTTCGGGCTGGTTATAAAAGCAATGGTGGCCAAAGCTCGTGGAGACAACTTTGGGGCTTTTTCTCTTGTGTTTTGATCAATAAAATTCATAGTTTTAGGTAACTTTTGTGTCTTGTTCGTCCGACTTGTTTTCGTCAAGTCTTTCTCATCGAGTTTCCGCACAACACTACCTTTCTTCGGTTGTTTTATCATAACTCGAGTTTTACAAATCCGATTGACGTGATTCTTTTTTGGTTGTCTTCACAACTTGATTTTCTATCATCTGCGAAAATTTCAGAGTCATTGGATTTGTGGTTTCTGATCTACACGAGTTTCTTTGCATTGTTCCATAACTGTTTATCTCGGGTAGGACAGATTGACCTTTGTTTGATCTTTCGATCGTAACTTATGTTTCTCTTGATGGATTTTCGTGATTATTGTTGTGATGTTTCGTGATTTGATTCTCTACAATTTATACTAGTTTTGTCATAGTTGAGCAAGTTTAGATTAGTCACACACACATGGTTTCTTTAACAGATCGGTTTTCTGTCGAGGGGTGTTTTGTTGCTTCCACTGAAAAGATTTAATCTACCATTCACCCCCTTTGGTAGCTTTACACATGCTCTTCGATCCTACAATTGGTATCAGAGCCACGGTGCTCTAATATTTGTGATTCGCACGTGTTTTTGATTAATCCTCATGGAGAAATACTCGGCAAAACCTTGTGTGTTTGTTGGTATTGATTTTTAGGTTTGGAAGGCACACATGGAAGCTTTTATCTAGGCGCAAGGCTTCACGATATTGGAAAAAGTGTACAAGCCTTACGACGTTCCTAAGAATGATCAAGTCATCGTTACAAACTTAAGAGATGTCGACAACAACAACAAAGCCTGCAACTTGATAATCTAAGGACTAACTCAGAGCAACTTCGATCGTGTTGCACACCTCCGATCGGCATACAATGTGTGGAGAGAACTTTGTGACTACCACAAAGGATCCAACATGATCAAGGAGGTAAAGCAGGATATGTTCAAATAGGAATACATGTGCTTCGAGATGCAACCCGATGAGTCCATTGATGACCTTTTTGCTTGCGTTAATAAAATTTTCAGCAACTTGCGAAGTGTCAATGTTAATTTTTCAGATGATGAAAATGCTAGGAAATTGTTTAATGTATTAGACATGTCAATTTGGGAGATGAAAGCCACATCTATTCGTGAATCTACTGTCATGAGTACACTTACATTAGATGTGCTATATTCTAAATTGAAAACTCATGAAATTGACATAATCTCACGTAAGAAACCCAACAAGTATCTTGCATTTGTTTCTCAACGTGATATGTCTAGCCCAGCCAATCTTCATCTAGCAATACACTTGCTTTGTTGTCTTCACTAACCCTGGAACAAATTGCAGAATTTCCAGAAGAAGAGCTAGCGCTCATCTCTACTCGGTTCTCAAAAGCATTGCAAGATATGAGAACTAGAAAGAGAGGAAGCTCCTAATCACAATGATGCTTTGAATGTGGTAAGATATGACACTTTTGTATAGATTGCCCTAACCTTTCAGGTCCTTCTACCCATGATGAAAAGCAGAATAAAGTCAAGTCCTCTTCTGGCAACATCAACAAGAAAAAGAAGGGTTTTATAGGATGTAAACTGATAAACAGTTTCATCACCGCACTTCAAAAACTTGGCTCGAGTGATGTAGATGTTGGAAGTGACGAAGATGAAGATGATCTGGCAAACTTGTGTTTCATGGTAGGCAAATCAAGATCAAGTATGGAGAATGCAGAACACAATAGTGGCAATGAAGAGGTATGTCCTACTTGTGATGAAATGTGTGATGCTATTTCCCGTACAACTGTTTTTGTCCCGCACAATAGTGATGAAGAGGTATGTCCCGCACAATAGTGACAACTGTTTTTTTTAAGAAAAAGGACAAAAAGCTTAAGGACAATGCTGTTAAAATTGAGTCACTAGAATATTAAATTAATCGTTTGAAAACCTTGATTCCTAGTGATGATTCTTGTTCCTCATGCAATTTAATATATGAACAATTGTCCTCCTCAAGAAGTGCACACTCCTCCACTCTTGATAAACTTGAGTTAGAGATTGAAAAGAACAAAAAACTTGTTGCACTTAATGACAGAAACATAAAAGAAGCTTCTTGTTCTACAATTGATTTGCATTGTTCTACCTGTAATGATCTTGAAAAGAAACTAACAGATGCTATGAATAAAATTTCAATACTGAACAACGCTTTACGTGCTCATGAAGTTGAATACTGTTCTAATTGGAAATTAAAAGGAAAAACTTCATGTGAAAACTGACTAGAATAGTCTAAGAAACTTGATGACATGAATAGGACACTAGAGCAGTTTTGTTTTGAAAACAAAAATCTAAACTTCCTACTTAATTCATCCAAATCTTGCAATGATAAAACTGGTTTAGGTTTTGATTCTCATGCTCATGCTAAAGCACATCCACCTAAAATTCTAAAGTCATTAGGAAGTGGTTTGATTAAAACAGTTCCTAAACCAAAAGATGTGGTTTTTAAATCTGCAGGAGTGTTGTCACATTCGGGTTCAAATAAACATAGTGCATGCTCATCTAGACATGAACACAAAGTTAAATTTCATAGTACCTATTGTGGTAGAGATGGTCATGTCATAGAGTTTTGTTATAGACTAGCTAAACAACATAAAAAGGAAAGAATGCAAGCTAGATCTTATAACTCTCATGCAAAATTTGCTGCACGTACTAAACCGAATGTCAGGAACATGCAACCTGCTGTTATGAGTCAAAAACATTCAAAGTTTACCTCCAGAGCTTCAGTTTTTGCCTTCGGACCTTCTGTTGTTACCCCCGGATCTTCTATTTTTGCTTCCCGAGCTACTGATTTTTGTGCTACACAAGTAACACCTTATAGGACAGTAGTTAAGAACAAAAAAAATCTCAAACTTTGACTCCTAAGCCTGCTGTTTTATCTTAGCTTTTGCGTGTTTCTCCTGCTGCACATCGTGTGACTCAGTACTGGATTCCTAAATGCCTTTTGACTAACCCCAGTATTGAGTCATTGACGTATTGTTCTTCTATGTAGGTTACACGCTTGAGGAAGGAAAACATTTGGATTGTGGATTCAGGTTGCTCACGCCACATGACCGGTAACAAATAATGGTTCTCCTCCCTCTCTTTTGTGTCACGTGTCGAGAATGTTACTTTTGCCGATAATTCTTCAACTTCTATAATTGCTAAGGGTTCGGTTAAAGTAAATTATCACTACACTTTGAAAAATGTGGCACTTGTCAAAAATTTAAAATACAACTTGCTTTCTGTTTCACAATTGCTACATGAAAATCTAGAAATTATTTTCAATAAAAATTGCTGCAAAGTTGTAGGTTCAAATAGTGAGCTTATTTTTGGCATATCTCGGTTTGGAAGAGTTTTTAAAGCTGATTTTGATATGTCTTATTCTAAGCGTTACTTTCTAGTTGCTAATGATTCAAAAGACTTATATTTTTGGCATCGTAGACTTGGTCACGTAGGCTTTTATGATCTAACGCGTGTTAGTGCTCTTGATCGCATATGTGGGCTGCCTAAGCTTAAAGGGGACATAGAAATTGTGTGCTCTTCTTGTAGACATGCTAAGATGGTTGCAGGTTCGCATACTCCTCTCACAATGATCATGATAATTTAACCGGGTCAACTTTTGCACCTTGACACCGTAGGACCTTCACGTGTTAAATCTTGTGGAGGTAAATGGTATGTTCTTGTGATTGTTGATGATTATTCTAGATACTCTTGGGTTTACTTTATGGCATCTAAGAATGAAGCTTTTAGTCACTTTAGAACTTTATTTCTTAGATTATCAATTGATCAAATAGGATCTTTAAAAGCAATTAGAAGTGATAACGGAACCGAATTTAAAAATCAATCTTTTGATCACTTTTGTGCTGAAAATGGAATAGATCATCAATTTTCTTCACCATATGTACCTCAACAAAATAATGTTGTAGAAAGAAATAACAGAACCTTTGTTGAGATGGCTAGGACTATGCTTGATGAATATCAAACTCCTAGGAAATTTTGGGCTGATGCGATTGCAACAACTTGTTATGTCTCAAATCGTGTTTTCTTGCACGTTAAGCTAGGTAAAACGCCATAATGAGCTCCGGTTTGGACATAGTCCTAGTGTTACACACTTTCGGGTCTTTGGTTACAAATTCTTTGTTAAGAAACATGGTAATCTTGATAAATTTGAACTTAGATCCATTGATGGCATGTTTCTTGGTTATCCATCTCATACTAGAGGCTACCGTGTGCTTTTACTTGACACAAAATTGTGGAGACTTGTGAGGTGTATTTTGATGAAGCTAGCTTAGGTACTAGCTCAAACATTGTAGGTCCAGATCCATATCCTCAAGGAGTGGGTATTTTCGAAGAAGAAGAAGAGTCGGTGATATTGCCTGATAGTACCAAAGCTGACACGTGTCCAGCTCCAAACTTTGACCAAGCTCCGACTACCATCTCTGCTGGTCCTGATCATCCACAAGCCACAAGCTCATCAATCTGCGACGAACCAGATGAAGAAGAAGATTGTGAGACATATGTTCCCCTACAGATTTACAAGAATCATCCCCCGCAACAGATTTACAAGAATCGTCCACCGCAACAGATAATTGGAAGCTTGCATGAACGAGTTACAAGATCTAGGTTTTCCAACCCCACTCTCATGCTCATTCTGCTTTTGTTGCTTCTTTTGAACCCAAAGATATATCACACGCACTCACTAATGAATCTTGGATTATTGCCATGCAAGAAGAGTTAGAAAATTTTGAAAGAAATAATGTTTGGAAACTTGTACCTCCACCTCAAGACACACTTTAATTAAAACTAAATAGGTGTTTAAAAATAAACAAAGTGAGGATGGGGTTGTGATTAGGAATAAGGCTAGATTGGTTGCTTAAGGTTTCACACAAATTGAAGGTCTAGATTTTGATAAACTTTTGCTCCTATTGCTAGATTAGAAGTCATAAGAATTTTGTTAGCTTTTGCTGCATCTAAAGGTTTCAAGTTATATCAAATGGATGTAAAAAGTGATTTTCTTAGTGACTACATAGATGAGGAGGTTTATATTAAGCAACCACCTAGTTTTGAAAATCCAGATTTTCCTAATCATGTTTTCAAACTGACTAAAGCCCTGTATAGTCTAAAACAAGCTCCTAGAGCATGGTAAGATAGGTTAAAAACATTCTTACTTGAAAAGGAGTTTACCATGGGCAAGGTTGATAGAGCTCTTTTTGTGCTTAAGCATGGCAATGAATCATTATTCATTCAAGTGTATGTGGATGATATTATCTTTGGTTGTGCTTCTCATTATCTTGTGTCCAAGTTTTCAGCAATGATGAGTTCATAATTTGAAATGAGTATGATGGGTGAACTCACTTACTTTTTGGGGCTGCATATCAAGCAAACTAAGGAAGGTACCTTTGTGCATCAAACGAAGTATACAAGGGACCTTCTCAAGCGCTTCAACATGGACAAAAGCAAGCCTCTTCGGACACCAATGGGAACAACATCAACACTTGAACTTGATAAAGATGGTGAACCCGTGGATCAAAAATAATAAAGCATGATCGGATCACTTTTGTACCTCATGGCATCAAGACCGGACATACAATTCAGGGTATGTCTTTGTGCACGGTTTCAAGCTTCCCGACGTGCTTCACATCATCAAGCCGTCAAAAGTACTCTCAGGAACTTACATGGAACTCAAGAATTTGACATCTTTCTTCCGTCTTCTTCAACCGTTACTTTGAAATATTTTTCGGATGCTGATTTTGGGGGTTGTAGGATTGATAGGAAAAGTACTTCTAGTTCTTGTCATCTTCTTGGTAATTCACTTGTTTCTTGGTCCTCTAGGAAACAAAACTCAGTTGCACAATCCACATCCGAATCTGAATATGTAGCTGCTGCTAGGGCTTGCTCACAAATTCTTTGAATTGTTCAAAAAGTTAAGGACTATGGGGTCGATCTAGATAGTGTTCCACTATTTTGTGATAACACTAGTGCCATTTGCATTGCTAAAAACCCCGTGCAATACTCAAGAACAAAGCACATTGACATTAGGTATCACTTTCTCTATGATAATGTTGAAAAATGAAACATTGTGCTTCACCATGTAGATAGCGAACAACAATTGGCTGACATTTTTACAAAACCTTTCGATTTCACTCGTTTTTGTTACATTTGTAGTGAAATAGGGGTTATGCATCCTCATGGCTTGAATTGAGGGGGAGTTTTGAAACTTCAGAACTTTATGTGTGATTCTGAATTTAAATTAATAGGAGCATAGTATTTCATACATATATGACTTTGTGATTTCTTTTACATGCTGAAAGATCTTACTACATTACTCATGTTATACATATTGTAGTTTTTGTCATGACTAGTAATTGAAATAATTACATATACTAAATCTGGTCATGATCAAACTTTCTTGCTATTTTGAACTTGTTGCATGGTCACCAGTGCTTTTAATAACGAAAAATTATCAATCAACTATCCACATGTTGAGCTTTTATGTTCAAATGAAAAATTGAGAAAAGATCAAGAGAATATGCATGCATCACACTTCTTCCTTTGAGAAGGCTTATCATTGCACTTAGATATGAACTTGGAAGAAGTTATGTATGACCAAAACCATGTCCTTAAGCTTCTGATTGTCAAATGACATAGGCTTAGCTTGGTTGGTTAGAATAAGGCAAATGCGCATATAATCTCTTGCAAATATCATATGATTTAAATTTGTGCTTTGAAAAATAATAAAATGCAGCAACAAGTGTCATGCTTTCAGGTTTTGAAATAGTTAAGTTTGTGAGATCATGACTTGTTAAAATTGAAAATTACATTTGATCTCTAGCACGACTTACACTACTTTATGTATCACATTATTGTGATAGTGTAAGTTACTTGATAGTATGACTTTTATGAGCATTGTTTTATATGTATATGGAATAATGTGTTCATAACAAATTAAAATTTCTCTTTTGTACCTTGTTGAATACATTGTCAAAGGGGAAGAAGTATGCAACGGGGAGAAATATGTGTAGGGAGAGAAATTTAATTATTTCTATCTCATTTGACTTTCAAAAAAGAGGATAAATTGTTTTCAAAACGTTTCATGTGAATAAGACAATGTTCGAATTTTAGGTAGTGTTGCCAATGCATTCATCAAGGGAGAGATTGTGAGACTTATGTGTGCTGAATACATTGGCTATGGCGATAAAAGTTTTGAATACTACCAAAACACCTTTATCATCAAGGGCCGGCTCTAGGTCCGACTAGCTTCGGTAAGCTCCAGCTCTAGGTCCGACTAGCTTTGGTAAACTCCAGTGCTAGGTCCTGCTAGCTTTGGTAAGCTCCAGTTCAAGGTCCGGTTAGTTTTGGCAAGATCCGGAGCTAGATTGCAATGGTTCTGCTTTTACTTCGAATTGATTCGAACTTGTTTACATCTATGGAAAGTTTGCTTAGCATTCTTTTACTAAGTTTTTGGTGTATTTTAGTTTTTATTGTCCTTATCAATTTGCTATGGTTTGCAACATGCTTATGTGAGGTGCTCACGTAAGGTGTTGTGGTTATCGAAACTAATGAGAGTCAAGTCGAGGACTTGTGCTCGGAAGTATTGGTTGTTTATTCATGTGCAAGTGTTGCTTGAGTTCAAGACGTGGCTGGTGACGTGATCCATTGAACTAGTCTTAGGGAGAAGATGAGGTTCAACAACCAAGTTCGGGAGGAATTGTGGTTGAGTTGATCGGGAGGTTGCGCAGCATGTTTGAATCAAGAACAATGCATATGAAGGTATCGTGGACGTCATTGGAAGATGCTTGCACGTGTGCAAGGAGTGCATGGATGCAACTACCTGGTTTCGAGCCTTGATGAAGAGATGTGGACGTAAAGATTTGGTTGAAAGGATCCAATCGTATCGGATTATGACTCTGGCTGCGACAGAGTCAGGTTTTTGCTCGGATATGGAAAGTATCGAGTTGGTTATGATAGTTTTTCGTGTGGGACACGAATTTGAGTTGTTTTAGGAACGTGGGATACGTTCCTAAGGTGATTTTAAGTCTTAAGATTGCTTCTATCTGCGTATAGAAGAGTCTTGAACAGTTATGGAATGTTTTGATTCGTGAATTTAGTGCGATTAGAGTCCTAGTTAGAGTTGAGTTGGCTTTCGGGCTGCTTATAAAAGCAAGGGAGGCCAGAGCTCATCACAGACAACTTTGGGGCTGTTTCTCTTGTGTTTTTATCAATAAATTCGTAGTTTTAAGTAACTTTTGTGCCTTTTTCGTCCAAGTTGTTTTCGTCAAGTCTTTCTCGTCGAGTTTCTGCACAGCACTACCTTGCTTTGGTGGTTTTATCGTAACTCAAGTTTTACATATCCGATTGACGTGATTCTTTTTGGGTTGTCTGGAAAACTTGAATTTCTATCATATGTAAAAATTTCACGGTCATTGGATTTGTGTTTTATGATCTACACAAGTTTCTTTGCAGTGTTTTAGAACATTTTTTCTCGTGTAGGACAGATTGACCTTTGTTCGATCTTTTGATCGTAACTTATGTTTCTCTCGATGGATTTTCGTGATTCTTGTTGTGACGTATTCGTGATTTGATTCTCTACAATCTATAATAGTTTTGTAATAGTTGAAAAAGTCTATATTAGTCACACACACAGTTTATTTAACATATCGGTTTTCTGTCGAGGGGTGTTTCATTGATGTCGGTACCCTGCGTACCGGATACCCCATGATACCGCATGAAGTGCAAATGAGTTCCACCTGTCAAAGTTGAAGACCTCCGTATGCCCCAGGTGTCACAAAGAAGTGGACCCACCTCCTTCATATGGGTAGCTCCGGCATTACCACATGTAGTATAAGACCGGAGCTAAACTCCCTACGTAGGTAAGCTACGCGCTTAACACGTCTCTAGTGATCCCAGACCTAACCCCCATTAGAAAGTAGCTTCAGTGCCTCCACATGTATAGTAGCTCTGGACCTACTTTCCCACGAGGGAAAGCTCCGGAGCCACCACGCGTTGAGCCTCCGGACCTACGCTACCAACGGAAATATAGACGGATCTCCAACGGCATAAGCATTCAAAGGACACTTATTGCTATAGTTACAAGGCCTGATTATGTGCCATAAATGCAATGTTAATGGCACACGATCAGAAGACCCTTAATACTGATAACGTGCCTTAATGGTGGCGTTATCATGATATTAGGATGCTTAAACACACTTAATTGTGTATTAGGCAAGAATAAGTGATGGGGCCACATGTCGGGCTAGGCAACCCATGTAATAGCCATCCCTTGGTCTATAAAAGTGATGTGTTGCATGGTACAAAACAAGCAAGCTGAGATGCATGCAAGCACCAACAAATTTCCAATACAACAATACACACTCCATGGAGTAGGGTATTATGCTCAGGCGGCCCGAATCACGTAAATCATTTGTGTCATCAATTTGTCTAAGATCTCCGCGCGCCCAAACTGATATAAGAACCTCCGCGGGTTACAATTTAGTAGTACCGGGGGAAGTTTCGTTCGTACGCTTCGACATTTGGCGTGCCATGTAGGGGGCGCCTGAGATCACAAGATGGTGGACTCCGCTGCAGGGTCATCCAACGACAACAACGTTGTGCATCCTGTTGGAGGGAATCATTCCAACATGCAGCAACCAGCAGGCGCCGTTGTCCCAGCAGGCATCGTACCACCACCACCACCATCTGCTCCGACAAACAACGCTGGACAGCAGGATGGGGTACTCGCGTCAGTCACAGCATCGGCGAACAATAATCCTGAGAATGCACTGATTGTTGCGCGTACTCTGCTGGAGCGCCCACCAGCGCCTGGAGCACCTCAGGGTGCGATGGAGCAGTGGCAGACTGATGTGTAGCATCTAGTTGCAGCCGCAGCTGATGCCATCAGCAACCAAGGTCCTCTCCCTTCGGAGCAGGCACCGACTCAATGTAGGACCTTGTTTGGAAGACTTGGTCCTCATTTATCACAGCACCGGAGGCGTGCTGTATCTCAACAGGTGATATCGCTGCACTTCGGGGCGCGACACACCCATACTGTTTCGAGACTCTTGACACACGATTTTCGGTTAGAGCTTGACCACCGCTACCGACAGCAGGATGGTTGCGTCCATATTGAGCGTGCTTGCGAGAGGTGAGAGGCTCAGGATAACCCTGCTCCAGTGGGAGTAGGAGGAGGTTGTTCTGCCTTGACCATGCACCTACGCATGGTCCGCTGGCCACAGAATTCCTGGCCTCATCTGCCAAAAAATTCGACGGGACTATCAACCCCGCCGAATTCCTTCAAATCTACTGCACTGCTATACTTGCAGTAGGAGGTAATGAGGCCGTGATGGCCAACTACTTCCCTATGGCTGGCGGTCCCAGTTCTTGAGTCTTCTGCCTGACTCCATCAATAGTTGAGCAGAGCTATGCCAACAGTTCATTTCCAACTTTGGGAGCTCTTATTTCTGACCAGGCACCGAACTGTACTTGTTTGTCGTGAAGCAAACAACGGGGGAATCGTTGCGATCCTTTATCCAGCGGTTTTCTCAGGTTCGCAATACCATCCCCTCTATCTTGAAATTTTCTGTTATAGTCTCATTCAGACAGGGCGTCCGAGACAAAAAGTTGTTGGAAAAGCTTTCGACGAAAGAAGTCACCAGTGTCACAGAGTTGTTCATCCTGGCTGACAAGTGCGCCCGAGCCGCTGAGGGTGGGGAAATGCACTCAAAGCCAGCTCCGGAGGCTAACAAAAAGTACTCCAATAATGAAGCCACTACCTCCGGTGGTGGCAAAAAGAAGAAGAAGTACAACGGCAAGAGGAAGCCGTCGGTCGGCGCACCTACTGCTGCGGCTGCTGCAGCTCCGGGTGGTCGGGGGCAGCGCCCCAAAATACGACCACAACCCTCGTCAGAAGACGGCAGTAGTTTCAAGATGTGGTGTCCAATTCACAAGAAGGACAAGCACAGTCTGGAGGACTACCGTGAGGTCCAAAATCTTATCGAGCGCTACAACAAGCGCTAAGAAGAAGCTCCTTTCCGTAAGTGGGAAGGAAAGCAAAAAGTTGACGAAGCTCAAGCTGAGACGGAGCTAGGCTTCCAGGATCCCATGAAGGTCCTAAAGGCTGTGTACAAAATAGTCGATGATGACTCTGACGTCTCTGACAATGAGTGTCAGAAGACCCTCAACACCATCTATGGAGGGTCCTGGGATATCACCTCTCGCCGCATCCTCAAGGCAATGCGGCGGGAAATGGCTGCCGTAGCTCTTGCTGCTAGGGCAGAACCATATTAGAAGTTGATGGATATGCCCATCACTTTTGATGCATTAGACTGCCCCAAGAACATGGTCGGAGCCGGCCAACTCCCGCTGATGGTATCTCCGACCATCAACAATGTTCAGCTCTACCATGTTCTTGTAGACGGAGGCGTAGCGCTCAATCTCCTGAGCTTTGAAGCGTTTAAGAAGATCCATTTGCAACTCTTGGACCTTCGCCCCTCAATACCTTTCTCTGGGGTAGGTCCGGGGGCCATCAGCCCCCTCGGGTCCATCACTCTCTTGGTGACCTTCGGGACATGGGAGAAATACAGGACTGAGGAGCTGGTCTTCGATGTCGCTCACATAAGTTTGCCCTTCAATGCTATCTTGGGCAGGCCTGCCTTGTATAGGTTCATGGCCGCAGCTCACTACATCTATCTGGTGTTGAAGATGCTGACACCTTCAGGCGTCCTTCGGGTCCATGGAGACCGCATTGTAGGAGTCACCGCACTAGAGGAACTCCATGCGCTTGCCACAGCGCAAGAAAGAACCTCTGACAAAGAGCTTGTTGCTCAACCCCCGAGCACTCGTCATCGAGGCTCAACCTCTGCACCACATGTGCAACCAAGTGACGATACCGACGTTCCCGTCAACATCGTCCAAATCGGTTCTTATGCTGCTCAGACCACTCGTATGTCGGTAGGTTTGAACAACAAATAGGAACTCACACTCATCACTTTCCTCTGGGCTAATGTTGACGTGTTTGCCTGGCAACCGTCAAAAATGCCTGGGATCCCTAGGGATGTGATTGAGCACAATCTGAAGATTTATCCCGATGCACGACCTGTACACCAGAAGCCCCGAAAACAATTGGTCGAGCGAAAAAACTTCATCTGACAAGAGATCAAGAAGTTGCTCGAAGCTGGTTTCATCCGGGAGGTTTTTCATCCGAAATGGCTGGTAAACCCAGTCGTTGTACCCAAGGTTGGCAGGAAGCTTCGGATGTGTATTGACTACACCACACTAAATAAGACATGTCCAAAAGACCTAATTCCACTACCTAGAATAAATCAGATAGTGGACTCCACCTCCGGGTGTGAGCTATTGTGTTTCCTAGATGCATACTCCGGATATCATCAAATCCAAATGTCTAGAGAAGATGAAGAGCGTATTGCCTTCATAACAGCAGATGGATTGTATTGTTATACTGCCATGCCCTTTGGTCTCAAAAACACTGCTTCACCCTTTGTGCGAGCTATGTACAAAACATTGAGCTAATCAGAGACTTGGAGGTGTACGTCGATGACATCATTGTGAAGATCAAGAACAATGAGTCCTTGACAACTTGCAAGCCGTCTTTGACAAGATGCGCATCACACGCACCAAGTTGAACACAGACAAGTGCGTCTTCAGGGTTAGCTCAGGGAAACTCCTTGGTTTCTTGGTGACTCACTGAGGAACTGAGGCAAACTTGGCGAAGATCAAGGCTATAGAAGACATGCGGCCTCCATCCCGCATCAAGGACGTCCAGAAGCTAACTGGATGTCTAGCTACATTCAGCCAGTTCATCTCAAGGCTGGCAGAGCGGGCACTTCAATTCTTCAAGCTATTGAGGAAGATCGGACCCTTCCATTGGTCTGAAGAAGCAGAAAAGGCATTCCAAGAGCTCACTCAAGGAGCTCCTCACCACCCTACCAATTTTGGTAGCTCTGAACCCTGGTGAGCCTCTACTGCTTTTCATTTCTGCAACTAAAGAAGTTGTAAGCATGGTCCTGGTCGCAGAAGGACCGGAGCCACAACCAGTTCAGGAGCCTAGACCCCTTCAGGAGGGTCCAGAGCTATCTGAAGGCGAGTATGGGTCCCAGCCCCAGACACGGATCTTCAAGGCGAAGTGCTAGAAGATCAACCTCTCTCATCTGAGGGAGTCTCCATGATTGCTCAAAAAGATCCGAACCCCTCAGGGAGGGTCCAGAATGAACAAGAAAAAGATTCAGAACGTTCCGGGAGGGTCCGAGAAGTTCAACAAGAAGGTCCGGACCACTTCGGGAGGGTCCGGATCGATGGAGAGAAAGCCTCGGGCCCCTCTGAGAGGGTCTGAACTGTCTAGTGCCTGGTGTACTTCATCGGTGAAGTACTTCACAATGCCAAGACCAGATACATCAAGGTGCATAAGCTGCTTTACGCAGTTCTTATTGCCTCAAGGAAGCTTCGTCACTATTTCCAAGCCCACAAGATATCAGTGGTAACTTCCTATCGACTACATGCTATATTATAACCCTAATTCATCTAGGAACATTGCTAAGTGGGCCCAGAGATGGCAGAATTCAATCTCGAATTCTTGCCATGACAAGCAATCAAGAGTCAGGCTTTGGCTGACTTCGTGGTGGAGTATACTCCTTCTCCATCAAATCCTCGGGCCGCAGTGAGCAAAAGCTGGAATCCAAGGTCCCGGTCTTCACCGAGCCTCACTGGACTCTCTACTTCGATGGTTCCATGCAGAAGCATGGAGCCAGAGCTGGAATCCTTCTCCTCGCTCCGACCGGGGAGAAGGGCAAATACATGGTTCACCTTGACTTCAAGGCGACCAACCACATGGAGGAGTATCAAGCTCTCATCTACGGGCTCAAGGTGGCACTATCCTTTGGTGCCAAGCAGCTGTTGGTGAAGGGTGATTCACAGCTAATCATAAAACAAGTCAGAGGTGAATTCTATTACAACAACCCCCCAACTAGCTGCATATCTCCTTGAAGTCCGGAAGCTCCAGAAGGACTTCGAAGTTCTGTATCTCCACCATGTTCAGCGTCTCCATAATGCTGAAGCTGACAAACTCTGGATGAAGGCCTCAACAGGAGATCTGGCTCACGACGGAATCTTCGTCCGGAGGTTGTCAAGACCAACAGCTCAGTCTGCTGAACTGAGCAAAGGGGGCGAGACCAGCACCTCGAAGCTGGCGGTCCCGGTGGCCCTGTTACCATGGCGTCCACCAAGGGTCATAGGGGCTGTCAAAAGCTCCGAGCAACCCAGCACACAAGACTCAGAAGCTCAAGTTAGCTTCAATGCATGGATTTCGGAGATCCAGAGCTACTTGAAAGACACCATCCTTCCTGAAGATGGTGTATTCACTGACCAGATCATCAGATTGGCTAAAAGATACATGTTGGTAGAAGGGGATCTCTACCGGCGCGGTGCCAGTGGCGTCCTAATGTGGTGCATTGCAAGGGAAGAAGGCCACGAGCTCCTCGTGGAGATCCATGGAGGCGAGTGTGGGAACCACGCGTCTTCCTGCACGTTGGTCGGCAAAGCCTTTTGACATGGCTTCTACTGGCCTACAGCACTCCAGGATGCACTGGAGTTGGTGATAAAGTGTGAAGCGTGTCAGTTCCACGCAAAACAAATTCAGACACCGGCTCAGTCACTACAAATGATTCCTCCTATATGGCCATTCGCTATGTGGGGCATGGACATTTTGGGACCTTTCCAAAAAGCTGTCGGAGGTTACAGGTTCCTGTATGTCGCCATCAACAAGTTCACCATGTGGTCGGAAGCTACTCCAGTTGTGACTATCAACAAGCAATCAGCAATCAAGTTCTTGAAGTCCATAATATGCAGATTTGGAGTTCGGAACAAAGTCATAACTGACAATGGACCCCAATTTACAAGTGTTGCATTCCAAGAATATTGCGAAGACCTCGACATTCAAGTCAGCTAAGTATCAGTAGCTCACCAAAGAAGCAATGGTCAAGCCGATAGAGCAAATGCAGAAATATTAAAGGGACTCAAGATGTGCACATATGAGCGCCTGAAAAAGCATGGAGCCAACTGGATCGAAGAGCTTCCGTCCACACTGTGGGCAAGCAGGACTACAAATAACCGGTCAACTGGAGAGACACCCTTCTTCTTGGTGTATGGAGCTGAAGCAGTCCTTCCTCCGGAAATCACCATTGGGTCGCTCCGGGTCCGGACCTTCGACGAAGCCACGCAGGATTAGCTCCGGCGTGAAGACCTTGACCTCGTCGACGAGGGAAGGTGCCCAGCAGCTGTTCAGAATGCACAATATCGCCAAGCGCTTCGATGCTATCCTCAAAGGCATGTGCGTAACCGACAGCTTGAAGAAGGCGATTTGGTGCTGTGGAAAATACTAACTCGTGAAGGGATGAACAAACTTTCCCCCAGCTGGGAAGGTCCCTTCCGAGTGATCAAAGTATCCCGTCCCGGATGCGTTTGCTTGGCAACTGAGGATGGGACTGTGCTTCCTAATCCTTGGAACAACGAGCACCTCCATAAGTTTTCTTAGAATCATGGAGGTGAGTCTATAATTACACACAATGTATGTTATAGAGTCAATATACAGAGACGGGTAGGTCCTCCAGGAAAACATCTAGACCCCTTCGGGAGGGTCCGGGAAGTTCAAGCAACACTTAACACAGTCACGGCACTAAAAGTGTAGCTGCCTGCTCTGGGCTAGTACAAGATGTATAGAACACTTAGCCTGGTCATATACCCTAAGTGTGTCCTTGTCTCCCCTGTAATTTGGTCATATAATAAAAGACATTGTTGTGTGAAAACAGACTCCACGTGCATTTATTTTTGTACAAGGCCCGCTCTTTTGAATTATTATATTTATCCTTCTTCTCTATAATGAAGATGTGCAATTCTTTTTAAGTTTTAGTCCAAGTTATTCATATGTGTTACAAGTTATATTGTTGGTCTCTTTGGATCTTAACACTGTTGCATAGTCTACTTGCCTGAACGGCAAGCCAACATAGGTTTGGAGTGTGCTATCGACTTAGCCTGGTCCTTCACCCTAAGTACGCCACTCTACCTACATCCCAGCAAGCCTGTGTAGGGTGAGTACTAAAAAAGCATGCGGATCTAGAGAGATTACATCAATATGCTTGTTATCATATCGAATTTCTTCGAATCTAAAACTCAAATAAGAACAATAAGTCACAAACAATTTATAGATAAGAAGATGAGTTCTACTCTTTTTCTTGTCTTTAATCTAGAGGAAAAACAAAAAACCCAGCGATGGTGGATGACGTCGGAGCTATTAAGGTCCGCCAACCTCCAAGGGGCCCGCCGTCGACATTTTCGGACGTTGAGAGTGGGCGCTGCCAGAGCTAACAAGCTCGGGCCACTTCTATGAGGTTCGGACATTGACATAAAGTATAATTCAAGTGAAGGTGGCATAACCACCCAAGGGGATCATCGTCGACATTTTACGTGTTGACAGTGGGTGTCGTCGGACCTATCAAGCTCCAACAACCCCAGAGGGCCCGCCGTCAACGTTCTACGCATTGATTGTGGGTGCTGTCGGACCTATCAAGCTCTGACAACCCCTGGGGGACCGTCGTCGACGTTCTACGTGTTGACAGTGGGTGACATCGGACCTATCAAGCTCTGACAACCCCAGGGCGCCCACCGTCGACCCTACAAAAGCTCCCTTTAGAAGTCAGAAATAAACTTCGGACCTAAAAGCTATAAGTTTGAAGTGTCCACGTCATCAACACATCGTCAAATCCTTTTGGTACATGTTCGCAATCAAATTGTGTACATCTACCAGGGGGCAAACAAGATAAAGGACAGTGTATTGAAGACAAGGACAACAAAATGGAATTCATTTTAGAAATAGTGGATTTCATTCATTCAATGTACTAGATTACAAATTGATGGTTGCAGCAAAAGACAAAAGGAAAAGGTCCTAACTACTGGAGGATCTAAGTCCTGCGGAAGCCAAGAGGCACATGGGCTCTGTCCACACGTCCCAGGAAATCCCATACAAACAGGGATTCAGTTGCCCTTGAGCTTTGCAGCTCCTCCAGTGACCTCTGGGCGGCCGCTAGCTCTGAACTTTCCCGAGCAAGGCGCTCAACCGCTTTGGCATGTTGTTGCATTTTCTCATCTACTTGCTTTTCGCGGTCGGCTAGCTCCATCTCCCGGAGGTGGATGTGGTTCTGCCATTTCCCAGGTCCTTCTCCCTGCCTCTTACTTTCCCTTCTCTGGTGGCAACATCAGCTTCTCTTTTCGAGAGCTCTTGCCCAAGTCTTTAGTACTTTTCCTCCTCCTTCTTACTCCACAGATCAAACTTCTTATAGCGATCTGCCAAATTTTGCTCAGCCAGAGTCAGCTTCTGACTGAGCTCTTCCTCTCTTTTCAAAACATCCTCCTGTTGTTCCAGGAGCTTCTCTTCTCTTGCATCAAGGTCTGCTCGACGCTTCAAGAGAACCTCGTTTAATTCATTGAGGTTGTCAGGGCAATCGTCAGTAGCATCACACCTTTCCTTGGCATGCTCAAGGATCTCCAGAGAATTAGCGTCGAGAGCCCTGATGGTGGCTTCCTTCTCCTCCAGCAATTTGCCCTAATATTCCAGTCGGGTCTTTTCCTTCTCGGCCCACTCCTTTTGGTCTGCAAGCCTTGTCTGCGCCAGCTTTGTCTCGAAGTGAAGTCTATTGCGCCAGCACCTCAAGGTGTGACGCACTTCTTCGAGGACGTTGCTATTGTGGTTGAAGGCGAGTTGGACTTGTCAGAGGCTTGAGCAGGCATTGTCAATAGAAAACGCCAAAGGAATAGGATCTGGACCTACTGGGGTCACCTCCGCTGGTTCAAAGTTGACGAGATCATGCACATTATCATTGCACCTACAAATATGGTACAAAGTTTATTTGTTTGGGATCCTGGCTCAAGTGAATGTGCGCTCTTGTTTGGACAAGATCAAGATGGTGCACTATGCCGTCCACCACCTTGGCCTCCTCCTTTCATGCTTACAAGAAGATTTGATGGCGTTGCACATATGGACCCACACATGATAGAAGATGAACTTGAGTCGAGGACGACTCCAATTCAAGAAGGGGAGGATGATGAGGACATCACTTCTATGGATACAAACAACACTCCATTGAACATACAAGATGCAATCAATAGAGTTCATACACAACAATTAATTTCAGAGGTGAACTCGTTCTTATATATTTCCTTATATGTTTTTGAACATAAATTGCTACTTAATGATTTATTTGTGATTAGGATCCATGGAGAGGTTCAAGGAGTACTTGGAGGGAGTATTAGGGACGTGGAAGACCAGAGAATTCGTTCAAAGAAGATGGAAACCGAACCAAACTCCAAATCGTATCCAACTCGGAGTCCAGGAGCAGTACGCACTAAAACGGACGCCCAGGACGCATACGAACTCCGTTTTGGACGTTCTACATATGCAAGGAAAGGGGAGAGGATAAACATTCTAATGGCACTGGTCCCATGTCAAAAGTCCTTCGGAGTCGTCGGGAATCGTCGAAACAAAATCAAGTATAGAATCTGTCAGGGTGTTGCGCCACCATATTGGGCCATTGGGCCTTGTATCAAGTCTAAGTCCATTATTTTCGTGTGTTAGGGTTAGGTCACTTCCTATCAATTGGTATCAGATTTCCAGGTTACCCGTTAGGTAATTCATCTATCTATTATATTAGTTTTGTTTTTCATACCTAGAGTGCACAAAAAAGCCACAAAAGAACTTACAGTTTAGTAGATCTATTCATTACTTTGTCCAAACCACGTTTGAGCCTTTGCAACTTTGTTATTCGGTTTGGTTTTGTTGATTTTGTGTCCGTGGTTGAGTTATATTGCTGGTTTAGAACGTGTTTTTGGTCTTAGTTTGAGTTTTGCATTGTGTGATTCATCCTTTTGAATCACATCATCACGTCCAGATTAAATTCACCTCTGTCCAGTTCGGCATTTTCATCATATCTCACTCATACGAATCGGATTTTAGAGTTCTTGTACTTTCTGGAAAGCTTAAGAAGTTCTCTATAACTTTCTTATTTATCATTTTCCCAGAAAATATAGTTATCGATGTCGAAATTGCATTAGATCCGAATCTGTTATTGACCTAAAAATTCTGAACAGTCTGTATTTCGGGGGCAGTATCTCCTATTGTTCTTTTCCAAAATAGGTCTTCCATATATTGAAATTAAAGAGGAGAGATATATCTACAATCTTGCTGTTCTAAGTTTTCCAATTTAGAGCCTATAAGTGTGCCTATTTGTCCATGGAAGGTTGAGCAGAAAATCTGCGACAGACACACGAGATATCTTGGGTTGATTTTCATTGTGTTCTTCCCTTGCAGCACATTCTGAAAAAAAAAGGCAAGTGCAAAACAAGAAACAAAAGCCGCACAAAAAAGAGAAAAGAAAACAACAAAAAAACAGAAGTGCTTGCATTCATTGTGTCATCTAGTTTTGTCTCATGTCTTGCTAGCTTGAACTACTAGGAACACATTTAGGCCAGCAACTTTGACAAATACTTTGGACACTTATTCAACTTTACTATCTGATTTCATTGTTGCTAATCCTTGCTACATAGAAAGTGTCATCCAAGCTACACCTTACTCTTGAGCAGAATCGATACACCTTTGCAATCATCCCACGCTTCATTGGTTTCTTCATACCGTCCACCGTTTGCCACCTGCAGTGTCGGTAAGAACACTTGTAAGAGCGTGGTAAGACGCTTGAGAGTGTGTGATTCCACTTCCACTTTTCCATTATCCTTTGTAGTTGATAGGGATAACATATTTTTTTGTGTTGTCTTCTGTTTGCTATTAACAATGTCAGGTAAAAGCAAGAATCATGCATTATATGCTGAGATGATGGACATGATGAAGACGGCGATGGAGTTGCTCACTAAAAATCAAACATCAACCAAGGATTCACATGACATTCAGACCACCTTTATAACACCTTCCACAAGAAGTAATTACATTCTCCCATCTCTTCCTTCTTATGATGGTCTTGGTTATGATGAATATATTGCTTGGGAAATAGAGTTAGATAAAATTTTTGGAAAATGTCATATGTGTGAGAGGAGGAAGATTAAAAATATTTCTAGTGCGTTAGTTGATTGTGCATTAACTTGGTGGGACAACTTAAGCGATATAGAAAAACCTCGAACATGGAAAGAAACGAAAATTCTTATGCGAGAAACTTTTGCTAATGTATCTATGTGCAAAGAAGAAATTCAGCAATTTGAGGAAAAATTTCTTGTTGCACCTCCTTTTGTGTCTAACGTTTTGTAGGACAATATAGAAAATAATATAGATGATGCAAAAGAGAACGAGGCTTTTGACAACACTTGTGAAATTTTAGATAGATCAACTCATAATGCACTCGAAATCACTGCTGAACATGGTAAGGCAAAACATTCTACAAATACAAAGTTTTTGGATGTTCTGAATTTTTCCACCAATCATGCTATTTTTGAGGAGCAACTATTAGAATCGTTTATTTATACACCATTGTCACATGTTGATTTTCCAGCTGATCATTGCGCTACGAAAGAGTTGTGTGCTGATAACTCTATTATACCTATGCAAAAACAAGTTAATGTACAAGATGATTGTGTTTTGGATTCACCTACTTGTGCTGAAATTCATAATTTGATCACCACTACTGCTGAAAATGATGAGCTGAATTTTTTGTCTTCTCTAAATACTTTGGGTTATATTGAATTTGACACTCTTTGTGATCTAGATATAGTAGAGAAGAGAATATTTTCCCAATCTGAATTGCCTTTGTTAAGTAGAAATATTTTTCATGCAATAGGCAAATATGAACATAGTGGTGTGTTTATGGTGCATAAATTTACGTTTGTTCAAATGAGAAAACTCCTTTTGTGCTGCAACAACATCCTAAAGTAAATGAATGCACTAATGCTAATAATGTTTTGTCAAGCTTTTCTAGTATTTTTTTTCTTGCAGCAGGGACAAAAAATAAAAGAGAAGTATTGTTCGCTGCAGTCGTGCAATATGGACAGAGTTCATTCTACCCCCAAAGCAATCCTTTTTCCTGGACATACGAGCAAGCCGAGGACGGCTTGCCATAAAGAAGGGGAGAATGACGAGATCATGCACATTATCATTGCACCTACAAATATGGTACAAAGTTTATTTGTTTGGGATCCTGGCTCAAGTGAATGTGCGCTCTTGTTTGGACAAGATCAAGATGGTGCACTATGCTGTCGACCACCTTGGCCTCCTCCTTTCATGCTTACAAGAAGATTTGATGGCGTTGCACATATAGACCCACACATGATAGAAGATGAACTTGAGTCGAGGACGACTCCAATTCAAGAAGGGGAGGATGATGAGGACATCACTTCTATGGATACAAACAACACTCCATTGAACATACAAGATGCAATCAATAGAGTTCATATACAACAATTAATTTCAGAGGTGAACTCGTTCTTATATATTTCCTTATATGTTTTTGAACATAAATTGCTACTTAATGATTTATTTGTGATGAGGATTCATGGAGAGGTTCAAGGAGTACTTGGAGGGAGTATTAGGGACGTGGAAGACCAGAGAATTCGTTCAAAGAAGATGGAAACCGAACCAAACTCCAAATCGTATCCAACTCGGAGTCCAGGAGCAGTACGCACTTAAACGGACGCCCAGGACGCATACAACTCCGTTTTGGACGTTCTACATATGCACGGAAAGGGGAGAGGATAACCTTTCCAATGGCACCGGTCCCATGTCAAAATTCCTTCGGAGTCGTCGGTAATCGTCGAAACAAATCAAGTACAGAATCTGTCAGGGTGCTGCGCCACCATATTGGGCCATTGGGCCTTGTATCAAGTCTAAGTCCATTATTTTCGTGTGTTAGGGTTAGGTCACGACCCCAACACCCCCTTGGACGTCCTCCAACCTATATATACTCCATGGTAGCCGCCATGAACAATTGGGTTTTGCTTAGATTAATAATATCGCCGTTCTTCGGTTTGTGAGACCCCAACTTCGCGATTTCAGATCGTGTCTTCTACGTTCTTGCTTGTGTTCTCGGTTGCACTTGCAGGGATTAGCCTTCTTGGTGAGGTCAATCGTGTGAAGCACGGTTGATAACCAACGGAGTGGTGGTGTAGTGATTGCAGGGGCTGTTCGTGTTCTACTCGAGAGCCTCAGATCATCAACGTCGAGATCTCCACATCAATCGACTTATCCATTACCTTTCGGAAGATCGGGACTCATCTTTTTCCTATCAAAAGTGGTCTTCAAGAACAAAAAATAGGGTCCCACGCCACAAGCGTGGTTCCCTGATCTGCTACAGCACAGGGGCCGCCCTCTAGGAGCTCGTCGACAGCAGCTGAGGAAGAACCCACTGGGGGAACTTCTACCTCCAGGGCAGATGCCAAAGGTCCTGGCACGGGAACTTCACTTGCTAGCTCCGTGGGGTGAAGATCCTGCCTTCGCTTCTTCATAGTGTTCTACCTCGGGACTTGGGGACCTCCGGAGCAGTTACTTCCGGGGCGGTCGTTGCAACTTCACCCGAAGCCACTTCTACCACCGGCTCGGGCGCCGATACATCAAACATCTCCGGCTCCGTAGCCGGAGGTTCAACAACTTCTAGCTTGGAGGCCGGAACATCAAGTCCCAACGACTTGGTTGTTGAGGCATCAACAAACTCTGGCTCAGGGGCCAGAGCTTCTGCACCACCGACTCGCCTGCCGGCTCAGAAAAAACTTCTCGCGTAGTGATCATAGCCTCGGTCACCTCTGGCTCCGAAACCGGAGTTTCCACCATCTCCGCATCCGCCGCCGGAGCTTCAGCTGCTGGTGCTGCTGTTATTGGAACATCTTCATGAATATCTCCCCCGTGGTCCAGCGCTACCACGGGAGTCTCTCGCTATGACTCTGGATCTAGATCCACGACAGCTCGCGCTAGAGCTGCCGTGACCTCATCCAAAACTTGAGGAGGCACGAGGGTTGAAGTTGGGCTTCTGTCTGCACTATTTCGACCGTTGCAACAGAGCCCGGAGCTTTAAACCCTATCTTTGATGCCCTGCAATTAAAAAATTAGAAGATTCAAAACATGACAAAAATAAGAATGTCAAATCAAGGTGAAAAAGCAAAGCTTACCTTGGGAAGCTACCGCTCCAATCGGAGTGGAACTTCTTTGCCGAAGGCTCAGAACAGGAACCTATCATTGTTATCATGATGGGAGCTTCGGAATGACACCCGGAGCCTGCCACCATTGTCGGTGTTACCCCAGCCGAGGCCTACCTTGGCTTGGAAGGACTACCGGACCTGGAGCCCGTAGCTGGCGCCGGGACCAGAGTCGACTATATGGAACTGGCGCCTCTCGACGACACTTGCACCGGAGGAGGTGTCGTCGCAGAAGATCTCCCTCGCTGGGGAGAAGGTGCAGTTGCAGATGGAGCAGACCTGATAGAGCTCCCATCAGCGTGCCTTAGCTTCCTCTTCCGACTGGAAGATTCGGCTGGATCCTTGCCCTTGCCCTTGCCCTTGCCGACGTCATCAACTTTTCGGCTCAGGGTAGGGGCGATCACCTCCTTGGAAACACCAGGAATCACAACCCTGGAGGCCCTGCGCTTCTCCACCTCACTAAGGTCGTATAGCGCCGACATCTTCCTCCGGAGCTCCCTACTGATCTCTGGAATCATGTTTAGAGGCAGGAAAGCAGCCGGCGGGGCTAGGGCGTCATCGGCGATAGACCCATGCTGAAATTTCTTGAGATGGAGCTTCAAAGCTTTGTCATCCAAGTTGGATTTCAAACCGGATTCAATCCGGTCGTCATCCATCACACCGTTGAAGGCCCAGGCGAGCTTCTCCCTTCTCCTCAGCGGAGCCCACCTGTTCACCAAGAAATTTCCGAAGACCATCTGGGGGGACACTCCACCCTCCACACATTCTTGGATTCTAGCCAGGAAAGGTTGAATGCATTCGACGGCTTCGAAACTATATTCCAGGCATCAGTGTCGACGTTGGGGAGTCCTTGGGGCAGCTCCAACCTGTCGTGCTCCTCCACTACAATGACGATCCAATCCTTCTTCCAGTCATACCATTTGCCAAAGGGGAACGAATTCAGGTACTTGAAAGGGATAGTTCTTGCACTTCATGAAGTAATAGAAGCCAAGCAACTTTGTCCCCTTGCCGGTCGTATGGGTCGTGAAGAAGATCCGGAACAGTTCCACGCAGGGAGGCACGCCCACCTACATCTCACAGAAGTGGATGAAAGTCGCCACCAGCAGGAGGGAGTGTGGGCCGAGATGATGCAGTTGAAGGCCGTAGATGTCCAACAACATCAGGATTAAACTTGAAAAAAGTGGGATCAGTCCCACCATAGCGTATGCCGAGAAGTACACCATCTTGCTGTGATGCTCTTTCTTGAAGGGGAGCTTGCCGGCACGAACAAAGTGGTTGAAGGAATCGTTGGACCATCCCATGAAGGTCTGGACCTTCATCAGATTGTCCTTGCTCTGGATGCGGCTTTTGGGAATACCTAACTCCATCGAAGCAAAGTGGAGCAAAAGAGGAGTAAGCTAGGAAATGTTTGGGAAGCTTTGAGTGCGAGTTTGGTGGAAAGCATAAAGAATCCTCAAACTGCGCGAACTTTCCTTCTTAAGTAAGCCTCCATGACGCTTGGACGGAAACCGCAACGAGAGCAAGTCCACATTACAAAGAATCTACCCCGTCAATGACGAATGGGCCCGAGGCCACCCCGACGAAGAAGTCAAGGTTATTACCCCAGGCGAACCATTGTCATGATGGGTGGCAGGAAGCCCGAGGGCGGCAGTCTGACAAGGCGCTCCAAACCGATCCAGTTTTTGTATCGGGAACCGTTGACCTCCAAATGCGTGAGATCCGCACTCAAAGATCTCATTTGCCGCATTCAAAACAAGCGACGCGGCGAGGGTTCAACCCTGGACCATCGCCCCAACGGTACATAAGAAAACCTTTAAAGTTGCAGTGCAGGAATCGAGGATGGCCCCACCTCTCGAAGAATAACTTAACCCAAAAGGTTTCTCCAAAGGTGGGCCCGGGGGCCACTGTCGGTACCCTGCGTACTGGGTACCCCATGATACCGCAAGAAGTGCAAAGGAGTTCCACCTGTCAAAGTTAAAGACCTCCGTAGGCCCCACGTGTCACATGGAGGTGGACCCACCTCCTTCATATGGGTAGCTCTGGCATTATCATGTGTAGTATAAGACCGGAGCTAAACTCCCTACATGGGGAAGCTCCGTGCTTAACACGTGTCTAGTGATCCTGGACCTAACCCCCATTAGAAGGAAGCTTTGGTGCCTCCACGTGTATAGCAGCTCCAGACCTACCTTCCCGCGAGGGAAAGCTCCGAAGCCGCCTCATGTTGAGCCTCCGGACCTACGCTACCAACAGAAATACAGACGGATCTTCAACGGCATAAGCATTCAAAGGACACTTATTGCTATAGTTACAAGGACTGATTCTGTGCCATTAAAGCAATATTAATGGCACACGACCAGAGGACCCTTAATACCGATAATGCGCCTTAATGATGGCGTTATCATGTTATTAGGGTGCTTAAACACACTTAATTGTTTATTAGGCAAGAATAATTGTCGGGGCCGCATGTCGGGCCAGGCAACCCAAGTAACAACCATCCCTTGGTCTATAAAAGGGATGTGATGCACGGTACAAAACAAGCAAGCTGAGACGCATGCAAGCACCAACAAATTTCCAATACAACAACACACACTCCGTGGAGTAGGGTATTACACTCAGGCGGCCCAAACCACGTAAATCATATGTGTCATCAACTTGTCTAAGATCTCCGTGCACCCAAACCGATACAAGAACCTTTGTGGGTCACAATACAGTAGTACGGGGGGAAGTGTCATTCGTACGCTTTGACAGTTGCTTCCACTGAAAAGTTTTAATCAACCAACATGTGCTCTTCGATCCTACACATACCATTTAACTCCAAAAGATTGAACACGTGAAAGAGCCATGGTGTCAAGGTGTAAAAGTTGTGCTGGTGTTGTTTTCATGGTCATTGTGAGTGGAGCATGTTAACCTACAACCATCTTAGCATGACTACAAAAAGAGCACACAATTTATTTGTCTCCTTTAAGCTTAGGCAACTGTTGACGGCTGTTATATACCAATTTCCCATCAATTTAACTCAAATGTGTGAAGGATTTGTCATTTCTTGCACACATCACCTTTCTTTCTAACCCAATTCCACTTGGACTTGGAGAAATATGTGTATGCAACATTTTATGCATGAAATGAGGAAATGTAGAGGGACCAATCCTATAAAATATCATCCCAGCCAATCAGGCGATGACATGTGGCATCCCATGGACCAAATGGCCCACAAAAAGAAGTATTCAAGGATATCCAACAGTGTATCACCCATATACAACAATGGGACCCACCTGGCAGCCACCTGGAGAAAGCACACGAGAACGGGTGCAATGACCAGGTCGGCCGAACCAGGGGGTCGGCCGTCCTGGTCGTTGCACCAAACTCGGTCAGTCTCCACGTGTTGGCTCCTCCCGGCTTCCTGGAGTCAATTGTGACTAGTTCGCGCGCTTTTGGTCGCAGGAACCGACCTCAACACTAGTATAAATAGGACCCCCTACCCCTCACTTCAACACACACCACTTGAGCTTCATCTCTATTGTATACACTATCATCCATAGTATTTGAGGAGTTAGGTTGTAGAGAGGAGTGTCTCTAGTCCCAAGTACAAATTGGGAAAGGAGCAAGGAGTCTCTCTCTTCCCAATCCTACATTGGGAAAGGTATTGCTCATGTATTCTTTCTTGTATTTATGACTTTATGCATAATAAAGATAGTATCTTTAGTCTCTACTTATACATATACTAGGGCAAAGCGTTTCTTGTTTGATTGTGGAGTTCATGTATGTGGAAGGTATAGATTCTATGACTATTTCGTCATGAACATATCTCATTATCATAGAACCTATAGACCCCCACTATAGTCTAGTTAATTATACATAACTAGGTTAGTATGGATAATTATGTTGTGTATCAACATTGGTTCATTGATGATTCAATTCATTGCCTTAGGATGGATTGTGCCTAGGCTCTTAAGGTAATTACTTAATATGCTAGCATGGTGCTAGGATATCTAAGTAGCATTGGATGTCTCGTAGACCCAAGGATTGAAGAGGTAGGCAGTAGGTGGTGACATCCCTATCTGTCCTTTGTAATCCTCCACGTTCGGCTATGCCACAGGCTCTTGGCGGGAGTCGCCCTAGTATTGCTAGGGGAAAGCCCGTGCCCGATGTGTTGAACCACATAGCATAAGTATTAACTATTGATCTAGCTTATGAATAATTAGTTTAGACTATGAATATGTACAATAGAGCATAGTAGGAGTACCTCCATAACTCTCAACCTTAACTAACCTCTAGGATCCTCTTACCCCCCTTAGACTTGAAAGCTTTTGTGTGTGTCACACTACTTCCACTATTATTTTATCCATCCTTACTAGATTCTTATCTAGACCTTTCTACCCTTTCCACTTGATGATTGTTATATCTCTTCCCTGCCTTCCTTTGGGATCAAATAAATGACACCCTTGGGAATACTCTTAAGGGGAAATGCTACAATGATACCTCCGTGCGCTTGCGGAATTCACTCTGTGATCCAATAGAACCGTTAACAAGCATTTCTGACACATCAGTTGGAGATGTTTCGTTAATGGTGCATAAATAATACCAACAAGCATTTCTGGCACCGTTGCCGGGGATGATTTGTTAGTATATCATAGGAGCCGTCAACAAGCATTTCTAGCGCCGTTCCGAGGATGATTTGTTAGTATATCTTAGGAGCCGTCAGCAAGCATTTCTGGCACCGTTGCCGCGGAAGGCATATAGATATATAACATGACTTAGTGAATAGGATAGAACCCTGGGTAGGATTTTAGTAGGATAACCATTCTTTGTTTTCGCATTTTAAATGTGAAAACAGGGTAGTGTATGTCTGGTTTCCGCTGGCCGGAAAACTTTGTTGAAGATCCCGAATCTCTTCTGAGAGACCGACCCCGTGTCGTTACTCCTCAGAAGATTCGAGCGGCAAGGCAAGCAAACATTTCTGCACCAACAATCCAAACGACAATGGCTCAGAAGACCCTTCATCAAAACTGGCCTTATCACTATGGTGCAAGCCAACCCATTCTATGGGAAGGCTAACAAGGATGCAAGTGCTCACCTGCAACAATTCCTCGAGATCTGCAACACTTTTAAGATCAAGGACGTGTCCCCGGAAGCGGTCTGTCTGAGACTGTTCCCGTTCTCTCTCCTTGGTAGAGCGAAACAGTGGTTCTATGCCTACCGAAGTGCTGTAGACACAAGGGAGAAGTGTTCTACGGCATTCCTCGCCAAATTCTTCCCGTTGGGCAAAACCAATGCCCTACGTGGAAGGATTTCCAGCTTTCAGCAAGAGCCCAAGGAATCTATTCCCGAGGCATGGGAAAGGCTTCAGGAGTACATCCTAGCCTGTTCCCACCATGGGATGGATGACTGGCTCCTTATTAAGAATTTCTATAACGGGCTGATCCCATCAGCTCGTGACCATTTGGATGCTGCTGCTGGAGGAGCTTTCTACTCATTGACGGTGCCAAAAGCTAAAGATCTTATTGAGAATATGGTGTCCAACATGGGATGGAACGATGAGCGTCTCCATACCCGACAACGAGGCATGCAGACCTTGAAGGAGGTGGACATGATCGCTGCAAAATTGGATCCCCTAATGAAGAAAATTGATGGACAAGCCAGTGGTGAAGTGCCGGGAAATGCTTATGCCCTAGACTCTCACATCACGTGTGAAGTCTGTGGCGACACGGGTCATATGGGCAATGATTGCCCAGAAACTCGTGAGGATGCCCTATACCTCACCAACAACGGAAATTTCAACAACAACAATGGCTATCGTCTAGGAGGTCAAGGGTGGGGTCAACAACGCCCATTCTTTCAAGGAGGGTACAACAACTATGGCAACCCTGGAAATCAGCCCAACTTGAGAGAACTTGCCATAAGCCAGCTCAAGATCAACGAGGCCCTATTCAAGAAGCTATCAGCTAATGACAAGACCCTAGAGAATATCAATGCAAAGATTGAAGGACTATCCTAAGCATTCAAGAATCAACTGAGCTTCAACAAGATGTTGGAGACTCAGTTGGCACAACTTGCTGCAGTTGTCCCTCCATTAGAAAACAACAAAATTCCGGGACAGCCAGAAGTCCCAGTGGAGAACGTCAATGCAGTAGTTACGAGAGGAGGAAAGACCACTCGTGACCCACCATATCCCACACAAGAAAAGAGGACAACTGAGCCTGAGAATGAGGATGTCCCAAGTGAATTACTTGGTGAGAGAATGGCCAAACACTTTGAAGATACCAACTTATTGCCATTCCCTCACAGACAAAGGAAGCCAACAGTGGATGAGAAATGCAACTGTTTTGTTGAGATCAGCCAAAAGATCCACATCAATGTGCCATTGATTGATGCGATGCAAGTACCCACTTATGCTCCCTATCTCAAGGACATATTGAACAATAAACGGACACTGCCCACCACTGAGGTCGTCAAGCTTACGGAGGACTGCAGTGCAGCCATCCTCAATAGGCTTCCTGAAAATAAGAAGGACCCCAGATGTCCTACCAT
This sequence comes from Tuctoria greenei, assembly GCA_036927565.1. NCBI lineage: Eukaryota > Viridiplantae > Streptophyta > Magnoliopsida > Poales > Poaceae > Tuctoria > Tuctoria greenei. Next base: position 48,853,119 of record JAYESD010000001.1, on the reverse strand, counting down.
TTCATGCTCAATTGGGGCTCACCACTTTGACAAGGCACTTTGTGATTTGGGAGCAAGTGTTAGTGTGATGCCCAAGGTTGTGTTCGACCAGCTGAACTTCACTAAGTTGACTCCAACACCAATGCAGCTACAACTGGCTGACTTTTCAGTCTGTTATCCAGCGTGTATTGCTGAATACGTCCCAGTGAAGATCCGGAACTGCTTCATACCCGTGGATTTTGTGGTGCTAGACATGGACACTGAGAAAGATACACCACTCATTCTTGGGCGCCCATTCCTAAGCAGTGCAAAATCTCACATAGATGTGGGAGCTGGAGAAATCCACTTCCATATCAATGGCAAAGAGGAAAGGTTTACCTTTCGACCAATATCAGAACAATGCTCCATGATTTGAATCAAGTATGGGCCGAATGATAAACATATCAGAGAGGTCAAAGTCACACCTCCAAAGGTGGACTCACTCATTGCATTCATGAGAAGATTAATCTACGAGGAGAATCCGTCATTTCGACCACGCCGATATCCAAAGACGACATAATCATCTGGACCTTCCCTGAGGCCCAAGTCCACCAAGCCGCCAAAGAAGGAATGGCAGAAGAAGCAAGACAAGCCGTCCAAGCCCATCCCTCCGGGCCCGGATGTGAAATGAAAACGGTGGTGAGACCTACGCCAATAGGTCAAATTGGTAGTTATCCCACTTTATTTTTCTTTCTTTCTTTTTCCACCCCATTTGGATTTCTCCCATTGCATATTTGATTTTTCCTAGAAAGTTGAGAATATTATATTCTCAACTATCATTTTTCCCTTTCTTTCTTTTCAAAAGAAAATTTTTATTGGATTTGAGAAAAGAGTTTTTATTTGAAAAACAATTTTTTCTGAGCTGCATATGTGGCATTTCACCAACGTGCTAACTTTATAGCTGTTGGGAAGCCACTTGCCAAAAGGGGAACCAGGGGGGCCACCTATCAGGTCGGCCGAACCCCCTGGTCGGCCGAACAGGGAGTAGAGTCAAATTGGCTCCCCTTCCTCCAACGGCTACATTTTGAACCCTAAGTGACCGATGGAAGGTGCACCCTATAAATTAAGGTCGTGAGGAGCACTTCTCTTCACACACCACATCATCTTACACCTCCCCAAGTCACTCTCTAGCTCACCTTGTTTTTCTTGCTCTTCATTGCAACACTCTTGCTCAAATCCATCCCCAATCTTTTGTTTGCATTTGCATTTTACACTCAATCTTTCAAGAAGGAGAAAATGTGTTGAGAGTTTTGCTTTCCAAAAATCGCTTCTTCTTGGATTTTTCTCGCCTTGTTTCGTTCTTGCTCGTTGAACTCAAAAATACATGAAGAGGTTGTTTGGAAAGAGGAAGGAGGCTGCAAGCTCAAGCCATGGTGAAGGTTCTAGTGCACGCCTCTCTTCCATGGGTACAAGCCCAAGGAGGAGAAGTGTGTGTGAGGACACTCCCATGGAAGAGAGAGGCAACCCACACCAACTTCATCATGACAACGACCTCGACATACAAAGCGAAGTTGAAGATCAAGCACGCAAACTTCTCCAAGATCATGAGTTCCGCCACACCAAGGCTTACGATCCACATTTGATCTCCAAAATAGGTATGGACTCCAAATTTATTTCCATTTTGCATGCAATTCGATTTGATGACTTTGTTCATATAGAGGAGAAAGTTTCACGCCTTCTCACTATCCAATTCCTTTGAACACTAAGAATAGGATTTGATGGAATTTCTTTTAGACTATTCCAAAAAGAATACAACATCCTATGGAAAGAATTAGGTAGAATCCTAGGCCTCCATAAACGGTGTTTGCTAGATTTAGACAAATTTGCCTAAGTTTAACAAACAAAGTTTTTGGCATGAGCTAACTAGTGAGGTCACATGTAGGGCTCCTAGGAATAGCCACATCCAAAACCCTACCTTACGCTTCATGCATAGATGGGTGGCTATGACTATGTTCCCTAGGGGAGATGTTAGGGTTGTGCGAGATGATGAATTGAAAATTTTGTTTTCCTTGACTAAAAAGATAAAAGTTGCTCTAGTCAAAGCCATGATGACACAATGGTTAGATTACATTTTGAAATCAGGATCAATTGAATGCACTTCATTGACTACTCATATTGTTGATAGGGTAGGAGCACTTAAATACTCTTCATTTGAATACATTGAAACTGAAAGAGAATTAATTTATGAAGACTATTTAGTGCAAGGACATACCCTTAAGCATGATCAAGATGGGTCCTTGATATTTTTGTATCCCGACTTTGTCAATGAAATTTGGTTACCTAACCCGGATTTTCATTTTTACAAATGTTGGAAGATAACCATTAATCTTCTTCCCCTTTAGGAAGCAAGAAGAAGTAATGTCTCTGGCAGGGTAACAAGGAATCGTGTGAGGGCTGCAGCCACATGCATGCCACCGATAATCTCTCCGGTCCATGAATACCAAGAGGAAGAGAACCCAATGGGTTATGCACCCGGATGGACTCAACCTCTGACGTATGGGACTAGGGATCATCTTGGCAAGAATGGCAAAGGGATCAACTGTTATCCTCTTTAAGCTCTAGCAGCTTGCCCCCAACATCCATGAGAGGACATCGTTCCTTTTCGGCCAGAAGTCATCATGACTATAGCCAAGGAATGACAGACCTCACTAGACGTATGGGAGAACTTGAAGTGAGAATGGTTGACATCTACATCACACTCCAGGAGCATGTTCAAGGTACCCAGGATTGGAAACAACACATGGATGTTCAATTCACCAACTTCAACACAGCGCTACAACAACAACAACAAGCCGATCTTGCAGCGTACTTCCGTCATCAAGGGTTCAACCCTTATCACGGAGGTAGTTGAAGAACAAGCTTGGGGGAAGAACCCCACTTGAGGTAACATGTATCACATTCCTTGCATATTTATTTTCCATCCATCCATTATCCACCTTGCATTTAAAAAAATATATAAAAAATATAAAATAAAAAAGATAGGTTAGATTTGCTTTCATCAAATAAAGATGTGCGGTAAGAATGATTTAGAATTCACATAGATGAAATGATGAACAACTGCTCTGTTTTATTTTCCTAAGTCTCTAGTTTACAACTTGCTACTCTCCAAATATTGCTTTCATTGGTTTGAAATACTTTTACCTTAATTTGGAAGTTGTGGGTAGCAAAAGCTTGATCTAATTCTAGGTTGTTGCAAGACTAGATTTGGTAATAGGACTGCTAGTCCTAGTTTGAAAGTAAAACTTAGATTACCGGAGAAAGTCTAAAAAGATTTAAGTTTCCCTCAATTGATTGGAAATACCTACCAAAGCCATATGATATTCATACATAGACAAAACCTTATGCATATGCTATTTGCTTTCACATTGAGCCTAGTCAAACTAGTATAGACCTATGTGAGAAATCATTCAACTCTTTTTGAATTCAAGACTTCACTTGCACATGCTATACTTCTACACTAGAAGTAAGCAAAATGTCCATCATATCCACCATACCACAACAAAAAGAGAAACTCCATGTTATTCATGTTTAGCACTCTCTTCAAAATTCATTGCAAAGAAAGGGACTAGAAGACATGGCTACAAAAAAATGAAAAAAAAGGAAAAGAAAAAAGGCATGCTTACATCATAAGCATGGGAAAAAAAAAAGAAAAAAAAGTAGCCATGTTTCATCCCTGCAAAAGAAAAGAGATTATACCAAAAAGGGAGTTATCTCAAGTATCCACATCCACTTCCACTCCATCACACATGCACTAGTCTTAAATCAAAAAGTTTTGATTTGAATTCTCCTAAGGTTTACTCTTTTGACTTAGCAATATATGTGATGCAAATATGCCTACTTACTTTCCTTACCAAGCTCCACATACAAGCCATATTCAATGAGTAGGAACAGTAGAGGCACAATGCTTTGGTGAGGAAATATTTCCACTATCCACAAAGGAGTGATTGAGAGAATCAAATTGAGGTACTTAATATCTAAATTGAATTCTCCGGGATTTAAGTGGAACTTGATTTCTAGTCTATGTTTGCTCCATTTGCTATTATACCTTTCAACTACTCATGAATATGAGAAAGCATAAGCCCCATGAAAACTTAAGAAAGGTAGGGTATCATAGCCAATTTCTACAATACTAGGTAGAGTATCATGTTGTGCATTAGATACTTTTGAAAATAAGATATTGTAGCAATTCCTGATCATCAACCTAAAGTGTTGACTTTGCTCGGGACGGGCAAAGGATAAGCTTGGGGGAGTTTGTTGACGGCTGTTATATACCAATTTCATCCGTCACTTTAACTCAATTATGTGAAGGATTTGTCATTTCTTGCACACATCACTTTTCTATCTAACCCAAATCCACTTGGACATGGAGAAATATGTGTATGCAACATTTTATGCAGGAAATGAGGAAATGTAGAGGGACCAATCCTATAAAATATCATCCCAGCCAATTAGGCGACGACATGTGGCATCCCATGGATAAAATGGCCCACAAACAGAAGTATTCGAGGAGATCCAACGGTGTATCACCCATATACATCAATGGGACCCACCTGGCAGCCACCTGGAGAAAGCACACGAGAATTGGTGCAATGACCAGGTCGGTCGCACCATGGGGTCGGCCGACCTGGTCTCTGCACCAAACTCGGTCAGCCTCCACGTGTTGGCTCCTCCCGGCTTCCTGGAGTCAATGGTGATTGATTCGCGCGATTTTGGTGGCGGGAACTGACCTCAACACTAGTATAAATAGGACCCCCTACCCTTTCACTTCAACACACACCACCTGAGCTTCATCTCTATTGTATACACTATCATCTATAGTCCTAGAGGAGTTAGGTTGTAGAGAGGAGTGTCTCTAGTCCCAAGTCCAAATTGGGAAAGGAGTAAGGAGTCCCTCTCTTCCCAATCCTACATTGGGAAAGGTATGGCTCATGTATTCTTTATTGTATTTGTGACTTTATGCATAATAAAGGTAGTATCTTTAGTCTCTACTTATACATAAACTTGGGCAAAGCGTTTCTTGTTTGATTGTGGAGTCCATGTATGCGGAAGGTATAGCTTCTATGACTGTTTCATCACGAACATATCTCATTATCATAGAACCTATAGACCCCCACTATAGTCGAGTTAATTATACAAAACTAGGTTAGTATGGATAATTATGTTGTGTATCAACATTGGTTCAATGATGATTCAATTCATTGACTTAGGATAGATTGTGCCTAGGCTCTTAAGGTAATTACTTAATATGCTAGCATGGTGCTAGGATAGCTAAGTAGCATTGGATGTCTCGTAGACCCACGGATTGAAGAGGTAGGCAGTAGGTGGTGACAGCCCTATCTGTCCTTTGTAACCATCCACATTCGGCTATGCCACAGGCTCTTGGCGGTAGTCGCCCTAGTATTGCTAGGGGTTAGCCCATGCCCGATGTGTTGAACTACATAGCATAAGTATTCACTATTGATCTAGCTTATGAATAATTAGTTTAGACATTGTATATGTACAATAGAGCATAGTAGGAGTACCTCCACTTCTCAACCTTAACTAACATCTAGGATCCTCTTACCCCCCTTAGACATGAAAGCTTTTGTGTGTGTCACACTACTTCCACTATTATTTTATCCATCCTTACTAGATTCTTATCTAGACCTTTCTACCATTTCCACTTGATGATTGTTATATCTCGTCCCTGCCTTCCCTTGGGATCAAATAAATGACACCCTTGGGAATACTCTTAAGGGGAAATGCTACAATGATACCTCCGTGCGCTTGCGGAATTCACTCTGTGATCCAATAGAACCGTTAACAAGCATTTCTGACACATCAGTTGGAGATGTTTAGTTAATGGTGCATAAATAATACCAACAAGCATTTCTGGCACCGTTGCCGGGGATGATTTGTTAGTATATCTTAGGAGTCGTCAACAAGCATTTATGGCGCCGTTGCCGGGGATGATTTGTTAGTATATCTTAGGAGCCATCAACAAGCATTTCTGGTGTCGTTGCCACGGAAGGCATATAGATATATAACATGACTGAGTGAATAGGATAGAACCATGGGTAGGATTTTAGTAGGATAACCATTCTTTGTTTCGCGTTTTAAATGTGAAAATAGGGTAGTGTATGTCTTGTTTTCGCTTGCCGGAAAACTTTGTTGAAGATCCCAAATCTCTTCTGAGAGACTGACCCTGTGTCGTTACTCCTGAGAAGATTCAAGCAGCAAGGCAAGACAACATTTTTGCACCAACAATCGAAACGCCAATGGCTCAGAAGACCCTTCATCAAAACTGGCCTTATCACTATGGTGCAAGCCAACCCATTCTGTGGGAAGGCTAACAAGGATGCAAGTGCTCACCTGCAACAATTCCTCGAGATCTGCAGCACTTTTAAGATCAAGGACATGTCCCCTGAAGCGGTCTGCCTGAGAATGTTCCCGTTCTCTCTCCTTGGGTGAGCGAAACAGTGGTTCTATGCGAACTGAAGTGTTGTAGACACTAGGGAGAAGTGTTCTACGACATTCCTCGTCAAATTCTTCCTGTTGGGCAAAACAAATGCCCTACGTGGAAGGATTTCCAGCTTTCAGCAAGAGCCCAAGGAATCTATTCCCGAGGCGTGGGAAAGGCTTCAGGAGTACATCCTAGCCTGTCCCCACCATGGGATGGATTACTGGCTCCTTATTCCGAATTTCTATAACGGGCTGAGCCCACCAGCTCGTGACCATTTGGATGCTGCTGCTGGAGGAGCTTTCTACTCATTGACGGTGCCAAAAGCTAAATATCTTATTGAGAAGATGGTGTCCAACATGGGATGGAACGATGAGCGTCTCCATACCCGACAGCGAGGCATGCACACCTTGAAGGAGGTGGACATGATCGCAGCAAAATTGGATCCCTTAATGAAGAAAATTGATGGACAAGCCAGTGGTGAAGTGTCGGGCAATGCCTATGCCCTAGACTCTCACATCACGTTTGAAGTCTGTGGCGACACGGGTCATATGGGCAATGATTGCCCAGAAACTCGTGAGGATGCCCTATACCTCACCAACAACGGAAATTTCAACAACAACAACAACAATGGCTATCGTCCAGGGGGTCAAGGGTGGGGTCAACAACGCCCATTCTTTCAAGGAGGGTACAACAACTATGGCAACCCTGGAAATCAGCCCAACTTGAGAGAACTTGCCATTAGCCAGCTCAAGATCAATGAGGCCCTATCCAAGAAGCTGTCAGCTAATGACAAGACCCTAAAGAATATTAATGCAAATATTGAAGGACTATCCTCAGCTTCAACAAGATGTTGGAGACTCAGTTGGAACAACTTGCTGCAGTTGTCCCTCCATTAGAAAACAACAAAATTTCGGGACAACCAGAAGTCCCAGTGGAGAACGTCAATGCAGTAGTTACGAGAGGAGGAAAGACCACTCATGACCCACCATATCCCACACAAGAAAAGAGGACAACTGAGCCTGAGAAGGAGGATGTCCCAAGTGAATTACTTGGTGAGAGAATGGCCAAACACTTTGAAGATACCAACTTATTGCCATCCCCTCACAGACAAAGGAAGCCAACAGTGGATGAGCAATTCAACCGTTTTGTTGAGATCAGCCAAAAGATCCACATCAATGTGCCCTTGATTGATGCGATGCAAGTACCCACTTATGCTCGCTATCTCAAGGACATATTGAACAATAAACGGCCACTGCCCACCACTGAGGTCGTCAAGCTTACGGAGGACTGCAGTGCAGCCATCCTCAATAGGCTTCCTAAAAAGAAGAAGGACACCGGATGTCCTACCATTTCATGCTCAATTGTGGCTCACCACTTTGACAAGGCACTTTGTGATTTGGGAGCAAGTGTTAATGTGATGCCCAAGGTTGTGTTCGACCAGCTGAACTTCATTGAGTTGACTCCAACACCAATACAGCTACAACTGGCTGACTCTTTAGTCCGTTATCCAGCGGGTATTGCTGAAGACGTCCCGGTGAAGATCCGGAACTGCTTCATACCCATGGATTTTGTGGTGCTAGACATGGACACTCAGAAAGATACACCACTCATTCTTGGGCGCCCATTCCTAAGCACTGCAATAGCTCGCATAGATGTGGGAGCTGGAGAAATCCACTTCCATATCAATGGCAAAGAGGAAAGGTTTAACTTTCGACAAAAATCAAAACAATGCTCAATGATTCGAATCAAGTATGGGCCTAATGATAAACACATCAGAGAGGTCGAAGTCACACCTCCAAAGGTGGACTCACTCATTGCATTCATGAGAAGATTAATCTATGAGGAGAATCCGTCGTTTCGACCACGCCGATATCCAAAGACGACAGAATCATCTGGACCTTCCCAAAGGCCGAAGTCCACCAAGCCGCCAAAGAAGGAACGGTAGAAGAAGCAAGACAAGCCATCCAAGGCCATCCCTCCGGGCCCGGATGTGAAATGAAGACGGAGGAATGTCCATCTCATTAGACGGTGGTGAGACCTACACCAATAGGTCAAATTGGTAGTTATCCCACTTTATTTTTCTTTATTATTTTTCCACCCCATTTGGATATCTCCCATTGCATATTTGATTTTTCCTAGCAAGTTGAGAATCTTATATTCTCAACTATCATTTTTTTCTTTCTTTCTTTTCAAAAGAAAATTATTATTGGATTTGGGAAAAGAGTTTTTATTTGAAAAAAAAATTCTAAGTTGCATATGTGGCATTTCACCAACGTGCTAACTTTATAGCCGTTGGGGAGCCACTTGCCAAAAGGGGAACCAGGGGGGGTCACCTGTCAGGTCGGCCGAACCCCCTGGTCGGCCGAACAGGGAGTGGAGCCAAATCGGCTCCCTTGCCTCCAACGGCTACATTTTGAACCCTAAGTGACCGTTGGAAGGTGCACCCTATAAATTGTGGCTGTGAGGAGCACTTCTCTTCACACACCACATCATCTTACACCTCCCCAAGTCACTCTCTAGCTCACCTTGTTTTCTTGCTCTTTGTTGCAACACTCTTGCTCAAATCCATCCCCAAAAAGATTTTCTTTTGTTTGCATTTGCATTTTACACTCAAGCTTTCAAGAGGAGAAAATGCGTTGAGAGTTTTGCTTTCCAAACATCGCTTCTTCTCGGATTTTTCTCGCCTTGTTTCGTTCTGGCTTGTTGAACTCAAAAAGACATGAACAGGTTGTTCAGAAAGAGGAAGGAGGTTGCAAGCTCAAGCCATGGTGAAGGTTCTAGTGCACGCCTCTCCTCCATGGGTACAAGCCCAAGGAGGAGAAGTGTGTGTGAGGACACTCCCATGGAAGAGAGAGGCAACCCACACCAACTTCTTCATGACAACGACCTCGACATACGAAGCGAAGTTGAAGATCAAGCACGCAAACTTCTCCAAGATCGTGAGTTCCGCCACACCAAGGCTTACGATCCACATTTGATCTCCAAAATAGGAATGGACTCTGAATTTCTTTCCATTTGGCATGCAATTGGATTTGATGACTTTGCTCATATAGAGGAGAAAGGTTCACGCCTTCTCACTATCCACTCCCTTTGAACGCTAAGAATAGGATTTGATGGTATTTCTTTTAGATTATTTCAAAAAGAATACAACATCCTATGGAAAGAATTAGGTAGCATCCTAGACTTCCATAAACGGTGTTTGCTAGATTTAGACAATTTTCCTAAGTTTAACAAACAAAGTTTTTGGCATGAGCTAACTAGTGAGGTCACATGTAGGGCTCCTAGGAATAGCCACATCCAAAACCCTACCTTACGCTTCATGCATAGATGGGTGGCTATGACTATGTTCCCTAGGGGAGATGTTAGGGTTGTGCGAGATGATGAATTGAAAATTTTGTTTGCCATGACTAAAAAGATAAAAGTTGCTCCAGTCAAAGCCATGATGAAACAATGGTTAGATTACATTTCGAAACAGGATCAATTGAATGCACTTCATTGATTACTCATATTGTTGATAGGGTAGGAGCGCTTAAATACTCTTCATTTGAATACATTGAAACTGAAAGAGAATTAATTGATGAAGACTATTTAGTGCAAGGACATACCCTTAAGCATGATCAAGATGGGTCCTTGATATTTTTCTATCCCGGCTTTGTCAATGAAATTCGGTTACCTAACCCGGATTTTCATTTGTACAAATGTCGGAAGCTAACCATTAATCTTCTTCCCCTTGAGGAAGCAAGAAGAAGTAATGTCTCTGGCAGGGTAACAAGAAATCGTGCGAGGGCTGCAGCCACAGGCATGCCACCGATGATCTCTCCGGTCCATGAATACCAAGAGGAAGAGAACCCAATGGGTTATGCGCCCGGATCGACTCAACCTCCAACGTATGAGACTGGGGGATCATCTTGGCAATAATGGAAAAGGGATCAACCCTTATCCTCTTCAAGCTCGGGACGAGCAAAGGATACTGTTGAAAATAAGATATTGTAGCAATTCCTGATCATCAACCTAAAGAGTTGATTTGCTCGGGACGAGCAAAGGATAAGCTTGGGGGTGTTTGTTGACGGTTGTTATATACCAATTTCATCCATCAATTTAACTCAATTATGTGAAGGATTTGTCATTTCTTGCACACATCACTTTTCAATCTAACCCAATTCCACTTGGACTTGGAGAAATATGTGTATGCAGCATTTTATGCAGGAAATGAGGAAATGTAGAGGGACCAATCCTATAAATTATCATCCCATCCAATAGGCAACGACATGTGGCATCCCATGGATCAAATGGCCAACAAACAGAAGTATCCGAGGAGATTTAACTGTGTATCACCCATATACATCAATGGGACCCACCTGGCAGTCACCTGGAGAAAGCACACGAGAATTGGTGCAATGACCAGGTCGGTCGAACCAGGGGGTCGGCCGACCTGGTCTCTGCACCAAACTCGGTCAGCCTCCACGTGTTGGCTCCTCCCGGCTTCCTGGAGTCAATGGTGACCGATTCGTGTGCTTTTGGTGGCGGGAACCAACCTCAACACTAGTATAAATAGGACCCCAATCCCTCACTTCAACACACACCACTTGAGCTTCATCTCTATTGTATACACTATCATCCATAGTCTTAGAGGAGTTAGGTTGTAGAGAGGAGAGTCTCTAGTCCCAAGTCCAAATTGGGAAAGGAGTAAGGAGTCTCTCTCTTCCCAATCCTACATTAAGAAAGGTATGGCTCATGTATTCTTTCTTGTATTTGTGACTTTTTGCATACTAAAGATAGTATCTTTAGTCTCTAATTATACATATACTTGGGCAAAGCGTTTCTTGTTTGATTGTGGAGTCCATGTATGTGGAAGGTATAGCTTCTATGACTGTTTCATCATGAACATATCTCATTATCATAGAACCTATAGACCCCCACTATAGTCGAGTTAATTATACATAACTAGGTTAGAATGGATAATTATGTTTTGTATCAACATTGGTTCAATGATGATTCAATTCACTGCCTTAGGTTAGACTGTGCCTAGGCTCTTAAGGTAATTACTTAATATGCTAGCATGGTGCTAGGATAGCTAAGTAGCATTGGATGTCTCGTAGATCCACGGATTGAAGAGGTAGGCAGTAGGTGGTGACAACCTTATCTGTCCTTTGTAATCCTCCACGTTCGGCTATGCCGCAGGCTCTTGGCGGGAGTCGCCCTAGTATTGCTAGGGGTAAGCCCGTGCCCGATGTGTTGAACTACATAGCATAAGTATTCACTATTGATCTAGCTTATGAATAATTAGTTTAGACTATGTATATGTACAATAGAGCATAGTAGGAGTACCTCCGTAACTCTAAACCTTAACTAACCTCTAGGATCCTCTTACCCCCCTTAGACTTGAAAGCTTTTGTGTGTGTCACACTACCTCCACTATTATTTTATCCATCCTTACTAGATTCTTACCTAGACCTTTCTACCCTTTCCACTTGATGATTGTTATATCTCTTCCCTGCCTTCCTTTGGGATCAAATAAATGACACCCTTGGGAATACTCTTAAGGGGAAATGCTACAATGATACCTCCGTGCGCTTGCGGAATTCACTCTGTGATCCATTAGAACCATTAACAAGCATTTTTGACACATCAGTTGGAGATGTTTAGTTAATGGTGCATAAGTAATACCAACAAGCATTTCTGGCACCGTTGCCGGAGATGATTTGTTAGTTTGTCTTAGGAGCCGTCAACAAGCATTTCTGGCGCCGTTGTTGGGGATGATTTGTTAGTATATCTTAGGAGCCGTCAACAGCAACCCACGTATGTGATCATTACCACTAACACCTGTGAGGTGATCAAAGCCTACGTGACCAAGTCTACGATGCCAAAAATATAAATCGTTTGATTCATTAACAACTAGACACCTATGCTTAAAGTTTGAAATATAAAAATAAGCTTTAAATACTGTTCCAAACCGAGACATGTTAAACATAAGATCACTATTTGAACTACATCTTTGCAACAATTTTTAGTGAAAGTTATTTCAAGATTTTTATCTAGCAATTGTGAAATAGAAAGCATGTTGTATTTCAAATTTTTAACAAGTGCCACATCTTTCAAAGTTTAATGATTGTTAACTCTAACTGAACCCTTAGCAATTATAGAAGTTGAAGGGTTATCAGCATAAGTAACATTTTCTACACATGATACAAAAGAGAGGCATGAGAACCATTCTTTATTACTTTTCATGTGGCATGCGCAACCTGAATCCACAAGCCAAAAGTTCTCCTTCCTCAAGCGTGTAACTGACATAGAAGCATAATAAGTTGATGACTCAATACTGGGATTAGTCAAAAGGCATTTAGAAATCCACTACTGAGTCATGCGACGTCAAACAATAATAACACGCGAAAGCTGATATAAAACAACATCTTTATGAGACAAATTTTGTGAAAATTTTTCCCAACTATTGACCTACACAATGTGACTTGCGTAACATGAAAAGCAGTAGGTTTGGAAGCACACTTTGCATGTTTTAGACTCATCACAGCAGGTTGCAAGTGTCTAATATTCAGCTCAACACGTGCATCAAATTTAGATTTATTGTTATGTGATCTAGCTAGCATTCTTTGTTTGTTTTCTTGTTTAGCTAGTCTATAACAAAAACTTATGACATGACCATCTCTACTATATTAGGTACAATGAAATTTAATCTTATGTTCATGTCTAGAAAAGCAAGCAACAAGTGTGTTAACATTCGAATGAGACAACACCACTGCTGAAAAAAAAACCACCTTTTTTATTTAGGAACTGTTTGAACAAAACCACTACCTAGTGACTTCACAACCTTAGGTGAATGTGCCTTAGCATGAGCATGAGAATAAAAACCTAGACCAGTTTTGTCATTGCAAGACTTAGAAGAATTCAGCAGCATGTTTAGGTTGTTATTTGCATTACAAAACTGCTCTAGTGTCCTATGCATATCATCAAGTTTATTAGAGAAATTAGGCAGTTTTCACATGAAGTTTTTTGTTTTAATTTACAATTAGAACAACTATTAACTTCATGAGAATATAAAGCATTGTTCAAAGCAAAAAAATCTCATTCCTAGCATCATGTAATTTCTTAGTAAGATTGTCACAGGTAGAACAATGTAAATCAATTGTAGAACAACTAGCATCTTTTATATCTTTATCTTTTAGTGCAGCAAGCTTTCTGTTCTTTTCAATTTCAAGTTCATGTTTTTCAAGTGTTGAGGTGTGCGCATTTCTTGAAGAGTACAATTGTTCATAAATCAATTCACATGAGGAACATGAATCATCACTAGGAATAAAAAAATTTAGCCGATTAATTTCAGATTCTAGTGATTCAATTTTAACAACATTATCCTAAGCTTTTTGTCCTTTTTTCTTAAGTAAGATAGTGGCACGAGAAATAGCATCACACATTTCTTCACAAGTGGGACATACCTCTTCATCGTCGCTATTATGTAATGCTTCCTCCATACTTGATCTTGAGTTGTCTACCATGAAACACATAGTTGCCAAATTGTCTTCATTTTTGTCACTTCTGGAGTCCACATCGCTTGAGGTTATCTAGGAGTGCGGAGAGAATGTGTTCTGTCACTTGCAGTTTTGTAAATGTCTTCTTTTTCTTGTTGTTATTGTCAGAGGGGACTTGAACTTTGTTAACTTTTCATCATGGGTAGAAGGACCAGAAATGTTAGGACAATCTGTACGAAAATATCTTGTCTTACCATATTCAAAGCATCCTTGAGAACAACCACTTTCTCTCCTTCTAGTTCTCACATTTTGCAATGCTTTTGAGAACCGAATAGAGAGAAGTGTTAGCTCCTCCTCTAGAAACTCTTCAATCAGTTCAAGAGTGTGAGACCTATGTGTGCTGAATACATTGGCTTTGACAATAAAAGTTTTGAATGCTGCCATGACATCTTTTTAGCAAGGTCCGACCGTAGCTCTGAGCTTCTGCAAGGTCCGACAATAGGTCCGACTTTCTTTGTCTAGATCCGACATGTTTTTGGGTAGCTCCGGTGAGTTTTGTCTTTAGCTCTGGCATGTGTTTGTTAAGCTCTGATATGTTTTGCTAGGTCCGACTTATGTTTGTTAGCTCCGACATGTTTTTCTAGCTCCAACTTTTGGGATGACTAGTTCCGACTAGCTTTGGTTAGCTCTGGCGCTAGGTCCGACTAGCTTTGGTAAGCTCCGGCACTATGTTGCACTAGCTTTGGTAAGCTCCGGCGCTTGGTTGTACTAGCTTTGGTAAGCTCCAGCTCAAGCTCTAGTTAGCTTTGGCTAGGTTCAGAGCTAGATCGCAATGTTCTGTCTTTTAATGTGAAATATTTCGAACTTGCTTTACATTGTTAGAAAGTTTGCTTAGTATTCTTTTATTAAGTTTTTGGTGCGTTTTGGTTGATATGGCTGACATTGTTTTGCTATGCTTTGCAACATGCTTATGTGAGGTGCTCATGTAAGGTGTTGTGTTTGGAGCTGACTTGAGTCAAGTCGCGGACTTGGGCTCGTACGGATTGGTTATTTATTCATGTGCAGGTGTTGCTTGAGTTCAAGTCATGGCTGGTGACAGGATCCTTTGGACTAGTCTCAGGGAGGAGATGAGGTTCCAACAACCAAATTCAGGAGGAATTGTGGTTGAGCGGGTCAGGAGGTCGCGCAGGATGATTGAATCAAGGGCAGTGCATATGAAGGTTACTGGACGTTGAAGGAAGGTGTTTGCACGTGTGCAAGGAATGCATGGACGTGGCTACATGGTTCCGAGGCTTGATGAAGAGATGTGGACGTAAAGACATGGTCGGAAAGGTCCAACCGACTAGGTTATGGACTTAGGCTGCGGTTGAGTCGGGTTTGACTCAAATATGGAAAGATTTGAGTTGGTTATGATAGGTTTTCGTGTGGGTCACGAATTTGAGTTGTTTTAGGAATGTGGGATACGATTCTAAGGTGTTTGGAAGTCTTAATATTGCTTCTATCTGCGTATAGAAGAGTCCTAAGCAGTTATGGAAAGGATTGGAGTCCTAGTTGAGATTGGGTTGGCCTAAGGGTTGGTTGTATAAGAAAGGAAGGCCAGAGCTCGTGGTGCAGGACTTTGGGGCTGTTCCTCTTGTGTTCCATTGAATAAAATTCATAGTTTGAAGGAACTTTTGTGCCTTGTTCGTCCGACTTGTTCCAGACAAGTTTTACTCGTTGAGTTTCTGGACAGCACTACCTTTCGTCGGTGGTTCTATCATAACTCAAGTTTTACAGATCTAATGTAACACCCTCATTTTCATGCATCATGCCCTACATACACTCATATACATGTTTAACATTAACCCACATTAAGAGGAATGAGTTTAAAATTTATTTGGAGCATTTAAAATTGATTTGGAACAAAACCGCACTTAAAATGCAGGAAAGTGTGGCCTAGTCCAATTTTGCTGAGGACTAGTCCGATTTCTCTCTGGCTAAAAACAGACTTGTCCGTTTTTGCTGCAGACTAGTCCGATTTTTGGCACTGGAAACTTTCGGACTTGTCCGATTTTGTGCGGACTAGTCCGATATTCCAAGAATCCTTGAAAATTTGCTAAGTCCTTGGACTTTTCCGGACTAGTCCGGTGTTCCAGCGGACTTGTCCGATTTCCTCTCTGTTTAAAGTCGGACTTGTCCGATGTTTGGCCAGACTTGTCCGATTTTCTCTCTGGACGACTTCGGACTAGTCCGGTCCTTTTCGGACTTGTCTGATATTTCGCGACTTCGAGTTGATCTTTTGTTTTACGACTTGTTTCTTGGGTTTCACGTTAAGTGGGCCTAGGGACGTCGTGCCTAACTCTTTTAGATCCCATGTGGGACTCTAAACCGGCCTCTACTCATCCCAAAACTCGAAATCCATCTAACCCTAGCCCCCACCTCTATATAAACAGCCCCACCCCTTGGATTGACATCTATTTGCCACTTTTCCACCCACCCAAACCGTAGTTCGTGGGGAGCCACCGTCAAGGAGGGAGGAGAAGATCCCAAGCAAGAAGAAGGAGAGGAGGAAACGAAAGAGGATCAAGATCTCCGCCAAGCTTCGTTCTTCACCCCCAATTCATCCCCAAGTTCATCACCAACCCTAGATCATCAAGATCCAAGTGTTACCTCCAAGTTTCTTGATTCATTGGAGTTCTAAACACCTGGTATACCTTATATTCTCTATTCCTTATGTGAATTCAACCCCTAAACTCAAAATTCACGTCGATCTAGAAAACCCTAATCTGCTGATCTCGCAAAGTGCGGACTTGTCCGATCCCTAGCGGACTAGTACGATATCCCTAGATAAATTGTGTTGAATTAATCCCAAAACTGACCTAATCACATCCAAACCTGTATAAACTTGTTAAAATCTATTAGAACTAGTTATTGATCATTAAAAGCAATCTATTGACAAGTTCTACCTTGCATTTGCATCAATCATTCATGTCATGACATATTGAGTAATATTTGTGCACTTCTTGATTGTGTTTCTTGTCTTGTATGTTTATTGTGTGGATTAGACGGATTTGTGCTAGAAAGTGCTGCGGAGGATCTACAGCACCAAGAGTTTGAAGGCTTCGATCCTAATCAATAGCAAGAGCAAGGCAAGTGTCCTTGCAGCATATTGATCCCATTTTAAAATAAATGTTTTGTTTGCAAAACTGCATGCTTGTGTCAATTTTGATGGGAATCCTATGATAGGAAGTTTACTAGCTTTGTTTAACCACCCTTGTCACCTGGAATATATGGTAGAGAGTCAGGAAGGGTTTTTACCTTTTGCTTCGCTTAATCAACTGGGATGGGAAAAAACTATACCACTCAATTTAAGTATGCATTAATGATATTCTGGTTAATGTGAATTGGTCAATACGGTATGGTAGTGGGTGATCTAAGCAAGCCTGGTATGTGGATGGGTTGGATGTTATGGTGGTTTGCTTGCTTTAGATCTAAGGACCGGTTCATGCGAGAATAAGCCAGGACTACAGTGCCACCACGAGGCCAAGTATGGGTGCGGCATAGCTGATTAATTAGGGCTTTGCCAGTGCTATTTTGACCATTAAAGATGCTCGGGGAAGGGTTAGTCGGATTGGGTTTGGTGATGATTGGTGGGACTACCCTTGGATCCGAATGGCTCAAGAGGGGGCCCTTGGTTGAAGATGTGCTCTGTAGGAGACATCGCCACTGGTGAAACCTCAATGGGGTCTAAATAGGATAGTAATCCCTTTGTAAAGGCTATTTTGTGATCTCTTGGCCACACCGATGGAAGTGTGAGACGGCATGATAGAGGTTCTAGTCATCAAAAGGTGATCAAATCACAAACACGTGGGTAAAGAGGTACAAACTCTGCAGAGATAAATAAAACTATCATGATAGCCGTGCTTCCGGTTATGAGCACCTAGACAACTTCCACGATTAGTGGGAAATTGGAATTTGGGATGTTTATGGTTTGGTAATGGTTATGGATGGTTATGGATTTATTCTGGTATTGAATATGGTTATTGGCAAATGGTGAAATCTGGAATTATTGATGAGGATGGTGAATTGTGGACTGGTATTATGGTATTATTTATGATTATGATGGGTTTACTTCACATACATATAATATATTGCTTTTCAAACGTTTTAATATACTTTTCAGCACTTAACCATTACTATTGTCGTCATTTGAATCAGCCACATGTCATACTTTTCACACTTGTTGAGTACGACATGTACTCACTCTTGCAATCCCCCAAATAGTTGCAGGTCAGGATTGGGAGTTTAATGGCGATAATGCGGAGTTCTAGGCCGTGTCTACCGTCAGCTTTGCCTGTGGTGTTATTCGAGCTGCGCTATACCCTATTGCTTATGCTGCCTAGCTGTTTAGTTTGCTTAATTAGTTTATTTCTGCTGCATTAGTTGAACTTGTCATTAATATTCATTAGAGGTTGTATTTGAGGATAATATGGTTCATGTAATAAAATTTTGTTAATTAATCTTGTTCTATGGTAATTTTCTGTATACTCTTTTGTGATTGCACTCGTGTATGTGTGATGAACATCCTGAACACGCATATGCGTTAGCTTGGTTCAGTTTTCAAAACCGGGCGTCACATCCAACTGACGTGATTCTTTTTGGGTTGTCTTCAAAACTTGATTATCTATCATCTGACAAAATTTCACGGTCATTGGATTTGTGGTTTCTGATCTACACGAGTTTCTTTGCAGCGTTCCAGAACTGTTTTTCTCGGGTAGGACAGATTGATCTTTGTTCAATCTTTCGATCATAACTTAAGTTTTTCTCGACGGATTTGAGTGATTCTTCTTGTGTCATCTTTGTGAGTTGATTCTCTCTGATATCTATCACTTTTGTCATGGTGAAACACATTTAGATTAGTCTCACTCATGATTTCTCTAACAGATTGTTTTTCTACCGAAGGGGTTGGGATTTAATTGTTTCCGTTGCGTAAGATTTTTAAATCTACAATTCACCCCCCCCCCCTCTGGTAGCTTTTCACGTGCTCTTTGATCCTACAATTGGTATCAGAGCCACTGTGCTCTAATCATTGTGATTTGCACGTGTTTTTGACTAATCATCATGGAGAAATACTCCGCCAAACCTTGTGTGTTTGCTGGTATTGATTTTCAGGTTTGGAAGGCACGCATGGAGGCTTTCATCCAGGCGCAAGGCTTCGCAATATGGGAGAAGGTGTAAAAGCCTTACAAAGTGCCACCTAACGATTAAATTACGGCTACAAACCTACGGGACGTCGATAACCACAACAAAGCCCGAAACTTGATCATCCAAGGACTCACTCAGAGCAACTTCGACCGCGTTGCACATCTCCGATCGGTATACGATGTATGAAGAGCACTTTGTGACTATCACGAAGGATCCAACAAAATCAAGGAGGTAAGGCAAGACATGTTCAAGAAAGAATACATGCGCTTCGAGATGCAACCCGGTGAGTACATCGATGATCTCTTTGCTAGCTTTAACAAAATTCTCAGTAACTTGCGTAGTGTCAACGTTAATTTTTCTGATGCTGAAAATGCTAGGCAACTTCTTAGTGCATTAGACATGTCAATCTGGGAGATGAAAGTTACATCTACTCGTGAATCTACTGTCATGAGTACACTTACTTTAGATGTGCTTTACTCTAAACTCAAATCTCATGAAATTAATATATTATCACGTAAGAACCCAAATAAGTCTATTGCATTTGTCTCACATCGTGATATGCCTAGCCCGGCCAATCATCATCTTGCAATACTCTTGCTTTGTTGTCCTCACTAACCCCGGAGCAGATCAAGGAATTTCCAGAGGAGGAGCTAGCACTTCTCTCTACTAGGTTCTCAAAAGCATTGCAAAATGTGAGAAATAGAAGGAGAGGAAGCTCCGGACCACAACGATGTTTCGAATGTGGTAAGATAGGAAACTTTCATACAGAATGCCCTAACCTTTCAGATTCTACTTCCGGAGAAGAAAAACAATCAAGGACGAAGCACTCTTCAACAAATGATAAGAAGAAGAAGAAGAAGGGCTTTACAGGTCGCCAACTGGTGAACAGTTTTATCTCCGCACTCCAAGAACTTGGCTCAAGCGACGTGGACATTGGAAGTGACGAATATAAAGATGATTTGTCCAACTTATGCTTCATGGCGGGCAAAACAAGATCAGGATTAAGTCAGGAGGATGCAGAACACAACAGTGACGACGATGAGGTATGTTCTACCTGTAATGAAATGTGTGATGCAATTTCTCGTGCAACTATTATTGTTAAGAAAAAAGGACAAAAAGCTTAGGCATAATGCTTCTAAAATTGAATCACTAGAATTTGAAATCAACAATTTGAAAACCTTGATTCCTAGTGATGATTCTTGTCCCTCGTGTGATTTAATCTATGAACAATTGTCCACATTAAGAACTGCACATTCCTCTACTCTAGATAGACTTGAACTTGAAATTGAAAAGAACAAAAAGCTTGTTACACTTGACATTGGAAACTTAAAAGATGCTCCTTGTTCTACAATTGATTTGCATTGTTCCAATTGTGATGATCTTGAAAAGAAACTAAAAGATGCTATGAATGAAATTTCAATATTGAATAATGCTTTATGTTCTCATGAAGTTAAATATTGTTCCAATTGCAAATTAAAAGGAAAAACTTCATGTGAAAATTTCCTTGATCTGTCCAATAAACTTGATAACATACATAGGACATTAGATCGGTTTTGTAATGAGAATAAGAACCTAAACTTGCTGCTGAATTCTTCCAAGTCTTGCAATGATAAAACTGGTTTAGGTTTTGATTCTCATGCTCATGCTAAGGCACATCCACCTAAAATTGTAAAGTCATTAGGAAGTTGTTTGATTCAAACAGTTCCTAAACAAAAAAAAAGTGGTTTTCAAATCTGCAGGAGTGTTGTCTCATTTGGTTTCAAATAAAAATATTGCTTGCTCATCTAGACATGAACACAAAGTTAAATTTCATTGTACCTACTGTGGTAGAGATGGTCATGTCATAGATTTTTGTTATAGACTAGCTAAAAAATAGAAAAGGAAAAGAATGATTGCTAGATCTCATAACTTTCATGCAAAATTTGGTGCACATATTAAACCGAATGCCAGGAACATGCAACCTGCTGCTATGAGTCAAAAACATTCAAAGTTTACCTCCGGACCTTTTGTTTTTGCCTCCGGAGCTACTGATTTTTGTGCTACACAAGTAACATCTTATAGGTCAGTAGTTAAGAATAAAAAACCTCAAACTTTAACTCATAAACCTGCTGTTTTATCTCAGCTTTCGCGTGTTTTTCCTGTTGCACATCGTGTGACTCAGTACTGGATACCTAAATGCCTTTTTACTAACTCCAGTATTGAGTCATCGACGTATTGTGCTTCTATGTAGGTTACACATTTGAGGAAGGAGAACATTTGGATTGTGGATTTAGGTTGCTCACGCCACATGACCGGTAACAAAGATTGGTTCTCCTCCCTCTCTTTTGTGTCACGTGTAGAGAATGTTACTTTTGCCGATAATTCTTCAACTCCTATAATTGCTAAGGGTTCGGTTAGAGTAAATAATCACTACACTTTGAAGGATGTGGCACTTGTTAAAAATTTTAAATACAACTTGCTTTCTGTTTCACAACTGCTAGATGAAAACCTAGAAATTTTTTCCAATAAAAACTGTTGCAAAGTTGTATGTTTAAATAGTGAGCTTATTTTTAACATGTCATGATTTGGAAGAGTTTTTAAAGCTGATTTTGATATGTCTTCCTCTAAGCATAGGTGTCTAGTTGCTAATGATTCCAAAGATTTATATTTTTGGCATCGTATACTTGGTCACGTAGGCTTTTATCATCTCACGCGTATTAGTGCTCTTGATCGCATACGTGGGTTGCCTAAGCTTGAAGGGGACAAAGAAATTGTGTGCTCTTCTCGTAGACATGCTAAGATGGTTGCAGGTTCACATACTCCTTTCACAATGATCATGACAACTGAACCGGGTCATCTTTTGCACCTTGACACCGTAGGATCTTCACGTGCTCAATCCTTTGGAGGTAAATGGTATGTTCTTGTTATTGTTGATGATTATTCTAGATACTCTTGGGTTTATTTTATGGCGTCTAAGAATGAAGCTTTTAGTCACTTTAGAACTTTATTTCTTAGATTATCAATTGATCACCAGGATCTTTGAAAGCAATTAGAAGTGATAATGGAATCGAATTTAAAAATCAATCTTTTGATCACTTTTGTGCTGAAAATGGAATAGATCATCAATTTTCTTCACCATATGTACCTCAACAAAATGGTGTTGTAGAAAGATAGAACAGAATCTTAGTTGAGATGGCTAGGACTATGCTTGATGAATATCAAACTCCTAGGAAATTTTGGGCTGATGTGATTGCAACCACTTGTTATGTCTCAAATCATGTTTTCTTGCGCGCTAAGCTAGGTAAAACACCATATGAGCTCCGGTTTGGACATAGGCCTAGTGTCACAAACTTTCGGGTTTTGGCTGCAAATGCTTTGTTAAAAAACATGGTAATCTTGATAAATTTGAACCTAGATCTATTGATGGCATGTTTCTTGGTTATCCATCTCATACTAGAGGCTACCGTGTGTTCTTGCTTGACACTAACAAAATTGTGGAGACTTGTGAGGTGTATTTTGATGAAGCTAGGCCAGGTACTAGCTCTGGTATTGCAGGACCAGATCCATATCCTCAGGGGGAGGGTATTTTCGAAGATGAAGAAGAGACCATGATACTGCCTGATAGTTCTGAAGCTGACACGTGTCCAGCTCCAAACTTTGAATAAGCTCCGACTACCACCTCTGCTTGTCCTGATTGTCCACAAGCCACAAGATCATCAATCTGCAATGAACCTGATGAAGAAGAAGCTTGTGAGACATTTGTTCCCCTACATATCATCAAGAATCATCCCCCACAACTGATTATTGAAAGCTTGCATGAACGGGTCACACGGTCTAGATTTTGCGATCCAAACTCTCATGCTCATTCTGCTTTTGTTGCTTCTTTTGAACCAAAAGATATATTGCACGCACTCACTAATGAATCTTGGATTATTGCCATGCAAGAAGAGTTAGAAAATTTTGAAATAATGTTTGGAAACTTGTACCTCCTCCTTAAGGTCACACTTTAATTGGAACTAAATGGGTGTTTAAAAATAAACAAAGTGAGGATGGGGTCGTGGTTAGGAATAAGGCTAGGTTGGTTGCTCAAGGTTTCACTCAAGTTGAAGGTTTAGATTTTGATGAAACTTTTTCTCCTGTTGCTAGATTAGAAGCCATAAGAATTTTGTTAGCTTTTGCTGCATCTAAAGGCTTTAAGCTATATCAAATGGATGTTAAAAGTGCTTTTCTTAATGGCTACATATATGAGGAGGTTTATGTCAAACAAACACTGGGTTTTGAAAATCCATATTTTCCTAATCATGTTTACAAATTGCCAAAGCCTTGTACGGTCTCAAACAAGCCCCTAGAGCATGGTATGATAGGTTAAAAACATTATTACTTGAAAAGGGGTTTACCATGGGCAAGGTTGATAAAACTCTTTTTGTGCTTAAGCATGGCAATGACTCATTATTCGTTCAAGTGTATGTGGATGATATTATCTTTGGTTGTGCTTCTCATTATCTTGTGTCCAAGTTTTCAGCTATGATGAGTTCAGAATTTGAGATGAGTATGATGGGAGAACTCACGTACTTTTGGGGGCTGCAAATCAAGCAAACCAATGAGGGTACCTTTGTTCATCAAACGAAGTATACATAAGTCCTCCTAAGGCACTTCAACATGGACAAAAGCAAGCCTCTTCGGATACCAATGGGAACAGCAACAACACTTGAACTTGATGAAGATAGTGAACTCGTGGATCAAAAAGAATATAGAAGCATGATCGGATCACTTTTGTACCTCACAGCATCAAGACCGGACATACAATTCAGTGTATGTCTTTGTGCACGATTTCAAGCCTCTCTACGTTCTTCACATCGTCAAGCCGTCAAAAGGATTCTCATGTACTTACATGGAACTCAAGAATTTTGCATTTTTCTTCCTTCTTCCTCAACTGTTACTTTGAAAGCTTTTTCCGATGCTGATTTTGGAGGCTGTAGGATTCATAGGAAAAGTACTTCTGGTGCTTGTCATTTTCTTGGTAATTCACTTGTTGCTTGGTCCTCTAGAAAACAAAACTCAGTTGCACAATCCACAATCGAATCTGAATTTGTAGCTGCTGCTAGTGCTTGCTCACAAATTTTATGGATTGTTCAAACACTTAAGGACGATGGGGTTGATCTAGATAGTGTTCTACTATTTTGTGATAACACTAGTGCCATTTGCATTGCTAAAAACCCTGTGCAACATTCTAGAAATAAGTACATTGATATTAGGTATCACTTTCTCCATAATAATGTTGAAAAAAGGAAATATTGTGCTTCACCATGTAGATACCGAACAACAATTGGCCGACATTTTTACAAAACCTTTAGATTTCACGCGTTTTTGTTACATTCGTAGTGAAATAGGGGTTATGCATCCTCATGGCTTATATTGAGGGGGAGTTTTCAAACCCTAGAAGTCTATGTGTGAATCTAAAATTAAAATAATATGAGTGTAGTATTTCATACATATGTGAATTTGTGATTCTTTTTACATGCTGGAAGTTCTTACTACATTACTCATGTTATACATTTTGTAGTTTTTGGCATGTCTAGTAATTGGAATAATTACTTACACTAAATCTGGTCATGGTTAAACTTTCTTGCTATTTTGAACTTGTTGCATGCTCACAAGTTTTTTAATCATAAAGAATTAATCAAGTAATCAACTCACTTGTTGAGTTTTTCTTATGAACAAATATAAGTTGAGAAAAGATTAAGAGAATATGCATGTATCGCACTTCTTCTTTTGAGATGGCTTATCATTGCACTTAGATATGAACTTGGAAGAAGTTGTGTATGACTAAAACCATGTCCTTAAGCTTCTGATTGTCAAATGACATAGGCTTGGCTTGGTTGGTTAGAATAAGGCAGATGCGCAAATAATCTCTTGCAAACATCATATGATCTAAATTTGTGCTTTGAAAAAAAATGCAGCAATAAGTGTCATGCTTTCAGGTATTGAAATAGTTAAGTTTGTGAGGTCATGACTTGTTTAAATTAAAAATTACATTTGATCTCTAGCATGGCTTACACTACTCTATGTATCTCATTGTTGTGATAGTGTAAGTTATTGATAGTATGACTTGGATGAGCTTTGTTTTATATGTATAGTTATAATATGCACATAACAATTAAAATTTCTCTTTTGAACCTTGCTGAATACATTGTCAAAGGGGGAGAGAAAATATGGTGAATTATGCAAGGGGGAGAAATATGTATAGGGGGAGAAATTTATTTCTATCTCATTTGATTTTCAAAAAGGGGGAAAATTGCTCTCAAAACTTTTCATGCCAATGTTCGGATTTTAAATGGTGTTGCCAATGCATTCATCAAGGGGGAGATTGTGAGACCTATGTGTGCTGAATACATTGGCTTTGACAAAAAAAGCATTGAATGTTGCCATAACATCTTTTTAGCATGTCCGACCCTAGCTTCGAGCTTCTGCAAGGTCCGACAATAGGTCCGACTTTCTTTGTCTAGGTCCAACATGTTTTTGGATAGCTCCGGTGTGCTTTGTCTTTAGCTCCGGCATGTCTTCGATAGCTCTGGCATGTCTTTGTTAAGCTCCGATATTCTTTGCTAGGTCCGACTTATGTTGGTTAGCTCCGACATGTTTTTCTAGCTCCGACTTTTGGGATGACTAGTTCCGACTAGCTTTGGTTAGCTTCGGCGCTAGCTCGGACTAGCTTTGGTAAGCTCTGGCGCTAGGTTGTACTAGCTTTGGTAAGCTCCGGCGCTAGGTTGTACTAGCTTTGGTAAGCTCCGGCTCAAGCTCCGGTTAGCTTTGGCTAGGTTTGGAGCTTGATCGCAATGTTCTGACTTTTAATGTGAAATATTTCGAACTTGCTTTATATTGTTGGAAAGTTTCCTTAGTATTTTTTTACTAAGTTTTTGGTGCGTTTTGGTTGGTATGGCTGATATTGTTTTGCCTTGCTTTGCAACATGCTTATGTGAGGTGCTCACGTAAGGTGTTGTGTTTGGAACTGACTTGAGTCAAGTCGCGGATTTGGCCTCGTACGGATTGGTTGTTTATTCATGTGCAGGTGTTGCTTGAGTTCAAGTCATGGCTGGTGACAGGATCCTTCGGACTAGTCTCAGGGAGGAGATGAGGTTCCAACAACCAAATTCAGAAGGAATTGTGGTTGAGCGGGTCAGGAGGTCGCGCAGGATGATTAAATCAAGGGCAGTGCATATGAAGGTTTCTGGACGTCGAAGGAAGGTGTTTGAATGTCTGCAAGGAGTGCATGGACATGGCTACATGGTTGCAAGGTGTGATGAAGAGATGTGGACGTAAAGAATTGGTCGGAAAAGTCCAACCGACTAGGTTATGGACTCAGGCTACGGTTGAGTCGGGTTTGACTCAAATATGGAAAGATTTGAGTTGGTTATGATAGGTTTTCGTGTGGGTCAAGAATTTGAGTTGTTTTAGGAATTTGAGATACGTTTCTAAGGTGTTTGGAAGTCTTAATATTGCTTCGATCTGGGTATAGAAGAGTCCTAAGCAGTTATGGAAAGTTTCGATTCGTGATCGGAGTAGGATTGGAGTCCTAGTTGAGATTGGGTTGGCCTAAGGGTTGGTTATATAAGCAAGGGAGGCCATAGCTCGTGGTGCACGACTTTGGGGCTGTTCCTCTTGTGTTCCATTGAATAAAATTCGTAGTTTGAAGGAACTTTTGTGCCTTTTTCGTCCGACTTGTTCCAGACAAGTTTTACTCCTCGAGTTTCTGGACAGCACTACCTTTCGTCAGTGGTTTTATCATAACTCGAGTTTTACAAGTCCAATTGACGTGATTCTTTTTTGGTTGTCTTCATAACTTGATTATCTATCATCTGACAAAATTTCACGGTCATTGGATTTGTGGTTTCTGATATACACGAGTTTCTTTGCAGTGTTCCAGAACTGTTTTTCTAGGGTATGACAGATTGATCTTTGTTCAATCTTTTGATCATAACTTGAGTTATTCTCGACGGATTTGAGTGATTCTTCTTGTGTTATCTTCGTGACTTAATTCTCTCTGATATCTAACACTTTTGTCATGGTAAAACACATTTATATTAGTCTCACTCACGATTTCTCTAACAGATCGTTTTTCTACCGAAGGTGTTGGGATTTAATTGTTTCCGCTGCGTAAGATTTTTAAATCTACCATTCACCCCCCACCCCCTCTGATAGATCTTCACGTGCTCTTCGATCCTACAAAGGGTTAGAGAATACAGCAAAACAAGTTTACCACATGATGAACATTGACTAGAGCTAGGCATGTGACGTTGTGAAACAGATGCAAGAGACTTGTTGGGGTTTTTACGTGATGTAATGTCAAGTTCTTGAATTTTCAACTTTGAATATAGCACATCTAAAGTTAGTGTACTCATGACTGTGGATTCACGAATAGAAGTAACTTTCGTCTCCCAAATTGACATGTCTAATGCACCTAACAATTGCCTAGCATTTTCAGCATCTGAAAATTTAACATTGACACTACGCAAGCTGCTGAGAATTTTATTTAAGCGAGCAAAAAAGTCGTCGATCGACTAACTGGGCTGCATCTTCAAGCGCATGTACTCTTTCTTGAACATGTCTTGACGTACCTCCTTCATCGTATTGGATCCTTTGTGGTAGTCGCATAGTGCTTTCCACACATCATACGCAGATCGGAGGTGTGCAACACGACCGAAATCGCTTTGAGTCAATCCTTGTATGATCAAGTTTTGCGCCTTGTTGTTGTTGTCGACATCCCTCATATTTGCAGCTGTAACTTGATCGTCTAGTGGCACATCGAATGACTTGTAAACCTTCTCTCAGCTGGCGAAGCCTTGCGCTTGTGTGTAAGCCTCCATATGGGCCTTTCAAACCTGAATAGCAACACCATCGAACACATAAGGTTTCACAAAGTATTTCTCCATGTCGATTAGCAAAACCACGTGCAAATCAAAGAGATTAGATCACTGTAGCTCTGATACCAATTGTTGGATCTAAGAGCACAAGAAATCTTCCAGAGGGGATGAATGGTAGATTAAAAATTTTCAACGGAATCTACAAGAACCCCTAAGCAAAAATCAATATGCTTGAGATCAGTGTGTGCGACTAATCTAAACATGTTCAACTGTGACAAAAGTAGTAAGGATTGTAGAAAATCAAGTCATAAAGATTTCACAACAAGAATCATGAAAACCGTTGAGTAAAACTCAAGCTATGACCAAAAGATTGAAAAAAGGTAAATCTGTTCTAATCAAGTTAAAATCAGATCTGCTAAGCTGCAAAGAAACTCGTGTAGATCAAAAACCATAAATCCAATGACCGTGAAATTTTCACATATGATATATATATGAATTATAAAAATAATGCATAAAGAATCATGTCGATTGGATCTGTAAAACTTGAGTTATAATAAAACAATGAAGTAACATCGTGCTGCCCAAAAACTTAAAAGGAACGACTTGACAAAAACAAGTCGGATAAACGAGGTGCAAGATCTCCTCTAAACTACAAATTTTATGAACCAAAAATACAAGAGGAACATCCACCATCGTCTCACCATGAGACATAGCCTCCCTAGCCTATATAGCCAACCTTTAGGCCAACCCAATCAACACTAGGACTCCTACTCCTACCCAGTTTCAACCAAAACTTTTATAACTGCTCAAGACTTTTTCATACGCGGATAGAAGCAATCTTAAGACTTTCAAACACCTTAGAAATGTCCTAAACATTCCTAAAACAACTCAACTTCATGACCAACACGAAATCTAACAAAAACCAACTCGAAACTTTGCATAAACGAACCATAACCGCCTCAGCCGCAGCTCGAGGAATAATCCAACCGGTTGGACCGTTCCAACCAATTCTTCACGTATATAACTCTACACCAAACCTTGAAACAATGTTTCAACATCCATTCACCCCTTGCACACGTGCGAACACTTTACAATGACGTCCATGATACCTTCATATGCATTGTTCTCAACTCAAATATGTTGCATGACCTCCCGATCAACTCAACTACAATTCTGGAACACCCCAACCACTACGAACCTGACAGTCGTTACTTCGCCAGCTCTCTAGGATCACAAACTAGGCCACATATCAACACTAGTCTTTTCTGCTCATTTTGTCCTCACTCATGCGCACCAAGGAAAACTTCCCGATCGGTCACCCATCTGCAAATTGCTCCGGGCCAAGAACGCTTAACCTCAGAGTTCTTTGTAGGTGGCTGCCGAAAATGAAGGTATACCTTAGTGGTATGAGTATTCTATCAATCCTATTGAGTCTTGAGTCAGGATGTCACAAATTCCTTCCGAACATGGTTGTTGAACATCATCTTCTCTCCAAGAATAGTTCAATGGATCACCGTCACCAGTCATGTCTTGACCTCAAGCAACACCTGCACATGAATAGACAACCAATTCTTTCGAGCACAAGTACTTACTTGACTCACATTAGTCTAAAAACCACACCTTATGTGAGCACCTCACATAAGCATATTGCAAACATAGCAAGATAATATCTGTCATGATCAACCTTAATGCATCAAAACATTGTAAATGAATGCTAAAAAAACATCACACAACCCAAAAAGCAAGTTTGAAACATTGCAATTAAAAAACATAGCAGCTGCACAATTATTTCAACACGTAGAAAGTTCGGACAGTCCAAACAGTCGCTCTGTATTAAAAAAGGAAAAGTTCGGATACTTCGAAGCATTGACTCACATGCAGCTCACGTGCTGCAAAGTTCGGACAGTATGAAGTGTGTTCCCGCATGCTCGGACAATCCGAAGTGGTTGTCTCAAGTATAATCAAACTATACATGTAAACCCTCGCATTAAACCTATTTGCTAATGTATTAAGCATCTAGTTCTCACAGAGGGAGAGAGAGGAGAGCGCGAGGGGGGAGAGGGAGGGAGGTGGTGTCGAAGGAGCGGAGGGAGGCAGACGGCGTACCTGGTGGTGGGGTCGATGACGGTCGGGCACCGAGGGAGGAGAGCGCGGTGAGATGCGGCGCGCACGAGTGTTGAATAGAGAGAAAAGCTCGGGCTTTGGACCACATATTAGAGCCCAAACTATAATGACTAGGATAATTACAATGGTCCATGTAGGTAGCCTTCGTAAATAGATAGTTATTTACGATGACCAGGACTACCGTCATAAATAACCTCTTTATTTATGACGGCCTAGGGAAACCATCATAAATAAGGAAGTAATTTATGATGACCAGGTCTAGCCATCCTAAATAACATTATTTATGTCGACTTTTCCAAAAGTCATCGTAAATACCTCTAGTCTTCTTAAATGCTATTTTTCCTGTTGTGCTCTGAGTAGCACTTCCTAGTTTCTAAGTTTGCGTGGGGGGGAGTGAATTTCATGTTGAATTTAATAGTATTAAATGCATGTACTATATAGAGAAACTCATGGGTGCCGAACTTAGGTGTATTGTACGAGGAACTCATGGTGACGAATCTTGTGAGGACCGGGGTTGTCGGTACCCTCCGTACCGGATACCCCTTGGGATTGCAAAGATCACAAGGAAACTCCATATACCAGATTTGAAGACCTCTGAAGGCCCCACAAGTTAGGCGTAGCCGGACCTACTTCCCTGACATGGTTAGTTCCAGGGCCGCCACGTGTATCACAAGACTGAAGCTATCACCCACACCTGGAAAGCTCCGGTCAGAATACCAATATGGCACCCCGAGACCTAACCCCAGACAGAGGGAAGCTCCGGTACTGACACATGTCCAACAGCACCGGACCTACCCGTCCACAACGGTGAGCTCCGAAGCTGCCACGTGGCAACCGCCGGACCTTCAACTTCAACTATCAGGTCGGTGGACCCCACAACAGCTCCGGACCTTCAAGGATCAATCAAAAACTTCAAGACCCGATTAAGTGTCATTAATACCATATTAATGACACACGATCGGATGGCCCTTAATACTGGTAACGGCATTGTTAAGGCCCGTTACCAGGCTATTAAGGGTAACTAACCCCATTTATTGTGTATCAAGCGTGTGTAACCGCCGGGGCCACCTGTCGGGCCAGGCTAACGTTGTAATGACCAGTCCTTGTACTATAAAAGGACTGGTCGACGATACACAACGGACGGTTCCAGACCACTGCTGAACACTCTAAGCTAGACGAGCTTCTTCTTCTGGAGCTTCTTCTAGACTCACAATCTTAATACATCACCAACACACCCCCGTGGAGTAGGGTATTACGCTAAGGCGGCCCGAACCACGTAAATCTCTGTGTACATGTGTCTTTCACCTTCATGAATCTATGAGCGCCCATTATCGAACTACAACTCCTCAATCTACCAAAGGTGGTGTCGGGAGATTTGCCGGTCCAAACACCGACAGTTGGTGTGCCAGGTAGGGGCACCCGAGATTTCGAGTATGGTGAACTCAGCTGCTGGATCACTCAACAGCAACCCTACCGTTCAACCCATTGGAGGCAATCCCTCCAACGCGCAGCAACCAGCAGGTGTCGTGGCTCCAGCAAGAGTCATGTCTCCACCACCACCACATGCACCAGCATGTCAAGCTGAGCAGCATTACGGTGCATCAGCGTCGATCACTGCATCGGCAAACAACAACAACCCTGAACACGCGCTTCATGCGGCGCATGCTCTCCTTTAACGTCTACCACCTCCAGGTGCATCTCAGGGTGCAACGGAGCAGTGGAGGGCTGATGTGGAACACTTGGTTGCAGCAGCAGCTGACCGCATCAGCAACCAAGGTCCTCCTCCATCGGGGCGGGCCCCGTCGTAGCGCCGGACCGTGTCTGGCAGACTTGGTCCGCATGCTTCCCAGAATAGGAGGCGTGCTACGTCACAGCAAGTTACGTCGCTACCCTCCGGGGCACGAAGTACTCATACGGTAACCAAGATGTCAACACATGACCTCCGGGCTGAGCTTGATCGCCGTTACCGTCAACAGGACGGTCGTGTCCATATCGAGCGCGCTCGCAAAAGGCGAGAGGCTCGAGACGGCCCTGCTCCTAAGGGAGTAGGAGGAGGCTGTTCTGCACTGACCATGCACCTACGCAGGGTCAGATGGCCACAAAAGTTCCGACCACACCTGCCGGAGAAATTTGACGGGACTATTAACCCTGTCGAGTTTCTCCAAATTTACACCACCGCAATCCTTGCAGCCAGAGGTAACGAGGCTGTAATGGCCAACTACTTCCCCGTGGCTTTGATTGGGACAGCCAGGTCCTGGTTCATGAGCCTTCCTCACAACTCTATCAATAGTTGGGAGGAATTGTGCCAACAGTTCACCGCCAATTTCGGGAGTTCATACACCCGACCAGGCACCGAACTGGACCTTTATGTAGTTGTGCAGAAGGGGGGAGAATCCCTGCGCTCATTCATCCAGAGGTTCTCCCAGGTACGAAACACCATTCCTTCTATCTCTAGCGCTTCTGTTATCGTGGCATTTAGACAGGGCGTGCGAGATAAGAAGATGCTGGAGAAGCTGGCGGTCCAGGAGATCACCAGCGTCACGGAGCTCTTCAGCTTGGCAGACAAGTGTGCCAAAGCTGCAGAGGGCCGTGAGATGCACTCCAAAACACCTCCGGAGGATGGCAAAAAATCCTCCAAAGGAGAAGTCACTACCTCTGGGAGTGGCAAAAAGAATAAAAAGTCCAACGGCAAGAAGAAGCCGTTGGCCGGCACATCCACCCCTGCAGCTGCTGCAGCTCCGGGTGGCCGGGGGCCACGCCCCGAGAAACGACCTCGGCATCCTTTGAAGACGTTGGAAACTCCAAAATGTGGTGTCCTATTCAAAAGACGAACGGCCACAACTTGGAGGACTGGCGGGAGGTCCAAAACCTTGCTGAGCGCTACCACAAGCACCGGGAAGAGGTTCCTTCCTGTCAGAGGGAAGGAAAGAAGAAAGTCGACGAAGCTCCGGCTGAAGAGGAGTTGGGCTTCCAGGACCCAAAAAAGGTCCTAAAGGTTGTGTACACCTCCGTCTATGACGAATCTGACGTCTTTGACAATGAGCGTCAGAAGACCATGAACACCATCTTTGGTGGTTCGTGGGACATCACCTCCCGCCATGTCCTCAAGACCATGCGGTGGGACATGGCCTCAGTAGCTCCTACAGCCAGGGCGGAGCCTCATCGGAAGTGGATGGACACTACCATCACTTTTTATGCTTCGGGCTTCCCTCGGAACATGATAGGAGCTGGCCAGCTACCTCTGATGGTATCACCTACCATCAACAACATTCAACTCCACCATGTAATGGTGGACGGAGGTTCGGGGCTGAACCTCATAAGCTTCGAAGCTTTCGTCAAGCTTCAGTTCCGACCTTCAGATCTTCGCCCCTCCCGACCTTTCTTCGGAGTAGGTCCGAGGGCCATAACACCACTCGGTGACATTACTCTCCCCGTGACCTTCAGGACTCGGGAGAATTATCGCACTGAGAAGTTGATCTTTGACATCGCTCAGATCAACTTGCCCTTCAACGCTATTCTGGGCAGGCCCACCTTGTATAGATTCATGGCTGCTGCTCATTATGGCTACCTGGTGTTAAAAATGTCGACACCAGCTGGCGTTCTCCGGATCCGCGGAGACCGTACTGCCGGGGTGACTGCTTTGGAGGAACTGCATGCGCTTGCTACAACGCAGGAGGAAGAATCCAGGCAGAAGCAAGCTCCGAAACCCCCGAGCATTCATCAACGAGGCTCAACCTCTGCACCTCGCGTGCAACCAAGCGACGACACCGACATCCCCGTCAAAGTCATCCAAATCGGTTCCAATGCAGCTCAGACCACCCGTATATCGGGAGGCCGGAATGACAAATAGGAACTCGCGCTCATCACTTTCCTCCGGGCTAATGTCGACGTGGTCGCCTGGCAACCGTCACAAATGCCTGGGATCCCTAGGGAAGTGATCGAGCATAATTTGAAGATCTATCCTGACGCTCGGCTTGTACATCAGAAGCCTCAGAAGCAATCCGTAGAGCGACATAACTTCATATGACAAGAAGTGAAGAAGTTGCTCGAAGCTGGATTCATCCGAGAAGTCTTCCATCCAAAATGGCTGGCAAACCCAATTGTTGTACCCAAGGTCGGCGGGAAGCTTCGGATGTGTATCGACTACACAACACTAAACAAGGCATGCCCAAAAGATCCATTCCCACTACCTAGAATAGATCAGATAGTGGATTCCACCTCCAGGTGTGAATTACTGTGTTTCCTAGACGCATATTTTGGGTATCATCAAATCAGAATTTCTAGGGAAGATGAAGAACATACTTCTTTTATCACAGTATATGGATTGTACTGTTATACTGTCATGCCATTTGGTCTCAAGAATGCAGCTTCAACATTTGTACGAGCTATGTACAAAACTTTTGGAGAGCTCATCAGAGACATAGTGGAAGTGTATGTTGATGACATTGTTGTCAAGATCAAGGACAAGGATTCACTCCTTGACACCTTGCAAGCTATCTTCGACAAGCTGCGGGTCACCCACACGAAGCTAAACCCAGACAAGTGCGTCTTTGGGGTTAGCTCCGGAAAGTTTCTTGGTTTCCTGGTAAACCACCGGGGCATAGAGGCAAATCCGTTGAAGATTAAAGCCATAGAGGAGATGTGGCCACCAGCTCACATCAATGATGTCCAGAAACTGATTGGATGTCTAGCCGCTCTCAGCCGGTTCATCTCAAGACTGGCGGAACGGGCACTACCCTTCTTCAAGCTATTGAGGAAGTCCGAACCATTTCAATGGTCTGAAGAAGCAGAAAAGGCGTTCCAAGAGCTAAAGCATCTCCTCACCACTCTACCAACTCTGGTAGCTCCGAACCCTGGTGAGCCCTTACTGCTTTACATTTCAGCAACCGACGAGGTTGTCAGCAGGGTACTGGTCGCGGAGAGACCAGAACCATCACAAGCTCAGGAATCCAGACCCCTCCGGGAGGGTCCGGAGATTTTTGAAGGTAAGTCTGGGTCCCAACCCCAGACTTGGATCAACAAGGAGTAGTCCTAAAAGACTTGGACCCCTCCGGGAGGGTCCGGGTCACTCCAGAAGAATCTTCGAGTTCCTTTAGCAAGGACCTGGAGGTCCCCGAAGCAGGTCTGGACCCCTCCGGGAGGGTTCGGGTCGATGTGGAGGAAGCTCCGGGCCCCTCCGGGAGGGTCCGGACAGTCCAATGCCCAGTGTACTTCATCAGCGAAGTACTACATTATGTCAAGAATCGAAACCTAGAGGTGCACAAGCTGCTTTATGCAGTTCTCATCGCCTCTAGGAAGCTTCGTCATTACTTCCAAGCTCACAAGATCTCAGTGGTGACCTCTTACCCACTGCGTGCAATCTTGCATAATCACAACTCTACTGGTAACATTGCAAAGTGGGTAGCGGAATTGGCAGAATTCGATCTTGAATTCGTCCCAAGGTAAGCGATCAAGAGTCAAGCATTGGCAGATTTCGTGGCGGAATGGACTCCCTCTCCATCAAACCCTGGGGGCCCTAGTGAGCAGAAGTCGGAACTCAAAGCTACGGTTTTCACCGAACCTCACTTGACCCTCTACTTTGACGGCTCTATGCAAAAGCAGGGGGCCGGAGCTAGAGTCCTTCTCCTCGCTCCAACCGGGGAGAAGGTAAAATTCATGGTCCACCTTGACTTCAAGGCGACCAACAACATGGCGGAGTATGAAGCACTCATTTATGGATTAAATGTGGCGCTATCATACGGTGTCAAGCAGCTGTTGGTCAAGGGAGATTCGCAGCTCATCATTAAACAGTTGAAGGGTGAATGCTCCTGCAACAATCCTCAACTAGCTGCTTATCTCCTTGAAGTCCAGAGGCTTCAGAAGGACTTCAAAGTTCTGGATCTCCACCATGTCTAGCGTGTACATAATGCTAAAGCTGACAAACTCTCGATGAAAGCGTCAATCGGAGCTCCTACACCTGACGGAACCTTCGTCTGGAGGTTGTCAAAACCCACATCTCAGCCTGCCAAACTGAGCGAAGGGGGCGAGACCAGCATCCCAAAGCTGGTGATCCCGATGGCCCTGTTACCATGGCAGCCATCAAGGGTCGTAGGTGCTGTCGGAAGCTCCGAGCAACCCAGCACGCAAGACTCAAATGCTCAAGCAAGCTCCGATGCATGGATCTCGGAGATCCGGAGCTGCTTGAAAGACAACATCCTTCCTGACGATGATGTATCCGCTGATCAGATAGTCAGATTGGCTAAAAGATACATGCTAAGTAGAAGGGGATCTCTACCGGCATGGTGCCAACGACGTCCTAATGCGATGCATCTCAAGGGAAGAAGGCTGCGAGCTCCTCGCAGAAATCCATGGAGGCGAGTGTGGGAACCACGAATCTTCCCGCACGTTGGTCGGTAAAGCCTTCCGGCATGGCTTCTACTGGCCTACAGCGCTCCAAGATGCAGCTGAGCTGGTAAAGAATGCAAAGCATGCCAGTACCATGCAAAGCAAATTCACACACCGGCTCAGCCTCTGCAAATGATACCTCCTACATGGCCTTTCATTGTGTGGGGGATGGACATCTTGGGACCTTTCCCAAGAGCCGTTGGAGGTTACAAGTTCCTGTCTGTTGCTATCGACAAGTTCACCAAATGGCCGGAAGCAACTCCAGTTGTGACAATAAACAAACAATTAGCTATCAACTTCTTGCAGACCATAGTATGCAGATTTGGGGTCCCGAAAAAAATCATAACAGATAATGGGACCCAATTCACAAGCTCTGCTTTCCAAGGATACTGCGAAGACCTCGACATCCAAGTCAGCTACGCCTCTGTAGCTCACCCAGCAAGCAATGGCCAAACCGAGAGGGCAAATGCAGAAATCCTGAAAGGACTCAAGACGTGCACATATGAGCGTCTGAAAAAGCATGGAGCCAACTGGATTGAAGAGCATCCGCCCGCTCTATGGGCCAACAGAACAACTCCAAACCAGTCAACCAGAGAGACACCCTTCTTCCTAGTGTACAGAGCTGAAGAAGTCCTTCCTCCGAAAATCACCTTGGGGTTGCTTCGGGTCCGGACCTCCGACGAAGCCACGCAGGACCAGCTCCGGCGTGAAGACCTTGACCTCCTTGAAGAGGGAAGGTGCCAAGCAGCTGTTCGGAATGCCCGATACCGCCAAGCTCTTCGGCGCTATCACCAA
Source organism: Tuctoria greenei (assembly GCA_036927565.1). Classification (NCBI taxonomy): domain Eukaryota; kingdom Viridiplantae; phylum Streptophyta; class Magnoliopsida; order Poales; family Poaceae; genus Tuctoria; species Tuctoria greenei. Next base: position 48,815,851 of record JAYESD010000001.1, on the reverse strand, counting down.
CGGCATGTTCACAGCCGACAGCTTGAGGAAGACGATCTGGTGCTATGCAAAATACAATCCAGAGAAGGATTAAACAAACTCTCCCCCAGGTGGGAGGGACCCTTCTGAGTGATCAAAGTATCCCGTCCTGGATGCGTTCGCTTGGCAACCGAGGATGGGACACCTCTCCCAAATCCTTGGAACATTGAGCACCTCCGTAAGTTCTACGCTTAGTATCACGGAGGTGAGTCTGTAATTACATGTGGTGTATGTTATAGAGTCATTGTACAGAGTCAGGTAGCTCCTCCGGGAGGGCAGCCGGACCTACCCTGTTAGGTCCGCAACGCTCATCCAACACTTGTCACAGTCTCAAAACTAAAAGTGTAGCTAGCTACCTTGGGTCAAACAAGAAACGAAACAAACTTAGCCTGGTTCTGTATCCTAAGAGTTTACTTGTTTCCTCTGTACCCTGAACCTATAATGAAAGACATCATTGTGTGAAAATAGACTCCACGTACATTTACTTTGTACAGGCTCAATATTTTTTATTTTTCTCTTTCTTGTCTATAACAAAGTTGTGCAGTTCTTAAGAAACTTTAGCTCGACCAGTTCATGTACAATTCGAGTTGCATTGTATGTCCTTCCCGGTTCAAGCATTGCTGATGGCCTACTTGTCTGAATGCCGCCAAGCCAATCTAGGGCCGGAGTGTGCTATCGACTTAGCTTGGTCCTGCACCCTAAGTACGCCACTCTACCTACACCCCAGCAGGCCGAAGTAAGGCAAGTCCGGAAACGATCGGACCTGAAGGAAGCTAGACGGTTGTCGAAGGTCGTAAACGACACTTCCCCCGGACCGGCTTAGAGAGCAGCCCGCGGAGGTTCTTTGGATTCACGAGGGCTAGTCCCAGTAAATCGAACGCAGCAGGATGATGAACACAAAGGATTTACGTGGTTCGAGCCGCCGGAGCGTAATACCCTACGTCAACGGGGGTGTTTGTGTATTGCCTTGCTTGAGCGTGTATGAGTCTTGGTCTAATTTTCCGATCCTTTTGGAAGGCCGTCTGCCGAGTCCTTTTATAGTTCAAGGACTCTGCAGTTACAAGGTGAGACCCAGGACCCGACAGGTGGTCCCGGGGAGAGCCAAATCCTATACAAGATCTAGAATTAATTGCTATCTACTTTCCTTTGTTAGGGGTGTCAATGCGTCGTCCCGCCGCGTCGTGCGCCAGGGCTACACATAGTTGGTGATTATGGCCGTGCACGTCCCGTCCGTCTTGTCCTCGCGGCTCATTCGTCCGTCTTGCGGCGTGGGTCTGTACCGGCTACTCGGATAAGACAGGACACTGGAGCCTTGACCTCCGCATGCGCTACTCAGCTTGCCTGGGGAAGGCGCGCATACTTAATGTCTGTCTGAGCAGCGCACGTGTTCCTTTACTACGGCTTCCTACCGCACTGAGTTGGCCGTCCGCCACATGGTCGCGCCGGAGCCTGCCTCTGTTGGAAGTCAGGCACTTGGCGGAGCAGGCCACGTGGCGCATCCGGAGCCCACCCCTATGGAGGGGCGGGGGCTCAGTACTGCAGGCCACGTGGTAGTTCCGGTGCCTTTCCCTTGCGAGGACGCGGGCCTGGCCCTGAGGTCCCGATTGGCCACGTGCCGGCTCTGGAGCCCGCCTCAGCTGGGAGGCGAGGGTCCAGTTCTGCCGGCCACGTGGCAGCTTGGGAGCCTCCTCCGACAGAGAGGTAGGACCTGGTCCTTCCCTCCACGACGTGGCAGTCTCAGATTCGGCCTCTTAAGCAGAAGCGGAGTCCTTAGCGGTTTTTTCCCTGTGCGCGGGGGTACCCGGTCTGCGGGGTACTGACAACGGCACACTTGATTGTATTTAGAATTTTGTTCGACCTAAAACTTTCTCGAGAACAGTAAGCCGCAATGAAGTTATAGATAGGAAACGGATTTTACTATTTTTCTTGACTTCAATGTGCAGGAAAAATAAACATTTCAGGACGATGGTGAATGGAGCTGGAGCTACCAAGCTCCGACACCCCGGAGGACTAACCATCGATGCTCCGGAGCTACTAAGCTCCGGCGATGGTCAATGCTGGAGCCACTAAGCTCCGACAGCCTCAGGGGGCCTACACTATCAAAGACTTCCGACCTACATTCTACAAGTTTGAAGCATGCAAGTCTTCAACAACTAGTAAATCCTCTTGGTACATGTTCACAATCAAATTGTGTACATCTACTAGGGGGCCAAGCGAGACAAAGGTGTTGAAGACAAAAAAAAATTCAAATTCACAAAAATTTGGATTTCATTCATCTGGATACAAGAGATTATAAAATTGGGGAGGAAGAAGAGAAAGTACAAGCGGGAGCTACATGGAGATGATCCTAGACCCTATGGAAGAACTGGGCGACCTTCTGAGCCACCTCCGACACGTTGGCTCGGGCGGCTTCACCCTCTCCTTTGATGGGACCTTCAAGCACTGGGTCTAAAGGGAATTGAGGGTCCCGGCTGGTGTAGTACGTCAGCACATACTCAGCGACGTTCTTCACCAGGGATTGACCCTCTGTTTCCAATTGGTCAGCGATGACATCGCCCATCCTGGAGAGTTTGTTGCCTGCTAACCCCAGCGCCTCCAATGCCTGGTCCAGCTCCAGCTCCGGATCATCCGGACGCACGGGACTGAAGCCCATTGGCATCAGCGCGTCGTTGGCCTTGCTCAGGAAGTCCGAAACTTGTTGAGACTCCGCAGCCCTTGCACCATGCATCTCCGCCAAAGATCTTTTGGCCGCCGCCAGCTCCGAGCTCTCCCGAGCAAGACGCTCCACCTCTTTGGCATTTTCCTGAATCGTTTCAGCAACTTGCCTTTCGAGCTTGCTGAGCTCTTCCTCCCGGAGGTGGATCTCATTCCGGTGGTTGACCAGATCTCTCTCCCGGCCCCGCACTTTCTTCTCCCGGACGGCGATGGCATTCTCCTTCTTGTAGAGTTCTTGCCCTCGCTCCCAGGCCTTCTTCTCCTCCTGCTCGCAACGCTCATCCAATTTTTTGGTGCGTTCTTCGAGGCTCTTGTCAGCCAGAGCTTTCTTTTGGACAAGCTCCTCCTCCCTCTTCACGAGGTCGTCTCGCAGCTCCAGGAATTTTTGCTCTTCATCTTCGAGCCGTTTTTCCCGTGCTTCAAGAGCCTCCCGGCGCTTGATGAGACTATCGTGGATAGCGGTGAGCCTTTCCTGGCGATCATCCGCCACGCTATTCGTAGCCTTGGCCTGCTCATAGATGGTTTGGGACTGGTTGTCGAGGGTCCGCGTCATGCTTTCCCTCTCATCCAACAACTTTCCCCAATACTCCAGGCGGACCTTCTCCCTTTGCACCCACTCCTTGTCGTCAGCCAGCCTCGACTGTGCCAGCTTGGTCTCGAAATGGAGTCGGTTGCGCCACCTCCTAAGGGTTTGGCGCTCCTCCTCGAGGGCCTTGCTGTCGTGGTAGAAGGCCAGTTGGACTTGGCGAAGACTGGAGCAGGCGTTGTCGATAGACAACGATAAGGGGATCGGGTCCGGACCCTCCGGGGTCATCTCTGTGAGCTCCAGCGGATCTTCAGCAACAAAAATTGGGTCCCACTCTACGAGAGCGGTACCCTGATCTTCCATGGCACTAGGGCCATCCTCCGGGATAGCCTCGGCCGCCGCCGAGGAAGTGCTTGCAGCAGAAGTACCGACCTCCAGAATTGGTTCCGAAGGCCCAGCCGCCACGTCATCAACAACTGACCCCTCCGGCGGGGGGCCAGCAGCTTCATCATGAAACCCTGGCTCAACAGAGGGCACCTCCGGGATTACAGCATCCGGAGCAGGCGTTGAAGGTTCGGCCGGAGCAGAAGCTACTTCTAGCTCCGGCGCAGGCGCTCACTCCGCTTCTGGCTCTGGCACAGGCGCTTCCTCTGCCCCTGGTTCGGGTGCTGGCGCTTTAGCCATCATGGGCTCCGGCGCTGGTGCTTCGACCGCCATAGGCTCAGGCACCGTCGCCTTCGCAGTAATTGGCTCGGACGCCGAAACCTCTTCAACAGTCGGCTCCACCGTCGGAACTTCTGCAGCTACCGGCTCTATCGCCGGAGCTTCCTCAACAACCGACACAAGTGTCGGAGCTTCATCAACACCCGGCTCTACCACCGGGACCTCCACAACCACCAGCTCGACTGCCGGGGCTTCAACAACATCCGGCTCTAGGGCCGGAATCGCAGCTTCCTCTGGCTCTATAGCCGGAGCGTCCAACATCACAGCATCCAAGCTCGAAGCTTCAACCTTCGAGGCTGGCGCTGCTGGTACATCTTCAGTCCCGTGGTCCGGCGCTACCACGGGAACTTCTCGGGATGAGTCATCCAAAACCACGACAGCCGGCGCCGGGGATGCTGCAGCCTCTGCCACCTCTTAGGGCGGCACTGGAATTGGAGCGGGAGCTTCAGCCCGCATAGCCTCAACTGCTGCTGCAGGGGCTGGAGCTTCAGCCCTTTTCTTGGGCACGCTGTGGATGAAGGATGGAGAGACTCAAAACACAGTTAACAATAAAACAACTGACTGGGGTAAAAAATCAAAATTTACCTCGGAAGGCTTCCGCATCAGTTCTTGCGGAACCTCTTCTCCGGATGCTCCGGACTGGTCCCAGCCGACACTGGCGTGGTAGTCCCGGAGGGTCCCCCGGAGCTTGCTGCTGCTGCCGGCGTTGCTCTGGTCGAGGCCCCCCTCGACCGAGAAGGACCCCGGACCCGGAGCCCTCAGCTAGCCCTGGGACTGGAGTCAATTGGCCGGAGCTAGCACCACGGGAAGATGCCGCAACTAGAGTAGACGCTGCTGTTGTAGACCTTCCCCTCCGGCGAGAAGGAGACGCCGCGGAAGAAGAATGCATGGCCCCCCTGTTGGCATGCTTCCTCTTACGGCTTGAGAGCTCGGCCAATTCCTTGCCCTTGTCGACGACTTCAGTTCTTGGCTTAGGTGCAGGGACGGAGCCACCCTCCGGAGCTTCGGAGATCGCCAATCCGGTGGTCGAGCGCCTCTCAACGACACCTAGGTCGTCAAGCACCGGCATCGTCCGCTGGAGCTCCCTACTGAACGCTGCCTCCATGTTCAGTGGGAGAAAAGCTGGCAGCGGAGCCAAATCGTCTCCCTCGACGTCGATGTCGTGCTAGTATTTCTTCAGGTGGAACTCTAAAGTTGCGCCCTCCATGTTGGACTTCAAACCGGTCACGATCCAATCGTCGTCAACATGCTGTTGAGAGCCCAAGCCAACTTCTCCCTCCTCGCCAACGGAGCCCACCTGTTGGTCAGGAAGTTGCAAAACACTGCTTGGGGAGTCACTCCTCCTTCCACACACAGGCGGATCCTAGTCAGAGCAGGATCGAAGGCATCCGACAGCACCGGAGCTTCACTCCAAACTGCAGTGTCGATGTTGGGGAGGCCTTCCGGTAGCTCCAGCTTCTCGTGCTCCTCCACCCTGATTACAATCCAGTCCTTCTTTCAGTCGTCCCACTTCCCAGAAGGGAACGACCGCAAGTACTTGTACGGGCACTTCTTGCGCTTCATGAAATAATAGAAGCCAAGGTACTCATCGCTCCGACCTGTGGTCTGGACAGTGAAGAGGGCACGAAAGAGCTCAATGCAGGGAGGAATGCCCACCCACATCTCGCAGAAGTGGACAAATATGGACACCAGCAGAATGGAGTGGGGGCCAAGGTGGTAAAGCTGCAGACCATAGAAGTCTAGCAGCATCAAAAAGGAGGAGAAAGGTGGGATCAGTCCCACCATGGCGTACGAGGAGAAGTACACCATTTCGCCGGCGTGCTCCTTCTCGAACAGAAGCTTGTCGGTGCGGACCAGGTGGTTGAAGAAGTCAGGGGACCATCCCATGAGGGCCCGGCCCTTCTTCAAATCATCATCGGTCTTCAGTCGGCTTTGGCGGAGACCCAACTCCATCGCAGCACGGCGAGGCAAGAGAGGAAAGGCAAGCAAAAGTTTGGAAGGTTTGAGCGCAAGATCGATTGAAAGGCGTAAAGAACCACAAACGGTGCGTGCTTTCCTTCATAAGTAAGCCCCCGCAACACCTGGATGGAAACCGTAGAGGAGCCAACAATAGCAGTCCAAGAATTCACCCTGCCAATGACAAGGGGGCCCGGGGCCACCCCGACGATCAAGCTGAGGTTCTTACCCCAAGCAAACGATTGTCATCATGAAAGGCGGGAAACCCGAAGTCGGCGGCCTGACAGGGCGCGCGGAACCGATACAATTTTCGTATCGAGAACCAACGACCTTCAATTGCGTGAGATCCGCACGCTAAGATCTCACCTGCCGCCTTCAAGATACGCAACGCGGCGGAAGTTTAAATGAGAACTACCGCCAACGGCACAACCAAAGACCCTTGAAGACACGGTTCAGAAACCAAAGAATGGATCCACCTCTGGCGAAATGACTTCATACAAAAGGTCTCTCCCGGAGGTGAGTCCAGGGGGCCACTGTCGGTACCCTACGTACCGGATACCCCCTGGGATTGCAAAGATCGCAAGAAAACTCCATATACCAGATTTGAAGACCTCCGAAGTCCCCACAAGTCAGGCGTAGCCGGACCTGCTTCCCCGACATGGTTAGTTCCGGGGCCGCCACGTGTATCACAAGACCGAAGCTATCACCTACACTTGGGAAGCTCTGGTCAGAATACCAATATGGCACCCCCGGACCTAACCCCAGACAGAGGGAAGCTCCGGTACTGACACATGTCCAACAGCACCGGACCTACCCGTCTACGACGGTGAGCTCCGGAGCTGCCACGTGGCAACCGTCGGACCTTCAACTTCAACTATCAGGTCGGTGGACCTCCCAACGGCTCTGGACCTTCAAGGATCAATAAAAAACTTCAAGACCCGATTAAGTGTCATTAATACCATATTAATAACACACGATCGGATGGCCCTTAATACTAGTAACGGCACTGTTAAGGCCCGTTACCAGGCTATTAAGTGTAATTAACCCCATTTATTGTGTATCAAGCGTGTGTAACCGCCGGGGCCACCTGTCGGGCCAGGCTAATGTTGTAATGACCAGTCCTTGTACTATAAAAGGACTGGTCAACGATACACAAAGGACAGTTCCAGACCACTGCTGAACACTCTGAGCTAGATGAGCTTCTTCTTCTGGAGCTTTTTCTAGACTCACAAGCTTAATACATCACCAACACACCCCCGTGGAGTAGGGTATTACGCTCAGGCGGCCCGAACCAGTCTTTCACCTTCTTGAATCTCTGCGCGCCCATTACCGAACTACAACTCCTCGATCTACCAAATGTGGTGTCGGGAGATCTGCCGGTTCCAAACACCGACAGGGGTCCAGACAAACCAAGAATCATATTGGGTGGTGTCGTGCGACGCGACACCCAATAACACAACACGGAAAAGAACAAAAAAACTCATGACATAAGTGGGCAACTTACATTAATCTCAAAGTTTTATACAAAATAGCTTACATCAGCGGAAGTCTTTATACTACTCTCTCGAACCTACACTACAATAGTAGCGGTCATATCCAGAGCATCACAGAAGAAAGCAGTGGCGTCCAAGGCTTCCACTGGCTATATACCCCGACGAGAGCAAAGCCTAGGAATGAATCATAGCTATATACCTGCAAAACTCGTATAAATGCAACCGTGAGCACAAGGCTCAGCAAGACTTACCGTCTCACTACTCATACATGAAGGAGATTACTATTAAGAGTAAAGCTGTTCAGAGCACTAATATAGCAGTGGATCCTTATATTCACTTTTAAGCATCAACTTGAGTATTAGAATCATAATTTTAGTTCACTTCCCAACTACTTCACCCAAGTTGCTTATCCAACCAGCAAGTTACATCCAGTTCCAGTTGTTACTACGTCACAGCGCAATGAACAAGCATGCTCCCTTTCGCGAGCACGGTGATTCGAAACATGAAAACACCCATCTTGCACGTCACATACACCCATCTAGTGAAGGCTTACGGTCCTCCTCCATAACACCATAAGTGACAATCTTTCATGAGACACTCAAACATTGAGCCGGTCCTACCATCCCAGAAACAAGACTCACATGATGACGTCTGTTGCAGTGGTCTCTGCTCTCCTCATGACGTGCGTGGTGTTTAAGATGGTGGGGTATGCCTTAACATCCAAGTTAACAAGTTACATCGTTTTTGTTGGATCCATTAGAGCCAGTATGCATCTGGTACAAGTTCAAACTTGTTCAGAAGGGCGGCACATGGACGGTCCTCAATCGACACAGGTAGGACTATGCATACAGATCTCCACTCCGTTGCTTCGTACTTTCCTGCCTGGTCTTAATTAAATATTAAGTGAATCAATGTCCATTATCCCCATTGATTCCACTTCTACCAGTGCACGAGCAGGAAAAAGTCATACTCAAGTTATACCAGTAAACCCATAATAGATATATGAGCATAGCATTACTAAACATCATATAAGCAGTATATTAACCATAGACTCCAGGGATTCTCTGGTCATGCAAGTAGAGTATCAATCAATCCAAGACGTAATGCAAATACCATATAGACATTGACAGAGTGATAAAGATAAACCTGTTAACTTAAATGCAAATCGTGGCTTGTCTTAGGTTGCGGCTAGTGTAAATATCAATAAGTCAGTGCTTGATCATTCTGGCGAAGCTTCTCTTCGCTTTTCTCCTTTTCTTTCCTTTGATGCTGTTTGGACGAATCTTGCTCTTGTGTGCTACTAGGGCAAATCTTGTTCTTGTTGCGAGATCCACGCTAGTCCTCCTTCAAGTCGTGCTCCTCATTCATCTTCACCTTCATGTGAGCTATCATTATGATTATGCACATATACAGAACAATGTAATTTAATACTTCATACTCTAGAATTCTAAAATACTAAAAGGATAATCTTTAAAGTGGAGGTCAAGAGAGGTCTTTGTTGATTTCACAGAACACATGGAGAACATTGAGTTCAGTCTGAAAAGATGCTAAGGCAAGATTTTTATTGCTATTCAATATACACATTCATACAAAGAGGTTATAACAGATTTAATTTCTTAGTAATACATGATCCATTGGACTTGGGAATTTTACCGTAGATTTCATAGATACTAATTCAAGAATCAGCTCATGCAACCTAGAATGTTCCTACATGCTTTCTAGCAACTCAAGTTGCCACTGACTCGACATCTGCAGCAGTTATTTGCTCATGTTCAGTGATAAGTTCTTGAATCAGTGAGATATAAGTGTTGTCATCAGCTGGGATAGGACTTTTATTGGCATCCACGTCCTCCAGAATGACATTCCTGTTTCTAATAATTGACCAAGAGCATCTGAGTCCCAGTTTTCCTCTTCACTCTGGTTATCCAGAACTGACTTGACAGTTTCTGATGTCAAAGCAGAAAGCTTGTTCCATATTGCGTATTGACTTAAGTAGGTTATCAAAAAGTAAAGTGGTAGTCAAAGATGCTACTGAAAGCAGCACATGGCAACCACTATGAACTCACTTACACTTCTACCATTTCTCATTGATGCTGCAATGGAATCAGGAAGTCCAATCCAGAAAACAGGAGCAGCTAACATGTGCATAAGGTGTTTAACCTGTGAATGTTCATTATAATTAGGAATCACAGAGCCTGCCGAGGACCATAGTTGCACTATGAGCTGCAACAAAAATCTTAAAATCTGAGTCTGCCTCTAGTAAAAAACATAATTTTCTGATTGTGCAATCATACTATTTCTCATGAAAAAATATTGTCCACATTATGCAAGAAATCCACTTGATGTGTACTAACAGTATAATGACCTTTCCATTAAGCGTGCCCTCAAACACACCTTACATATTTTTGAACCGATATGTGTATCCAAAGACATCATCAAGCAGATAGATGTTATAGTTTTGATAACTGCTCTGGCTAGCTGAATGCGCTGTTTCTGTTCACTACTGAGATTAATTCACCACTCCCATATTTTAGCCAGACCTTCAATTTCCATCATTTCCATATCCAGCAAGACCATATGACCTCTTTGTACCTCTCAGCATCCTAATTGTGCCAGAAACCTTCTTCATCTCTACCATGATGCAGGACAGCAACATGCCTTGCCGGGGAACTGGGACTAGTACTCGAGGTTGCGCTTGTTGGCGATAGCCCTGACCACTGTGACAACGGCGATGGTGACCTCCGTGGTGAGCATGGCAGGGCTGAGATGTAGAGCAGGGCGAGCACAACGGAGATCTGCAGAGACATCAGCAACAGGTTGTGAAGCTTGTACGCGATGTTGGCCACCGATAACAGTGTTAAAAATCAGCAGTTAGTTTTCGCCCTGGGCAAACATTTCATCAAACTTGGCTGCGTGCTTGACCCAGGCAATCCTGCAGCATTCAGAGATCACTTTGGCAATTGTCCTTGTCAGGTGCGATGTCACAGCTTTCCTGCATCTTGCGCATCACCTTCCAGCGCTGCCTGGACACAGCGCGGCCTCAGAACGCCGCAATGACGTGATATAGATGACGTAGTCGACGCGGCACATGGTGACGCAAACCGAGCGTGCACAGCATGCCGATTGCGCAGAGACGGCGAAGCGCGACATTGTAATTGGTGGAACAGAGCTTGAGTCGGAGACGAGGGCAACGGCCGGGCGGATTGAAGTGAGGAAAATCACTGGAGCGCAGCAACAGGGACGGCAGGCGAGTAGCTGAGCCGTGTGCAGAGGAGGGAGTGGCCTCGGGCGCTGCCGTGTAGAGAGTGAGCTGGAAACGCGGCAGCACGGCGCGGCGACGAGTGGATAGAGGGCGCACCGGTGCTCCGTCTGGAGCGCGCTGGAGCTGGGCAGCTAGGAGCACGGGGAGGCGCAGCCCTGGTGCGCGCTGGCGAGCAGCAGCTAGTGCGTGGCGCTGTAGTGGGCGGACCGGGAACAGAACGGCGGTGCGGGCGTGACGCGCGTGGGGGTGGACGGCAAGGAGCCAGACATGGCGGCCATGGAGCAGCAAGGTGGGGGCGGGGCGGGGCGCGGCAATCAGCGTGGACGGCTGCCGGCGAAGAAGCAAGGCACGCGCGCGGCGCGATCAGGGGCAGCCAATCGTCGCCGTGGACGGCGTGGTTGTGGCAGGACCAGGCGCACGGCCAGTGGCGCAGCGCAGCACGAGTGGGAGCGGCTATGGCGCACGAGGCGCAGCGCCGGAGCGGCAAGGAGCATGTGGCCAGCGCCGCGACTGGCGTCGGCGAGGCGCTGCAGCGGCGGCGCCGCAGCGGCCGACAACGCGCGCTGGAGACGGGGGCGGAGCACGGCAGGGGCTCGACCAGGAGCAGGACAGCACGAGCGAGAGATGACCGTCGGAGAGCAGCAGGGCAGCGTGCGGCGGCCGTCGCCGCGGCCAGGCTTGGCCAACGTGCGAGCGGGAGGAAAGAGTAGGGCGGCATCGAGCAGTGAAAATGAGCAAACGTGCTGTTTCCTTCTGATAAGAACAAGCGGAGAAGAAGATAGTTACGGGAGTGAGCAGTGGCTTGACCGTGAGGGAACCGTGTTGCTGAGAACAGAGGCAAGCTTGGTCTGGATAGGACTGACTGGTGGGGCCTGCATACAGGTGGGCCGCACTGGTCATTAAAATCCCCTCAACTGCAGTTTTAAGTATTCAATTTAATTAAGCATACGATGTATATAAATAATAAAAATTTTGCGTGCTGCCTTAAGTGAACATGACGAACGAAATAGTGTGATCCTTTCTGCAATTTGACTGATCCAACTTCGGAAATTAGATTGCAGTACTCGATTACTTTCTTTTGCACCACTATTTAAAATCTGACTTTTTTACCCAGCTGAATTATTTAATTTTGCATCAAATTCTTGGTTGATATTTCGGTTTGTGTATTTACTTTATTCTGTACCCTAAAGTTGTAAGTTTTCCAAGCAATCAATTTTTTATAGCTTTAATTATATATTTACTTAAGCTATATTAGTCACTAAGTCTGGATTTGAAAACAAGTTCTATGTGTCGATTTAAAGCTAGTCAAAAGAAATAAAAAAAATTGTTCTCCAAATTTCTACTCCCGATCGACTTGAACACCTCGGAGTGAGATTTTACAATCTAGGGTGCAACTAAAAAATTTGAGAGGACGGACATGATGTGAGCGGAATACCGATCTATGAGATCCAGTACACAGTAATATGTGTATTTAGTCATCAAATTATCATCACCTTATTCTATACAATATGATTTTAAGTGCCTACATTTGTATTCTGTTGAATGAGTTGACCATAACATCTTTGTTGGGAAAGGTCCGGACTTTCATCAATTATTAAAAAATAGAGTACCAATCAAAACTGGATGAGACTGTAGGTGATGAACTACTGCTTGCACCACTTTTGTGTTTACGAAGAGAAGCAATTCATGTAAATTAATGCTTTTTAGCTTCATAGAGGCAGCAGGCTGAAGGGGTGAAACTAGGTTTTTAATTCTCGCCCTAGTGTAATAATACGTTGTTCGAGAAATTTCATTTTCTCATGAATATATATCTGCACTTTCTTCAACTAAACTATGTATCCAGTGTTTATTTCAAAAGCAAAATAAATGTATGTACCCAATGTCATTTCTCCTAGCTCTGTTGAAACCTGCGCTAGCCAACTGGATCCTTCGGGCCAACCACACAGTTCGTCTCATCATAGGTAGGGCTTTTACTAAAGCTCGAGAACACAAGTGTTCGATGCATTCTAGGTTTGATTCAAACTCAACTTCTAAACGAGTCAAGTTTGACCTTGCATGTAAACCCGCATGTCTCATGAGATCAAGCTCAACTAGCTCGGTAAGCTCGTTTGTTATTCTCATCCATGAGTTGTATATATTTACACCTGCAGATGTCAATGTTCAAACTGAAGTGTTGAACTAACACTGCTACAATAAGCTTCATCTCAGGCGGCTCCAAACGTATTATCACACGCGGTTTTCAAAACCGCCTGAAACGAATAGTCTGTGATAATCTGCAATTTCACAGGCGGAAAGTAAAACCGCATGTGAAATAGGTTTATCACAGGCGGTTATTTACCTATTACTAGCCATCTGTGAAGACACTTTGTCACAGGCAGTTCATACAATATAAGTATTTTACCTACGATTAGCCGCCTGTGAACACAATTTGTCGCAACCGGTTTGTACTGTAAGTGTAGTCGTCTGTGATAATGGAGTTATCACAGGTGGTTCTTTACCTATGACTAGCTGTCTGTGATAATATAATTTCACAGACGGGTCTAGCTGTAAGTAAAGAACCGCCTGTGATAAAGTATACCCTGTGCAGTACTACGTGTTGTCATTTCTAATTTCCAGGTCAATTTCACTAAATCAACATATAAGTCATCTCATAGTTACACTAAAACAATATAATCACAGAAGTCATTCCACAGAAGTCAATTTCACTAAAAAAATACATATATACATGTTACACTTTCAATTGACATACAAGTCATCTCATAGTTTACAAATTTCACTAAAAACTGTTTCTATTTTTATACTAGCAAAGTTTTGGGACATCAGCTATTACACCATCCTTATCAAAGAACGGCTCTCTTCGGTGGAAAATTTTGCGACGCATGAATCGACATAGTTCACTTGCAATCTTATTGGCTCCTCCACTAGGAATACTGCTAGAAACGGGCTATTCTTGGTTCACATTCTTCGTGTGCTGCAATGAACACATAACAAGGTTTAGAATGTGTTGGTTTGAACTACCTCAAAGTATAGATCAAAGTGAGTATACAAGAATTTATTTGGTATTTTTGGAGCAGATCTACTATGAGCAATTGAATTTTGAAGTTAGAATCAAAATATGGAAATAATGTTTCTAATATTGAATAGCAGAGATAAAATTTGAATCTGGGAATTTTATACAGGTGAAATGGCTATGAACATTTTATAGGATGTGAGGAACACCTAACTTGAGATATGTATATAGGCTTTCATGGAACCCACTTGCACTACTGGAAACTAGAGTTCAATACCTTTCTAACAAAATAATATAAGTATTAAAATACGCTAGTTACAATGAAAATGAAACTCAAAAGTAAGAAAATACAATATCGACACTAAGGATAACTTACATCCCCACGATTCACTCTATATTCGCTGGCGGTCCGAAGATGCTCGCATATATAATAACCGCATAAGACAATCCCAGAAGGCTGCTTGGGACAAGGAAAATACGTTGATATGTGCAATGCATCCTTATTAGGAGGTCTCTGACCATCAAGCTTTTTTGTGTAAAACCACCAAGGGTTGTAATACAAGAAATGTCATACAAAACTTGTCAACATATTCCAAATGTGCGTAAATTAAAAGTATCGAATAACCGTACAATTTCAAAATGGAAAGAAAATCTTTGTATCAATCTGGTTGGTAATCGGCCGAGTCTAAGACCGTTGCCAAACCCTACGTTGGCTTGATGAAGATCATTATATAGTGTTCACTGCACACGTACAAACACACACGTTAAGTTAACAATTAGCAATAATTGATATTTCAATGTCATGTGTCGAACTTACTCGAAGTGGTACGGAGCCTATATGTGAGACCTATGTGTGTTGAATACATTGGCTATGACGATAAATGTTTTGAATACTACCAAAACACCCTTTTAACAAGGTCCGATCGGCTCTAGGTCAGAGCTCCTACATGGTCCGAAAATAGGTCCGACTTGTTTTGGATAGCTCTGGCAAGGTCCGACTTGCTTTGGCTAGGTCCGACTTCCTTGTCTACGTCTGACTTATTTTGGTTAGGTCCGACTTGCTGTGGCTAGGTCCGAATAGCTTTGGTAAGCTCCAATGCTAGGTCCGACTAACTTTGGTGAGCTCCGGCGCTAGGTCCGACTAGCTTTGGTAAGCTCCAGCGCTAGGTCCTGCTAGCTTTGGTAAGCTTCCTCTCGAGGTCCGGTTAGCTTTTGCAAGGTCCGGTCCAAGATTGCAATGGTTCTGCTTTAAACTTGCAATGTTTCAAACTAGTTTTTTGGATTATGAAAATCTTGCTTAATATTCTTTTACTAAATTTTTTGTGTGTGTTGGTCGTTATGGCTCATATCATTTTTGCTATGGTTTTGCAACATGCTTATGTGAGGTTTTCACGTAAGGTGTTGTGGTTTCAGAACTAACGTGAGTCAAGTTGAGGACATGGCTGGTGATGGGATCCATTCAACTAGTCTTAGCGTGAATGTGGCTGCATGGTTCCAAGGCGTGATGAAGAGATGTGGACATAAAGAATTGGTCGGAAAAGTCCAACCGACTAGGTTATGGACTTAGGTTGCGGCTGAGTCGTGTTTGACTCAAATATAGAAATATTTGAGTTGGTTATGATAGGATTTCGTGTGGGTCACGAAGGTGATCTGTTTTTAGGAATGTGGGATGCGTTCCTAAGATGTTTGGAAGTTTTAAGATTGCTTCTATCTGCGTATAGAAGAGTCTTGAGCAGCTATGGAAATTTCAGTGGAAACTGAGTAGCATACGAGTCCTAATTTTGTTTGGGTTGGTCTCATAGCTGGTTATATAAGCAAGGGAGGCCAGAGCTCTTGGAGCACGGATTTTGGGCTGTTCCTCTTGTGTTCTATTGAATAAATATCGTAGTTTAAAGGAACTTTTATGCCTTGTTCATCCGACTTGTTTCAGACAAGTTTTCTCGTCCAGTTTCTGCACAACACTACATTGCTTTGGTGGTTTTATCATAACTCGAGTTTTACAGATCCAATTGATGTGATTCGTTTTTGGTTGTCTTAAAAACTTAATTATCTTTCATCTGTGAAAATTCATAGTCATTGGATTTGTGGTTTCTGATCTACATGAGTTTCTTTGCAGTGTTGTAGATCTGACTTTTCTTGGGTTGAACAGATTGACCTTTGTTTGATCTTTTGATCATAACTTGAGTTCCCAACGGATTTTCCTGATTCTTGTTGTGACATCTTCGTGACTTGATTCTACACAATCTATACTGGTTTTGTCACAGTTGAACACGTTTAGATTCGTCACACACACGATTTCTTTAATAGATCAATTTTCTGCTGAGGGATTTTTGTTGGTTCCGCTGAAAAAGTTGTAATCTACCATTCACCCACCTCTGGTAGCTTTTCACGTGCTCCTCAATCCCACAATTGGTATCAGAGCCACGGTGCTCTAATCTTTGTGATTTGCACGTGTTTTTAACTAATCATCATGGAGAAATACTCCAACAAACCTTGTGTGCTTAGTGGTATTGATTTTCAGGTTTGGAAAGCATGCATGGAAGCTTTCATCCAGGCGCATTGCTTCGCCATATGGGAAAAGGTGTACAAGCCTTATGACATGCCACCAAATGATCAAGTCACGGCTACGAACATGAGAGATGTCGACAACAATAACAAGGCTCAAAACTTGATCATACAAGGATTCACTAAAAGTGACTTCGATCGAGTTGCACACCTCCAATCTGCGTACGATGTTTGGAAAGCTCTATGTGATTATCATGAAGGATCCAACACTAACAAGGAGGTAAGGCAAGACATGTTCAAAAAGGAGTACATGTGCTTTGAGATGCAACCAGGTGAGTCCATTGACGACCTCTTTGCTTGCTTTGATAAAATTCTCAGCAACTTGTGTAACATCAATGTTAATTTTTTAGATGCTGAGAATGCTAGGAAATTACTAAGTGCATTAGACATAGCAATTTGGGAGATGAAAGTCACATCTATTCGTGAAACTACTGTCATGAGTACTCTTACATTAGATGTTCTATATTCTAAATTGAAAACTCATGAAATTGACATAATCTCACGTAAGAACCCTAACAAGTCTCTTGCATTCGTTTCTCAACATGACATGCCAAGCTCCAGCCAATCTTCATCTTGTGGAACACTTGCTTGTTGTCCTCTCTAACCCTTGGACAGATTGAAGAGTTTCTAGAGGAAGAACTTGCGCTCATCTCTACTCAGTTCTCAAAAGCATTGCAAAATGTGAGAACTAGAAGGAGAGGAAGTGTCGGACCTCAACATTGCTTCGAATGTAATAAGACATGACATTTTCGCACGGATTGCCCTAACCTTTCTGGTACTACTTCCCGTGATGAAAAGCAAATAAGGACGAAGCACTCTTCTGCAAATAACAAAAAATAAGGGTTTTTCATGATGCCAATTGGCGAGTAATTTTATCTCCACACTTCAAGAACTTGGCTCGAGCCTTGTGGACATCGGAAGTGACAAAGATGAAGATGATTTGGCAAAATGTGCTTCATGGCGGGCAAGTCAAGATCAAGTATGGAGGGGGCAGAACACAAAAGTGACAATGAAGAGGTATGTCCTACTTGCAAAGAAAAGTGTGATGCTATTTCTCGTGCCACTGTTATAGTTAAGAAAAAGGACAAAAAGCTTAGACACAATGCTATTAAAATTGAGTCACTAGAATATGAAATTAGTCACTTGAAATCTTTGATTCCTAGTGATGATTCTTGTTCCTCACATGATTTAATATATGAACAATTGTCCTCTCTAAGAAGTGTACACACCTCCACACTTGATAAACTTGAGTTAGAGATTGAAAAGAACAGAGAGCTTGCTGCACTTAATGATAAAAACATTAAAGATGCTAGTTGTTCTACAACTGATTTGCATTGTTCTAGTTGTGATAATCGTAACAAGAAGCTACATGATGCTATGGATGAAATTTCTGTTTAAAAAATGCTTTACGTGCTCATGAAGTTAAAAATTGTTCTAATTGCAAATTAAAAGGAAAAAAGTTCATGTGAAAATTGTCTTGATCTATCCAATAAACTTCATGACATGCATAGGACATTAGATCCGTTTTGTAATACAAATAAGAACCTAAACTTGATGCTGAATTCTTCCAAGTCTTGCAATGATAAAACTAGTTTAGGTTTTGATTCTCATGCGCATGTTAAGGCACATCCACCTAAAATTGTAACGTCATTAGGAAGTGGTTTGACTCAAACAGTTTCTATACAAAAAGATGTGGTTTTCAAATCCGCAGGGGTGTTGTATCATTTAGCTTATAATAAACATGTTGCTTGGTCATCTAGACATGAACACAAAGTTAAATATCATTTTACCCACTGTGGTAGAGATGGTCATGTCATAGATTTTTGTTATAGACTAGCTAAACAACAGAAAAAGGAAAGAATGCAAGCTAGATCTCATAACTCTCATGCAACATTTGCTGCACATTCTAAACCAAATATCAAGAACTTGCAACCTGTTGTTATGAGTCAAAAACATGCAAAATTTGCTCCAAAACCTATTGTTTCTCGTGCTACACATGTAACACCTCGTAGGTCAGTAGTTCGGTACAAGAATTCTCAAAATTTGGCTCATAAACCTGCTGGTTTATCTCAGATTTCATGTGTTATTCCTGTTGGACGTCGTGTGACTCAGTACTGGAATCCAAAATACCTTTTGACTAACTTCAGTATTGAGTCATCGACGTATTTGCTTCTATGTAGGTTACACGCTTGAGGAAGGAGAACATTTGGATTGTGGATTCAGATTGCTTACGCCACATGATTGGTAACAAAGAATGGTTCTCCTCCCTCTCCTTTGTGTCATGTGTAGAGAATGTTACTGTTACTGATAATTCTTCAACTCTTATAATTTCTAAGGGTTCAGTTATGATAAATGATCACTACACCTTGAAAGATGTGGCACTTGTCAAAAATTTGAAATTCAACTTGCTTTCTGTTTCACAATTGCAAGATGAAAATCTAGAAATTATTTTCACTAAAAATTGTTGCAAGGTTGTAGATTCAAACAGTGAGCCTATTTTTAACATGTATTAGTTTGGAAGAGTTTTTAAAGCTGATTTTGATATGTCATCCTCTAATCATAGGTGTCTACTTGCAAATGAACCAAATGACTTATATTTTTGGCATCGTAGACTTGGTCACATAGGCTTTGATCATCTAACACGTGTTAGTGCTTTTGATCGCATATGTGGGCTACCTAAGCTTAAAGGGGACAAAGAAATTGTGTGCTCTTCTTGTAGACATGTTAAAATGATTGCAGGTTCACATGCTCCTCTCACAATGACCATGAAAACTGAACCGAGTCAACTTTTGCACCTTGACACCGTAGGACCTTCACATGTTCAATCCTTCGGAGGTAAATGGTATGTTCTTGTGTTTGTGGATTATTTTTCTAGATAACCTTGGGTTTACATTATGGCATCTAAGAATGAAGCTTTTAGTCACTATAAAACATTATTTCTTAGATTATCAATTGATCACCCAAGATCTTTAAAAGCAATTAGAAGTGATAATGGAACCGAATTTAAAAATCAATCATTTGATCATTTTTTTGCTGAAATAGAATAGATCATCAATTTTCTTCACCTTATGTACCTCAATAAAACGGTGTTGTAGAGAGGAAGAACAGAACCTTAGTTGAGATGGCTATGACTATGCTTGATGAATATCAAACTCCTAGAAAATTTTGGGCAGATGCAATTACAACCACTTGTTATGTCTCAAATTGTGTTTTCTTGCGTGCTAAGCTAGGAAAAACACCATATGAACTTCGGTTTGGACATAGGCCTAGTGTCATACACTGTCGAGTCTTTGGTTGTAAATGATTTGTTAAGGAACATGGTAATCTTGATAAATTTGAAGCTAGATCTGTTGATGGCATGTTTCTTGGTTATCCATCTCATACTAGAGGCTACAGTGTGCTTTTACTTGACACTAATAAAGTTTTGGAGACTTGTTAGGTTTATTTTGATAAAGCTAGCTCAGGTACTAGCTCTAATATTACAGGTACAGATCCATATCAGCAGGTGGAGAGTATTTTCATCGAAGAAGACAAAGAAGTAGTGCTGCTGCCTGAAAATTCAGAAGCAAATGACGTTGATCACACTGCTGATTTTGCACCACAACCAGCACCAACAACTATTGCAATTGGTACAAATCGTCCTCAAGCCACAAGTTCTTCGATCTGTGATGAACATGAAGAACAAGGAGATTGTGAAGTGTCTACTCTCCTACGAATCCTCAAAAGTCATCCTCCATAGCAAATCATTGGGAGCTTGCACGAACGAGTCAAACGGTCCATGTTTTGCGATCCAAACTCTCACGCCCATTCTGCTTTTGTTGCTTCTTTTAAACCCAAAGATATATCATGGGCACTCACTAATGAATCTTGGATTATTGCCATGCAAGAAGAGTTAGAAAATTTTGAAAGAAATAATGTTTGGAAACTTGTACCTCCAACTCAAGGTCACACTTTAGTTGAATTTCAATGGGTGTTTACAAATAAACAAAGTGAGGATGGGGTTGTGGTTAGGAATAAGGCTAGGTTAGTTGCTCAAAGTTTCACATAAATTGAATGTCTAGATTTTGATGAAACTTTTGCTCATGTTGCTACATTAGAAGCCATAAGAATTTTGTTAGCTTTTGCTACATCTAAAGGTTTCAAGTTATATCAAATGGATGTTAAAAGTGTTTTTCTTAATGGTTACATAGACGAGGAGGTTTATGTCAAGCAACCGCCGGGTTTTGAAAATCCAGATTTTCCTAATCATGTTTACAAATTGTCAAAAGCCTTGTACATCTCAAACAAGCCCCTAGATCATGGTATGATAAGTGAAAAACATTCTTACTTGAAAAGAGGTTTACCATGGGCAAGGTTGATAAAACTTTTTTTGTGCTTAAGCATGGCAATGACTCATTATTCGTTCAAGCGTATGTGGATGATATTATCTTTGGTTGTGCTTCTCATGATCTTGTGTCCATGTTTTTAGCTATGATGTGTTCAGAATTTGAGATGAGTATGATTGGAGAACTCACAGACTTTTTTGGGTCTGCAAATCAAGCAAACCAAGGAGGGTACCTTTTGCATCAAACAAAGTATAGAATAGACATCCTAAAGCGCTTTAACATGAACAAAATCAAGCCTCTTCGGACACCAATGCGAACAACATCAACACTTGAACTTGATGAAGATGGTGACCCAATCGATCAAAAAGAATATAGAAGCATGATTGAATCACTCTTGTACCTCACAGCATCAAGACCGGATATATAATTTAGTGTATGTCTTTGTGCATGGTTTCAAGCTTCCACACGTGTTTCACATTGTCAAGCCGTCAAAAGAATTCTCAGGTACTTATATGGAACTCAAGAATTTGGCATTTTTCTTCTTTCTTCCTCAACTATTACTTTGAAAGCTTTTTCGGATGCTGATTTTGGGAGTTGTAGGATTGATATGAAAAGTACTTCCGGTGCTTGTCATTTTCTTGGTAATTCACTTGTTGCTTGGTCCTATAGAAAACAAAGTTCAGTTGCACAATCCACAACCGAATCTAAATATGTAGCTACTGCTAGCACTTGGTCACAAATTCTTTGAATTGTTCAAACTCTTAAGGACTATGTGGTTGATCTAGATAGTGTTCCACTATTTTGTGATAACATTAGTGCCATTTGCATTGCTAAAAACTCTATGCAACATTTGAGAACTAAGCACATTGACATTAGGTATCACTTTCTCAGTGATAATGTTGAAAAAGGAAAATTGTGCTTCACCATGTAGATACTGAACAACATTTGGCTGACATTTTTACAACCTTTGGATTTCACTCGTTTTTATTTAATTCATAGTGAAATAGGGGTTATGCATCCTCATTGCTTAAATTGAGGTGGAGTTTTGAAACTTTGGAAGTATATGTGTGAATCTGAATTTAAAATAATATGAGCATAGTATTTCATACATATATGACTTTGTGATTCCTTTTACATGCTGAAAGTTCTTACTACGTTACTCAAGTTATACATTTTGTAGTTTTTTCCATGTAATTGGAATAATTACTTACACTAAATATGGTCATGATCGAACTTTCTTGTTGTTTTGAGCTTGTTGCATGCTCACAAGTGCTTTTAATGAATAATTAATCAATCAACTATCCACATGTTGAGCTTTTATGATCAAATAAAAATGAGAAAAGATCAAGAGAATATGCATGCATCACACTTATTCTTTTGAGATGGCTTATTATTGCACTTAGATATGAACATAGAAGAAGTTGTGTATGATTAAACCATGTCCTTAGGCTTCTGATTGTCAAATGACATAGGCTTGGCTTGGTTGGTTAGAATAAGTCAGATGTGGCATATAATCTCTTGAAAATGTTATATGATCAGAATTTGTGCTTAAAAGAAAATAAAATTGCAGCAAAAAGTGTTATGCTTTCAGGTCTTGAAATAGTTAAGTTTGTGAGATCATGACTTGCTTAAATTGAAAATTACACTTGATCTCTAGCATGGCTTACACTACTTTATGTATTTCATTGATGTGGTAGTGTAAGTCACTTGATAGTATGGCTTGGATGAGCTTTGTTTTATGTGTATATGTCATATTATGCTCATAACAAATTAAAATATCTCTTTTGTACCTTGCTAAATACATTGTCAAAGGGGGAGACATTGGTCGCACATTCACAAGTGTTTTTCTTCTCAAGGGGAGAACTTTTGTTTTTCCTCTCATTTTATTTCTGATTTATAAAGGGGGAGAAATATGTCAGGGAGAAAATTGTTTTCAAAACTTTCCATGTGAATAAGCCAATGTTCAAAATTTTAGTGGTGTTGCCAATGCATTCATCAAAGGGGAGATTGTAAGACCTATGTGTGCTGAATACATTGGCTATGACGATAAAAGTTTTGAATACTGCCAAAACACCCTTTTAACAAGGTCCGACTCTAGGTCCGAGCTCCTGCAAGGTCCGAAAATAGGACTGACTTGTTTTGGGTAGCTCCTACAAGGTCTGAAAATAGGACTGACTTGTTTTGGGTAGCTCTGACAAGGTCCGACATAAGGTACGACTTGCTTTAGCTAGGTCCGACTTCTTTGTCTAGGTCCGACTTATTTTGGTTAGGTCCGACTTGCTGTGGCTAGGTCCAACTAGCTTTGTTCAACTCCGGCGCTAGATATGACTAGCTTTGGTAAGCTCCAGCGCTAGGTCTGACTAGCTTTGGTAAGCTCCGGTGCTAGGTCCTGCTAGCTTTGGTAAGCTTCGACTCAAGGTCCAGTTAGCTTTTGCAAGGTCTGGTCCAAGATTGCAATGGTTTTGCTTTTAACTTGCAATGTTTCGAACTTGCTTTTTGGATCATGGAAAGCTTGCTTAGTATTCTTTTACTAAATTTTTGGTGTGTGTTGGTGGTTGTGGCTGATATCGTTTTTGCTATGGTTTGAAACATGCTTATGTTAGGTGCTCACAGAAGGTGTTGTGGTTTCGGAACTAACGTGAGTCAAGTTGAGGACTTGTGCTCACAAGTATTAGTTGTTTATTCATGTGCAGGTGTTGCTTGAGTTCAAGACATGGCTGGTGACGGGATCCATTGAACTAGTCTTAGGATGAAGATGAGGTTCAACAACCAAGTTCAAGAGGAATTGCGCTAGAGTTGATCAGGAGGTTGCGCAACATGTTTGAATCAATAACAATGCATATGAAGGTATCATAGACGTTGTTGGAAGATGTTTGCATGTGTGCATAGAGTGTGTTGACGTGGCTGCATGGTTACAAGGCGTGATGAAGAGATGTGGATGTAAAGAATTGGTCTGAAAGGTCCAACCGACTAGGTTATGGACTCAGGCTGCAGCTCAGTCGTGTTTGACTCAAATATGGAAAGATTTGAGTTGGTTATGATAGGATTTCATGTGGGTCACGAAGTTGAGTTGTTTTTAGGAATGTGGGATACGTTCCTAAGGTGCTTGGAAGTCTTAAGATTGCTTCTATCTGCGTATAGAAGAGTATTGAACAGTTATGGAAAGTTTTGGTGGAAACTTAGTAGGATACTATCAGTACCTTGGATACCAGATACCCATTCTTACCGTGATTAAAACTACGGAGTTCCACCTATTCGAGTTGAAGACTTTTGAAGGCTCCACGTGTCCCACTGCACTGACCTGCCTCCCTCGGTTGGGTAGCTCTGGCACTGACACGTGTATCTTAGGGCCGAACCTTACTCCCTCCATAGGGAAGCTTCGGTCATGCCATGTGTCCAGTGATCCCGGACCTAACCCCCGGTAGAG
This sequence comes from Tuctoria greenei, assembly GCA_036927565.1. Taxonomy (NCBI): domain Eukaryota; kingdom Viridiplantae; phylum Streptophyta; class Magnoliopsida; order Poales; family Poaceae; genus Tuctoria; species Tuctoria greenei. The sequence continues at coordinate 48,791,831 of JAYESD010000001.1, read as the reverse complement.
GGAAGCTCCGGTGCTGCCACGTGTTTAGCAGCTCCAGACTTGCCTCCCCACAGAGGGATGCTCCAGAGCTGCCACGTGTAGGGCCTCCAGATCTGAGACTAAACGGAAAGGTTGTTGGATCACAAATGACACGGAAAGTCAAGGCGCTATTACAACAGCCGTTACAAGAACTGATTATTACATCATTAATTATATATTAATGACGCGCAGTCAGAGGACTATCAATACCATTAACACTATCATTAAGACGTGTTACTACACTGTTAATCACCCGTAACGCCAGTAGATCGTGTACAGGGTGTTCAATAATGCTGGGGCCACCTGTCGGGCCAGGCAAACCATGTAACGGCCAATCCTTAGGATATAAAAGGGTTGCACCGCATAGTAGAGACAAGTCCACTCAAGCTCACACGTAGACTACGCACACAAGCTCATCAACAACCACCCCGTGGAGTAGGGTATTTTGCTCAGGCAGCCCGAACCACGTAAAAATCCTCTGTGTCACCGTCTCACTCTTGATCTTACGCGCGCTCCAACCGAATATGAATCTCTGTGGACTACATTTTAGAAGTATCAGGGGAAGTGTCCTAGTCTACACTTCCACATTTGGCACGCCGGTTAGGAAGCGCTCTAGATTTTGAGATGATGAATTCCGTGGCAGCCTCATCCAACGGCCATGTTAAACAACCTGCTGGAGAAAATCCCTCCAACGTGTAGCAGTCGACTAACACTGTTGTCCCGGTGGGTGTTGTTCCACCACCACCTCCACCATCGCAGCAAGATGGTGTGTTTGCGTCGGTCACTGCATCGACTAGCAACCCCGAGAACACGCTGAACGTAGCGCGGACTCTTCTCCAGCGTCCTCCAGTGCCTGGAGCTCCTCAGGGCATGATGGAGGAATGGATCATTAACCAAGGTTCGCCCCCTGCTGGGCAGGCACCTTCGAGGAATAGGACTTTGTCTGGTAGACTTGGTCCTCAGCTGTCACAGCACAGGAGATGTGCGCCCTCCCAACAAGTGATATCACTTCCCTCCGGGGCACGCGCACTCATTCGGTATCGAGGCTCTCGATGCATGATCTCTGGTCGGAGCTCAAGTGCTGGTACATGAGGCAAGATGGTCGCGTCCTCATGGAGCGCGCCTGCGAGAGGCGGGAAGCTCAGGAAAACTCTTCTCTTTTGGGAGTTGGGGGCGGCTATTCAGCCCTTCCCATGCATCTTCACATGGCCAATCGGCCACCCAAGTTCTGACCTCATCTGCTAGAGAAATACGACGGGATAGTCAATCCCGTCAAATTTCTTCAAATTTACTCCATCTACATCCTCGCGGCTAGAGGCAATGAGGCTATCAAGGCCAACTACTTTCCAGTGGCTCTAACCGGTACAACAAGGTCTTGGTTCATGAGTCTTCCTCTTGACTCCATCTACAGTTGGGAGGAACTATGCTGCCAGTTCACTGCCAACTTGGGGAGCTCTTACACCCGACCTGGCATAGAGCTGGATTTATTTGCCGTATAGCAGAAGGCGGGAGAATCGTTGTGATCATTCATCCAGTGATTTTCTCAGGTACGAAACATTATTCCTTCTATCTCCAATGCCTCTGTCGTTGTCGCAATTGGACAGGGAGTTAGAGACAAGAAGATGTTGGAGAAGCTAGCAACCAAAGAGGTCAGTAGCGTCACAGAGCTCTTCAGCCTAGCCGACAAATGTGCTAGGGCTGCCGAGGGCCAAGAGATGCATTCCAAACCAGCTGCGGAGGCTGGCAAATCTACCTCCAAGGCTGAAGTTGTTGTCTCAGGATGTGGAAAGAAGAAGAAAAAGTCCAACGGCAAGAAAAAGCCGTCGGCTGGACACAAACTGCTGCTGTTGCAGCTGCAGCTCCTAGTGGTTGGGGCCCACGCCCCGAAACACGACCCGACTGTCGGTACCCTGCGTACTAGGTACCCCATGATACCACAAGAAAAGCCACGGAGTACCACCTGTCCGAGTTGAAGACCTCCGAAGGCTCCACGTGTCCTACAACAGTGGGCCCGCCTCCCTCGTTAGGGTAGCTCCGGCGCTGCCACGTGTAAAGCAAGGCCAGACCTAACTCCCTGTATATTGAAGCTCCAGTCATGCCAAGTGTCCAGTGGCCCCGGACCTAACCCCCAGTAGAGGGAAGCTCCGGTGCTACCACGTGTATAGCGGCTACAGACCCACCTCCCCATAGTGGGAAGCTCTGGAGCTGCCACGTGTCGAGCCTCTAGACCTAAGCCTGCAAAGGGAAGACTGTCGGATCTCCAACGACACGAACATTCAAGAGGCAGTTGAAGCAGCCGTTATAAGACCTGATTACGTGTCATTAATGCCATGTTAATGACACACGATCAGAGGACCTTTAGTACCGGTAACGCCACCATTAAGGCGCATTATCACATTGTTAAATGTACTTAATTCGTACAAATCATGTATTAGGAAATTAAAGACCGCTGGTGCCACATGTTGGGCTAGGCTAACAATGTAACAGCCAGTCCTTGGACTATCAAAGGGTTGTGCCGCATGGTAAAAAGGACTAGCCAAATCAACCCCAAGCAACTAGACACTCATACATTCAACTACACCCGTGGAGTAGGGTATTACACTCAGGCGGCCCAAACCACGTAAAATTCCGTGTGTCACTGTCTCGTACTTGATCTCACGCCGCCCCATCTGAATACAAACCTCTGCGGACTACACTTTAGTAGTACTAGGGGAAGTGTCGATCGCACACTTCGACATTTGGCATGCCAGGTAGGGGCTGGCCTAAGATTTCGTGATGGTGAACTCCACCGCTGGATCGTCCAACAAACACGTTGAGCAACCTACTGGAGGAAATACCTCCAACGTGCAATAGCCAGCTGGTGCTATTGTCCCGGTGAGCGTCATTCCACCACTACCACCAACTCCTCCGGCAGTGGCAGAGCTAGAAAATTTTGCCAATGGGTTCACTTAAAAATATATGTGTGGATTAAGTATGAGTCACCTGAATCTAATGGGTTCAAACTAGTAGAAATTAGTCAATCATGCTTGCTTTACAAAATTTTATTGGGTTCATCTGAACCCAATGGTATAACTGCAGCCCCGCCACTGTCCTCCGGCAAACAATGTCGGACAACAGGATGGTGTCTTCGCGTCGGTCACCACATCGATGCACAACAACCCTGAGAACGAGATCAACGTGAAGCGTACTCTTCTTCAGTGTCCTCCAGCGCCCGGAGCTCCTCAAGGCACAATGGAGCAGTGGTCGCTGATGTAGAGCATCTGGTTGCAGCAGCAGCCAATGCCATCAACAACCAAGGTCCTCCCCCATCGGGGCAGGAACCTTCCCAGCGAACGGTCTTGTCTGGCAGACATGGTCCTCAGATGTCACAGCACCGGAGGCGTGCGCCCTCCTAGCAAGTGACATCCCCGCCCTCCGGAGCACAATGTACTCACGCAGCTTCAAGGCTCTCGACCCATGATCTGCGGTCGGAGTTTGATCGTCGTTACAGGCAGTAGGACGGCTACGTCCACATCGCTCGTGCTCGCGAAAGACGAGAAGCTCGGGAAAACCCTTCTCCTTTGGGAGTAGAGGTAGCCTGTTCGGCCCTAGCCATGCACCATTGCATGGTCCGATAGTCGCAGAAGTTCTGGCCTCATTTGTCAGAGAAATACGATGGGACTGTCAACCCCGTCGAGTTCCTCCAAATCTACTCCACCGCCATTCTTGTGGCGGGAGGCAATGAGGCCGTGATGGTCAATTATTTCGCTGTGGCTCTGACTAGAACAGTCAGGTCCTGGTTCATGAGTCTTCCGCCTGGCTCCATCAACAGTTGGGCGGAACTATGCCACCAGTTCACCACCAACTTCAGGAGTGCCTACACACGACCTGGCACAGAGCTGGACTTATTCGCCGTACATCAGAAGGCGGGAGAGTCGCTGCGATCGTTCATCCAGCGGTTTTCCCATGTGCAAAATACAATTCCTTCCATCTCCAATGCATCTATCGTCGTTTCATTTCAACAGGGCATCAGAGATAAGATGTTGGAGAAGCTGGCGACAAAAGAAGTCACCAGCGTCATGGAACTCTTCATCCTGGCCAACAAATGTGCTAGGGCCACTAAGTGTCATGAAATGCACTCCAAGGAAGCTCTGGAGGCTGATATAAAGTCCTCCAAGGCTGAAGCCACTACCTCTGGTAGTGGAAAGAAGAGGAAAAAGTCAAACGGCAAGAAGAAGCCCTCGGCTAGCGTGCATGCTGCTGCTGTTGCAGCTTCGGGTGGCCGGGGGCCACGCCCCGAGAAACGTCCTTGACCATCATCTGAAGATGGCGGCGGTCAAAAGATGTGGTGTTCGATCCATAAAATGGACACTCACCATCTTGAAGATTGTCGCGAGGTCCAAAACCCTATCGAGCGCTTCAACAATTGCCAAGAAGAAGCTCCTTTCCGCCAGCGGGAAAGCAAGTTGAAAGTCGATGAAGCTCCAGCTGATCCAGAGCTAGGCTTCCAGGATCAAATGAAGGTCCTGAAGGCTGTGTGCAACACCATCGACAACAATTCTGACATCTCTGACAACGAGCGTCAAAAGACCCTCAATACCATATATGGAGGGTCCTGGGATATCACCACCCGCCGCGTCCTCAAGACCATGCGTCCAAAAATTGCGGCCATAGCTCCTATCGCCAAGACATAACCACATCAGAAGTGGATGGACACTCCCATCACTTTTGATGCTTCAAACTGACCAAGAAACATGATCGGAGTCGGACAACTACCGTTGGTGGTTCTCGTACCATCAATAATGTCCGGATATACCATGTCTTGGTCGATGGATGGGCGACACATAACCTCCTCAGCTATGAAGCGTTCATCAAGATCCAGCAGAAACTCTTTGACCTTCACCCCTCCATCTTGTCTCCGGGGTAGGTCCGGGGGCCATCAGTCCCCTCGGCTCAGTTACACTTCCGATGACCTTCGGGACTTGGGAGAACTACAGGACCGAGAAGCTGGTATTCGACGTGGCACACATCAGCTTACCCTTCAACGCCATCCTAGGCAGGCCAACCCTTTGTAGGTTCTTGTCCGCAGCCCACTATGGCTACTTGGTGTTGAAGATGCCGATACCTTCAGACGTCCTCCAGATCCGCAGGGATCGCACTATAGGAGTTACTGCGGTGGAAGAACTCCACGCACTCGCAACAGCGCAGGAGGAAGCATCTGGCAAGGAGCTAGCTGCTCAACCTCCGAGCACTCGCCATCGATGCTCAACCTCTGCACCACGCGTGCAACCAAGCGATGACACTGACATTCCCATCAAAGTCATCCAAATCGGCTCTGATGCTGCCTAGACCACACGTATAACGGGAGGTCCACACAACAAATAGGAACTCACGCTCATAACTTTCCTTCGAGCGAATGTTGACGTGTTTGCATGGTAATCGTCACAGATGCCTCGGATCCCTAGGGAGGTGATTGAGCATAGCCTGAAGATATATCTCGACGCAAGGCCAATACACCAGAAGCACCGGAAGCAATTATTCAAGCAGCAGAATTTCATTCGACAAGAAATCAAGAAGCTGCTCGAAGCTGGTTTCATCCAGGAGGTTCATCATCCACGATGGCTGGCAAACCCAGTCGTTGTATCCAAGGCTGGCGAGAAACTTCGGATGTGTATCGAGTACACCACCTTAAATAAGGCATGTCCAGAAGATCCATTTCCACTACCTAGGATAGGCCACATAGTGGACTCCACCTCCGGGTGTGAGCTATTGTGTTTCCTAGATACATATTTGGGATATCATCAGATCCAAATGTCTAGGGAAGATGAAGAGCATACTGCCTTCATAGCAGTAGATGTGTTGTATTGTTATGCTGCCATGCCATTCGGTCTCAACAACGCTGCATCGACTTTTGTGTGAGCCATGCACAAAACATTTAGAGAGCTCATCAGGGACATGGTGGAGGTCTACGTCGATGACATCGTCGTGAAGGTGAAGAACAAGGAGTCACTCCTTGACAACTAGCAAGCCGTCTTCGACAAGCTGCACATCACGCACACCAAGCTAAACCCGGACAAATGTGTCTTTGGGATTAGCTCCGGGAAGCTCCTTGGATTCTTGGTGACCTGTCGAAGAATTGAGACAAACCCGGCGAAGATCAAGGCTATTGAAGACATGCAGCCCCCAACCCGCAACAAGGACGTCCAGGAGCCAATTGGATGTCTAGCTGCGCTCAGCTGGTTCATCTCAAGGCTAGCAAAACGGGCACTACCCTGCTTCAAATTATTGAGGAAGTCCGGGCCATTCCATTGGTCCAAAGAAGCGGAAAAGGCGTTCCAAGAGCTCAAATAGCTCCTCACGACACTACCAATCCCGGTAGCTCCGAACCCTGGTGAGCCTTTTTTGCTTTATGTGTCGGCAACTTTGGAGGTTGTCAGTATGATCCTGGTCGTGGAAAGACAAGAACCACCTACAGTTTAGGAGCCCAGACCCCTCCGGGGGGGGGGGGGGGGGGCGTCCGGATTTACCTGAAGGTGAGTCTAGGTCCCAGTTCCTGGCATGGATCCTCACGGCAAGCTCCCCGAGGATCAACCTCTATCATCTGAGGGAGTTCACATGGCTGAAGAAAAAATTCTGGATCCCTCCAGGAGGCTTCGGGAGCTCAAGAAGAAGGTCTGGACCCCTCCGAGAGGGTCCAAGTTGATGAAGAAGAAGCTCCGGGACCTTTAGGGAAGGTCTGGACTGTCTAGCGGCCAGTGTACTTCATCAGTGAAGTACTCCACAACGCCAAGACTTGATACATTGAGGTCCATAAGCTGCTCTATGCAGTTCTCATCACCTCAAGGAAGCTTCGTCATTACATCCAAGCCTACAAGATATCAATGGTAACCTCATATCCACTACTTGCTATATTGCATAACCCCAACTCTACGGGAAACATCACAATGTGGGCAGCGGAGCTCGCAGAGTTTGATCTCGAATTCTTGCCTTGACATGCTATGAAGAGTCAGGCAATTGCTGACTTCGTGGCGGAGTGGACCCCTTCTTCATCAAATTCAAGGGGCCCTAGTGAGCCGAAGCCGGAACCCAAGGTTCCGGACTTTACTGAGCCTCACTAGACTCTCTATTTTGACGGCTCTGTGCAAAAGAAGGGGGGCGGAGCTGGAATTCTTCTCCTTGCACCGACTGGGGTGAAAGTCAAGTACATGGTACAACTTGACTTCAAGGAAACCAACAATATGTCAGAGTATGAAGCTCTCACCTACGGGCTCAAGGTGGCGCTATCATATGGTGTCAAACAGATGCTGGTGAAGGGTGATTCACAGCTCATTATCAAGCAAGTCAAAGGTGAATGCAGCTGCAACAACCCGCAACTCGCTGCTTACCTCCATAAAGTCCAGAAGCTCTAGATGGATTTTCATATCCTGGACCTCTGCCATGTCCAGCGTCTCAACAACGCTGAAGCAGATGAACTCTTGATGAAGGCTTCAACCGAAGCTCAAGCTCCCGATGGAGTTTTTGTCAGGAGGTTGTCAAGACCTACCACTCAGTTTGCTGAACTGGGCGAAGGGGACGAGACCAGCACCTCGAAGCTGGCGGTCCCGGTGGCTCTATTGCCATGGCGTCCACCAAGGATCGTAGGCACTGCAGGAAGCTCCGAGCAACCTAGCACGCAAGATCCGGAGGCTCAAGTTAGCTCCAATGCATGGATCTCAGAGATCTGGAGCTACTTGAAAAACAACATCCTTCCTGAAGACGGTGCATCCGCTGACCGGATCGTCAGATTGGATACAAGATACACGCAGGTAGAAGGGGATCTCTACCGGTGTGGTGCCAATGATGTCCTAATGTGGTGCATTGCCCGGGAAGAAGACTGCGAGCTCTTTGCAGAAATCCATGGAGGCGAGTGTGGGAACCAAGCGTCTTCTCGCACGTTGGTCGGTAAAGCCTTCCAGCATGGCTTTTACTGGCGTACAACACTCCAGGACGCAGTTGAGCTGGTAAAAAAGTGTGAAGCGTGCCAGTTCCACGTGAAACAAATTCACACACCGGCTCAGTCGTTGCAAATGATACCTCCTACATGGTCATTCGCTGTGTGTGGGATGGACATTTTGGGACCTTTTCCAAAAGACGTCGGAGGTTACAAGTTCCTGTACATCGCCATCGACAAGTTCACTAAGTGGCTGGAAGCTACTCCAGTTGTGACAATCAACAAGCAATCTGCTATCAAGTTCTTGAAGTCCATAGTCTGCAAATTTGGAGTTCTGAACAAAGTCATCATTGACAGTGGAACTCAATCCACAAGTGCAACATTCCAAAAATATTGCGAAGACCTCGGCATACAAGTCAGCTACGCATCAGTAGCTCACTCGGCAATTAATGGCCAAGCCGAGAGAGCAAATACAGAAATACTGAAAGGACTCAAGACACGCACATATGAGAACCTGAAGAAACATGGAGCCAATTGGATAGAGGAGCTTCTGTCTGCACTGTGGATGAGCAGGACAACACCTAACCGATCAACTAGAGAGACACCCTTCTTCCTAGTGTACGGAGCCGAAGCGGTCCTTCCTCCGGAGATCACCATGGGATCACTCCTGGTCCGGACCTTCGACGAAGCCGTGCAGGAAAAGCTCCGGTGTGAAGACCTTGACCTCGTCGATGAGGGAAGGTACCAAGCAGCTGTTCGAAATGCACGATATCGCCAGGCACTCCAGTGCTATCACCGAAGGCATGTGCGCAACCGACAGCTTGAAGAAGGTGATCTGTTGATGCGTAGAATACTATCTCGTGAAGGGATGAACAAATTGTCCCCCAGCTGGGAAGGTCCCTTCCGAGTGATCAAAGTATCCAGCCGCGGATGCGTTCACTTGGCAATAGAGGATGGGACATCGCTTCCCAATCCATGGAACCTCGAGCGCCTCCGTAAGTTTTATGCTTAGTTTCATGGAGGTGAGTCTGTAATTACACATAACATATGTTATAGAGTCTATGGACAGAGTCGGGTAGGTCCTAAAGGAGAACATTCGGACTCCTCCGGGAGGGTCCGGGCAGTTCAGGCACACTTGACTTGGTCCCTGTACTAAAAGTGTAGCCTACCTAGCTACCCTAGGTTAGAAGAAGACGAATAGCACACTTTGATAGGAAAATGGATGAGGAGAATTGATGAGTCCCGATCTTCCGAAAGGTAATGGATAGGTCGATTGATGTGGAGATCTCGACGTTGATGATCCGAGGCTCTCGAGTAGAACACGAACAACCCCTGCAATCACTACACCACCGCTCTGTTGGTTATCAACCGTGCTTCACACGATTGGCCTCGCCAAGAAGGCTAATCCCTGCAAGTGCAACCGAGAACACAAGCAAGAACAAGGTAGACACGATCTGAAATCGCGAAGTTGGGGTCTCACAAACCGACAAACGGCGATATTATTAATCTAAAGCAAAACCCAATTGTTCATGGCGGCTACCATGGAGTATATATAGGTGGGAGGACGTCCAAGGGGGTTTTAGGGTCGTGACCTAACCCTAAGACACGAAAATAATGGACTTAGACTTGATACAAGGCCCAATGGCCCAAGACGGTGGCGCAGCACCCTGACAGATTCTGTACTTGATTTTGTTTCGACGATTGCCTACGACTCCGAAAGAATTTTGACACGGGACCAGTGCCATTGGAAAGGTTATCCTCTCCCCTTTCCGTGCATATGTAGAATGTCTAAAACGGAGTTCGTATGCGTCCTGGGCGTCCGTTTTAGTGCGTACTGCTCCTGGACTCCGAGTTGGATACGATTTGGAGTTTGGTTCGGTTTCCATCTTCCTTGAACGAATTCTCTGGTCTTCCACGTCCCTAATACTCCCTCAAAGTACTCCTTGAACCTCTCCATGGATCCTAATCACAAATAAATCATTAAGTAGCAATTTATGTTCAAAAACATATAAGGAAATATATAAGAACGAGTTCACCTCTGAAATTAATTGTTGTGTATGAACTCTATTGATTGCATCTTGTATGTTCAATGGAGTGTTGTTTGTATCCATAGAAGTGATGTCCTCATCATCCTCCCCTTCTTGAATTGGAGTCGTCCTCGACTCAAGTTCATCTTCTATTATGTGTTGGTCCAAATGTACAACGCCATCAAATCTTTTTGTATGCATGAATGGAGGAGGCCAAGGTGGTGGACGACATAGTGCGCCATCTTGATCTTGTCCATCAAATAAGAGTGTACATTCACTTGAGCCAGGATCCCAAACAAATAAATATTGTGTCATGTTTGTAGGTGCAATAATAATGTGCATGATCTCATCATTCTCCCCTTCTTTATGACAAGCCGTCCTCGGCTTGCTCGTATGTCCAGCAAAGAGGCTTGCATTGGAGGTAGAGTAAGTGCTGTCCATAATGCACAACCATAGTGAATAATGCTTTTGTTGTCCCTGCTGCAAGGAAAACATACTAGAAAAACTTGACAAGACATTATTAGCGTTAGTACATTCATTTACTTGACCATGTTGTTGCAGCACAAAAGGAGCTTCCTCATTTGAACATATGTAAACTTTATGCACCATAAACATACCACTATGTTCATATTTGCCTATAGCATGAAAAATATTTCTACTTAACAAAGGCAATTCAGATTGAGAAAATATTATCTTCTCTACGATATCTAGATCACAAAGAGTGTCAAATTCAATATAGCCCAAAGTATTTAGAGAAGATAACAATTTCAGCTCATCCCTTTCACATGTAGTTGGGATCAAATGCTTAATTTCAGCACAAGTGAGTGATAAAGTATCAAATTCATTTGGTTGTTCTAGCATAGGTATAATATAATTATCAGCACACAACTCATTTTTGTTATAAGAATCAGTGGGAAAATCAACTAATGGTAAAGTTGTATTATGAAAAGGTTCATCTTGTTGCTGCTCATCGATAGTATGATTGGTAGCAAAATTCAGCACATCTGAAAATGTCATACCGTGGTTAACTGTAGAGCATTGTCCATTAACACTACTCTCATTTTCAGCAAGAAATTCAAATGCATTATGAGTTGATTCATCAAAAAATTCAGAAGAGTTGTTCAACACCTCACTCTCATTTGCATCTCCATTTATTTGTTCATGTTCCTGCAAAAGGTTAGGCAAAGGAGGAGGTACAACAAGAAAATTCTTCTCAAGTTCATGTATTTCATGTTTACAATTAGATACATTAGCAAAAGTTTCTCGCATAAGAATTTTCATATCTTTCCATGTTCAAGGTCTTTCTAAATCACTTAAGTTGTTCCACCAAGTCAATGCACAACCTACCAATGCACTTGCAACATTTCTAATCTTTCTTTTCTCACACATATGACATTGTCCAAAAATTTTATCCAACTCTATTTCCCAAGCAATATATTCATCGTAACCAAAACCATCATAAGAAGGAAGAGATGGGAGAATGTAATTACTTCTTGTGGAAGGTGTTGTAAAGGTGGTCTGAATGTCATGTGAATCCTTGGTTGATGTTTGATTTTTAGTGAGCAACTCCATCGCCGTCTTCATCATGTCCATCATCTCAACATATAATGCATGATTCTTGCTTTTACCTGACATTGTTAGTAGCAAACAGAAGACAACACAAAAAATATGTTATCCCTATCAACTACAAAGGATAATGGAAAAGTGGAAGTGGAATCACACACTCTCAAGCGTCTTACCACGCTCTTACAAGTGTTCTTACCGATACTGCAGGTGGCAAACGGTGGACGGTATGAAGAAACCAATGAAGCGTGGGATGATTGCAAAGGTGTATCGATTCTGCTCAAGAGTAAGGTGTAGCTTGGATGACACTTTCTATGTAGCGAGGATTAGCAACAATGAAATCAGATAGTAAAGTTGAATAAGTGTCCAAAATATTTGTCAAAGTTGCTGGCCTAAATGTGTTCCTAGTAGTTCAAGCTAGCAAGACATGAGACAAAACTAGATGACACAAAGAATGCAAGCACTTCTGTTTTTTTGTTGTTTTTTTCTCCTTTTTTGTGCGGCTTTTGTATCTTCTTTTCCACTTGCCTTTTTCTTTTTTCTTCCTTTTTTTTCAGAATGTGCTGCAAAAGAAGAACACAATGCAAACACTCAAAGATATCTCGTATGTCTGTTACAGATTTTCTGCTCAATGTTCTAAGGACAATTAAGCACCTTTATAGTCCCCAAATCAAAAAATTTTGAACAGAAATATTATAGATCTATCTCTCCTCTTTAATTTCAGTATATGAAAGATCTATTTTGGATAAGAACAATGGGAGATATTGCCCCCGAAATACAGACTGTTCAGAATTTCTAGATCAATAACAGATTCAGATCTAATGCAATTTCGACATCGATAACTATATTTTCTGGGAGAGTGATGAATAAGAAATTTATAGAAAACTTCTTAAGCTTTCCAGAAAGTACAAGAACTCTAAAATACGAGTTTGTATGAGCGAGATATGATGAAAATACCGAACTGGACAGAGGCGAATCTAATCTGGACGTGATGACGTGATTCAAAAGGATGAATCACACAATGCAAAACTAAAACTAAGACCAAAAAAACTTTCTAAACCAGCAATATGACTCAACCACGGACACAAACTCAACAAAACCAAACTGAATAACAAAGTTGCAAAGGATCAATATGGTTTGGACAAAGTAATGAACAGATCTACTAAACTGCAAGTTTTTTTTGTGGCTTTTTTGTGGACTCTAGGTATGAAAAACAAAACTAATGTAACGGATAGATGAATTACCTAACGGGCAACCTGGAAATATGATACCAATTGATAGGAAAATGGATGAGGAGAATTGATGAGTCCCGATCTTCCGAAAGGTAATGGATAGGTCGATTGATGTGGAGATCTCGACGTTGATGATCCGAGGCTCTCGAGTAGAACACGAACAGCCCCTGCAATCACTACACCACCGCTCCGTTGGTTATCAACCGTGCTTCACACGATTGGCCTCGCCAAGAAGGCTAATCCCTGCAAGTGCAACCGAGAACACAAGCAAGAACAAGGTAGACACGATCTGAAATCGCGAAGTTGGGGTCTCACAAACCGACAAACGGCGATATTATTAATCTAAAGCAAAACCCAATTGTTCATGGCGGCTACCATGGAGTATATATAGGTGGGAGTACGTCCAAGGGGGTTTTAGGGTCGTGACCTAACCCTAAGACACGAAAATAATGGACTTAGACTTGATACAAGGCCCAATGGCCCAAGACGGTGGCGCAGCACCCTGACAGATTCTGTACTTGATTTTGTTTCAACGATTGCCTACGTCTCCGAAAGAATTTTGACATGGGACCGGTGCCATTGGAAAGGTATCCTCTCCCCTTTCCGTGCATATGTAGAACGTCCAAAACGGAGTCCGTATGCGTCCTGGGCTTCCATTTTAGTGCGTACTGCTCCTGGACTCCGAGTTGGATACGATTTGTAGTTTGGTTCGGTTTCCATCTTCTTTGAACGAATTCTCTGGTCTTCCACGTCCCTAATACTCCCTCAAAGTACTCCTTGAACCTCTCCATGGATCCTAATCACAAATAAATCATTAAGTAGCAATTTATGTTCAAAAACATATAAGGAAATATATAAGAACGAGTTCACCTCTGAAATTAATTGTTGTGTATGTACTCTATTGATTGCATCTTGTATGTTCAATGGAGTGTTGTTTGTATCCATAGAAGTGATGTCCTCATCACACTTGGCCTGGTTCCGTACCCTAAGTGTGTCCTTGTCTCCCCTGTAATTCAGACCTATAATGAAAGACATTGTTGCGTGAAAACAGACTTTGCGTGCATTAATTTTGTACATGCTCGTTTTCTTTTATTATCTTTTCCTTCTTGTCTATAACAAAGTTGTGGAATTCTTATTGAGATTTAATCTGAGTTATTCATATTATATACAAGTTATATTGTTGATATTTTTCGGATCTTAGCATTGCTAGATGGTCTAGTCGCCTGAACGCTAAAGCCAATGACAGGTCCGGAGTGCCCTATCAACATAGACTGGTCCAACACCCTAAGTACGCCACTCTACCTGTATTCCGGCAGGCCTCAGTAGGGCGGGTCCGAAAGACATTCGGATCTAAAGAGATTACATCAATTTACTTGTTATCATGTTGAGTTCTTTCATATCTAAAGTTCAAGTAAGAACAATAAGCCGCAAACAACTTATAGACGAGAGGGCGAATTTTACTGTTTTTCTTATCCTTAAGCGTAGGAAAAATGAAAAACTCATGGTGATGGTGGACATTGCTGGAGCTACTAAGCTCTGACGACCCCCAGGGGGCCTGCCGTCGACCTTTCATACGTTGGAAGTGGGCGTCTTCGGAGCTAACAAGCTCTGAAAACACCCTTGGGAGCTAGCTGCCGACGTGAAGAATTAACGGCGATCTAAATGAAGATGGTGGAGAAATCACCCCTAGGGGGCCCTCCGTCGACCTTCTATGTGTTGGAAGTGAGTGCTGTCGGATTTACCAAGCTCCGACACCTCCAAGGAGGCCCGCCGTCGACGCAACAAAGGGTCCCTGGAGATGTCAGAAGTAAACTTCAGACCTAAGAGCTAAACATTCTAGCTATAAGTTTGAAGCGTTCAATTCATAAAGACATTGTCAGATCCATTTGGTACATGTTCGTAATTAAATTGTGTGCATCTATCAGGGGGCCAATAAGATAAAGGACAATGCATTGAAGACAAATACAAAATGGAACTCATTCATTCAAAAAGATTTGATTTCATTCATTCAATGGATTGGATTACAAAATGACGATTACAAGTGAAAGGCAGAAGAAAAAGGTCCTGGCTACCGGATGTTCTAGGTCCTATGGAAAAACGAGGCAACTTTCTGGGCAGCTTCTTGAACGCTGGCCCTGGCGACATCTTCTTCTTCAAGGATGGGTCCTTTGATGACCGGATCTAGAGATAATTGGGAGTTTCAGCTTTTGAAACACATTAGCACATATTCAGCGACATTCTTGGCCAGAGATTTCCCCTCCGTCTTTAGTTGATCAGCGATGATGTCACCCATTGCATCCATCTTGTTGCCGGCAGAGCTCAATGCAACCAGCGCTTTGTCCAGCTCCGGATCAGCCCGATGTACTCGATTGAAGTCGAGTGACACCAAAGCTTTGTTGGCATGCCCCAGGAAGTCCCAGACTTGCTGGGACTCCAACGCTGTAACACCCTCATTTTCATGCATCATGCCCTACATACATTCATATACATGTTTAACATTAATCCACATAAAGAGGAATAAGTTTAAAATTGGTTTGAACAAAACCGCACTTAAAATTCTGGAAAGTGCGGACTAGTATGATTTTGGTGCGGACTAGTCCGATTTCTCTCTGACCTTGTTCGGTGTTGTCCGTTTTTGCTGCGGACTAGTCTGTTTTTGCCTCTGGACACTTTCGGACTTGTCCGGTCCTATGCGGACTAGTCCGGTGTTCCAATAATCCATGAAAATTTGCTAAGTCCCTGGATTTATCTGGACTAGTCCGGTGTTCCAGCAGATTTGTCCGTTTTCCTATCTGACTAAAGTCAGACTTGTCCGATTTTTGGCCAGAGTTGTCCGATTTCTCTCTGGACAACTTTGGACTAGTCCGGTCCTTTTTTGTAACACCCTCATTTTCATGCATCATGCCTTGCATACATTCATATACATGTTTAACATTGATCCACATAAAGAGGAACAAGTTTAAAATTGATTCGGATCATTTAAAATTGATTTGGAACAAAACCGCACTTAAAACGCAGGAAAGTGCGGACTAGTCCGATTTTACTGAGGACTAGTCCGATTTCTCTCTGACTAAAAATGGACTTGTCCATTTTTTCTGCGGACTAGTCCGATTTTGGCCCTGGAAACTTTCGGACTTGTCCGATTTTGTGCGGACTAGTCCGATATTCCAAGAATCCTTAAAAAATTGCTAAATCCTTGGACTTTTCCGGACTAGTCCGGTGTTCCAGCGGACTTGTCCGATTTCCTTTCTGTTTAAAGTCGGACTTGTCCGATTTTAGGCCAGACTTGTCCGATTTTCTCTCTGGACAACTTTGGACTAGTCCGGTCCTTTCCGGACTTGTCCGATATTTTGTGACTTCGAGTTGATCCTTTGTTTTACGACTTGTTTCTTGGGTTTCACGTTAAGTGGGCCTAGGGACATCGTGCCTAACTCTTTTAGAGCCCACGTGGGACTCTAAATCGGCCTCTACTCCTCTCAAACTCGAAATCCATCTAACCCTAGCCTCCACCTCTATATAAATAACCTCACCCCTTGGTTTGACATCTATTGGCCACTTTTCCACCCCACCCAAACCCTAGTTCTTGGAGAGCCACCACCAAGGAGGGAGGAGAAGATCCCAAGCAAGGAGAAGAAGAGGAGGAAACGAAAGAGGATCAAGATCTCCACCAAGTTTTCTGTAACACCCTAAATTTTCGCATTATGCATTGCATACATGGTCATGCATTAAACACTAGTAGAATAAAAGAAAAATAATAAAACATATATATACAAATGTATGTAGCAAAAGAAGAAATAGAAAATAATAATAGCCTAAAACTTGTAATAAGGAATAAGTATAAAAATAATAATAATAATATATATAAGTATATATATAAATAATATATATAACAATATATAAAAATAGATAAAATATTAATATTAATAATATATGATAAATATATAATATGAATAATAATATATATAAAAAATATATATATAATAAATTATATAATAAAAGAAAAGTAAAAAAAAAACAAAAAAGGAAGAAAGGCCAACCCGGCGGCCAGGCCAAGCGGCCCAGCCGACCGAGCGGCCCCGCCCGCGCCTCGGATCCCGACGCCCGCCCGCGCCGGCCCCGCTGGGCCCCGCTCAGCGCGCGTGGCCTCTGCGGCCTCCCGCCCCGCCCCGACACTCCCGGTCGTCGTATGCTCCCGCCCCCGACCGAATCCCGCCCCCCCCCCCCCCCCCCCCCCCCCCCCCCGCGATTTTTCCCGCCAGCGCCCGGCCTCCCGCCTCCCGCTCGGTCCCGAGTCCCGATCCTGCCCGACGCCGGTTCCGATTTTCTCGCTCCCGCGTCCGAATCCCCTGCCGCGATTCCCGCCCCGTACCGAGTCGGTACCGTTCCGCCGCCCCTATAAATACGACCGAAGGACTCGAGTTTTTCCCAGCCGCCAGCAGCCGCCGGAACAGGGAAAAAAAAAGGGAGTCCAGAGAGCTACGCCCAGGGAAGAAAAAGGAGGAAAAGAAGGGGAAGAAGAGGAAGAAAAAGAGGAGGGTGCCACCGTTCGCCGGAGATCGTCGCCGACATCGCGCCGCCGTCGTCGTGCCGCCGAAGGACTGCTGCGCCATCCACTTCGTCTACGCGTCACATTTGTTCCGCGACCGTCAAGCCGTCAGATCTACGGTAGGCCATGTTCCCGATGCGAATTTTAGCGATCATATTGAATCTAATAGGCGTGAATTGATTTTAGTTGCACCATAAATTTTATTTCAGCAGCATTAATCCACCCTAAAACCCCCGTAAACTCATATGAACACGTATGAACTACTCGCATCTAATTAATAAACGACCGTAGTAAATTAAATAATTAAACTGTGCATGCATGCATGTCATTGCATGTTGATTATTTTGTGTGCATTATGTTGAGTATATATGTTTTCTTGTATGTATGATCACGCGTAGAGGAACACGCTCAAGAGGCCGCATACGAGGATTTCCAAAACCAAGACTTCGAAGCGCTTGAGCAACCCCATCCGCCGGAGCAAGGCAAGTGTCCTTGAAGCATATTGATCCTGTTTTATTAAATGTTTTGTTTGCGAACTTGCATGCTTGTGTCAAATTGATGGGAATCCTATGATAGGAAGTTTACTAGTTTTGTTTGACCACCCTTGTCACCTGGAATTTATGGTAGAGAGTCGGGAAGGGTTTTTACCTTTTTGCTCCGCTTAATTAATCGGGATGGCAAACAACACTACACGTTTAATTATGCATCAATGATATTCTGGTTAATGTGAACTGGTCAATACGATGGGTGATCTAAGCAAGCCTGGTATGTGCATGGGTTGGATGTCATGGTGGTTTGCTTGCTTTAGATCTAAGGACCGGTTCATGCGAGAATATGCCAGGTCAACAGTGCCACCACAAGGCCAAGTATGGGTGCGGCGTAGCTGAATAATTAGGAGCGCTTCTAGTATGGTATGGACCATTGGATGGCGCGGGGAATGGGAGTCGAGGAGGACTACCCTGGGATCCGCATGGCACACGAGGGGGCCCGTGGGTGGGAGAATAGAGATTCAAGCCTGCCGGTGAAACCTTAGTGGGCCCGTACATACTAGTAGTCCCTTTTGAAAGGCTATTTTGTGATCTCTTGGCCACACACCTACGGAAGTGTGAGATGGCATAATGGAGGTTTCTTAGTCATCGAAAGGTGATGAAATCACAAACATGTGGGTAAAGTGGTACAACCTCTGCAGAGTGTTAAAAACTATCATGATAGCCGTGCTCCCGGTTATGAGCGCCTGGATGACCTACATGATTAGACTTGGAAATTGGGATTTGGGATGGTTATGGTTTGGTAATGGTTATGGATGGTTTATGGATTATGGTTATGGATATGAATTTGAGTTATGGTAACTGGACATGGATACTGATGATATTGGCAATAATTGGATATGGTTTATATTATGTTAATATGATGGTTATGATGGGATTGTTTCACATAGACATAGTATAATGCTTTTCAAATGTTTTACTGTACTTTTCAGCACTTAGCCATTATTACATTCGTCATTTGAATAAGCCACATGTCATACTTTCCACACTTGCTGAGTACGACATGCACTCACTCTTGCAATCCCCCCCAACAGTTGCAGGTCAGGATTGTGAGTTTAATGGTGATAATGCGGAGTTCTAGGCCATGTCTACCGTCAGCTTTGCCTGTGGTGTTGATTGGAGCTGCGCATATATACGCTATCCCTTTTGCTTGGGTGCTTAGTTGCTTAATTAGTTTATTTCCGCTGCATTAGTTGAACTTATCATTAATATTCATTAGAGCTTGTATTCAAGGATATAATGAATTATGTAATAAGAGTACTTATTTAATAATTTGAGCTGTGGTAATTATCTGTTTATCATTTGTGAATCACTCGTGTATGTGTGTTGAACATCCTGGGCACACATATGCGTTAGCTTGGTTCATTTTTCGGAACGGGGCGTCACAAATTGGTATCAGAGCCACAGGTTGACCATAGGACGCAGCCTAGATAGAATGGACACTTTAGAGCACATAGGAGCACTCAGGAATCGATGTGTTTTTGCTTGGAGTGTTGTTTGCTATATATATATTGGTTGCTTGTGTGCTTGATAGAGGATTTTGGGATGCTTTAGCATTGCCATGTCCATATAGGCTAGTATAGTTAGTTGTTTAGTGTCTCATATCCCTTGATGCATATAGTTGGGGGACGTTTTCTAATTCTTACCTACTGCTTTCCTTTAGATGGTGAGGACTCGCAATCAGAGGGATGTCAATGGTGAGGAGGAGAACTATGGAGTACCTCAGAACAACAACAGACAAGGACCTGCTCATGGAGCCATCAATATCGAGCAGCTATTGGCCATGCAAAACCAGCTCATGCAGACCATGATACAAACTATGGGACAGCTGCAGGCTGGCAACAACAACAATCAGCCCCACATGCCTCCACCGCCACCCCCGCCTCCTCATAACCGATTGGGAGAGTTTATGAGGACTAGGCCGCCAACCTTTGCTCAATCTGCTGACCCTATGGATGCGGATGATTGGTTAAGTCTCCTGGAGGAGAGATGAGGACAAATATAGTATGTCTAAAAATAAGCCTTAGAATAAGGGGGGTAGATTTCTCCGCCAACCTCATTGTTTTAGATTCTTAAGGGTTGGATATTATACCTGGTATGGACTGGTTGAGGAAGCACAATGGAGTTATTGAGTGTGCCACAAACACGGTGAAGTTGACCAACGAAGAAGGGATCACCGTAGAATTTGAAGCATCTCAAACCGCACCGAAGCAATTGGAGTTGATGCATCACAATAAATGTCAAAGCTAACCAATCATCAAAGACTACTCCAACGTAGTGAAGCGCATGACTGAGTTGCTAACAAGGGGAAAGCTTCTCAAATGGACTCTATCTTGCTAGGACGACATTGAGGAGGTGAAGAAGAGATTTATAACTGCACCGATGCTGGTATTACTAGACGTGAGCAAGAAATTTGGATTTGTACTACGCATCAAGACAAGGATTAGGATGTGTGCTCATGCAAGAAGGCCAAGTGGTAGCTTATGCATCGAGGCAACTAAAGAAACATGAGTTGAATTATCCTACGCACGACCTTGAACTCGCAGCCGTGGCACACGTCTTGAAGATATGGAGACACTATGTTTTTGGTCACCAATGTGAGATTTATACGGATCACAAGAGTCTCAAGTACATATTTACGCAAACGGATCTGAATCTGAGGCAACGCCGATGGTTGGAGCTTATCAAGGATTATGACGTGCGAATCAACTATCACCCAGGGAAGGCCAACGTAGTGGCCGATGCTTTGAGCCAAAAGGGAGTAAGTCATCAACTCAAAGTTCAAGAACTTCCGTCCGAGTTATGTAAGGAGTTTGAACGGTTAGACCTTGGATTCGTAAATGAGATGGGAATGATGGAAGTCAACCCAACATTAGAGCAGGAAATACGGGAAGGACAGACAAAGGACAAGGAAATACAGGAAATCAAGAAAAGGACCCAAGAAGGGAAAGAATTCAGGTTTGATGAGGACGAACAGGGTACCTTATGGCTTGGAAAGAGGATTGTGGTACCTAATGTTAGGCATATTCGGGAAGCAATATTGAAGGAGGCACATGACTCGCCTTACTCAATTCATCCCGGCTGTACGAAAATGTACAAGGACTTAAAGACATGTTATTGGTGGGCCAGCATGAAAAAGGACATAGCCGAATATGTTGCACTTTGTGATGTGTGCCGACGAGTGAAAGCTGAACATCAAAGGCCAGCTGGATTGTTACAACCATTAAAGGTCCCGGAGTGGAAGTGGGAAGAGATTGGTATGGACTTTATAGTTGGATTACCGCGAACTCAGGCTGGCTATGATTCAATATGGGTTATTGTGGATCGATTGACAAAATCAGCTCATTTCATCCCCATCAAGACCACATATACTGATAAGTAGGTTTAGGCTCTGATACTAATTGATAGGAAAAGATGATGAGTCCCGATCTTCCGATAGGTAATGGGTAAGTCGATTGATGGAGATCTCGACGTTGATGATCCGAGGCTCTCGAGTAGATCACGAACAACCCCTGCAATCACTACACCACCACTCCATTGGTTATCAACCGTGCTTCACACGATTGACCTCGCCAAGAAGGCTAATCCCTGCAAGTGCAACCGAGAACACAAGCAAGAACGTAGAAGACACGATCTGAAATCGCGAAGTTGGGGTTTCACAAACTGTAGAACAGCGATATTATTAATCTATGCAAAACCCAATTATTCATGGCGGCTACTATGGAGTATATATAGGTGGGAGGACGTCCAAGGGGGTGTTGGGGTCGTGACCTAACCCTAACACACGAAAATAATGGACTTAGACATGATACAAGGCCCAATGGCCCAATACGGTGGCGCAGCACCCTGACAGATTCTGTACTTGATTTTATTTCGACGATTCCCGACGACTCCGAAGGTATTTTGACATGGGACCGGTGCCATTGTAAAGGTTATCCTCTCCCCTTTCCGTACATATGTAGAACGTCCAAAACGGAGTTCGTATGCGTCCTGGGCGTCCGTTTTAGTGCGTACTGCTCCTGGACTCCCAGTTGGATACAATTTGGAGTTTGGTTCGGTTTCCATCTTCTTTGAACGAATTCTCTGGTCTTCCACGTCCCTAATACTCCCTCCAAGTACTCCTTGAACCTCTCCATGGATCCTAATCACAAATAAATCATTAAGTAGCAATCTATGCTCAAAAACATATAAGGAAATATATAAGAACGAGTTCATCTCTGAAATTAATTGTTGTGTATGAACTCTATTGATTGCATCTTGTATATTCAGTAGAGTGTTGTTTGTATCCATATAAGTGATGTCCTCATCATCCTCCCCTCCTTGAATTGGAGTCGTCCTCGACTCAAGTTCGTCTCCTCTCATGTGTTGGTCCAAATGTGCAACGCCATCAAATATTCTTGTATGCATGAATGGAGGAGGCCAAGGTGGTGGACGACATAGTGCGCCATCTTGATCTTGTCCATCAAATAAGAGTGCACATTCACTTGAGCCAGGATCCCAAACAAATAAATATTGTGTCATGTTTGTAGGTGCAATAATAATGTGCATGATCTCATCATTCTCCCCTTCTTTATGACAAGCCGTCCTCGGCTTGCTCGTATGTCCAGCAAAGAGGCTTGCATTGGAGGTAGAGTAAGTGCTGTCCATAATGCACAACCACAGTGAATAATGCTTTTGTTGTCCCTGCTGCAAGGAAAACATACTAGAAAAACTTGACAAGACATTATTAGCGTTAGTACATTCATTTACTTGACCATGTTGTTGCAGCACAAAAGGAGCTTCCTCATTTGAACATATGTAAACTTTATGCACCATAAACATACTACTATGTTCATATTTGCCTATAGCATGAAAAATATTTCTACTTAACAAAGGCAATTCAGATTGAGAAAATATTATCTTCTCTACGATATCTAGATCACAAAGAGTGTCAAATTCAATATAGCCCAAAGTATTTAGAGAAGATAACAATTTCAGCTCATCCCTTTCACATGTAGTTGGGATCAAATGCTTAATTTCAACACAAGTGAGTGATAAAGTATCAAATTCATTTGGTTGTTCTAGCATAGGAATAATATAATTATCAGCACACAACTCATTTTTGTTATAAGAATCAGTGGGAAAATCAACTAATGGTAAAGTTGTATTATGAAAAGGTTCATCTTGTTGCTGCTCATCGATAGTATGATTGGTAGCAAAATTCAGCACATCTGAAAATGTCATACCGTGGTTAACTGTAGAGCATTGTCCATTAACACTACTCTCATTTTCAGCAAGAAATTCAAATGCATTATGAGTTGATTCATCAAAAAATTCAGAAGAGTTGTTCAACACCTCACTCTCATTTGCATCTCCATTTATTTGTTCATGTTCCTGCAAAAGGTTAGGCAAAGGAGGAGGTACAACAAGAAAATTCTTCTCAAGTTCATGTATTTCATGTTTACAATTAGATACATTAGCAAAAGTTTCTCGCATAAGAATTTTCATATCTTTCCATGTTCGAGGTCTTTCTAAATCACTTAAGTTGTTCCACCAAGTCAATGCACAACCTACTAATGCACTTGCGACATTTCTAATCTTTCTTTTCTCACACATATGACATTGTCCAAAAATTTTATCCAACTCTATTTCCCAAGCAATATATTCATCGTAACCAAAACCAGCATAAGAAGGAACAGATGGGAGAATGTAATTACTTCTTGTGGAAGGTGTTGTAAAGGTGGTCTGAATGTCATGTGAATCCTTGGTTGATGTTTGATTTTTAGTGAGCAACTCTATCGTCGTCTTCATCATGTCCATCATCTCAGCATATAATGCATGATTCTTGCTTTTACCTGACATTGTTAGTAGCAAACAGAAGACAACACAAAAAATATGTTATCCCTATCAACTACAAAGGATAATGGAAAAGTGGAAGTGGAATCACACACTCTCAAGCGTCTTACCACGCTCTTACAAGTGTTCTTACCGACACTGCAGGTGGCAAACGGTGGCCGGTATGAAGAAACCAATGAAGCGTGGGATGATTGCAAAGGTGTATCGATTCTGCTCAAGAGTAAGGTGTAGCTTGGATGGCACTTTATTTGTAGCAAGGATTAGCAACAATGAAATCAGATAGTAAAGTTGAGTAAGTGTCCAAAGTACTTGTCAAAGTTGCTGGCCTAAATGTGTTCCTAGTAGTTCAAGCTAGCAAGACATGAGACAAAATTAGATGACACAAAGAATGCAAGAACTTCTTTTTTTTGTTGTTTTTTTTCTCCTTTTTTGTGCGGCTTTTGTATCTTCTTTTGCACTTGCCTTTTTCTTTTTTTTCTTCCTTTTTTTTCAGAATGTGCTGCAAAGGAAGAACACAATGCAAACACTCAAAGATATCTTGTATGTCTGTTACAAATTTTCTGCTCAATGTTCTAAGGACAATTAAGCACCTTTATAGTCCCCAAATCTAAAAACTTTGAACAGAAATATTATAGATCTATCTCTCCTATTTAATTTCAGTATATGGAAGATCTATTTTGGATAATAACAATGGGAGATATTGCCCCCGAAATACAGACTGTTCAGAATTTCTAGATCAATAACAGATTCAGATCTAATGCAATTTCGACATTGATAACTACATTTCCTGGGAGATTGATGAATAAGAAAGTTATAGAAAACTTCTTAAGCTTTCCATAAAGTACAAGAACTCTAAAATCCGAGTTCGTATGAGCGAGATATGATGAAAATACCGAACTGGACAGAGACGAATCTAATCTGGACGTGATGACGTGACTCAAAAGGATGAATCACACAATGCAAAACTCAAACTAAGACCAAAAACACTTTCTAAACCAGCAATATGACTCAACCACAGACACAAACTCAACAAAACCAAACTGAATAACAAAGTTGCAAAGGCTCAATGTGGTTTGGACAAAGTAATGAACAGATCTACTAAACTGCAAGTTTTTTTGTGGCTTTTTTTGTGGACTCTAGGTATGAAAAACAAAACTAATGTAATGGATAGATGAATTATCTAACGGGCAACCTGGAAATCTGATACCAATTGATAAGTAGGTTTAGGCTCTGATACTAATTGATAGGAAAAGATGATGAGTCCCGATCTTCCGATAGGTAATGGGTAAGTCGATTGATGGAGATCTCGACGTTGATGATCCGAGGCTCTCGAGTAGATCACGAACAACCCCTGCAATCACTACACCACCACTCCATTGGTTATCAACCGTGCTTCACACGATTGACCTCGCCAAGAAGGCTAATCCCTGCAAGTGCAACCGAGAACACAAGCAAGAACGTAGAAGACACGATCTGAAATCGCGAAGTTGGGGTTTCACAAACTGTAGAACAGCGATATTATTAATCTATGCAAAACCCAATTATTCATGGCGGCTACTATGGAGTATATATAGGTGGGAGGACGTCCAAGGGGGTGTTGGGGTCGTGACCTAACCCTAACACACGAAAATAATAGACTTAGACTTGATACAAGGCCCAATGGCCCAATACGGTGGCGCAGCACCCTGACAGATTCTGTACTTGATTTTATTTCGACGATTCCCGACGACTCCGAAGGTATTTTGATATGGGACCGGTGCCATTGTAAAGGTTATCCTCTTCCCTTTCTGTACATATGTAGAACGTCCAAAACGGAGTTCGTATGCGTCCTGGGCGTCCGTTTTAGTGCGTACTGCTCCTGGACTCCGAGTTGGATACGATTTGGAGTTTGGTTCGGTTTCCATCTTCTTTGAACGAATTCTCTGATCTTCCACGTCCCTAATACTCCCTCCAAGTACTCCTTGAACCTCTCCATGGATCATAATCACAAATAAATCATTAAGTAGCAATCTATGCTCAAAAACATACAAGGAAATATATAAGAACGAGTTCACCTCTGAAATTAATTGTTGTGTATGAACTCTATTGATTGCATCTTGTATATTCAGTAGAGTGTTGTTTGTATCCATATAAGTGATGTCCTCATCATCCTCCCCTCCTTGAATTGGAGTCGTCCTCGACTCAAGTTCGTCTCCTCTCATGTGTTGATCCAAATGTGCAACGCCATCAAATCTTCTTGTATGCATGAATGGAGGAGGCCAAGGTGGTGGACGACATAGTGCGCCATCTTGATCTTGTCCATCAAATAAGAGTGCACATTCACTTGAGCCAGGATCCCAAACAAATAAATATTGTGTCATGTTTGTAGGTGCAATAATAATGTGCATGATCTCATCATATACCACCGCGAAGCTAGCAGAATTGTATATGGAGCACATTGTGTGTCGACACGGAGTACCGAAGAAGATAGTCTCGGATAGAGGTTCTCAGTTTACCTCCAGATTTTGGCAGAAATTGCATGAAGCAATGGGAACAAGGTTGAACTTCAGTTCGGCGTATCACCCTCAAACAGATAGACAAACCGAGAGGACCAACCATATTTTGGAAGACATGTTAAGAGCTTGTGCTTTAAAGCATGGGAAAAGTTGGGATAAAAGTTTGCCGTATGCTGAATTCTCGTACAACAATAGCTACCAAGCAAGTTTGAAAATGTCACCCTATGAAGCATTATACGGAAGGAAGTGTAGGACTCCCTTGTTTTGGAATGAAACCGGAGAGAATCAAGTGTTTGGTCCCGACGTGTTACAAGATGCTGAAAGGCAAGTCCAAATAATCCGGGAAAACTTAAAGGCTGCCCAGTCTCGACAGAAGGGTTATGCTGATAATAGGCAAAGGAGTCTGACTTTTGAAGTTGGAGATTTTGTATACCTCAAAGTGTCACCTATCAGAGGTCAGCGACGGTTTAACGTCAAAGGAAAACTGGCACCACGCTACATCGGAACGTTTAAGATTTTGGACAAACGAGGAGAAGTGGCATATCGACTTGAGCTGCCGACGTATCTCTCCGATGTTCATAACGTATTTCACGTCTCTCAACTCAAGAAGTGTCTCAAGGTACCGGAAGAACAAGTGCCGATGGACGAGTTAGAACTTCAAGAGGATTTGTCCTATGTCGAACAACCTATCAAGATTTTGGATATGAAGGAAAGGGTCACGAGAAATAAGAGGATCCGTTGGTGCAAAGTGCAATGGAAACACCATACAGAAGCTGAAGCTACATGGGAACGTGAAGAAGACTTGAAGGCAGAATTCCCTCATCTTTTCCCCACGCTATCGAATCTCGAGGGCGAGATTCACTTTAAGGGGGGTAGGTTTGTAACACCCTAAATTTTCGCATTATGCATTGCATACATGGTCATGCATTAAACACTAGTAGAATAAAAGAAAAATAATAAAACATATATATACAAATGTATGTAGCAAAAGAAGAAATAGAAAATAATAATAGCCTAAAACTTGTAATAAGGAATAAGTATAAAAATAATAATAAAAATATATATAAGTATATATATAAATAATATATATAACAATATATAAAAATAGATAAAATATTAATATTAATAATATATGATAAATATATAATATGAATAATAATATATATAAAAATATATATATATATATATAATAAATTATATAATAAAAGAAAAGTAAAAAAATAAAAGAAAAAAAAAACAAAAAAAAGAAGAAAGGCCAACCCGGCGGCCAGGCCA
This sequence comes from Tuctoria greenei, assembly GCA_036927565.1. Taxonomy (NCBI): domain Eukaryota; kingdom Viridiplantae; phylum Streptophyta; class Magnoliopsida; order Poales; family Poaceae; genus Tuctoria; species Tuctoria greenei. The sequence continues at coordinate 48,764,383 of JAYESD010000001.1, read as the reverse complement.
AGCGGCCCAGCCGACCGAGCGGCCCCGCTGGGCCCCGCTCAGCGCGCGTGGCCTCCGCGGCCTCCCGCCCCGCCCCGACACTCCCGGCCGCCGTACGCCTCCCGCTCCCGCGCCGTACGCTCCCGCCACCAAACGAATCCCGCCCCCCCCCCCCCCCCCCCCCCCCCCGCGATTTTTGCCGCCAGCGCCCGACCTCCCGCCTCCCGCTCGGTCCCGAGTCCCGATCCTGCCCGACGCCGGTTCCGATTTTCTCGCTCCCACGTCCGACTCCCCTGCCGCGATTCCCGCCCCGTACCGAGTCGGTACCGTTCCGCCGCCCCTATAAATACGACCGAAGGACTCGAGTTTTTCCCAGCCGCCAGCAGCCGCCGGAACAGGAAAAAAAAAAGGGAGTCCAGAGAGCTGCGCCCAGGGAAGAAAAAGGAGGAAAAGAAGGGGAAGAAGAGGAAGAAAAAGAGGAGGGCGCCACCGTTCGCCGGAGATCGTCGCCGACATCGCGCCGCCGTCGTCGTGCCGCTGAAGGACTGCTGCGCCATCCACTTCGTCTACGCGTCGCATTTGTTCCGCGACCGTCAAGCCGTCAGATCTACGGTAGGCCATGTTCCCGATGCGAATTTTAGCGATCATATTGAATCTAATAGGCATGAATTGATTTTAGTTGCACCATAAATTTTATTTCAGCAGCATTAATCCACCCTAAAACCCCCGTAAATTCATATGAACACGTATGAACTACTCGCATCTAATTAATAAACGACCGTAGTAAATTAAATAATTAAACTGTGCATGCATGCATGTCATTGCATGTTGATTATTTTGTGTGCATTATGTTGAGTATATATGTTTTCTTGTATGTATGATCACGCGTAGAGGAACATGCTCAAGAGGCCGCATACGAGGATTTCCAAAACCAAGACTTCGAAGCGCTTGAGCAACCCCATCCGCCGGAGCAAGGCAAGTGTCCTTGAAGCATATTGATCCTGTTTTATTAAATGTTTTGTTTGCGAACTTGCATGCTTGTGTAAAATTGATGGGAATCCTATGATAGGAAGTTTACTAGTTTTGTTTGACCACCCTTGTCACCTGGAATTTATGGTAGAGAGTCGGGAAGGGTTTTTACCTTTTTGCTCCGCTTAATTAATCGGGATGGTAAACAACACTACACATTTAATTATGCATCAATGATATTCTGGTTAATGTGAACTAGTCAATACGATGGGTGATCTAAGCAAGCCTGGTATGTGGATGGGTTGGATGTCATGGTGGTTTGCTTGCTTTAGATCTAAGGACCGGTTCATGCGAGAATATGCCAGGTCAACAGTGCCACCACAAGGCCAAGTATGGGTGCGGCGTAGCTGAATAATTACGAGCGCTGCTAGTATGGTATGGACCATTGGATGGCGCGGGGAATGGGAGTCGAGGAGGACTGCCCTGGGATCCGCATGGCACACGAGGGGGCCCGTGGGTCGAAGAATAGAGATTCAAGCCTGCCGGTGAAACCTTAGTGGGCCCGTACATACTAGTAGTCCCTTTTGAAAGGCTATTTTGTGATCTCTTGGCCACACACCTACGGAAGTGTGAGATGGCATAATGGAGGTTTCTTAGTCATCGAAAGGTGATGAAATCACAAACATGTGGGTAAAGTGGTACAACCTCTGCAGAGTGTTAAAAACTATCATGATAGCCGTGCTCCCAGTTATGAGCGCCTGGATGACCTACATGATTAGAGTTGGAAATTGGGATTTGGGATGGTTATGGTTTGGTAATGGTTATGGATGGTTTATGGATTATGGTTATGGATATGAATTTGAGTTATGGTAACTGGACATGGATACTGATGATATTGGCAATAATTGGATATGGTTTATATTATGTTAATATGATGGTTATGGTGGGATTGTTTCACATAGACATAGTATAATGCTTTTCAAATGTTTTACTGTACTTTTCAGCACTTAGCCATTATTACATTCGTCATTTGAATAAGCCACATGTCATACTTTCCACACTTGCTGAGTACGACATGTACTCACTCTTGCAATCCCCCCCAACAGTTGCAGGTCAGGATTGTGAGTTTAATGGTGATAATGCGGAGTTCAAGGCCGTGTCTACCGTCAGCTTTGCCTGTGGTGTTGATTGGAGCTGCGCATATATACGCTATCCCTATTGCTTGGTTGCTTAGTTGCTTAATTAGTTTATTTCCGCTGCATTAGTTGAACTTATCATTAATATTCATTAGAGCTTGTATTCAAGGATATAATGAATTATGTAATAAGAGTACTTATTTAATAATTTGAGCTGTGGTAATTATCTGTTTATCATTTGTGAATCACTCGTGTATGTGTGTTGAACATCCTGGGCACACATATGCGTTAGCTTGGTTCATTTTTCGGAACGGGGCGTCACATTTTCGTTCTTCATCACCAATTCATCCCCAAGTTCATCACCAAACCTAGATCATCAAGATCCAAGTGTTACCTCCAAGTTTCTTGGTTCATTGGAGTTCTAAACACCTGGTATACCTTCTATTCTCTTGTCCTTACACCAAAGGAAGTGTAATTGGCATAAGGGAGGTTCTTTAGTCGCCGACGGGTGATGGAATCACAAACACGTGGGTAAAGTGGTACAAACTCTGCAGAGTAATAAAACTGTCATGATAGCCGTGCTCCCGGTTATGAGCACCTGGACAACTTCCATGATTAGAGGGAATGGGATGGTATTGGGATGGTTATGGTTTCGTAATGGTTATGGCTGGTTATGAATTTATTTCTGGTATTGAATCTGGTTATTGGCAATGGTGAAATCTGGAAATTTTGATGATGGTAATGAATTCAGATTTGGTATTATGGTATTACTTATGATTATGATGGGTTTACTTCACATACATATAATATATTGCTTTTCAAACGTTTTAATGTACTTTTCAGCACTTTACCATTATTATCGTCAACATTTGAATAAGCCACATGTCATACTTTCTACACTTTCCGAGTACGACATGTACTCACTCTTGCAATCCCCCCCCATAGTTGCAGGTCAGGATTGGGAGTTTAATGGCGATAATGCGGAGTTCTGGGCCGTGTCTACCGTCAGCTTTGCTTGTGGTGTTATTGGAGCTGTGTTATACCCTATTGCTTATGCTGCCTAGCTGTTTAGTTTGCTTAATTAGTTTATTTCCGCTGCATTAGTTGAACTTGTCATTAATATTCATTAGAGCTTGTATTCGAGGATAATCTGGTTTGTGTAATAAAATTTGGTTAATTAATCTTGTCTTGTGGTAATTTTCTGTATACTCTCTTGTGATTGCACTCGTGTATGTGTGTTGAACATCCTGGGCACACATATGCGTTAGCTTGGTTCATTTTTCGGAACCGGGCGTCATAGATTGGTATCAGAGCTACAGGTTGATCGTAGGACGCAACCTAGATAGAATGGACACTTTAGAGCACATAGGAGCACTCAGGAATCAATGTGTTTTTGCTTGGAGTGCTGTTTGCTATATATATTGGTTGCTTGTGTGCTTAATAGAGGATTTTGGGATGCCTTAGCATTGCCATGTCCACCTAGGCTAGTGTAGCTAGCTGTTTAGTTTATACCCCTTGATGCATATAGTTGGGGACGTTTTCTAATTCTTATCTATTGCTTTTCTTCAGATGGTGAGGACTCGCAACTAGAGGGATGGCAATGATGAGGAGGAGAACAATGGAGTGCCTCAGAACAACATCGGACAAGGATCTACTCAGGGAGCTATCAACATTGAGCAGCTATTGGCTATGCAAAACCAGCTCATGCAGACCATGATACAAACAATGGGACAGCTGCAGGCTGGCAATATCAACAATCAGCCCCACATACCTCCACCGCCACCCCCGCCTCCTCATAACCGATTGGGAGAGGTTATGAGGACTAGGCCGCCGACCTTTGCTCAAGCTGCTGACCCTATGGATGCGGACGATTGGCTCAAGTCCGTGGAGAAGAAGCTAGCTATTGTCCAATGCAGTGACCGGGAGAAGGTCTTGTTTGCTTCTCATCAACTAGTTGGAGCAGCTGCGGATTGGTGGGATTCTTATTGCAATGCTCATGAGAACCAAGAGAGAATTACTTGGGCCGAATTCAAGGAAAATTTTCGTTCTCATTATGTGCCCGAGGGTGTTATGATATTGAAGAGGCAAGAATTTTAGAATTTAAGGCAAGGAAGATCAAGTGTGAGTGAATATCTCAATAAATTCACTCAACTCTCAAGGTACGTGCCTGAGGATGTTAGTCGGGACAGCCAGAAGCAATACTTGTTCATGAGGGGCTTGAACAATGAGATCTAAGTACAATTGCTCAGTTGTGACTATGCAAATTTCCAGAAGCTTGTGGACAAAGCAATTGTAGTTGAGAACAAGATCCGTGAGATGGAGCAAGAAATCAAGAGGAAGGCGCCATATCAAGGACAGCAACAAGGAAGTAATGTGCGCCCTCGCTTTGCGCCACCCAATGCACCTCATTTCAGCTCTTCTATTCCTGCTCAGCGCACTGGTTATGCACCACGCCCAACTCAGTTTGTGCAGCAGCGCCCTGTCACGCAAGCACCTAGGCCTCAAATGCCTTATGCGCCTCATGCTAATTTTCCTGGTGCTAATGTTCAAAACCAAGCTTGTCCCAATAATTCTGGTGGGGTTAAGAAGTGCTACACTTGTGGAGAAGCTGGACACTTTGCGCATCAATGTCCTAAGTCAGGTCTTGGTCAAGGAAGCAATGCACCAAGGCAAAACCCAAGACCCAATGGAGGACAACCACAAGGGAACCGTGGACAGCAGAATTTTGCTCGTGGCAACGTGAACCATGTCTCAACGGAGGATGCTCAACAAGCAGATGATGTGGTCATTGGTGAGTTTCTCGCAAACTCCAACCCCGCGACTATGTTATTTGATTCCGAAGCATCGCATTCATTCATTGCATCGAAGTATGTTGCCAAGTATAGTTTGCCTATCTCTCATATGAAGTTTACTCTATTGGTTAAGTCTCCTGGAGGAGAGATGAGGACAAATATAGTATGTCCAAAAGTAGGCCTTAGAATAAGGGGGGTAGACTTCTCCGCCAACCTCATTGTTTTTGGATTCTCAAGGGTTGGACATTATACTTGGTATGGACTGGTTGAGGAAGCACAATGGAGTTATTGAGTGTGCCACAAAGACGGTGAAGTTGACCAATGAGGAAGGGATCACCGTAGAATTTGAAGCATCTCAAACCGCACCGAAGCAATTGGAGTTGAATCATATGGAAGGTGACACAATTGAGGAGATTCCAGTGGTGTGTAAATTTTTGGATATTTTTCCGGACGAGTTGCCAGGTATGCCACCCGATCGAGACATTGAGTTTGTTATTGATTTAATACCTGGAACTGCACCTATAGCTAAGAGGCCGTATAGGATGCCTCCTATGGAATTAGCGGAGCTCAAGAAGCAGATTCAAGAGCAATTAGAGAAGGGTTTCATTCGCCCTAGCTCTTCGCCTTGGGGAGCGCCTGTTCTATTTGTGGACAAGAAGGACGGTTCCCAAAGGATGTGCGTGGATTACCGAACTCTCAATGAGGTAACAATCAAGAACAAGTACACCTTGCCACGCATAGAAGACTTGTTTGATCAGATGAAGGGTGCTTGTGTCTTCTCTAAGATTGACTTGAGGTCGGGATACTTCCAAATGAAGATTAGACCATCGGACATACCCAAGACAGCTCTTAGGACATGGTATGGATCTTATGAGTACACTGTGATGTCTTTTGGATTGACAAATGCGCCTGCCTACTTTATGTACCTCATGAATAAGGTGTTCATGGAGTACTTAGATAAGTTCGTTGTGGTGTTTATTGATGACATTATGATCTACTCGAAGGATGAGAAGGAACATGAGGAACACTTGAGGCTTACGTTGCAGAAATTGAGGGAGCATCGATTGTATGCCAAGTTCAACAAGTGTTAGTTTCGGTTGAAAGAGGTGCCATTTTTGGGTCATATAATCTCAGGAGGAGGAGTATCGGTTGACCCCGGAAAAGTGAGAGACGTGTTGAAGTGGGAGCCGCTGCAAAATGTCAAGGAAATAAGGAGTTTTCTTGGGATGGCTGGATATTACCGTCGGTTTATCAAGGATTTTTCCAAGATAGCCAAGCCTATGACGGAGTTGCTAATGAAGGGAAAGGCGTTCCAAAGGACTCAAGCTTGTCAAAACAGTTTTGATGAGTTGAAGAAGAGGTTGACAACATCCCCAGTTTTAGTACTGCCGGATGTGAGCAAGAGCTTCGATATTTATTGCGACACATCGAGACAAGGACTTGGATGTGTATTGATGCAAGAAGGTCAAGTGGTCGCCTATGCATCAAGAAAATTGAAGAAACATGAGCAGAATTACCCCACACACGATTTGGAACTCACGGTCGTGGTACATGCATTGAAGATTTGGAGACACTATATTCTTGGACATAGGTGTGAAATTTATACGGATCATAAGAGTTTGAAGTATATTTTCACACAATCGGATCTGAACTTGAGGCAACGAAGATGGTTGGAGCTCATCAAAGATTATGATTTGGGCATCAACTATCATCCGGGAAAAGCTAATGTAGTGGCTGATGCTTTGAGTAGAAAAGGAGTAAGTCATCAACTCACGGTTCGAGAGTTACCATTCGAGCTATGCAAGGAGTTTGAACGGTTGAACCTTGGGTTTGTGAACGAGATGGAGATGATGGAGTTAAACCCAACCTTGGAGCAAGAAATTCGAGAGGCACAAACCACAGATGAGGAGATCAAGGAAATCAAGGAAAGAACCGAATAAGGGAGAGAATTCAGATTTGACGAGGATGAACATGGTACCTTATGGCTTGGAAAGAGGATCGTTGTGCCTAATGTGAAGCACATACGGGAGACAATATTAAAGGAGGCACATGACTCACCTTACTCAATTCATCCCGGTTGTACGAAGATGTACAAAGACTTGAAGACTTGCTATTGGTGGGATATCATGAAAAAGGACATAGCTGAATACGTAGCATTGTGTGATGTGTGCCAACAAGTCAAGGCGGAACATCAAAGGCCAGCTGGATTATTGCAACCGTTGAAGATTCCGGAATGGAAGTGGGAAGAAATTGGAATGGACTTCATAGTTGGGTTACCACGTACTCAGTCCGGGTATGACTCAATTTGGGTAATTGTGGATCGCTTAACCAAGTCAGCTCATTTTGTCCCTGTGAAGACCAAATATACAGCTGCACGATTGGCCAAAATATACATGGAGCATATTGTGTGTCGACATGGAGTCCCTAAGAAGATAGTTTCGGATATAGGTTCTCAATTTACCTCCAGATTTTGGCAAAAATTGCATGAAGCCTTGGGAACGAGATTGAATTTTAGTTCAGCATATCATCCTCAAACGGATGGGCAAACCGAGAGGACCAATCAGATTTTAGAGGACATGTTAATAGCTTGTGCTTTAAATCATGGGAAAAGTTGGGATAAAAGCTTGCCATACGCAGAATTTTCATACAATAATAGTTACCAAGCCAGTTTGAAGATGTCACCATATGAAGCGCTTTATGGGAGGAAGTGTAGGACACCTTTATTCTGGAATGAGGCAGGAGAAACTCAAGTATTTGGTCCATATGTGTTGCAAGAAGCCGAAAAGCAAGTCCAAATAATTCGTGAAAACTTGAGGGCTGCCCAATCAAGGCAAAAAGGCTATGCGGACAATAGGAGAAGGAAACTAGCCTTTGAAGTGGGAGATTTTGTTTACCTCAAGGTGTCACCAATGAGGGGTCATAAGAGGTTTAACATAAGAGGAAAGCTAGCACCTCGTTATATTGGACCATTCAAGATTTTGGACAAAAGGGGAGAAGTAGCGTATAAGTTGGGGATGCCAGCTCATCTTTCAGGCGTGTGATGTTTTTCATGTTTCCCAGCTCAAGAAGTGCTTGAGAGTACCGGAAGAACAAGTGCCAATGGAAGAATTGGAACTAGAGGAAGATTTGACTTATGCCGAACAACCGGTCAAAATCTTGGAAACTAAGGAGAGGGTCACAAGGAACAAGGTTATTAGATGGTGTAAGGTTCAATGGAAGCACCACACAGAAAAAGAAGCAACTTGGGAGCTAGAGGATGATATCAAGAAGGAATTTCCCTATCTCTTCTCTTCCGCATCGAATCTTGAGGGCGAGATTCATTTTAAGGGGGGTAGGTTTGTAACACCCTCATTTTCATGCATCATGCCTTGCATACATTCATATACATGTTTAACATTGATCCACATAAAGAGGAACAAGTTTAAAATTGATTCGAAGCATTTAAAATTGATTTGGAACAAAACCACACTTAAAACGCAGGAAAGTGCGGACTAGTCCGATTTTACTGAGGACTAGTCCTATTTCTCTCTGACTAAAAACGGACTTGTCCGTTTTTGCTGCGGACTAGTCCGATTTTGGCCCTGGAAACTTTCGGACTTGTCCGATTTTGTGCGGACTAGTCCGATATTCCAAGAATCCTTAAAAAATTGCTAAGTCCTTGGACCTTTCCGGACTAGTCCAGTGTTCTAGCGGACTTGTCCGATTTCCTCTCCGTTTAAAGTCGGACTTGTCCGATTTTAGGCCAGACTTGTCCGATTTTCTCTCGGGACAACTTCGGACTAGTCCGGTCCTTTCCGGACTTGTCCGATATTTCATGACTTTGAGTTGATCTTTTGTTTTACAACTTGTTTCTTGGGTTTCATGTTAAGTGGGCCTAGGGACATCATGCCTAACTCTTTTAGAGCCCACGTGGGACTCTAAACCGGCCTCTACTCCTCTCAAACTCGAAATCCGTCTAACCCTAGCCTCCACCTCTATATAAACAACCTCACCCCTTGGTTTGAAATCTATTTGCCACTTTTCCACCCCACCCAAACCCTAGTTCGTGGAGAGACACCACCAAGGAGGGAGGAGAAGATCCCAAGCAAGGAGAAGAAGAGGAGGAAACGAAAGAGGATCAAGATCTCCACCAAGTTTTCGTTCTTCATCACCAATTCATCCCCAAGTTCATCACCAACCCTAGATAATCAAGATCCAAGTGTTACCTCCAAGTTTCTTGGTTCATTGGAGTTCTAAACACCTGGTATACCTTCTATTCTCTCGTCCTTACGTGAATTCAACCCCTAATCTCCAAATTCACGTCGATCTAGAAAACCCTAATCTGCTGATCTCGCAGAGGGCGGACTTGTCCGGTCCCTAGCGGACTAGTCCGATCTTTCTGGTTAAATTGTGTTAAATTGGTTCTAAAATTTGATCTAATCGAATACAAACCTGTATAAACTTGTTAAAAGCTATTATAACTAGTTAGTTATCATTGAAAGCAATCAATTAACAAGTTCTACCTTGCATTTGCATCAGTCATGCATGTCATATCATATTGAGTAATATTTGTGCACTCTTTGATTGTGTTTCTTGTCTTGTATGTTTATTGTGTGGATTAGACGGATTTGCGCTAGAGAGTGCCGCGGAGGATCTACAGCATCAAGAGTTTGAAGGCTTTGACCCTAATCAACAGCAAGAGCAAGGCAAGTGTCCTTGAAGCATATTGATCCTATTTTAAAATAAATATTTTGTTTGCAAAACTGCATGCTTGTGTCGAATTGACGGGAATCCTATGGTAGGAAGTTTACTAGATTTGTTTAACCACCCTTGTCTATGGTAGAGAGACGGGAAGGGCTTTTTACCTTTTGCTTCACTTAATCAACTGGGATGGAAAAACAATTATACCACTCAATTTAATTATGTATGGATGAGATTATGGTTAATGTGAACTGGTTAAATATGATATGGTAATGGGTGATCTAAGCAAGCCTGGTATGTGGATGGGTTGGATGTACGGTGGTTTGCTTGCTTTAGATCTAAGGACCGGTTCATGCGAGAATAAGCCAGGACTACAGGCCACCACGAGGCCAAGTATGGGTGCGGCATAGCTGATTAATTAGGGCTTTGCTAGTGCTGTTTGGACCATTGTGGATGCTCGGGGAAGGGGTAGTCGGATTGGGTTTGTTGATGATTGGTGGGACTACCCTGGGATCCGAATGGCTCAAGAGGGGGCCCTTGGTTGAAGATGTGCTCTGCGGGAGACATCGCCACCGGTGAAACCTCAGTGGGGTCTAAATAGGCTAGTAATCCCTTTGTAAAGGCTATTTTGTGATCTCTTGGCCATACACCAAAGGAAGTGTAATGGGCATAAGGGAGGTTTTTTAGTCGCCGACGGGTGATGGAATCACAAACACGTGGCTAAAGTGGTACAAACTCTGCAGAGTAATAAAACTGTCATGATAGCCGTGCTCCCGGTTATGAGCACCTGGACAACTTCCATGATTAGAGGGAACTCGATATTGGGATGGTTATGGTTTGGTAATGGTTATGGCTGGTTATGAATTTATTTCTGGTATTGAATCTGGTTATTGACAATGGTGAAATCTGGAAATTTTGATGATGGTAATGAATTCAGATTTGGTATTATGGTATTACTTATGATTATGATGGGTTTACTTCACATACATATATTATATTGCTTTTCAAACGTTTTAATGTACTTTTTAGCACTTTACCATTATTATTGTCGACATTTGAATAAGCCACATGTCATACTTTCCACACTTGCTGAGTACGACATGTACTCACTCTTGCAACCCCCCCCCCCTCCCCCCAACAGTTGCAGGTCAGGATTGGGAGTTTAATGGCGATAATGCGGAGTTCTAGGCCGTGTCTACTGTCAGCTTTGCCTGTGGTGTTATTGGAGCTGCGTTATACCCTATTGCTTATGCTGCCTAGCTGTTTAGTTTGCTTAATTAGTTTATTTCCGCTGCATTAGTTGAACTTGTCATTAATATTCATTAGAGCTTGTATTCGAGGATAATCTGGTTTGTGTAATAAAATTTGGTTAATTAATCTTGTCTTGTGGTAATAATCTGTATACTCTTTTGTGATTGCACTCGTGTATGTGTGTTGAATATCCTGGGCACACATATGCGTTAGCTTGGTTCATTTTTCGGAACCGGGCGTCACATTTTCGGACTTGTCTGATAAATCGCGACTCCGAATTGATTTTTTGTTTTACGACTTGTTTCTTGTGCTTCACGTTAAGTGGTCCTAGGGACGTCGTGCCTAACTCTTTTAGAGCCCATGTGGGACTCTAAACCGACCTCTACTCATCTCAAACTCGAAATCCATCTAACCCTAGCCTCCACCTCTATATAAACAACCCCACCCCTTGGCTTGACATCTATTTGCCACTTTTCCACCCCACCCAAACCCTAGTTCGTGGACAACCACCATCAAGGAGGGGGAAGGAGATCCCAAGCAAGAAGAAGAGGAGGAGGAAACGAAAGAGGATCAAGATCTCCATCAATTTCGAGTTCTTCATCAACAATCCGCCATCAAATTCTTCATCAACCCTAGATCGTAAAGATCCAAGTGTTGCCTCCAAGATCCTTGATTTATTGGAGTCCTAAACACCTCGTATACCTTCTATTTCCTTTTCCTTACGTGAATTCGGCCCCTAATCTCCAAATTCACGTCGATCTAGAAAACCCTAATCTGCTAATCTCTCAAAGTGTGGACTTCTCTGGTCCCCAGCAGACTAGTTCAATTTTCCTGGTTAAAATGTGTTGAATTAATTCTAAAATTAGACCTAATCAAATCCAAACCTGTATAAACTTGTTAAAATCTATTAGAACTAGATAGTGATCATTTAAAAGCAATCTATTAACAAGTTCTACCTTGCATTTGCATTAATCATGCATGCCATATCATATTGAGTAATATTTGTGCACTCTTTGATTATGTTTCTTGTTTGTATGTGTATTGTGCGGATTAGACAGATTTGCGCTAGAGAGTGTCGCGGAGGATCTCCAACACCAAGAGTTTGAAGGCTTTGACCCGAATCAATCCAAGAGCAAGGCAAGTGTCCTTGAAGCATATTGATCCTGTTTTCAAATAGATGTTTTGTTTGCAAAACTGCATTCTTGTGTCAATTTGATGGGAATCCTATGGTAGGAAGTTTACTAGCTTTGTTTGACCACCCTTGTCACCCGCAATATATGGTAGAGAGTCGGGAAGGGCTTTTTGCTTCGCTTGATCAATTGGGATGGGAAAACAAATATACCACTTACCTTAATTATGTAATTATGAGATTATGATTAATGTGAACTGGTTAATATATATGGTAATGGGTTATCTAAGCAAGCCCGATATGTGGATGGGTTGGATTATTGGTGGTTTGCTTGCTTTGGATCTAAGGACCGGTTCATGCGAGAATAAGCCAGGACTTCAGTTTCACCACGAGGCCAAGTATGGGTGCGGCGTAGCTGATTAATTAGGGCTTTGCCAATTCTATTTGGACCATTAAGGATGCTTAGGGAAGGGGTAGTCAGATTGGGTTTGTTGATGATTGGTGGGACTACCCTGGGATCTGAATGGCTCAAGAGGAGCCCTTGGTTGAAGATGTGCTCAGTTGGAGGCATCGCCACCGGCGAAACCTTAGTGGGGTCTAAATAGGCTAGTAATCCCTTTGTAAAGGCTATTTTGTGATCTCTCGGCCACATACCGATGGAAGTGTGAGATAGCATAATAGAGGTTCTAGTCATCGAAAGGTGATGAAATCACAAACACATGGGTAAAGTGGTACAAATTCTACAGAGTATTAAAACTATCATGATAGCCGTGCTCCCGGTTATGAGCACCTGGACAACTTCCATGATTAGAGGGAAATTGGGATTTGGTTATGGTTATGTATGGTTATGAATTAAATTCTGGTATTGAATATGGATATTGGTATATGATGATGGATATGGAATATGGACTGGTATTATAATAACTACATGGCTTATGATGGGTTTATTTCATATACATATAATATATTGCTTTTCAAATGTTTTAATGTACTTTTCAGCACTTACCCATTATTATATTCGTCGTTTGTATCAGCTACATGTCATACTTTCCACACTTCCTGAGTACAACATGTACTGACCCTTGCAATCCCTCCAACAGTTGCAGGTCAGGATTGGGAGTTTAACGATGATAATGCGGAGTTCTAGGCTATGTCTACCGTCAGCTTTGCCCGTGGAATGTTGGAGCTGCGCTATACCCCTTTGCTTAGTTGCTTAGTTTGCTTAATTAGTTTATTTCCGCTGTATTAGTTGGAACATGTTATTAATAATCATTAGTGCTTGTATTCGAGGATATTCTGAATTATGTAATGAAAGTGGTTAATTAATATTGTTCTGTGATAATTATCTGTTTATCGTTTGTGATGCACTTGTGTATGTGTGTTAAACATCCTGGGCACACATATACTGCACTTGGTTTATTTTCAGAACCGAGTGTCACAAATTGGTATCAAAGCGTGGTTGATTGTAGAATGCATCCTAGATAGAATGGACACTTTAGAGCACATAGGAGCACTCAGGAATCGATGTGTTTTTGTTTGGTGTGTTGTTTGCTCTATATTTCTTGCTTGTTTGCTTAATAGAAGATTTTGGGATGCTTTAGCATTGCCAAGTCCACCTAGGCTAGTGAGTTGTTTAGTTTCATAACCCTTAATGCATATAGTTGGGGACGTTTCAAAATTCTTATCTCTTGCTTTTCTTCAGATGGTGAGAACTCGCAACCAGAGGGATGACAATGATGAGAAGAAGAACAAAGAAGCACCTCAGAATAACCGTGGACAAGGACCCGCTCAGGGAGCTATCAACATTGAGCAGCTATTAGCAATGCCAAACCAGCTCATGCAGACCATGATACAAACTATGGGACAACTGCATACTGGTAACATCAACAATTAGCCCCACATGCCTCCACCGTCACCCCCACCTCCTCATAACCGGTTGGGAGAGTTTATGAGGACTAGGCCGCCAACCTTTGCTCAAGTCGCTGACCCTATGGATGCGGATGATTGGCTCAAGTCTGTGGAGAAGAAGCTCGCTATTGTCCAATGCAGTGACCGGGAGAAGGTGCTATTTGCTTCTCATCAACTCGTTGGAGCAGCTGCGGATTGGTGGGATTCCTTATGCAATGCTCACGAGAACCAAGAGAGAATTACTTGGGTTGAATTCAAAGAGAGCTTCTGTTCTCATTATGTGCTAGAAGGAGTAATGATTTTGAAGAGGCAAGAATTTGAGAACTTGAGGCAAGGAAGATCGAGCGTGGGTGAATATCTCAACAAATTCACTCAACTCTCAAGATATGCACCTGAGGATGTTAGTCGGGACAGCCGGAAGCAATATTTGTTCATGAGAGGCTTGAACAATGAGATCCAAGCACAATTGCTCAATTGTGACTATGCAAATTTCCAGAAGCTTGTGGACAAAGCAATTTCGGTGGAGAATAAGGTCCAGGAGATGGAGCAAGACAACAAGAGTAAGGCACCATATCAAGGACAGCAACAAGGAAATAATGTGCGCCCTCGCTTTGCATCGCCCAATGTGCCTTACTTCAGCTCTTTTGTGCCAACTCATCGCCTTGGATTTGTACCACGCCCAACCCAGTTTGTGCAGCAGCGCCATGTTATGCAAGCACCTAGGCCTCCAATGTATTATGCACCTTGTGCCAACTATCCTAGTGCCAATGCTCAAAACCATGCTCATCCCAATAATTCTGGTGGAGTTAAGAAGTGCTATACTTGTGGAGAAGCTGGACACTTTGCACATCAATGTCCTAAGTCAGGCCTTGGTCAAGGAAGCAATGCACTGAGGCAAAACCCAAGACCCAATGGAGGACAACGACAAGGGAACCGTGGACAGCAGAATTTTACTCGTGGCAACGTGAACCATGTCTCTACAGAGGATGCTCAACAAGCGGATGATGTGGTCATTGGTATATTTCTCGCAAACTTCATCCCGGCAACTATGTTATTTGATTTTGGAGCATCGCATTCATTCATTGCATCAAAATATGTTGCCCAGTATAGTTTGCCTATCTCTCATATGAGGTTTACTCTATTGGTTAAGTCTCCTGGAGGAGAGATGAGGACAAATATAGTATGTCCAAAAGTAAGCCTTAGAATAAGGGGGTAGACTTCTCTGGCAACCTCATTGTTTTGGATTCTCAAGGATTGGACATTATACTTGGTATGGACTGGTTGAGAAAGCACAATGGAGTTATTGAGTTTGCCACGAAGATAGTGAAGTTGACCAATGAAGAAGGGATCACCGCAGAATTTGAAGCATCTCAAACCGCACTGAAACGTTTGGAGCTGAATCATATGGATGGTGCCGCAATTGAGGAGATTCCGGTGGTGTGTGAATTTTTGGATGTTTTTCCGGACGAGTTGCCAGGTATGCCACCTGATCGAGACATTAATTTTGTTATTGATTTAATACCTAAAACTGCACCTATAGCTAAGAGGCCGTATAGGATGCCTCCTACGGAATTAGCGGAGCTCAAGAAGCAAATTCAAGAGCAACTAGAGAAGGGTTTCATTTGGCCTAGCTCTTCACCTTGGGGAACCCCCGCAGAATGTAAAGGAGATCAGGAGTTTTCTTGGGATGGATGCATATTACCGTAGCTTCATCATGGACTTTTCCAAGATAGCCAAGCCTATGACGGAGTTGCTAATGAAGGGGAAGGCGTTCCAAAGGACTAAAGCTTGTCAAAACAATTTTGAGTAGTTGAAGAAGAGGTTAACAACGGCCCCAGTTTTGGTTTTGCCGGATGTAAGCAAGAGTTTTGACATATATTGCGATGCCTCGAGACAAGGACTTGGATGTGTGCTCATGCAAGAAGGTCAAGTGGTCGCCCATGCGTCAAGACAAATGAAGAAACATGAGCAGAATTACCCAACACATGATTTAGAACTTTCAACCGTGGTACATGCGTTGAAGATTTGGAGACACTATATCCTTAGACATAGGTGTGAAATTTATACGGATCACAAGAGTCTTAAGTATATTTTCACACAAACAGATCTGAATTTGAGGAAACGGAGATGGTTGGAGCTCATCAAAGATTATGATTTGGGGATCAACTATCATCCGGGAAAGGCCAATGTAGTGCCGATGCTTTGAGTAGAAAGGGAGTAAATCACCAACTCACGATTCAAGAATTACCATCCGAGTTATGTAGGGAGTTCAAATGGTTGAACCTCGGGTTTGTAAATGAGATGGAGATGATGGAGTTAAACCCAACCTTAGAGCAAGAAATTCAGGAAGGCCAAACTAAGGATGAGGAAATTCAAGAAATCAAGGAAAGGACCCAAGAGGGGAGAAAATTCAGATTTGATGAGTATGAACATGGTACTCTATGGCTTGGTAAGAGGATTGTCATGCCTAATGTAAAGCGTATTCGGGAGACAATATTAAAAGAGGCACATGACTCACCTTACTCAATTCACCCCGGTTGCACTAAAATGTACAAAGACTTGAAGGCTTGTTATTGGTGGGATAGCATGAAGAAGGACATAGCTGAATATGTAGCTTTATGTGATGTGTGCCAACGAGTTAAGGCAGAACATCAAAGGCCAGCTGGACTATTGCAACCATTGAAGATTGCGGAGTGGAAGTGGGAAGAAATCGGAATGGACTTTATAGTTGGATTGCCACGTACCCAGTCCGGTTATGACTCAATTTGGGTAATTGTGGATCGGTTGACCAAATCAGCTCATTTATCCCTGTGAAGACCAAGTACACAGCTGCACAATTGGCCGAAATATACATGGATCATATCGTGTGTTGACATGGAGTCCCGAAGAAGATTGTGTCAGATAGAGGTTCTCAATTTACCTCTAGATTTTGGCAGAAATTGCATGAAGCATTGGGAACAAGGTTAAATTTTAGTTCAGCATACCACCCTCAAACGGATGGACAAACTGAGAGGACCAATAAGATTTTAGAGGACATGTTAAGAGCTTGTGCTTTAAAGCATGGGAAAGGTTGGGACAAGAGCTTGCCATATGCAGAATTTTCATACAACAATAGTTACCAAGCAAGCTTGAAAATGTCACCATATGAAGCACTTTATGGAAGGAAGTGTAAGGCACCTTTATTCTGGAATGAAGCAGGAGAAACTCAAGTATTTGGTCCAGATGTGTTGCAAGAAGCCGAAAAGCAAGTCCAAATAATTTGTGAAAACTTGAGGGTTGCCCAATCAAGACAAAAAGGCTATGTGGACAATAGGAGAAGGAAATTAGCCTTTGAGGCAAGCTAGCACCTCACTACATTGGACCATTCAAGATTTTGGACAAAAGAGGAGAAGTAGCGTATAAGTTGGAGATGCCAGCTCATCTTTCGGATGTCCATGATGTATTTCATGTTTCCCAGCTCAAGAAGTGCTTGAGAGTACCGGAAGAACAAGTGCCAATGGAAGTATTGGAATTAGTGGAAGATTTGACTTATGCCGAACAACCGGTCAAACTCTTGGAAACCAAGGAGAGGGTCACAAGGAACAAGGTTATTAGATGGTGTAAAGTTCAATGGAAGCACCACACAGAAAAAGAAGCAACGTGGGAATTGGAGGATGATCTCAAGAAAGAATTTCCCCATCTCATCTCTTCCGCGTCGAATCTCAAGGGCGAGATTCATTTTAAGGGGGGTAGGTTTGTAACACCCTCATTTTCATGCATCATGCCCTACATACATTCATATACATGTTTAACATTAATCCACATAAAGAGGAATAAGTTTAAAATTGATTTGGAATAAAACTGCACTTAAAATTCTGGAAAGTGCGGACTAGTCCGATTTTGGTGCGGACTAGTCTGATTTCTCTCTGACCTCGTTCGGACTTGTCTGTTTTTTCTGCGGACTAGTCTGTTTTTGCCTCTGGACACTTTTGGAGTTGTCCGGTCCTATGCGGACTAGTCCGGTGTTCCAAGAATCCTTGAAAATTTGCTAAGTCTCTGGACTTGTCCGGACTAGTCCGGTGTTCCAGCGGACTTGTCCGTTTTCCTCTTTGACTAAAGTCGGACTTGTCCGATTTTTGGCCAGAGTTGTCCGATTTTGGACAACTCGGACTAGTCCGGTCCTTTTCGGACTTGTCCGATAAATCGCGACTCCGAATTGATCTTTTGTTTTACAACTTGTTTCTTGGGTTTCACGTTAAGTGGGCCTAGGGACGTCGTGCCTAACTCTTTTAGAGCCCATGTAGGACTCTAAACAGGCCTCTACTCATCTCAAACTCGAAACCCATCTATCCCTAGCCTCCACCTCTATATAAACAACCCCACCCCTTGACTTGACATCTATTTGCCACTTTTCCACCCCACCCAAGCCCTAGTTCATGGAGAGCCGCCATCAAGGAGGGGGAAGGAGATCCCAAGCAAGAAGAAGAGGAGGAGGAAACGAAAGAGGATCAAGATCTCCATCAACTTTGAGTTCTTCATCAATAATCCACCATCAAGTTCTTCATCAACCCTAGATCATCAAGATCCAAGTGTTGCCTCCAAGATCCATGATTCATTGGAGTGCTAAACACCTGGTACACCTTCTATTTCCTTTTCCTTACGTATATTCGATCCCTAATCTCCAAATTCACGTCGATCTAGAAAACCCTAATCTGCTGATCTCGCAAAGTGCGGACTTGTCCGGTCCCTAGCGGACTAGTCCGATTTTCCTGGTTAAATTGTGTTGAATTAATACTAAAATTAGACCTAATCAAATCCAAACATGTATAAACTTGTTAAAATCTATTAGAACTAGATAGTGATCATTTAAAAGCAATCTATTAACTAGTTCTACCTTGCATTTGCATTAATCATGTGTAACATGTCATATTGAGTAATATTTGTGCACTCTTTGAGTGTATTTCTTGTTTGTATGTTTACTGTGCGGATTAGACAAATTTGCGCTAGAGAGTGTCACGGAGGATCTCCAACTCCAAAAGTTTGAAGGCTTTGACCCGAATCAATCCCAAGAGCAAGGCAATTGTCCTTAAAGCATATTGATCCTGTTTTGAAATAAATGTTTTGTTTGCAAAACTGCATGCTTGTGTGAGTTTGATGGGAATCCTATGGTAGGAAGTTTACTAGCTTTGTTTGACCACCCTTGTCACCCGGAATATATGGTTGAGAGTCGGGAAGGGCTTTTTGCTTTGCTTAATCCATTGGGATGGGAAAACAAATATACCACTTACCTTAATTATGTAATTATGAGATTATGATTAATGCGAACTGGTTAATGTGATATGGTAATGGGTGATCTAAGAAAGCCTGGTATGTGGATGGGTTGGATGATATGGTTGTTTGCTTGCTTTAGATCTAAGGACCGGTTCATGCGAGAATTAGCCAAGACTACAGTGCCACCACGAGGCCAAGTATGGGTGCGGCATAGCTTATTAATTAGGGCTTCGCCAGTGCTATTTGGACCATTAAGGATGCTCGGGGAAGGGGTAGTTGGATTGGGTTTGTTGATGATTGGTGGGACTACCCTAGGATCCGAATGGCTCAAGAGAGGGCCTTGATTGAAGATGTGCTCAGTTGGAGGCATCGCCACCGGTGAAACCTCAGTGGGGTTTAAATAGGCTAGTAATCCCTTTGTAAAGGCTATTTTGTGATCTCTTGGCCACACACCGATGGAAGTGTGAGACGGCATAATAGAGGTTCTAATCATCGAAAGGTGATGAAATCACAATCACATGGGTAAAGTGGTACAAGTTCTGTAGAGTATTAAAACTATCATGATAGCTGTGCTCCCGGTTATGAGCACCTGGACAACTTCCATGATTAGAGGGACATTGGGATTTGGTTATGGTTATGGTTATGGATGGTTATGAATTAAATTCTGGTATTGAATATGGATATTGGTTTATGATGATGGATATGGAATATGGACTGGTATTATGATAACTACATGGCTTATGATGGGTCTATTTCATATACATATAATATATTGCTTTTCAAATGTTTTAATGTACTTTTCAGCACTTAGCCATTATTATATTCATCGTTTGTATCAGTTACATGTCATACTTTCCACACTTGCTGAGTACGACATGTACTCAACCTAACAATCCCTCCAACAGTTGCATATCAGGATTAGGAGTTTAACGATGATAATGCAGAGTTCTAGGCCGTGTCTACCGTCAGCTTTGCCAGTGGAGTGTTGGAGCTGCACTATACCCCTTTGCTTAGTTGCTTAGTTTGCTTAGTTAGTTTATTTCCACTGCATTAGTTGGAACATGTTATTAATAATCGTTAGTGCTTGTATTCGAGGATATTCTGAATTATATAATTAAAGTGGTTAATTAATCTTGTTATGTGGTAATTATCTGTTTATCATTTGTGATGCACTTGTGTATGTGTGTTAAACATCCTGGGCACACATATACTGCACTTGGTTCATTTTCGGAACCGGGTGTCACAAATGTCCTCAAATTCCTAAGTTCCTCTAGCGACCTTCTGGCGACCGCAAGCTCTGAACCTTCCTGGGCGACGCACTCGATCTCATTGGCATGTTGCTGAATACATTCAGCAACTTGCTTTTCGCGGTCAGCAAGCTCTGACTCCCGAAGGTGGATGCGGTTCCTACAGTTTGACAGATCCTTCTCCCTACCTTTCACGTTCTCCTCCCTGGTGGCGACATTAACTTCTCTCTTAGAGAGCTCCTGTCCCATCTTCCAATTCTTCTCCTCCCCTTGCTTGCACCACTGTTCAAACTTTTTTGCACGGTCTGCCAAGTTCTGCTCTCCCAGAGACAGCCTCTGGGCGAGCTCCTCCTCCCTCTTCAAAATGTCCTCCTGCTTCTCCAGGAGCTTCTTGTCCCTCTCATCGAGGGCTGCCCGACACTTGAGGAGCACTTCATTTAATTCATTGAGGTTGTCCTGACGATCGTCAGCAGCCTTATTGGTATCCCGAGCATGCTCCAAAATCTCTTAAGCCTTCTAGTCAAGATCCTTAATGGCAGCCTCCCGCTCATTCATCAAGCGGTCCATCAGTGCTAGCCGAACCTTCTCCTTGGCTACCTATTCCTTCTGGTCTGCCAGCCTTGACTGCATCAGCTTCGTCTCAAAAAGAAGTCAGTTGTGCCAACACCTTAAGGTGTTGCACTCTTCTTCGACGGCTTTGCTTTCGTGGTCAAAGTCCAGCTGGACCTGACGGAGACTGGAGCAGACATTGTCTATAGACAACGCAAGAGGTATTGGCTCCGTTCTAGCCTGAATCTCACCTGCCGGCTCGAGCGGATCTTCAAAAACATCAATTGGGTCCCACGACACAAGGGTGGTCCCCTGCAACTCTACGACACTAGGGCAGACCTCGAGGGCTGATGAGACCCCACTGGATATTCATTCATCAGCTCTGCGGCTGAAAGACCTGCCGTTGATTCTTGTGGATGCTCTGGCTCTGACATAGATGCCTCCGGGGTAATCATCTCCGGGGAGGACGCTGCAGCTTCGTTTGGAGCTCCCTCCACCTCCGGCTTAGTTGTCGGGACTTCAACTTCTTCAAGCTCAGGTGCCAGAGCTTCGGTTACCTCTGGCTCAGGTGCTGGAGCTTCCACAGTCTTCAGCTCCAAGGCTGGAGCTTCAACTATTTCCGTCTCGTGGGCCAGAGTTTCAGTTACCTCTTGCTCAGGCGGTAGAGCTTCTATTGTCTCTGGCTCCGATGCTGGAGCCTCAATCTTCGGTGCTGAAACCGTTGACGCTTCATCACGAATCTCCCCCATGGTTCGGTGCTACCACGGGAGCTTCCTGCATCGTCTCTGGATCCAAGTCCACAACATCTAGCGTCGGAACTGCCGTGTCTTCAACCACCACTTGGGGAGGCACTAGGATCAAAGCAGGAGCCTCTGCCTACACAACCTCAGTTGCTGCAACAAGCGTTGAAGCTTTGGTTTTCTTCATCTACATCCTGGAAGTAAAAGATCAAAAAATTCAAAATGGGAATACAATAAAAAGAACACCTCAGGGTGAGAAGACAATGCTTACCTTGGGAAGCTTCTGCCCCAGTCGCCGCAGAACTTTTTCTTCTGAGGATCGTAGTCGGAGCCCACCGGACCTGGTGAGGCAGAAACTTCGAACCTTGGTTGGGAGCTTGCCACAGCAGCTGGTGTCACCTCAGTGGGGACCTCTTTCGGCTGGGAAGGACCTCAGGACCTAGAGCCTGCTGCCGACACTGGATTTGGGGTCGATTTGCCAGAGTAGCGCCCGTTGAGGACGCCGGTACTAAAGGAGGTGTGGCCGCCGAAGCTCTGCTAGGCTGGGGGGAAGTACCTGCTGGAGATGGAGCTGACCTGAGAGAGCTCCCATCAGCATGTCTTAGCTTCCTCTTTCGGCTAAAAGATTTGGCTAGCTCCTTGCCCTTGCCCTTGCCCTTGCCCTTGCCGACATCATCAACCTTTTGGCTTGGAGCAGTGGGGCAACCCTCTTCAAAGCTCTGGGGATTGCAACCCCAGAGGTATTGCGTCTCTCCACCATGCCGAGGTCATCCAGCTGCGGCATTCCCTTTCAGAGCTCCCTCCTGATCTCAGGAACAATGTTCAGAGGGAGGAAGTCCGCCTAAGGTGTTAGAGAGTCTTGGGATATAGCCCCGTGTTGATGTTTTTGGAGGTGAAGCTTCAGCGCTCCTTCATTTAGATTGGTCCGGAGGCCAACCTCGACCCGGTTGTGGTCCATCTCGCTATTAAAAGCCCAGGCAGGCCACTCTCTCACATTCAACGGAGCCCACCGATTCACCAAGAAGTTGCCGAAGACCATCTGAGGGGTCACTCTCCCCTCCATGCATTGTCAAATCATATTCAGGATGGGCTTGTGTGCTTCATACAGCTCCAGAGCTGCATTCCAGGTGTCGGTGTCAATGTTGGGGAGGCTTGTGAGTTACTCCAGCCTGTCATGATGATCCACCACGATGATCACCCAATATTTCTTCCAGTTGTCCCACTATCTAGAGGGGAAGGTCCTCAAGTACTTGAAGGGGCAGTTCTTGCACTTCACGAAGTAGTAGAAGCCAATCAGCTCACTCCCCTTTCCCGTGGTGCGGACTGTGAAGAAGGTCCGAAAGAGCTTGATGCACGACGGCACACCCACCCACATCTTGCAGAAGTGGACGAAGGTCGCCACTAGCATGAAGGAGTGGGGCCCGAGGTCATAAAGCTGGAGTCCATAGGAATCCAGCAGCATTAGCAGGAAGCTTTAGAAGGGTGGGATAAGACCCACCATGGCGTACGCCGAGAAATAGACGATCTCGCCGTCGCGCTCCTTCTTGAAAGGAAGCTTGTTGAAACGGATCGCGTTGTTGAGGAAGTCACTGGACCACCCCATGTAGGTTCGGACCCTCAACATATCTTCGTCGCTAGTGAGCTTGCTATGGGAAAGACCTAACTCCATCGCTACAAAGTGGAGCACAAGTTGGAAGGGCTATGCAAAGGTTAGGAGGCTCTAAGTGCAAGGTCAAATGAAAGCGTAAAGAGTCCTCAAACCGCGCGGGCCTTCCTTCTTAAGTAATCCTCCGTAACGCTTGGATGGAAACCACGACAGGATCAAGATCACATTTAAAAAATCTCCCCGTCAATGACAAATGGGTCCGGGTCCACTTCGGTGGAAAAGTCAAAGTTATTACCCCATGTGAATCATTGTCATGATGAGGAGTTGGAAGCCCGAGGGTGGCAGCCTGACAGGGCACTCAGAACCGATATGGTTTTTGTATTGGGACCGGCGACCTTCAATTGCGTGAGATCCGCACGCAAGGATCTCACCTGCAATGTCAAGAAGATCCATGCAGCGATGGTTTAACTGCAGACCGTCATCCCAACGGCCCATGAAATGACCTTTAGAGCCGCAACACGAGAATCAAAGATGGCCCCACCTCTGGTAGAATAAATTAACCCAAAGGGTATCACCTAGAGGTGGGCCCCAGGGCCACTATCGGTACCCTGTGTACGGGGTACCCCACAATACTGCAAGAAAAGCCACAGAGTTCCACATGTTCGAGTTGAAGACCTCCGAAGGCTCCATGTGTCTCGCAACACTAAGCTCGCCTCCCTCATTAGGGTAGCTCCGGCGTTGCCACGTGTAAAGCAAGGCCAGACCTAACTCCCTGTATAGGAAAGCTCCAGTCATGCCACGTGTCCAGTGGTCCCGAACCTACCCCCCCCCAGTAGAGGGAAGCTCCAGTGCTGCCACGTGTATAGCGTCTCTGGACCTACCTCCCCACAGTGGGAAGCTCCGGAGCTGCCGCGTGTTAAGCCTCTGGACCTAAGCCTACAACGGGAAGACTATCAGATCTCCAACGACACGGACATTCAAGAGGTAGTTAAAGCAGCCATTACAAGACCTGATTATGTGTCATTAATGCCATGTTAATGACACACGATCATAGGACCTTTAGTATCGGTAACGCCGCCATTAAGACGCATTATCAAACTATTAAATGCACTTAATTCATAAAAATCATGTATTAGGTAATTAAAGACCGTCGGGGCCACATGTTGGGCCAGGTTGACAATGTAACAGCCAGTTCTTTGACAATAAAAGGGCTGTGTCGCATGGTACAAAGGACAAGCCGAATCAACCCCAAGCAAATAGACACTCGTACATTCAACTACCACCTGTGGAGTAGGGTATTATGCTCAGGCGGCCCGAACCACATAAAATTACGTGCATCACTGTCTCGTACTTGATCTCACGCACGCCCCATCCGAATACGTACCTCCGCGGACTATGCTTTAGTAGTACCAGGGGAAGTGTCGATCGCACACTTTGACACCGGCCGTCGACTGAGGAAGGTGACGGCGAGAATATGTGGTGTCCGATCCACAAGACGAACACCCATAATCTCGAAGACTGTCGTGAGGTCCAATGGCTCATTGAACGGAGCAATGAGCATCAAGAAAAAGCCCCTTTCCGCAAATGGGAAGGGAAATAGAAGGTCGGAGAAGATCCGCAAGAACAGGAGCTTGGGTTACAGAATGCCAAGAACTCCCTAAAGGCCATCTACAACACTGTGGATGAAGACTCCGGCATCTCCGATAATGAACATCGGAAGACTCTCCATTTGATATATTGAGGGTCCTGGGATATTACCTCCCGATGTATCCACAAGACGATACGTCGGGAGATGGCTGCCGTAGCTCCCACCGCCAAGGTAGAACCTCATCAGAAGTTGATGGACACCACCATCACCTTGGTTGCTATGGATTGCCCCAGGAACATGACCAGAGCTGGTCAGTGACCATTGATGGTATCTCCCACCATCAACAACATCTAGCTCTACCATGTCCTGGTGGATGGAGGAGTGGCGCTCAACCTCCATAGCTACGCAGTGTTCGTGAAGCTCCAGCTCAGCCTCTCGGACCTTCGTCCTTTGCATCCTTTCTCTGGGGCAGGTCCGGGAGCTATCACTCCTCTTGGATCAATTACACTCCCGGTGACTTTCGGAACTCGGGACAATTATAGGACTGAGAAGTTGGTCTTCGATGTAGCACACATCAAACTTCCCTTCAATGCCATCTAGGCAGGCCAACCCTGTATAGGTTTATGGCCTTAGCTCATTACGGCTATTTGCTGTTGAAGATGCCGACTACTTCAGGCATCCTCCGGATCCGCAAAGATCGCACTGCAGGAGTCACTGCGCTGGAAGAACTCCTCGTGCTTTAAACGGTGGAGGAGGAAGGATCTGGCAAGGAGCAAGCTGCTCAACCTTTGAGCTCTCATCAATGAGACTCAACCATTCTTAACGCGTGCAACCAAGCAGTGACACCGAAATTCCCGTCAAAGTCGTCCAAATCAATTCTGATGCTGCTCAGGCCACCCTTATGTTAGGAGGTCTGGACAACAAATAGGAACTCGCGCTCATCACTTTCCTCCGGGCGAATGTCGACGTGTTTGCATGAAACCATCACAGATGTCTGGGATCCCTTGGGAGGTGATTGAGCACAACCTGAAGGTATATCTGGACCACAACTCGTAAATCAGAAGCCCCGGAAGCAATCAGTCGAGCGGCAGAATTTCGTCAGACAAGGGATCAAGAAGCTGCTTGAAGATGGTTTCATCCGGGAGGTCCACCATTCACGGTGGCTCGCAAACCCAATTGTTTTACCAAAGGCCGGCGGGAAGCTTCGGATGTGCATCGACTACACCACCTTGAATAAGGGCATGCCCTAAAGACCTATTTCTACTACCTAGAATTGACCAGATAGTGGATTCCACCTCCGGATGTGAACTATTGTATTTCCTCGATGCATATTCTGGATATCATCAGATTCAAATGTCTAGGGAAGATAAAGAGCATACTGCCTTTATAACAATAGATGGGTTATATTGTTATACTGCTATGCCTTTTAGTCTCAAAAATGCTGCTTCAACTTTCGTGTGACCCATGCACAAAACAATAATAGAGCTCATTAGGGACTTGGTGGAAGTCTACGTTGAGGACATCTTCGTGAAGGTGAAGAACAAAGAATCACTCCTTAACAACCTACAAGCCATATTCGACAAGCTGCACATAACACACACTAAGATAAACCCGGACAAATGTGTCTTTGGGATTAGCTCCGGGAAGCTCCTTGGATTCATTGTGACTCACCGAGGAATTGAAGCAAATCCAGCAAAGATTAAGGCTATTGAAGAGATGCGGCTCCCAGCCCGCATCAAGCATGTCCAGAAGCTAACTGGATGTCTAGCTGCTCTCAGTCGGGTATCTCAAGACTGGCAGAGCGAGCACTTCCCTTCTTCATGCTATTGAGGAAGTCCGGGCCATTCCATTAGTCCAAAGGAGCATAAAAGGAGTTCTAGGTGCTCAAGCAGCTCCTCACCACACTACCAATGTTGGTAGCTCTAGAGCCTGGTGAGTCTCTTCTGCTTTACATTTTGGCAACTACGGAGGTTGTCAGCATGGTACTGGTCGCAGAGAGACTAGAGCCATCTTCAGTTCAGGAGTCCAGATCCCTCCAAGAGGGTTTGGATCTACCTGAAGGCGAGTCTAGGTACCATCCCCTAGGTGCGGATCCTAAAGGCAAGCTGCCGGAGGATCAACCTCTCTCATCTGAGGAAGTTCTCACGGGTGATCAAGAAGAAGCTCTGGACCCCTTCTGGACGGTCTAGGTTGATGAAGAAGAACCTCCAGGCCCTTCGCGGAAGGTCCAGACTGTCCAGGGGCTAGTGTACTTCATTAGCAAGTACTACATGATGCCAAGACTCAATACATTGACATGCATAAACTGCTCTATGCAGTTCTTATTGCCTCATGGAAGCTTTGTTACTACTTTTAAGCCCACAAAATATCGGTGGTAACTTCTTATCCACTACATGTTATATTGCATAACCCCAACTCTACAAGAAATATTGCAAAGTGGGCAGCAGAGCTGGCAGAATTCGATCTCGAATTCTTGCTTCGACATGCTATCAAGAGTCAGGCATTCCCTGACTTCATTGTGGAGTGGACCCCTTCTTCATCAAATCCAGGGGGGCACCGTGAGCAGAAGTCGGAACCCAAGGTCCCGATCTTCACCAAACCTCACTGGACTCTCTACTTCGATGGCTCCATGCAGAAGCAGGGGGTCGGAGCTGGAATCCTTCTCCTCGCTCCAACTGGGGAGAAGGTCAAGTACATGGTACACCTTGACTTCAAGGAAAGTAACAACATGGCAGAGTATGAAGCTCTCATCTACGAACTCAAGGTGGCGCTATCATATGGCATCAAGCAGTTGTTGGTGAAGGGTGACTCACAACTCATCATCAAGCAAGTCAAAGGTGAATGCAGTTGCAACAACCCTCAAACTCGTTGCTTACCACCTTGAAGTCTAGAAGCTGCAGAAGGAATTCCATGTCCTGGACCTCTGCCATATCTAGTGTCTCAACAACGTTGAAGCTGATGAACTCTCGACGAAAGCTTCAACCGGAGCTCAAGCTCCCGACTGAGTTTTTGTTAGAATATTGTCAGGACCTACCGCTCAGCCTACCGAACTGAGTGAAGCTCAAGTTAGCTCCGATGCATGGATCTCAGAGATCCAGAGATACTTGAAAGACAACATCCTTCCTGAAGACGGTGCTTCCGCTAACTGAATCCTCAGATTGGATAAAAGATACACGCTGGTACAAGGGGATCTCTACCGACATGGTGCCAACGGCATTCTAATGCGGTGCATTGTCCGGGAAGAAGGTCATGAGCTCCTCACGGAAATTCATGGAGGCAAGTGCGGGAACCACACGTATTCCCGCACGTCAGTTGGTAAATCCTTCCAGCATGGCTTTTGCTGGCCTACAACACTCCAGGATGCAGTTGAGCTGGTAAAAAAAGTGTGAAGCATGCTAGTTCCACGGGAAACAAATTCACACACCGACTTAGTAACTGCAAATGATACCTTCTACATGGCCATTCGTTGTGTGGGGGATGGACATTTTGGGACCTTTCCCAAAAGCCGTCGGAGGTTACATGTTCCTGTATGTCGCCATCGACAAGTTCACTATATGCCCGGAAGCTACTTGAGTTGTGGAAATTAACAAGCAATTGGCTATCAAGTTCTTTAAGTCCATAGTTTGCAGATTTGGAGTTCCAAATAGAGTAATAACTGACAACGGAACCCAATTTACAAGTGCAGCATTCCAAGAGTATTGCAAAGATCTTGGCATACAAGTCAGCTACGCATCAGTAGCTCACCCGACAAGTAATGGCCAAGCTGAGAGAGCAAACGCAGAGATACCAAAAGGACTCAAGACATGCACATATGAGCGCCTAAAGAAACACAATGCCAACTGGATAGAGGAGCTTCCGTCTGCACTGTGGGCGAGCAGGACAACACCTAACCGGTCAACTGGAGAGACACCCTTCTTCTTGGTGTATGGAGATGAAGCAGTCCTTCCTCCGAAAATCACCATGGGGTCACTCTGGGTCCAAACCTTCGACAAAGCCGCGCAACACAAGCTCCAGCGTGAAGACCTAGACCTCGTCGATGAGGGAAGGTGCTAAGCTGCTGTTCGGAATGCATGACACCTCCAGGCACTCCAGCACTATCTACAAAGGTTCGTGCACAATCGGCAGCTTGAAGAAGGTGATCTAGTGCTGCAGAGAATACTGACTCGAGAAGGGATGAACAAACTCTCTCCAGGCTTGTAGGCAACTCCACCCTCCACGCACTGTCGGATCCTAGTCAGGACGGACTTGTATGCTTCAGACAACTCCGGAGCTGCATTCCAAGCGTCGGTGTCGACATTGGGGAGGCTTGTAGGCAACTCCAGCCTGTCGTGATGATCCATCATGATGAAAACCCAGTCCATCTTCAAGTTGTCCCACTTTCCGGAGGGGAAGGCCTTCAAGTACTTGAAGGGATAATTCTTACGCTTCACGTATAGTAGAAGCTGATCAACTCCTTCCCCTTCCCAGTAGTGTGGACCATGAAGAAGGTCCCGAAGAGCTCGATGGTTGGCGGCACACTCACCCACATCTCGCAGAAGTGGTTGAAAGTCTCCACTAGCAAGAATGAGTGAGGGCTGAGGTGATGAAGCTGGAGCCCGTAGAATCCACCAACATCAGGAGGAAGCTTGAAAAAGGTGGGATTAGTCTCACCATGGCGTACGTCGAGAAGTATACAATCTCCCTGGTGCTTTCCTTCTTAAAGGGAAGCTTGCGAAAGCGGATCGAGTTGTTGAAGGAGGTGCTCGACCACCCCATGTAGGTCCGGACCCTCAACAAGTCATCGACACAATTGATCTTGCTACGGGGAAGACCCAACTCCACTGCGGCAAAGTGGAGCGAAAATTGGAAAAGCAATGCAAGGGTGGAGAGGTTCTAAGCACAAGTTCGAATGAAGGCGTAAAGAATCCGCTAAGTGTGCAGGATTTCCTTCTTAAGTTAGCCTCCACAACGCTTGGATGGAAACCGCGTCGGGATCAAGATCTCATTTCAATGTTTACCTCGTCATGACAAGCGGGCTCCCATCCACTCTGGATAAAATGTCACACCAGGTGAACTATTGTCATGATGGGAAGTTGGAAACTCGAGGGCGGCGGCGTGATAGGGCTGCAGAGATTGCACTCGGAACCGATACATTTTTCGTATTGTAAACTAGTGACCTTCAATTGCGTGAGATCCGCACGCCAAGATCTCACCCGTCATACCAAGAGGAGCCACGTGGCGATGACTGCAGACTGTCGCCCCAACAACCAAAGAGAAAACCTTTCAAGCTGCAGTGTAGGAATTGATGATGGCCCCACCTCGAGTATCGAAATCTCTCCCAGAGGTGTGCCCGAGGGCCATTGTCGGTACGTTGGATACCAGGTACCCATTCTTACCGTGATTAAAACTACGGAGTTCCACCTATTTGAGTTGAAGACTTCGGAAGGCTCCACGTGTCCCGCCATACTGGACCTGCCTCCCTCGATTGGGTAGCTCTAGCGCTGACATGTGTATTGCAGGGTCGGACCTGACTCCCTCCATAGGGAAGCTCCGGTCATGCCACGTGTCCAGTGACCTCGGGCCTAACCCCTAGTACAGGGAAGCTCCGGTGCTGCCACGTGTCGAGCCTCCAGATCAGAGCCTGCAACAGGAAGACTGTTGGATCACTAATGGCACAAACATTCAAGGGGCTACTAAAACAGTTGTTACAAGACCTGGTTAACACGTCATTAATGATATATTAATGATGCGCTTTCAGAGGACCGTCAATACCATTAACACTGTGATTAAGACGTGTTATTACAATATTAGTCACCCGTAACGCCAGTAGATCGTGTATAAGGTGTTCAATAAAGCTTGGGCCACAAGTCAGGCCAGGAAAACCATGTAAGGGCCAGTCCTTATCATATAAAAGGGCTGCACTGCATGGTAGAGACAAGTCCACTCAGGCTCACATATAGACTACGCATACAAGCTCATCAACAACCACCCCGTGGAGTAGGGTATTACACTCAGGCGACCCGAACCACGTAAAAATCTTCTGTGTCACTGTCTCACTCTTGATCATACGCATGCCCCAACTGAATACAGACCTCCGCGAACTACATTTTAGTAGTACCTAGAGAAGTGTCCTAGTCTACACTTCGACAGATACGAGTCCTAGTTTAGTTCGGGTTGGCCTCATGGCTAGTTATATAAGCAAGGGAGGCCAGAGCTCGTGGAGCACGGATTTTGGTCTGTTCCTCTTGTGTTCTATTGAATAAAGATCATAGTTTAAAGGAACTTATGTGCCTTGTTCGTTCGACTTGTTTCAGACATGTTTTTTTCGTCGAGTTTCTGCACAACATTACCTTGCTTTGGTGGTTTTATCATAAATCGAGTTTTACAGATCCAATTGATGTGATTCTTTTTCGAGGTTATCTTTACAACTTGATTATCTTTCATCTATGAAAATTTCACAGTCATTGGATTTGTGGTTTCTGATCTACAAGAGTTTCTTTGCAGTGTTGTAGATCTGCTTTTCTTTGGTAGAACAAATTGAATTTGTTTGATCTTTCGATCATAACTTGAGTTTTTCTCGACAGATTTTCTTGATTCTTATTGTGACATCTTTGTGACTTGATTATCCACAATCTATACTGGTTTTGTCACAGTTGAACCTGTTTAAATTAGTCACACACATAATTTCTTTAACAGATCAATTTTCTATCGAGGGGTTTTCGTTGCTTCCGCTGAAAAATTGTAATCTATCATTCACCCCCCCACTCTGGTAGATTTTCACGTGCTCTTCGATCCTACACTTTACGAGGTCATTGCCATCTCTGACAAAGTTAAACATGGCATGTCCTATATAAGCTGCAACCTCTAACCTTTTACCCTTCTTTTGTTTTGCGATTGTTTTTTTCAAATTCTTTTTTTTTTCATGTGCTTGTACTCTTCTGAGTTCCATTCCAGCTTAAAGTTGAATATCGTCTTTGCAATCAGTGTAGGGTCAAGTATACCTGTCTTGGTGTTCAGCTTTTTACTATCCATGTATTGCATCCTATTGAAGAAGTTCAGAATTTTTATAGTCCCATGAAATGTGTATGCGTGTAGTAAGTGAAAGTGCATCTAGGCATGCCTCGTGAGATCCTAACAAAATTGTTGAGATGAGCACATGATTTAAAGCAATTAGGAAGAAAGCTCAAAAAGAAAAGAGAATGAGGATCCAAAGGGAAACGAGCTCAAGAGCTGAAAAGAATAGACTTATTTTGTATGGTGTGCGTTGGAGAAACATACCCCAAGAGCTCAAATGAACAAATGATTACACTCACTGCACAAAAATCAGCATGTGCGGACTAGTCCGATAACAACCGGACTAGTCCGATATCTCTCTGACTAAAAACGGACAAGTCCCCCCAGTGCGGACTAGTCCGCAACACTTTGCATTTGCACACCACCGGACAAGTCCGATATCAACCGGGCTAGTCTAATAATCCTCTGACTAAAATCGGACAAGTCCTCCAAGTGCAGACTTGTCCTTAGCCCTACAATTTTTCAAAACACCAGATAACTCCGATACCCGTTGGACTAGTCCGAAAACTCTCTGACTAAAATCGGACAAGTCCCTCCAAATGCGGAATTGTCCTCAGTTCTACATAGTGTTCACCAGACAAGTCCGATCTCAACTGTACTAGTCCGAAACGTTTCTGTGCCCAGATCGCACTAGTACGCACCTTAACGGACTAGTCTGGTATCCATCAACACTTAGGGTTTTCTCTCACACGCACACCGGACCAGTCCGGTGTCCACCACAAACTAGTCCGAACTTCACAAACCTAACGGTAACATTTAGAAACCCTAATATAAATAGAGGTATACGGCCATACAACACCCTCTCTCGACTTCTTGCGCTGTCAAACCTCCCAAGAGCCCAAAAATGCATCTCTCACTCATTCTAAACCTAAATGGATCAAATATTTGAGGATTGGAGATTGGACAAATGAGAGAACTTATTCAACACGATCTTGAGCTCTTGGGTTTGATGTCTCGCACACTCTCATTGTTCATTGTATATCTTTGAGTGTGTTTGTGGTGTTCATCGCTGTAATTTTTGGGGGCCTCAACTTGTGAGAAGGCCCGTTGGACAAGTTATTTGCCCTTGTGTGATTAGTGGTTGAGATTCGTCCTTCGTGGCGATTCAACGAGGGAAGGGTTAGTGAAGACCCGGTCCTTCGTGGACTCCTCAACGGGGACGTACATTCCTCTGTGGGATCGAACCTCGGGATAAATTTGTGTCTCGTGTGATCTTGTATTATCGTTCATCATATTAGGGTTTGCATAGTCTTGTGTAACTCACATTGAAATATTAGAATTAAAGTTGATCATTGCAATATAGTGTTTCATTGTTATAATACATTCAAATTGTCAATTGCTTTCCACTGCATAGGCTACTAGAAGTGAAATAACAATCAATCTTGATCTTTCTAGTCCATGTATACTGGACTAGTCGGCACCATACCGGACTAGTCCGACCTCCCTGCATTTGATCTATTTGTTAAGTGCTTCAGGGATCGACAAAGATTCAAAAAGCCTATTCACCCCCCTCTAGGCTACATTCAATTGGTATTAGAGCCAAACTCTTCAAAAGAGACCACTCGAAGAGACGATGTCGGACATCAAGGATGTACACAAGAGCTTCAACAACAAAAAGGGTGATGATGAAAAGAACCTAAAGCTGGAGAAACTCCTCGATGCCATTCAAGACTGCAAGGATGATGACGAGGAGATGCTTGAACTCAAGGCTCTTCTACGTAAGAAGGCACTATCTCCAAAAGGGAAGAAGAAGATTCAAGATGAGAAGACGAAGGGGAGTAGTCACACAGACTACTCCAGATATCCTTTTAACTATGAACATCTAAATTCTCACAATAGTCATTACTTATCAATTCCTTTAGGCAAAGCACCTTACTTTGACGTAAATGAATATTCAATGTGGAGACAAAATATGAAAATGCACCTTATATCTCTTAACCCAAGTCTTTGGCATATAGTGTGCACAGGGATAGATATTCCAGATGTTAATGAAGAGTTAACTCTAAGTCAAGAACAAGCCATTCATCGAAATGCGCAAACTGTAGCTGTGATTACGTCATCATTGAGCCGAGACGAGTTCACCAAGGTGGATGGACTTGAGATTGCCAAGGAAATCTGGGATACTCTCAAAATCGCACATGAAGGTGACTATCATGTGCGAGAAGCTAAAATTGAGATGATTGAAGGTGAATTGGGAAGATTTGCAATAGAAGAAGATGAATCACCTCAAGATATGTACAATAGACTGAAGTCTCTTGTCAACAAAGTCTGAGCATATGGGAGCAAGAAGTGGACGAATCATAAAGTGGTGAAACTAATTCTTAGGGCATTCGTGCCCCGAAACTTGACAATTTGCTCCATGATTAGAGAAAGTCCAGGGTATCGAAAAATGACCCCGTACAAACTTCTTGGCAAGATAATCAACTTTGAAATGATGGAGAAGGAAGCCAAGCATGTCAAGGAACTTGCCGATCTTACCTCGGCAAAGAATAAAGGGGTTGGTCTAAAAGCAATGTGCAAGCCGTCATCAAAAGAAGCTCGAGAAGCTCATGAAGAAGATGATGGAGATGATGAAAGCACTGATGTCGATGAAGAAGACATGATCTTGTTCATGAAGAAGTTCAAGAAAATGATGAGAAGAAGAAAGGGTGGTAGATCAAATTAAGGAAGACGTAGGGACAAACCAAGACCCAAGATGACACGTGCATGCTATAATTGTGGAGAGTATTGATCACTTCATAGTTGACTGTCCACATGAAGGCAACAAGAGGAAGAATAAAGACAACAAGCCTCAACAAAAGAAGGTATTCAAGAATAAGAAGCAATATGGCCAAGCACATCTAGGGAAGGAGTGGGACGCCAATGATGAGTCCTCATCTGAAGAAGAAGAGGAGATGGCCACTATAGCCATCAAGAACCTACCAGGAAATCCACTCTTTTTCCAACCATGGGCGCAAGCAAGGATACCCACCACACATGTCTAATGGCCAAGGAAGGAAAAAGAAAGGTCACATCTAAATCTTCCTCCTCACTTTCTTTTACTAGTGATATTGATAATTATAATGATGATGAAGATATTCTTAGTGGGTTAGATAAAAAGACTTCTACTAAGATGAAATTTCTAATGGATAAGCTTGTTGATGAGGAGGAGCTAGTCGGTCGCCAAGAAGATATGATCATTAAGATTGAAAAGCTCCTTGAGCTTGAAAAGGAGCGAAGTAAATCACTGGAATAAGAGTTAGCTTAAAGCAAGGAGCTTGCTTGAAGTTAAAAGACTCAAACGTGACTATCAAGGATGAACTTGCTAACTTAACCAATGTTAACAAGATCCTTGAGATACAAGTTGAGTCACTCAAGCAAAGTGGTTCTTCATCCTCTTCAAGCTTACTTTCTCAACATATAAAATCTGAAACTGTCATTACTTTTGCTTGTGCTAATAACAACACCAACTTGAAAGAAATGTCAAACTTGACAAAAGACAAGCATCCCTCCCAAAGTAGCATATTCGACAAGGAGAAGATCAAGTATGCACACAGTGTATACTTGGTCACGATACCTCCTAATGTTAAATATGGAATTGGGTATTCTTATGGTGAAAAGCAAAATGCTAGAAGCCACAAGAATAACAAGGATCACATTGATTTTGTCAAGGGAAACTATTCCCAAGTTGGAAAACATAATAACTTCGATAAATTGAACATTGTGAACTCATATAGACAACAAATCTTGTTTAGAACCTTTGATGCTTCATATGTGCTTATGAAAAATAGTTATGGAAAAGCTTGTGCTAAGTATGTTGAGCCACGCAATGAGAACACCAAGTCTCATGTGTGGGTGCCCAAATCACTTGTGACTAACCTCAAAGGACCCAAGCAAGCTTGGGTACCTAAAACCAAAGGATAATTTCTTTTTCCAGGCCTATTCATCTGGTTGAGCAAAATGGGTGCTAGATAGTGGATTCACAAATCGTATGACCGTAGAAAGAAGAATGTTCATTGAATATGAACAAAATGAAGACTCAGGCAAAGCCATCTATTTTGGTGATAATAGTCAAGGAAGGGTGCTAGGTACTGGTAAAATTGCGATTTCATCACAGCATACACCTTCTCATGTTTTACACGTTGACTCGTTAGATTATAACCTCTTGTCCATATCTAATTATGTGACAAAGGTTATAATTGTTTATTCACTAATGAGGGTGTGACTGTCTCTAGAAGGACTGATAACTCTATTGCATTCAAGGGTGTGTTAAAGGGGAAACTTTATCTAGTTGACTTCAACAAAGATAATGCTGAACTTCACACATGCTTGATTGCAAAAACTAACATGGGTTGGTTGTGGCATAGACGACTGGCACATGTTGGTGTGCGGAACCTACAAAAACTATTAAAAGGCGATCACATCCGAGGTTTAAAGGATGTTGTTTTTGAGAAAGACAGGCCTTGTAGCGCGTGCCAAGCCAGGAAACAAGTATGAGTACCTCATCCCGCGAAGAATGTCATGACTACAACAAGACTGCTCGAGCTTCTTCACATGGACCTATTTTGGTCCAATTGCTTACATAAGCATCAGTGGTAATAAATATGGTTTAGTCATTGTCGATGATTTTTCACACTTCACGTGGGTTTTCTATTTGCATGATAAGTCAAAAACTCAAGGAGCACTCAAGAAGTTGCTCAGACAAGTCCAAAATGAATTCTCATATAAGATCAAGAACATACGAAGTGACAATGGGGCAGAATTCAAGAATACTCAAGTTGAGGGGTATCTAGATGAGGAAGGGATAAAGCATGAATTTTCAGCACCATATTCTCGTCAACAAAATGGAGTAGCTCGATGGAAGAACCGAACACTTATTGAGATGGCGAGGACAATGCTAGATGAATACAAGACTTCGAACCAGTTTTGGGTTGAAGCGGTTAACACCGCTTGTCACGTCATAAATTGATTATATCTGCATCGTCTACTCAAGAAAACCTCATATGAACTACTTACTGGTAACAAACCAAATATTTCTACTTTCGAGTTTTTGGTTCAAAATGCTATATTCTCAACAAGAAGCTTAGGGCTTCGAAGTTCGCTTTGAAGTCCGATGAAGGTTTGTTGCTTGGCTATGATTTGAACTCCTACGCTTATCGTGTCTTCAACAAAGCCTCTGGACTTGTTGAAGTAGCATGTGACGTAGTGTTCAGTGAAACTAATGGCTCTTAAGTAGAGCAAGTTGACCAGTGTGTAATAGATCAAGAAGAAGCTCCATGTCAAGCAATTAGAAGAATAGCGCTAGGCGATATTCGACCACAAGCATCACCTCAAAATCCGAATGAAGAAGATGAACCACAAACAGAGGAAAACGAACAAGGGGGAGCTTGCACACAAGATCAACCTCAAGGCGATCAAGATAATCAAAATAGCAATGAGGGCAACTATCCAATGGGAGACGAAGAAGATGATGATAATGAGGACTCAAGACCACAAGTGCCACATCCAAGAGTGCACCAAAGCATACAACGAGTTCACCCTGTCGACAACATAATTGGTGATATACAAAAGGGAGTGACAACTAGATCTCATATAGCAAATTTTTGTGAATACTATTCTTTTGTATCCTCTTTGGAACCACACCGGGTTGAAGATGCATTAAAAGACCTCGACTGGGTGATCGCGATGCAAGAAGAATTGAACAACTTCAAGAGGAATGAAGTATGGGAACTTGTTGAAGGACCCACGTTCAACAACGTCGGCACTAAATGGGTCTTCCACAACAAGCAAGATGAACACAGAGTGGTGACAAGGAACATGCACGACTTGTGGCCAAAGGTTACTCAAAAGTCGAAGGTTTGGATTTTGACGAGACTTTTGCTCCTGTAGCTAGGCTTGAATCAATTCATATACTACTTGCATATGCTACTCACCATGATTTCAAGCTATGTCAAATGGACGTCAAAAGAGCCTTCCTCAACGGAACGATCAAGGAGAAGCTATACGTGGAGCAACCCCCCGGGTTTGATGATCAAGAATTCCCCGACCATGTATTCAAACTACGTAAGGCTCTCTATGGCCTCAAACAAGCTCCTAGAGCTTGATATGAGTGCCTTAGATATTTTTTGATTGAAAATGGCTTCTAAATTGGTAAAGTTGATTACACTTTGTTTACCAAACACTTTAATGATGATTAATCTATGTTGATGATATCATATTTGGTTCAACTTACAAATCTTTTTGTCATGAATTTAGTAAAATCATGATAGATAGATTCGAGATGTCCATGATGGGAGAGCTGAGATACTTCTTGGGATTCCAAGTGAAACAACTAAATGAAGGAACTTTCATAAGCCAAACAAAGTACACTAAAGACATTCTCAAGAAAGTTTGCATGGACAAAGTGAAGCCCATAAAGACTCCCGTGGCAACAAATGGACACTTAGACCTCAATGAAGATGGACCTAACGTGGATCAAAAGGTACATCGCTCCATGATTGGATCTTTAATTTATTTATGTGCATCTAGGCCTGATATTATGTTGAGTGTATGTATGTGTGAAAGATTTCAAGCCAATCCTAAGGTATGTCATTTGACAGCCGTTAAAAGGATCTTGCGATATTCAGTTCACACACCCAACCTAGGCCTTTGGTACCCTAAAGGTTCAAAGTTCAATCTCATTGGATACTCCGTTGCAGACTATGGCGGATGCAAGGTAGATAGAAAAAGCACCTCCTGCATTTGCCAATTTCTGGGTAGGTCCCTAGTTTCTTGGTCCTCCATGAAACAAAACTCCATTGCCTTGTCCCAGTCGAAGCGGAGTATGTTGCAGCCAGGAGTTGTTGTGCACAACTACTTTGGATGCAACAAACTCTAAGGGACTATGCTTACAATATGAATTGTATTCTGCTCCTTTGTGATAATGAGAGTGCCATTAAAATTGCACATAACCCTGTTGAGCACTCTAGAAGCAAACATATTGATACATTTTTTGAGAGACCATTCAATTAAAGGAGACATAGCCATTTCCCATGTCAAAACTGAGAATCAACTAGCTGATATATTCACAAAGCCACTTGGTGAAAAACGCTTTTGTGAGCTCCAAAATGAACCAAATATCCTCGATGCTCGGAACGTGGCTTGAAAACTTGCATATCTATATGACATCTTCAAAATCAAGTTGATTGTGTTGAAAAATCATCTTTCCTTATTTTCTCCGAAAAACTATGTTAATTATTTGATCTTGATTAATTATGGTTATAGCTCGATTGTTGTATGTTTACTGATCATATTCATCAATAATATTGGTGTGTTTTTGTCTCCTATTTCGTTTTAGGCACCCTCGGATATATACGAAAGGTCTATATAATTTTCTGTCCAGGTGACCACGGAATAGTCCATGGTTACCTCGGACTAGTCCGCACATTGTAGACTAGTCCGCGGAGTGTCCCCTAGTCCGGACTAGTCCGGTTCGACCACGAACTAGTTCAGTATTTCGACTCCATAACCCCTTAGGACTAGTGCAGACCTATTTTTCTTCCTCCTCACAACTCCCCTCATGTTCTCTCTCCTCACTCAAGTGCTCCCAAAGCGATTTTGCGAGTCCTCCATCAAATCCCCTAAAATCTCCATGGAAATCGATCTACATTGCAAGGGGATTGAAGACCTCGGACTAATCCGCTCCAACAACTCCTCAAACCCCTTGAATCGAAGGATTTGGTAGTTTTTTTTCTTACCAAAACCTAACTCTTCAATTTTCTTTTGTATTCCTCAAATAGCTTGACTCCTTTTGTCAAATACATTCTTCCCTGTTGTATTACATTTACACTACTTCACTTTTGCAATGGGGAACTCCATGATTTAGTTTGGCTAGGCTTTGAGCAGCCGCATATCGGACTACTCCGTTATCGTGCGGACAACTCCAGTACTCTGGACTAGTCCGCACCTGAACAACAGACAAGTACGGTGTTTGCTGATTAAAACCCTAGCATACCTCGACTCAATGCCATCTCTTTCCACCAATTCTTATCTATGTCGTATATCTCCTCTTTGTCAGGACAATGTCAAACTCAATCAAGAATCTCTCCGGCTTTGAGGCTGAGATGGATCAAGAGCTATTGTCTCGTGCTACGACAGATCACACGAAAAAGAGACAAGATCGTGCTGCTGAGCCTTCACCCACTCCACCTCGGGTGAGGTGAAAAGTCCCTGCTAGGAAACCATCTTCCAAGGGCAAAGATGTGGTTGGATCTAGCTCGGCGGCTTCACGCCAAGCGAAGGCAAAGGAAAGGGACTTGCCTATGGTCCAATTGGTCCCTTGGATATGACATCTCCGAGACAAGGGAGTAGGAACTCCTCACAAGAGAGATTTAATGGCAAGGGCAGTGATGTGGTATGGAAATTTAGAAAGACTGATGCTTACAGCAGTGGGAAAGTGGCTGCTGATCCGAGATTTTGGAGTCACTTCCACTCGGACTACTACAACACTATTTACCTCAATATGAAGACTCTGGCGGTTCACAGCCAATGGATTGACTGGAACTATTTTGAAAGGAAGAGTTGTGATGCTTTTGATCAGGTGGTAGAGGCTGTAGAGAGGCATGGTCTAAAGAACATGTTTACTTTAGAAACAACAGGAATGATGATATTATAGCTCAATTCTTTACCACCTGTTACTTTGCCAGCTCGGGTGAAGAAAGAGTGACTTGGATGACGCATGGATCCAAATACACAGTCACTTATGTTGAATTTGCCAGGTTGCTGCATCTTGAGGACACCAGTAATATTGTGATCCACAATGACATTCCTCTGGAGAAGGATAAGATGGAGTTCCTCTATGACACTCATCTCCATTACAATCCTCCCTCAACCAAGAACATGAAGCCATTCTTCATTGTCCCAAATCGAGTGCTTCGGAAGACTATTTGTCGGAGTGTTTTTTCCGGCAATTCTCCTGATACTACCGTTGGTAGCTCGCAGAGTTTGTAGTTCAGTATTGGGTGCGTAGAGATTCCGAGGAATATGGCAAATGGACACAAGGATTTACATGGTTCGGGCCGCCTGAGCATAATACCCTACTCCACAGGGTGTGTAGCTGTTATATTGAGTGTCTGAGAGCTTCTAGAGAGTTTTCAGCCCAAAGACTGTGTCCCCTGTGTATCGTCAACCAGTCCTTTTATTATAAAAGGACTGGCCGTTACACATCTAGCCTGGCCCGACATGTGGCCCCAGCGGTTACTAATGTTTAATACATAATTAATGAGATTAATTACCCTCAATAGCGTGGTAAGAAGACCTGACAGTGCTGTTACTAGTATTAAGGGCTCTCTGATCGTGTGTCATTAATATGGTATTAATGACACTTAATTAGGCCTTGAAGTCTTTGATTTCCCCTTGGAGGTCCGAGCCGTTGGGGGTTCACCAGCTTGATTGCTGAGGTTGCAGGTCCGTCGGTTTGGACACGTGGCAGCTTTGGAGCTATTCATCTGGGACGAGTAGGTTCGGTGTAGATGTACACGTGTCGATACTAGAGCTTCCCTCTATCGAAGGTTAGGTCCGAGGGTGCCACACAAGTGTTTAGCCCGGAGCTATCCCATGTGTGGGATATAGGTCCGGCTGTAGTGTACACGTGGCAGTACCGGGACTAACCATATATGGGAGGCATGTCGAGTCCCGTATGACAATTGGGGCCTTCGCAGGTCTTCAAATCAGACAGGTGAAGTCTCTTTGGTCTTTTTGTAGTCCCAAGGGGTATACAGTACGTAGAGTACCGACAGTGGCCCCCTGGGCCCACCTCTGGGAGAGACCTTTTGGACGAAGTCATTTTGCCAGAGGTGGGTCCATCCTTCGATTTTTGTGTCGTGTCTTCAAGGATCTTCAGATGTGCCGTTGGCGGTAGTTCGTAGTTAAACCAACACCGCGTGGCATATCCTGGACGCGGCAGGTGAGATTTTAGCGTGCGGATCTCACGCAATTGAAGGTCGCCGGTTCCCGATACAAAAATCATATCGGTTCTGCATGCCTTGTCAGGCCGCCGCCTTCGGGTTTCCCGCCTTTCATGATGACAACCGTTCACCTGGGGTAAGGACCTCGACTTGATCGTCGGCGTGGCCCCGGGCCCCCTTGTCATTGGCAAGGTGAAGTTTTTGACTTGTATCGTCGGCTCCTCTGCGGTTTCCATCCAAGCATTGCGGGGGCTTACTTAAGAAGGAAAGTGTGCACTGTTTGGGGGTTCTTTATGCCTTCATTCGATCTTGCGCTCAAATCCTCCAAACTTTCGCTTGCTTTTCGTCCCTAGCCCCGCTTGTGCTGCGATGGAGTTGGGTTTTCGCGAGAGCCGACTTAAGACTGACAGCAACTTGAAGAAGGTCTGGGCACTCATGGGGTGGTCCAGTGACTTCTTCAACCACTAGGTCCGCACCGGCAAGCTTCCATTCGAGAAGGAGCACGCCGGCGACATGGTGTACTTCTCCCCATACGCCATGGTGGGACTGATCCCACCCTTTTCTTCTTTTCACTTGATGCTGCTAGACTTCTATGGTCTGCAGTTGTACCACCTTGGCCCCCACTCCATTCTTTTGGTGTCGATCTTTGTCCACTTCTGCGAGATGTGGGTGGGTATTCCTCCCTACGTCGAGCTCTT
Organism: Tuctoria greenei; assembly: GCA_036927565.1. Classification (NCBI taxonomy): domain Eukaryota; kingdom Viridiplantae; phylum Streptophyta; class Magnoliopsida; order Poales; family Poaceae; genus Tuctoria; species Tuctoria greenei. The sequence goes on along the minus strand of JAYESD010000001.1, from coordinate 48,721,885 downwards.
CCGCACCTTCTTCACCATCCACACCATCGGCAAGAGTGACGAGTACCTTGGCTTCTATTACTTTGTGAAGCGCAAGAAGTGCCCGTTCAAGTACTTGCGGTTGTTACCTTCTGGCAAGTGGGACGACTAGAAGAAGGATTGGATTGTCATCAGGACAGAGGAGCATGAGAGGATGGAGTTGCTCGTAGGCCTCCCCAACATCGACACTGAAGCTTGGAGCGAAGTTCCGATGTTATCGGACGCTTTCAACCCTACTCTGTCCAGGATCCGCCAATGCGTGGAAGGAGGGGTGACTCCTCAGGCGATATTTTGCAACTTCCTAGCCAACAGGTGGGCTCTGCTGAAGAAGAGGGAGAAGCTTGCTTGGGCCCTCAACAGCGTGATGGACGATGACCAGATCGAAACCGGTTTGAAGTCCAACCTGGAAGGCGCAGCCTTGGAGCTTCACCTCAAGAAGTTCCAGCACGGCATCGACGTCGCGGGCGACTACTCGTCTCTACTGGCGGCTTTCCTCCCTCTGAACATGGAGGCAGAGTTCAGTAGGGAGCTCCGACAGAAGATGCCGGTGCTTGATGACCTTGGTGTCATTGAGAGGCGTTCGACCACCGGGTTGGTGATCCCCGGAGCTTCCGAGGGTGGTCCCCCTTCCGTCCCGGAACAGAGAGTTGAAGTCGCGGGGAAGGGCAAAGAGTTGGCTGAGCCCTCGAGCCGAAAAAGGAAGCTGAAGAACTCTGATGGGAGGTCCGTCAGGCATGCTCCTTCCACAGCGGCTCCTTCTCCCCGAAGGGGGACGTCTTCAACGGCGGGATCCACTCCAGCATCGGCATCTCCCGGGGGTGCTAGTTCCTGCCGTGTGGCTACAGTACCAGGACCAGTTGAAGGTTATGGGTCCGGAAGTTCTTCCCGATCGAGGGGGCCTCGACCAAAGCAGCGCCGACGGTTGCGGCGAGCTCCGAGGAACCTTCTGGAACTGACATGCCAGTGGCGACAAGGTCCAGTCCTGAGCGTCCGGAGAAGAGGTTCCGTGCTAACTGGTGCAAAAGCCTTCCAAGGTAAAATTTTTTTACCTCAATTGGTTTTTTTGTGATGTAACTGTGTTTTGATTGTCTTCGTCCTTCATCCACAGGGTACCCAAGAGAGGGGCTGGAGCTCCTGTTCCTGCTACAACATCTGAAGCTGTGCAGGCGGAGGCTCCGGCTCCAATCCCAGCGCCGCCCCAAGGAGTGACTGAGGTTGCGATAGCTCCGGCGCCGGCTGTCATGGTCTTGGATCTTGACTCATCCCCAGAAGCTCCCGTGGTAGCGCCGGACTACAGGAATGAAGATGTGCCAGCGGCACCTACCCCGAATGTTGAAGCTCCGGGTTTGGACGCTGAAATGGTGGTCGCTCCAGCCTCAGAACCGGAGATATCTGCGATTCCAGTCCTAGAGCCGGATGTTGTTGAAGCTCCGGTGGTGGAGCCGGTGTTTGATAATGCCCCAGCTGTAGAGCCGGTGGTCGATGAAGCTCCAGCGCCTGAGCCGGTTATCGAAGAGTTTCCGGCTGTAGAGCCGGTTGCTGCAGAAGTTTCGGCGCCTGAGCCAATCACTGCAGAGGTGCCAGCGTACGGTAAGTACAAGTAGACTCAGGTGAATTAGGTCCTCAGAATATTTCGTGCCATAGATGGTCTTGACAACATTGGCACAGTCGCTTGCAATCCTTGACTTCTGCATTAGTAAATTACAAGCTAAAATACACCGATCTTCCTTGCACTCTCCTTCGTAGATGTCAAAGAAAGATTTTACTTGAAGTGACATTTTTAGTTTCCATGCCCATTTGTTTAATCTCTGAATGTATCAATACAAAATAATGTGATTTCCTTAAAAACTACCTTTTCACGTATAGATTCCAGTGAAAAGCATTATGATCTTGGGTAAAAATTATGTTAGCAATGGGTGGAAGCAAATGATTTAGGACCCCAGCCCATAAGACTTGTGCGTCAAGATATAATTAATGGTTAGGTTCCAATGTCTTCTACTGTTGTCTGCTTACAACAACAATTAAGCCTTTGTCCCAAACAAGCTGCGGTCGGCTAGAAATAAAATCCAAATTTTTTTGAAGAAAAGTATTAAAAATAAGATGAGAGTGAAAAAATAAAAAATACAAATAAACTAAGATTCTACAATTTATTTATTTTAGAAATGGATTAATAAGAAAAAGATAAGAGTAACAAAATTCGAATAAACTAAGATTCTGGCACATGAATTGCTAATTTCCATGCAGTCCTATCATGAGCAAACTCTCTAGGTATGTCCTACTCCTTTAAGTCTCGTTTCCTCCTGCCATGTCAACCTTGGTCGACCTCTACCCCTCCTAAAATTTTCTCTACTCCTTATAATCCCACTGTTAATCGGCGCTTCTGGAGGTCTCTGCTGGATATGCCCAAACCACCGTAGGCGATGTCGGACTAGCTTCTCCTCAATCGGTGCTATCACACCCGGTTTTATTAAGAATAAAACCAGCTGCAAAATACATGTATGCCAGGATCAGTTTCACCATACATGTACGACAAGTAGTGATAAACAGTTCTATATCGCATGCAAACAACATTTATACCTTTAAAAGAGTTTTGAAGTAGCAACAGAAGAGGAAAAACTTTAGGGCAACCACAGGCAAATCGACTGGCAGCAACGCGACCTATGCACCGTCTTCACTTGTCACTGTCTTCGTTAGATCTTCTCTTCACTGAGCAGCATATCAAAAGTACAACAAAGCAAGTGTGAGTACCATCTCATGGTACCCCGCAAAGTGTGTGAAATAAATGACATGAAGGCCAATCAAAAAGGAAAGGCTAATAGTGGTTTAAGCACTAAGCATGAAACCTATCCTTAGCTTTCATTAATAACCTACATCTAGGTGAATATTCCAATCATAATAGAATAATAATAATAATAATAATAATAATAATAATAATAATAATAATGAATCAATACCAATATCATTCCCGATCCATCATTCCAACCATCTACTAATTATGAATTTGACATCAAGCCGCTCTTGTCTGTGAGCACGGCTGTCATGATAGTTTTCCAATCTCTGCAGAGGGTGTACCCTTTACCCACAAGCAGTGATTCCATCCCCTGTTGCCAGGTGGACTGAGTAAACCTCCCAGAATGCCCGTAGTAGCTAACCACATTACACACTTCCTTTGGTGTGAGGCCAGGAGATCACTACATGGTCTTTACAAAGGTACTCCCGACAAGTGCTAGCCCTCTAAAGTTTCCACCACTGAGGCATTTCTAGAGTAGCCCTCCACCTTAGAGCCCCCTCTTGAACCTTGCGGTTGCCAGAGTAGTACCCCTGCATCATTCCCCGCACCATCCAACTACTACCATTTTGTCGGGAGAAACCTAATTAATTGACCATGCCGCCCCATCTCTGTCTCGTGGTGGTACTATATAGCCTAGTGTCTTCCTCCATAAACCGGTCCTTAAAATATGGCGGTGTCAAACCCAATCCCGAGTCTCGTGCAAACTGCACCATACCATAACCATCCAACCGCCAGATTCATACCAATTATTTCATCGTTTTCCAATGTAACATAATGATCATAATTAATAATATAATCATGAGTTTCCATCCCAACTACTAAGCATGGCTAAGCGTGATTATAATACCCAAAATCACCGAATTTAACCTGGGCAACAAGGAATTATATGGAATAGATAAATGAATAGGATTCATATTAATTAAGCATGCAACTAACTATAATTCCTAAATGGGTACAAGATGATCAAGGGCACTTGCCTTTTATTGAATAGCTGCTTAGTCTCTTGATTGAACTCTGGTCTTCATATCTTCATGTCGATTCTTGGTCGAGACACGAATGCATGTACACTACCGTCAAAAGAGAAATAAAATTAATCAAGAGCAATACACCATACAAGCAATACAAATATCATGATTGAAATATGTTATGATTTGATTTAAATTATAGTTATGAGTGATTTATTATTTTTCATAGCTAAAGAAATGCATTTTCCATTTATTTTCCATTTTTAGTATTCATTTACAGGCTAAAAACATTTTTAATGAGTTTTCTATAGCCAAAATATACATGCATTTTATAAATTTTATTTCAACATAAAAGATTTTGTCAATAATTTTTCTACTATTTTCACATTTATTCCCTATTTTTAATATTTATTTATAGATAAAAACATGTTTAATGAATTTCCTATAGTCAAAATATATTTTATATGTACTTTATTATTTTATTTTAGCTTAAATGGTTTTATTAATAAGTTTCCTACATCTTTTACATTTATTCTCCATTTTTAAGCATTTATTTATAATTAAAAACATTTTTATTAAATTTTCCATGGTCAAAATATATTTTATATACATCTACAATTTTATTTCAGCCTAAAATGATTTATAACTAATTTTGTACTATTTTATATATTTATTCTACCATTTATAAAAATTTTCCACCACTAAATGCATTTTTAAACAATATCCAACAATTAAATAATAATACAGGGGCTTAAATATTAATTTTTGTTACGAATCAGGGGCTAATTCATAAATTAAAGTAAAGTTCAAGGGCCCTAAACTAATTCTACAGTGAAAACTCTAATTACTAGATAGCTTAGGGTCAATTTAACAAAAATAAGGACCTATTCGTAATTTAATTTAAAAGTACAGGGATCTATTTGCAAGTTTGACTTTTTTATTTATTTTCTTATTTATTTTTCTATTGTAAAAGGCATGGAACAAGTCTATGGAGCCGTGGACCAAGGGAAAAGAGGACGGGTCCATGTCCACCGTGGACCGGAGTCTATACCCCTTGGGGTGTTTTAATGTGAGCCATCCATTGAATATCCAATGGCTAGGAAGCAAAAGAAGCAATATGCTTCTTCTACCTCTGGCCAGAATGGCTGTGATGCCATGGCCGTCGGCCATAGCCCACGGGAGCATGCAATGCAAGCAGAAAAATGCCTAACCTATTCCCTAGCTACCAAAATTGAAGGAGGAGATCGCCTAGAACTCACCTAGCAAGGTTGCAGGCACTGAAACAGCGCAGGAAGTGGTCTGTGACAGCGAGGTTGCGGCGGAAGGCATAGGGTGTCATCGGGTGCGCATCACAGTGGCGTTCCTTCAGCACCATCTTGCCCGAGAGGCGTTCTAGAGCACGACGAGCATGTAAGGCACGACAAAATGAGGAAATAGCGAGTGAATCACCGAGAACGACGATGCCAATGGTGGTGGCTAGATTTCGCGGTGGAGAGAATGTGGGAGCGAGGAGCGATCGAGTATTTGAAGGGGAAATGGTTGCTTGGTGTTGTGCGGTTGCCATGGAACGTGTGTGATAAGGGAAGGGGCACGAGATGGGTGTGAATCGGCGCAATGGTTGTCGGAGCGCAGCTTGCACGCCAACTGCTCGATAGAATGTTTCCATTGTGTTGGGTGACGGTTGGAGGAGGGAGAAGATGACAAGTCGGGCCCGCATGGCAGTGGGAAGGAGAGAGAGGTAAGGGAAATAATTGGTGTTACAATTCTACCCCCCTTAAACAGAATCTCGCCCTGAGATTCTAGAAGGTTGGACTAAGAAGAAGATTTAAGTTTTTGTTAACCGAATGTTACTCCATAAAAAGTATTTTCTATGATTCTATTATTTTATTTGGTCTTGAAATCTTTATTCTAGAATTCTTCAAAGTTTAATATCTCACAGAATGCAAGAATAAAAACATGATGATCTTGTTTAAAATTGTTTTAAGAAAATATTTTGTTACTACTATATTTTACACCTTATTATTATATATATTTATTATTATTATTACTATTATCTACACTGTTATTATTTAAACGGGGTGCTACTAGGTCTGGTAAAATATTCTTTGTTTTCTTTCCCATATTTTATTTGAATTCAAAGTTATTTCCTAAAAATTAAAATTTGCATTTTCCACAAATAAAGAATTTAGATGCAACATGTTAATTTAGTTTAAAGTTTTAAGTATTATCACATGATGACATAAACCATTTCTTTTTTAGATTATTATTATTATTATTATTTTGAGTTTGGCCTAAATTTCCATTATGGTTTTAATTTTTAAATACTTCATTTCAAATGCATTGTCATGATTAACAGTTTTATTATAATTATTGTTATTGTTATTATTATTATTATTATTATTATTATTATTATTATTGTTAATTACGGTGGTTACAATCCCACCCACCTTAAATGGAATCTCGCCCACGAGATTCAAATGAGTTACTCGAAGGAGACACTAAATTTTCTAGCGGTGAGCTACCCCCCTTAAACAGACAAATGCTATAATTTATTATTGTTATTATTATTAATCTAATGCAATGCATCAAGCAACGTGTTCTAATTCGTTGTGATTAAGGCATCGGCTTCACCTGCTAACCAAAGAGGACCTAACCAAGTGACATGTGATAATCTTCAAGGGTCTTCTTCATCCTTTGTATTAACCTCATACATCGGTCTTAAAGCTCCTATCAGTCGAGTTGAATCTTTGTCTTCTTGAGCAAGGTCCTAGGGATGCCTAATAAGTCCATTCTAACTAAGTTCACGTGCCTAGAGTCGATATATAGCTCTGATACCACTTTGTCACACCCGGTTTTATTAAGAATAAAACCAGCTGCAAAATACATGTATGCCAGGATCAGTTTCACCATACATGTATGATAAGTAGTGATAAACAGTTCTATATCGCATGCAAACAACATTTATACCTTTAAAAGAGTTTTGAAGTAGCAGCGGAAGAGGAAAAAATTTAGGGCAACCACAGGCAAATCGACTGGCAGTGACGCGACCTATGCACCGTCTTCACTTGTCATTGTCTTCGTTAGATCTTCTCTTCACTGAGCAGCATATCAAAAGTACAACAAAGCAAATGTGAGTACCATCTTGTGGTACTCCGCAAGTGTGTGAAATAAATGACATGAAGGCCAATCAAAAAGGAAAGGCTAATAGTGGTTTAAGCACTAAGCATTAAACCTATCCTTAGCTTTCATTAATAACCTACATCTAGGTGAATATTCCCAATCATAATATAATAATAATAATAATAATAATAATAATAATAATAATAATGAATCAATACCAATATCATTCCCGATCCATCATTCCAACCATCGACTAATTATGAATTCGACACCAAGCCACTCTTGTCCGTGAGCACGGCTGTCATGACATCTTTCAAATCTCTGCAGAGAGTGTACCCTTTACCCACAAGCAGTGATTCCATCCCCTGTTGCCAGGTGGACTGAGTAAACCTCCCTGAATGTTCGTGGTAGCTAACCACATTACACACTTCATTTGGTGTGAGGCCAGGAGATCACTACATGGTCTTTACAAAGGTACTCCCGACAAGTGCTAGCCCTCTAAGATTTCCACCACTGAGGCATTTCCGGAGTATCCCTCCACCCCAGAGCCCCCTCTTGAGCCTTGCGGTTCCCAGAGCAGTACCCCTGCATCATTCCACGCACCATCCAACTACTAGTATTTCGTCGGGAGAAACCTAATTAATTGACCATGCCGCCCCATCTCAGTCTCGTGGTGGTACTATATAGCTTAGTGGCTTCCATAAACCGGTCCTTTGAATCTGGCGGTGTCAAACCCAATCCCGAGTCTCGTGCAAACTGTACCATACCATAACCATCCAACCACCAGATTTATACCAATTATTTCATCATTTTCCAATGTAACATAATGATCATAATTAATAATATAATCATGAGTCCAGATTTCCATTCCAACTACTAAGCATGGCTAAGAGTGATTATAATACCCAAAACCACCCAATTTAACCTGGGCGACAAGGAATTATATGGAATAGATAAATGAATAGGATTCATATTAATTAAGCATGCAACTAACTATAATTCCTAACTAGGTACAAGATGGTCAAGGACACTTGCCTTTTATTGAATAGCTGCTCAGTCTCTTGATTGAACTCTTGTCTTCATATCTTCATGTCGCTTCTTGGTCGAGACACGAATGCAAGTACACTACCGTCAAAATAGAAATAATAATAACCAAGAGCAATACACCATACAAGCAATACAAATATTATGATTGAAATATGTTATGATAATGATTTAAATTATAGTTATGAGTGATTTATTATTTTTTATAGCTAAAGAAATGCATTTACAATTAATTTTCCATTTTTAGTATTTATTTACAGGCTAAAAACATTTTTAATGACTTTTATATAGCTAAAATATACATGCATTTTATAAATTTTATTTCAACATAAAAGATTTTTTCAATAATTTTTCTACTATTTTAACATTTATTCTCTATTTTTAATATTTATTTATAGCTAAAAACATTTTTAATGAATTTCCTATAGTCAAAATATATTTTATATGTACTTTATTATTTTATTTTAGCTTAAATGGTTTTATTAATAATTTTCCTACATCTTTTACATTTATTCTCCATTTTAAGCATTTATTTATAATTAAAATAATATTTATTAAATTTTCCATGGTAAAAATATATTTTATATACATCTACAATTTTATTTCAGCCTAAAATGATTTATAACTAATATTTAACTATTTTCTGTATTTATTCTACCATTTATAAACATTTTCCACCACTAAATGCATTTTTAAACAATATTCAACAATTAAATAATAATACAGGGGCTTAAATATTATTTTTTGTTACGAATCAGGGGCTAATTCATAAATTAAAGTAAAGTTCAAGGGCCCTAAACTAATTCTACAGTGAAAACTCTAATTACTAGATAGCCTAGGGTCAATTTAATAAAAATAAGGACCTATTCGTAATTTAATTTAAAAGTACAGGGATCTATCTGCAAGCTTGGCTTTTCTATTTCTTTTCTTATTTATTTTTCTATTGTAAAAGGCATGGAATAAGTCTATGGAGCCGTGGACCAAGGGAAAAGAGGACGGGTCCATGTCCACCATGGACCAGAGTCCATACCCCTTGGGGTGTTTTAATTTGAGCCATCCATTGAAGATCCAATGGCTAGGAAGCAAAAAAAGCAATATGCTTCTTCTACTTCTAGCCAGAATGGCTGTGGCGCCATGGCCGCCGGCCATAGCCCACGGGAGCACGCAATGCAAGTGGAAAAATGCCTAACCTATTCCCTGGCTACTAAAATTGAAGGAGGAGATCGCCTAGAACTCACCTAGCAAGGTTGCAGGCACTGAGAAGTGGTCCGTGACGACGAGGTTGTGGCAGAAGATATCGGGTGTCGTCGGGTGCACATCACAGTGTCGTTCCTTCGGCACCATCTTGCCCGAGAGGCGTTCTAGAGCACGACGAGCATGTAAGGCATGACAAAATGAAGAAATAGCGAGCGAATCGTCTAGAACGATGATGCCAATGGTGGTGGCTAGGTTTCGAGGTGGAGAGAATTTGGGAGCGAGGAGCGATCGAGTATTTGAAGGGGAAATGGTTGCTTGGTGTTGTGTGGTTGCCATGGAATGTGGGTGATGAGGGAATGGGCACGGGATGGGTGCGAATCCGCGCGACGGTTGTCGGAGCGCGGCTCGCACGCCAACTACTCGATAGAATGTTTCCATGGTGTTGGGTGACAGTTGGAGGAGGGAGAAGATGACAAGTCGGGCCCGCATGGCAGTGGGAAGGAGAGAGAGGTAAGGGGTAATAGCTGGTTTTACAGGTGCCACCCCTACCCTATCACGTATCATCTCGTTCCTAGTTTTGTCTCTTCTTGTGTGACCGCACATCCACTGTAGCATGCGCATCTCCGCAACACTCATTTGTTGGACATGTTGCCTTTTAGTTGGCCAACATTCTGCTCCATACAGCATCGCAGGTCTGATCACTGTCCTATAGAATTTTCCTTTCAATTTTTGTGGAACTTTCTTATCACATAAGATTCCCGATGCTTGTCGCCACTTCATCCACCCGATCTTGATCCTGTGGCAAACATCTTCGTCAATTAATGACACTTAATCAGGTCTTGAAGTATTTAATGTTCCTTGAAGGTCCGAGCCGTTGGAGGTCCACCAATCTGCCTGTTGAGGTTGAAGGTCCGACGGTTGGACGTGTGGTAGCTCCGGAGCTTACAGTCTTGGACGAGTAGGTCCGGTGTTGTTGTACACGTGTCTGTACTGGAGCTTCCCTCTGTCGGGGGTTTGGTCTGGGGGTGCCACACATGTATCTAGCTGGATCATTCGCATGTAGAGATTGTAGCTCTGGTTTTATGATACACGTGGTGGCACTGGGACTAACCATAGGAGGGATGCAGGTCCGGTTCCGTGTGACACGTTGGGCCTTCGGAGGTCTTCAACTCAGATAGTTGGAGTTTCTTTGCACTCTTCCCAGTTTCAAGAGGTATTCAGTACGCGGGGTACCGACATCCATCCTCACACCTGACATCACTAAAGTTGCAATTCATATAATTGGTCTTGGTTCTACTAACTCTAAACCCCTTAGACTCTAAGGTCTGCCTCCATATCTCCAATTTTATATCAACACCATCCCTAGTTTCATCTACCAACACTACATCATCAACAAAGAGCATACACCAATGGATATCCCCTTGTATATCCTTCGACACCTCATCCATCACTAAGGAGAAGATGTATGGACTTAAGGCTGATCCTTGGTGTAGCCCTATTGTGATAGGAAATGTATCGGTCTCACTATCTTTTACGCGCACACTTGTCACCACATTATCGCACATATCCTTGATAAGGTTAATGTACTTTGTTGGGACTTTGTGTTTCTCTAGCGCCCACCACATGACCGGCCTTGGTACCTTATAGTATGCCTTCTCGAAGTCAATGAACACCATATGCAAATCCTTCTTTTGCTCCCTATATGTCTCCATAAGCTGACGGAGTAAGAAAATCGCCTCCATAGTAGATCTCGCAGGCATAAAACCAAACTTGTTTTTAGTGACATTGGTCTCTTTCCTCAAGCGGTGTTCAATCACTCTCTCCCAAAGCTTCATAGTATGACTCATAAGCTTCATTCCTCGGTAATTAGTACAACTTTGAACATCTCCTTTATTTTTGAAGATGGGTACTAAAATACTTTTCTGTCACTCTTCAGGCATTTTCTTTGATTGAAAAATGCGGTTGAATAGTTTAGTGAGTCATACTATTGCTACATGCCCTAGACATCTCCACACCTCAATGGGGACATCATTGGGGTCGAGGGCCTTTCCTCATTTCATCCTTTTTTTAGGTCTCTCTAACCTCAGACTCTTGTGTCCTACGCACAAATCGTCTATTGGTGTCGTCAAATGAGTCATCCAACTCGAACCTAATGCTCTCATTCCTGTCATTGAATAGTCCATTCAAGTACATCTATTCCTAATCTCTTCATCCTTCAATAGAATTCGATCTGCCTCATCCTTAATGCATTTGACTTGGTTGACATCCCTTACCTTCCTCTCGCGAAGTTTCACCATCTTGTATATATCCTTTTCGCCTTCTTTTGTCCCTAGCCTCTCATATAGCACATCATAGGCATGCCCCCTTGCTTTACTCACAACACGCCTTGCATTTTTCTTAGCCTCTTTATACTTTGCCATGTTACTTGCTCTTCTCTCATGATGTCAGCTCTTATAAGACCCCTTCTTCTCTTTAATAGCTTTTTGTACATCTTCATTCCACCACCAAGTGTCTTTATCTACAAGTTTCTTACCTTTTGTCCATCCAAGCACCTCCCTAGCTGGCTACCTAATGTAAGTCGCCATCTTCACCCAAATACTATCTGCATACTTCTCTTCGCTCCAAGGCCCTTCCGCAATCATCCTCCTTTTGAATGATTGCTGGGATTCATACTTCAACGTCCACCACTTTGTTCTTGCGGTTTTAACAACATTGTCTCGTGACACATGCAGGTGGAAACAAAAGTCGGCTACCACAAGTTTATGTTGTGGAACAACACATTCCCCAAGAATCACCTTACAATCTAAACATGCCCCCTCTCCCTTCTCCTGGTGAGGATATAATTGATTTGACTAAAATGTTGGGCACTAGTAAAGTTAACTAAGTGAGATAGCCTCTTCTTAAATAGGGTGTCAGCTACCAATAGGTCATAGGCTACGGCAATGCCTAGGATATCCTTACCCTCCTGGTTTCTATCGCCACACCCAAACCTCCGTGTACCCCCTCAAAACCTATGTTAGTTGTTCCTGCATGGCCATTGAGATCTCCTCCTATGAAGAGCTTCTCAGCTATCGGTACGCTTCTAACCATATCCTCCAAGTCCTCCCAAAATTGTCTCTTAGTGCTTATGTCGAATCCAACTTGTGGGGCATAAGCACTAATGACATTCAAGATAAGGCCCCCCACAACTACCTTGACTAGGATGATCCTATCCCTCGTCTACGGACATCCACTACTCCAACCTTGAGGCTCTTATCTATTAGGATGCCTACACCATTCCTAGTTTCAGTCGAGCCAGAATACCAAAGCTTGAAACTGGTATTCTCAACCTCTCTCACCTTTTGACCTGGTCATCTAGGCCTTTGTACACAAAGGATATTTACACGCCTCCTAATCGCAACGTCCACTAACTCTCGTAGCTTTTCCATCAAGGATCCTTTATTCCAACTACCCACCCGAAGCCTATTTTGCTCGGCTAGCTTCTTTACCCATCGCATCCATCGAGTAAGATGCAAAGACCCTTGCTCACTTAACACTACATCCGGGCGATGATGTAGTGCACCACTAAGGTGCTGGCATTCCGGCCCTTGCCCATTTAACACCACATCCGGGTTCCGATATGGCATGCCACTAAGGCGGTGGCGACCCGGCCCTCGCCCACTTAACACCATACCTGGGTTCCGGTATGGCGCGTCGCTAAGAGGGTTATGCCCCAATGAATTTCCAATGGGTTTCATTTCCATGAGAATGGCTAAGTATAGTTGCTGGCTCGCCAAGCCTATCACAATCCCTCCACCTGTATCTGGGCTTAGGACCGGCTATGTTTTTACAACATAGGCGGAGTTCTACTGTTGTCTGCTTATATCTAACAACGTTGTATAAGAAGAATATTGTTTTCTCAAAGTCACATTACCTATCCATTTACCTTCCCATAATTTAAAATATGATCCATTTTAATTGTCCAGGTTTAAAACATAGGAAATCGTGTTTCACCTTCGCAAGGCTGATTAAGAAATGTGAACCCCATATCTCTAGTAAACTTGAGACAATGCTTTAGAGTCAAGTATTTTTTATTACAGAGCAACGGTTGCCATGTACCACCTGCCGGGGAACTACTAAAATACAAACAACTCTCCGATGCAATCGTGCAAAAATATCTTCTAAGTCACACAATCTCCATCCAACGGTAATTGTATTTTTAATTTAAACCCTTCAACCTAACAACATAAATTGAAAAAAATAAATTATGAACACTATTGTCATGTGAGAGGGTAGTGTAAAAAATACAGTGAACGTTGATGTATATCATGTGGTTCTTGATAGATTTTTATACGATTGTACCAAAGAATTATTTACATTCTAGTTGTCCCCCATCTACTGTTAGCAATTTGAAGAACCATTTGATAAGCAACACTACATTCTTAAGATTAAGATCGTAAATTCCTAACCCCCTTGATCTTTGGACTGGTAGAGAATATTCCACGTTGGAAGGCGGTGGAATCTCTGTCTTGAATGTATTTGTGCTAGTATCTAACTGTTAACTAGGCCATTTACAAGATATTTATGCTGTGACTAAAAATAGAATGATACTTGAAGCACTCCGTCACACCAATTTTCATAGCAGCATAACATTCATTATTGAATTGTTTTTTAGAGAACAAATTCACTCTGATTTCGGTCATGTTCAATTGTTCAGTGATATGCATTTTGGAGAGGTAAAACTAGAGTGACAATGTAAATAAAGAAGATAAGCATTTGATATCTCCAATAATAGAGTATGCATCTTTTCTCACTAACAGGTGGGTCATACATAATGCATATGAGGAAAGAGGATCCCCATTTTTTGCTATCATCTCTACCTATAAGCAAAATGTCTATACTGTTCTCATATGCTGTTGGAGGCTGTTTTTGAAGCCTAATTTAGGTTTGGATTGTCTGTTGAAGAAGATAGCCTAAGGAGACCATTGAAGTGTAACTACTAGCTAGCAACTAAAGTGTTATCTGTTTTATAGGAATTTTGAAGGCGAGGAGGCAATGCTAGTACCAGATCCGGAAGCCAGAGACTTCACCAAGCTCTTTATGTTTTGCAGTTGTATTTTGCTTCGTCTGAACTCGCAAAGTGTGTAGTGCTGTGTGTATAGTGTTCTGAAATTCTTATTGATATATATGTCTGTTTTGAAGTGCTTGTGTGATCTGACCATCGAGCCAGGACAGTATTTTCTGTTTTTTTAATGCAAAGCTTATCGACGACGGTTGCAGAGCAACCATCATCGATACTGGCAAGTTATGAACGATGGTTTCCCAAAAACCGTCGTCGATAACCGTCCAGTGTCATCGATGGTATCCTTTAGACTGTCATCGATACGTATACTATTGATGATGGTTCAGGGAACCGTCGACTAAGGTTTCTTCGCTGCCACGTGGACGGAGGCCCTTATCGATGACAGCTAAACTCAGCCGTCGTTAATAAACTAAGAGATGACGGTTACCGTCATCGATAATGTTATAGATGACAAATTATCATCGACGGCCAAAAACCGTCGTAGATAAGGCTTTACCGTCGTCGATAGCTTATAGACGACGGTAATGACCTTATAGACGACGGTTTCTAGCCGTTGTCTATTATAGCGATTCCTGTAGTACACAACACATGTGTGGATCAAATTTCACCCAAAGACTCAATGAACTACCCTTTTAAATCTACTTCTTCACTTCACCTCCCATATAAACTCTGCATACCACTCAGCTGCAGCGGAATCTCCGTGGTACAGCCTTACCATCGAACTTTACATAATGTCCAGTATTATTTTTGAAGTCTATTTCATGAATTAATTTTTAACTAACCGCTGTGGCCTTATTATTGAAACCAAATGTGTTCTTGTGCGATCCAACTAATGTTATTTATAACACTATGAGAACCCCCCAACTCACGGTGCTATAAATAAGTTTGCAACCTGCTCATTTAGATGTAAAAAGTGATTATAGAACAGCAATGAAGCCACACACATTCTTGAAGAGCACATTTCCATACAAGTTTTTTTTAGTAAACGACACTTTCATACTAGTGTTCGGAATGAGCGGGATTGGAAAACCTTAATGCATGGAGTACCCAGTGTTGGTAGTTGGCCATAATGGTTCGTGCTCCATTGTGGAAGTCTGTGCAGAATGGATACAGGTCCTTTGACCTTAAAATTTGTGAGAATCATTATCTAGAGGACAATGCTGTGACTAGCGCTATCAGCAAGCCAAGCTCGAGTGAGCTTGTTTCCTTAAACTCGAGTTCGAGTTGAATCTATGATCCATTAATTTGATCCTATAGTCAGACTCAAGTTCGCTCGGTTGAGCCCGAGTCAGGTTGAGCCCGAGTCAAGCGTGAGCCACGCTCAAGTACTCATTTAAACATTTAGTCAGAAATAAAATAGTATGACTCATATATTATCTCAGTGACTTAGTTTAAATCATGGCATAAATAGAAAATTCAATTATAATATGAAATAAATCCCGCCATAAAAAATATATGCTAGATTAAGAGCAGTAGTAAATAATATTTTTAAATATTATCTTATCGCTATAGTTGCAACAGGTGATGTAAAGTTGCAAGACTAACAACTAATTTTGTTTTGGTTAGATAATTTGTACAGTAGAGCAGCTAGAGACAGAGTTTGCAACTTTTGTCTTGTTTATTCAGACTATTACACTACTACAAAATCACTTATTATAGGCGCCTCATTTTTCAAACACAGGCGGTCCGTAAAAATTGCGACTGTGGTGACGAATGATACAATAACCACCTGTGATGACTAAACATCACACGCGGATTTTAATAAACAACTATATGGGTAAATACATGATTTTTTTCATGCGGCTATTAATTAGAGCCGTCTGAACTGTTACAAACTTCACAGACGGTTTTTTATAAACCACTGCCTGGGTAAATAAATGATCTTCATGGGCGGCTATTAATAAAGAACCGTCTGTGATGCTGATAAGCTCCTGTCAAGTTAATCCCTTCACAGCAAGCTCTTGTAGATGCAAGTAACATCCGAAACTCATCATTTGGATTGTTGAAAGCTTCAATTGAAGTCTGACGATACATTGGAAGTATTTTCCCATCCATTTGAAGGATTTGATCCCTTCTATTCATTTAATAAACTTACGAAGATGTTCCTTTATCAGTTTTAATGGATGAATATATTGATTAAAAATCATTATCTTCTCTCTTAGTGCTTCGCACAAGCGATGAAGCGAACAACTTCAATCACAAATCTTGTTTTACTCTTTCATAGGGATTTGACCTTAATCTTTCAAGTATAGATTCATCAATATGTGAAACTTCCTCATTAGACATGTTAGTGGCAGTTATAAGAGAAGAGCGTGCTGAAGCTAACGAAATCTGAATTAGACTGAAGACAATAAAGATCCCACATATGAGTGGCAATATTCAGGTTAGACAACATGAAGCTATGATGTCAACCTTCAACAACATTAAAAGTTATAGTAAGAATATTAAATTAGCCCAGACGACGTATATTTTCTTACATACGGTTTTTTATTACTGCACATGCGGTTGTTTCTAAAGAACCGCCTGTGATAGAGGCCCGAGTCTGTTCTTCAGTTTTCTTTTCCCTTGCTTTTTTTATTTGGATTCCAATATAAATACTCAAACATGTATAGATTCTGCAAATTGAGTCGAAATTCGATGATTTTTTTGTATTCTGCAAAAACTAATATCTACCAATTGGACCAAATATTTTAAAACTTGTATAGTTAACATTGTAATCTTTTGATAAATAATAAATTACTTTTTATTCACATTTTTGTATCTCCTAAAAAATGAATCATTCAGTGAAATTTGTTTGTATGAACATATTTGTCTTCTTTATACATGTATGAATTTTTGAAAATTTTTAAAGCATTCAAACATGTCAAAATTTAAATTATCCATCATTCTAATCAAATGCTCATATACATATGAGGCATTCTTCAAATTTTGAACACATATTAATTTAAAAAAATTATAAAAATCGGAAAAAATTCATAGAGGTTGGTATGATGACTAAAAAGTTCTATTGAAAAATTTAATTAAAAAATCATTATATTCATCGAGATATAAAAATAACAAATAACTAGTGTTATTTGTTTTTTATGTTCTGACCAATTTCAAAGGTCTTCCCAAGTGAAATTTAATGGGAACCTTTAATACTATAGCATGTTACAAGAAAGTGGAATTTGGGCTTTTAAAAGGCCCCTTATTTTAATTAAGAATATTAATTTAGCCCTAATTCAGTATATTTTTTACAAACGGTTTTTAACTACTGCCCAGGCGGTTGTTGCTAAATAACCGCCTGTGATAAAGGCCCGAGCCTATTCTTCAGTTTTATTTTCCCTTGCTTTTTTATTTAGATTCCAATATAAATACTCAAACATGTATAGATTTTGCAAATTGGATCCATATTCGATGATTCTTTTTTATGTATTCTTCAAAAAATAATATCTACCAACTGGACCAAATATTTCAGAACTTGTATAGCTAACATTGTAATGTTTTGGTAAATATCAAATTAATTTATAGTTACATATTATTCACATTTTCATATCTACTAAAAAAGGGATCTTCCACTGAAATTGGTTTGTATGAACATATTTGTCTTATTTATACATGTATGGATATTATTAATTTTTTAAAAGCATTCCAACATGTCAAAATTCAAATTATCCATCATTCTAGTCAAATGCTCATATACATATGAGGCATTCTTCAAATTTGAACACAAATTGATTAAAAAAAATTATAAAATTCTGAAAAAAAAATCATAGAGGTTTGTATGATGACTAAAAAAGTTCTATTGAAAAATTCAGTGAAAAAATCATTATATTCATCAAGATAGAAAAATGACAAATGAACAATGTTATTTGTTTTTTATATTTTCGCCAATTGCAAAGGTTTTCCCAAGTGAAATTTAATGAGAACCTTTAATACTCAAGCATATTATAAGAAAGTGAAATTTGGGCTTTTAAAAGGCCCCTCATTTTAACCAAGAAAATTAACTAAGCCTACATAAAGATCTTTTCAAGCGGTCGGTTCTGAATAACCGCTTGAGAAAAGTCCACTTCTCACGCGGTTAGTACTAAACAACTGCCTGACATTAAAACATCTTCTCGGGCGGTTGTTACTGTATAATCGTCTGAGAAAAGTCCTCTGTGCAGGTGGTTTTTACTAAGGGCCCGCCTGAAAAGATAGGCGTCTATATAACAGCGCTCGGCCTTGGAAAAACCCAACCTGGGCGAAATCACTTAGATGTCGTCAAAATGCCAAAATTTTGCTTGCCGCCAAGTCTTCGCCGCCCTCATGGCCGAGCTTTGCCGGTGTCGCCGAGATTCAATCTCGCTACTGAGCTTCGCCCTTGCCGCTTCCTTCCCTTCATTCCAGGTACGCCGAGCTTTACCCTCGTCATTGCTGCCGAGCTTCGACCTGGCCGCCAGGTACGCTGTCGCTTCCTTCCCTCTTCCGTCGTCGTGCTTCCTCCCTCCTCACCCTCGCCGGCCGAGTCATGTCCTTGCCGTTTCCCAACCCTAGATTTTCTTATCGGCCTTTGATACAAACAATATGCATGCCTAGCTAATGCCTTGGTCAGTCGCCTCAAACCCTAGAATGGAACTTGGTCAGTCGCCTTGGTCAGTCACTTCAAATCCTAGAATGCCTTATCAAACTTTAGAATGCTTCCATCTTTTTCTTTCATGCAACACTTCATGTAGGTTAATATGCCATTCATTATATTTCTATTGGGTATGAATTCAGATCGAACCTTGTGGATTATTTTATCTGTCACTTTCTCCATTCTCAGTGTTAATATCTTTGTAAACAATTTAAAAATACAGTTTAGGAGGCATATTGGTCTGTATTGCTGAATTCTTTCAGCATCTTTAACTTTTGGAAGTAAGGTGATCACCCCATAATTCAACCTTTTGATATCCAGCTTCCCTTCATAAAAAATCATGACCTGCTTGATTATAACCCCAACCTTTTAAGAATTTTTTTTATTGTTCTTAACTAAACATGCATCTACTCAAAGCCTTTCTATCTCTGGTTTGCTCAGACCAGATCTGTTCCACCTTTTTGAGAAATTCAGGATTTTTTAGCCAGTCTAATTCAAAATGAAATTTAAACTTTTGAGAACAATTATTTTTGTAGCTTTCATTGAACCGAGACATATTTTTTGTCTTATTAGTTCTAGAATGAAAAGCCCTAAGAAGACTGTTGCCGGTAGTAATAATGAGAAGGCAATATGGACTTTAGTGACTCCAGCAGTTCAGGCTCCTTTCACAGTCCATCGGATCCTTTTCCAATATAATAATTAAAAAGACTTCAAAGGATCTCGACCCGGAATATGATCCTGCCGACGAGGTATGGATCATGAATCTTAACTCCAGCATTTCAAGTTAATATTGGTTGTCAAGTATATGAAGTTTTATAATGCTTTTCTACCTAGCTTAATCGCGAAGACAACAAGGTGACTTCGGCTCCTAAAACCGCAGAAGGTTCTCCAATGGTTGAATCCTCAGGTTCACTCAAGCGAAAATAAGGGCAACAAGGTCCCAATAAGGGTCCATTGAACCGCATCATATACATAACAAGTGTCGGTCCAGGTGGACTTCCTTAGGAACCACTGCATTCAGCTACAAAGTACCGAAATGCATGTGGTTGTCTTGTTAGAGAGTTCGTGCTGATCACAACCGAGAATTGGAGAAAATTACCTGAGGGGAACAAAAATGAGTTGTGGGAGAGAAAAAAAAACAATTCAAGTTATCAAAAGGCATGGAAGAAACTGTAAAGAAAGCAACACCGGTCTCTTGCGTCAAGAAGTTTCGTGGCTGGAAGCGTGAAACGAATGCTTATGCTAAGGCCAATATGGTCCCTAGCCCGAAGAAGATGGGAAAAATCACCCAAGCTAAGTGACAAGAATTTGTTCGTTGAAAGAACACACCTGATGCTAAGCCCTAAATGCAACTAGGTCAGAGCTTTCCAAAAAGAACAAATATCATCATCGCTTGGGGTTTGTCGGATATGCCCCCAAAGTTCAGGAATGGAATAAGATATTAGAGGAAATTACCATTAAGGCCAATCCTCACCTGTTAGAAGGCTGCGATGAGAGAACTCAACGGTGGGTCTTTGCTCGGCTAGGTTTGACCAGCGAAGGCAAACTTGAAAAGCCCGACTCTGTGAATGAAGTAGAGCAAAAAATGAAAGAAGTAATTGAAAAGCAACAGAAGGGTCTCTTCAGCCGAAGAGAGAGAATGACCAACTTACTGCTATCCTAAGAAACCATGAACATAGTGGACAAGTTCGAGCAATCTCTTCTCAGATGTCCTGGAGAGATGGTTTCCCGAAGGATGAAAAGACATATAGAAGATGTGAGAAGTTCAGGAAAACACTTGATGAAACGATTTCTCAAGAGGTCAAGGAAAATGTGCAAGAAATAATGGATCAACTTAGACAATCGGGACAATTAGTGGCGCCGAGTACACCGATGGTTCCTGTGGCAAAGGAGCATGTGGTATCTCCAACTGCCTACCCTAGTAGCGTAGGTTATGTGCCAGGGTCAGGGTCCCATAAGTTTGTTGTCGATGATATTGTTAAGGATAGATCTTGTCGTCTTCTTGTCCCGATTGGGAGATCAGGGAACAAAACCAAACAGGTTGTCACTGCTATGGCAAAGCCTGATCGTGACTTCAACGGCAATTCCCTTACATTGTATTATGCTGTGGTGCAAGTTCTTCAAATCATTGTTAATATTTATGAAGATTATGAAATAGACCACATCACATATGAGGGGATCACGACTCTAGGAAAGGCTGTCAACCAATTAATCCTTGGGCACTGACGCGGTATCGGGTTTGATAATGAGCCGATTTGTAGCCCCGTTGCATCTCAAAATACTGCAATCCCGTCTTCTAAGCTAAAAGTCCATGAAGATCCACTCCTGCCATGTCTCAGCAAGGATGATATTAACCTTGCTAGTAAAGGTAACCAAGATCAACCAGTTGAACAACAACTTGAAGTAGTACCACAACAAGCTGCTGGTAGTAAAGAGCAACCAGTTGAGCAACGGCTTGGAGCAGTACTAGAGCAAGCTACTGGTAGTAAAGAGCAATCAGTTGAACAAAAAGTTCAAAAACAAGCCAGTGTCCAACTTTTGACGACTACTCCTTGGTCATCAGTTCGTATGAAAGTTAGCTCATAAGAAAATAAGAAACCTTCTAAAGAAGTGTCAATATATTTGGAAAATCTGAAAGGGAAATATTGGAAAATTGAATGCATCTCATTCTTCACATGAGCCAACATTAGAAGATATTGGGGAGTGGGAAGAAGACGGTGTCTTATATAATCAACAGACGACTTTAGTTAAACCAGGAGTTCCAATATACAAGAGTAAGGATGTTCCTCCTGAAGATAAGAATGAGAAGCCATTCATGACATCGTTACAACTTAGCAAACAACCTATCTTGCTCAAAAGAATGTACGAGTGGTACATCACTGCCAGCACAAAATATGATCTTTGTTACGTCACATTTCGTGTGCCAAAAGAAACATTCTAGAGCACTGGAGCAGATAAACGAGCCCTTCTCATTGAAGATCTTTATAGCCTTTTCCGTCGAGGCATTCTCGAAATCAACCTACTACTCATCTGGTGCTTGTAAGTGCCTCTAATATTTCATATTTGCTTTCCTTACTGAATGTAGCCTAGAGGGGGTGAATAGGATCTTTGAACCTTTGTCGACCCCTGGAACACTTAACAAATAGATCAAATGTAGGGAGGCCGGACTAGTCCGAGATGGTGCGGACTAGTCTGGTATACATGGACTAGAAAGATCAAGATTGATTGTTAATTTCACTTCCAGTAGCCTATGCAGCAGAAAGCAATTGACAATTTGAATTTATTAGAACAACGAAACACTATATTGATATGATCAACTTTAATTCCAATATTTCAATGTGAGTTACACAAGACTATGCAAACCCTAGAATATGATGAACGATAAAACAAGAACACGCGAGACACAATATTTATCCCGAGGTTTGATCCCACGGAGAAATCTACATCCCTGTTGAGGAGTCCATGGAGGACAAGGTCTTCAATAGCCCTTCCCTCGTTGAATCGCCACGGAGGCCGATTCTTAACCACTAATCACACAGGGGCAAATAACTTTTTCAAGGGGTCTTTTCACAAGTTGTGGGCTCCCAAAGAATTACAGCGATGAACACCATCAAACACACTCATAAGATATACAATGAACAATGAGATTGTGCGAGAGATCAAACCCAAGAGCTTAAGATCGTGTAGAACAAGTTCTCTCCTTTGTCCAATCCCTAAACCTCAAATATTTGATCCTTTTAGGTTTAGAATGAGTGGAGAGATATATTTTTGGGCTCTTGGGAGGTGTGACATCGCAGGAAGTCGAGAGAGGTTGTTGTATGGCCGTACACCTCTATTTATATTAGGGTTTCCAAATGTTACCGTTAGGGTTTGTGAAGTCTGGACTAGTCCGTGGTGGACACCAGACTGGTCCGGTGTGCGTGTGCGAGAAAACCTTAGGTGTTGATGGATATCGGACTAGTCTGATAAGGTGCGGACTAGTCCGATCTGGGCCCAGAAACTTTTCTGACTAGTCCGGTTGAGATCGGACTTGTCCGGTGTGGTGAACACTGTATATAACCGAGGACAAGTCCGCATTTGGAGGGACTTGTCCGATTTTAGTCAGAGAGTTTTCGGACTCATTCGGTGGATATCGAACTTGTCCGGTGTTGTGAAAAATTGTAGGGCTAAGGACAAGCCCGCACTTGGAGGATTTGTCCAGTTTTAGTCAAAGGATTATGAGACTAGTCCAGTTGATATCGGACTTGTCCGGTGTTGTGCAAATGCAATGTGTTGCGGACTAGTCCGCCTTGGCGGGGACTTGTCCGTTTTTAGTCAGAGAGATATCGGACTAGTGCGGTTGATATCGGACTAGTCTGCACATGCTGATTTTTGTGCAGTGAGTGTAATCATTTGTTCACTTGAGCTCCTGGGGTATGTTTCTCCAACACACTCCATACAAAATAATTCTAATATTTTCAGCTCTTGAGCTATTTTCCCTTTGGATCCTAATTCTACTTTCTTTTTGTGCTTTCTTCCTAATAGCTTTAAAACCTGCGCTCATCTCAACAATATTGTTAGGATCTCATTTGTTTGTCATTAATCAACCAAAACCCACATGGGATGCCTAGATGCACTTCCAATATCCCCCTTTTTGGTGATTGATGACAACTAATTGACGTTACACAAATATGATAAAAAAATCAGATTTCCAAAAAGTGTGCACATATACATTTTGAGCAGAATAGTCAATGTAGAAGTAATACATATGTGCACTTTTATGGTGGGGTGCAAAAACTATATGTGTGATCAATAATATTCATGTGAATGAGATAAAGAGCATAATCATAACATCATCAAGGACAACAAGCACACATAGCAGTTTTAATGCATAAACCATTGGTCATAGTACGACATAATCATCATTTCACAAAACATGTCCAAAACCATGATGAGAGCATAATTTAGGTTCTACAAGATTAAAAGCATGACAGAGTAGCAACAAAAAAGAGGAATAGAACTCTCTCTCTCAACCTAATGTTACGACCTAAGACCCCCCTTAATCTCTCCCCCCTTGGCATCAAGGCACCAAAAGGAAGAGAAGGAGGGATCTACTCGTTGTCGTCGCCTTCATCCGCGTTGTTGGTCCTTTCTTCATCTTCTTCATCAGGCTGAGGAGGAGGATGACAAGAACCACTTGTTGCCCCTAAGGCCAAAGTAGGCAAGCTCAAAAGGAGAGAGAGATGGAAGCTCCGAAAAGTCAGAGTCGGAGTCTTCAGAGATAACTGGAGATCCAAGCGGCTCAATCTCCAGTTTTTTGGCATATTGCTTTGACATTGTCCTTCATGTATCTCATTTGATCTTTTCTTTTATTTTTCATCTTATGAACCTTCACCTCAGTTTTGCGGCAAGAACCAAATATAGCAGCCAAATATTTCATAATCCCAGTAGCGGACCCTTTGTGAGATGGAGGGGCCCTTGAGCTAGACGGAGGTCTTGCCTCTCCTTGGGCTCTCCTAGGACTTTCTTCACTTAATGCAGGTGAGGGAGCAGTCAGGAGAGCAGCTTGAGGTGGCTTCTGAGGCCTCAAAGCAGTGTGCTCCACGTCCTTCATAAACTCAATCCCTGTGACTTTCTCTATCATAAACGTTATGTAGGGCGCATAGCCACAGGAGCGGTTGGGAGTGCAAGAGATGTTCACCATGTCATTCCAAATGTAGCTGAAGATATCAAACTTCCTTCTCCTGCTAATGACTTTCATCAAGGTTCTCATGTAACCTTGAACACTTCCTGCATCTCCATCTTTAGGAGCAATAGTGTCGGGACCCTGCGTACTGTATACCCCTTGGGACTACAAAAGACCAAAGGGACTTCACCTGTCTAAGTTGAAGACCTGCAAAGGCCCCACTTGTCATACGGGACTAGACATGCCTCCCATTTATGGTTAGTCTCGGTACTGCCACGTGTACACTGCAGCCGGACCTATATCCCACACATGGGATAGCTCCGGGCTAAACACTTGTGCGGCACCCCCAGACCTAACCTCCGACAGAGGGAAGCTCCAGTATCGACATGTGTACATCTACATCGAATCTACCTGTCCTAGACGAATAGCTCCAAAGCTGCCACGTGTCCAAACCGTCGGACCTTCAACTTCAGCAATCCAGCTGGTGAACCGCCAACGGCTCGGACCTCCAAGGGGCAATCAAAGACTTCAAGACCTGATTAAGTGTCATTAATACCATATTAATGACACACGATCAGAGGCCCTTAATACCAGTAACTGCAATGTCAGGTCCCGTTACCACACTATTAAGTGTAATTAATCTCATTAGTTATGTATTAAACATTAGTAACCGCCAGGGTCACATGTCGGGTCAGGCTAGCGGTGTAACGGCCAGTCCTTGTATTATAAGAGGACTGGTCGACGATACACAGGGGATACAGTCTCTTGGCTGGAAACTCTCTAGAAGCTCTCAGACGCTCAATATAACAGCTACACACCCCGTGGAGTAGGGTATTACGCTCAGGCGGCCCGAGCCACGTAAATCCTTGTGTCCATTTGCCATATTCTTCAGAATCTCTACTCACCTAATACCGAACTACAAACTCCGCGAGCTACCAACGGTAGTACCGGGAGAATTGCCAGAAAAACACTCCAACAGTCGGCGCGCCAGGAAGGGGGAGTGCCCGGAATTTCAAGAATGGTGAAATCAGCTGCTGGATTGTCCAACAGCAACCCCGCCGCACAACCTGTTGGAGGCAAACCCTCCAACATGTAACAACCAGTAGGTGCCGCGGCTCAGCAGGAGTCATGCCTCTGCCGCCACCGTCTGCACCAGAAAATCAAGCTGGACAACGGGACGGGGCATCTACGTCGGTCACAACATCGGCGAATAACAACAATCCTGAACACGCGCTCCACATTCCACGTGCTCTTCTCCAACGCCCACCACCTCCGGGTGCATCCCATGGTGCAATGGAGCACTGGAGGCTGATGTGGAAGATTTGGTTGCAGCAGCAGCCAATCGCATCAGCGACCAAGGTCCTCCCGCTCGAGGTAGGCCCCATCGCAGCATCAGACTTTATCGGGCAGACTTAGTCCGCTCGCTTCCCAAAATAGGAGGCGTGCTGTGTCTCAACATGTGACATCGCTGCCTTCCGGGGCGCGGCGCACCCATGTAGTAACCAGGCTTTCAACTCATGACCTCCGCATGGATCTTGACCATCGTTACCGTCAACAGGATGGCCGCATCCATATCGAGCGTGCTCGTGAAAGGCAAGAGGCTCGAGATAGTCCAGCTCCTGAGGGAGTAGGAGGAGGCTATTCTGCCCTGGCCATGCACCTACGCATGGGCAGATGGCCAAAAAAGTTCCGGCCTCACCTGCCGGAGAAATTTGACGGGACTGTCAATCCCGCTGAGTTTCTCCAGATTTACTCCACTGCAATCCTTGCGGCCGGAGGTAACGAGGCCGTAATGGCCAACTACTTCCCAGTGTCTTTAACTGGGACCGACAGGTCCTGGTTCATGAGCCTTCCGCTCAACTCTATCAATAGTTGGGCGGAACTGTGCCAATAGATCACCGCCAATTTCGGGAGTTCATACACCCGACTAGGCACCGAACGAGACCTTTTTGCTGTCACGTAGAAGGGGGGAGAATTCCTGCATTCCGTCATCCAGAAGTTCTCCAGGTACAAAACACTATTCCTTCTATTCCCAACGCCTCTATTATTGTGGCATTTAGACAGGGCGTACGAGACAAGAAGATGCTGGAGAAGCTGGTGATCAAGGAGATCACCAGCGTCACGGAGCTCTTCAGTTTGGCAGACAAGTGTGCCAAAGCTACAGAGGGTCGTGAAATGCACTCCAAACCACCCCCGGAGGAAAATAAAAAATCCTACAGGGCGAAGCCACTACCTCCGGGAGTGGCAAAAAGAAGAAAAAGTCCAACATCAAGAAAAAAGCCGTCGGCCGGCACACCTACTGTTGTAGCTGCTGCAGCCCCGGGTAACCGGGGGCCACGCCCCGAGAAACGACCTCGGCCGTCATTAGAAGACGGCAGCAACTCCAAAGTGTGGTGTCCTATTCATAAGTCGAACAGCCACAACTTGGAACACTACCGACAGGTCCAGAACCTTGTCGAGCCCTACAACAAGCGCCGAGAAGAAGTTCCTTTCCGACAAAGGGAACAAAAACAGAAAGTTGACGAAGCCCCGGCTGAAGAGGAGTTAGGCTTTCAGGACCCTAAAAAGGTCTTGAAGGCTGTTTACACCTCCGTTGACGACGACTCCGACGTCTCCGACAATGAACGTCGGAAAACCGTGAACACCATTTTTGGTGGTTTGTGGGACATCACCTCCCGCCGTGTCCTCAAGACCATGCGGCGGGACATGGCTTCGGTGGCTCCCACCGCCAGGGCGGAGCCGCACCGAAAGTGGATGGATAATGCCATCACTTTCGACGCGTCAAACTGCCCTCGGAATATGATCGGAGCTGGCCAACTCCCATTGATGGTATCTCCAACCGTCAACAACATCCAACTCAACCACGTAATGGTATACGGAGGTTCCGGGCTGAACCTCATAAGCTTCAAAGCTTTCATCAAGCTTCAGCTCCGACTTTCGGACCTTCGCCCCTCCCGACCTTTCTCCGGAGTAGGTCCGGGGGCTATAACCCCACTTGGTGTCATTACTCTCACCGTAACCCTTGGGACTGTGACGCCCGGTTCTGAAAAATGAACCAAGCTAATGCATATGTCTGCCCAGGACGTTCAACACACATACACGAGTGCATTCACAAAAGAGTATACAGAAAATTACCACATAACAAAAATAATTAACCAAATTTTATTACACAAACCATATTATCCTCGATTACAAACTCTAATGAATATTAATGAAAGGTTCAACTAATGCAGCGAAAATAAGCTAATTAAGCAACTAAGCAAACTAAGCATAAGGGATAGCGCAACTCCAATCAACACCACAGGCAAAGCTGAGGGTAGACACGGTCTAGAACTCCACATTATCGCCATTAAACTCCCAATCCTGACCTGCAACTGTTGGGGGGATTGCAAGAGTGAGTACATGTCGTACTCAGCAAGTGTGGAAAGTATGACATGTGGCTGATTCAAATGTTGACAATAATAATGGCAAAGTGCTGAAAAGTACATTAAAACATTTGAAAAGCAATATATTACATGTATGTGAAATAAACCCATCATAATCCTAAGTAATATCATCATACCAGTCCATAATTCACCATCCTCATCCATAATTCTGGATTTCACCATTTGCCAATAACCATATTCAATACAAGAAATTAATCCATAACCATAATTCCGACCATAACCATCCCAAATCCCAATTTTCCTCTAATCATGGAAGTTGTACAGGTGCTCATAACCGGGAGCACGACTATCATGATAGTTTTAGACACACTCTGCAGAGGTTGTACCACTTTACCCACGTGTTTGTGATTTCATCACCCGTCGGTGACTAAAGAACCTCCCTTTGGCCAATTACACTTCCTTTGGTGTATGGCCAAGAGATCACAAAATAGCCTTTACAAAGGGATTACTAGCCTATTTAGATCCCACTGAGGTTTCACCGGTGGCGATGTCTCCCTCAGAGCACATCATCAACCAAGGGCCCCCTCTTGAGCCATTCGGATCCCAGGGTAGTCCTACCAATCATCATCAAACCCGATCCAACTACCCCTTCCCCGAGCATCCATAATGTTCCAAATAGCACTAGCAAAGCCCTAATTAGTCAGCTACGCCGCACCCATACTTGGCCTCGTGGTGGCATTGTAGTCCTGGCTTATTCTCGCATGAACCAGTCCTTAGATCTCAAGCAAGCAAACCACCATAACATCCAACCCATCCACATACCATGCTTGCTTAGATCACCTATTACCATATCATATTTAACCAGTTCATGTTAACCATAATCTCATCCAGGCATAATAAATTGAGTGGTATAGTTGTTTCCCATCCTAGTTGATTAAGCGAAGCAAAAGGTAAAAAGCCCTTCCCGACTCTCTACCATAAATTCCAGGTGACAAGGGTGGTTAAACAACGCTAGTAAACTTCCTACCATAGGATTTCCCATCAAGTTGACACAAGCATGCAATTTTGCAAACAAAACATTTGTTTTAGAAACAGGATCAATATGCATCAAGGACACTTGCCTTGCTCTTGCTGTTGATTGGGGTCAAAGCCTTCAAACTCTTGGTGTTGTAGATCCTCCGCGGCACTCTCTAGCGTAAATCCGTCTAATCCACACAATAAACAAACAAGACAAGAAACACAATCAAAGAGTGCACATATATTACTCAATATGACATGACATGCATGATTGATGCAAATGCAAGGTAGAACTTGTTACTAGATTGCTTTAATGGTCAATAACTAGTTCTAATAGCCTTTAACAAGTTTATACAGGTTTGGAGTTGATTAGGTCAGTTTTTTGGAATTAATTCAACACAATTTAGCCAGGAAGACCGGACTAGTCCGCTAGGGACCGGACAAGTCCGCACTCTGTGAGATCAGCAGATTAGGGTTTCCTAGATCGACGTAAATTCGGAGATTAGGGGTTGAATTCACGTAAGGAAAAGAGAATAGAAGGTACACCATGTGTTTAGGACTCCAATGAATCAAGAAACTTGGAGGTAGCACTTGGATCTTGGTGATCTAGGGTTGGTGATGAACTTGGAGATGAATTGGTGATGAAGAACGAAAGCTTGGTGGAGATCTTGATCCACTTTCGTTTCCTCCTCTTCTTCTTCTTGCTTGGAATCTTCTCCTCCCTCCTTGATGGTGGCTCTCCACGAACTAGGGTTTGGGTGGGGTGGAAAAGTGGCAAATAGATGTCAAGCAAAGGGGTGGGGTTGTTTATATAGAGGTGGAGGCTAGAGTTAGATGGATTACGAGTTTAGGATGAGTAGAGGCCGGTTTAGAGTCCCACATGGGCTCTAAAAGAGTTAGGCACAACGTCCCTAGGCCCAATTATCGTGAAACCCAAGAAACAAGTCGTAAAATAAAAGATCAACTCGGAGTCGCGAAATATCGAACAAGTCCGGAAAGGACCGGACTAGTCCGAAGTCTTCCAGAGAGAAAATCGGACAAGTCTGACCTAAAATCGGACATGTCCGACTTTAGTCAGAGAAGAAATCGAACAAGTCCACTGGAACACCGGACTAGTCCGGAAAAGTCCAGGGACTTAGCAAATTTTCAAGGATTCTTGGAATATCGGACTAGTACGCACAAAATCAGACAAGTCCGAAAGTTTCTAGAGGCAAAATTGGACTAGTCCGCAGCAAAAACAGACAATTCCGTTTTTAGTCAGGGAGAAATCGGACTAGTCCTCAGTAAAATTGGACTAGTCCGCACTTTCCTGCATTTTAAGTGCGGTTTTGCCCCGAATCTATTTTAAATGCTCTAAATCAATTTTAAACTCGTTCCTCTTGTTGTGGGTTAATGTTAAACATGTATATGAGTGTATGCAAGACATGATGCATGAAAATGAGGTTGTTATAGGGACTCGGGAGAACTATCGCAGTGAGAAGTTGGTCTTTGACGTTGCTCAGATAAACATACCCTTCCACGTCATTTTGGCCAAGCCAGCCTTATACAAGTTCATGGCTGCTGCTCATTATGGCTACTTGGTGTTGAAGATGCCAACGCCAGTTGGTGTTCTCCGGATCCGTGGAGATCGCACCGTCGTAGTGACAGCTCTGGAAGAACTTCACGCGCTTGCCACAACACAAGAAGAAGAATCTGGAAAGGAGCAAGCCTCGAAACCACCGAGCATTCGTCATTGAGTCTCAACCTCCGCTCCTCGCGTGCAACCAAGTGGCGACACTGACATTCCCGTCAAAGTCGTCCAAATTAGTTCCGACGCCGCTCAGACCACTCGTATATCGGGAGGTCTGAATGACAAATAGGAACTCGCGCTCATCACTTTCCTCCGGCCTAATGTCGACGTGTTTGCTTGGCAACCGTCACAAATGTATGGGATCCCTAGGGAAGTGATCGAGCATAATCTGAAGATCTACCCTGACGCTCGGCCTGTACATCAGAAGCCTCAAAAGCAATCAGTAGAGCGACAGAACTTCATACGACAAGAAGTGAAGAAGTTGCTCGAAGCTGGATTCATCCGAGAGGTCTTCCACCCAAAATGGCTGGCAAACCCAGTCGTTGAACCCAAGGCTGGTGGGAAGCTTGGGATGTGTATCGACTACACAACACTGAATAAGGCATGTCCAAAAGATCCATTCCCACTACCTAGAATAGATCAGATAGTGGATTCCACCTCCGGGTGTGAATTACTATGTTCCCTAGATGCATATTCTGGGTACTATCAAATCAGAACGTCTAGGGAAGATGAAGAGCATACTTCTTTCATCACAGTAGACTGATTGTATTGTTATACTGCCATGCCATTTGGTCTCAAGAATGCAGCATCAACATTTGTACGATCTATGTACAAAACCTTTGGAGAGCTCATCAGAGACGTAGTGGAAGTGTATTTTGATGACATCATCGTCAAGATTAAGGACAAGGAGTCACTTCTTGACACCTTGCAAGCTGTCTTCAACAAGTTGCGAGTCACTCGCACGAAGCTGAACCCAGACAAATGTGTCTTTGAGGTTAGCTCCGGAAAGCTTCTTGGTTTCCTGGTAAACCACCGAGGTATAGAGTCAAATCCAGCGAAGATTAAAGCCATTGAAGATACTCGGCCACCAGCATGCATCAAGGACGTCCGGAAGCTGATTGGATGTCTAGCCACCCTCAGCCGGTCCATCTCAAGATTGGCGGAATGGGCACTTCCCTTCTTCAAGCTATTGAGGAAGTCCGGACCATTCCAATGGTCTAAAGAAGCAGAAAAGGCGTTTTAGGAGCTGAAGCAGCTCCTCACCACTCTACCAACCTTGGTAGCTTCGAACCCTGGTGAGCCTCTACTACTTTACATTTCGGCAACTGACGAAGTTGTCAACATGGTCCTGGTAGCGGAGAGACCAGAACCGTTACAAGCTCAGGAATCCAGACCCCTCCGGGAGAGTCAGGAGGTTCCTGAAGGTGAGTCTGGGTCCCAGCCCCTAGACTTGAGTCAACAAGGAGTTACTCTTGTTGAGCAAGAAGAGTCGGACCCCCTTGGGAGGGTCCAGGTCACTCATAAAGAAGCTCTGGGTTCCTCCAACAAGGACCCGACGATCCCAGAAGAAGGTTCGGACCCCTCCGGGAGGGTCCGCGTCGATGAGGAGGAAGCTCCGGGCCCCTCTGGGAGGGTCCGGGCAGTCCAACGCCCAGTGTACTTCATCAGTGAAGTACACCACAATGCCAAAACTTGGTACCTGGAAGTACATAAACTGCTATATGCAGTTCTTATTGCTTCCACGAAGCTCCGGCACTATTTCCAAGCTCACAAGATCTCAGTGGTGACTTCATATCCACTGTGAGCGATTTTGCATAATCCCAACTCAACTGGGAACATTGCAAAGTGGGAAGCGGAATTGGCCGTGTTTGACCTTGAATTCGTCCCAAGACAAGCAATCAAAAGTCTAGCATTGGCATACTTTGTGGCAGAATGGATCCCCTCTCCATCAAACCTTGGGGGCCCTAGTGAGCAGAGGCCGGAACTCAAGGCTCCGGTCTTCACCGAGCCTCACTGGACTCTCTACTTCGACGGCTCCATGCAGATGCAGGGGGCCAGAGCTGGAGTCCTTCTCCTCGCTCCGACCGGGGAGAAGGTTAAATACATGGTACACCTTCACTTCAAGGCGACCAACAACATGGCGGAGTATGAAGCACTCATTTACGGACTAAAGGTGGCACTATCATATGGTGTCAAGCAGCTGTTGGTCAAGGGAGATTTGCAGCTCATCATTAAATAGGTGAAGGGTGAATGCTCCTGCAACCATCCCCAACTAGTTGCCTATCTCCTAGAAGTCCAGAGGCTTCAGAAGGACTTCGAAGTCCTGGACCTCCAAGATGTACAACGTCTCCATAACGCTGAAGCTGACGAACTCTCGACGAAAGCGTCAACCAGAGCTCCAGCTCCCGACGGAACCTTCGTCCAGAGGTTGTCTAAACCAACATCTCAGCCTGCCGAACTGAGCGAAGGGGGCAAGACCAACACATCAAAGCTGGCAGTCCCGATGGCCATGTTACCATGGCAGCCATCAAGGGTCGTAGGTGCTGCCGGAAGCTCCGAGCAACCCAGCACGCAAGACTCGAATGCTCAAGCTAGCTCCGATGCATGGATCTTGGAGATCCGAAGCTACTTGAAAGACAACTTCCTTCTTGAAGATAATGTATCCGTGACCGGATAGTCAGATTGGCTAAAAGATACACGCTGGTAGAAGGAGATCTCTACCGGCGCGGTGCTAACGGTGTCCTAATGCGGTGCATTACAAAGGAAGAAGGTTGCGAGCTTCTCGCAGAAATCCATGGAGGCGAGTGTGGGAACCACACGTCTCCCCGCACGCTGGTTAGTAAAGCCTTTCGGCATGGCTTTTACTGGCCTACAGCGCTCCAGGATGCAACTGAGCTGGTGAAGAAGTGTGAAGCATGCCAGTTTCATGCAAAACAAATTCACACACCGGCTCAGCCTCTACAGATGATACCTCCTACATGGCCTTTCGCTATGTGGGGGATGGATATCTTGTGACCTTTCCCAAGAGCCGTCGGAGGTTACAAGTTCCTGTACGTCGCCATTGACAAATTGACTAAATGGCTGGAAGCAACTCCAGTTGTGACAATAAACAAGCAATCAGCCATCAACTTCTTACAGTCCATCGTATGTAGATTTGGAGTCCCAAACAAAATCATAACCGATTATGGGACCCAATTCACAAGCTCTGCATTCCAAGGATATTGCGAAGATCTCGGCATTCAAGTCAGCTACGCTTTCGTAGCTCACCCGGCAAGAAATGGCCAAGCCAAGAGAGCAAATACAAAAATCCTAAAAGGACTCAAGACGCGCACATATGAGCGTCTAAAAAAACATGGAGCCAACTGGATCGAAAAGCTTCCACCCACTCAATGGGCCAACAGGACAACTCCAAACCGGTCAACTGGAGAGACACCATTTTTCCTAGTGTATGGAGCTGAAGCAGTCCTTGCTCCAGAAATCACCTTGGGGTCGCTCCGGGTCCGAACCTTCAACGATGCCACGCAGGACCAGCTCCGGCGCGAAGACCTTGACCTCCTTGAAGAGTGAAGGTGCCGAGCAGCTGTTCGGAATGCCCGATACCGCCAAGCTCTCCGGCGTTATCACCAAAGGAATGTTCACAGCCGACAGCTCGAGGAAGGCGATCTGGTGCTACGGAGAATACAATCCAGAGAAGGATTAAACAAACTCTCCCCCAGCTGAGAAGGACCCTTCCGAGTGATTAAAGTAAACCGTCCCGGATGCGTTCGCTTGGCAACCAAGGATGGGACACCTCTCCCTAATCCTTTGAACATTGAGCACCTCCGTAAGTTCTACGCTTGATATCACGGAGGTGAGTCTGTAGTTACACGTGATGTATGTTATAGATTCATTGTACAAAGTCAGGTATCTCCTCCGGGAGAACAGCCGGACCTTTTCTGGAAGGTCCGCAAAGTTCAGGCAACACTTGTCACAGTCTCAGAACTAAAAGTGTAGCTGGCTACCTTGGGTCAAACAAGAAACAAAACACACTTAGCCTGGTTCCGTACCCTAAGGGTGTACTTGTTTCCCCTGTACCCCAGACCTATAATGAAAGACATCTTTGTGTGAAAACAGACTCCACGTGCATTTACTTTGTACAAGCTCATTATTTTTTATTTTTCTCTTTCTTGTCTATAACAAAGTTTTGTGATTCTTAAGAATTTTTTAGATCGACTAATTCATATACAACTTGAGTCGCATTGTTAATTCCTTCGGTTTCTCATGTTGTTGAATGGCTCACTCGCCTGAATGCCGCGAGCCAATCTAGGTCCGTAGTGTGCTATCGACTTAGCCTGGTGTTGCACCCTAAGTACGCCACTCTACCTACACCCCGGTAGGGCGAAGTAAGGCAGGTCCTGAAAACAATTGGACATGCAGAAAATAACTCAGTGCACTTGATTGTATGAAGAATTGTGCTCGACCCAAAAATTTCTTACGAGAATAGTAAGTTGCAACTGAGTTATCGATAGGAAACGAATTTTACTATTTTTCTTGACTTCAGTGTGCAGGAAAAATAAAGATCTCATGATGATAGTGAATTAAGCCGTAGCTATTAAAGCTCCAACATCCCCTAGATGGCTTGTAGTCGATGTTTTAAACATTGATAGCAAGCATCGCTGGAACTGCTCAGCTCCGGTAAAGCCATGGGGCTAGCCGTCAAAGTGAACAAAAAATGGTAGGAAGACTCCAGAGGACTAACAGTCGATGCTCTACACGTTGCTAGAGACCACTGCTAGAGCTACCAAGCTCCGATGATGGTCAAGGCTGGAGACCTTATGCTCCGATAACCTCAGGGGGTCTTCACTACCGAAGACTTCGGACCTACGCTCAACAAGTCTGAAGCACGCGAGTCTTCAACAACTTTTACATCCTCTTGGTACATGTTCACAATCAAATTGCGTACATCTACCAGGGGGCGAAGTGGGACAAAGATGTTGAAGACAAAAAAATGAAATTCATAAAAAACTTGGATTTCATTCATCTGGAGACAAGAGATTACAAAATTGGAGAAAAAGAAGAGAGGATACAAGCGGGAACTACAAAGAGATGGTCCTAGACCCTGTGGAAGAACGAGGCGACCTTCTGGGCAACCTCAGAAACGCTGGCCTGGGCAGCTTCTCCCTCTCCGTCGATGGGGCCTTTGAGCACCGGGTCCAGGGGGAATTGGGGGTCCCGGCTTGTGTAGCACGATAGAACAACTTATGTGACGCTCTTGGCCAGGGATTGTCCCTCAGTTTCCTGCTTGTCCGCGATGACATCGCCCATCTTGGTGGGCTTGTTGGCTACCGAACTCAGCGCCTGCAACACCTAGTCCAGCTCTGGTTCCAGATCATCCGGACGCACAGGACTAAAACCCATTGGCGTCAGTGCGTCGTTGGCTTTTCCCAGGAAGTCCCAAACTTGTTGGGACTCTACAACCCTGCAACTCCGCATCTCCTCCAAGGATCTTCTGGTCGCCGCAAGCTCCGAGTTCTCCCAAGCAAGACGCTCCACCTCTTTGGTGTTCTGCTGAATCTTTTCAGCAACCTACCTTTCGAGTTTACTGAGCTCTTCCTCCTGGAGGTGGATCTCGTTCCGGCGGTTAACCAGGTCCTTCTCTCAGCCCCGCACCGTCTTCTCCCTAGCAACAACGTCAGTTTCCCTCCTGTGGAGTTCCTGTCCTCGCTGCTAGGCCTTCTTCTCCTCTTTCTCGCAGCGCTCGTCCAATTTCTTGGTGCGCGCCTCGAGACTCTTTTCACCCAGAGTTAGCCTCTGAGTAAGCTCTTCTTCCCTCTTCATGACGTCGTCCCGCAGCTCCAGGAGTTTTTGCTCTTCATCCTAGAGTTTTCTCTCCCGCTCCTCAAGAGCCTCCCGGTGCTTGACGAGACTGGCGTGAATGGCATCAAGCCTCTCTTGGTGATCATCCGCTGCACTATTAGCAGCTTTGGCCTGTTCGTAGATGGCCCGGGACTGGTTGTCAAAGGATCACGTCATGCTTTCCCTCTCATCCAACAGCTTACCCCAGTAATCCAGGCGGATCTTCTCCTTCATCACCCACTCTTTGTCGTCAGCCAGCCTCGACTGCGCCAGCTTAATCTCAAATTGGAGCCGGTTGCGCCACCTCCTAAGAGTTTGACGCTCCTCCTCGAGAGTCTTGCTGTCGTGGTAAAAAGCCAGCTGAACCTGGCGAAGACTAGAGTAGGCGTTGTCAATAGACAACGATAGAGGGATCGGGTCCGGACCTGCCGGTGTCATCTCCGCCGGTTCCAGCGGGTTCTCCATGACAAAAATTGGGTCCCACTCTACAAGAGTGACTCACTGAGCTTCCGCGGCACTAAGGCCAGCCTCCAGAATAGCCTCAGCCTCCGTCGAGGAAGGTCCTTCTACAGAAGTTTCAACATCTAGAGTTGGCTCTGAAGGTCCCATTGCCAGGTAATTAACCACTGGTCCCTCAAGCGGGGGGCCAGCAACTTCGTCTCTGCACCCTGGCTCAGGCGCGGGCACCTCCCAGACCACCACCTCCGAGGCAGGCATTAAAGGTTCAATCAGAGCTGAAGCTATTTCTGGCTCAGACGCTGGCGCCTCCTCCACTGCCGGCCCAGGTGCTGACGCTTCGACCATCATGGGCTCGAGCGATCTCTGGATTAGTAGTTTATAGAGACAACATAATGAAATGAGTTCCATACAATGAAGATTCATTAAGTACTCATATAGGTCTTACATACATGATTCAAATTACGTTTAATCAATACATAAGAAACTCAAATAGGAGACAAAGATGGGCGACGTGCTATAAGGAGAACGTCTCTAATAAGCTTACGCGAGACGAGTCAGCTTCAGCGATGATCTGATACGGCTCGGTTGAACGTACAAGGAGACGTGTTACAATAAAGCCGTCTCAGTTAAGTAGGTATCCAAGACGCGCCCTCCTCTTTGACAAATGGGAGACGCGCTGTCATTTAGCCCGACTCATAACTTTTACGTAACTGAGACATATTTTGGTTTCATTATGGAATAAGGTGCATCTCCCATAACCACCGGTCTGGCGCATCTCCTTTAGTTGTGGAAGCGGGCACATCTCTCATTCTCTCTATAGAGAGACGTGTTTTATATCGGTCCGTCTCAATTTACTATTGCCCTTCTATGACCTCCCTGCTGTGGCACAACAAGTGACTACCAGACCTGTCCTGTTCTTGCCCAGTTCTTTCCCTCTTTCATCCTAAAAAGTCATGCGGTGATTATCAGTGGATCTTAAAACAAAAGGGTTAGTCCTCTCCTCCTCTCCTATTCCTTACTGTTTTTTACCTTTAGATCTTCTTTGATTGAAGTTAGCTTGCAGTGATTATAAGTGGCTTCGAATTTCTTTGATTTAGCTCTTATTTTCTATACGTTGATGTCGTTCGATCGAAGTTGGATGTATGGGCTGCGCCTTTGCAATAAATATATCCAAGGGGTAGATGCATTTATTGCTTTCGCGAAGAAAGACATGTTGGACAACATTAGAGGGACTATTTGTTGTCCTTGCAAGCACTGCAAGAATGAGAAGAGATATTGCACAGATTAAGTGTTGAGGTCACATTTGATCACGTATGGATTCATGGTGGATTATCAATGTTCGAACAAACATGGGGAGGAGGGTCTTAATGAAGCAGAGATGAGAGATTCATATCTAGAGAGGGAGGTTCCTACCAGTGTCCAAGAAGATCACGATGAGGATGTGAACGAGCCAGATATATCAGGGTTCACCGAATATGGCATTGAGTTTCAGGTGAATAGAGGAGATGGTACGCAATATCGAGAGACATGGAGACGATGATCGGTACAGTAATGGTAAACTTGCAAATTACAAGAAGATGATTGAAGACTCGAAGAAGCCATTGTATCATGGTTGTGCGGCTAAGTACACCAGACTATTTGCGATGGTAAAACTTTTCCAGTTGAAGGCGAGCAACAGATGGAGTGATTGTAGTTTTAAGGAATTGTTGATGCTCCTTAAGGACATGTTACCCCAAGGCAACACAGTCCCTACGACAGTTTATGAGGAAAAACAGATAATCTGTCCATTGGGATTGGAGGTGGAGAATATCCACGCGTGCAACAATGATTCTATTTTATATCGTGGACTTGAGTACAAAAACCTCGAGAAATGCCCTATTTGTGGAGTGTACAGATTCAATCGTAGGAAAGATGACAGTGATTATGAGAATTGCAATAGAAGAAAAAGAGGGCCTAAAAAGGTGTATTGGTACTTTCCTATCATTCCTCGTTTGAAGCACTAGTTTGCAAACAAGAAGGAGCAGAATTGTTGCGATAGCACAAAGAGAAGCATAAGCAGGATGCTAGAATGATAAGACATCCTGTTGATGCCACACTGTGACGAAACATTGATTCACGAAATTCTGAATTTGCCATTGATCCGAGGAATATTAGGATCACAATGAGCACCAGTGACATGAATCCTTTCTTGAACCGTAGCACACATAGCACATGATCAATTGTGCTTACAATTTTAAACCTTCCTCCTTGGTTGTGCAACAAACGGAAATATATTATGATGTCAAGACTAATATCGGGGCCACAACAACGTGGAAATGACACCGACACTTATTTCAGGCCTCTGGTTGAAGATCTGAAGCAGATGTCAAGACTAATAGCAGTGCAGGCCTGGGATGACTACAAGCGTGAGTATTTTCGCTTCAAATCCATTTTATTTGTGACTATTAGTGATTCTCCAGCGGCATGTAACTTGTCCCGACATAGTAAGAAAGTAGGTTGCGCACGTCCACATTGTTTGAGAGAAACAGACTCATAGTACATGAGCGAATCATGAAAAATAGTGTACATGGGACATCAATGCTACATTCCAATGAAGCACCCGTTTCAGAGTATGAAGGATAATTTCAATGGTGACACTTAGAAGAGGCATCCTCCACCTCAAATCACGGTTCATGAAGTCTATGAAATGGTCAAGGATATCCATGTCGTCCTGGATGAGAGGAAAAGGACTGGCAAAACAACTGGCAAAGATGACATGTGGAAGAAGCAATTGATTTTTTGGGGGCTACCGTATTGGAAAGACTTAGACGTCCATCATTCAACTGATGTTATGCATGTTGAGAAGAATGTGTGCAAGAGCCTACTCAGAACATTGCTTAACACGAATGGGATAACTCGGGACCATGGACATGAACGGGAAAATCTAAAGAAAATGGGAATTAGGCCTGAGTTGTGGGTCGATGACTCGGTAAAAGGAACAGAACTACCGACATCATGCATCACCCTTTCAAAAAATGAAAAAAAAGAGTTTTGTGGGCTCTTGAAACATGTGAAAGTACCATCCGTCTACTCGATGTACCTCTTAAGGCTTATTTCATTTCCAGATCTAAAAGTAGCTCCCGGTGTGAAGTCTCATGATTACCATGTATTTCTTATGCAGATGATTGCTGTTGGAATTCAGAATATCCTACCAATCAATGTTCGGGAGGCTATAATGAATTTTGCTTTTTCTTCAATGCAGTTGGTCAAAAAGTACTATGTGAAGAAGATCTCGAGTCATTGGAAAAAAGGCACTATGAAACTTTATGCTTCCATGAGATGTATTTTCCACCCGCCTTTTTTGACATCAGCGTCCATTTCATAATTTGTCTTATTAAGGGGATAAAGCTACTTGGCCCTTTGTTCCTTCACCAGATGTATGCTTACGAGAGATTCAACGGCATACTGAAGTCCTTCGTTAGATATCAAGCTTACGGAGGAAGCTATGGAGTGGGCTCTAAACTACACTGACCCGAGAAACCCGATTGGTGTTCCCTAGTCTCATCATGAGGGGAGGCTCACAGGAAAATGGACCATTAGGAAGAAGGCCATAACTCCATATTCACATTTATTCCTCTGCGCTCATTTCCACGTGTTGCAACACATGTCCACTGTGTCGGAGTACCTAGATGAGCACAAGGAAGTGGTGCTTAGAGACAATCCTAGCCGCAATGAATCATGGTTAGCAAATGAACACAGGAGAAAATTCATTGGCTGGCTCCGGGATCGAATTTCTCACTCATCGGATACTCAAACAAGTGAATACCTAAAAAAGTTGGCTCGTGGTCCTATATTCACAGTTATTACATAT
This sequence comes from Tuctoria greenei, assembly GCA_036927565.1. NCBI lineage: Eukaryota > Viridiplantae > Streptophyta > Magnoliopsida > Poales > Poaceae > Tuctoria > Tuctoria greenei. Next base: position 48,681,312 of record JAYESD010000001.1, on the reverse strand, counting down.
CAAGGGTACGACATAAATGCACACATGTTCTACACTGTAGAACAGGATAAGAAAAGCACGTATCAGAATAGTGGTGTCTGTGTTGATGCTTATAATGCTGCGGTCCAAGACAAAGACATGTACTATGGTCAAATACAAGAGATCTGGGAGCTTCACTTTCAAGGAGTCAAGATTCCTCTTTTCTGTTGCAACTGGGTTGATGTAATCAAAGGTGTTTTACAAGACAAGTATGGTTTCACTAGCGTGGATCTTAACCGTCAAGGATATAAGTGGGAGCCTTTTGTGTTAGCAGAACAAGTTGCTCAAGTGTTCTAAGTTCCACCCACAACAAATAAAAGACTTAAGGTGGTTATACATGGAAAACGACGAATCTTCGGAGTCGAGAATGCCGTCGATGAGAAAGAGTTTGACCAATTTGATGAGATTCCTCCTTTTGTCACCTCGATGACCAAGCTAAGAATACAATCAGCCAATGAACTTCCTTACTTGTAGAACAGTCACTATGAGAAAGTCAAGAATTTCAAAAAACCAAGACCGCAATGTAAAGTACCAAATTGATTGTGTGAAATATGTTCAAATATGTGAAAATATGGTCAATTGAGTTCAAAATTGACTTCCATTTGGATATTTGTGTGATATATGCTCAAATGTGTGAATATATTGCAATTGGAGTGAAAATTTGACTTTAATTGGTCATATGTGCTCTGTTTCTTATGGAGAAGTATTGATGCCTTGTGTTCTGTTTCTTAAGGAAGCACTACTAAATATAGCACTTGCTCTGCCTTGAAAAATGGGATACGAAAGTGATGCGAGACGCGCCCTCTCAGGCAAGATAATGTGAGACGCATTTTCAAAAAGCGCATCTCCAATTTAGACACTTGCTCTGCCTGAAAAAGATACGAAAAGTGATGCGAGACGTGCCTGACACAGGCGCGTTTGTCAGGAAAGATAATGTGAGACGCGTTTTCAAAAAGCGTGTATCCGATTTAGACGCTTCGATCTCCTGGTACTTTTAGCTCTTTGTCCCACCTCGGAACTCTAAGCGTGTTGCAACGAGCATATAAGGCATGGCGTTGCAATGTTGGCAACAAGTTCCGCGTGGACGTTCGTGATGTCAAATTAATCATGTAGGTTCACACGGAACTTGGCTTTTGTTATTTAATTTTCGCACGATCCCACATGTCATAGACAATGAGGTCGGAGCGCTTCGAATTCTGTGCCCGAATGGCACTATGGCAATGGATACACATTAATTCAAAAGAAAAGAGACGTGCTTTATGAAAGTGACACGCTTAACAGTGGCTCTTCTGAGGCGTGTCTGCAATAGTTGCCCTAAGGTACTTTTGCTCTCTCGCACGTTCTCTTCGCAACACTTAGTACAACTTTTCACTTTTCGTGCGTGCTGATCACTTCTCGCCCTAGAAACTGCCGTCGCGTCGTCCCCTTCCCCAGAGCACACCGCCACGTCGGTCCGCTTCCCCGGAGCTCGTCACCGCCTTGACATTGACCTAAGGAACTTTTAGCTCTTTCACATGCTCTTTTCAACACTTAGCACAACTTTTCACTTTTCGTGCGCGCTGATCACTTCTCACCATGGAAACTGCCGCCGCGTCGGTCCGCTTCCCTGGAGCTCGTCACCACCTTGACACTACCTTCTTAATCATTGTTGCGCTTCCACCATCGACCCTCGACTCCCCGTCGACCAGCTCGGCACTGCCCCATTAAGGTTTGTTTGCGCTTTCGTTTAAGTCGAAATGGTTTGCGCTTTGGTAGTTCAACAGTCAATGTTTAGTATATTTTTGGAGTACTACACTTAGAGTATTACGCTTGGCACATAGATTTTTTTCTTATTAAGGTACAAATGCTATGAGAGAATTTGCTCCCTTATGTGACCGTTTGTGCGAATGTGACTAAAATTTGATAATGTTTGACAGGATTTTAGTGTTTTTTCTGAATTTGAAGATGTCTCAGTTGGAGCATCAGCAACATATTGAAGAGGAGGCTCAGCAGCAGACTCAGCAACAGACACATGAAAAGGATGTATCTGCCTCTGGTAACACAAGAAAGAAAAGGTCGTGGACGACATGGCCGACAGACATTGTCACAGTTGATGAGTCCAATGCTGAAGGTGTACCTCTGGACCATAATTTGAATACAAGACTGTCTAGAATTTGTGGTCTAGCTACTTGGGAAATGGTGTCGCTAAACCTGGAGAGATTCGATCACTTGACCAAAAACGGAAAGGATGAACTCTTCAAAAGCTCTATCCAACGATATGTTTAATATCAGAACATAAGAAACATAAGGGGAAGAATCTAGCTATGAAGATGATCTCTCATGCATGGAGGACCTACAAAAGCTTCGTGAGTTTGCGAAGAATCATGAAACCCCCTTCCATAAGTATCCACATGTTTCAAAAGAGGATTGGACGAGATTTGTTGAAAAGTGCGAATCACATGAATTTGCCAAGAGCAGTGAACATATGACGTGGCTCCGATCGCAGGACGAGCTTGACCACCACCTCGGCAACATCGGTTATGCTGGTAAAAAAATGATTTGGGAAGAGCATGGTTCAACATTGGCCAAGATAGGTGTTTAGAATCCATACGAATGTTTTAGTGGATGACTGAAACCATTTATGCGTGCTCATTCACAGCTGTCTAAGTCAGGCGGTATCACCTTCTACAGCCCGAGCACTACAAACGTCACTCAAAGAGCCTACAACCTGAGCAGCGAATAGTCAAATGGTGAGAGGGAAAATGATGACCTTACCAAGGCCCTGCAAAGACCGGAGCAACGAGGTCGTGTTCGTGGTGTTTCCAGTAAGTTGACATGGAGGGAGGGTTTTCCGAAACACAAAACTACTTATTGGAAGCAGAAAACATCCTCAACATCACATGTTGACGTCGAGTAGCTAAAAACACAGCTGAGAAGGGAGCTCCTAGGAGACGTGAAGCAAATGCTGGAGGGAGCAGGTATACCAATCCCTAACACTTTATTCAATGACGACGAGCGTAGGAGCAGCTTTGCTTCTATAGCAGCTGGTGGTAGACAACCACAGGAGGATCTTTAGGCACAAGCGTCTGGACCTTCAATTGAGATGGACATGATAGATAACTTGGCTCAGCCAACAACATGAATCCTTCTGCTAATGGTCGGAGGAATCGCTCAAATGGAGGTCGGGAGAGGGCTAGTGTATCCCGATCAGACCATGTTTGACAACATTCAGGTGGACACAACATCCTATGTTGTGGTGATGGTGGACATGGTGCATGAAAATACAAAAAACCTGGAGCTCCAAGTGCCACCGGATGATACAACGCTGACTATGCGGGATGCAGTTACTAAAGGGTTCATTGGAGACGGAGCCTTATTGTTGTTGACCCAGCAAAAGCAATAGCAGCAGCAGTAGCTTTCGTGTTGACCACTTCAATGTCTCCTCGGGCACGTCTGCTTCTGCATCCAAATCTAGAACAGATGGATCTGTCTCCAATTCTAGAGCTATTGTTGCCTCCAGTTATAGAGAAGCAGCAGAAGTATCCAATTGGAGAACAGTTGCCTCTAGTTATAGAGAAGCCGCATCTGTCTCCAACTATAGAGCTGTCGCATAACTCTCCACTTGAAGAGCAGCTGCGTCGGTCTCCACCTCGCACTCGATGTTCCCTGCACCCTACACCTAATCAGCTATTGGCAAAGCGTGCCAAGAAAAAGGGTCTGCCGCAGCGGCGATTATTGATGAAGGAAGGTTGGAAGAAACCAAGGAAACAATCGGAACCTAACCCAAGGACGCCAAAAGCTGTGACACATACAAACCCGAAGTATGAAAATGGAAAGTCGACGTTAACTGTGGCCACACTCAAACAAGTTCTTAAACCTTGTGTTCAACTTCATCAATACTACATGGAAAATTGCAAAAAGTGTGATACCATACTAGTGTCATTGAAGGATAAACACTTTCTCTCGGGTGATGGCGCTTTTGTCATCTCATTGTCCAATCTCTACAACCTTTTCAACCTCGACGCATTGGATGTCTCCCTAATACACTGCTTCTCATTGTAAGTCTCCTCAAAAACTAGGTTCTTCAATACATACTCAATACAAGTGTTATATGTGACAAATTCGGCATTTTGCGTGTAGGCACCAGCAACAACATGCTCGTCACAACACGCGAAACGCGTCTACTGCATATCTTGACCCGTAAGTATTAGCAAAACCTATTTTGCAAACGTCGAGCGGCGGAAAAGATGTTATTCAATATTTTGTGAGGGCAATGAAACAGTACAGTGTTAAGGACCTCCTAGTCGTACAATTCAACCCGGGTAACCATTGGGTAACCATAGCAATATCTACACAGTACGACCAGGTCTGGTACTGTGACTCCTCAAGGCCGACAGAGGGAAAAACTAGCCAGCAAAAGACCCGGTCATGGAATAATATCTCTTCCATTATTGACGAGTAAGTTCATTCTTCACTTTAGTTTCCTTGCACGATAATTTTACAATAACTGTGAAAATTTTTGTTTAGGGCTTTTGGACAAGTAAAAGGAAAATGCCGACAGCTTACACATCATACTGCATTGGACATCCCACAACAAGCTCCGGGCAACACGTGCGGCTTCCACGTCTGCATAAACATGGCTTTATTTGGAGAGCAACCTAATTGCAATGTATGTGTAAGTGCATTTATTTTACTTTATTATTAATATTTTGCTAAATCTCATTTTATTGTGTGGCAGGACTACGGACCCGTCTTAAGGAATGCTGAAGTTCATAGCCTTGAGCAAGTTAGAGACGTCCTATGCAGGTTTATCATTTCTAAAATCATTAATTCAAACGGAGAATTTCATTACCCAATAGAGGATTAGGTGACACTTTGTGTAAATTAGATACATGTTAAACTGGATGAACAAGGGAATTCTCTATAAATAGTTACTTGGTAAATACAATTTACACTTGTTAATACTTGATTGGTCAATGTGTGTACACTTTGTTAATATTTGATTAGTTACATGTTAAGCTGGATGAACAGGAGAAATTTGGCTAAATATGTTTCTATATGTAATGTTGCTGACACAGGCAATACGGCTGCTAAATCCTGGCAAGCTCCAGGATGCAGCCGGGAACAAAGATAATCAGGGATGGGGGCACCTAATAGGAGACGTGCGTCTAGCAGGGAGCGTCTCCTGTTAGCACCGTACTAAAATTGTATGTAAACAATATGCGGCGCGCTGTAACAGAGGATGTCTTGGATTATATAAATAAAGGAGACTGTTGACGGTCCTTAAGTATCACATTTTGACCGTCAATTCACCTCATAATGTGCATAAAAGAAACACAAAACATAGTGGTAGGGTTATACACTAACCCAATTCTACAAGTGTTGGTGTTTATCTGTATGCAGGTGAATTATTACCCAAAATACCAAAACATGCAGGGATGAATCCATAGAAATGGATTTCAACAAATCAGGCGAAGACACATGGCAACACATGGATCAAATGTCCCACAAACAGGAGAATACAAGGAGATCCAACCATGTTGCACCCATATATATATCAAGGGGGCCCACCTGGAAGCCACCTAAAGGAAGCACTCCCTGAGGGGAGCCTTGACCAGGTCGGCCGAACTAGGGGTTCGGCCGACCTGTTCATGGCACCAAACTCAGTCAAATTACACGTGTTGGCTCCTCCCGACTCTATGGAGTCAATGGTGACTGATTCGCGTGTTAATTATGGTGGGAACCGACCCTTCTCCACCTATAAATAGACCCCCTCACCTCACTTCTCACACACACCAAAAGTTGAGAGTAGTGCTACACTCCGAAGGTTTAGAGTAGTCCTAGAGTCTACCAAAGTAGAAGGAGAGTGTGGTGAAGAGTCTAGGAGAAGGAGGCTTGGGCTTGTCAAGTCCCTCTTCTACACTTGTACCCCTACAAAGATTTTACTCAATAAAGTAATCCTTTGTGAATTCAATACAAGTTTGATCTTTTATTCTTAGTAGTTTGCACAAGTAGTTACTTGTGGGTTCACTGCTTTAATTCATTAGAGGCTCTAGTTGTAGCTTTGTATTCGAAACATCTAGAGTAGTGATTTAGAACGTAAGCGTGGTGCTTAGGTTATAAATCATCAGTGGATATCTCATAGACCCACGGATTGAAGAGGTAGGCAGTAGGTGGTGACAGCCCTATCCGTCCTTCGTAAACCTCCACATTCGGCTATGCATTAAGCTCTTGGTGGGAGTCGTCCTAGTATTGCTAGGAGTAAGCCCGTGCCCGAAGCAAGCATCTACTGCAAACTACCTTGAGTTAGGATCAATACTTTGAATTCCTCTCTGTTCCTTGCCTACCAAACAACTTTGTGTCCTTGGGTGAGCTAGTTCAAAAGATTAGCACACACGTTCTTTGGATTTGATACCCTTGGGAATACTCTTTAAGGGGAAGTGCTACAACGGTGTTTCCGTGCGCTTGCGGATAACTCTGTGGTGTTAAGAAATACCAACAAGCATTTTTGGCGCCGTTGCCGGGGAACGGTTGCTGTTAATCTTCGAACCAAGATCACCCTCGTATCATATCCCCTTATCTATCATCTTTCCTTTCTTATTCTTACCTTACCACCACCATATAAGTGGAGCAACCACCCATTCTTTCTTACTCTGCTCCGAAGGGCATGTTCCGTGAGCCACCGCCTTCGACGGAACCTATTTGTTCAACCAGCTATGAACTTCGCCCTGGCTTTATAGCCATGGTTCGGGAACAATCCTTCTCAGGAACAGATTGTAAAAACCCTTACCACCATCTATGAGAGTTCGAACAATTGTGTTCATGCCTTCTAATCAAAGGTATGACACAGGAAACTCTCAAATGGAAGTTGTTTCCTTTTTCCCTCAAGGAAAAAGCCAAACAATGGTACAACCACTACGTTGGGAAGACAAACGGTGATTGGAGTGAATTACAAGACAAATTTTGTCTTGTTTTCTTCCCATTGCCCGAATTGTTTCTTTACGAAAGGAAGTACTATGCTTCCAGCAGATGGAGAAGGAATCCATAGGTGCAGCTTGGGACAGATTTTCTCTTTTGAAAAATTCTGGCCCAGATTTGTTAATCCTAGATCCAATGCTTTTGCAACATTTCTTCATTGGATTAAACAAATAGTCTTCCCTATATCTTGACATTACGGCTGAAGGATCTTTCCTCCATAAGACTCCAGAAGAAGGTAAGGATCTTCTAGACAGAATTCTAGAAAATTCTTCCTTCATTATGGGTCTTAATGAGCCTCCCCAAGAGGAAGTCGCGTTAAGAACGGAGGATGCCCTCTTGGACAAGGATGAACCCATTTCTTGTTTACCCCAAGCCTTGCCAGAGGAATCCTCTCCCGAACCTGAGACTACGAAGGTAGAAGAAATTCAACCCTCGCGGTTTCCATTTTACTTTGAGGAAGAGCTTTTTGAAGATTATGGAAATACCTTGAAGTATTGTTGCTATAGGAAACCTTCATTGCCACCAAATCCACCTGAACCACCTGACGGGGTGTTCGTCCGTCAGACGGTCAAAGAGTTGACCTCTATCCTGAGCAGAGAGTGGACAGCTGAAGTCGATAATTCACCCGAAATTCTTCGGATGACCTCACCTTTGGCTACCATTCTATGTTCTATTATAGGGACACCAATGAGAATCCTATACAACCCTACTGTTGGAGCAAATCTCATTTCCGATTCTTGTGCTCTCGCCATTCTTGGCGATGTGCCATTGGCACCAACACGAAAATCCTTCCGAGATTCATTTGGAACAATTCTTGAAGGATGTGGGGTTCTGCAACAAGTGTCTGTTAGACACAAAGATGTTGAGGCTCTCCTAGATTTTCACGTGTTCGAAATCCAAGATCTCGACATCATTATAGGGATTCTCATAGAGAAATATCTCATGGAAGTTCCTTTGGAAGGAAGCCTCAATATCAATCTTGGAGGGAGAAATTTCTCCTTACCCATTCTGCGCTCAAAGAACACAACTGCAGAATCTCCCATCCAAGATGAGCCAATGGAGGAGGTTAGGACTCTTCAATTTTTAGAACCCCCTGAAATTAAAGGAGAAGAAGACTTGGTCCAAGAGGAGGATGAATTTCAGGAGAAAATTGAATTGCCAAAAGAAGAGCCCTCCCCAAAACCTCTTGTTGAGCTCAAGATTCTACCTCCAGTCCTACGTTATGCCTTTCTAAATGGCTATTTGGAAGCCCCTATCATCATAAGTGACAAGCTTTCAGATGATGAAATGCTCAAACTCATAGCCATGTTAGAAAGGCATAGAGCTGTTTTTGGATATTCACTTCAGGATCTCAAGGGAATTAGTCCAGCGTTATGCACCCATCGTATTCCTATTGACCCTGAGAGTGTCCCCTCAAGGGAACCTCCAAGGTGATTGAATAATGCGATGCAGGAAGTTGTCAAGAAAGAAGTTTTGAAACTTCTGCATGCCGAGATTATTTACCTTGTTCCTCATAGTGAATGGGTAAGTCCAGTTCAAGTAGTGCCTAAGAAGGGAGGTATGACGGTCGTTCAAAATGAGAGGAATGAATTAATTCCTCAACGGACCGTTACGGGATGGAGGACGTGCATTGACTACCGAAAACTTAACAAGGCAACAAGGAAATACCATTTTCCATTACCCTTCATCGATGAGATGTTAGAGCGATTGGCAAAACACTCCTACTTCTGTTTCCTTGATGGGTATTCAGGATATCATCAAATTCCTATCCATCCCGATGATCAAAGTAAGACCACATTGTAGGATCGAAGAGCACGTGAAAAGCTACCAGAGGGGGGTGAATGGTAGATTTAAAAATCTTACGCAGTGGAAACAATTAAATCCCAACCCCTTCGGCAGAAAATGATTCGTTAGAGAAATCGTGTGTGAAACTAATCTAAACGTGTTATATATCAGATAGAATCAAGTCACGAAGATGACACAAGAAGAATCACTCAAATCCGTCGAGAGAAACACAAGTTGTGATCGAATGATTGAACAAAGGTCAATCTGTCCTACCCGAGAAAAACAGTTTTGGAACGCAGCAAAAAAACATGTGTAGATCAGAAACCCCAAATCCAATGACCGTGAAATTTTGACAGATGATAGATAATCAAGTTGTAAAGACAACCCAAAAAGAATCATGTCAATTGGATCTGTAAAACTCGAGTAATGCTAAAACCACCGATGAAAGGTAGTGCTGTCCAGAAACTCGACGAGTAAAACTTGTCTGGAACAAGTCGGACGAACAAGGCACAAAAGTTCCTTCAAACTATGAATTTTATTCAATAGAACACAAGAGGAACAGCCCCAGTCGTGCACCACGAGCTTTGGCCTCCCTTTCTTATATAACCAGCCCTTCGGCCAACCCAATCTCAACTAGGACTCCAATCCTACTCCGTTCACGAATCGAAACTTTCCATAACTGCTTAGGACTCTTCTATACGCAGATAGAAGCAATCTTAAGACTTAAAAACACCTTATGAACATATCCCACATTCCTAAAACAACTCAAATTCATGACCCACACGAAATCCTAACATAACTAACTTGATACTTTTCATACCGAGCCATAACCGACTCTGCCACAGCCAAAGTCATCAACCGATACGATCCGATCCTTCCAACCAGATCTTCCCATCCATAAACCATCTTCAGAACCATGTTGCCACATCATGCACCGCATGCATACGTGCAAACACCTTCCTTCGACGTCCAGTAACCTTCATATGCACTGCCCTTGATTCAATCATCCTGCGCGACCTGCTGACCCGCTCAACCACAATTCCTCCTGAATTTGGTTGTTGGAACCTCATCTCCTCCCTAAGACTAGTCCAAAGGATCTTGTCACCAGCCATGACTTTAACTCAAGCAACACCTGCACATGAATAAACAACCAATCCGTATGAGCCCAAGTCCGCGACTTGACTCAAGTCAGTTTCGAACACACCACCTTACGTGAGCACCTCACATAAGCATGTTGCAAAGCATATCAAAACGATATCAGCCATATCAACTAATATGCACCAAAAACTTAGCAAATGAATACTAAGCAATCTTTCCAACAATGTAAAGCAAGTTCGAAACATTTCACAGTAAAAGCATGAACATTGTGATCAAGCTCCGAACCTAGCCAAAGCTAACCGGAGCTTGAGCTGGAGCTTACCAAAGCTAGTACAACCTAGCGCCGGAGCTTACCAAAGCTAGTACAACCTAGCGTCAGAGCTTACCAAAGCTAGTCGGACCTAGCGCCGGAGCTAACCAAAACTAGTAGGAACTAGTCAACCCAAAAGTCGGAGCTAGAAAAACATGTCGGAGCTTAACAAAGACATGCCGGAGCTATCAAAGACATGCCGGAGCTAAAGACAAAGGTCACCGGAGCTACACAAAAACATGTTGGACCTAGAAAAAGAAAGTCGGACCTATTGTCGGACCTTGCAAAAGCTCAGAGCTAGAGTCGGACCTTGCTAAAAAGATGTTATTGCAGCATTCAACACTTTTATCATCAAAGCCAATGTATTCAATACAAGCCAATGTATTCAGCACACATAGGTCTCACAATCTCCCCCTTGATGAATGCATTGGCAACACCATTTAACTTCGAACATTGGCATGAAAAGTTTTGAGAACAATTTTCCCCCTTTTTAAAAATCAAATGAGATAGAAATAAATTTCTCCCCTATACATATTTCTCCATATTTCTCCCCCTTGCACAATTTACCATATTATCTCTCCCCCTTTGACAATGTATTCAGCAAGGTTCAAAGGAGAAATTTTAATTGTTATGAGCATCTTATAACATATACATATAAAACATAGCTCATCCAAGTCATACTATCAAGTAACTTACACTATCACAACAATGAAATACATAAAGTAGTGTAAGACATGCTAGAGATCAAATGTAATTTTCAATTTAAGCAAGTCATGATCTCACAAAATTAACTATTTCAATACCTGAAAGCATGACACTTGTTGCTGTATTTTATTATTTTTCAAAGCACAAATTTAGATCATATGATATTTGCAAGATATTATATGCGCATCTGCCTTATTCTAACCAACCAAGCCAAGCCTATGTCATTTGACAATCAGAAGCTTAAGAACATGGTTTTAGTCATACACAACTTCTTCCAAGTTCATATCTAAGTGCAATGATAAGCCATCTCAAAAGAAAAAGTGCGATGCATGCATATTCTCTTGATCTTTTCTAAACTTATATTTGTTCACAAAAACTCAACATGTGAGTTGATTACTTGATTAATTCTTTATGATTAAAGCACTTGTGAGCATGCAACAAGTTCAAAAGAAGCAAGAAAGTTTGACCATGACCAGATTTAGTGTAAGTTATTATTCCAATTACTAGACATGGCAAAAACTACAAAATGTATAACACGATTAATGTAGTAAGAAATTTCAGCATGTAAAAGGAATCACAAAGTCATATATGTATGAAATACTATGCTCATATTATTTTAATTTCAGATTTACACATAGACTTCTAGGGTTTGAAAACTCCCCCTCAATTTAAGCCATGAGGATGCATAACCTCTATTTCACTACGAATGTAACAAAAACGAGTGAAATCCAAAGGTTTTGTAAAAATGTCAGCCAATTGTTGTTCGGTATCTACATGGTGAAGCACAATGTTTCCTTTTTCAATATTATCACGGAGAAAGTGATACCTAATATCAATGTGCTTAGTTCTAGAATGTTGCACAGGGTTTTTAGCAATGCAATGGTACTAGTGTTATCACAAAATAGTGGAACACTATCTAGATCAACTCCATAGTCCGTAAGTGTTTGAACAACCCAAAGAATTTGTGAGCAAGCACTAGCAGCAGCTACATATTCAGATTCGACTGTGGATTGTGCAACTGAACTTTGTTTTCTAGAGGACCATGCAACAAGTGAATTACCAAGAAAATGACAAGCACACGAAGTACTTTTCCTATCGATCCTACAACCTACAAAATCAGCATCGGAAAAAGCTTTCAAAGTAACCGTTGAGGAAGAAGGAAGAAAAATGCAAAATTCTTGAGTTCCATTTAAGTACCTGAGCATCCTTTTGATGGCTTGACGATGTGAAGCACGTGGGGAAGCTTGAAACCATGCAAAAAGACATACACTGAATTGTATGTCCGGTCTTGATGCCGTGAGGTACAAAAGTGATCCGATCATGCTTCTATATTATTTTTGATCCATGGGTTCACCATCTTCATCAAGTTCAAGTGTTGTCGTTGTTTCCATTGGTGTCTGAAGAGGCTTGCTTTTGTCCATGTTGAAGCGCCTTAGGAGGTCTTTTGTATACTTTGTTTGATGCACAAAGGTACCTTCCTTGGTTTGCTTGATTTGCAGCCCCAAGAAGTACGTGAGTTTTCCCATCATACTCATATCAAATTCTGAACTCATCATAGCTGAAAACTTGGACACAAGATCATGAGAATCACAACAAAAGATAATATCATCCACATACACTTGAACGAATAATGAGTCATTGCCATGCTTAAGAACAAAGAGAGTTTTATCAACCTTGCCCATGGTAAACCCCTTTTCAAGTAAGAATGTTTTTAACCTATCATACCATGCTCTAGGGGCTTGTTTGAGACTGTACAAGGCTTTGGACAGTTTGTAAACATGATTAGGAAAATCTGAATTAAAAACCCAGTGGTTGTTTGACATAAACCTCCTCATCTATGTTGCCATTAAGAAAAGCACTTTTAACATCCATTTGATATAGCTTAAAACCTTTAGATGCAGCAAAAGCTAACAAAATTCTTATGGCATCTAATGTAGCAACAGGAGCAAAAGTTTCATCAAAATCTAGACCTTCAACTTGAGTGAAACCTTGAGAAACCAACCTAGCCTTATTCCTAACCACAACCGCATCCTCACTTTGTTTATTTTTAAACACCCATTTAGTTCCAATTAAGGTGTGACCTTCAGGTGGAGGTACAAGTTTCCAAACATTATTTCTTTCAAAATTTTCTAACTCTTCTTGCATGGCAATAATCCAAGATTCATTAGTGAGTGCGTGTGATATATCATTGGGTTCAAAAGAAGCAACAAAAGCAGAATGAGCATGAGAGTTTGGATCGCAAAACCTGGACCGTGTAACTCGTTCGTGCAAGCTTCCAATAATCTGTTGCAGAGGATGAACTTTGTAAAACGGTAGGGGAACAGATGTCTCACAAGCTTCTTCTTCTTCATGTTCATCACAAATTGATGAGCTTGTGACTTGAGGAGGATCTAGACCAGCAATGGTGGTCGTCGGAGCTTGTTCAATGTTCGGAGTTGGACACGTGTCAGCTTCGGAACTATCAGGCAGTATCACCAGCTCTTCTTCTTCTTTGAATATACCCTCCCCCTGAGGATATGTGTCGGCGGTTTGAACCGGCAGATCTCCCTACACTACTAAAGTGATAGGGGAGTTTGATGTTCAGTGTGGGCGCGCGAAGATTCAAGAAGGTGAGTAGGAATTGACACAGGAGACACAAGAGTTTACGTGGTTCGGGCCGCCTGACCGTAATACCCTACTCCACGGGTGTGTTGGTGTTGTATTAGCTGTATGAGCTTGTGACGAGTGTATATGGCGCGTGTGTAGCGTCGGCCCCCCTTGAACGTGTCGTCGGCCTGTCCTTTTATAGTACAAGGGCAGACCGTTACAGGTTAGCCTGGCCCGACATGTGGCCCCGGTGGTTACTAGTATTGATACACATTTAATTGCTCTTAATGACCCTGTAACGGGCTTTGACAGCACCGTTACTGGTGTTAAGATCATCCGTTTTAGTGTCATTAATATGGTATTAATGACACTTAATCGGGTCTTGAAGTCCTTGATTCCCCTTTGAAGATCTGGAGCCGTTGCGGGGTCTTCCGGAGGTTAGAGGCTAAAGATCCGACGATTGGACGCGTGGCAGCTCCGGAGCTTGTTGTGGGAAACAGGTAGCTCCGGGGCTACCGGACACGTGTCAGGTCTGGAGCTTCTCTCGGTCTGGGGTTAAGTCCGGAGGTGCCATTTCGGTACATGGCCCGGAGCTTCCCCCTTGTGGGCGGTAGCTCCGGTTTGGTAGTACACGTGGCGACCCTGGGATTAACCATGTTGGAGAAGCGGGTCCGGTTATGTCTGACATGTGGGCCTACGAGGGTCTTCAAACCAAGTAGATGACTTTCCTTTGAGATCTTTGTAACCTCAAGGGGTGTATGGTTTCTAGGGTACCGACAGTGGCCCCCTGGACCTACCTCCGGGGAAGACCACTGGGGTGAAGTCATTCCGCCGGAGGTGGGTCCATCCTCGCGACTCTTGAATTGAGTCTTCAAGGGTCTTTGAAGGTGCCGTTGGCGTGGAGTTAAATCCTCGTCGAGTGGCGTATCCCGCGTGCGGCAGATGAGATCTTTGGCGTGCGTATCTCACGCAATTGAAGGTAGCCGGTTCCCGATACAAAAACCGTATCGGTTCCGCGCGCCTTGTCAGGCCGCCGTCTTCGGGTTTCCCGCCTCTTGATGACAACCGTTCGCCTGGGTAAGAACCTCGACATGATCGTCAGAGTGGTCCCGGGCCTCCTTGTCATCGGCAGGTTGGAGTTCTTGAATGGTATCTTCGACTTCCTTGCGGTTTCCATCCAAGCGTTGCGAGGGCTTACTTAAGAAGGAAAGCGTGCACCGTCGGGAGCTCTTCACGCCTACCATCTGATCTTGCGCTCAAACTCCCAACTTGTGCTCCGCTCTTCTTCTTTTGCCTAGACGTGTCGCGATGGAGTTGGGTCTCCGCGAGAGTCGCTTGAAGACTGACGGCGATTTGAAGAAGGTCCGGGCCCTCATGGGGTGGTCCTCGGACTTCTTCAACCGCTCGATCCGTGCCGGTGGAGAGCTCCCATTCGAGAAGGAGCACGCCGGCAAAATGGTGTACTTCTCCTCGTACGCCATGGTGGGGTTGATCCCACCTTTTTCTTCCCTTTTCTTGATGCTGCTAGACTTCTATGGTCTGCAGTTATACCACCTTGGCCCTCACTCCATTCTCCTCGTGTCTATCTTCGTCCACTTCTGTGAGATGTGGGTGGGCATCCCCCCCTGCATTGAACTCTTCCGGACCTTCCTCACCATCCAAACCACCGGCCGGAGCAATGAGTACCTTGGCTTCTACTACTTCGTGAAGCGCAAGAAGTGCCCATTCAAGTACCTCCGGTCATTTCCCTCTGGGAAGTGGGATGACTGGAAGAAAGATTGGATAGTCGTCAGGGTGGAGGAGCACGAGAGGCTGGAGCTGCCCGATGGTCTTCCCGGCATCGACACGACGATCTGGAGTGAAGCTCCGGTGCTGGCGGAAGCTTTCAACCCTGCTTTGACCAGGATCCGCCAATGCGTGGAGGGAGGATTGACTTCTCAGGCGGTATTTTGCAATTTCTTGGTCAACAGGTGGGCTCTGCTGAAGAGGACGGAGAAACTCGCTTGGGCCCTCAACAGCGTGATGGACGACGACCGGGTTGAGACTGGGTTGAAGTCCAACATGGTGGGGAAAACCTTGGAGTTCCACCTCAATAAGTTCCAGCACGGCATCGATGTCGATGGTGATGACTTGACTCCCCCGTCAGCCTTTCTCCCTCTGAACGTGGAAGTGGAGTTCAGCAGGGAGCTCCGGCGAAAGATGCCCGTGCTTGACGACCTTGGTGTCGTCGAGAGAAGATCAACCACCCGGGTGGCGATCCCCGGAATGCCCGAAGATGGCTCTGTCCCTGCCCCAAAGCCGAGGGTCAAGGTCGTCGGCAAGGGCAAGGAGCTGGCGGATGAACCCGAGAGTCAGAAGAGGAAGTTGCAATATGCCGACGGAAGGTCCGTCAGGCCCGCTACTTCCACCTCGGCTCCTTCTCCCCGGAGGGGAAGGTCTTCTACAACCGCGGCGACTGTTCCCGTAGTGGGGTCCTCTCGGAACGCTACTGTTCCCGCAGTGGGGTCCTCCCAGAGCGCGTCTGTTCCCGCAGTGGGGTCCTCCCGGGGTGTTAGCTCCGGGCGCGCGACTCCAGCACCTGGGCCGGTGGAGGCCTCCAGGTCCGGGGGTTCTTCGCGATCGAGGAGAGCCTCAACTCGGGAAACGCCCGTGGCCGCGACAAGTTCCGGGGGGCCTTCCGGAGCATCCACGCCAGCTATGACCAGCCCAGAACGCCCGGGAAAAAGGTTCCGCGCAAGCTGGTGCGGAAGCCTCCCAAGGTAATTTTTAATCTCTATCTTGGATAGTTGTTTTAATTGTAGCAACTATTTTTAATTTTCTTTGTTCATCATCTGCAGCGTCCCCAAGAAGGGGAGTGAGGCTCCACCCTCAGCCACAGTGGCTGAAGCCGTGAGGGTGGGGGCTTCTGCTCCTGTTCTGGTGCCGCCCCAAGTGGTGGCTGAAGCTGCGATAGCTCCGGCGCCAGCTGTCGTGGTCATGGATCTCGACTCATCCCCAGAAGTTCCCGTGGTAGCGCCGGACCACGGGAGTGAAGAAGCTCCAGCGGCACCTGTCCTGGAGGTTGAAGCTCCGGGTCTTGGTGCTGAGATGATGGAAGCTCCGGCTGTTGAGCCGGAGGAAGTAGTGATCCCGGCCTCTGAGCCAGAAATTGTTGAAACTCCGGCAGTTGAGCCGGAGGTGACTAAAGCCCCGATGTGCGAGCCGGAAGCTGAGGTAGTTCCGGTAGTTGGGCCGGCTATCTCCGAAGCACCAGCCGCTGAGCCGGTCATTGTTGGAGCTCCGGTCACAGGGCCGGTCGATGTTGAAGATCTTCCGGCTCCTGAGCCGGTTGTTGAAGAGGTGACGGAGCTTGAGCCCCCATCGGAAGAGGTGCCCAGACCGGAGCCAGCAACGGCTCCTGCTCTGGAAGCGACGATGTCGGAGGTACCTACGACCGAGCCGGAGTTCCCAGGCGAAGTCGTTGGCCCCCTGCCTGAGGGGGTGAACGAAGACGTGCCGGCGGGGCCTTCCTCGATGGGGACTGAGGCCATCCCGGAGGACGGCCCTAGTGCTATGGAGACTCAGGGGACCAAGTGGGACCCAATTTTTGTATCTGAAGACCTGCTGGAACCAGCGGAGGAGACCCCAGCAGGTCCGGAACCCATCCCGTTGTCACTGTCTATTGACAACGCATGTTCCAGTCTGCGTCAAGTCCAACTGGCCTTCTTCTACGACAGCGAGGCTCTTGAAGAGGAGCGCCAAACCCTTAGGCGGTGGCGTAACCGGCTCTACTTCGAGACCAAGCTGGCGCAGTCGAGGCTAGCGGATGACAAAGAGTGGATCAAACGGGAGAAGATCCGCCTGGAGTACTGGGGCAAGTTGCTGGATGACAGGGAGAGTATCACTCGCGCCCTCGACGCTCAATCCCAGGAGATCTACAATCAGGCCAAAGCAGCCAATAGTGCGGCCGATGAACACCACGAAAGGCTTGAGGCCATTAACACTACGCTCATCAAGCACCGAGAGGCACTTGAAGAGAGGGATATATGGCTCGAATATGAAGAGCAGAAACTCCTAGAGCTGCGGGATGACGTCCTGAGGAGGGAGGAGGAGCTCGCCGAGAAGGTGGCTCTGGCTGACAAGGGCCTCGAGGAGCGCGCCATGAAATTGGAAGAGCGCTGCCATGAGGAAGAGGAGAAGGCCTTGGTGCGAGGGCAGGAACTCTACGAACAAGAGTGTGCCCTTACTGCCCGGGAGAAGAAAGTGAGGGGAAGAGAGAAGGACCTGGTCGACCGTCGGAACAAGATCCACCTCCGGGAGGAGGAGCTCGGAAAACTCGAAAAGCGGGTTGCTGAGAAGATTCAGCAGAACGCCAAAGAAGTTGAGCGCCTCGCCCGTGAGAATTCCGAACTGATGGCAGCCAGGAGATCCCTGGATGAAATGAAGGGCTTGAGGACTGTGGACTCCCTACAGATTTGGGAGTTCCTGGGCAAGGCCAACGACGCGCTGACACCGATGGGTTTCAGCCCCGTGCGCCCGGATGATCCGGAGCCAGAGCCGGACCTAGCGCTGCAGGCATTGAGCTCAGCAGGTAGCAAGCTCTCCAAGGTGGGCGATGTCATCGCGGACCAATTAGAGGTTGAGGGGCAATCCCTGGCGAAGAACATCGTAGAATATGTGCTGACGTGCTACACCAGCCGGAACTCCCAATTTCCTCTGGACCCGGTGCTTGAAGGTCCCGTCGAAGGAGAAGGGGAAGCTACCCGAGCCAATGTGTCGGAGGTTGCCCAGAAAGTCGCCCAATTCTTTCATAGGGTCTAGGACCTTCTCTGTAATTCTCACTTGTATTTTCTCTTCTTCTTCCTCAATTTTGTAATCCCTTGTCTCCAGATGTATGAAATCCCCAAATTTTTGTGAATTTCACTTTTTGTCTTCAACGCTTTTGTCTTCACTTGGCCCCCTGGTAGATGTACACAATTTGATTGTGAACATGTACCAAGAGGATATTGCGTTTTGTTGAAGACTCATTTACTCCAAACTTGTAGAATTTAGGTCCAAAGTCTTCGATGGTGAAGGCCCCCTAAGGTTGTCGGAGCTTAGAAGCTCCGGGATTGTCCATCGCTGGAGCTTGATAGCTCCGGCAATAGTCTCTATCAACGCGTAGAGCATCGATAGTTAGTCCTCCGGGGTGTCGGAGCTTAGTAGCTCCGGCAGTGACCTTTGCCAACACTTAGTTTGTTGGCAGCTGACTCCATTTACGGGGTCTTCTCACCATCTTTTATTCAGCGTCGACGGCTGGCTCCCCTAGGGGAGTCGGAGCTTAGTTAGCTCCGGCTTTTCTCCATCAACGTAGATTTTATTTTTCCTGCACACTTAAGCCAAGAAAAATAGTAAAATTCATTTCTTGTCTATAATTTCGTCGCGGCTTACGATTCTAAAGAAGACTTTAAGTCAAACACGATTTTAAATACAACCGAATGCGTTGTCTTTTCTTCTAGATCCAACTGTCCATGGACCCGCCTTACTTCGGCCTGCCGGGGTGTAGGTAGAGTGGCGTACTTAGGGTGCTTGACCAGGCTAAGTCGATAGCACACTCCAGCCCTAGATTGGCTTGGCGGCTTTTAGGTGAGTTGGCCATGAACAATATTTGAATCCAAAAGAATTGACAATACAACTCGAATCGTATATAAACCGGTCGAACTAAAATTTCTTAAGAATTGCACGTCTTTGTTATAGACAAGAAAGAGAAAAATAAAAATGTTGAGCCTGTACAAAATAAATGCACGTGGAGTCTATTTCACATGAAGATGTCTTTCATTATAGGTCCGGGGTACAGGGGAAACAAGTACACTCTTAGGGTACAGAACCAGGCTAAGTGTGTTTCATTTCTCGTTTGACCCAGGGTAGTTAGCCGTACTTTTAGTCCTGAGACTGTGACAAGTGTTGCATGAACTTTGTGGACCTTTCGGGAAAGGTCCGGCTGCTCTCCCGGAGGAACTACCCGACTCTGTACAATGACTCTATAACATACACCTCAAGTTACTCAAGACTCACCTCCGTGGTATTAAGTGTAGAACTTACAGAGGTGCTCGCTGTTCCAAGGATTTGGGAGAGGTGTCCCATCCTCAGTAGCCAAGCGAATGCTTCCGGGACGGGATACCTTAATCACTCGGAAGGGCCCCTCCCAGCCGGGGGAGAGTTTGTTTAACCCTTCTCTTGATTGTATTCTCTGTAGCACCAGATCGCCTTCCTCGAGCTGTCGGTTGTGTACATGCTGCTGGTGATAACGCCGTAGGGCTTGGCGATATCGGGCATTCCGAATAGTTGCTTGGCACCTTCCCTCCTCTAGGAGGTCTAGGTCTTCACGCCGGAGCTGGTCCTGCGCGGCTTCGTCAAAGGTCCGGACCCGGAGTGAACCCAAGGTGATTTCTGGAGGAAGGATTGCTTCAGCTCCGTACACCAGAAAGAAGGGTGTCTCTCCAGTTCACAGGTTTTGAGATGTCCTGTTGGCCCATAAAGTGGGCGGAAGCTCTTCGATCAAGTTGGCTCCATGTTTTTTCAAGCGCTCATAGGTGTGCATTTTGAGTCCTTTAAGGATTTCAGCATTTGCTCTCTTGGCTTGGCCATTGCTGGCTGGGTGAGCTACGGAGGCGTAGCAAACTTTTATGCCGAGGTCTTCGCAATATCCTTGGAATGCTGAGCTTGTGAATTGGGTCCCATTATCAGTGATGATTTTGTTTGGGACTCCAAATCTGCATACAATGGACTGCAAAAAGTTGATAGCAGATTGCTTGTTGACTGTCACAACTGGAGTTGCTTCCGGCCACTTGGTGAACTTGTCAATGGCGACGTACATGAACATGTAACCTCCGACGGCTCTTGGGAAAAGTCCCAAGATGTCCATCCCCCACACAACGAAGGGCCATGTAGGAGGTATCATTTGTAAGGGCTGAGCTGGTGTGTGAATTTGCTTTGCATGAAATTGGCATGCTTCACATTTCTTCACCAGCTCAGTTGCATCCTGGAGCGCTGTAGGCCAGTAGAAGACCAGCGTGCGGGAAGACGCGTGGTTCCCACACTCGCCTCCATGGATTTCTGCGAGGAGTTCGCAGCCTTCTTCCCTTGTGATGCACCGCATTAGGATGTTGTTGGCACCGCGCCGGTAGAGATCCCCTTCTACCAGCGTGTATCTTTTAGCCAATCTGACTACCCGGTCAGCGGATACATCATCGTCGGGAAGGATGTTGTCTTTCAAGTAGCTCCGGATCTCCGAGATCCACGCATCGGAACTAGCTTGAGCTTTTGAGTCTTGCGTGCTGGGTTGCTCGGAGCTCCCGGCAGCACCTATGACCCTTGATGGCTGCCATGGCAACAGGGCCATCGGGACTGTCAGCTTCGGGATGCTGATCTCGCCCCCTTCGCTCAGTTCGGCAGGCTAATCTGTTGGCTTTGACAACCTCCAGACAAAGATTCCGTCAGGAGCCGGAGCTCCGGTTGACGCTTTGGTCGAGAGTTTGTCAGCTTCAGCGTTATGGGCACGCTGAACATGATGGAGATCTAGGACTTCAAAATCCTTCTGAAGCCTCTGGACTTCAAGGAGGTAAGCAGCTAGGTGGAGATTATTGCAGGAGCATTCACCCTTCACCTGCTTAATGATGAGCTGTGAATCTCCCTTGACCAGCAATTGCTTGACACCGTATGACAGTGCCACCTTTAGTCCATAGATGAGTGCTTCATACTCTGCCATGTTGTTGGTTGACTTGAAGTCAAGATGTACCATGTATTTCACCTTCTCCCCAGTCGGTGCAAGGAGAAGGATTCCAGCTCCGGCCCCCTGCTTCTGCATGGAGCCGTCGAAGTAGAGGGTCCAGTGAGGCTCGGTGAAGGTTGGAGCTTGATGCTCCGTCTTCTGCTCACTGGGGCCCCCAGGGTTTGATGGAGAGGGAGTCCATTCTGCCACAAAATCTGCCAATGCTTGACTCTTGACTGCTTGTCTTGAAATAAATTCAAGATTAAATTCAGCTAATTCCGCTGCCCACTTTGCAATATTCCCAGTTGAATTGGGATTATGCAAGATTGCTCGAAGTGGGTAGGAGGTCACCACTGAAACTTTGTGAGCTTGGAAGTAATGGTGAAGCTTTATGGAGGCAATAAGAACTGCATAGAGCAGCTTATGCACCTCTAGGTATTGAGTCTTGGCATCATGTAATACTCCACTAATGAAGTACACCGGGCGTTGAATGGTCCGGACCCTCCCGGAGGGGTCCGGAGCTTCCTCTTCACTGACCCGGATCCTCTCGGAGGAGTCCGGATTTTCTTCGGGGACCTCGGGTTCTGGCTGGAGGAACCCGGAGCTTCTTCAGAAGAGACCTGGACCCTCCCGGAGGGGTCTAGGTCTCCTGAAGCGACTTCTTGTGGATTCGAATCTGGGAGCTGGGACCCAGACTCGCTTTCAGGAACCTCCGGTCCTTCCTGAAGGGGTATGGATTCCTGAGTGTGGGGTAGTTCTAGTCTCTCCGCAACCAGAACCATACCGAAGACTTCATCAGTAGCTGAAATATAAAGCAACAAAGGCTCACCAGGGTTCGAAGCTACCAGAATTGGTAGGGTGGTGAGGAACTGTTTCAGCTCCTGGAATGCCTTCTCTGCTTCTTCGGACCATTGGAATGATCCGGACTTCCTCAATAACTTGAAGAAGGGGAGTGCCCGTTCCGCCAGTCTTGAGATGAACCGGCTGAGGGCTGCTAGACATCCAATAAACTTTTGGACGTCTTTGATGCGGGTTGGTGGCCGCATGTCTTCAATGGCCTTAATCTTCGCCGGATTAGCTTCTATGCCCCGGTGACTTACCAGGAAACCAAGAAGTTTTCCGGAGCTAACCCCGAAGACACACTTGTCTGGGTTTAGCTTTGTGCGGGTGGCCCGCAGCTTGTCGAAGACAGCCTGCAAGGTGTCAAGGAGTGACTCGTTGTTCCTGACCTGGACCACGATGTCATCGACGTACACTTCCACTATGTCTCTAATGAGTTCTTCAAAAGTTTTGTACATAGCTCGTACAAAAGTTGAAGCTGCATTCTTGAGACCAAAGGGCATGGTTGTGTAATAGTACAATCCATCTACTGTGATGAATGAAGTTTGCTCTTCATCTTCCCTAGACATCCTGATTTGATGATACCCGGAATATGCATCTAGGAAACACAACAATTCACACCCGGAGGTGGAATCCACTATCTGATCTATTCTAGGTAGTGGGAATGGATCTTTTGGACATGCCTTATTTAGTGTGGTGTAGTCGATGCACATCCGAAGCTTCCCGCCGACCTTGGGCACAACGACTGGGTTTGCCAACCATTTTGGATGGAAGACTTCTCGGATGAATCAGGCTTCGAGTAGCTTCTTCGCTTCTTGTCGGATGAAGTTCTGTCGCTCTACGGATTGCTTCCGAGGCTTCTGATGCATAGGCCGGGCATCGGGGTAAATCTTCAGATTATGCTCAATCACTCCCCTGGGGATCCCAGGCATTTGTGACGGTTGCCAGGCAAATTCGTCAACGTTAGCCCGAAGGAAAGTGATGAGCGCGAGTTCCTATTTGTCGTTCAATCCCCCCGATATACGGGTGGTTTGAGCGGCATCGGAACCAATTTGGACGACTTTGACGGGAATGTCGGTGTCGTCGCTTGGCTGCACTCGAGGTGCAGAAGTCAAGCCTCGTTGACGGATGCTCGGGGGTCTTGGAGCTTGCTCCTGCCTGGAGTCCTCCTCTTGCGCCGTGGTGAGTGCATGGAGTTCTTCCAGAGCAGTTACTCTAGCAGTACGATCTCCGCGGATCCGGAGAATGCCTACTGGTGTTCGCATCTACAACACCAGATAACCATAATGAGCAGCTGCCATGAATTTGTATAGGGCAGGTCTACCCAAGATGGCATTGAATGGTAAGTTGATCTGAGTGACGTCGAAGACCAACTTCTCAGTGCGGTATTTCTCCCGTGTCCTGAAGGTAACGGGGAGATTAATAGCTCCGAGTGGGGTAATGGCCCCCGGACCTACTCCGGAGAAAGGTCGAGAGGGGTGGAGATTCGAAGGTCAGAGCTGAAGCTTAGTGAAAGCTTCGAAGCTGATGAGGTTAAGCCCCGAACCTCCGTCTACCATGACATGGTGGAGCTGGATGTTATTGATGGTAGGAGATACCATCAAAGGTAACTGACCTGCTCCAACCATGCTCCAAGGGCAATCTAAAGCATCAAAAGTGATGGCGGTGTCCATCCACTTCCGGTGAGGTTCTGGCCTGACTGTAGGAGCTACAGCGGCCATATCCCATCGCAGAGTCTTGATGACGCGACGAGAGGTGATATCCCATGATCCACCAAAAATGGTGTTCATGGTCTTCTGACGCTCGTTGTCAGAGACGTCAGAATCATCGTCGACTGAGGTGTAAATGGCCTTCACGACCTTTTTGGGACCCTGAAATCCTAACTCCTCTTCAGCCGGAGCTTCGTTGACTTTTTGCTTTCCTTCCCTCTATCGGAAAGGAGATTCTTCCCGGCGCTTGTTGTAGCGCTCGGCAAGGTTTTGGACCTACCGGCAGTCTTCCAAACTGTGGCTGCCCGTTTTGTGAATGGGACACCACACTTTGGGTTTGCAACCGTCTTCAGAAGACGGTCGAGGTCGCTTCTCAGGGCGTGGCCCCCGGCCACCCGGATTTGCAGCAGCTGCAACGTTGGATGTGCCGGCCGACGGCTTTTTCTTGCCGTTGGTCTTCTTTTTCTTCTTGCCACCCCCGGAGGTAGTGGCT
This sequence comes from Tuctoria greenei, assembly GCA_036927565.1. Taxonomy (NCBI): domain Eukaryota; kingdom Viridiplantae; phylum Streptophyta; class Magnoliopsida; order Poales; family Poaceae; genus Tuctoria; species Tuctoria greenei. Next base: position 48,657,082 of record JAYESD010000001.1, on the reverse strand, counting down.
TCTTCTTTGGAGGATTTATTGTGATCCTCCGAGGTTGGTTTGGAGTGCATTTCATGGCCCTCCGCAGCTCTGGCACATTTGTCTGCCAAGCTGAAGAGTTTCGTGACACTGGTGATCTCCTTGATCGCCAGTTTCTCCAACATCTTCTTGTCCCGTACGCCCTGTCTGAATGCCACAATGATAGAAGTGCTAGAGATAGAAGGGTAGTGTTTCGTACCTGAGAGAACCTCTGGATGAATGATCGCAAGGATTCTCCCCCTTTTTGCACGACCGCAAAAAGGTCTAGTTTAGTGCCTGGTCGGGTGTATGAACTCCCGAAGTTGGCAGTGAACTGACGGCACAACTCCTCCCAACTGTTGATAGAGTTGGGCGAAAGGATCATAAACCAGGACCTGGCAGTCCCAGTTAGGGCCACTGGAAAATAATTGGCCATCACAGCCTTGTTTCCTCCAGCTGCCAAGATTGCAGTGGAGTATATCTGAAGAAATTTGGCGGGATTGACAGTCCCGTCGAATTTTTCCGGCAGGTGAGGCCGGAACTTCTGTGGCCATCTAACCATGCGCAGGTGCATGGACAGGGCAGAACAGCCTCCTCCTACTCCTTCAGGAGTAGAAAGGTCCTGAGCTTCCCGTCTTTCACGGGCACGGTCAATATGGACTCGGTCGTCCTGCTGGCGGTATCGGCGATCAAGCTTCGCCCGGAGGTCATGAGTCGAAAGCCTGGATACCGTGTGAGTGCGTCGTGCCCCGGAGGGCAATGACGTCACTTGTTGCGATGCAGCATGTCTCCTGTTATTGGAGACGTGCGGACCAAGTCTTCCAGACAAAGTCTGCCGCTGCGACGGGGCTCGTCCTGAAGGAGGAGGACCCTGGTTGCTGAGGCGTTCGGCTGCTGCTGCAACCAAATGCTCCACATCGGCCCTCCACTGCTCCAGTGCATCCCGGGATGCATCCGGAGGTGGTGGGCATTGGAGAAGAGCACGCACTGCATGGAGCACGTGTTCCAGGTTGTCATGATTTGCCGACGCAGTAATTGACGTCGGCGCACCATCACGTTGCCCAGCATGATTCGCTGGAGGAGACGGTGGCAGTGGGAGTGTGACTCCTGCTGGTGGCTGCCTATTGGAGGGATTGCCCCCAACAGCTTGAGCAGCAGGTTGACCGTTGGATGATCCAGCAGCTGAGTTCACCATTCTCAAAATCTCAGGCGCCCCTACCTGGCGCGCCAACTGTCGGCGGTTTTAACCGGCAGATCTCCCTACACTACTAAAGTGATTGGGGAGTTTGATGTTCAGTGTGGGCGCGCGGAGATTCAACAAGGTGAGTAGGAATTGACATAGGAGACACAAGAGTTTACGTGGTTCGGGCCGCCTGAGCGTAATACCCTACTCCACGGGTGTGTTGGTGTTGTATTAGCTGTATGAGCTTGTGACGAGTGTCTATGGCGCGTGTGTAGCGTCGCCCCCCCTTGAACGTGCCGTCGTCCTGTCCTTTTATAGTACAAGGGCAGGCCGTTACAGGTTAGCCTGGCTTGACATTTGGCCCCGGCGGTTACTAGTATTGATACATGTTTAATTGCTCTTAATAACCCTGTAACGGGTTTTGACAGCACCGTTACTGGTGTTAAGATCATCCGTTTAAGTGTCATTAATATGGTATTAATGACACTTAATCGTGTATTGAAGTCCTTGATTCCCCTTTGAAGATCCGGAGCCGTTGCAGGGTCTTCCGGAGGTTAGAGGCTGAAGATCCGACGATTGGACGCGTGGCAGCTCTGGAGCTTGTTGTGGGAAACAGGTAGCTCCAGGGTCTACCGGACACGTGTCAGGTCTGGAGCTTCTCTCGGTCTGGGGTTAAGTCCGGAGGTGCCATTTCGGTACATGGCCCGGAGCTTCCCCCTTGTGGGCGGTAGCTCCGGTTTGGTAGTACACGTGGCAACCCTGGGATTAACCATGTTGGAGAAGTGGGTCCGGTTATGTCTGACATGTGGGCCTACGAGGGTCTTCAAACCAAGTAGATGACTTTCCTTTGAGATCTTTGTAACCTCAAGGGGTGTATGGTTTCTAGGGTACTGACAATATGGATATGGTCCTGCAGCACCAGAGCTAGTACCTGGGCTAGCTTCATCAAAAGACACTCCAAAGGATTGAACACGTGAAGGTCCTACGGTGTCAAGGTGCAAAAGTTGACCCGGTTCAGTTGTCATGATCATTGTGAGAGGAGTATGTGAACCTGCAACCATCTTAGCATGTCTACAAGAAGAGCACACAATTTCTTTGTCCCCTTTAAGCTTAGGCAGCCCACGTATGTGATCAAGAGCACTAACACGCGTGAGATGATCAAAGCCTACGTGACCAAGTCTACGATGCCAAAAATAAAAATCTTTGAAATCATTAGCAACTAGACACCTATGCTTAGAGGAAGACATATCAAAATCAGCTTTAAAAACTCTTCCAAATTGAGACATGTTAAAAATAAGCTCACTATTTGAACCTACAACTTTGCAGCAGTTTTTATTGAAAATAATTTCCAGATTTTCATCTAGCAATTGTGAAACAAAAAGCAAGTTGTATTTCAAATTTTGGACAAGTGCCACATCCTTCAAAGTGTAGTGATCATTTACTCTAACCGAACCCTTAGCAATTATAGGAGTTGAAGAATTATCGGCAAAAGTAACATTCTCTACACGTGACACAAAAGAGAGGGAGCAGAACCAATCTTTGTTACCGGTCATGTGGCGTGAGCAGCCTGAATCCACAATCCAAATGTTCTCCTTCCTCAAATGTGTAACCTACATGGAAGCACAATACGTCGATGAATCAATACTGGGGTTAGTCAAAAGGCATTTAGGTATCCAGTACTGAGTCACACGACGTGCAGCAGGAAAAACATGCGAAAGCTGAGATAAAACAACAGGTTTATGAGTCAAAGGTTGAGGTTTTCTGTTCTTAACTCGTTTAGCACAAAAACCAGTAGCTTCGAAGGTAAAAGCAGCAGTTTCAAAAGACAAGGCTGAAGCTCCGGAAGCAAAAGTTGAAGTTCCGAAGGAAACAACAGAAGGTCCAAGAGCTCTCGGAGCTATCGGAACTACCGAAGCTGCTTTTGCGGATTTCTTACCAGAAGCTCCGGAAGCTACCTTTTCAAATTTCTGACTCACTAAAGCAGGTTGTGTTTTTCTAATTGCATGAAAGTTATAAGATCTAGCAATCATTTTATCATTTTTAATTTATTTAGCTAGTATATAACAAAAATCTACGACATGACCATCTTTATCAAAATAAGTACAATGAAATTTAATTTTGTAATCATGTCTAGATGAGCACCCAGCATTAGAAACAAAATTATAAAGCATACCTACAGATTCAAAGATCACATCCTTTTGTTTACGAACAGTTTTGATTAAACCTCTTCCAAATGATTTTACAATTTGAGGTGGATGTGTTTTAGAATAAACATGAGAATCAAAACCTAAACCAGTTTTATCATTATAAGATTTAGATGAACTCAGTAGCAAGTTTAGATTTTTGTTACCAACACAAAACTGCTCTAGCGTCCTATTTGTGTCATCAAGCTTTTTAGAAAATTCTAGGTAGTTTCCACATGAAGTTTTTCCTTTTAATTTGCAATTAGAACAATATTTAACTTCATGAGAACGTAAAACATTGTTCAAAATGGAAATTTCATTCACTGCATCTTTTAGTTTCTTATCTAGATTATCACATGTAGAACAATGCAAATCATCTGTTTAACAAGAAGCATCTTTTAAGTTTTTATCATTAAATGCAGCAAGCTCTTTGTTCTTTTTAATTTCTTCATCAAGTCTATCTAGAGTGGAGGAGTGTGCACTTCTTAATGTGGACAATTGTTCATAGATTAAGTCACATGAGGGACATGCATCATCACTAGGAATCAAAGTTTTCAAATGGTTGATTTCAGATTCTAGTGATTTAATTTTAGCAGCATTATCCCTAAGATTTTTGTCCTTTTTCTTGACAATAATAGTTGCACGAGAAATAGCATCACACATTTTATTGCAGGTAGAACATACCTCATCGTCGTCACTGTTGTGTTCTACATCCTCCTAACTTGATCTTGATCTTGTTTTGCTTGCCATGAAGCATAAGTTGGCCAGATCATCATCATCTTCATCACTTTCAAAGTCTACATCACTTGAACTGAGTTCTTGAAGTGCGGTGATGAAGCTGTTAATCATCTTGCGTCCTATGGTACCCTTCTTTTTCTTGTTGGAGTTTTCAGAGGTGGTCTTGACCTTGTTTTGTTTTTCTTCATGGGTAGTCGGACCTGGAAGATTAGGGCATTCTGTACGAAAGTGTCCTGTCTTACCACATTCAAAATAGTGTTGAGGTCCGGAGCTTCCTCTCCTTCTAGTTCTCACATTTTGCAATGCTTTTGAGAAACTAGTAGAGATTAGTGCTAACTCCTCTTCTGGAAATTCCTCAATCTGCTCCAGGGTTAGTGAGGACAACAAAGCAAGAGTATTGCAAGATGATGATTGGCCGGAGCTAGGCATATCATGTTGTGAGACAAATGCAATAGACTTATTTGGGTTCTTACGTGATAAGATGTCAATTTCATGAGTTTTTAGTTTAGAATAAAGCACATCTAATGTAAGAGAACTCATGAAAGTTGATTCACGAATAGATGTTACTTTCGTCTCCCAAATTGACATGTCTAATGCACTAAGAAGTTGCCTAGCATTCTTAGCATCAGAAAAGTTAACATTGACACTACGTAAGTTGCTGAGAATTTTATTGAAGCGAGAAAAGAGGTCATCGATAGACTCACCGGTTGCATCTCGAAACACATATATTGATTTTTGAATATCTGGTTTTACCTCCTTGATCGTGTTGGATCCTTCGTGATAGTCACAAAGCGATCTCCACACAACGTATGCCGATCAAAGGTGTGCAACGCGGTCGAAGTCGCATTGAGTGAGTCCTTGGATGATCAAGTTCCGAGCTTTGTTATTGTTGTCGACGTCCCGTAGGTTCATAGCCGTAACTTGATCGTTTGACGGCACATCATAAGTCTTGTACACCTTTTCCCATATGGCGAAGCCTTGAGCCTGGATGAAAGCATCCATGCGTGCCTTCCAAACCTGAAAATCAATACCAGCAAACACACAAGGTTTGGCGGAGTATTTCTCCATGATGATTAGTCAAAAACACATGCAAATCACAATGATTAGAGCACTGAGGCTTTAATACCAATTGTAGGATCGAATAGCACGTGAAAAGCTACCAGAGGAGGGGTGAATGGTAGATTTAAAAATCTTACGCAGCAGAAACAATTAAATCCCAACCCCTTCGGCAGAAAAATGATCTGTTAGAGAAATCGTGTGGAACTAATCTAAACGTGTTTTTCCGGAACAAAAGTGATATATATCAGAAAGAATCAAGTCACAAAGATTACACAAGAAGAATCACTCATATCCATCGAGAGAAGCTCAAGTTGTGATCGAAAGATCGAACAAAGGTCAATCTGTCCTACCCGAGAAAAACAGTTCTGGAACGTAGCAAAAAAACTCGTGTAGATCAGAAACCCCAAATCCAATGACCGTGAAATTTTGACAGATGATAGATATTCAAGTTGTAAAGACAACCCAAAAAGAATCACGTCAATTGGATCTGTAAAACTCAAGTAATTATAAAACCACCGACGAAAGGTAGTGCTGTCCAGAAACTCGACGAGTAAAACTTGTCTGGAACAAGTCGGGCGAACAAGGCATAAAAGTTCCTTCAAACTATGAATTTTATTCAATATAACACAATAGGAACAGCTCTAAAGTCGTTCACCACGATATTTGTCCTCCCTTTCTTATATAACCAGCCCTTAGGCCAAACCAATCTCAACTAGGACTCCAATCCTACTCCGTTCACGAATCGAAACTTTCCATAACAGCTTAGGACTCCTCTATAGGCAGATAGAAGAAATCTTAAGACTTCCAAACACCTTAGGAACATATCCCACATTCCTAAAACAACTCAAATTCGTGACCCACACAAAATCCTAACATAACCAACTTGATACTTTTCATACCAAGTCATAACCAACTCCGTCGCAGCCAAAGTCATCAGCCGATATGATCCGATCCTTCCAACAAGATCTTCCCATCCATAAACCATCTTCGGAACCATGTTGCCACATCATGCACCACATGCATACGTGCAAACACCTTCCTTCGACGTCCAGTAACCTTCATATGCACTGCCCTTGATTCAATCATCCTGCGCGACCTCCTGACCCGCTCAACCACAATTCCTCCTGAATTTGGTTGTTGGAACCTCATCTCCTCCCTGAGACTAGTCCAAAGGGTCCTGTCACCAGCCATGACTTGAACTCAAGAAACACCTGCACATGAATAAACAATCAATCCGTAGGAGCCCAAGTCCGCGACTTGACTCAATTCAGTTCCGAACACACCACCTTACGTGAGCACCTCACATAAGCATGTTGCAAAGCATATCAAAACGATATCAGACATATCAACCAATATGCTCCAAAAACATAGCAAATGAATACTAAGCAATCTTTCCAACAATGTAAAGCAAGTTCGAAACATTTCACAGTAAAAGCATGAACATTGCGATCAAGCTCCGAACCTAGCCAAAGCTAACTGGAGCTTGAGCTGGAGCTTACCAAAGCTAGTACAACCTAGCGCTGGAGCTTACCAAAGCTAGTACAACCTAGCGCTGGAGCTTACCAAAGCTAGTCGGACCTAGGTCGGAGCTAACAAAAACTAGTCGGAACTAGTCAACACAAAAGTCGGAGCTAGAAAAACATGTCGGAGCTTAACAAAGACATGCCGGAGCTATCAAAGACATGCCGGAGCTAAAGACAAAGCTCACTGGAGCTACCCAAAAACATGTCGGACCTAGACAAAGAAAGTCGGACCTATTGTCGGACCTTGCTAAAAAGATGTTATGGCAGCATTCAACACTTTTATCATTAAAGCCAATGTATTCACTACAAGCAAATGTATTCAGCACACATAGGTCTCACACACGTTCACATGTCCCTACGGAACCTGTGCCTACCGACGTATGTCCTTTGGACTGTGTAATGCTCCTGCCTCTTTCTAGAGATGCATGATGTCTATATTTTTAGACATGATCGAGGATATCATGGAAGTTTTCATGGACGATTTCTCCGTCTATGGAAAAACTTTTCATCATTGTCTAGAAAATTTAGACAGGGTCTTACAAAGAAGCTAGGAGAAGGACCTTGTGCTTAATTGAGAAAAGTGCCATTCCGTGGTCCGGGAAGGCATTGTTCTTGGACACTTGGTGTCCGAGAAAGGAATAGAGGTGGACAAAGATAAAATTGAAGTTATTGAAAAACTTCCACCTCCTATCAATGTTAAGGGAATCCACAGCTTTTTAGGTCATGCGGGGTTCTACCAACGATTTATTAAGGATTTCTCCAAAATCGCTAGACCCCTCACCAACCTATTAGCTAAAGAAGCTCCCTTTGATTTCGATGATGAATGCCTTAAATCATTTGATATACTCAAAAAGGCACTCATGTTAGCTCCAATTATCAAACCTCCTGATTGGACGCTGCCATTCAAAATCATGTGTGATGCCAGTGACTTTGCTGTTGGTGCGGTTTTAGGCCAAACCAAAGATAAAAAGCATCACACAATAGCCTACGCTAGCAAAACGCTGACAGGAGCCCAACTCAATTATGCCACAACCGAGAAAGAGCTCCTAGCAGTAGTTTTTGCTATCGACAAGTTTAGATCCTATTTGGCTGGAGCAAAGGTCATAGTCTACACAGACCATGATGCATTGAAATATCTGCTTACCAAAAAGGATGCTAAACCCAGGCTAATTTGATGGATTCTTCTACTCCAAGAATTTGATCTAGAAATAAGAGATAAGAAAGGAGTAGAGAATTCAGTAGCAGTTCTTCTTTCACGTATGGAAGTCACACAAACCATGGACATACCTATCAATGACTTCCTACGAGATGATATGCTCCTCAAGGTGACATACTCTCACCATTGGTATGCGGATATCGTGAACTTTATGGTCACGGGATACGTACCACCAGGAGAGAACAAAAAGAAACTCATTTATGAGATTGGTAGACACCTTTGGGATGACCCTTACCTCTATCGAGTATGTGCTGATGGCCTTCTTAGAAGGTGCGTCCCATCAATCGAAGGCACCAAAATTATAGAGAAAAACCATGCTTGTCCCTATGGTGGTCATTACGTTGTTTATCGTACTCAGGCAAAGATCTAGCAGAGTGGATTCTATTGGCCTTCAACGTATGAAGATACCAAGGAATTCATTTGCAGATGTTGGAAATGCCAGAAGCATGGAGGAATCTCTGCTCGCGATGTGATGCCCCTAACATACAATCTCCAAGTGGAATTATTTGATGTATGGGGTATTGATTTCATTGGACCTTTTCCTAGGTCTCATGATGGCGAGTATATTCTGGTTGCCGTCGATTATGTGTCAAAATGGGTAGAAGCATTGCCATGCAAGAATGTTGATTCCAAGCAATCATTTTCCACGCTTTGGAACTCCCCGTATGGTCATAAGTGATGGAGGGTCTCATTTCGTAGATAAGACCTTCCGGAAAATTTTAAGGGAACTTGGAGTCTAGCATAACATTGCTCCCCGATACCACCCACAGACAAGTGGTCAAGCAGCAACATGTAATAAACAAATTAAGAATATTCTGCAAAAGACCGTCTTGGAAATGGGAACGGGATGGAAGCAAAAGCTACCCGACGCATTGTGGGCATATCGTACTGCCTCCAAGACACCTGTCGGCATGTCTCCTTTCCAACTTGTTTATGGGAAGACTTGTCATCTTCCGGTAGAATTGGAACATAGAGCGTATTGGGCCATCAAGCGATGGACATGAATATTAACGAAGCTAGAAATCACCGATTGAAGAAAATCTCTGAGTTGGAGGAATGGAGAGATAAGGCGTACCACAGTGCCAGAATTTATAAAGAGAGAACCAAAAGATGGCACGATAAGAGGATTACGCCGAAAGAGTTCAAACCTGGAGATAAAGTTTTACTCTTTAACTCTAGGGTTAAACTCTTTGGACATGGGAAGCTTAGAAGTAAATGGGAAGGACCCTTCACTGTCGTAGAGACTTCATCCCATAGGGCAATTACACTCGAAGGTGATGACGGTCAACTATTCAAAGTGAATGGGCACTGACTCAAATTATTTCTCAATTCCCAAAAGGATACAGAAAAAAAATTTGACATGGTAAATCTAATCGATTTTTATGCCATTTCTTTCAATTCTGTTTAAATTCTCTGCATCCAACTATTAGGCCCATCCAATTCTTCTTCTAGAAGGCCCATTTAATCGACCCAAGAAAATGTGGCCCGAACGGAGCCAGAAGGGGTTCGGTCGAACCCTAGGGTCGGCCGACTCTCCCTTCGCGCTGTTCGCGTTCTGTTTTCTCATGTTGATCCTCCTCGATATCCTCCACAAAATCCTCGATGAAACGCGTCGTTCCCCGCCTATTTAAAGGACAGAAACAGAGAGGAAAGTTGCACCTCATTGAATCATCATCTTCCTCCCGTCCTCGTCATGGCCGACAAGAAGATTGTGCCTCATGCCTCTAGCTCAACCTTCAACATAAGCGGAGACATTAAGCCGGCCAACGACAAAACTTCCCTCGCCTTGAAGTCCGTCATGGCGATCGATGCCAAGCCCCTTGCCATGATCTTGCCTACGACGACTTCGCGCGGGCGCAGCCCTACACCTCGTAGCGCTGTCCGGTCGCTCTCCCCTTGGAGAACGCCGATGAAGTGGATGACGCCAGGCCGTTTGACTTTGGCTGGGCTAAGCCCAGTCAAGACACGTCTTTTCCACGGAGAAGACGAGTCTCTCCCATCGTTGCAGCCCGGCGTGGAATTCATGTATACATTGACGACTAAGACGGGCGATGTAGTGAGCCACCACTACAAGACGCCCACCTGTACCTCGCCAGAACGCATGGGAGATCGCTTTCTTATCCACGGGGTGTGCAAACCCGAAGGAGGCTACGCTAAGGTCCTATTCAAGTGCGTGGATAATCTGGCGATGGAGGAGTCGACGGGCTCGTCGCCCTCCAAGATTAGGCGGCACATCTCACCACCTGCCATCAACGGGCCAGCCGGCCAGTTCGGGGGCAGTGATGAGGACTCTCCTCGTGCCCCTAAAGTGGCACAGCTGACCAAGGAGCTCACTTCTCTCTGCTTGGAGAACAAGAAGCTTACTGACTTGGTGGCTGAAGGGCGCATCGAGAGGGAGGAACTGAAGGACGATATCATGGCCCTCAAGGAGGAGATTGACATTGTTAGCCGTGGCATGAGTGCCAAACTGCGGCGCTTGTGCAGTGCCGTCGGGGAGCCCGACATCTACAATGCACCATAGTTTAGATGTCCCGATAGCATAGGATGCTTACTACTTAGGATTTTTATTCTTTTCCAATCATTTGTTTTCCAAAGCTAGGTTGAATAATGTAAGCATCCCCATATTTTGATTTCAATAAAGTGAACTTACCGGTTCATCTAACACCGGGAAAGTTCCCCCCTTTAGTTTATTTTGTTGAATAAAGAATTCAGGAAACAAGTGTGGAGGAATCATGTCCCCAAGTCACGAAATCCCGATGTCAAAAATTAACGTTGCATATCAAAACACGTCGCGATTGAATAAACAAAACGACCTGACGAAACAGAGCCATAGAAGAGCCACCAGGAGGTCGGCCGAACCCCCTGGTCGGCCGACCTGTTCTCTGCTCCGTACGACTCCGTTTCGCTCCATAAAATCAGTTTGGATTTCCTATCCCCACTTTTATGCGCTACCCTGCTGTTTGAGTTGATTTCATATTTTTCATTGCATATCTAAAATGAATCAACTCAACAAATTGAAATAAAAATTTGGTAGTCAAGAATTTGCTTAAGCTGAAAATTTGAATACTTTATATTTCAATTCATTACCTTGTTTATGATTCCCATAATTCCATAGGAAAAACACATCATCTAGGTATTTGACTAGTGTGATATGGTAAATGAGCTCTTTAGAAATCATCCTTTTGCTTGAAATTGATTTTGACATTTGTAACTATTTGAAGTCTTGAACTTTGCCTAAATCTCTCATTGGAAATTTATATACCCACCAAGGCCATATGATACATTCATTGAAAACCACAGGCATATGCCACTTTGCTTTTCATTGAACTTTGTCAAACTCGTGACCCAATTGAGTGACATGCATGAACTTTTTGAATTGAAAACTCTTGTGCACTCCATTCATCCAAAAATTGTCACATTGAGAGTTTGCATCCATCGATTACCCATCCACCAAAAAGAAACTCCATACAATACAAATGAAGGCCTCTCTAAAAAATAAAAAGGAGTAGAAGACATGGCTACAAGAAAAAGAAAAAGCATCCACTCTTGAAAAGGAGTGAGAGTGCTAAAAAAATTATCCATGTTTCATCCTTAAGAGAGAGAAAATTCATTTGAGTTATCACCTCGCCCCTCCATTCCATTCATGTGCACAAGAATTTTCCCTTCACTTTGTTCATTGCATAAGTCTCTCATAGGATCAAGTTTTTGACTTAGTAACATATGAATTGCAAATGTGTGCCACATTCATCACTACCAAGCTCCAGATATAGCCACTTTTAGTATAGGGACAAGAATTGGCAAAACATGCCATGGTGAGGACTCAAACACTTTGAGAGATTTGAGATATTCTAATCGAGAAGGCAAGGGCAAAAGTTCCTATGACTTTCAAATATAGCAATTGCCAAATCATTTCAGCAGAGAATGATCCAAGGGAACTTCATTCTAACCGTTCCACTTTCCAAACACCCAAGATTGATGTGGTAGCCACGTACACAAAGGAGATCCATGAACTCAGGTATAAGTTGAAATAACTAGTATCCTTATTTTCTACCTTATAGCAAATTCATGACAACACTCTAGTTCTTTCCTTCACTCGAGGACGAGCAAAGTACTAAGTGTGGGGGAGTTTGTTGACGGTCCTTAAGTACCACATTTTGACCGTCAATTCACCTCATAATGTGCATAAAAGAAACACAAAACATAGTGGTAGGGTTATACACTAACCCAATTCCACAAGTGTTGGTGTTTATTTGTATGCAGATGAATTATTACCCAAAATACCAAAACATGCAGGGATGAATCCATAGAAATGGATTTCAACGAATCCAGCATTGACACGTGGCAACACATGAATCAAATGGCCCACAAACAGAAGAATACGAGGAGATCCAACGGTGTTGCACCCATATATATCAAGGGGGCCCACCTGGAATCCACCTGGAGGAAGCACTCCCCGAGGGTAGCCTTGACCAGGTCGGGCGAACCAGGGTTCGGCCGACCTCTTCCTGGCGCCAAACTCGATCAAATGACACGTGTTGGTTCCTCCCGACTCCCTGGAGTCAATGGTGACTGTCGCACGTTAATTGTGGCGGGAGCCGACCATTCTCCACCAATAAATAGACCCCCTCACCTCACTTCTCACACACACCAAAAGTTGAGAATAGTGCTACACTCCAAAGGTTTAGAGTAGTCCCAGAGACTACCAAAGTAGAAGGAGAGTGTGGTGAAGAGTCTAGGAGAAGAGGCTTGGGCTTGTCAAGTCCCTCATCTTCACTTGTACCCCTACAAAGATTTTACTCGATCAAGTAAGTGTTTGTGAATTCAATACAAGTTTGATCTTTTATTCTTAGTAGTTTGCACAAGTAGTTACTTGTGGGTTCACTACTTTAATTCATTAGAGGCTCTAGTTATAGCTTTGTGTTCAAAACATCTAGAGTAGTGATTTAGAACGTAAGCGTGATTCTTAGGTTATAAATCATCAGTGGATATCTCGTAGACCCACAGATTGAAGAGGTAGGCAGTAGGTGGTGACAGCCCCATCTGTCCTTCGTAATCCTCCACGTTCGGCTACCATAGGCTCTTGGCGGGAGTCGTCCTAGTATTGCTAGGGGTAAGCCCGTGCCCGATGCAAGCATCTACTGCAAACTACCTTGAATTAGGATTGATACTTTGAATTCCTCTGTGTTCCTTGCCTACCAAACAACTTTGTGTCCTTGGGTGAGCTAGTTCGAAAGATTAGCACACACGTTCTTTGGATTCGATACCCTTGGAAATACTCTTTAAGGAGAAGTGCTACAACGGTATTTCGGTGCGCTTGCGGATCACTCTGTGATGTTAATAAATACCAACAGAGACACGCTATCTTATAGCACGTCTCAGGTCAGTCAACAAATGTGTGACGGGTTGTCATAAAGAATGCCTCAGATCATTCAAAATATCTGCGACGCGCTGCATTAGAGCGTGTCTCTCATTCAGAATGATGGGCGACGAGCGCCGTGCACGTCTCCAATGACCTCGTAAAGCCGTGCACGCCGACGCACTACCTTTGAGCGTGTCTCGCACCTAGTCTGATCAGCGATGCGCCTTGCCGCCCGTCACTGATGACAATGTAATGCGAGACACGGCGACGGAGACACACAGTTTGTTCGTCTCCCTTGTTCATTCGGACACGTCTTGTATGAGCCTTTCTTACGTAGTGAATGTGGCCAGAACACAACCGCTCAAAACAATAAAAGATTTGAAATCCAGCAGAGTAAAATGACACCATGACCACAGAGTAGACTTGGGCATAGCACTAAACTTTATCGTCACTCTCACACGCTTTAGCTTCTTAAGCAAGAGTGAGTACGAAAGGTACTCAGCAAGTCGTAACACTACTCAAGGGGGGGGGGGGGGTGTTTCATTCATGAGGGCTTTAGCAAGGAGGGGTCATACATCTTAGTATTACCGAAAAGTATTTTATGAAGGGTTCTCTTTGAAAAGAACTTTGCAATAGGGGGAGAGATAGTTGAATCAAGATAATTATAAGTTGGCAGGCCCCGGGAAGATTCACAACATCCCACCAGTTGTCTCACTTTTAGACGAGTCTTCGAATTCATGATCCTTATAACTCTGGCACGTGATCAACACTTTCCAAAACACAATGTCCACTACCACCCACACAAAAACACGCACGCACACTTCACCACACACACCAAAAGGAGTTAACTAATGCTAATTTCATGGTGACTCAGTCATAATACGTCAAGACTGTGATAACAGATATCTAAATAGGATAATACTCTACAAAGTTTGTACACTTCACGCATGGATTATGCACACCTCGTGAAGGTATGATATGAAACTCGTCCCATTTTTCTTGACCCACAATCACACCTCGATCCAACACAGGGGCTAATAGACCATTTACTATCTAGCCAGACAACGAACAACACACAATTCATATGCCCTTTCTCGGTCTACCATGCCCTCCACAACTCTCCAGGCCACCAGAATGGTAAGGCGAGCCTTGTCCATACATTTTATATGGTTGTACGAAATCATCATGATGAGATCAAATGAACCGGTGCTGACTCCAACCTGAACATTCAAATTCTAGTACCCAAATGGCGACACAGTCATGGACGGGGCCTGGAGAGGAGGCCCAACATCGGTGGTCTGCAATGATGCACTAAATATGGCTATTGGCAGCTCATACGTGGGAAGCCTAGACCCATTGCCGCCAACTCCCGGCGCGCCCGGCAAATCGCCCGCTGCCAGCCTGACTCTCGCTGCCGACACCGTTCCCAAACTGCCTCTACTGCCGCCGGTGCCTAATCGCCCGCTCCCACTTGCGTCCTGAAATCGCCCACTCCCACCAGCATCCCCAGATCGGCCTCTGCTGCTGCCGGCACGAAATCGCCCGCTACCGCCGGCCTCTGTTGCCACCGGCACCGAATAAAACTTCACCAGATCGGATCACCTAGTAGAGAGAAGTTCGCCCTGTGTAATAGCCTATGGCCGTAGTGGGCCGACACAACGACGACGTGAGCGTATTGAATTGCCACCGCCGAGCGAGCGGTGGCGTGGGCACGAAGAAGAAGAAATGGGGATTACCGTTCCAACGACCACCCGGTAGTCGATCACATAAGGTGTATCTGCCTGGGAGTTAACACCCCCAAGTACATTGTAATTAATGTGTCTAAAATCTTTGATTACAAGTAATACATTAAGGTAATTACGCCATGTCAGCACTGGATGTCACATCCTGGAATCATCTTCGCCTCCCCCGAGTTTTGGTTTTCAGTTTCATAGTTTATGTATTCTGAACAATACTGTTTATGTGATGCTAAAGACCTCTAACATGACAAGTCTTAATTAAATGGCTGCTGATACAGGTTCTGCTCACAAGATACTGATTCTGTCGACGATACATCCATGTATACGTAGATATCTGATTAAGATGTATCATCACAATATATTTCATTAGCTAAAAAAATCATCACAATATTTATCAGTGGAGCCCATCTGCATTAGACCACTTTCACATATATTCCTTGAAAACTATTCCATCTCAAATTGCTCGTCGTTCCAGCAGTGATCTTTCAGCAACCATGTCTACAGAAACCTAATCAGAGCACCAGCAGCTCAGAGCATCACATTCCCAGCAGCATAGAACATAGTACATGTACAGAGAGCATAAAAATTAAAAGAACAGCACACTGAACCATACACTGAACCATCACAAACATAACATCTGGTTCTGTGACATACATTAATACAGCTCAGGACAACACACATGTAATTGCAGGTTTCTCGATCATCCATGCTTCTTTGCCCTGGAAGCTTACTGGGTTGAATGTGTAGTTAAAATCTTCATCCTCAGCGGAAGGGATGATGGCGGCGTTGTGGGGCAATGAAGCTGCAACGGCCGACGCGGGGTCACCACTGCACCAAAACCACGCCCACATTGTCGGTTGCCGCACCCAAATCCTGCCCACGCCACCAAAGCATGCCCTCATCCTCGCTCAGATGCTGCCGAATTGATCCCTAGGTCTGCTGCTGCAATATCGAGCCTTCTGTGAGCCGTCGCCGAATCGCCACTACCTTGCCCCATTTTCTCTTTTGTTTTGCAAAGGTCGTTAATGCACAGTAGACGATGGAGAGTCACGAGAGGACACATATTACTACGAAAAAAACATTTTCACACGCGTCTTAACTTTTTACACAGGCGGGCCGTTAAAAGATCTGCGTGTATTGTCGAATGAGTTAATAGCCGCCTTTGATAATAGATCGGTGGTTCACATAAACGATCTGCCGGTGTAAACAAATCTATTTGTACAGACGAGCTTTGAAGGATGAGCCGTCTGCATTGTAGCCATTAATACAAACGGTGCATGCGAGGTGCCTTAAATGCGTGCACCGCATGCGCGTCTTTTGAATTAAATTCGGACTGCTCCGCGTCCCATTAACTCTGCGCGCGTCGAGAGACAAACCACCGGGCTGATACGATACTATAAGATCACCCGTGCGTGCCATCATCTTCTTCGCACAACCGCTCTTCCTCTCTTCTCCGCAAAACCGCGCCAAGAATACCAAAATGACTAACAAGAACACGCCACCGCCAAGCCCACCCACGGACCCGAAGGGAAAGCCCGATCATGAAGTTCGCCCTCCGCAAAATGGCGTGAGATGTATCTGACAACACATCTCGCTCCATGTGGCACCTTAGGGTTGGTCCCCTTAAAAATATACTGAAATGGGCAACACGGGCCACTACGTGTTCGATCTCACACATTTGGTCGATCGTATCGACGCTCTCTGGGAGACGATGGCGGTCGAGCTCAGCGTCGAGGGCCGCGACAATCTGGTGGCGGCCAGGAAACTGGGTTACCCGGCTTCGACACTGTCGGTGGTTTGGAACCGGCAGATCTCCCGACACTACTAAAGTGTTAGATGAGTTTGATGTTCGGTGTGGGCGCGCAGAGATTCAAGAAGGTGAATTGTAAATGACACAGGAGACACAAGAGTTTACGTGGTTCGGGCCGCCTAAGCGTAATACCCTCCTCCACGGGATGTGTTGATGTTGTATTGGATGTAGCGAGTGTGTCAGTGTGTCCGAACGTCTCTCGAGCGTGTCTCAACGTCTATCTCGCCTGTCTGTAAACGTCGTTGGCCTGTCCTTTTATAGTATAAGGGCAGACCGTTACAAATTACCCTGGCCCGACATGTGGCCCCGGCGTTTACTAGTGTTGATATCTCTTCAACACATTTAATTGCCCTTAATGACCCTGTAATGGGCTTTGACAGCACCGTTACTGGTATTAAGGTCATTCGTTTAAGTGTCAATAATATGGTATTAATGACACTTAATCGGGTCTTGAAGTCCTCGATTCTCCTTTGAAGATCCAGAGCCGTTGCGGGGTCTTCTGGAGGTTAGAGGGGAAGATCCGACGGTTGGACACGTGGCAGCACAAGAGCACGCTCTGGAGAACAGATAGTTCCGGGGTTAGCCGACACGTGTTAGCACCGGAGCTTCCCTCGGTCTGGGGTTAGGTCCGGGGATGCCACTTCGGTACATAGTTCGGAGCTTCCACCCTTGCGGGTGGTAGCTCTGGTTTGATAGTACACGTGTCGACCCTGGGGCTAACCATGTTGGAGAAGAGGGTCCGGACATGTCTGACATGTGGGCCTCCGAAGGTCTTCAAATCAAGTGGGTGACTTTCCCTTGATATCTTTGCAATCCCAAGGGGTATATGGTACTCAAGGTACCGACAGTGGCCCCCTGGGCCCACCTCCGGAGAAGACCCCTTGGATGAAGTTGTTCCGCCGGAGGTGGGTCCATCCTTTGACTTTTGAACTGAGTCTTCAAAGGTCTTCGGATGTGCCGTTGGCGATGGCCCGAAGTTAAATCTTCGCCGCGTGGCATATCCCGTGTGCGGCAGGTGAGATCTTTGGCGTGTGGATCTCACGCAATTGAAGGTCGCCGGTTCCCGATACGAAAATCGTATCGGTTCCGCGCGCCTTGTCAGGCCGCCGCCTTCGGGCTTCCCGCCTCATGATGGCAACCGTTCGCCTGGGTAAGAACCTCGACTTGATCGTCGGGGTAGTCCCGGGCCCTCTTGTCATCGGCTGGGTGGAATTTTTGAGTGGTATCTTCGACTTCTCTGCGGTTTCCATCCAAGCGTTGCGAGGGTTTACTTAAGAAGGAAAGCGCGCACCGTTTGGGGCTCTTTACGCCTCCCATCTGATCTTGCCCTCAAACTCCCAACTTGTGCTTCACTTTTCTTCTCTTGCCTAGCCGTGCCGCGATGGAGTTGGGTCTCCGCGAGAGTCGCTTGAAGGCCGACGGCGACCTGAAGAAGGTCCGGGCCCTCATGGGATGGTCCTCGGACTTCTTCAACCGCTCGGTCCGCGCCGGTGGAGAGCTCCCATTTGAGAAGGAGCACGCCAGCGAAATGGTGTACTTCTCCTCGTACACCATGGTGGGGTTGATCCCACCTTTTTCTTCCTTTTTCTTGATGCTGCTAGACATCTATGGTCTGCAGTTGTATCATCTCGGCCCCCACTCTATTCTTCTTGTGTCTATTTTCGTCCACTTCTGTGAGATGTGGGTGGGCATCCCCCCTGCATTGAACTCTTCCGGACCTTCTTCACCGTCCATACCACCGGCAGGAGCAATGAGTACCTTGGCTTCTACTACTTCGTGAAGCGCAAGAAGTGCCCATTCAAGTACCTCCGGTCATTTCCCTTTGTGAAGTGGGATGACTGAAAGAAGGACTGGATAGTCATCCGGGTGGAGGAGCACGAGAGGCTGGAGCTGCCCGAAGGCCTTCCCAGCATCAACACAACAATCTGGAGTGAAGCTCCGGTGCTGGTGGAAGCCTTCAACCCTGCTTTGACCAGGATCCACCAATGCGTAGAGGGAGGATTGACTCCTCAGGCGGTGTTTTGCAACTTCTTGGTCAACAGGTGGGCGCCGCTGAAGAGGAGAGAGAAACTCGCATGGGCCCTCAACAGCGTGATGGACGACGACCGGGTCGAGACCGGGCTGAAGTCCAACATGGTGGGGAAAACCTTGGAGTTCCACCTGAAGAAGTTCCAGCACGGCATCGACGTCGATGGTGACGACTTGACTCCGCCATCAGCTTTTCTTCCTCTGAACGTGGAAGTGGAGTTCAGCAGGGAGCTCCGGCGGAAGATGCCCGTGCTTGACGACCTTGGTGTCGTCGAGAGAAGATCAACCACCAGGGTAGTGATCCCCGGAATGCCCGAGGATGCCTCCGACCCTGCTCCGAAGCCGAGGGAAGAGGTCGTCGGCAAGGGCAAGGAGCTGGCGGATGAACCTGTGAGCCGGAAGAGGAAGTTGCAGTACGCCGACGAAAGGTCCGTCAGGCCCGCTACTTTTGCGTCAGCTCCTTCTCCCCGGAGGGGAAGGTCTTCTACAACTGCAGCGACTGTTCCCGTAGTGGGGTCCTCCCGAGGCACGACTGTTCCTGCAGTGGGGTCCTCCCGAGGTGTTAGCTCCGGGCATGCGACTCCAGCACCTGGGCCGGTGGAGGCCTCTAGGTCCGAGGGTTCTTCCCGAGCGAGGGGGGCCTCAACTCGGGAAACACCCGTGGCCGCGATGAGCTTCGGGGGGCCTTCCAGAGCTTCCACGCCGGTTATGACCAGCCCAGAACGCCCGGGAAAAAGGTTCCGCGTGAGCTGGTGCGGAAACCTCCTAAGCTAATTTTTAATCTTTACCTTGGATAGTTGTTTTAATTGTAGTGACTATTTTTTAAGTTTCTTCGTTCATCATCTGCAGCATCCCCAAGAAGGGGAGTGAGGCTCCACCCTCAGCCACAACGGCTTAAGCCGTGAGGGTGGAAGCTTCTACTCCCATCCCGGTGCCGCCCCAAGTGGTGGCTGAAGCTGTGACAGCTCCGGCGCCGGCTGTCGTGGTCATGGACCTCGACTCATCCCCAGAGGCTCCCGTGGTAGCGCCGGACAGCGGGAGTGAAGACGTGCCAGCGACACCTGTCCCGGAGGTTGAAGCTCCGGGTCCTGGTGCTGAGATGATGGAAGCTCAGGCCGTTGAGCCGGAAGAAGCTGTGATTCCGGCCCTAGAGCTAGAAAGTTTCGAAGCTCCGGTGGTCGAGCCGGAGGTGATTGAAGTCCCGGCGTGCGCGCAGGATGTTGAGGAAGTCCCGGCGGTCGGGCCGGCTACCTCAGAAGCACCGGCCGCAGAGCCGGTAGTTGTTGGAGCTCCGGCTGCAGGGCCGATTTAAGATGAAGATCTTCCGGCTCCCGAGTCGGTTGATATAGAAGTGTCGGAGCTCGAGCCCCCATCGGAGGAGGTGCCAAGGCCGGAGCCAGAAGCGGGCCCTGCTCCCTAAGTGATGACGTCGGAGGTACCCACGGCTGAGCAGGAGTGCCCTCGTGAAGTCGCTGGCCCCCTGTCTGAGGGGGTGAATGAAGACCTGGCGGCGGGGCCCTCCTCGATGGCGACTGAGGTCATCCCGGAGGACGGCCCTAGTGCCATGGAGACACAGGGGACCACTCTTGTGGAGTGGGACCCAATTTTTGTATCTGAAAACCCGCTGGAACCAGCGGAGGAGACCTCAGCAGGTCTGGAACCTTTCTCGTTGTCACTGTCCATTGACAACGCATGTTACAGTCTGCGTCAAGTTCAACTGGCCTTCTTCCATGACAGCAAGGCTCTTGAAGAGGAGCGTCAAACCCTTAGGAGGTGGTGTAACCGGCTCTACTTCGAGACCAAGCTGGCGCAGTCAAGGCTAGCGGATGACAAAGAGTGGATCAAGAGGGAGAAGGTCCGCCTGGAGTATTGGGGTAAATTATTGGATGACAGGGAGAGTATGACTCGTGCCCTCGACGCTCAATCCCAGGAGATCTACGATCAGGCCAAAGCAGCCAATAGTGCGGCCGATGAACGCCACGAAAGGCTTGAGGCCATTAACACTACACTCATCAAGCACCGAGAGGCACTTGAAGAGAGGGAGAAACGGCTCGAAGATGAAGAGCAGAAACTCCTAGAGCTGCGGGATGACGTCCTGAGGAGGGAGGAGGAGCTCTCCGAGAAGGTGGCTCTGGCTGACAAGGTCCTTGAGGAGCGCGCCAAGAAATTGGAAGAGCGCTGCGTAGAGGAGGAGAAGAAGGCCTTGGGTGCGAGGGAAGGAGCTCCATGAACGGGAGTGTGCCCTCGTTGCTAGGGAAAATAAAGTGAGGGGCAGGGAGAAGGACTTGGTCGACCGCCGGAACAAGATCCACCTCCGGGAGGAGGAGCTCGGAAAACTCGAGAAGCGAGTTGCTGAGAAGATTCAGCAAAACGCCAAAGAAGTTGAGCGCCTCGCCCGTGAGAATTCCAAACTGGTGGCGGCCAGAAGATCTTTGGAAGAATTGAAAGGCTTCAGGACTGCGGACTCCCTACAAATTTGGGAGTTCCTGGGCAAGGCCAACGACGCGCTGACACCAATGGGCTTCAGTCCCGTGCGCCCGGATGATCCGGAGCCGGACCTAGCGCTGCAGGCATTGAGCTCGGCAGGTAGCAAGCTCTCCAAGGTGGGCGATGTCATCGCGGACCAATTGGAGGTTGAGGGGCAATCCCTGGCGAAGAACGTCGCAGAGTACGTGCTGACGTGCTACACCAGCCGGAACTCCCAATTTCCTCTAGACCCGGTGCTTGAAGGTCCCGTCAAAGGAGAAGGGGAAGCTGCCCGAGCCAACGTGTCGGAGGTTGCCCAGAAAGTCGCTCAATTCTTCCATAGGGTCTAGGACCATTTCTGTAGTTCCCACTTGTATCCTCTCTCCTTCTTCCTCAATTTTGTAATCCCTTGTCTCCAGATGAATGAAATCCCCAAATTTTTGTGAATTTCACTTTTTGTCTTCAACACTTTTGTCTTCACTTGGCCGCTGGTAGATGTACACAATTTGATTGTGAACATGTACCAAGAGGATATTATGTTTTGTTGAAGACTCATTTTCTTCAAACTTGTAGAGCGTAGGTCCGAAGTCTTTGATGGTGAAGGCCCCCTGAGGTCAAACTGACTACCGTCGGAGCTTAGTAGCTCCGGTAATAGTCCCTATCAACGCATAGAGCATCGATAGTTAGTCCTCCGGGGTGTCGGAGCTTAGTAGCTCCAGCACTGACCTTTGCCAACACGTAACTTGTCGACAGCAGACTCCACTTGTGAGGTCTTCTCACCATCTTTTACGTCGACGGCTGCCCCCCTAGCTTTACCGGGGCTTGGTTGCTCCGGTGATGCTTGTTAACATCGATTACAAGCCATCTAGAGGAGTCGGAGCTTTGTTAGCTCCGGCTTTTCTCCATCAACGTGTATTTTATTTTTCCTGCACACTGAAGTCAAGAAAAATAGTAAAATTCGTTTCTTGCCTATAACTTCGTCGCGGCTTACGATTCTCGAGAAATTTTTAGGTCAAACGCGATTCTAAACACAATTGAATGCGTTGCCTTTTCTTCCGGATTCAATTGTACTTGGACTCGCCATACTTCGGCCTGCCGGGGTGTAGGTAGAGTGGCGTACTTAGGGTGCTTGACCAGGCTAAGTCGATAGCACACTCTGGCCCTAGATTGGCTTGGCGGCATTCAGGCGAGTGAGCCATGAACAATATTTGAATTCAAAAGAATAGACAATACAACTCAAATCGTATATGAACTGGTCGAACTAAATTTTTTTTAAGAATTGCGCGTCTTTGTTATAGACAAGAAAGAGAAAAATAAAAAATAAAAATTTTTGAGCCTGTACAAAATGAATGCACGTGGAGTCTGTTTCACCTGAAGATGTCTTTCATTATAGATCCGGGGTACAAGGGAAACAAGTACACTCTTAGGGTACGGAACCAAGCTAAGCGTGTTTAATTTCTTGTTTGTCCTAGGGTAGCTAGCCACACTTCTAGTTCTGAGACTGTGACAAGTGTTGCATGAACTTTATGGACCTTCCCACACTTTTAGTTCTGAGACTGTGACAAGTGTTGCATGAACTTTATGGACCTTCCGGGGAAGGTCCGGCTGTTCTCCCAGAGGAACTACCCGACTTTGTACAATGACTCTATAAAATACACCTCAAGTTACTCAAGACTCACCTCCGTGGTATTAAGTGTAGAACTTACGGAGGTGCTCGATGTTCCAAGGATTTGGGAGAGGTGTCCCATCCTCGGTAGCCAAGCGAACGCTTCCGGGACGGGATACTTTAATCACTCGGAAGGGTCCCTCCCAGCCGGGGGAGAGTTTGTTTAACCCTTCTCTGGATTGTATTCTCCGTAGCACCAGATCGCCTTCCTCGAGCTGTCGGTTGTCTACATGCCGCTGATGATAACGCTGTAGGGCTTGGTGATATCGGGCATTCTGAACAGCTGCTTGGCACCTTCCCTCCTCAAGGAGGTCTAGGTCTTCACGCCGGAGCTGATCCTTCGCGGCTTCGTCGAAGGTCCGGACCCAGAGTGAACCCAAGGTGATTTCCGGAGGAAGGATTGCTTCAGCTCCGTACATAAGAAAGAAGGGTGTCTCTCCAGTTGACCGGTTTGGAGATGTCCTGTTGGCCCATAAAGTGGGTGGAAGCTCTTCAATCCAGTTAGCTCCATGTTTTTTTAAGCGCTCATATGTGCACGTCTTGAGTCCTTTAAGGATTTCAGCATTTGCTCTCTCGGCTTGGCCATTGCTTGCTGGGTGAGCTACGGAGGCATAGCAAACTTGTATGCCGAGGTCTTTGCAATATCCTTGGAATGCAGAGCTTGTGAATTGGGTCCCATTATTAGTGATGATTTTGTTTGGGACTCCATATCTGCATACAATGGACTGCCAAAAGTTGATAGCAGATTGCTTGTTGATTGTCACAACTGGAGTTGCTTCTGGCCACTTGGTGAACTTATCAATGGCGACGTACAGGAACTTGTAACCTCCGACGGCTCTTGGGAAAGGTCCCAAGATGTCCATCCCCCACACAGCGAAGGGCCATGTAGGAGGTATCATTTCTAGGGGATGAGCTGGTGTGTGAATTTGCTTTGCATGGAATTGACATGCTTCACATTTCTTCACCAGCTCAGTTGCATCCTGGAGTGTTGTAGGCCAGTAGAAACCATGCCGAAAGGCTTTACCAACCAGCGTGCGGGAAGACGCGTGGTTCCCACACTCGCCTCCATGGATTTCTGCGAGGAGTTCGCAGCCTTCTTCCCTTGTGATGCACCGCATTAGGATGCCATTGGCACCACGCCGGTAGAGATCCCCTTCTACCAGCGTATATCTTTTAGCCAATCTGACTACCTGGTCAGCGGATACATCATCGTCAGGAAGGATGTTGTCTTTCAAGTAGCTCTGGATCTCCGAGATCCATGCATCGGACTAGCTTGAGCTTTTGAGTCTTGCGTGCTGGGTTGCCCGGAGCTCCCGGCAGCACCTACGACCCTTGATGGCTGCCATGGTAACAGGGCCATCGGGACCGTCAGCTTCGGGATGCTGATCTCGCCCCCTTCGCTCAGTTCGGCTAGCTGAGCTGTTGGTTTTGACAACCTCCGGACAAAAATTCCATCAGGAGCCGGAGCTCCGGCAGTCGCTTTCGTCGAGAGTTTGTCAGCTTCAGCGTTATGGGCACGCTGAACATGATGGAGATCTAGGACTTCAAAATCCTTCTGAAGCCTCTGGACTTCAAGGAGGTAAGCAGCTAGGTGGAGATTATTGCAGGAGCATTCACCCTTCACCTGCTTAATGATGAGCTGTGAATCTCCCTTGACCAGCAATTGCTTGACACCGTATGACAGTGCCACCTTTAGTCCATAGATGAGTGCTTCATACTCTGCCATGTTGTTGGTTGACTTGAAGTCAAGATGTACCATGTATTTCACCTTCTCCCCAGTCGGTGCAAGGAGAAGGATTCCAGCTCCGGCCCCCTGCTTCTGCATGGAGCCGTCGAAGTAGAGGGTCCAGTGAGGCTCGGTGAAGGTTGGAGCTTGATGCTCCGTCTTCTGCTCACTGGGGCCCCTAGGGTTTGATGGAGAGGGAGTCCATTTCGCCACAAAATCTGCTAATGCTTGACTCTTGACTGCTTGCCTTGAAATGAATTCAAGATCAAATTCAGCCAATTCCGCTGCCCACTTTGCAATATTCCCAGTTGAATTGGGATTATGAAAGATTTCTCGAAGTGGGTAAGAGGTCACCACTGAGACTTTGTGAGCTTGGAAGTAATGGCAAAGCTTCCTGGAGGCAATAAGGACTGCATAGAGCAGCTTATGTACCTCTAGGTATCGAGTCTTGGCATCATGTAGTACATCACTAATGAAGTACACTGGGCGCCAAATGGTCCGGACCCTCCTGGAGGAGTCCGGAGCTTCCTCTTCACTGACCCGGATCCTCCCGGAGGAATCCAGATTTTCTTCGGGGACCTCCGGGTCCTGGCTGGAGGAACCGGGGGCTTCTTCAGAAGCGACCTGGACCCTCCCGGAGGGGTATGGGTCTCTTGAAGTGACTTCTTGTGGATTCGAGTCTGGGAGCTGGGACCCAGACTCTCTTTTAGGTACCTCCGGACCCTCCCGAAGGGGTCTGGATTCCTGAGTATGAGGTAGCTCTGGTCTCTCCGCAACCAGAACCATACTAAAGACTTCGTCAGTTGCTGAAATGTAAAGCAACAAGGGCTCACCAGGGTTCGGAGCTACCAGAATTGGTAGGGTGGTGAGGAACTGTTTCAGCTCCTGGAATGCCTTCTCTGCTTCTTCGGACCATTGGAATGGTCCAGACTTCCTCAATAACTTGAAGAAGGGGAGTGCCCGTTCCGCCAGTCTTGAAATGAACCGGCTGAGGGCTGCTAGACATCCAGCTAACTTTTGGACGTCTTTGATGCGGGTTGGTGGCCGCATGTCTTCAATGGCCTTAATCTTCGCCGGATTAGCTTCTATGCCCCGGTGATTTACCAGGAAACCGAGAAGTTTTCCGGAGCTAACCCCGAAGGCACACTTGTCTGGGTTTAGCTTTGTGCGGGTGGCCTGCACCTTGTCGAAGACAGCCTGCAAGGTGTCAAGGAGTGACTCCTTGTCCCTGACCTTGACCACGATGTCATCGACGTACACTTCCACTATGTCTCTAATGAGTTCTTCAAAAGTTTTGTACATAGCTCGTACAAAAGTTGAAGCTGCATTCTTGAGACCAAATGGCATGGCTGTATAACAGTACAATCCATCTACCGTGATGAATGAGGTATGCTCTTCATCTTCCCTAGACATCCTGATTTGATGATACCCGGAATATGCGTCTAGGAAACACAATAATTCACACCCGGAGGTGGAATCCACTATCTGATCTATTCTAGGTAGTGGGAATGGATCTTTTAGACATGCCTTATTTAGTGTGGTGTAGTCGATGCACATCTGAAGCTTCCCGCTGGCCTTGGGCACAACGACTGGGTTTGCCAGCCATTTTGGATGGAAGACTTCTCGGATGAATCCAGCTTCGAGTAGCTTCTTCACTTCTTGTCGGATGAAGTTCTGTCGCTCTACGGATTGCTTCCGAGGCTTCTGATGCACAGGCCGGGCGTCGGGGTAGATCTTCAGATTGTGCTCAATCACTTCCCTAAGGATCCCAGGCATTTGTGACGGTTGCCAGGCAAATACGTCGACGTTAGCCTGGAGGAAAGTGATGAGCGCGTGTTCCTATTTGTCGTTCAATCCCTCCGATATACGGGTGGTCTGAGCGGCATCGGAACCAATTTGGACGACTTTGACGGGAATGTCAGTGTCACCGCTTGGCTGCACACGAGGTGCAGAAGTCGAGCCTCGTTGACGAATGCTCGGGGGTTTTGGAGCTTGCTCCTGCCTGGAGACCTCCTCTTGCGTCGTGGTGAGTGCATGGAGTTCTTCCAGAGCAGTTACTCCGGCAGTACGATCTCCGCGGATCCGGAGAACACCTACTGGCGTTGGCATCTTCAACACCAGATAACCATAATGAGCAGCTGCCATGAATTTGTATAGGGCAGGCCTACCCAGAATGGCATTGAAGGGTAAGTTGATCTGAGCGACGTCGAAGACCAACTTCTCGGTGCGGTACTTCTCCCGTGTCCCGAAGGTAACGGGGAGAGTAATAGCTCCGAGTGGGGTTATGGCCCCCGGACCTTCTCCGGAGAAAGGTCGAGAGGGGTGGAGATCCGAAGGTCGGAGTTGAAGCTTAGTAAAATCTTCGAAGGTTATGAGGTTAAGCCCCGAACCTCCGTCTACGATGACGTGGTGGAGCTGGATGTTGTTGATGGTAGGACATACCATCAAAGGTAACTGACCTGCTCCAACCATGCTCCGAGGGCAGTCCGAAGCATCAAAAGTGATGGCTGTGTCCATCCACTTCCGATGAGGTTCCGGCCTGACTATAGGAGCTACAGCAGCCATATCCTGACGCATAGTCTTGATGACGCAGCGGGAGGTGATGTCCCATGATCCACCAAAAATGGTGTTCATGGTCTTTCGACGCTCGTTGTCAGAGACGTCAGAATCATCGTCGACGGAGGTGTAAACGGCCTTCAAGTCCTTTTTTGGATCCTGAAAACCTAACTCCTCTTCAGCCGGAGCTTCGTCAACTTTTTACTTTCCTTCCCTGTCGGAAAGGAGATTCTTCCCGGCGCTTGTTGTAGTGCTCGGCAAGGTATTGGACCTCCCGGCAGTCTTCCAAACTGTGGCTGCCCGTTTTGTGAATTGGGCACCACACCTTGGGCTTGCTACCGTCTTCAGAAGACGGTCGAGGTCGCTTTTCGAGGTGTGGCCCCCGGCCACCCGGAGCTGCAGCAGCTACAACATTGGATGTACCGACCGACATCTTCTTCTTGCCGTTGGTCTTTTTCTTCTTCTTATCGTTCCCGGAGGTAGCGACTTCTTCTTTGGAGGATTTCTTGTGACCCTCCGTGGTTGGTTTGGAGTGCATCTCACAGCCCTCCGCAGCTCTGGCACATTTGTCAGCCAAGCTGAAGAGTTCTGTGACGCTGGTGATCTCCTTGATCGCCAGTTTCTCCAGCATCTTCTTGTCCCGTACACCCTGTCTGAATGCCACAATGACAGAGGCGCTAGAGATAGAAGGGATAGTGTTTCGTACCTGAGAGAACCTCTGGATGAATGATTGTAGGGATTCTCCCCCTTTTTGCACGACTGTAAAAAGGTCCAGTTCAGTGCCTGGTCGGGTGTATGAACTCCTGAAGTTGGCGGTGAACTGCCGGCACAGCTCCTCCCAACTGTTGATAGAGTTGGGTGGAAGGCTCATAAACCAGGACCTGGCGGTCCCAGTTAAGGCCACTTAAAAATAATTGGCCATCACGGCCTCGTTTCTTTCAGCTGCCAAGATTGCAGTGGAGTAGATCTGAAGAAATTTGGCGGGATTGATAGTCCCGTCGAATTTTTCCGGCAGGTGAGGCGGAACTTCTGTGGCCACCTGACCATACGCAGATGTATGGCCAGAGCTGAACAGCCTCCTCCTACTCCTTTAGGAGCAGAAAGGTCCTGAGCTTCCCATCTTTCACGAGCACGCTCAATATGGACTCGGCCGTCTTGTTGGCAGTATCGGCGATCAAGCTCCGCCCGGAGGTCATGAGTTGAGAGCCTGGATACCGTATGAGTGCGTCGTGCCCCAGAGGGCAATGACGTCACTCGTTGTGATGCAGCACGTCTCCTGCTATTGGAAACGTGCGGACCAAGTCTACCAGACAAAGTCCGCCGCTGCGACGGGGCTCGTCCTGAAGGAGGAGGACCCTGGTTGCTGAGGCGTTCGGCTGCTGCTGCAACCAAATGTTCCACATTGGCCCTACACTGTTCCAGTGCATCCCGGGATGCATCCGGAGGTGGTGGGTGTTGGAGAAGAGCACGCGCTGCATGGAGCGCGTGTTCTGGGTTGTCATGATTTGCCAACGCAGTGTTTGACGCCGGCGCACCATCGCGTTGCCCAGCTTGATTTGCTGGTGGAGGCGGTGGTGGTGGGAGTGTGACTCCTGCTGGTGCTGAGGCTCCTGCTGGTGGCTGCATATTGGAGGGATTGCCCCCAACAGCCTGAGCAGCAGGTTGACCGTTGGATGATCCAGCAGCTGAGTTTGCCATTCTCAAAATCTCAGGCGCCCCTACCTGGCGCGCCAACTGTCGGTGGTTTGGAACCGGCAGATCTCCCGACACTACTAAAGTATTAGAGGAGTTTGATGTTCGATGTGGGCGCGCGGAGATTCAAGAAGGTGAATTGTAAATGACACAGGAGACACAAGAGTTTACGTGGTTCGGGCCGCCTGAGCGTAATACCCTACTCCACGGGATGTGTTGATATTGTATTGGATGTAGGGAGTGTGTCAGTGTGTCTGAACGTCTCTCGAGCGTGTCTCAACGTCTATCTCGCCTGTCTGTAAACGTCGTTGGCCTGTCCTTTTATAGTATAAGGGCAGGCCGTTACAAATTAGCCTGGCCCGACATGTGGCCCCGACGTTTACTAGTGTTGATATCTCTTCAACACGTTTAATTGCCCTTAATGACCCTGTAATGGGCTTTGACAGCACTGTTACTGGTATTAAGGTCGTCCGTTTAAGTGTCAATAATATGGTATTAATGACACTTAATCGGGTCTTGAAGTCCTCGATTCCCCTTTGAAGATCTGGAGCCGTTGCGGGGTCTTCTGGAGGTTAGAGGGGAAGATCCGACGGTTGGACACGTGGTAGCACAGGAGCACGCTGTGGAGAACAGATAGTTCCGGGGTTAGCCGACACGTGTCAGCACCGGAGCTTCCCTCGGTCTGGGGTTAGGTCCGTGGATGCCACTTCGGTACATAGTTTGGAGCTTCCACCCTTGCGGTGGTAGCTCCGGTTTGATAGTACACATGGCGACCCTGGGGCTAACCATGTTGGAGAAGCGGGTCCGGACTGGTCTGACATGTGGGCCTCCGAAGGTCTTCAAATCAAGTGGGTGACTTTCCCTTGATATCTTTGCAATCCCAAGGGGTATATGGTACCCAGGGTACCGACAGACACTGGAGGCGCCCTAGGCCAGCCAGGAGCCCGATGAGGAGGAGGAGGAGGAGAAGGAGAAGTAGAAATTAGTTGTTTTTCTTTTCTTGTTTTTAATTGTGTTGTTTTTCTTGTCATGTTTTTAGTTGGTGTTTTTCTTTTCTCTTGTGTTTGTAATATATTATTTTTAAGTTAAGAACTTGATCTTGTTGTTCATTGGTGTGCTATCTGTGCAAAAATAGTTCTAATCACAGATCAATCATCTAATGCGCCATAACCTCATCATTTGAGTGAACTACTAAAATTGAACTAATAACGTGTGCTGTCCTAACGATAAATAATATATATATATATATATATATATATATATATATATATATATATGTATTTTAAAAACATAAACTAATGGAATATTTATCACTTTAATAGATGTGTTACACATTGTTGATGCAGAAAATCATTATAGATATGTATCGCATAAGTTGATCAAAAAGTGTCTGTCAAAGTGTGATTCCGGCAATTCTCCCGGTACCACCGTTGGTAGCCCGCGGAGTTTGTAGTTCGGTTGTGGGCGCTGAGAGATTCAGAACACGATGGCAAGTTGACACAAGGATTTACGTGTTTCGGGCCGCCTGAGCATAATACCCTACTCCACGGGTGCGTGTTGTTGTTGTATTGAGCGTCTGAGCGCTTGTGTAAGAGCAGACAGTCCAAGTCTCAGCGTGTGTGTGCGTGGATGGACTTGTCCCCTGTGTATCGCTCGACCAGTCCTTTTATAGTACAAGGACTAGTCGTTACATTGTTAGCCTGGCCCGACATGTGGCCCTGGTGGTTACTGATGCTTAATACACAATTAATGAGCTTAATTACACTTAATATTGTGGTAACACGCCTTGACAGTGATGTTACAGGTATTAAGGGCCCTCCGATCGTGTGTAATTAGGATAGCATTAGTGACACTTAATCGGGTCTTGAGGTCTTTAATGTTCCTTGAAAGTTCGAGCCGTTGGAAGTCTACCACCCTGTCCGTTGAGGTTGAAGGTCCAGCGGTTGGACGCGTGGCAGCTCCGGAGCTTACAGTCTTGGACAAGTAGGTCTGGTGCTGTTGTACACGTGTCGGTACCAGAGCTTCCCTCTGTCGGGGGTTAGGTCCGGGGGTGCCACACAGGTATCTAGTCTGGAGCTTCCCCATGCGTGGGATGTAGCTCCAGTTTAACGATACATGTGGCAGCACTGGGACTAACCATAGAAGGGAGGCAGGTCTAGTTTCGTATGACACGTGGGGCCTTCAGAGGTCTTCAACTCAGACAGGTGAAGTTCCTTAGCTCTTTTTGCAGTCCCAAGGGATATCCTGTACGTAGGGTACCGACAGTGGCCCCCTGGGCCCACCTCTGGGAGAGACTTTTTGGATTAAGTCGGTCTGCTGAAGGTGGGTCCATTCTTCAATTTTTGCGCCGTGTCTTCAAGGATTTTTGGATGTGCCGTTGAGGTGATGGTTTGTAGTTAAACCATCGCCGCGTGGTGTCCCCAGGATGCGGCAGGTGAGATCTGCGCGTGCGGATCTCACGCAATTGAAGGTCGCCGGTTCCCAATATGAAAACCGTATCGGTTACGCGCGCCCGGTCAGGCCGCCTCCCTCGGGCTTCCCGCCTCTCATGATGACAACTGTTTGCCTGGGGTAAGGACCTCGACTTGATCGTCAAGGTGGCCCCGGGCCCCTTGTCATTGGCAGGGTGCAGTTTTTGAACTGTATTGTCGGCTCCTCTGTGGTTTCCATCCAAGCGTTGCGGGGGCTTACTTAACAAGGAAAGCGCGCACCGTTTGGGGATTCTTTATGCCTTCATTTGAACTTGCGCTCGAATCCTCCAAAGTTTTGCTTGCTTTTCATCTCTCGCCCCGCTGTGCTGCGATGAAGTTGGGACTCCCCAAGAGCCACATTGGGAGCAAGAAGGAGTTGTCTAGGGTCTGGACCTACATGGGTTGGTCTAGTGACTCTTTCGACAATGACATTGGCTGCGGCAAGCTTCCCTTCGAGAAGGAGCGAGCCGGAGATATGGTGTAATTCCTTGGGTACGCCATGGCGGGTTTGATCCCGCCTTTCTCCACTTTCTTTTTGATGCTGCTAGATTTCTATGGTCTGCAGCTCCACCATCTTGGCCCGCACTCAATCTTGCTAGTGGCGACTTTCTTCCACTTTTGCGAGATGTGGGTGGGTGTGCCCCCTTGCGTGGAGTTGTTCCGGACTTTCTTCACTGTCCACCCCACTGGGAAGAGTGATGAGTTCATCAGCTTCTACTACTTCGTGAAGTGGGAAAACTCCCCCCCTCAAGTACTTGAGGTCCTTTCCTTCCAGCAAGTGGGACGACTTTAAGAAAGACTGGGTGGTCATCACCATCGAGGGACACGAGAGGCTGGAACTGCCTGAAGGCCTCCCCTGCATCGACACTGACATTTGGAGTGATGTGTCGGAGCTGTCGAGGGAGTACAGGCCCATTCTGGACAGAATTCAGGAGTATGTCGAAGGTGGGGTGACCCCCCCCCCCCAGATAGTCTTTGGCAACTTCTTGATTAACAGGCCCCGCTGAGGGCTACGGGGCGACCTGCTTGGGCCTTCAACAGTGAGATGGACACCAATCGCATTGAGGTTGGTTTGGGCACCAACTTGAACGGTGAAGCCTTGAAGACCCATCTCAAGAAGTTCTAGCCTGGGAACATCGGCCCTGGTGATGTGTCTCCACCGGCGGCCTTCCTTCTTTGAATATGATACCAAAGGAGTGCAGAGAGCTCCAGAGGAAGATGCCGCTGTTGGACGACTTGGGACTGATGGAGAGGCGATCAACCTCCAGAGTGGCGATCCTTGGAGCTTCAGAGGGTGGTTCCGCTCCCGCCCCGAAGCCAAGAGTTGAAGTCGTAGGCAAGGGCAAGGAGTTGGTCGAGCCCTCGAGCCGCAAGAGGAAGTTGAAGCATTCTGACGGGAGGTCTGTCAGAACTGCTCCTTCCACAACAGCTCCTTCTCCCCAGCGGAGGAGGTCTTCGATGGCGGCAACCACTCCAGCATCAGCATCTCCCCGAGATGCTAGCTCCGGCCATGCGGCTCCGGTACCAGGGCCAGCTGAGGGCTCTAGGCCTAAGGGTCCTTCTCAGTCGAGGGAGGCCTCAACCAAGATGACGCCGACGGTGGCAGCAAGCTCTGAGGAGCCTTCCGGAGCTACTACGCTAGTGGCGACAGGCTCCGGTCCTGAGCGTCTGGTGAAGAGGTTCCGCGCTAGCTAGAGCAGAAGCCTTCCGAGGTAAATTTGATTTTTTTACCTCAGTTGATTGTTTTTTATTGTAACCATATTTTGAGTTTCTTAGTCCTTCATCCACAGGGTACCCAAGAAAGGGGGTGAAGCTCCGGTTCCTGCAGCAGCAACTGATGTTGCGCAGACGGAGGCTCGGGCTCCAGTTCCAGCACCGCCCCATGAGGTGGTTGAGGCCGCGATAGCTCCGGCGCCGGCTGTCGTGGTCCTTGACCTCAATTCATCCCCTGAAGCTCCCGTGGTAGCGCCGGACCACAGGAATGAATATGTACCAGCGGCACCAGCTCCAGAGGTTGAAGCTCCAGTTTTGAATGCTGAGATGATGTACGCTCCGGCCTCAGAGCCGGAGGTAGCTACAGTTCCGGCCCTAGAGCCGGATGTTATTGAAGCCCCAGCGGTGGAGCCGGTGGTTGATGAAGTTCCAGCGCCCGAGCTGGTTGTCGCGGATGTGTCAACGCCCGAGCCGGTGGAGGTCAAAGCGCCAGTGCCTAAACCGGCGGCAGAGGAGGCACGAGCACCGGAGCCGGAAGTGGCCTCAGCTCTGGCCAAATCTTCACCGCCTGCCCCAGATATGCTGGTTCTAGAGGTGCTCGCTCCTGAGCCAGAGTGCCAAGACAAAGCTGCCGGTCCTCCGCCTGAGGGACCGGTTGCTGATGACCTGGTGGCAGGACCTTCGGAGTTAACTCTGAAGTTAGGAACCTCTGTTGCAGGACCTTCCTCAGCGGCGGCCGAGGTTATCCCGAAGGGCGGCCCTAGTGCCGCGGAAGCTCTGGGGACCGCTCTTGTAGAGCGGGACCCAATTTTTGTTACGGAGAACTCGCTGGAGCAAGCAGAGGAGACCCCGGCAGGTCTGGAGCCAATCCATTTGCCGCTGTCTATTGACAATGCCTGCTCCAGCCTTCGTCAGGTCCAACTGGCCTTTTACAACGACAGCAAGGACCTCAAGGAGGAGTGCCAAACCCTTAGGAGGTGGCGCAACCGGCTCCAATTCAAGGCCAAGCTGGTGTAGACGAGGCTGGCCGATGACAAGGAGTGGGTGAAAAGGGAGAAGGTCCGGTTGGAGTACTGGGGTCAGCTGCTGGACGAGAGGGAAAGCATGACGCGATCCCTCGACAACCAGTCCCGGGCCATCCACGAACAGGTCGTGGCTGCTAATGAAGCAGCAAATGACTGCCAACTGAAGCTCAGTGCCATCCACGATAGCCTCGTCAAGCGCCAGGAGGCTCTTGAGTTGCGGGAGAAAAAGCTCGAAGATGAAGAGCAAAAACTCCTGGAGCTGCGGGACGACCTCATGAAGAGGGAGGAGGAGCTTACTCAGAGGCTGACTCTGGGTGACAAGATCCTCACGAAGTGCACACATAAGCTGGAGGAGCGCTGGGATAAAGAGGAGAAGAAAGCCTGGCAGCGGGGACAAGACCTCACCAAGAGGGAGAATGAAATTGCTGCCTGGGAGAAGAAAGTGCGGCGCCGGGAGAAAGAACTGGTCGACCACCGGAACAAGATCCACCTCTAGGAAGAGGAGCTTGGTAAACTCGAAAGGCAAGTTGCTGAAATGATTCAGCAGAACGCCAAAGAGGTCGAGCGCCTTGCCTGGGAGGATTCGGAGCTTGCGGCGACCAAGAGGTCCTTGGAAGAGGTGCGAGGCTCAAGGGCTGTGGAGAACCAAAAAGTTTGGGACTTCTTGGGCAAAGCCAATGACACGCTGACGCCGCTGGGCTTTAGTCCAATTCGCTCAGATGATCCGGAGCCAGAGCTGGACCAGACGTTGCAGACGTTGAGCTCGATGGGCAACAAGATCAACAAGATGGGCGATGTCATCATGGACCAGTTGGAAATCGAAGGGAAATCTCTGGCGAAGAACGTCGCAGAGTACATGCTGACGTGCTACACAAGTTAGGACCCTCACTTCCCACTGGACCCGGTGCTTGAAGGCCCCATGGATGGAGAGGGAGATGCCGCCAAGGCTAGCTTGTCGGAGGTTGCCCAGAAGGTTGCCTCATTCTTCCGTAGGATCTAGGACTTTTCTTCTTGTAGCTCCCACTTGTATCTTCTCTTCCTTTCCTCAATTATGTAATCTCTTGTCTCCAGATTAATTAAATCCAAGAATTTTATGAATTTCATTTTTTGTCTTCAACACCTTTGTCCCACTTGGCCCCCTGGTAGATGTACACAATTTGATTGTGAGCATGTACCAAGAGTATGTAGCATTTTTTTGAAGACTTGCGTGCTTCGAACTTGTAGTTTTTAGGTCCGAATTCGTCAATAGTAGGGGCCCCCTGAGGTTGTCGGAGCTTAGTAGCTCTGGCAGTGACCCTTGTCAACATGTAGAGCATTGACAGTTAGTCCTCTAGGGTTGTCGGAGCTTGGTAGCTCCGGCGGTGACCACTGTCAACACGTGGTGCTTCGACAGCAGACCCCACTGGGGGGGTCTTCCCACCATATTTTCTTCACGTTGACGGCTGGCCCCCTGGATTTGCCAGAACTTGGTAGCTCCGGCGACGCCTACTATCAATGTTTGATAGCTCCGGCTCCATTCACCATCATCATGAGATATTTATTTTTCTGCACACTAAAGTCAAGAAAAACAGTAAAATCCATTTCTTATCTAACTCGATTGCGGCTTACTATTCCCGAAAGAAATTTTAGATCAACAGCAATTTTGTATACAATCAAGTGCATTTGTTTGTTTTCTCCGGGTCCAATCATTTTCTAGACCCACCTTACTTCAGCCTGCCGGGGTGTAGGTATAGTGGCTTACTTAGGGTGCAGGACCAGGCTAAGTCAATAGCACACTCCGGACCTAGATTGGCTTGGTGGCTTTCAGGCGACTAGGCCATTCAACAATGTTAAGACCCGAGAAAATTAACAAAGCGACTTGAATTGTATATGAATTGTTCGAGCTAAAGTTTCTTGAGAATTGCACAACTTTGTTATAGACAAGAAAGAGAAAAATAAAAATATTGAGCCTGTACAAAATAAATGCACGTGGAGTCTGTTTTCACATGATGATGTCTTTCATTATAGGTCCGGGGTACAGGGGAAACAAGTACAGTCTTAGGGTACGGAACCAAACTAAGTGTGTTGCATTTCTCGTTTGACCCAAGATAGCTAGCTACACTTTTAGTTCTGACACTGTGTCAAGTGTTGCCTGAACCTTGCGGACCTTCCGGGAAAGGTCCAGCTGTTCCTCCAGACGGGCTACCCAACTCTGTATAATGACGCTATAACATACATCACATGTAACTCAGACTCACCTTCATGATATTAAGCGTATAACTTACGAAGGTGCTCAATGTTCCAAGGATTAGGAAGCGGTGTCCCATCCTCGGTTGCCAAGTGAATGCATCCGAGACGGGATACTTTGATCACTCGGAAGGGTCCTTCCCAGTTGGGGGAAAGTTTGTTTAACCCTTCTCGAGTTTGTATTCTCCGTAGCACCAGATCGCCTTCCTCGAGCTGCCGGTTATGCACATGCCTTTGATGATAGCGCCAAAGAGCTTGGCGGTATCGGGCATTCCGAACAGCTGCTCGGCACCTTCCCTCTTCAACGAGGTCAAGGTCTTCACACCGGAGCTGGTCCTGCGTGGCATCATCGAAGGTCTGGACCCAGAGCGACCCCAAGGTGATTTTCGGAGGAAAGACTGCTTCAGCTCCGTACACTAGGAAGAAGGGTGTCTCTCCAGTTGACCAGTTTGGAGTTGTCCTGTTTGCCCACAAGGTGGGCGGAAGCTCTTCAATCCAGTTGGCTCCATGTTTTTTCAAGCGCTCATATGTGCACATCTTGAGTCCTTTTAGGATTTCTGAATTTCTCTCTCAGCTTGGCCATTACTTGTCGGGTGAGCTACTGAGGCGTAGCTGACTTGAATGCTGAGGTCTTCGCATCATCCTTGGAATACAGAGCTTGTGAATTGGGTCCCCTTATCAGTTATGATCTTGTTTGGGACTCCAAATCTGCATACTATGGACTGCAAGAAGTTGATAGCTGATTTCTTGTTTATTTTCACAACTGGAGTTTCTTCCGGCCACTTGGTGAACTTGTCGATGGCAACGTACAAGAACTTGTAACCTCCAATGGCTCTTGGGAAAGGTCCCAAGATATCCATCCCCCACACAGCGAATGGCCATGTAGGAGGTATCATTTGTAGAGGTTGAGCTGGTGTGTGAATTTGCTTTGCATGGAACTGGCATGCTTCGCATTTCTTCACTAGCTCAGTTGCATCCTGGTGTGCTGTAGGCCAGTAAAAACCAAGCCAGAAGGCTTTACCAACCAGCGTGCGAGAAGATGCATGGTTCCCACACTCGCCTCCATGGATTTCGGCGAGGAGATCGCAACCTTCTTCCCTTGTAATGCACTGCATTAGGACGCCATTGGCACAACGCTGGTAGAGATCCCCTTCTACCAGTGTGTATCTTTTAGCCAATCTGACTATCCAGTCAGCGGATACATTATCCTCGGGAAGGAAGTTGTCTTTCAATTAGCTATGAATCTCCAAGATCCAAGCATCGGAGCTAACTTGAGCATTTGAGTCTTGCGTGCTGGGTTGCTCGGAGCTTCCTGCAGCACCTACGACCCTTGATGGACACCATGGTAATAGGGCCATCGGGACCGCCAGCTTCGAGCTGCTGGTCTCGCCCCCTTCGCTCAGTTCGGCAGGCTGAGCTGTTGGTCTTGACAATCTCCAAACGAAGGTTCCATCGGGAGCTGGAGCTCCGGTTGAAGCTTTCGTCTAGAGTTCGTCGGCTTCAGCGTTGTTGAGACGCTAGACATGGCAAAGATCCAGGCATCGAAGTCCTTCTCAAGCTTCTAGACTTCAAATAGGTATGTAGCTAGTTGAGGGTTGTTGCAGCAGCATTCACTTTTGACTTGCTTTATTATGAGCTGCGAGTCACCCTTTACTAGCAACTGCGTGACACCATATGATAGTGCCACCTTGAGCCCATAGATTAGTGCTTCATAATACGCCGTGTTCTTGGTCGCCTTGAAGTCAAGGTGAACCATGTATTTGACCTTCTCCTCGGTCGGAGCAAGGAGAAGGACTCCAGCTCCGGCCCCCTGCTTCTATACAGAGCCGTCGAAGTAATCAGTCCAGTGAGGCTCGTTGAAGACCAGAACCTTGGGTTCCGGCTTCTGCTCACTAGGGCCCCCAAGATTTGATGGAGAGGGAGTCCATTTCGCCATGAAGTTCTCCAATGCTTGACTCTTGATTGCTTGTCTTGGGACGAATTCAAGATCGAAGTCGGCCAGTTCCGCTACCCACTTTGCAATGTTCCCAGTAGAGTTGGGGCTATGCAAGATTGCACGTAGTGGATAAGAGGTTACCACTGAAATCTTGTGAGCTTTGAAGTAGTGACGAAGCATCCTAGAAGCAATGAGAACTACGTAGAGCAGCTTATGCACCCCCAGGTACCGAGTCTTGGCATCATGAAGTACTTCATTGATGAAGTATACTGGGCATTGGACTGTCCGGACCCTCCCGGAGAGGCCCAGAGATTCCTCGTCATCAACCTGGACCCTCCTGGAGGGGTCCGGACCTTCCTCGGGGACCTCCAAGTTCTTACTTGAATAACCCGGAGCATCTTCTGAAGTTACCCGGACCTTCCGGAGGGGTCCGAATCTTCTTGTTCAGCAACAGTGACTCCTCCGCTTGAAGGAGGTGGCTCCTTTGGCATCTCGCCTTGAGGATCCGGGTCTGGGAGCTGGGACCCAGACTTGTTTCAGGTAGCTCGGACCCTCCCAAAGGGGTCTGGACTCCTGAAGTTGGTATGGTTCTGGTCTTTCTGCAACCAAGACCATGCTGACAACTTTGTTAGTTGCCGAAATG
This sequence comes from Tuctoria greenei, assembly GCA_036927565.1. NCBI lineage: Eukaryota > Viridiplantae > Streptophyta > Magnoliopsida > Poales > Poaceae > Tuctoria > Tuctoria greenei. Next base: position 48,618,127 of record JAYESD010000001.1, on the reverse strand, counting down.
TAAAGCCGAAGTGGCTCACCAGGATTCGGAGCTACCAAAGTTGGTAGAGTGGTGAGGAGCTGCTTTAGCTCTTGGAAAGCCTTTTCTGCTTCTTCAAATCATTGTAATGGTCCGGACTTCCTCAATAATTTGAAGAAGGGTAGCGCCTGTTCCTCCAGTCTTGAGATGAACTGGCTGAGGGAAGCTAGACATCCAGTCAGCTTCTGGACGTCCTTGATGCGAGATGGTGGCCGCATGTCTTCAATAGCTTTAATCTTCGCTGGATTTGCTTCTATTCCTCGGTGGTTCACCAAGAATCCAAGAAGCTTTCCGGAGCTAACCCCGAAGACACACTTGTCTGGGTTCAGCTTTGTGCATGTGATTCGCAACTTGTCGAAGACAGCTTGCAAGGTGTCAAGGAATGACTCCTTGTTCTTGATCTTGACGTCGATGTCATCGACTTACACTTCCACTACATCTCTGATGAGCTCTTCAAAAGTTTTGTACATAGCTCGTACAAACGTTGAAGCAACATTTTTCAGATCGAATGGCATGGCAGTGTAACAGTATAATCCATCTACTATGATGAAGGAAGTATGCTCTTCATCTTCCCTAGACATTCTGATTTGATGATACCCATAATATGCATCTAGGAAACACAGTAATTCACACCCGGAGGTGGAATCCACTATCTGATCTATTCTAGGTAGTGGAAAAGGATCATTTGGACACGCCTTATTCAGTGTAGTGTAGTCGATACACATCCGAAGCTTCCCGCCGGCCTTACGTACAACGATTGGGTTTGCCAGCCATTTTGGGTGGAAGAATTCTTGGATGAATCCAGCTTCGAGCAACTTCTTCACTTCTTGACGTATGAAGTTTTGTCGCTCTACTGATTGCTTCTGAGGCTTCTGATGTACAGGCCGAGCATCGAGATAAATCTTCAGATTGTGCTCAATCACTTCCCTAGGGATGCCAGGCATTTGTGACGGTTGCCAGGCAAACACGTCGACATTAGTCTGGAGGAAAGTGATGAGCATGATTTCCTATTTGTCGTTCAGACCTCCCAATATACGGGTGGTCTGAGCGGCGTTGGTACCAATTTGGATGACTTTTACAGGGATGTCGGTGTCGCCGCTTGGTTGCACACGAGGTGCAGAGGTTGAGCCTTGATGATGAATGCTCGGGTGTTTCAGAGCTTGCTCCTTTCCAGATTCTCCCTCCTGCGCTGTAGCAAGCGTGTGGAGTTCTTCCAGAGCAGTAACTCCGGTGGTGCAATCTCCGCGGATCCGAAGAACACCTGCTGGTGTTGGCATCTTCAACACCAAGTACCCATAATGAGCAGCAACCATGAATTTGTACAAGGCTGGCCTGCCCAGGATGGCATTGAATGGTAAGTTGATTTGCGCCACGTCGAAGACCAACTTCTCGGTACTGTAATTCTCCCAAGTCCCGAAGGTCACCGGTAGAGTAATTGCACCGAGTGGAGTGATGGCCCCCAGACCTACTCCGAAGAAAGGTCGGGAGGGGCGAAGATCTGAAGGTCAAAGCTGAAGCTTGACGAAAGCTTTGAAGCTTATGAGGTTCAACCCGAACCTTTGTCCACCATTACATGGTGGAGCTGGATGTTGTTGATGGTCAGAGATACCATCAATGGGAGTTGGCCAGCTCCGATCATGTTCTGCGGGCAGTCCGAAGCATCGAAGGTGATGGCTGTATCCATCCAGTTCCGATGAGGCTTCGCCCTGACAGTGGGAGCTACTGAGGCCATGTCCCACTGCATGGTCTTGATGACACGGCGGGAAGTGATGTCCCACGAACCACCAAAGATGGTGTTCATGGTCTTCCGACGCTCGTTGTCAGAGATGTCGGAGTCGTTGTTGACGGAGGTGTAAACAGCCTTCAAGACCTTTTTGGGGTCCTGAAAGCCTAACTCCTCTTCAGCCAGAGCTTCGTCGAATTTTTGTTTTCCTTCCCTTTGACGGATAGGAGCTTCTTCCCGGCGTTTGTTGTAGCACTTGGTGAGGTTCTGAACCTTTTGGCAGTCTTCTAGGTTGGGTGTTGTTCGTCTTGTGTATGGAACACCACATCTAGGAGCTACCACTATCTTCAGACGATGGCCGAGGTCTTTTCTCGGGGTGTGGCCCCCGACCACCCGGAGCTACAACAGCTGCAGTGGTAGGTGTGCCGACCGACGACTTCTTCTTGCCGTTGGGCTTTTTCTTCTTCTTGCCACTCCCGGAGGTAGCAGCTTCACCCTTGGAGGACATTTTGCTGTCCTCTAGAGGTGGTAGGGAGTGCATTTCACGGCCCTACGCAGCTTTGGCACACTTGTCTGCCAAGTTGAAGAGTTTCGCGATGTTGGTGACTTCCTTGGTCGCCAGCTTCTCCAGCATCTTCTTGTCTCGCACGTCCTGTCTGAATGCCACAATAACAGAAGCGCTTGAGATAGAAGGAATGGTGTTTCGTACCTGGGAGAACCTCTGGATGAAGTATCACTGAGACTCTCCCCCCTTCTGCTTGACAGCAAAAAGGTCCAGTTTTGTTCCTAGTCGGGTATATGAGCTCCCGAAGTTGGCAGTGAACTGTTGGCACAACTCCACCCAACTATTGATGGAGTTAGACGGAAGGCTCATGAGCCAAGACCTGGCGGTCCCAGTTAAGGCCACGGGGAAATAATAGGCCATCACGACCTCGTTGCCTCCAGCCGCAAGGATTGCGGTGGAGTAGATTTGGAGAAACTCAGCGGGATTGACAGTCCCGTCCAATTTCTCCGGCAGGTGAGGCCAGAACTTCTGCGGCCATCTGACCATGCGTAAATGCATGGCTAAGGCAGAGCAGCCTCCTCCTACTCCCTCAGGAGCAGGGCTGTCCTGAGCCTGTCGCCTCTCGCGAGCACGCTCGATGTGGACGCGGCCGTCCTGTTGACGGTAACGATGATCGAGCTCAGCCCGGAGGTCATGAGTCGAAAGTCTGGTTACCGTGTGAGTACGTCGCACCCCGGAAGGGAGCGACATCACCTGTTGAGACACAACACACCTCCTGTGCTGTGAAGCGTGCGGACCAAGTCTGCCTGACACGGTCCGTTGCTACGATGGGGCCCGCCCCGAGGGGGAGGACCTTGGTTGCTGATGCGATCGGCTGCTGCTGCAACCAAATGTTCCACATCAGCTCTCCACTGCTCCATTGCACCCTGGGATGCTCCTGGAGGCGATGGACGTTGGAGAGGAGCACGCGCAGCATGGAGCGCGTGTTCGGGATTGTTGTTCGCTGATGCAGTGACTGACGTGGACGCCCCATCTCGATGTCCATCTTGATTCGCAGGAGCAGATGATGGCGGCGGTGGCATGACTCCTACTGGAGCCATAACACCTGTTGGCTGCTGCATGTTGGAGGGGTTTCCTCTAGCAGGTTGCGTAGCAGGGTTGCCGTTGGACGATCAAGCAGCAGAGTTCACCATCCTTGAATCTCGGGCAGCCCCTAGCTGGCGCGCCAACTGTCGGAGTGTGATTCTGGAAATTCTCCCGGTACCACCGTTGGTAGCCCACGGAGTTTGTAGTTCGGTTGTGGGCGCGTAGAGATTCAGAACACGAAGGCAAGTTGACACGAGGATTTACGTGGTTCGGGCCGCCTGAGCGTAATAACCTACTCCATGGGTGTGTGTTGTTGTTGTATTGAGCGTCTGAGCACTTGTGTAAGAGCAGAGAGTCCAAGTCTCAGCGTGTGTGTGCGTTGATGGACTTGTCCCCTGTGTATCGCTCGACCAGTCCTTTTATAGTACAAGGACTAGTCGTTACATCATTAGCCTGGCCCGACATGTGGTCCTGGTGGTTACTGATGCTTAATACACAACTAATGAGCTTAATTACTCTTCATAGTGTGGTAACGCGCCTTGACAGTGACGTTACTGGTATTAAGGGCCCTCCGATTGTGTGTCATCAAGATAGCATTAATGCCACTTAATCGGGTCTTGAGGTATTTAATGTTCCATGAAGGTCCGAGCCGTTGGAAGTCCTCCACCCTGTCCGTTGAGGTTGAAGGTCCGGCGGTTCGATGCGTGGCAGCTCCGGAGCTTACAGTCTTGGACAAGTAGGTCTGGTGCTGTTGTACACGTGTCGGTACCGGAGCTTCCCTCTGTCGGGGGTTAGGTTTGGGGTGCCACACAGGTATCTAGTCCGGAGCATCCCCATGCGTGGGATGTAGCTCCGGTTTTACGATACACGTGGCGGCGCTGGGACTAACTGAAAGTTGCCTAGAGGGGGGGGGGGTTGAATAGGCTAATCGACCTGAAATGACTTAATAAAACGAGATTAATACTCAGGGGGCGGACTAGTCCGGTCCAGGGGCGGACTAGTACGGTCCACCTATAGGGAAAAACCTGAAAAGGGTTTCTAACAAGTTTTAATCCGATTCTTGTGATGCAAATTATGTTAGAATGACTTAGTGAACCTTAACAAGTTGTGAAGCAAGTGTGAGGCTAAGGATCACGATGAACCAAGAGTGATAAGAAAAAACGGTAAGGCTAACCCTAGAAGCAATGTGTGATGAATGAAAGCAAAGAACACAAGGGACACAAGGATTTTATCCCGAGGTTCGATCTAACGAAGGAATCTACGTCCCCGTTGAGGAGTCCACGAAGGACCGGGTTCAACAACCCTTCCCTCACCAAGTTTACCGCACGGGCCTAACTTGGTTCTCCACTATTACAAAGAGTGAATACAAGATTCATTGGGGCTTCTCACAATCTGAGGCTCCCACCACAAATACAATATCAAATCACAAATATTAACTCAAGCCACAGATCACAAAGATTCACAAAGTCTAAGAGATCAAACCGAGAGCCTAAGAGCGGTGTTCTTCCTCTTCTTCACCTCACCAGACCCTAATCCACACAAAATTAGTTTTAGAGGCAATGTAGGCAAGAAGGAGGCTTTTTGAAGGCTCAAGGTTGCTGTGGCGGTGCTAGGGTTTCAACTTGCTCAAGAGATGGTTCAAATGAACCCAGGTGTCCTCTATTTATAGAGGTTCCCAACTCATACTGCTGACTTCAACAGAAGGGCAGACTAGTCCGGCCTACAGCACAAACCAGTCCGGCCTAGGGGACCACTGACGTCGCTGACAACTGTCGCACTACGTGGCAATCGTCACACTACCCGCAAAACTTCAAATTCAAACGGTCACTTCAAAACGAACTAGTCTGGTCACAACCGGACTAGTCCGATCTCACACAGAACCTTTTGTTCCGTGTGAAAATGGACTAGTCTGAAGACCACAGACTAGTCTGGCCATCCAGGGCGGACTAGTCCGGTCTACCAAGACTTAGTCGCTGAAGCATCGACTGCTCTCAAAACCAGACTAGTCCGGCCCCCAGGGCGGACTAGTATGATCTTAGTCAGGACCTCTTGGTCCAGACCAAAATGGACAAGTCCGTGGTTTTGGGACTTAGTCCCCAAAACCCACTTCACGACTATCCGGACTAGTCCGTCCCACTACGTACTAGTCCGAACTCAATCAGACCCTTCTGGTCCGGCTGAAAACGGACTTGGCCGGCCAGGAGCAGACTAGTCCGGCCACCTGCATGGACTAGTCTGACCACTCCTGCCAGACAACTTCAAACTCTCTTCTCTCAATAGGTTGGATCTCTAAACCGCTTTGAGCTCCCAACTTGATCTTAATGCACTTTACACACACATCCTCAAACATATTTGGCTAGTCTAAACTGACACACTAGAAACCCTAGTTTCTCCTTTTCGAGTTGACATCGCCGTTTTCAACCTTTTCCTTTTTGAGGGATTGTGCTTCCACTTGAGTCCACACCTGTGCTTAAGATCACTGAGCTCGTTAGTCACTTAATTGTCATCATCAATCATCCAAAACCCACGGGGATCCTAGATGCACTTTCAATCTCCCCCTTTTTGGTGACTGATGACAACATTAAGTCTTCACATATAAGAATATAAATTTGGTTTTCATAACGTGCTGGTGTATGAGTGACTCCCCCTCAATGAATGCATCATAAAAGAGAGATTGAGGATGTCCTTCATATACACACATTATGGTGTGCTGCCTACGTGTTGTGCTCAACAATTTGTGACAAGACATAATAAATATGAATATGATTGAAAGATAGACATTCAAAGCATCATATTGATATTGAACATTCAAAACATAGTCTTGCACAAATTTAAACATTCAACATGACATAAATATTACAATAAGAAGTGCAACATGTCCAAGGATCCAAAATAAAGGGTTACACCTAATTACCCTCCTTTCTAACTCTCCCCCCGTGTAACTCCAATCTAACTCCCCCCCTTTGGCATCAAGACACCAAAAAGGAAAAGAAGAAGGGAAAAACGAGCCCTATCCACTAGTCGTCGTCGTCCTCACTATCATCAGCCTCAGCGTCAGAGTCACTCTCTGTGGCCTCCGGGTCCTCGTGATCGTCGTCGTCATCGTCGGAGGCATGAGCCAAAGGAGCTGCCCGGGAAGAGCTCCCGTCCTCTTGGAGCTGGGCGAGCTCATCGGTGGTGAAGTCGGGGAATGGAGTGATCTCCCCGTCGCTCGCCTCCGAAGAGGACATGGGAACCTCCAGCCTATCACACACCGCCTTGAGGTACTTCTCTTGGCGCTTGTGTGCCCACTAATTCCGGATCTCTTGCTTCCGGCAGTAAGTGAAGATCGCCTTGAAGCACTTGAAGAAAGCGCTCATGGATTGAGGCGGAGGCGGGGAAGGAGGTGCCACAGAGCGAGGAGCTAGAATCGCCGAGTGAGAGGGAGGCTCCGCATTCTTCCGGTGTGGAGGAGGCGGCACTGCAGGATGCGTCTGAGGATGGAGTGGGCGATGAGTCACATCCTTGATGAAGGTCACACCCAACACCTTCACAATGAGATACATGATGTAGGGGGCATACCCGCAAGCACGGTTGGGGGTATGCGAGCTGTTGAAAATGTCGTCGAAGATGTAATCGACGAGATTGAACTTATCCTCCCCATCAATAAGAAGTAGCAGGCGCCTCAGGTTGCCTTGGATCACCCCTGCATCACCATCTTTGGTGCTATTGTCCGCCTAAGGATCCTATTCCGAATGCTGTAGAATGGCTTGATATTGCGAGCATGCCCGACATCATGCTGAACATGACTCGGATACATGTAGGCTAGCTCGTCTCGGTCTACAGCCTTGAGGTTAGAGATGATTATCTCATGATGCAGGTGAACCTCAAGACCTAAAATCTTGGCAAACTCCTCAAATGTGACCGAAAGCTGCTCGCCATGCGTCATCCATATGATCCGTCTATCACCTGAGGTGGTGAAGTAGATGGTGGAATAAAACTACAAGATAACTTCAATGTTCCAATCATATTTGAATCATGTGATCTTCTCGAGCACATGGTGCTCAGCTGCTTCAATGACCGCATCAAAAGTAGAACGTTGCTTCTTGGCCATGTACTCCCAGTCTACCCATTGTGCCTCAATCACAGGCTTCTTCATGCTTTGGTAGACAAGACGGTAATAATCACAATGAAAGTCACACCAAAACCGAGGGTCGGCGGTGCTCCTCTCATACTTGTATACCTTGTCCGTACGAAGCCTTCTTGCTTTCTCGGCTCCCTTCCCATGGAAGACATTGGCAGCTATTTCACAATGCCTGTTGGGATTTCTCTCAGGAGTGTGCACTTCCAAGGGGCCAATCAGTTTGGCTTTCCCATTCTCCTTGATCACAGGGCCTGCGGCTCTCTTCGCCGGTATCTTCACTGTGGGCTTCCTTTTCTTTGGCTCTACTGAAGCCAGAGCCTTGCCCTTCTTCGGATCTCGCTCGATCCGGCTTTCAACAATTTCTTCTTGGGACGGCTCCTTGCCCTTGTCTTTCTCTCCAATTGTCACAAGTCTCTTCCTCTTGGAGACTTGTGCAACAGCAGCCTGAGAGTTATGAGCCTCGCGCTCCTCTCTATTCTTCTTCTGGAGTTCCTTGCGGGACTCCTCAATGGCTCGAGGCATTGCTTCGTGTTCATCATAGGCCATAGCTGCGGCCCTGGCTTGATGCTTCTTGGATTCCTTTGCCCTTTCTTGCTGCTCGAGAAACTTCTCAGTAGCCGCAACCTCAGCTCTTGACCATTCCTCGCCAAGGCGAAGCTTCTCCGCCTCCCACTCGGGGTCAGTGGGGGGAGAAGCGGAACGGCGAGGAGCGGCCATTTCAGCTGAAAAGGACAGAAGCCATAAGATATAAGATCAAGGAGTTGGAATAATGCGAAAGATATCACGAGAAACAACCAAAGTTGGAGTTTGGCCTGTGTACACCGGACTTGTCCGCCACAGGGGCGGACTAGTCCGCCGGGCACCAGACTAGTACGGTTTACACAGGTTAAACCCTAACTCCAACGGTTTTTTGAGAAATCTCAGAATCGAGTCGCAATATTCCTAGGCTATGATCACAAGGATACTATAAGCAACTTTAATGAAGGGGCATCTATCAAAAACTCAATGAATCAAGAATGAGGCATGTTTTTGAATAGCGAGGGGTACCTCTTCAAATCTTGAGAAATCGACGGAATCGGGGATGGATCGCGTCGCAAATGATTGGGGAAAGTCTCCCACACCTCCAGGGCTTCCAATGCGTGGATTGGAAACGATTTTTGGTGGTTAGAATCAAAAATTGCCAAAAGAGGGCGGTTTCGCGCGCGTGGGAGAGAGAGAGGGAGCCAAATGGAGAAGTGGAGGCGTCGGCCGCTTCCTGGGGGGTTTAACTCCCAGGGGCCGGACTAGTCCGGTTAAGGGGCCCGACTAGTCAGCGGACCAGACCCGGACCAGTCCGAATCCGGACTTTGTCGGTACCCTGGGTACCATATACTCCTTGGGATTGCAAAGATCTCAAGGGAAAGTCATCTACTTGATTTGAAGACCTTCAGAGGCCCACATGTCAGACATAACCGGACCCGCTTCTCCAACATGGTTAGTCCCAGGGTCGCCACGTGTACTATCAAACCGGAGCTACCGCCCACAAGGGGGAAGCTCCGGGCTATGTACCGAAATGGCACCCCCGGACCTAACCCCAGACCGAGGGAAGCTCCGGAACTGACACGTGTCGGGTAACACCGGACCTATCTGTTCCCCACAGTGTGCCCCGGCGCTGCCACATGTCCAACCATCGGATCTTCAGCCTCTAACCTCCGGAAGACTCCACAACGGCTCCAGATCTTCAAAGGGGAATCAAGGACTTCAAGACCCGATCAAGTGTCATTAATACTATATTAATGACACACGATCGGACGACCTTAATTACCAGTAACGGTGCTGTCAAAGCCCATAACTCGATCATTAAGGGTAATTAAACGTGTTTAATGTGTATCAATATCAGTAACCGCCGGGGCCACATGTCGGGCCAAGCTAACTTGTAACGGCCTGCCCTTGTACTATAAAAGGACAGGCCGACGATACATAGGACACACTCTCCGGAGACACGCTGACTTTACACTCTCAACTGACGTTGAGCTCATACATCCAATACAACACCAACACACCCCGTGGAGTAGGGTATTACGCTCAGGCAGCCCGAGCCACGTAAATCTTCGTGTCCCTTGTGTCACTCGACATCTCACCTTCTGGAATCTCCGCGCGCCCATACCGAACCTCAAACTCCTCTAACACTTTAGTAGTGTCGGGAGATCTGCCGGATCAAAACCAGCGACAGTTGGCGCGCCAGGTAGGGGGCAGGAGATTTCAAGAATGGTGAACTCAGCCGCTAGATCATCCAATGGTCATCCCGCTGTTCAAGATGTTGGGGGTAATCCCTCCAATATGCAGCCACCAGCAGGAACCACGGTTCCAGCAGGAGTCAGACTTCCACCACCGCCGCCTCCACCAGCAAATCAAGCTGGACAATGCGATGGTGCACCGGCATCAATCAGTGCATCGGCGAATCTTGACAACCCGGAACACGTGCTTCATGCAGCACGTGCTCTTCTTCAGCGCCCACCACATCCGGACGCATCCCGGGATGCAATGGAGCAGTGGAGGGCCGATGTGGAACACTTGGTTGCAGCAGCAACCAACCGCATCAGCAACCAGGGTCCTCCTCCTTCAGGACCGGCCCCGTCGCAGCGATGGACCTTGTCTGGCAGACTTGGTCCGCACGTTTCCAACAACAGGAGACGTGCTGCATCACAGCAGGTGACGTCGTTGCCCTCCGGGGCATGACTCACTAATATGGTATCAAGGCTTTCAACTCATGACCTCCGGGCAGAGCTTGATCGCCGATATTGCCAACAAGACGGTCGAGTCCATATTGAGCGTGCTCGTGAAAGACGAGAAGCTCAAGACATTCCTGCTCCTGAAGGAGTAGGAGGAGGCTGTTCAGCCCTGGCCATGCATCTGCGTATGGTCAGGTGGCCACAGAAGTTCCGGCCTCACCTGCCGGAGAAGTTCGACGGGACTATTAATCCTGTCAAATTTCTTCAGATTTACTCCACTGCAATCTTGGCAGCTGGAGGAAATGAGGCCGTAATGGCCAATTATTTCCCAGTGGCTTTAACTGGGACCGCCAGGTCCTGGTTTATGAGCCTTCCACCCAACTCCATTAGTAGTTGGGAGGAGTTGTGCCGGTAGTTCACCGCCAACTTCGGGAGTTCTTACACCCGACCAGGCACCGAACTGGACCTTTTTGCAGTTGTGCAAAAAGGAGGAGAATCCCTGCGATCATTCATCCAGAGATTCTCTCAGGTACGAAACACTATCCCTTCTATCTCTAGCGCCTCTGTCATCGTGGCATTTAGACAGGGAGTGCGGGATAAGAAGATGCTGGAGAAACTGGCGATCAAGGAAATTACCAGTGTCACGGAACTCTTCAGCTTGGCTGACAAATGTGCCAGAGCTGCGGAGGGCCATGAAATGCACTCCAAACCAACTCCGGAGGATCACAAGAAATCCTCCAAAGGAGAAGTCGCTACCTCCAGGAGTGGCAAGAAGAAGAAAAAGACCAACAGCAAGAAGAAGCCGTCGACCGGTGTATCCAATGCTGCAGCTGCTGCAGCTCCGGGTGGCCGGGGGCCACGCCTCGAAAAGCGACCTCGATCGTCTTCTAAAGACGGTGGCAAACCCAAGGTGTGGTGTCCAATTCACAAAACGGACAGCCACAGTTTGGAAGACTGTCGGGAGGTCCAAAACCTTGCCGAGCGCTACAACAAGCACCGGGAAGAAGCTCCTTTCCGACAGAGGGAAGGAAAACAAAAAGTTGACGAAGATCCGGCTGAAGAGGAGTTAGGTTTTCAGGATCCCAAAAAGGTCCTGAAGGACGTCTACACCTCCGTCGACGACGATTCCGATGTCTCTGACAACGAGCGTCGGAAGACCATGAACACCATATTTGGTGGATCATGGGACATCACCTCCCGCCACGTCATCAAGACTATGCATCGGGACATGGCTGCTGTAGCTCCTACAGCCAGGGCGGAGCCTCATCGGAAGTGGATGGACACAACCATCACTTTTGATGCTTCGGACTGCCCTCGAAGCATGGTTGGAGCAGGTCAGCTACCTATGATGGTATCTCCTACCATCAATAACATCCAGCTCCACCATGTAATGGTAGACGGAGGTTCGGGGCTCAACCACATAAGCTTCGAAGCTTTTACTAAGCTTCAGCTCTGACCTTCGGATCTCCACCCCTCCCGACCTTTCTCCGGAGTAGTTCCGGGAGCCATTACCCCACTCGGAGCTATTACCCTCCCCGTTACCTTCGGGACCCGAGAGAAGTATCGCACCGAGAAGTTGGTCTTTAACGTTGCTTAGATCAACTTACCCTTCAATGCCATCTTGGGTAGGCCTGCCTTGTACAAACTCATGGCAGCTGCTCATTATGGTTACCTGGTGTTAAAGATGCCAACACCAGTAGGCGTTCTCCGGATCCGCGGAGATCGTACTGCTGGAGTAACTGCTCTGGAAGAACTCCATGCGCTTACTATGGCGCAAGAGGAGGACTCCAGGCAGGAGCAAGCTCCAAAACCCCCGAGCATTCGTCAGCGAGGCTCGACTTCTGCACCTCGTGTGCAGCCAAGTGGCGACATCGACATTCCCATCAAAGTCGTCCAAATCGTTTCCAATGTCGCTCAGACCACCCGTATATCGGGGGGGTTGAACGACAAATAGGAACTCACGCTCATCGCTTTCCTCCGGGCTAATGTCGACGTGTTTGCCTGGCAACCTTCACAAATGCCTGGGATCCCCAGGGAAGTGATTGAGCACAATCTGAAGATCTACCCCGACGCCCGGCCTGTGCATCAGAAGCCTCGGAAGCAATCCGTAGAGCGACAGAACTTCATTCGACAAGAAGTGAAGAAGTTGCTCGAAGCTGGATTCATCCGAGAAGTCTTCCATCCAAAATGGCTGGCAAACCCAGTCATTGTGCCCAAGGCCGGCGGGAATCTTCGGATGTGTATCGACTACACAACACTAAATAAGGCATGTCCAAAAGATCCATTCCCATTACCTAGAATAGATCAGATAGTGGATTCCACCTCCGCGTGCGAATTACTGTGTTTCCTAGACGCATATTCTTGGTATCATCAAATCAGAATGTCTACGGAAGATGAAGAGCATACCTCTTTCATCACAGTAGATGGATTGAACTGTTATACATCCATGCCATTTGCTCTCAAGAATGCAGCTTCAACCTTTGTACGAGCTATGTACAAAACCTTTGAAGAACTCATTAGAGACATAGTGGAAGTGTACGTTGACGACATCGTGGTCAAGGTCAAGAACAAGGAGTCACTCCTTGACACCTTGCAGACTGTCTTCAACAAGCTACAGTTCACTCGCACAAAGCTAAATCCAGACAAGTGTGTCTTCGGGGTTAGCTTCGGAAAACTTCTTGGTTTCCTGGTAAGTCACTGGGGCATAGAAGCTAATCCGGCGAAGACCAAAGCCATTGAAGATATGCGGCCACCAGCCCGCATCAAAGATGTCCAAAAGCTAACTGGATGTCTAGCAGCCCTCAGCCGGTTCATTTCAAGACTGGCAGAACGGGCACTCCCCTTCTACAAGTTATTAAGGAAGTCCAAACCATTCCAATGGTCTGAAGAAGCAGAAAAGGCGTTCCAGGAGCTAAAACAGCTCCTCACCACCCTACCGATTCTAGTAGCTCCGAACCCTGGTGAGCCTTTGCTGCTTTACATTTCAGCCACTGACGAAGTCGTCAGTATGGTCCTGGTTGCGGAGAGACCAGAACCATCCCATACTCAGGAGTCCAGACCCCTTTAGGAGGGTCTGGAGGTTCCTGAAAGCGAGTCTGGGTCCCAGCTCCCAAACTTGAATCCACAAGAAGTTACTTCAGAAGACCCAGACCCCTCCAGGAGGGTCCAGGTCGCTTCTGAAGAAGCTCCGGGTTCCTCCAGCAAGGACCCGGAAGTCCCCAAAGAAAATTTGGACCCCTCCAGGAGGATCCTGATCAATGAAGAGGAAGCTCCGGGCCCCTCCAGGAGGGTCCGGACCATCCAGCGCCCAGTGTACTTCATTAGTGATGTACTTCATGACGCCAAGACTCAATACCTAGAGGTGCATAAGCTGCTCTATGCAGTTCTTATTGCCTCCAGGAAGCTTCGCCATTATTTCCAAGCTCACAAGATCTCATTGGTGACTTCTTACCCACTTCGAGCAATCTTGCATAATCCCAACTCAACTGGGAATATTGCAAAGTGGGCAGCAGAATTGGCCGAACTCGATCTCGAATTCATTTCAAGGCAAGCAATCAAGAGTCTAGCATTGGAAGACTTCATGGCGGAATGGACTCCCTCTCCATCAAACCCTGGGGGCCCCAGCGAGCAGAAGCCAGAACACAAGGATCCGGTCTTCACCGAGCCTCACTGGACCCTCTACTTCGACGGCTCCATGCAAAAGCAGGGGGCCAGAGCTGGAATCCTTCTCCTCGCACCAACTGGAGAGAAGGTAAAATACATGGTACACCTTGACTTCAAGGCGACCAACAACATGGCGGAATATGAAGCACTCATTTACGGACTAAGGGTGGCACTGTCATACGGTGTCAAGCAACTGCTGGTCAAGGGAGATTCACAGCTCATCATTAAGCAAGTGAAGGGTGAATGCTCTTGCAACAATCTCCAGCTAGCTGCTTACCTCCTTGAAGTCCAGAGGCTTCAGAAGGACTTCCAAGTCCTAGATCTCCACCATGTCCAGCGTGCCCACAATGCTGAAGTCGACGAACTCTCGACGAAAGCGTCAACCGGAGCTCCAGCTCCTGACGGAACTTTTGTCCGGAGGTTGCCAAAACCCACAGCTTAGCCTGCCGAACTGAGCGAAGGGGGCGAGATCAGCATCCCGAAGCTGACGGTCCCGATGGCCCTGTTACCATGGCAGCCATCAAGGGTCGTAGGTGCTACCGGAAGCTCCGAGCAACCCAGCACGCAAGACTCAAATGCTCAAGTTAGTTCCGATGCATGGATCTCGGAGATCCAGAACTACTTGAAAGACAACATCCTTCCTGACGATGATGTATCCGCTGATCGGGTAGTCAGATTGGCTAAAAGATTCACGTTGGTAGAAGGGGTTCTCTACCGGTGCAGTGCCAATGGCATCCTAATGCGGTGCATCACAAGGGAAGAAGGCTGCAAGCTCCTCACAGAAATCCATGGAGGCGAGTGTGGGAACCACGCGTCTTCCCGCACGCTGGTTGGTAAAGCCTTTCGGCATGGTATCTACTGGCCTACAACACTCCAGGATGCAACTGAGCTGGTGAAGAAATGCGAAGCATGTCAATTTCATGCAAAGCAAATTCACACACCGGCTCAGCCCCTACAAATGATACCTCCTACATGGCCCTTCGCTGTGTGGGGGATGGACATCTTGGGACCTTTCCCAAGAGCCGTCGGAGGTTACAAGTTCTTGTACGTTGCCATTGACAAGTTCACCAAGTGGCCGGAAGCAACTCCAGTTGTGACAATCAACAAGCAATCTGCTATCAACTTTTTGCAGTCCATTGTATGCAAATTTGAAGTCCCAAACAAAATAATCACTGATAATGGGACCCAATTCACAAGTTCTGCATTTCAAGGATATTGCGAAGACCTCGACATTCAAGTTTGCTACGCCTCCGTAGCTCACCCAGCAAGCAATGGCCAAGCCGAGAGAGCAAATGCTGAAATCCTTAAAGGACTCAAAATGAGCACCTATGAGCGCTTGAAAAAACATGGAGCCAACTGGATTGAAGAGCTTCCGTCCACTTTATGGGCCAACAGGACAACTCCAAACTGGTCAACTGGAGAGACACCATTATTCCTGGTGTATGGAGCTGAAGCAATCCTTCCTCCGGAAATCACCTTGGGATCACTCTGGGTCCGGACCTTCGACAAAGCCACGCAGGACCAGCTCCGGCATGAAGACCTAGACCTCCTTTAGGAGGGAAGGTGCCAAGAAGCTGTTCGGAATGCCCGATACCGCCAAGCCCTTCGGCGCTATCATCAGCGGCATGTACACAATCGACAGCTCGAGGAAGGCGATCTGGTGCTATGGAGAATACAATCCAGAGAAGGGTTACACAAACTCTCCCCCAGCTTGGAGGGACCCTTTCGAGTGATTAAAGTATCCCGCCACGGAAGCGTTCGCTTGGCTATCGAGGATGGGACACCTCTCCCAAATCCTTGGAACATTGAGCACCTCCGTAAGTTCTACACTTAATATCACGGAGGTGAGTCTGTAGTAACTTGAGGTGTATGTTATAGAGTCATTGTACAGAGTCGGATAGTTCCTCCGGGAGAAGAGCCGGACCTTTCCCGGAAGGTCCGCAAAGTTCATGCAACACTTGTCGCGGTCTCAGGACTAAAAGTGTGGCTAGCTACCCTGGGTCAAACGAGAAATTAAACACGCTTAGCCTAGTTCCGTACCCTAAGAGTGTACTTGTTTCCCCTGTACCCCGGACCTATAATGAAAGACATCTTCATGTGAAACAGACTCCACGTGCATTTATTTTGTACAGGCTCAACATTTATTATTTTTCTCTTTCTTGTCTATAACAAAGATGTGCAATTCTTAAGAAATTTATGTTCGACTGGTTCATATACGATTCGAGCTGTATTGTCGATTCTTCTAGATTCAAATATTGTTTATGACCCACTTGCCTGAATGCCGCCAAGCCAACCTAGGGCCGGAAGTTGCTATCGACTTAGCCTGGTCAAGCACCCTAAGTACGCCACTCTACATACACCCCAGCAAGCCGAAGTAAGGCGGGTCCACGTACAATTGGATCTGGAAGAAAAGACAACGCATTTGGTTGTATTCAGAATCGCGTTTGACCTAAAACTCTCTTGGGAATAGTAAGCCGTGACGAAGTTATAGGCAAGGAATGAATTTTAGTATTTTTCTTGGCTTCAGTGTGTAGGAAAAATAAAAAATCCATGTTAATGGAGAAAAGCCGGAGCTAACTAAGCTCTGACTCCCCCTAGGTGGCTTGTAATCGATGTTAAACATTGAAAATGAGCATCACCGGAGCAACCAAGCTCCGATAAAGCTAGGGGGGCCAGCCGTCGACGCAAAATAAATGATGGTGAGAAGACCCCGCAAGCGGAGTCTGCTACCAACAAACTACACGTTGGTAAAGGTCACTGCCGGAACTACTAAGCTCCGACACCCCGGAGGACTAACTATCGATGCTCTACGCGTTGATAGGGACTATTGCCGGAGCTACTAAGCTCTGATGATAGACAATGCAGGAGCTTCTAAGCTCCGGCAACCTCAGGGGGCCTTCACTATCGAAGACTTCGGACCTACACTCTACAAGTTTGAAGCAAATGAGTCTTCAACAAAACACAATATCCTCTTGGTACATGTTCACAATCAAATTGCGTACATCTACCAGGGGGCCAAGTGAAGACAAAAGTGTTGAAGACAAAAAGTGAAATTCACAAAAATTTGGGGATTTCATTCATCTGGAGACAAGGGATTACAAAATTGAGGAAGAAAAAGAGAGAATACAAGTGGGAGCTACGGAGATGGTCCTAGACCCTATGGAAGAACTGGGCGACCTTCTGAGCAACCTCTGACACATTGGCTCGGGCGGCTTCACCTTCTCCTTCGATGCGACCTTCAAGCACCGGGTCCAGAGGGAATTGGGGATTCCAGCTGGTGTAGCACGTCAGCACATACCCTGCAACGTTCTTCGCTGGAGATTGCCCCTCAACCTCCAACTGGTCCACGATGACGTCGCCCACCTTGGAGAGTTTGCTACGCGCCGAGCTCAGCGCTTGCAACGCCAGGTCCGGCTCCGGATCCGGATCATCCGAACGCACGGGACTGAAGCCCATCAGTGTCAGCGCGTCGTTGGCCTTGCCCAGGAACTCCCAAACCTGTAGGGAGTCCGCAGCCCTCAAGCCCTTCAGTTCTTCCAAGGATCTTTTGGCCGCCACCAGTTCAGAATTCTCGCGAGCGAGGCGCTCA
Organism: Tuctoria greenei; assembly: GCA_036927565.1. Taxonomy (NCBI): domain Eukaryota; kingdom Viridiplantae; phylum Streptophyta; class Magnoliopsida; order Poales; family Poaceae; genus Tuctoria; species Tuctoria greenei. The sequence goes on along the minus strand of JAYESD010000001.1, from coordinate 48,600,709 downwards.
ACTTCTTTGGCGTTTTGCTGAATCTTTTCAGCAACTCGCTTCTCGAGTTTTCTGAGCTCCTCCTCCCGGAGGTAGATCTTGTTCCGGCGGTCAACCAGGTCCTTCTCCCTGCCCCTTACTTTCTTCTCCCTGGCAGCGATGGCACACTCTTGCTCGTAGAGTTCCTGCCCTCGCACTCAGGCCTTCTCCTCCTCCTTAGCGCAGCGCTCTTCCAATTTCTTGGCGCGCTCTTCGAGGCCCTTGTCAGCCAGAGCCACCTTTTCGGTGAGCTCCTCCTCTCTCCTCAAGATGTCATCCCGCAGCTTTAGGAGTTTCTGCTCTTCATCTTCGAGCCTTTTCTCCCTCTCCTCAAGTGCCTCCCGGCGCTTGATGAGAGTAGTGTTAATGGCGTCAAGCCTTTCTTGGCGTTCATCAGCCGCACTATTAGCTGCTTTGGTCTGCTCATAAATGGCCCGGGATTGAGCGTCGAGGGCGCGAGTCAAGCTCTCCCTGTCATCCAATAACTTGCCCCAGTACTCCAGGCGGACCTTCTCCTGCTTGATCCATTCTTTTTCATCTGCCAGCCTTGATTGCGCCATCTTGGTCTCGAAGTAGAGCCGATTACGCCACCTCCTAAGGGTTTGGCGCTCCTCTTCAAGATCCTTGCTGTCGTGGAAGAATGCCAGCTGAACTTGACGCAAACTGGAGTAGGCGTTCTCAATAGACAATGACAACGGGATAGGATCCGGACCTGCTGGGGTCTCCTCCGCTGGTTCCAGCGGGTTTTCAGTTACAAAAATTGGGTCCCACTCCAAAAGAGTGGTCCCCTGAGCCTCCACGGCACCAGGGACGTCCTCCAGGATGGCCTCAGTAGCCATCAAGGAGGGTCCCGTTGATGAAGTTCTGACCTCCGGAAGTGGTTCCGAAGGACCAGCCGCCAGATCTTCGTTCGTCCCCTAGGGCAGGGGGCCAGCGACTTCATCAGAGCACTCAGGCTCAGCCGCGGGTACCTCCGGCGTCGTCACTCCTGGAGCAGGAATTGCTTTTGGCTCCGGCCTGGGCACCTCCTCTAGTGGGGGCTCGAGCGCTGACGCCTTCGCAACGACCGGCTCAGGCGCCGGAAGATCTTCAACAACAGCCGGCCCTACGGCCGGAGCTTCAACGGCAACCGGATCGGGAGCCGGAAGGTCTTCAACATCAACCGGCCCTGCGGCCGGAGCTCCAGCAACGACCGGCTCTGCGGCCGGTGCTTCAGAGGTAACCGACCCAACCGCCGGGACTTCCTCAACATCCGGCGCGCACGCCGGGACTTCAATTACCTCTGGCTCAACTGCCGGGGCTTCGACAATTTCCGGCTCTAGGGCCGGAATTATTGCTTCCTCCGGCTCAACGGACGAAGCTTCCATCATCTCAGCACCCAAACCCGGAGCTTCAACCTCCGGGGCAGGTGCCACTGGCGCATATTCTCTCCCGTGGTCCGGCACTACCACGGGAGTCTCGGGGGATGAGTCGAGGTCCATGACCATGACAGCTGGCGCCGGAGCTGCCGTAGCTTCAGCCACCACTTGGGGCGGCACCGGGATAGGAGCAGAGGCTTCCGCCCTCACAACTTCAGCTGCTGTGGCTGAGGGTGGAGCCTCACTCCTCTTCTTGGGAACGCTGCAGATGAAGGATGAAGAAATTTAAAAAACAGTTACTACAAAAAAACAATTGTCTGAGGTAAAGATTAAAAATTACATCTGGAGGCTTCCGCACCAGCTTGCGCGGAACCTCTTTCCCGGGCGTTCTGGGCTGACCATAGCCGCCGCCGGCGTGGAAGCTCCGGAAGGCCCCCTGGAACTCGTTGCAGTCATGGGCAATTCCTTAGTCGAGGCCCTCCTCGACCGGGAAGGACCTCCGGACCTAGAGGCCTCAACTGGCCCTGGTGATGGAGTCGCATGCCCGGAGCTAGCACCACAGGAAGACGCCGCTGCGGGTACAGTCACCGCAGTTGTAGAAGACCTCCCCCTCCAGGAAGAAGGAGCTGATGCAGAGGTTGCAGGCCTGACGGACCTTCCATCGGCATGCTGCAGTTTCCTCTTCCTGCTCAAGGGTTCGTCCGCCGGTTCCTTGCCCTTTCTGACGACTTCGATCCTTGACATCTCGATGAGTGTCCTATTCTTCCGTTCTGCCACCCCATTTTGTTGAGAGGATTATGGATTTGAAAATTCATGCTTGATTCCCTCCTCATCCAAGAATTCTTGCACTTGAGTGTTCTTGAACTCGGTGCTGTTGTCGCTTCTTATAGATTTGATTCTTGAGGCAAACTCATTTTGAGCTCTCCTCAAGAACCTCTTGAGAACACCGTGAGTTTCATCCTTATCATGCAAAAAGAACACCCAAGTGAAATGAGAAAAATCGTCAACAATAACAAGACCATATTTGTTACCGCTAATGCTAATGTAGGTTGTTGGCCCAAAAAGGTCCATATGTAGCAGCTCCAACGGTCTTGTTGTTGTCATGATGTTTTTGGAGGGGTGTTCAGCTCCCACTTGCTTCCCCGCTTGGCAAGCACTGCATGGCCTATCCTTTTTAAAGACAACATTTTTCAAACCATTGATGTGCTCGCCCTTAAGAAGCTTTTGTAAGTTCCTCATCCTAACATGGGCTAGCCGTCTATGGCAAAGCCATCCCATGTTGGTTTTCGCCATTAAGCATTTGTAAAGTTGAGATTTATCCGAGGCGAAATCTACAAGATAAAGCTTTCCCTTGAGGACACCCTTAAAAGCGATTGAGTTATCACCTCTTCAAAGGACGCTCACACCCTCATTAGTGAAAACACAATTATAACCCTTGTCACATAGTTGTGATACGGACAAGAGGTTATAGTCTAGAGAATCAATATGTAAAACGCGAGAAAGAGTATATTGGGGAGAGATGACAATTTTACCGGAGCCAAGGATTTTCCCTCGGCTATTGTCCCCAAAGAGGATCCCTTCATTTGGATCATCATGTTCCTCATACTCCTCGAACATCTTCCACTGTCCGGTCATATGGTTTGTGCACCCACTATCGAACACCCATTTGGATCCACCGGAGGAGTACGCCTACAAAACAAGATTATGCCTTCCTTTTAGGTACCCAAGCAGAGTTGGGTCCTTTGACGTTAGTGGTGAGGCATTTGGGCACCCACACGCAAGGCTTGGGGCTCTTGCAGAGTGGCCCAACATATCTAGCACATACTTTGCCATACTTATTCCTCATCAAAACATATGATGCATCAAAATCATGAATAGAGGATGCGGTTCAGATTTAGGCATGTAAGTGTTAGTTGTAGTGTTCTTGCCAATTTTAGTTGTGGATGAGCTTCCCTTGACAAAAACAATCAAGTATTTTCCATACTTGGAGGTTTTGACATTTTTCTTTCCACCTCTAGTATAACCAAGACCATCCTTGACATAGGGAGGTCTTGTGTTGGTGTATGCACTTCGTGCATATGCCACTTTCCATTTGTCAAAGATGCCACCCTTAGCTGCTTGACTGCCTTGAGTCAATTTGAGCTCATACTTTAATTTAAGAATCAAGTTAGAACATTTGCAAGTTGATATTGCTTCGGATGCAACCTTTGAGGAGGATAAGATTTTAGAGGAAGAGGCTACATTAGTCTTAAGGGACTCAACTTTAGTCTCAAGGATCTTGTTAACTTTTGCCAAGTTGCCAAGTTCGTCCTTGAGCTCAATGGTTGTGTCCTCAAGACTTGAGCATGTTTTCTTGCTTAGAGCAAGTTCATGCTCCAATGCCTTGCTCTTCTCTCTCTCAAGCTCAAGGAGCTCAATGAGCTCTTTACATCTTTCCTTTTCTTGGATAAGCATGTCCTCTTGCCTATCTATGAGCTCCTCCTTCTCAAAAATCTCATCCGAGAGCAATTCCATTCTTCGCAATGTGCTCTTACTTATATCTTTAAGCATGTACTCGTTTTCACTAGCACTATCAAAATCATCATGGGAGGATATGGAAGAGGATGAGTTAGAATTAACCTTTCTCCTTCCTTGTTTTGCCATGAGGCAAGTTGGCTTGTGGTTGTAGAGGTTGGGGAAGAGCTTGCTTCCCTTGGAACTCCTCCCAATGGCAATGGTTGCCATCTTCTCCTCGTCTTCGGAAGAGGAGGACTCATCATTAGAGTCCCATTCCTTGCCCAAATGAGCATGACCGGAGGGCCTCTTCTTCTTGTAGAACTTCTTCTCTTGCGGCTTGCCCTCCTTCTTCTTCTTGTCCTCTTCATGTGGGCAATCTATAATGAAGTGCTCGTACTCGCCACAATTGTAGCAAGCCCTCTTGGTTTTGGGCCTTGCCTTTTCTTTGCCCTTGCTCTCATGCTTGTATCCTCCTTTTCTTCTCCTCATCATCCTCTTGAAGTTGTTGATGAAGAAGGCCTCTTCCACATCGGTGTCAAGGCTCTCCTCATCATCTTCATTTTGCTCTTTTGAGGGGGATGTCGCTTTGAGTGCAACATCCTTCATCTTCGAGGCGGTGAACCTTTGGAGGTTGTTGTAGAAGAGTGCCTACTTCTCCATGTTCTCGTGGTTGATGATCCTTCCAAGGACCTCCTCCGGGGTCGATTTGGCAAACCCTGGGCTTTCTCGGATCATGGAGCAAAGAGAGACGTTTCTAGGCATGAATGCCCGAATCATCCTCTTCACCACCTCGTGGTCCATCCACATGGTACAGCCATAATATCTACTCTTGTTGATGAGTACCTTTAGGCGGTTGTACATCTCTTGGGAGATTCACCATCCATAATGACAAACCTCCCGAGCTCTCCTTCAATGAGCTCAATCTTTGCTTCTTTCACGACTCGGTTGCCTTCATGAGCCGTCTTGAGGGTATCCCAAATATCCTTGGCCACCTCAAGTCCATCCACTCGGTTGAACTCATCTCTTGAGAGAGATGAGATGATCACTCTGGCCACTTGGGCATTGCGGTGAAGGAGCACGGCTTGCTCTGTAGTGATATCTTCTTCATTCTTCGGGTTGTGCACCCCAGTCAACATGATTTGCCATAGTGAGGGGTTGAGTGACACAAGATGGATCTTCATGTTGTTTTTCCACATCCCGTAGTCGGTTCCATCGAATTGGGGAGGCTTCCCCAATGGGATGGAAAGGTAGTGGTTGTTGGAGACAAGGCGTTCATAGTTGAAGCCTTATTGGTTGTAGTTGATTGTGCCACCCGATGTGGAGGTTGAGGTGTCAACCTTGAGAATCTTCAACTTTTCTCGAAGCTTTGCCTTGAGTTGGCGAGTCTCTTCATCATCCGTTGACTTGTCTTGGTAGACAAGCACCTCCTCTTGGGTTGCTTGGACCTCACTAGTCGAGACTTCTTCGTAGCCCACTCCGGCCATCTTCTCTCCGAGTTGTTAGACTCTTTTGGGGAGACCTGCACTGTTACCAATTGAAAGTTGCCTAGAGGGGGGTGAATAGGCTAATCGACCTGAAATGACTTAATAAAATGAGATTAATACTTAGGGGGCGGACTAGTCCGGTCCAGGGGCGGACTAGTCTGGTCCACATATAGGGAAAAACCTGAAAAGGGTTTCTAACAAGTTTTAATCCGATTCTTGTGATGCAAAGTATGTTAGAATGACTTAGTGAACCTTAACAAGTTGTGAAGCAAGTGTGAGGCTAAGGAACACGATGAAACAAGAGTGATAGGAAAAAACGATAAGGCTAACCCTAGAAGCAATGTGTGATGAATGAAAGCAAAGAACACAAGGGACACGAGGATTTTATCCCGAGGTTCGATCCCACAAAGGAATCTATGTCCCCGTTAAGGAGTCCACGAAGGACCGGATTCAACAACCCTTCCCTCACTAAGTTTACCGCACGGGCCTATCTTGGTTCTCCACTATTACAAAGAGTGAATACAAGATTTGTTGGGGTTCCCACAATCTGAGGCTCCCACCACAAATACGATCTCAAATCACAAAGATTAACTCAAGCCATAGATCACAAAGATTCACATAGTGCAAGAGATCAAACCGAGAGCCTAAGAGCAGTGTTCTTCCTCTTCTTCACCTCACCAAACCCTAATCCACACAAGAATTAGGTTCAGAGGGAATGTAGGCAAGAAGGAGGCTTTTTGAATTCTCAAAGTTGTTGTGGCAGTGCTAGGGTTTCAACTTGCTCAAGAGATGGTTCAAATGAACCCAGGGGTCCTCTATTTATAGAGGTTCCCAGCCCATACTGTTGACTTCAACAGAAGGGCGGACTAGTCCGGCCTACAGCCCGGACTAGTCCGGCCTAGGGGACCACTGACGTCCCTTGCAATTGTCGCACTGCGTGGCAATCGTCACACCACCCGCCAAACTTCAAATTCAAACGGTCAGTTCAAAATGGACTAGTCCGGTCACAACCGGACTAGTCCGATCTCACACAGAACCTTTTGTTCCGTGTGAAAATGGACTAGTCTGAAGACCACGGACTAGTCCGGCCACCGAGAGTGGACTAGTCCGGTCTACCCATACTTAGTTGCTGAAGCACCGACTGCTCTCAAACCCGGACTAGTCTGGCCCCCAGGGCGGACTAGTCCGATCTTAGTCAGGACATCTTGGTCTGGACCAAAATGGACAAGTCCGTGGTTTTGGGACTTAGTCCCCAAAATCCACTTCACGACTACCAGGTCTAGTCCGTCCCACTACGGACCAGTCCGAACTCAGTCAGACCCTTCTGATCCGGTTGAAAATGGACATGGCCGGCCAGGAGCGGACTAGTCCGGCCACCTGCACGGACTAGTCCGGCCACTCCTGCCAGACAACTTCAAACTCTCTTCTCTCAATAGGTTTGATCTCTAAACCGCTTTGGGATCCCAACTTGATCTCAATGCACTTTACACACACATCCTCACACATATTTGGCTAGTCTAAACTCGACACACTAGAAACCCTAGTTTCTCCTTTTCGAGTTGACATCGCCGTTTTCATCTTTTTCCTTTGTGAGGGATTGTGCTTCCACTTGAGTCCACACCTGTGCTTAAGATCACTGAGCTCGTTAGTCACTTAATTGTCATTATAAATCATCCAAAACCCACAAGGATCCTAGATGCACTTTCACTAACCATAGAAGGGAGGCAGGTCCAGTTCTGTATGACACGTGGGGCCTTCAAAGGTCTTCAACTCAAACAGGTGAAGTTCCTTAGCTCTTTCTGCAGTCCGAAGGGGTATCCGGTACGCAGGTTACCTACAGTGTCGTTATATTTCACACAGTATCCTTAAGCAAAAGACGCCTATGACAATAGTATCTCTAAGTAGCGACTACTTAGCTTCTCAGGCGGTGATTAAGACACCGCCACCTGAGAAATTTAGTATTATAAATTATTTAAAATTTTTTCTTAGGTGGTAATTAACAAGCTGTCGCCTATGAAAAATAATATCTTTATAAATGAAGCGTCGGCCGCGCTGCGCAACCCTAAAATTTTCATTTTTCTGCCAATCCCTTCCCTGCTGCCGCCAAGCCCTCACCCTTGCCGTTCTTACCCTTGTCGTCCTTATCGTCGCCGTGTGCACCCTCGCTGTCCTTACCGTCGTCGTCCGCACCCTCGCCGTCCTCTCCCTCGCTGTCCTCTCCCTCGCCGTCCTCACCCTCACCGTCCTCTCCCTCATCGTCCTCTCCCCTCGCCATCCTCACCTTCACCATCACCGTCCTCAGCCTCGCCGTCGGTGTCGACGACGAGTCCGTCCTCGAGGTAACCGTTGAGTGTCGCCCTCAAAGTATAGATTTTCTGCTCTTTATATTGTTACTTTGTGTATATATTCTATATGTGATATCTAAGAATGCATCAAAGTTATTGTGTACTGTTACTTTATATTTTTTTTGCTCTTTGTATTGTTACTTTGTTTAGATTTTCTATATGTGATATCTCATAATGCATCAAAGTTACTTTGTATTGTTACATTCTATTGATTTCTACTCTTTGTATTGTTACTTTGTGTAGGTTTTCTATATGGATTTCTGCTCTTTGGACTCTTATTTTTTATCTCTCAAAATGTTCATATGTGATATTGTTACTTTGTATAGATTATCCATGTGAGATTCATGACCTTGATCGTAGAGAGGACCGTGGAGAATTTATCAGTCGTCCTTGATGGTTATGATAATGTGTAAGTAGTGCCTTCTCTCTTTGTCTTCATGGGCAATTTTCGCCTTCGGCCATGCAAAAACCTAAGAGCTCGATTTAGATTAAAGTTTGATGGTAGAGTACTGTAGGCCCCTAAGGTTGGTTATAATTTCTTATTTTTAGATATTTTTCCAGTTATACATTGTGGTGACAAAAAATTGATGCTCAAATCTGATTACATCTTCTTTTTGAAGCTTAAAGCTGGAAATGGAGAAGACATTGATGCTACAAAGTGGGAGGTGAAACTTCAACAGTCATGTCTTCCAGATTGCAGTTTGGAAAGCATGGTAAAATGATCGCAGCTCGATCTAGGTTAAAGGAGACACAATTGTTTCCTATTCATAGGAACACAAACTTTTCCTATTCATTGCAATGTTAGGGGGAGCAAGCTATGAATTCTAATGTACGAACTATGAATATTAGATGCGAGCTGAGAGAAACTATGAATTGCTATGCATAATTGAACTATATTGTGCAATGTAGACAATATGAATTGCAATGTATGAAGTATGAATTTGCAATGTATAAACTATGAATTGCATTGAATATATTTGTGATTGTTGTTATTTAAATTTGATCAAGAAATTATAAATAATAGGGTTTAATTAGTTCTAGGACCCACCTGAGATAATGCAAAATCATAGACGCAGTTGTACGTTAGGACCCGCCTAGGGTAACGCATCTTCATAGGCGGAGTTGTACGTTAGGACCCGACTTTAATAATGCATCGTCACAGGCGACACGTTGTATGTAAACAACCGTCTGTGAAAAATCATTAGCACAGGCGGTTTCTACAGCAGCCTATGAAAATGGCCTGTGAAAATGGCCAATTTTTAGTGGCTCTTTGTTTCAGGCGGTTTTGAAATCTGCTTGTGATAATATGTTCATAGCCGCCAGCAATAAAGCTTTTGTAGTAGTGTATTTACGTTCCATTCGATATGCCCCCCTAGAGTGTGCGTCCCATTAGTTCGTTGGTGGTCATATTTACCGCTACAATACAGATTGATATCCATTTCACTTTTGGGTGCCCGTTTGCATATTTGGTTGGAGTCAGTCTTATATTGGTGAGGTGGCTCCATAAAGTCCACGACTGGTGGACTACACTAAAGCACACAACTAACATTTCACCATACCCGCCTTGACCATCACCCGTCTTCACACAACACCAGCTCTTTAATCACTCCACTCACATATAACTCACACCACAAAATATGTTTTAACACATTTCACAATTCATGTGAGTATTGTGTGGTGATTTGTCATGCAAACATTGCAAGAATTCCTAAGCAACATACTAGCAAGGAGGTGCTCACATGTCGGGACCCTCTTTCGGAGGGTCCACCTGTGCTTCGCGTACCAAACCCTATGTCAGTATTTGGTACACACAATAGAATGGAATGAGTTCCATACAACAATTATTCATTATAATCAATATAAGTTTTATAAACATGATCCAAATTACATTGAACATGGTAAGGATATGACCACTCAAAAAGGAAAATCCTTGAAAACAGCTGAGCAGAACGGTACCATACCCAACAGGCAGATTAGGGAAGTAGGGCTAGACCTAATCATCATTCTCTCATGCTTTAACACCTTCATCTTTTGATAAACCACATGTAAAGAAACAGTGAGTACGAAAGGTACTTAGTGTCTACTGTCCTTAAATGCCAAATCCGACCGTCAATTCTTTACATAAAAGATATCAATTGGACAATCAACATAGTAGTAGGATTCATTTACTAACAAATTCCACATGTGTTGGTGTAATTTTGTATGCAAGAATTAGGCCCATAATAAAAGGGAATTGCTAGAACCAATCCAGTAAATAGACCTCCGACCAATCAGGCGCGAGTACAAGGATTCATGGGACCACATGAGGGAGAAAATTGACTAAAAATCATAGGAACCACCCATACCCATGATGGAGGCCCAGAAAACAGTCCCTCGAAGGAAAAACACCGCGTTTGGCCCCACCAGAAAGTCGGTGGAAACCTGAGGTTCCCCGACCTGGTATTGATGCCAAACTAGGCCAACTTCCACATGGAAACTCCTCACAGCTCTCTTATAACGATTCCTACTAATTCCCGCGCATATTCTGGAGCCAAATCGACCTTTGGAGGGTATAAATAGGGAGTAGAGGCTTACTCGTCTCCACACCACAAAAAGCTTGAGTTTAGTACTCCACTCCAAAGGCGTAGCGCTGCCCATGTGCTTAGAAAATAGGGAGAAAGTGAGAAAGAGGAGGAGGAGGCTCCGTGTTGTCAGTCTTCTTCCACTTAAGGATAGGGTTCGAGCTTGTCGAACCCTCTCCACCCTTGTACCTCAACAGTTGTTTTTGTCTCAAGTAAGGTACATGATTTCCATTTGAGTTCATTTATTTAAGCAAGTTAATTCCTTAGTTGCTGGTTTGTTCAACGCTCTATTCACTTAGAGGACGTAGTCTTTGCTAGAGAGGTTAGGGAAGTAATCGATAGCATAGGCATGGTGTCTAGACTTGACATTACCTTTGATTATCTCATAATCCACGGGTTCTAGAGGTAGGCGGTATGTGGTGACAACCCTATCCGTCTGTTGTAATCCTCCATGTTTAGCTATGATGTAGGCTCTTGGCAGGAGTCGCCTGGTAGACCAGGGTAAGATCGTGCCCAATACAAGTAGATTTTAATCAACTTGCCTCGAATTAGGAATCCTTCTCTTAGGAAATACACTCTACCCATTGCCTACCACCAAGCTTTGTGTCCTCGGGTGAACTAATTAGAAGATTAGCACACACATTCCTTGGTTTAGTACCCTTGGGAATACCCTTTAAGAGGAAGTGCTACATTGGTATCTTCGTGTGCTTGCGGATTTTCACTTGTGATGTACCAGCCGTCAACACTGGTGCTGTTTTCGGGGAACAGTTGCTGCTGATCTTTGAACCTTGTTCACCCTTGTAAATTTTATTTATTTATGTTTATTCCTTTCCTATACCATCCGCACTATGGAGCAACACACCATTCTTTCTCTATCTGCTCCCAGGGGTGTGTTCTGTGAGCCTCTGCCATCAGCGGGTCCCATTTGCTCAACTAGCTATGAACTCCACTCTGGTTTTATAGCCATGGTTCGGGGCCAATCCTTCTCAGGGACGGATTGTTAAAAACCATAACCATCACATACAGTGTTTGAGCAATTGTGTTCATGCCTTCTAATCAAGGGCATGACACAAGAAACCCTTAAGTGGAAATTGTTTCCCTTTTCCTTCAAGGGAAGAGCAAAGCAGTGATACACTCATATCGTTGGGAGTGTAAATGAAAAATGGAAAGAACTTTGAGACAACTTTTGTCTTGAATTCTTCCCACTCTCCCATGTTGACTCTCTACAAAGGGAAATTCTCAACTTTCAGCGAATTGAGAAGGAATCTATAGGTGCAGTCTAGTCTAGATTCTCATTGCTAACCAAGTTAGGCTCGGACTTGTCTACTCCTGAATATGCGTTACTACAACACTTTGGTTTTGAGCCTTAGATATATTCCGTCGTTTTGATCATCTCTCACGTATGGAAATCCAAAATACACTGGACATACCTATCACTGATTTCCTACGTAATGATATGTTGCTCTAGGTGACCGACTCTAACCCTTGGTATGCGTACATCATAAACTTCATGGTTATAGGGTACGTACCACCAGGGGAGAATAAGAAAATGCTCATTTTTGAGCATCTGCATCACTAGTTGGATGATCCATACCTCTATAGGGTATGTTTCGACGGGTTACTTAGAAGGTGCATCCCAAAAATTGAAGGTGCCAAAATCATAAAAAGATGCCATGCGACCCCCTATGGCAGGTGTCGACGGTCGTTATATACATATTTTGACCGTCAATATAACTCAATTATACAATGAAATAAATATTTCTTACACACATCATAGTTAGATTTAACATAATTCCACTTGTACTTGGAGAAATAGTGCATGCAGGAGTTTTTTACGCAGAAATGATGGAGAATGAGGGGAGCAATCCTAAAAAGTGCCATGCCATCCAATCACAAGATGTCATGTTGCATCACATAGATCCATGACTCATTCCCTGGAATATCCGAGGAGATCCAACGGTGTTTCACCCAGGAGGGGGTCAGGGCCCACCTGGAAGCCACCTCGAGGAAGCACACCCGAAGGGGGCCAGGACCAGGTCAGTCGACCCCCATAGTCAGCCGACTTGGCCCTGGCGCCAAACACGGTCTTCCTCCACATGTTGGCTCCTCACGACCCCCTAAAGGCTATGAAGACTGATTTGCATGCTAATTGTGGTGGGAACAGCCTCTACTCTGTGTATAAATAGGGGGTGCATCACTTCTCACAAACACCACTCAAGCATTATCTCTTGTATTACACAAGTGCTCTTTGTCCCTTAGTGGAAGATAGGTTGTAGAGAGGAGCCTCTAGTCCCAAGTCCAAATTGGGAAAGGTACTCGTGTATCTTCTCTTGTATTTGTGACGTTATGCTTATTAATATCATTAGTCTATATTTATTCATATACTTGTATGAAGAATTCCTTGTTTTGTTGTGGAATCCATATATGTGTTAGATGTAGATGTTGTTATGATCTAGTCATAATGCCTTTATTATATTATCATAAGTTTCATACACCATCACTATATTCTAATTAGGTATTAATATAATTATGTTAGTATGAGTAGTTTAGTGCCTGGTCCCAACATCGGTTTCAACGATGTTTAGGTTAGTCATTGTCTTAGGAAGGTACTTGTACTGCAGCTCTTAAGGTATTTACTTGTTATGTAAGCATGGTGCTTAGACAATCAAGTAGTGTTGGATGTCTCGTAGACTCACGGTTTGTAAGTGTAGGCGGCAGGTGGTGACAGCCCTGTCCGTCCTTCGTAATCCCCCATGTTCAGCTACGCCACAGGATCATTATGGGAATCGTTCTGATATTCTAAGGGGTAAACTCGTGCCCGATATGTTGGACCGCTAAGCCCTAGTACTCGTAGTTAGCATAGCCATGTATACACTAGTTTACTATGTATATGAATACCTAAAGCACAATAGGAGTAGCTCAATACCTAACTTAGCCTCCACTAGGACATTCTTACCCTCTAGAGTAGTTTGCTTAGGTGTGTGTCAGACTACCCCTTCAATCCATTTATCCATCCTACCGGGTCCCTCACTAGAACACCCTCTTCTATCCTTGACTTTTCCACTCTTCTACCTTGCCTTCCTTTGGGATAAACAAATACGATACCCTAGGGAATACTCTTGGGTGTGCTACAGCGGCACTTTCCGTGCACTTGCGGAATTCATCTTACTTTGGCTTAAGTTAGCCTAGTGCTTCTACAACACTAGCCTTGCTGCTAGGATGACCTGTCGGGGTTAAGAAGTATCAACAAACATTTCTAGCGCCGTTGTCGGAGAAGGCACAAAAGACTTGTGTGATCATGTGGTAGATAGGATTCTAGTAGGTTTTTCGTAGGATAACCGTCCTTTATTTTTGCATTCTTTGATGTGAAAATAGGGTAGTGTATGATCGATATCCATTTGCTGGCTAACTACGTAGAACATCTCGAGTCTAAAATAGGGTAGAATTCGACCTCGTGTCGTTCCTCCTCAGGTGATCTTGTCAGCTAGAAAACTCGCCATCTCCGTACCATCACTCCGCAAGACAATGGCCCGGATGACCCTTCGTGAGTTCTCGACCGCCTCTGCTGACAATGTGACTACTGGGCCCGATGCCAACTTGGGAGATGTGAACTTTGAAATCAAGACTGGTCTAATTACTATGGTGCAGGCTTGCCCCTTCTTTGGGAAAGCCAACGAGGATGCTAGTGCTCACTTGCAACAATTCCCCGAGATTCGTAGGACTTTTAAATCAAGGATGTCACAAATGATGCCATTCGTCTTCGACTATTTTTGTTCTTCCTCCTTGGGAGAGCAAAGCAGTGGTTCTACGTGAACCAAAGTGCTACAAATACTTGGGAGAAATGTTCCTCAGCGTTCCTTGTCAAGTTCTTCCCGTTGGACAAGACCAATGCCCTACGTGGAAGAATTTCCAGCTTCAAGCAAGAGCCCAAGGAATCTATTCTCGAGGCTTGAGAAAGGTTGCGGGAGTATATCCTAATGTGTCCCCACCATGGGATGAATTATTGGGTCATCATCTAAAAATTCTACAACAGGTTGACTCCGTTAGCCTGTGACCACGTGCATGCTGCTGCTGGAGGGGCATTCTTCTCGCTTATGGTGCCCAAAGATAAAGATTGGATTGAAAAGATGTTTTTCAACATGGGTTGGAGCGATGAGCATCTCCAACGCCGGCAGCGAGGCATGCACACCTTGAAAGAGGTGGACATGATCACTACCAAATTGGACCTCCTTATGAAGAAGTTAGACTTTCAAGCCAACGGTGAAGTATTTGGTACCGTCGAAGCCTTAGACTCTCACATGACCTGTGAAGTCTGTGGCAACATAGTTCATATGGGGAGTGACTGCCCCGAGACCCGTGAGGATTTCTTATACTTAGACAACAAAGGAATTACAACAACAACAATGGCAAACGTTCAAGAGGTAAAGGGTGAGGCAACCATGCCCTTTCTTTCAAGGAGGCTACAACAACAACAAAAACAACGGTGATGGGAACCATCCGCACTTGAGGGAACTTTCCATTAGCCAACTCAAGATCAATGATGCCCTATCTAAGAAGTTGTCGGCTAATGACAAGACCCTAGAAATCATCAATGCCAAGGTTGAAGGCTTAGCTTCTACCTTCTAGAACTAGTTGAGCTTCCATAAGATGTTGGAGACCCAGTTAGCTCAACTGGCAGCTGTTGTTCCACCATTGAAAAATGGCAAGATGCCAGGACAACCTGAAAATTTGGAACTGCTTCATATTCGTGGACTTTGTGGTGCTCAACATGCAGGTCAAGAAGGAAACCTTGCTCATTCATGAGCGCCCTTTCCTTAGCACCAGGATGCTCGCATTGATGTGGGAGCCGGAGAAATCCGCTTCCATATCAACGTCAAGGAGGAGAAGTTTTACTTTCAACCAAGGAAAGAGCAATGCTCCATGATCGAAATCAAGTATGGCCCAAATGTCAAACACATCAAGGAGGTTGAATTAACAACACCTCAAGTGGACTCCCTTATTACATTTGTGAGGAAATTGATTTATGAGGAGACTCCATTTTTTTGCCCACATCGACAATTCAAAAAGATGGAGAAGACAGGGTCGTCCGAATGACCCAAGTCCAAAAGATCGCCAAGAAAGTTGTGGCGGAAGAAGCAAGGTGAGCCAGTCGTGCCCACCTCTCCGGGGCCGGAAGCTTAAAAATGAGCGTCATGACGACGGAGAAATATCCATCTAATCGGATTTTGGATGGGACCATGTCAATAGGTTAATTTGGTAGTTATCCCATTCTTAATTTTCCATCATCATTTGAATTTTCCATTTGGTTTTTTTTTGCATTTTTCCATAGCATGTTTTGATTTTCCTTTGTGGGATGGGAATTTTGTAGTCTCCACTTAGATTTATTTTTTCATGTTCAGGAAAATAAAAAAAATTGAATTTGGGGAAGTTTTATTTGAAAAAAAAATTTGGAGCAAATTTGTGGTTGACTCACCCAACATCTAGGAATATAGCCGTTGGAGGGGGCCGCTTGCCAAAAGAGGAACTAGGGGGGCCCACCTACAGGTCGGCCAACCCCCCCCCCCCCCTAGTCAGCCGACTAGGATAGAGTGCCAATTTGGCTCTCATTCGTCCAACGGCTACATTCTTGCCTCTCGTGACGTTGGGGAGCGCTTCACTATTTATACATGCCCGGGTGAGTGTGTTGCTTCACACTTCACCTCATTTTCACCTTCCCAACCCACTCTCACACTTGCTCAAGAATTGTTGTGCTCTTTGTTGCAACACTTCTCCCAATTTCAATCCTAATAGATTTGCTTTCATTTCCATTTGCATTCGCAAGTTGATCTCAAGTTGACAAGACAATTTGTTGAGGGTTTCCATTTGGTTTTCAATAACGTAACCCGTTTCAAGTTTGTTTTATTTTTTCTCAAGTTGTGCAGGCATGAAAAGCATGAAGAAGCTGTTTGGGAAGAGCAAGAGACCTTCATCAAGCTTAAGTCATGGGAGGAACTGAAGCTCATACCTGTCCCTCGAGCCTACACCAAGTCCTCGGTGGAGAGGTCCACACGAGATGTTCCAATGGAGGAAGATGATGCTCCACTTCGCCTCCTCAATGACGACAACCTTGACATGAGGCATGACATTGAACGATAAGCCTTCAACATCCTCCGAGATCATGAGTTCGCCCACACGAAGGCCTACGATCCAGCACTACTCTCCAAAATAGGTGTGGATTCCGAACTCTTTACCATTTGGCATGCATTAGGATGGGATAATTTTACTCAAATAGATGAGGAAGGTTCACACATCCTAACTATTCAATTCTTATGCACCCTTAAAATAGGATTTGAAGGTGTTTCTTTTAGGTTTTTCTGAAAAGAATACTTTATCCCATGGAAAGAATTTTGTGAACCCCTAGGCTTCCTTAGACGTTGTTTGATAGATTTTGATGCTTTGCCTAAATTTAATGAACAAAGTTTTGGCAAGACATAACTGGTGAAGTAGTATGTAAGAACTCTAAAAATAGCCACTTTCAAAACCTCATTGTACGTTTCATGCATAGATGGGTGGCTATGACTATATTTCTTAGAGGGGATGTTAGGATTGTGCGTGATGATGAACTTAGAACCCTTTATGCCATGGTTAAAAAGATTAAAATTGCTCCTGTTAAGGCTATGATGCACAATGGTTAGAAAAGACTAAAATGATGGAACCAATTGAATGTACTTAATTAATTACCTGCATTGTTATGAATGTAGGGGCTCTAAAAAGTGCTTCAATTGAGTATATTCCAATAGCCCGCTACTTAATAGATGAGGATTATCTAGTGTAAGGAAACACTCTTAAACATGATTTAGATGGATCCTTAGTGTTTTTCTACCCCAGCTATGTAAATGAAATTCAGTTACCCAACCTGAATTTTCTTTTATATAAGTGTCGGGAATTAACCATTGCTATTCAACCTGTCGAAGAGGTTCATAGGAGTAATGTCTCTGGCAGGGTCACAACAAGCCATTCACGTAGAGCAACCATGGAGATGCCACCGCGATACCCTCCCGCCTATGAGTACCAAGAGAAAGTGGAGACAATGGGTGATGCACCCGGTTGGACCCAACCTCAAATGTATGAGGCAAGAGGATCATCGTGGCAGGATGGACTACCATTAGAGGTATCTTACGCTCTAGTAGCTTGCCTCCTCCACCAATGGGTACATGTCATTCCTTTTCGGACCGAGGTTCTCATGATCTTGGCAAAGGAATGGTGGAAATCACTCAAAGGATGGGAGAACTTGAAGTGAAGAATAGCGACATCTTCAACACACATCAAGACCATAACCAAGGTACCCACGACAACGTCAACGCCACGCTGCAGCAACAACAGGCCGACCTCATGACATATTTTCGTCATCAAGGATGCAACCCTTATCACAAAGATTGATAAGAACGAGCTCGTGTGAGGACCCCCACTTGAGGTAACTTGTATCACGCCCAATTTGCATTCCTTTATTTTATTTCTTTCTTTCCACCACATTTGCATCCAAAAAAATATAATGCAGTATAGGTTAGGTTAATAAAATAAAAGATGTGTGATAAGAATATTTTTACTTTGCATAAGTTGAAATGATGAATAGTTGCTATGTTTTATTTTCTCTAGTCCCTTGCATACAACTCGGTATTCCCTAAATATTGAGTTTATTGGCTTAGAATACCCTTGCCTTAAACTTGGAATTTGTAGGTAGCAAAAGCTAAGTCCAATTCTAGGTTATTGTGGGGTATGATATAGTGATAAGAGCTGCTAATATCCTAGTTAAAAGTGAAACTTAATTTCCAGGAGAAAATTTAAAATGAGAGTTCCTCATTTGATAGAAATTCCTACCAAAGTCATATGATGATTTGAATTTGATAAACCCTATCCATATGTTATTTGCCTTCACATTGAGCCTAGTCAAACTTGTATAGACCTATGTGAGAATCTTTTCATGCTTTTAAGATGAAGATTGCACGTCACATGCTAAACTTCTACACTAGAAGTTAGCAAGATTCCATCATACCATTCCACCATCAAAAAGATACTCCATGTTTTTCCTTGCATAATACTCTCTTCAAAATATTTGAAACGAAAAGAGTAGTAGAAGACATGGTTACATGAAAAAGAAAAAGAAAAATGCATGCTCGTGTACAAGAGCATGAGAAAAAAAAGAGGAGAATAAGTAGCCATGTTTCATCCTCAAAGAAAGAGAGTTCATATAAAGGAGATATCATTATATTTCCACTCCAAAATTATTCAATCACACTTGCACAAATCTTGATCAAAAGTATTATTTTTTTCTCCTTAGGCTTACTCTTTTGACTTAGCAATAAATGTGTTGCAAATATGCCTACTCTTGATCCCTATCAAGCTCCGCATACAAGCCTTATTTAGATGTAGGACTAGAAAGGCATCGCCTTGGTGAGGATACAAATACCACTTCTACATAGGAGTGATTTAGTGCATTAATTGAGGAACTTAAATCCAAACATCATTTGAAATTCTTCAAAAAATGGAGTCGAACTTAAACATTAGGTGATGCATGCTCACTTTGCTATTATGTCCTTCCACCACCCAAGAAAAGTATGAGGCGTAAGCCCCATAATGACTAGGAAAAAGTGTGAGGTACCATAACCAATTCATTCGATGCAAGGTAGAATATTTTGTTGTGCACATGGTACTTTTGCAAAATAGGACATAGTATCAACTCCTGATCAACAACCTAAGTCTTTATCTTTGCTTCAGGACAAGCAAAGGGTAAGCTTAGGGGAGTTTGTTGATAGTTGTTATATACCAATTTCAACCGTCAATTTAGCTTAATTATGCGAGGAAATAAATATTTCTTATACACATCATAGTTAGATTGAACATAATTCCACTTGTACTTGGAGAAATAGTGCATGCATGAGTTTTTATGCAGAAATGATGGAGAATGAGGGGAGAAATCCTAAGTGCCACCCCAGCCAATTACGCGATGACATGTGGCATCACATAGATCCATGACTCATTCCCGGACGTATCCGAGGTGACCCAATAGTGTTTCACACCGAAAGGGGGCCAGGGCCCACCTGGAAGCCACCCTAAGGAAGCACACACGAAGGGAGGCAAGGACCAAGTCGACCGACCCCCCTAGTCGGTCGACTTGGCCCTGGCGCCAAACTCGGTCTTCCTCCACCTGTTATCTCCTCACGGCTCCCTTAAGGCGGCGAAGACTAATTCAAGTAGTAATTGTGGCGGGAACTTCCTCTACTCTGTGTATAAATAGTGGGTGCCTCACTTCTCACACACACCACTCAAGCGTTCTCTCTTGTTTACGCTAGTGCTCTTAGTCCCTTAGTGGAGGATAGATGTAGAGAGGAGCCTCTATGTTGAAGTCCAAATTGGAAAAGGTACTGCTCATGTATCTTCTCTTGTATTTGTGATGTTATGCTTATTAATATCATTAGTCTTTATTTATTCATATGCTTGGATGAAGTGTTCCTTGTTTGGTTGTGGAATCCATTTATGTGTTCGGTGTAGATGGTGTTATGATCTAGTCATAATGCCTTTAGTATATTATCATAAATATCATACACCATCACTATAGTCTAATTAGGTATTAATATGATTATGTTAATATGAGCAATTTAGTGCTTGGTACCAACATTGGTTTCAACGATGTTTAGCTTAGTAATTGCCTTAGGAAGGTACGTGTACTGGAGCTCTTAAGGTATTTACTTGTTATGTAATCATGGTGCTTAGATAATCAAGTAGCATTGGATGTCTCGTAGACCCACAATTTGTAGGGATAGGCGGCAGGTGGTGACAGCTTTGTCCATCCTTCGTAATACCTCATGTTTAGCTATGCCTCAGGTTCGTGGCGGGAATCGTTCTGATATTCTCAAGAATAAACCCGAGTTCGATATGTTGGACCGCTAAGCCCTAGTGCTCGTAGTTAGCATAGCCATGTGTACATTAGTTGACTTTGTATATGAATACCTATAGCACAGTAGGAGTAGCTCCATCCCTAACTTAGCCTCCACTAGGACATTCTTACCTACTAGAGTTGTTTGCTTAGGTGTGTGTCACACTACCCCTTGAATCCATTTATCCATCCTACCAGATCCCTCACTAGAACACCCTCTTCTATCCTTGACTTTGTCACTCTCACTACGTAAGAAAGGATCATCTGAGACATTCCCGAACAAAGAAGGGAGACGAACAAACCGTGCATCTCCGTCATTGTGTCTCACATTATGTTGTCATCAGAGACGAGCAGCTGGCGCATCGCCGATCAGCCTAAGTGTGAGATTAGCTCAAAGATAGCATGTCTCCTTTCTTTGAGTCATAACAGACGAACTTTACGGGGTCATTGGAGATGTGAGTCGTGCGCGTCGCCCGTAAGCATACATGCGAGACAAGCTCTAATATAGCGCATCGTAGATTTATTGATTGATCCGAGATGAGCATTATTATAGCGCATGGCAGATTTGTTGACTGATCTGAGATATGATTTAATGAAGCTTGTCTTCATTATTTAGTTAATTTGAGATGATCTCTATTACAGCTCATCACGGATTGTTTACAGGCAGGGTCTCCTATTAGGTGCCCCCCACCCCTGATTATCCTGGTCGCCGGTTACATCCTGGAGCTAGCTAGGATTTGGTAGCCGCATTACTAGTGTAAGCAACATACACATACATGAACATACGTATAGCCAAAAAGATCACACATTAAATTATATTGACCAATAAAATAATAATATAGTGTCAATCGTGGTTATCAAGTATACTAATTACACAAAGAATGCCCCTCTGTTCATCCTGATACAAAGTAACTAATTACAAACATCATATGTCATAATTTAATCCTGTATACTGTAATGAAAGTTCTCCCGATCAATAACTTCATTAACGATGGTCCTTCGTAGCCGCTAATTCTCCGACTGAGACATCCTAAAATTCAATAAAATCAATGAAATCATATAAAACATTATCAAATTGCAGTCACATTCGCTTAAACAGTCACATAAGGGAGCAAATTTTTGAAGGCTTAGGAACAAATTGATATACAAATGTAATTAAACACATGAACTGTTTGTGAATGTAGAATCGAGCTTACTTGTAGCACATGCACTTGGTGAGCATATACAAAGCATCAGCAGAGAAATTTTTCTCATCATAAAGGACATGGTAGTGAGCTGGTGTGCTTATCCCCTGAAAGAACAAACAATTTACATTCCACTGATGCATTAATAGCCTGATGTTGAAAACTTATGAGAGAAACACCAGTTATCGCATAGGTACCTTGATTCCAGCATGGCTGCATAGGTAGAAATCAAACTCACTGGGATGACAAATGCTAGTGTCAACCGCAGTTCCTGCAGTTTCAAGGTTTGCGAATCTGAATTCATTATATACATTTATAGTCAAAACAAATACATTATGTCTGCATTGGACATAAACAAGGAAGATGAAGTATATCGTAATGAAAATTCTTCCTTTGAACCAATGACTTCATTAACAATGAGCCTTCATTGGACATCCTTAAATTCAATAAAATCATTGATATGCACGCTCTGAGGACAGGATCGAGGCGGCGGCGTGCTCTGGGGACAGGAGACAAGGCGGCAGCGTGCTCCGGGACGAGCTAGTGACAGCAGGCCAGCGTGCTCCGCGGACAGGGAGAAAATTTCCACTTATGTGAATGCAGCGGCGTGCTCATACCGATTACCGAGGTCGGGGTCGAGGCAGCAGCTTTCTCTGGGGACAGGGGACGAGGCGGTCTGCTCCAGCATGCTAAACTCTCTGATGACAAAGGTCGGGGTCGATGGCGGCAATGCGACAATTATGAAGCGCGAGTTGAGGAAGAGGGATGGCGGCGTCGTGCTCAGGAGCTGCGGTTTCTAGGTCGAGAGAGCGCGCGAGAGCTAAAAAAATTTCGCCAAGTGTTAGGAGACAGCACGCGAGAGATAAAAATAGCAAAAATCGGACACGAGCCTCTATAACACCCGTCTCTCATTTGAGCGTATCCCTTTGGTCGAGAGAGCGCGAGTAAGTTTTGCGCAAAAATTTTTGCCGGAGAGCGCTTGAGAGCTAAAAATAGGTCCAAATCAAAGATGGACATATATAATGCACGTCTCGCATTATTTTATGGCCGAACGGGCACACCGTATGCAAAGATGTGCCATTGTGTGCTGAAGCCAGGAACAACATTTTTGCATACGGGCATGTCCAACTGGCAACTGTGCGCAATGTCTTATATGATCGTTTCAACGCGCTCAGCTTTCCATGGTGGGACAAAAGATCTTCAGCATGGATCGGAGACGAGCTCAAGTAATGCGCGTGTCGCATTATTTTGTGAACAAAGGGTCACCCCATATGCCAAAGATGTGCCACGGTGTGCTGAAGCTAGAAACAACATCTTTGGCATCCGGGCATGTACAACTGGAAACTGTGCACAATGCCCGATATGATCATTGTATTGCGCTCAGCTTTCCGTGGTGGGACAAAAGATCTTCGGTGCGAATCAGAGACGTGCCCGAGTAACGCGCGTCTCCCTTTTGCCAGAGGTGAAAAAATTAGAGATGAACCTTTTTAAAGTGTGTCTCTCATGTGCTCATCTCCCTTTTTCCGCTCGCACAACATCGTGAGCGTCTGTTGCAACTCGCGCACGGAGTTAACATAGTGAGTCTTAATTTCAGGGATAAACTCATAAACAAAAGCAAGACATTGCAATTCAAGGATATATAATGCTCGTCTCACATTATTTTGTGGCCGAACGGGCACGCCGCATGCGAAAGATGTTGTTCATGGGGTGTGATGCCATCTTTCGCATGCCGGCATGTCCAACAGGCAACTGTGCGTAATACCTTATATGATCATTGCATTGCACTCAACTTTCTGAGGTGGGACAAAAGATCTTCGGCGTGAATCGGAGATGGGCCAATGTAAGGCATGTCTCGCATTAGCTCTTCTCCCACGGGACTTAATACAACTCGTCTCCCATTCGCATGTCTCCCTTTTGTCGGAGGTCAAAAATCAGAGACACTCCTGTTTAATGTGCATCTCTCATGTGCTCGTCTCCCTTTTGCCACTCGCACGACATCGTGAGCGTCTGTTGCCACGCGCACGCAGAGTTAACATCGTGAGCGTCCGTTGCAATGTGAATGTGGCCTAGAGGGGGGTGAATAGGCCTTTTAAATTTCCTGCACACTTAATAGAGTCGTCAAAAACTTGTTTGACCGGACTAGTCCGGTTGTGTGGGCGGACTAGTCCGGTGTGCTGAAAAATGTAAATTGATTAAGTGTTGTTTGGGAAACTAGATTCTTTTAGCAACGGAAATGAGAACAACAGATACTTTGGTTTATGATTATTGTATCAATACACGTGGAAACTTATAAGCAACTTAAATTGATGTTTTGTAATCAAGTGATCTAGTGAACAAAATGTAAAAGAAATAAGGCACAAGAGACACGAATTTTTACCGAGGTTAGATCTCACCACGAGATCTACGTCCTCGTTGAGGAAGCTCACACAGAGTCGAGTCTCCAACCCTTTTCCTCTTCAAGTCACCACACAGGCCGACTTGATTCCACTAGCACGGGTAATCACCGAGTTTGTGGGGCAACCTCACACGTTGAGGGCTCCCATGAGAATTACAATGAAAGAAGTGATCAAATACACTTGAAAGTATTACAATGCAGAGTATGAGTGTAGAAAGATCAAACCCCAAGAGCTTGCAATGAAGGAACGACGATCTCCCAATCCCGAATCCAAGTGTTCAATTGATTTTACTCATTTTGCACTTTAGATGTGTGGGGAGATGTGTTTTGGGCCCTCGGGACAAGGTGGCGGCGCTAGGGTTTTTATTTTTAGCAGTATTCGATGTGTATCCTTATAGGAAAGCCGTGGATCCTCCTTTTATAGGGTCTCCAAAAAAGTTACCGTTGTAAAATCCTAATATCGGACTAGTCCGGTGCAAGTCCGGACTAGTCCGGTCACAGTGCATCTTAATGTCCAGAAAGTTTGGCTGACTAGTCCGGTTGGAAAACGGACTTGTCCAGCCCTATGTGAAGATGGACTCCAGAAAGCCTGGCGGACTAGTCCAGTTGGAAAACGGACTAGTCCGGCCCTATGTGAAAGCAGACTCCAGAAAGTCTGGCGGGCTAGTCCGGCTGGAAAACAGACTAGTCTGGCCCTATGTGAAAACAAACTCCAAAAAGTCTGGCGGACTAGTCCGGTTGGAAAACGAACTAGTCCGGTGCACTTTGAGATGTTAGGTTAATTTTAAAACCCTTACCCCTACGCAAGGTCGTGAGCTCTTGGGATGTGTGTCTTTCATACACTCCCTATACATTTAAAATCTAATTTGTTCTTTTGAGTCCCATCAAAGTATTCCTCTTTGGACACCACTCCATTTTTCATCTTTTTGTGTGCACCGAGCTGTTTCACTTTGTTTGTCCTACAATCATCTCAATAGTTTCATTAGGATCTCATATGTTCGTCATCAATTAGCCAAAACCCACAAGGAATATCCTAGATGCACTTACAATCTCCCCCTTTTTGGTGATTGATGACAACTATTTGAGATATCACAACTGAGAATAAAATTTTGATTTTCATAAGGTGTGCACATATGAGAATAGCGATAATTCACAAAAAGCTTCTCACATATGCACACACCTTATGGTGGGGTGCCTAACAGGTGTGTGATCAACAAAGTGTGATGAAATAAAGATAAACAATAATGAACATAGAAGTAAGCATTAGAGCAACAATAAGCATCACACATAGGAAAAGAAATGTTGCATTACAAAGTTTTAAAAATAGGTACATGTCCTTGATCAAAAAAGCTTAATAACTAATACTAGAGATAGTTTGAGTCTCAATCTAGACTCAATCTCTCCCCCTTTGGCATCAAGGCACCAAAAAGGGAAAAATCGAGGGGAATCCTCATCGCTGCTCCCTTCTTTAGTTTCAGTCCGATCTTCATCTTCACCATCATCGTCATTCATCGGAGCAGGATCTTCCTCTGAGTCCTTGAAGGCGGGCGGTGATCCAACCGGCTCAATCTCCAGCTTCTCACAGATAGACTTGATATTGGCATTCACATACTGTTGATGTTTCCGCTGCCTGACATTGATCTTGCGGCAGCAAGCAAAGATGGAGGAGAGCATTTTAAGGATGCCACCGGAGGGTTCATGGACAAGAGAAGAACCAGGAGGAGCAGCTGCAGACCTTCTGGCATTCACATCCTGAGATTGTTTAGACCTCCTCTCAGCTCCGGGGGAGGAAGGAGCAGTTGGTGCTGAGGGAAGGGTGTACTCGGTGGGCTTTTGTGGCTTCAACCCCGTATGAGAAACATCCTTGACAAACTCAAGTCCGGTGACTTTCTCAATGATGTACATAATGTACAGGACATACCCGCAAGACCTATTGGGAGTGATTGAGATGTTCACAATGTCATTGTAGATGTACTCAAAAACATTGAACGGTCTCCTTCCACTAATGACTTTCATTAGGGTCCTCAAGGTTCCTTGGATAGTCCCCGCATCTCCATCTTTCGGGGCTATTGTCTTCCTCAAGATTTTGTTGAGGACCACAAAAAAGGGCTTCGGATATTTGCTGTTGGGAGGAACATAGGACATCCTTTTTTCATAGAGGAACTTAAGCTCATCCTTCTCCAAGGGTTTGAGATTGTGGATGACAAGATCATGATCCAGAGTGTGTTCAAGGTGAAGAATCCTTGCAAATTCATCATAAGTGACACTATACTTGGAACCATGAGTCATCCAAGGAAGACTGTCTCCATCACCACGAGCAAAGTAGAGGGTAGAGTAAAATTGGGTGATGATCTAATTGTTCTAGTCATTCTCAAAGGAAAGCAGTTCCTTCAGACCGTGCCTCTCCAAAGCCTCAACCACCTCACGAAAAGCAGGAAACCTCTTCGACTGCAGGTATCCAACATTCACCCATTGACTCTTCACAATAGGATTCTTCATCTTCTTATACACGTGCTCGTAGTAGTCGGCATGGAAGTAGCTCCAGAATCTTGGGTCAGAGCATTGCCTAGGTTGATTATACACATCAATCTTCCTGAAGTTATCGGCTAGCTCACCCCCTTTTCCAGTGAAATCCTCACTAGAAGGCTGCCTATTGCAGTGACTGAGTTTTTTTCATCTTCAAGGGCCCAATGGGACCACTAGCAAGTCCCTTCCCTTTATTGAGAGCCTTTTTTGGCCCTGATGAGCTCTCAGCAACAACTTTTCTTTGAGCCTTTTTGACAATAACCTTCCTCTTCTTAGGCAGATTGTCGTCTGGGGGTGGAGAGTGGATATTGACATCATGTCTTTTCTTCATAACTCTCTCCTTGGCTCTCCTCACTCTTTCGTGTTGAGCTTCTTCATCAATGTGGAAAGAGCTGTCATCTGAGCCTGAAGACATCGTGCCTGATAGGGAGTTCACGGACTAGATAAGAATGAACCAAGGAATACAATGTAGGGATTCAGATGTCAGAGACCGGACTTGTCTGTTTTCAGAGTGCGGACTTGTCTGGCGTACCGGACTTGTCCGTATCTGAGCGCCGGACTAGTCCAGCCTGTCAAAAGAACCCTAACGATTTCCTTTGAATTCAAAACTTCTATCTAAAGATACAAAAGGGCAGGAAAGTGGTAGGAATACATCTATGAAGCCAATGTACAACCTTGGAATCAAAGGAAACGAGCTAGAACGAGAAAAGTTGAGAATTTGGTTTTAGGGTGAAATTTACCGAGATTTGAAGATTTGCGTTGAAGGAGCAAGAATCTGTCCGGATGAGTCTGGAGGGGAGTCCACTCGTCGAGGGGAGGATTTCCCATGGATAAAGCTTCGATTTTGAGGGCTCAACCTGAAAATTGCTTTGGGGGCTAGGGTTTAGGAGAGGAGAGGGAGACCACGTCCTTTTGCTTTGGGGGCTCGGGTTTAAGAGAGGCCTGGGCCGGCCAACTGCTCATATATGCGATGGACCGGACTAGTCCGGTCACGGTGGCGGACTAGTCCGATGCCCCTGGAAAACCTAGGAATTTCGTCTGTTCAGACTAGTCCAGTGGTAACCTAACAAGTCCGGTTTCAACAGACTTGATACATATAGGAATGATTAATAGTGATCCAAGGATAGTAGTTTTGCAAATAATCTTGGTAATTATGATAGTAGGCAAGTAACAATGAAAGCGGACATAAACTGCAAGATTTCTTCATTAAAATAGTTTTCTTAGAAAAAAAAGATGAGGAGCAGTTTTAACAATAAAATGTAACATTTGAAGTTTCAACCAGATATGCAACGTTTCAAGCCACATTTCGAGAGTCAAGAATGTTAAGCTCATTCCTAAGTTCACAAAACCTTTTCTCATCTGATGGTTTGGTAAAAATCTCCGCAAGTTGTTTTTCAGTCCTAACATGCGAAATAGCAATGTCACCTTTTAACGAATGATCTCTAGGAAAGTGATGACGGATATCTATGTGCTTAGTTCTTGAGTGCTCTACAGGGTTGTGTGCAATTTTTATAGCACATTCATTATCACATAGAAGCGGGATATGGCTAAGATTGTAGCCGTAGTCCCTAAGAGTCTGTCGCATCCAAAGTAGTTGTGCGCAACAACTACCGGCTGCAACATACTCTGTTTCTGTTGTGGAAAGAGCAATGTAGTTTTGCTTTTTAGATGACCAAGAAACTAGGGACCTACCAAGAAATTGACATGCCCCTGACGTGCTCTTTATATCAACTTTGCATCCTGCATAGTCGGCGTCAGAATAGCCTATCAAGTTAAACTTGGATCCTTTGGGATACCAAACTCCCAAATTGGGTGTGTGCACAAGGTACCTTAGGATTCTTTTTACAGCAATTAGGTGACGCTCTTTAGGTGCGGCTTGAAACCTTGCAAACAAGCAAACACTAAGCATAATATCTGGCCTAGATGCACATAAATAAAGTAAGGAGCTGATCATGGACCGATATACCTTTTGGTCCACATTTGGACCATCTTCATTGAGGTCGAGATATCTGTTGATGGCCATGGGTGTCATGATGGGCTTGGCTTTGTCCATATTGAATTTCTTGAGAATGTCCTGTGTATATTTTGTTTGTCTTATAAATGTACCTTCTCTCAGTTGCTTCACTTGGAATCCCAAGAAGAACTTCAATTCGCCCATCATTGACATCTCGAACCTATCTGTCATAATTTTGCTAAACTCTTCATAGAAGGACTAGTTAGTGGATCCAAAGATAATGTCATCAACATAAATTTGACATACGAATAGATTATCATCAAGATGTTTAGTGAAGAGTCTATAGTCAGCTTTACCAATTTGGAATCCATTTTGAGTCAGAAAATCTCTAAGGCACTCATACCAAGCTCGAGGAGCTTGTTTGATGCCATAGAGAGCCTTACGCAGTTTGTAGACATGATTCGGATACTTTTGATTTTTTTATCCTGGTGGCTGCTCCACATAAACTTCCTCCTTTATTGGACCATTTAGGAAGGAACTTTTTACGTCCATTTGATACGGCTTAAAATTATGGTGAGTAGCATATGTCAATAAAATACGAATGGACTCAAGTCTAGCTACAAGAGCGAAAGTTTCATCGAAGTCCAAACCTTCGACCTGAGAATAGCCTTTGGCCACCAATCTCGCTTTATTTATTGTTACTACTCCATGCTCATCTTGCTTGTTCCAAAAGACCCATTTGGTTCCAACGATGTTCGCCCTTGTTCTCTCCACCAGCTCCCACACTTCATTTCTTTTGAAGTTGTTCGACTCCTCTTGCACTGCCATCACCTAGTCTGGATCCCCTAAGGCTTCTTCTACCATGTATGGTTCCAGAAAAGACACAAAAGAATAGTATTCACAGAAATTTGCAACTCGAGATCTAGTAGTTACTCCCTTAGCAATATCTCTAATGATATTATTGACAGGATGGTCTCTTTGCACGCTCTTGTGTACTCTTGGGTGTGGAACTTGTGTAGTTGCTTGTTCTTCATTATCTTCATGTTCATTGTCTCCCCCTAGATCATTGCTTCCATGATTGTCTTGATATTCTTGATCTTCCTCATCTTGATCTTGTGCAAGAGCTCTCTCTTGATCATGGCCTCCGTGTTGAAGTTCATCTTGTGCATTTGAGTCTAACGTTCGCTCTTGTGGTAAGATATCACCAAGTGCCATTTTCTTCAGTGCTTCGTATGGAGATTCCTCTTTATCTAGCATACACTTATCAACTTGCTCCACTTGTGAGCCATTAGATTCATTGAACACTACGTCATGTGCTACTTCAACAAGGTCGGACACCTTGTTGAAGACACGATAGGCGTAGGCATTCGATTCATAACCGAGCAAGAACCCTTCGTCGGACTTCGAGGCAAACATCGAGGCCCTCGGTTTCTTGTTCAGAATAAAACATTTACAGCCAAAGATTTTGAAATAAGAAACATTAGGCTTTTTACCAGTAAGAAGCTCATATGGAGTTTTCTTTAGTAGTCGGTGAAGGTACAACCGATTTGTGTCATGGCAAGCGGTGTTCGCCGCTTCTGCCCAAAATTGATCTGATGTTTTGTATTCATCCAACATAGTTCTCGCCATTTCGATCAATGTTCTGTTCTTTCTTTTGGCCACTCCGTTTGGTTGAGGGGAGTAGGGTGCCGAGAACTCATGCTTTATCCCTTCTTCATCGAGATACTCTTCAACTTGGGTGTTCTTGAATTATGTCCCGTTGTCACTTCTGATATTCTTTATGGTTGATGAGAATTTATTCTGAGCTCTTTTCAATAAATTCTTGAGGATTCCCCGAGTTTCTGATTTATTATACAAGAAAAATACCCAGGTAAATCTTGAAAAGTCATCAACAATTACTAAACCGTATTTGTTACCGCCGATGCTGATGTACGCAATTGGACCAAAGAGATCCATGTGGAGAAGTTCCAGCGGTCTTGTGGTAGTCATCACATTCTTGACGGGGTGTGGTGTTCCGACTTGTTTTCCTGCTTGACAAGCGCTGCACGGCCTGTCTTTTTCAAAAACCACGTCCTTAAGACCACGGATGTGACCACCTTTTAGAAGTTTCTGCAAATTTCTCATCCCAATATGGGCTAGCCGTCTATGCCACAGCCATCCCATGTTCGTCTTAGCAACCAAGCAAGTGTTGAGTTCGGCTTTATCTTTGTTGAAGTCAACAAGATAAATCTTTCCCTTCAACATTCCCATGAATGCAATCGAGCCATCGCTTCTTCTAAAAATGGTCACACCCTCATTAGTGAATAAACAGTTGTAACCTTTGTCACATAGTTGAGATATTGACAAAAGATTATAATCTAGAGAGTCTACATGTAAAACATTAGATAAGGTGTGTTGAGAGGATATTTCAATGTTACCGCTACCAAGGGCCTTTTTTTGGCTGTTATCTCCAAAGTATATGCCTTCACCTGGATCCTTGTTGTACTCATACTCCACAAACATACCTCTCTCTCCGGTCATGTGATTTTTGCATCCGCTATCTAGCACCCATTTAGATCCACCGGAGGAGTAAGCCTGCAAAACAGAATTATTCCTTGGTTTTAGGTATCCAAGCTTGCTTGGGTCCTCTCAAGTTAGTCACAAGAGTCTTGGGCACCCACACACAAGTTTTCAAGTTCTTGTGGTGTGGCCCTGTATATTTAGCAATGACTTTTCCATACTTGTTTTTCATAAGAACATAGGAACCATCCAATGTACGAAACAATATTTGTAATATCACATTCATGGGATTTCTCCTTAACAAAAGTGATTCTATTCTTAGCATGATTAGGAGTAGACATGTGTTTGTTGCTGTCAAAACCAAGACCAACTTTGACATTAGGAGGTCTAGTGACCATATATGCACTGCGTGCATATTTGATCTTCTCCTTATCAAAGATGCCGCTTGTGGAAGGATGCATATTGTGAGAAGTTGAAGTATTAGAAATAACATTCTTCTAACTAGAGCAAGTGCAGGTTCCGATTGTTATCGAACTCATATCTTTGGAGGAAGAGCTCTTGGAGGAAGAGGAGTCACTTTGCTTGAGCGACTCAACTTGCACCTCAAGGATCTTGTTAACTTTTGAAAAGTTAGCAAGTTCTTCCTTGATTGCAATATGCTAGTCCTCTAGCTTTGAGTAAGTTTCCTTACTCAAGGCTAGCTCAAACTCAAGTGACTTGTTCTTCTCTCTTTCAAGCTCAGGAAGCTTTTCAACTTCTTGATATCTCTTCCTTTCACGGAAGAGCATATCTTCTTGTCGGTTAACAAGTTCCTCCTTTTCAAAGATTTTTTTCGACAACATTTCCATTTTCTTTAAAGCAATTTTACTTAATCCTCTAAACATTTCTTCATTATCACTAGAGCCATCAAAGTCATCAATAGAGGAATTTAGCGTAGGAGGAGTAAGTCGAACTTTTTTCTTTCCTTCCTTAGCCATAAGGCAAGTGTGGTTGTTCATATCCTGTCCTCCCATGTTTGGGAAGAGGGTGGCTCTCATAGTGGGTTTCTTGACTGCGATAGTGGCCATCTCTTCTTCTTCATCAGAGGAGGACTCGTCGTTTGAGTCCCACTCCTTGCCAATGTGAGCTTGATGGGCTTGTCTTCTTTTTCTAAATTTTTTCTTTTCTTGAGGTCTTGTTTCCTTCTTCTTTTTGTTTTCTTTATAAGGGCAGTCCACCATGAAGTGACCATAGTCTCCGTAGTTGTAGCAAGTGCGTCGAGCCTTGGATTTCCCTTTATCCTTGCTTTTGCCTTCATTTGAATTGTTTTCGTGTCTTCTTTTCATCATGCGCTTGAACTTCATGATAAAGAGTACCATTTCTTCATCATCAAGATCGGTGCTCTCGTCGCTTGTATCTTCGTTGTCTTGGTCTTCACGAGTTTCTTTGAGTTTGGGTCTGCACGTTGCTTTGAGAGCAACTTCTTTCCTTTTGGAAGAGGTGAGTTCGGCTAAGTCTTTGACATATTGAGCCTCTTTCTCCATCATTTCATGATTTATGATGTTCCCCAATAACTCACCGGGAGTCATTTTGTGAAAATCGGGGCTTTCTCTAATCATTGAGCAAAGTGTGACATTTCTTGGCATGAAGGCTCTAATCATTCTTTTGACCACCTCGTGATCCGTCCATTTATTACTTCCATAGGCACAAATTTTGTTTATGAGTGCCTTCATCCGGTTGTACATGTCTTGAGGTGACACCATCTTCAATAGCAAATCTCCCTAACTCTCCTTCAAGCATCTCAATTTTAGCTTCACGAACCGACCTATTTCCTTCATGAGTTGTCTTAAGTGTATCCCAAATTTCTTTTGCACTTTATAAACCATCGATCTTGGTGAATTCCTCCATACTTAGTGATGATGTGATCACCGCGACAGCTTTTGCGTTTCTGTGAATCTCTTGTACTTGATCTGGAGTGAGTTCCTCATCCGTGTCCGGGATATCTATGCCAGTGCAAACAATGTGCCACAGACTAAGATTCAAAGATATTAGATGCATTTTCATGTTGTACTTCCACATGGTGTAGTCACTTCCGCCAAACTGTGGAGGCTTTCCCATAGGAATAGAGAGATAGTGATTGTTTGAATTGAGACGGTTGTAGTTGTAAGGATATCGGAAGTAGTCGTGATGACCACTCCCAGTCGTCTTCTCTTCTTCTTTTCCTTTTTGTGCCAGCAGTTTCTTTTCTCAGGAGTGCCTTTAGCTATCGCACTTCTTCATCATCATGTGGGCTTTCTTTCGGCACATCGAAGGCTTTAGCTTCTTGTTCCTCCTCATTGATGTTCGTCTTCGGGATATCGTTGTTCTTCTCAAAGGCCATTAATCTCTCCGAGATGTGAGTCTCGTTGACGGAGAACCTTGCTCTGATACTAATTGGATGTGGCCTAGAGGGGGGTGAATAAGCCTTTAAAATTTCCTGCACACTTAATAGAGTCGTCAAAAACTTGTTTGACCGAACTAGTCCGGTTGTGTGGGCAGACTAGTCCGGTGTGCTAAAAAATGTAAATTGATTAAGTGTTGTTTAGGAAACTAGATTCTTTTCACAGCGGAAATGAGAACAACAGATACTTTGGTTTACGATTATTGTATGAATGCACATGGAAACTTATAAGAAACTTAAATTGATGTTTAGTAATTAAGTGATCTAGTGAACAACATGTAAAAGAAATAAGGCACAAGAGACACGAATTTTTACCAAGGTTCGATCTCACCACGAGATCTACGCCCTCGTTGAGGAAGCTCACACAGAGCCGGGTCTCCAACCCTTTTCCTCTTCAAGTCACCACACAGGCTGCCTTGATTCCACTAGCAGGGGTAATCACTGAGTTTGTGGGGGCAACCTCACACGTTGTGGGCTCCCATGAGAATTACAACGAAAGAAGCGATCAAATACACTTGAAAGTATTACAATACAGAGTATGAGTGTACAAAGATCAAACCCCAAGAGCTCGCAACGAAGGAACGACGATCTCCCAATCCCAAATCCAAGTGTTCAATTGATTTTACTCTTTTTGCACTTTAGATGTGTGGGAAGATGTGTTTTGGGCTCTCGGGACAAGGTGGCGGCGATAGGGTTTTTATTTTCAGCAGTATTGGACGTGTATCCTTATAGGAAAGCAGTGGATCCTCCTTTTATAGGGTTTCCAAAAAGTTACCGTTATAAAACCCTAATACCGGACTAGTCCGGTGCAAGTCCGGACTAGTCCGGTCACAGTGCAACTCAATGTCCAGAAAGTTTGGCAGACTAGTCCGGTTGGAAAATGGACTTGTCCGGCGCTATGTGAAAATGGACTCCAGAAAGTCTGGCGGACTAGTCCGGTTGGAAAACAGGCTAGTCCGGCCCTATGTGAAAGCAGACTCCAGAAAGTCTGGCGGACTAGTCCGGTTGGAAAACGGACTAGTCCGGCCCTATATGAAAATAGACTCCAGAAAGTCTGGCGGACTAGTTCGGTTGGAAAACGGACTAGTCCGGTGCACTGTGAGATGTTAGGTTAATTTTAAAACCCTTACCCCTGTGCAAGGCCGTGAGCTCTTGGGATGTGTGTATTTCATTCACTCCCTATACATTTAAAATCTAATTTGTTCTTCCAAGTTCCACCAAAGTATTCATGTTTGGACAACACTCCATTTTTCACCTTTTTGTGTGCACCGAGCTGTTTCACTTTGTTTGTCTTGCAATCATCTCAATAGTTTTATTAGGATCTCATATGTTCGTCATCAATTAGCCAAAACCCACAAGGGATATCCTAGATGCACTTACAAATGATAAACAAACGCAATGACATTGCAGTTAAGGGATATAATTGGAATTCACGGATAAACAAACGTAATGACATTACAATTTAGAGATAATTTGCAACTCAATGAATTATAGTTCATGCACATTGCATGCCCTCTAAACTATATATTTCGATTCTAAACTTATTCCTATGAAGTTCTCATCGATCAATCTAAATTGTACCGTCCAGCTTGCTCCCGAATACATCTCTTATATTTCTTTGGATCCTAAAAATATTGACATTCTTTAAATTAACAAATGTCGAATGAGGAATGAATAACCTATGTTGGTCACTAACACAAAGTTACTAACCTTGATGAGTAGATTATAGAAATCATTTTCAACATCGAACTCATTTGGCTAATGAAGCAAACACTGAACTTCAAGTAGTATAGTTTTGATTGTAAAACCAGACCACCATCCCTACGAAATATCATTTTAAGCAACATAAGAAACTAGTTCAAATAAGTTCGGCAACAATTACAAATTACTAGATCAAAATAAGTCTATCTTACAGTCTCTTGATCAAGAACTCCAAGGCAGAGTTCTCTTGAGCGATGGACATTTGGGTGGAAGAAACCACGTGGAAAGGCGCATCATGGAGGCACCAACGGATAGTGCTCTGAGAAGGAGATTGTTAGGGGTACTAACCACATTCCCAGTCAGTCTACAAAGGAAATTAGTTAATAAGAGGATGATGGTTATACTCATATGATCGTGCTTGTTCTTCATGACTTACCACTTCTTTACCGGGGATGATGCACTGCCACTTCAATAAATCTCCCAACTCAGGCTTCGCAGAGAAACCGTATACAGAGAAATTGGAAATCTCAAAAACAAACAAGATAGTAAAACAAAACTACAGTTTGTTCATCAGTCCATTCTAGAGCTACATATATACAACCGTGCAACCAATGTGCCGTATGTACATACATGGGAATGGTTCTTGCGCCACGCCAAGCGCTCCTCCTTTAGTTGGCTACACACCATGTTGAGATCTAATCCAGCCATGAACAGTGACAACGACAATGGTGATGGCGAACATAGGCGATGGTCGCACTAGAGTTGGTCGAACAGAGACAGCGGTCGCACTGGAGTTGATCGATTAGTAAAGGACCACTGCTCAATTAGTAAAGGAGCACCTGAGGGGTAGAGATGAGCGAGATAAATGTGAGACACGCGAGACTAAAGCGAGACGCGCGAGACATGAAAGTGTGTCTTTCACTGTTGAAAGAGAGACATGCGACACGAGGACTGCGAAGAACTTAATTTGGCGGCGGTGGTGGAGAGACACGTGCGACTGGCGTGTGCAACCTTTCATTTCCTCGGGGTGGTATCGACGCGTCCCATTGTTCCATCAATGCGCAGGAAACCAACCGCTCCATCGTCGACTCTGCACGAACCTTATATAAGACGTGACATCACCCGTCAGTTCTCCACAAGTGCGTCGCTCATTTTGCATCTATTTCTTCTTCTTCGTATTCTCTACGCCGACGACCGACCACCACCATGGCAAACATTCTGCCTCCAAGCACACCGACGGAGCCACCCTGCATGAAATTATGCTGCAGCTCCCCCGAGAGGCTCAACACTGAGCAAGGCCTACTTATGGTGCAAGAGGCGTACAACAATACATTTTCCTCCATGAGTTCCTTGGGTCTGGGTACCCTTCTAGAGTTTACTGGAATGGGTACCATCGGCCACAACCTCTATGCTCTCACGAGAGTGGCCAATTGTCTCGACATTTGTTCGAGACGATGGCCTAGGTGCTCGCCACTGAGGGCCGCAGAAACTTGGTGGCGGCGACGGAGAGGAACCTCAGTCGTGGGGTTGCACCACTGGTGCAGCCGGCCTAGGCTCCTGTTGCACCGGGGCCAGAGTCTCCGTCAGAGGAGGAGGAGTAGGATTTAGTTTTTCTTTGTTATTTTTAGTTGATGTTTTTCTTTTCGTGTGTTTTCTTGTACTTTTCTCTTGTTTTTGTAATATATTGTGTTAATGAATTAAATTTATCTATGTTATACTGTGTGTTCCACTGTTCTGAATGAATATTTCCTTGTGTGTTCAACTTTATGAATGAATGAATGTGTGGTGTGTTCATCGTGTTACTCAGGAATCATAAGGAATGATTTGATTATTTTCTGGACAAGTGAATGATTTAGTTATCAAGTGAATGTGCTCCAAGTTTAGTGATATGTGATATCAATAGTGAACCAAAGCAAAATGGAGAAAATCACGAAGCTAAAGGAGACATGGGGAATAGGAGATGCGCTTTTCATAAAAGCGCGTCTCCCTTTTAGCACAGGAGAGGGAAGCATCGAGCATAGAAGACGCACTTTGCTGCTAAGCGCGTCTCAATTTTGCATCTCCGCACAGACCTTATATAAGGCGTAATCAGTCTCTCCTCTTCTATTTGTTCGTCTTCTCTGCGCAGACAACCCACCATGGCAACCGTTCCACCGCCAAGCCTGCTGAGGGAGCCACCCTTCAAGAAATAGTGTTGTCGCTCCCCCGAGAGGCTCAACAACGAGCTACTCGAGATGTTGTTCGACAGGTTCCAGAGGCTGCTTGAGACGATGGACGAGGTGCTCGGCATCGAGGGTTGTAGTAACCTGGTGTTGGCGATGGCAAGGAACCTCGGTCGTGAGGTTGCACCGTCGGATTTGGACCAACCGGAGCAACTAACGGAGCAGCCGGCCAGGACTCCTGTTGCACCGGCACTAGATAGCCGTTGTAGGAGGAGGAGGAGGGGGAGGAGTAGGATTTAGGTTTTCTTTTGTTGTTTTTAGTTGATGTTGTTTTTTCTTTTTTTGTGTCTTGTATTTTTTTCTTGGTTTTGTAATACTGTTAATGAATGAATGTGTTATCTGTGTTTGTTTGTGTAATCAATATTATCTTGTGTCTTCATCTGTGAATGAATGAACATTCATCGTTCAGCGATGTGTTCATGTCTCTCAGTAACCGAAGTCAAAGGAGACATGTTTTCTGTAAAGTTCGTCTTATTTCTTTCGCAAATAGGAGACGCGCTTCGTTGGAGGCACGTCTCCCATTTGTCAGGGAGCAGGGCACGTCTCGGATATCTACATAACTTAGACTAGCTGTATAGTAACGCGTCTCCTTGTACTTTCGACTGAGCCATGTAAAATTCTCCCTTAAGCGGGCTCGCCTCCCTTAACCTTATCAGGGACGAACGCCTTTGAGCATGTTGCCCATCTTTGTCTGCTATTTGGGTTTCTTACGTAGTGTCTTCTACCTTGCCTTCCTTTGGGATCAGCAAATATTATACCCTAGGGAATACTATCGGGTGAAATGCTACACCGGTACTTCGGTTGCAGAATTCATCTTGCTTTGGCTTAGGTTAGCGTAGTCCCTCTGCAAAACTAGCCTTGCTGCTAGGATGACCTGTAGGCGTTAAAAGGTATCAACAGCGGGCACTACAGTGTTTATCGTACTCGAGAAAAAGATGTGGAAAAGTAGATTCTTTTGGCCCTCAATGTATTAGGATGCAAAGAAATTCATTCGAATATGCTGGGAATGCCAAAAGCATAGAGGAATTATTGCTCGCAATGTGATGCCCCTCACATACAATCTCCAAGTAAAATTATTCGATGTGTGGGGGATCAACTTCATGGGACCTTTTCCAAAGTCCTATGATTGCGACTATATTCTAATGGATGTAGATTATGTGTCCAAATGGTTAGAAGCATTACCATGCAAACATGCTGATGCCAAGACTGCCCGAAGAATATTTCATGAAATCATTTTTCTAGGGTTTGGAACTCCTCGAATTTTCATAAGTGATGGAGGGTCTCGTTTCATTAATAGGACGTTCCAGAGGTTTCTAAGGGAGCTTGGGGTTAGGCACAACATTGCTACTCCGTAACATCCCCAAACAAGTGGTCAAGCAGAAACTTCAAACAAACAAATCAAAAATATTCTGCAAAATACCGTCCTTGAGATGTGTCGGTGGTTTTGATCCAGCAGATCTCCCGACACTACTAAAAGTGTTTGCGGAGTTTGAAGTTCGCTGTGGGCGCGCGGAGATTCAAGAAGGTGAAATGTAAAATGACACAGGAGACACAAAGATTTACGTGGTTCGGGCCGCCTGAGCGTAATACCCTACTCCACGGGATGTGTTGGTGTTGTATTGGATGTATGAACTCAACTCAGGTGACGTGAGTTGAGAGTGCGTGTGACCCGATCAGACCAGATCCGACCCGATCAGAGAGCATCAGCGGATATCAGATTAGCCTCTCCCTATGTATCGTCGGCCTGTCCTTTTATAGTACAAGGACAGGCCGTTACAAGTTGGCCTGGCCCGACATGTGGCCCCGGCGGCTACTAATATTGATACAAATTTGATGCGCTTAATTACCCTTAATGACCGAGTTACGGGCTTTGACAGCGCCGTTACTGGTAATAAGGGTCGTCCGATCATGTGTCATTAACATAGTATTAATGACACTTAATCGGGTCTTGAGGTCCTTGATTCCCCTTTGAAGATCCGAAGCCGTTGTGGAGTCTACCGGAGGTTTGAGGCTAAAGATCCGACGGTTGGACACGTGGCAGCTCCGGAGCATACTGCGAGGAACAGATTGGTCTGGTGCCACCAGACACATGTCAGTTCTGGAGTTTCCCTCGGTCTGGGGTTAGGTCCGTGGGTGCCGTTATGGTACATAGCCCGGAACTTCCCCCTTGTGGGCGGTAGCTCCGGTTTGATGGTACACGTGGCGACCCTGGGACTAACCATGTTGGGGAAGTGGGTTCGATTATGTCTGACATGTGGGCCTCCGAAGGTCTTCAAATCAAGTAGATGAAATTTCCTTGAGATCTTTGCAATCTCAAGGGGTATACGGTACCTAGGGTACCGACAAGATGGGGAATGGGTGGAAAAGCAAACTACCCGATGCACTTTGGGCGTACCGTACCGCCTATAAGTGAAAGTGCATCTAGGCTAATGCCTGTGGGTTTTGATGATTAATGACTATACTTAAGGGACTAATGAGCAGAACAAGTGTAAGTATAGGTGATTGAAAGATGGATGATGTTGAATACACTCAAAAAGGAAAAATGGGAGAAAAGGGCAGAAAACTCAAAGAGTAGAACTTAGGCTTTAAAATTCTTTGTGTCGAGTTTAGCCACGTATATTGAATGTGTTCAATGTGTCAGAGTGTTGAGAATCTCCTAAGGTCTCATAGTCCAAGTTAGATTATATTGAGAGATGAGTTGAGGCAGTCCTAAGGACAGGGCCGGACTTGGCTGGCCACACCGGACTTATTCGATGTTAGGCGGACCAAGAGTTGTTGTGTATATTCGGACTTGTCCATTAGGGGACGGACTAGTCTCTGGTGAGTGTGTCTGAGTCCTTCTGGGACTAAGTCCTAAAGTACCAGACTAGTCCACCATGGGGGGTCGGACCAGTCTGCTCAATCACACTATCCCATTTCCGACTAGAAAAGCAGTTTCTGTGTGAGCTTGGACTAGTCCATTTCGAGTAATACTAGTCCGTTGTGGACTTGGAGGTGGCTACTGGGACTAAGTCCTGGATTGCCGGACTTGTCCGCCCCCTAGGGCTGAAGTAGTCCGATGGGCTAGACTTGTCCGTTCTTAACTGAAACAAAAGGTTCTATGTGAGATTGGACTAGTTCGTGGCGTCATAATCGTTTGAATTCAAAAGGTGGCGGGGGACTTTGTGGTTGGTCAAGAGTGGTATCACTGGTCCCCACAGGCCAGACTAGACTAGGGCCCAAGACCAGACGAGTTCGCCGTTTTCCTTGTGGCAACGACTATTTGTCGGGACCCCTATAAAAAGGGATCTCGCGGCCCTCAAAGGGCCTCTCTCAAACCCTAGCGCCGCCAAAGGCTTCCTAGAGCCTTCCTAGCCCTCTCTCATCCAATGTTTGAGTCCTAAGAGTGAATCTTCAGGATTTGTGATTCTTGGAAGAGAAGAGAGAAGGGTTTTCTTCGACTTGAGCTCTTGGTTGATTCTCTCGGTTTGATTCGTTAATTTGAGTTTTGTGTGGGTGTTGATCTATGGTTTTATCGAGCTGTAACCTTGTGGGAGCCTCATATTTTGAGTTGCCACACGGATCTTGTGATTTCCCCATGATTTAGTGGAAGAGCAGGCCGACCATTGTGGTGGCTAGGTGAGGAATGGGTTGAGTGAAACCCACGCTTCCGTGGGCTCCTCAACGTGAATGTAGGCTTCTCTGTGAAGCTGAACCACAAGATAAATCTTGTTTCTTGTGCTCTTGATGTGCCTTCCTCGTTCTTCTCTAGATCAAGTTTAGGGTTCCACACGTTCTTCGTCTTAATCTTGCGATTAACCTCGATGTAGTTGTTTTATCTTCGTGCATCTCCATTACTAGACTATTAGGTTAATATACTTTATATTTCATCAAGTTGATCTCTTAGAATCGCATAAAAATCTCAACTTTCATTAGTTTCATCACCCTAACCAGACTAGTATGCCCCCAGGCTAGACTAGTCCGCACTCTGGGTACTGATTAGCTTTTATTAAGATAAATTTTAGGATTTTCGCCTATTCACCCCCCTCTAGGCAACTTTCAATTGGTATCAGAGCCTAACACTCCCAAAAAGCTTAACCGCTTAGAGTGGAGATGGTGGAAAATGATGAGAAGGAGAGCCGATCATTGACACCACCAACACTGACGAGAACAGCGGCAATGGTGAACAAGGATCCAATCCTTTGCGCAACAAGACTGGTGACACCAACAAGGGCAAGCCAAAGCCTCCTACCTTCGATGGTGAGACCGAAGATGAAGATGAAGAAGTGAAGCGCCTTGCGGACCTTCTTCGAAGGGTGAGAGACGAAGCCAAGAGGAGGAGAAGGCTTGAGAAGGAGAAGAAGCTAAAGAAGCCTGAAGAGGACTATACGCGATATCCTTTTAACTATGAGCGCTTGAATTCACATTCCAACTATTTATCTATTCCTATGGGCAAACCTCCGATTTTGATAGCACTAACTATATCATGTGGAAATACAAAATGAAGTTTCTTCTTATTTCTCTCAATTCTACACTTTGGCACATTGTTTGCACAAGTGTAGATATCCACATGGACGATGAAGAGCTAACCCCGGAGCAAGAACAACAAATCTACCGCAATGCTCAAGCGGCGACCGTGCTGAACTCATCCTTGAGCCAAGAAGAATTTAACAAAGTAAATGGGTTGGTGCAAGCTAAAGAAATTTGGGACACGCTCAAGATTGCACGTAAAGGCAATCGATCCGTGCGGGAAGCTAAGATTGAGATGATTGAGGGGGAGATTGGAAGATTCGCCATGGAAGAAGGCGAAACCTCTCAAGATATGTACAACCAACTCAAGACCCTCATCAATAGGAGTCGAGCGTACGAATGCAAGAAGTGGACGGACCATGAGGTGGTCAAGAGGATGATAAGAGCTTTCATGCCTCCCAATGTGACACTTTGCACACTCATGCCTGAGAGTCCAAACATGCACAAGATAACTCCACATGATGTGCTTGGCAAGATTATCAAAAACAAAATGATGGAGATGGAAGGACGCCACATCAACGACCTTGCAAAGGTCACATCCTCCAAGAAGAAGGGTGTCGCTCTCAAAGCCTCACCCAAGTCCAAAGGCAAAGAAGTGCAAACTTCAAGCAACGATGATGAAAGTGAAAAAGAGGAGAGCACCGACATGGACGATGAGGAGTTGTCCTTATTCATCAAAATATTCAAAAGAATGATGAAGAAAAGAACAGGGTCAAACTATGAGAGCAAGGGCTAGGACAAGAGCAAGTCAAGGTCCAGAAGAGCTTGCTACAATTGTGATGAGTATGGGCACTTCATTGTGAATTGCCCATATGAAAAGGAAGAGGACAAGAAGAAGAAGAACAAGGATGAGACGCCTCAAGAAAGGAAGATGTTAAAGAAGAAGAGCACATGGGCACGCTCATGTTTTCAACGAGCAAGACTCTAACGATGAGTCCTCCTCCGATAATGAGGCGGGAGTAGCAACCGTCGCCATCAAGAAGCCAATGATAGAGAAGACTCTCTTGTAAAACAAGGGAGAGTGGTACATCTCAAGCCACACATGCCTCATGGCGAAGAAGGAAAAGTGAAATGTACATTAAAGATGAGGATTTTGATAGTGCTAGTGAGAATGATTACATGTTTGAAGGTTTGAGTAAAAGTGCCATAGTTAAAATGAAAAAACTCTCTGATAAAATATTAGACAAGGAATAATTTCTTGAGTAACAAGATGAATTGCTTGTCAAAGAGAGGCAAAAGAATCTTGACCTTGAGAAGCCCCTTCAGCTTGACAGGGAAGAGAACAAGGCACTTAAACTTGAACTTGCGAAATACAAGGAGGTTTCATCTAGCCTTAAAAGTTCAATGTTGTGCTCCAAGACGAAATTGTGAGCTTGAACAAAGCCCTCAAGAATCTTGAGACACAATTTGCAACTCTCAAGTCAAGTGTTCCCTCTTCTCCCTCAACAAGCTCAAACATGCCTAATATGGAATCGAACACTAAATTTCAAATGTGCTTGATGAGAAAAGGATGAGTCCCGATCTTCGGAAAGGTAATGGATAAGTCGATTGATGGAGATCTCGACGTTGATGATCCGAGGCTCTCGAGTAGAACACGAAAAA
Organism: Tuctoria greenei; assembly: GCA_036927565.1. Classification (NCBI taxonomy): domain Eukaryota; kingdom Viridiplantae; phylum Streptophyta; class Magnoliopsida; order Poales; family Poaceae; genus Tuctoria; species Tuctoria greenei. The sequence goes on along the minus strand of JAYESD010000001.1, from coordinate 48,557,523 downwards.
CCCCTGCAATCACTACACCACCGCTTCGTTGGTTATCAACCGTGCTGCACACGATTGACCTCGCCAAGAAGGCTAATCCCTGCAAGTGCAACCAAGAACACAAGCAAGAACGTAGAAGATACGATCTGAAATCGTGAAGTTGGGGTTTCACAAACCGTAGAATGGCGATATTATAAATCTAAGCAAAACCCAATTGTTCATGGCGGCTACTATGGAGTATATATAGGTGGGAGGACGTCCAAGGGGGTGTTGGGGTCGTGACCTAGCCCTAAGATACAAAAATAATGGACCTAGACTTGATACATGGCCCAATGATCCAATACGGTGGCGCAGCACCCTGACAGATTCTGTACTTGATTTTGTTTCCACGATTGCCGTCGACTCCGAAGGTATTTTGACATAGCACCGGCGCCATTAGAAAGGCTATCCTCTCCCCTTTCCGTGCATATGTATAACGTCCAAAACGGAGTTCGTATGCATCCTGGGCGTCCGTTTTAGTGCGTACTGTTCCTGGACTCCGAGTTGGATACGATTTGGAGTTTGGTTCGGTTTCCATCTTCTTTGAACGAATTCTCTGGTCTTCCACGTCCCTAATACTTCCTCTAATTACTCCTTGAACCTCTCCATGGATCCTAATCACAGTTAAATCATTAAGTAGCAATCTATGCTCAAAAACATATAAGGAAATATATAAGAACGAGTTCACCGCTGAAATTAATTCTTGTGTATGAACTCTATTGATTGCATCTTGTATGTTCAATGGAGTATTGTTTGTATCTATAGAAGTGATGTCCTCATCATCCTCCCCTTCTTGAATTGGAGTCGTCCTCGACTTAAGTTCATCTCCTCTCATGTGTTGGTCTAAATGTGCAACACCATCAAATCTTCTTGTATGCATGAATGGAGGAGGCCAAGGTGGTGGACGACATAGTGCACCATCTTGATCTTGTCCATCAAATAAGAGTGCACATTCACTTGAGCTAGGATCCCAAAAAAATAAACATTGTTTCATGTTTGTAGGCGCAATGATAACGTGCATGATCTCATCATTCTCCCCTTCTTTATGACAAGCCGTCCTCGGCTTGCTTGTATGTCCAGCAAAGAGGCTATTGGGGATAGAGTGAGCACTGTCCATATTGCACAACCGCAGTGAGTAATGATTTTGTTGTCCCTGCTGCAAGGAAAAAATACTAGAAAAACTTGACAATATATTATTAGTGTTAGTACATTCATTTACTTGACCATGTTGTTGCAGCACAAAAGGAGCTTCCTCATTTGAACATATGTAAACTTTATGCACCATAAACATACCACTATGTTCATATTTGCCTATAGCATGAAAAATATTTCTACTTAACAAAGGCAATTTAGATTGAGAAAATATTATCTTCTCTACGATATCTAGATCACAATGAGTGTCAAATTCAATATAGCCCAAAGTATTTAGAGAAGATAACAATTTCAGCTCATCCCTTTCACAAGTAATTGGAATCAAATTCTTAATTTCAGCACATGTGGGTGATAAAGTATCAAATTCATTCAGTTGTTCTAGCATAGGTACAATATAATTATTAGCACACAACTCATTTTTAACAGAAGGATCAGTAGGAAAATCAACATGTGGCAATGGTGTATCAATAAAAGATTCCACTAGTCGCTCCTCGACAATAGCATGATTGGTGAAAAATTTCAGAACATCCAAAAACTTCTCACCTTCAACAAGTGTGTTGTGATATTCGTTACCTTTATTCTCATTTTCAGCAGTAATTGTGGGTGAAATATGAATTGATAGATCTGAATTTTCACAGGAGTTGTTGAACACCTCATTCGCTTTTAGATTTTCTACAATTATTGGTTCTTGTTCCTGCAAAAGGTTAGGCATAGGAGGAGGTACAACAAGAAAATTCTTCTCAAGCTCATGTATTTCATCTTTGCAATTGGATACACTAGTAAATGTTTCTCGCATAAGAATTTTCATATCTTTCCATGTTCGAGGTTTTTCTAAATCATTTAAATTGTTCCACCAAGTCAATGCACAACCTACTAATGCACTTGCAACATTTCTAATCTTCCTCCTCTCACACATATGACATTTTCCAAAATTTTTATCCAACTCTATTTCCCAAGCAATATATTCATCATAACCAAGACCATCAAAAGAAGGAAAGGATGGGAGAATGTAATTACTTATTGTTGAAGGAGTTGTAAAGGTGGTCTGAACGTCATGTGCAACCTTGGTTGATGTTTGATTTTTAGTGAGCAACTCCATCGTCGTCTTCATCATGTCAATCATCTCAGCATATAATGCATGATTCTTGCTTTTACCTGACATTGTTAGTAGCAAACAAAAGACAACAAAAATAATATGTTATACCTATCAACTACAAATGATAATGGCAATGTGGAAGTGGAATCTCACACTCTCAAGCGTCTTACCACGCTCTTACACTGTAGGTGGCAAACGGTGTCCGGTATGAAGAAACCAATGAAGTGTGGATGATTGCAAAGGTGTATCGATTCTGCTCAAGATTAAGGTGTAGTTTGGATGGCACTTTATATGTAGCAAGGATTAGCAATAATGAAATCAGATAGTAAAGTTGAATAAGTGTCCAAAGTACTTGTCAAAATTGCTGGCCTAAATGCGTTCCTAGTAGTTCAAGCTAGCAAGACATGAGACAAAACTAGATGACACAAAGAATGCAAACACTTCTGTTTTTTGTTGTTGTTTTTTTTATCCTTTTTTGTGCGGCTTTTGTATCTTCTTTTGCACTTGCCTTTTTTCTTTTTTCTTTTTTTTTCAGAATGTGATGCAAAAGAAGAACACAATGCAAACACTCCATGATATCTCGTATGTCTGTTATAGATTTTCTGCTCAATGTTGTAAGGACAATTAAGCACCTTTATAGTCCCCAAATATAAAAACTTTGAATATAAATATTATAGAGCTATCTCTCCTCTTTAATTTCATTATATGGAAGATCTATTTTGGATAAGAACAATGGGAGATATTGCCCCCGAAATACAGACTGTTCAGAATTTCTAGATCAATAACAGATTCAGATCTAATGCAATTTCGACATCGTTAACTATATTTTCTGGGAGAATAATGAATAAGAAAGTTATAGAAAACTTCTTAAGCTTTCCAGAAAGTACAAGAAAACAAAAATCCGAGTTCGTATGAGCGAGATATGATGAAAATACTGAACTGGACAGAAGTGAATCTAATCTGGACGTGATGACGTGATTCAAGAGGATGAATCAACACAATGCAAAACTCAAACTAAGACCAAAAAAACTTTCTAAACCAGCAATATGACTCAACAACGGACACAAACCCAACAAAACTAAACTGAAAACAAAAGTTGCAAAAGCTCAATGGTGGTTTGGACAAAGTAATGAATAGATCTACTAAACTGCAAATTTTTTGTGGCTTTTTTGTGGACTCTAGGTATGAATAACAAAACTAATGTAATGGATGGATGAATTACCTAACAGGCAACCTGGAAATCTGATACCAATTGATGAGAAAAAGGATGAGTCCCGATCTTCTGAAAGGTAATGGATAAGTCGATTGATGGAAATCTCGATGTTGATGATCCGAGGCTCTCGAGTAGAACACGAAAAACCCCTGCAATCACTACACCACCACTCCGTTGGTTATCAACCGTGCTGCACACGATTGACCTCACTAAGAAGGCTAATCCCTGCAAGTACAACCGAGAACACAAGCAAGAATGTAGAAGATACGATCTGAAATCGTGAAGTTGGGGTTTCACAAACTGTAGAACGGCGATATTATAAATCTAAGCAAAACCCAATTGTTCATGGCAGCTACTATGGATTATATATAGGTGGGAGGACGTCCAATGGGGTGTTGGGGTCGTGACCTAACCCTAAGATACAAAAATAATAGACTTAGACTTGATACATGGCCCAATGGCCCAATACGGTGGTGCAGCACCCTGACAGATTCTGCACTTGAATTTGTTTCGACGATTCCCGTCGGCTCCGAAGGTATTTTGACATGGGACCGGCGCCATTGAAAAGGTTATCCTCTCTCCTCTCCGTGCATGTGTAGAACGTCCAAACCGGAGTTCGTATGCATCCTGGGCATCCGTTTTAGTGCGTACTGCTCCTGGACTCCGAGTTGGATACGATTTGGAGTTTGGTTCGGTTTCCATCTTCTTTGAACGAATTCTCTGGTCTTCCACATCTCTAATACTTCCTCCAAATACTCCTTGGACCTCTCCATGGATCTTAATCACAATTAAATCATTAAGTAGCAATCTATGCTCAAAAACATATAAGGAAATATATAAGAACGAGTTCACCTCTGAAATTAATTGTTGTGTATGAACTCTATTGATTGCATTTTGTATGTTCAATGGAGTGTTGTTTGTATCTATAGAAGTGATGTCCTCATCAGTGCTAATCTTGTGCTTTATTTGAAATATGTGCTTAACTTGGCAAAGAGCAGGAGCAAACCTAAGGGTGGTATCTTTGACAAGGAGAAGATCAAGTATACACGTAGTGCATACTCACTCACAAGATCTCCCTTGATCAAAGATGGTCTTGGCAATTCAAGGGGAGAAAATCAAAATGCTAGAATTTCCAAGAATAACATGATGCAAATTGAGTTTGTCAAGGAAATCTCATATCAAGTCAAGAATGAACATCATGCATCTACTTCTCTTGAAATAGTTAAATTTGACAAAGATGCTCACAATGCTTAAAAATGCCAACTTAACTATGTGTCATGATTTTGATGCATCTTATGTGCTAATGAGAAAAAAGTTTGATCATACCTATGTGAAATATGTTGGGCCACTTTGCAAGAGCTCAAAGCCTTGTGTGTGGGTACCCAAATGCCTTGTAACTAACTTCAAAGGACCCAACCAAGCTTGGGTACCTAGAACCAAAGACTAAACTTGTTTTGCAGGCTTACTTGTAACATCCCAAAATTTTTAAACTTGGCTAATTCAAATATAAAAGGGAATTCAAAATTTTGATTTCCAAATCTCTTCTTCAACCCATCCAAATCTCGGGGGAGAGATTCATTTTAAGGGGTAGAATTGTAACACCCTGATTTTCAAGTTTTGGCACATTAAAAATATAAATAGGAATTTAAATTTTATAATAGGAATAAATTGTTTTTATAAAGGAAAATATAAAATATATGCATCTCATCTTGCATTCTGCATTCATTCTTAAGTATTGAAAATTAATTACCAGAACAAATATGCCAAAAGTAATTTATTTGTCATAACAAATATGAGATAAAAGAAATAAATGAAACTAAAGGTATATATATAAATATAATAGTTTAATTATATGATGAGTTCTTGCAAAATCATTAAGAAGGATGAAATAGGACAAACCTAAAAGAATTAGAAATAAAGAAGCAAATAAAAATTGAGGCAGACACCGGATTTATTCGGAGAATAACGGACTAGTTCGAAAGTCTTTGCTGGTCAACAACGGACTTGTGCGGTACAATACCAGATTAGTCCAGTATGAGACTTAATCAAATTTCCCCCATCACGGACTTTCCGTTACAAAAATAGACTAGTCCGAAGTCTCTTACTGTACAACCCCGTACTTGTCCGCACGACATCGAACTTGTTTGATAAGCTATCTGTAACCGGAACGGACTTGTCTGATATTAAACGGAGTAGTCCGGTACCCTACAGTTTGGTGTATTTTAACATTCTAGCCTAGCGGATGTAATAATAATAATAATAATAATAATAATAATAATAATAATAATAATAATAATAATAATAATAATAATAATAATAAAAGAATAGAAATATATATAACAAATAAATAATAATAAATGAAAAAATATAATAAATAAAACAAAGAGGAAGAAGAAGTAAACAAAAGCCATCCATGCTCTGGCCGCATGCGAAAGCCTTGCCGCACAAAAAAAAAGGAAAAAAAATCAACCGGAACCGAGTCTGATCGGGACTCCTGTGCCGCTGGAACCTGGGGCACGCAGGCGCCTGCACAGAACCTTCCCGGCATCCATGGAACCTTCTGGGCAGCGCTCCAGGTGTGCGCGCGGGGCTCGAGTCCCGTAGCAGCCGCTAGCTGAAAAAAAAGGAAAAAAAAACAAAAACCTGCCGGCTATGCACCAACCCGGAACCGCGCGTGCCCGAGAGCAGGGAGTCTGCGCCCGAGCGGGACTTGGGTTCGGGTCCCAGTGCCGTGCCACTGGGCTTCCGTCGGCTGTGCCGCACCAAGTCGACAGGACTCGGCCCGTTCGCTGCGTCGCCCAGCCTGGCCTCCGCCTATTTTAAGCGCCCAGACCTCGTACCGCAATGCCCTTGCCTACGTAAAAAAGAGCATACGCCCTGCTACGTAGAAACAGTCCACGGTAGAGAGAAAAGAGAGGAAGCCCTAGCCCCAGGAGAAGAAAAGAGAGGCCACATTAAGGAAGAAAAAATGAGAAGAGAGAAAAGAAGAAGAGAAGGACAAGGAAGAGAAGGCCGTCCGCCGGAGATCACCACATCACGGTCGTCTTTTCGTCAGAGGATCGCTGCACTGTTTTATTTGTCTACATCCACCGTCGATCTTTGATGGAGTCGCTACATCGCGGTGGACTTGTTCATTGATGTCACGCCGTCATCTTCATCAACAGGGCCTAGACACTGGAGACGCACGCCATGTCTCGGTCCACGATTGATGAAGCCATTATATCACAGTAGTCTCTCTCGCGCGGTTTTTAACGACAAGAATCAATCAATTGCTCGAACCACATCACGTCCACACTTATTTCATCGTGTCCTGCTGTACTGCAACTACTACAAGAAGCATTTTCACAAGCGCCTCAATTTTTCAAACACAGGCGGTCGTTAAAAAATGCGACTATGATGATGAATGATACAATAACCGCCTGTGATGACAGAACATCACAGACGGATTTTAAAAAACAACCGTCTGGGTAAATACATGATTTTCTCAGGCGGTTATTAATTAAGAACCGTCTGTGATATAAAAAACTTCACAGGCGGTTCTTAATTAACCAATGCTTGGGTAAATACATGATTTTCACGGACAATAATTGTTTAAGAACCGTATGTACTAGTTCAATCATCACAAGCGGTTTTTATTGATGAACCGTCTGGGGAAAGCCATTATTTTCACAGGCTGGTTGTTAATTAAGAACCACATGTGATGCTGATAAGCTCCTGTCAAGCTAATCCCTGCACAACAAGCTCTTGTAGATGCAAGTAACACCCGTGGCTCATCATTTAGATTGTTGAAAGCATCAATTGATGCCTGACAATGGAAGGATTTTCTCATACATTTGAAGACTTTCTTTCCCTCCTATCCATTTAAAAACTTAGGAAGATGCTCCTTTCTCAGTTTTAATGCCTACATATATTGACTAAAAATCAATACCTACTCTCTTAGTGTTTCACACAAGTGAGGAAGCGAATAACTTTAATCACAAATCTTGTTTTTACCCTTTCATAGGGATTTAACCTTAATCTTTCAAGCATAGATTTATAATTAAGTGAAGCTTCCTTATCACACATGTTAATTGCAGTTATAGATGAAGGATGTGCCGAAGCTAACGAAATCTGAATCAGATTGAAGATATAGAGATCTTGTATAAGAGTTGCAATGTCCAGGTTAGACAGCGTGAAGCTATGATGGCAACCTTCAACAACATGAAAAGTGATGTTAAGGTTATGCTTGCATCAACCAAGGCATGTTGTGAGGGTATAACACTTGTTGGGACAAGCATAACCGTGATGCTGCAACAAGTGTTATGCCCTCACAACATGTCTTGGTTGATGCAAGCATAACATTGGCATCACTTTTCATGTTGTTGAAGGCTCCTATTATAGCTTCATGTTGTCTAATCTGGACATTGTCACTCATATGTAACATCTCTTTGTCTTCAGTCTGTTGAGATTTCGTTAGCTTCAACACACCCTTCAATTGTAACTGCCATTAACATGTCTGATGAGGAAGCTTCACTTATTGATAAATCTATGCTTGAAAGACTAAGGTCAATTCCTATGAAAATGGTAAAAACAAGATTTGTGATTGAAATTGTTCGCTTCGTCGCTTGTGTAAAGCACTAAGAGAGACAATACTGATTTGTAGTCAATATATTCAGTCATTAGAACTGATAAAGTAGCATCTTCGTAAGTTTTTAAAATGGAGAGAAGATAAAGAAATCTTTTAGGACTTGTTTAGGTGTACTCAGTCCAATTAGATTGAAGTGGATTGGAGTGAAGAATGAACTAATTTTCTCCTCAATCCACCTCAAACCACTTATATTGAAGTGGATCCACTCCTATCCAAACAAGCCCTCAAATGGATGGGAAATATCGTCAAACTTCAATTGAAGCTTTTAACAATCCAAATGATGAGTCTCGGGTGTTACTTGCATCTACAAGAGCTTCCTGTGAAGGGATTAGCTTGACAGGATCTTCAAGAGTTGTGCTTCTAGATGTTGTTTGGAACCAAGCTGTTGGAAAGCAAACCTGATCATCATAGGTCAGAAGAAATTTATATACACATACAATTTGATAACTTATGGAACAGGTGAAGGTGATAAATATGATAGTCAACAAGCCGAAAAGGATCACTTGTCCAAATTAGTCTTCTCTACAGAAGCTGAATTTAATAATGTTCGAAACATGCTATCTAAAGCTGAAATAGAACATTGTTCTAAGTTGATTTCAGAGGATACAAATATATACAATATATATCATACATTTTTTTCCAGCATTGACATCTTCTCGCATATAGGGTTTCAAATCCTTTTTAATGCTTCTCTCTACGCGCTTGATTTTTTCTGATCCGGTGAAAAAGGTACATCTCTTCATACTGATTATATTCCTCTTCATTATCTCCCACATTCCCAACCCCAACAATATTTTTCTTTCCAGAAACAACTACGTGCATCTTCTCAATTTATGTATCTTGTACATAAAAAACTTGTGCAACACTATCGGCGAGAATCCACAGGTCATCTTTATAATTCACTTTATTCAAGTGTACCAGTGTCAACCCGTAATTGTCCACTTTCACGCCATCAGGATGTTTGACCCATTGGAACTTAAATACGGGCATTACCATTCTTTCTCCATAATTGAGTTCCCATATTTCCTCTATGAACCAGAAGTATGTGGTCTTCTACCCTTGTGAATCATAAGCCTCAATATGAACACTACTATTTTGTGCAACACTCTTACTGTCTTTTTCTTTAGTGAAAAATGTGTAACCATTGATGTCTTATGCTTGCCATGATGTCACAAAAGCAGATGGGCCAGAAGCAAACTTCTTCATTGTTGCCTCTTCTATGGAGTTTCCGTATGGTACATTTTTGTTCATTAACTATTCAGTGAAACATCTTATGTGCTCTTTCATGATCCAATCCTCTGTGCGGTCTTGGTTTTTTTCGCGAAACTCAATTTGGTGTTCCTGGATGTATGACTCAGCTATTGCGAGCTGTTGTAGTACATCCGAATGTGCACGGTGTACATTCTTGTAATCTTGAACGATAAAAGTTTTCTTACCCACTTGCCTCTCCCACGTAGTCTACCCTCATGTACTGGTATAGGCACACCTATCGGTTTTCCATCTTTAATGTAATCAGTGCAACTCTCAATCACTTCTTCAGTTGTGTATCCTTCCATAATTGAACCTTCTGGGTGAGCATGTTTCCGCACATAACCTTTTAGTACTCCTAAATATCTCTCCAATGAAAATATATGATGTAAATAGAGCGGCCCCAATGCTTTTATCTAATCAAAAAGATGTATGATTAGGTGTACTTTCATATCAAAAAAGGATGGTGGGAAACACATCTCAAGCTTGCACATAGTGTCGACGATGTATGTTTTCAAATAGTCTAAATCTTCACGTGCTATCACCTTTTGTGATACTGCATTGAAGAAGTACCACAAACGTGTGATGACAACTTTTATATGTTTAGGTATGATGACTCTTATTGCAATAGCAAGGAACACTGTCATCATCATGTGACAGTCGTGAGAATTATGGACGAATAAAGACAAGTATTTCATCGAGTCTAGTTTGCGGATTTTGGATGAGAAACTCGTGGGCACTTTGATCCCACGCAAGCATTCAAAAATTGCTTTTTTCTCTTCTAGTGTCAAGTGTAGCTGGCTGGGGGAAGGTAATGCTTCCTATTCGCCTTTTCTACTGGATAAAGCTCTGGTCTCAAATCAATATTTACTAGGTCCATACGTGAATTTAATTTGTCCTTTGTTTTCCTCGGCATGTCTAGAAAGGTCTCGATGACGCTGTCAAATACATTCTTTGTAACGTGCATCAAATCAATACTATGGCAAAATTCCAGATTCTTCCAATACGAAAGATACTTGAAAAAATTGATTGTTTCCTGAAAGCCATGTCAGTTGTATCACCCGAAGATGTACTTTTTCTTTTTCTTGATTCCTTTACATTTTTTGCCCTTACCGAAAGCAATATGAATGTTCTTGACCATTTCGAACACAAGTTTTCCACTATAAGGTTTTGGTGCAGTATCTTTTTTTATTTTGTTATCAAATTGTTCTTTCATCTTCCTATACTTGTGTGTATTTGTCAAGAACCGCCGATGTCTCATGTACACCGTCTTTCTGGATGAAGTGAGGTATAGAAATCTAGTTCTATCCACGCACCTTACACAACCTTTCTTCCCTTTCATTTGTCCCGATAATGTAAACAATCCGGGATAATCATGCACGGTAACAAATATCATTGCTCTTAGCATGAAATACTCCCGCTTGTACTCAGCCCATGTACGTACCCCTTCATTCCACAATTTCACCATGTCTTCCATTAAAGGTTCCAAGAACACATCAATTTTGATGTCGGGTTGTTTCCTGCCTTGGATAAGAACATATAACAAGATATATTTTCTTTTGTGACACAACCACGTTGCTAGGTTGTATATCGTTATGATAACGGGCCATGTGCTGTGTATGCTCCTTTTTTTCACCAAACAGATCCATTCCGTTTGTACCCAAGACAACCTTACATTTCTGATTTCCTTTGAAAATTTTGGATACTGAATATCAACAAAAATTCACTGCGTTGCATTACTAGGGTGTCAAATATGTTTTTCATTCTTCTTGCGCTGCTCGGAATACCAACGCATAAGTTCAGCCCCCCTAGGGTTTGAGAACAAATGCTTCAAGCGATCAATTACCCGAAGGTACCACATCACCAAGGCAAGATTTTTTCTCTTATTCTTCCCCTGTCTGCATCATCAGAAGTATCGTCATTGTCACCTTCAAGACCAATAATAAACTTCTTCTTCTGAGAATTTTTCATGTTGGTAACATACTGGTGATTGTAGTCCTTCTTATATCTACTGACACCACAGATGGGGCATTTAGTTGCGAGCTCATGCTCTTTGTGATACATAATACAATGTTTCACACAAACGTGTATTTTTGTCACACCTAGTGCCATCGGGCAAAGAAGTTTCTTCGCTTTATAAGTGCTTCTGGGCAGTTTACTTGGATTTGCAAGAATTTCTGCCATAAGATTCAAAAGATCAGAGAAACTACAATCAGACCATCCGTGTGTGGCTTTCAACTTTTGTAGTTCTAGGACTGCACGTAATATAGTAAACTCTTTATCACAACCGTTTGATTCATCATATAAAAGCTCTGTCGCCGCATTCTGCAATGTCTCCATTTTACTTAAACCGTTACTTGCTCCCATAGAAGTCAATACATATGGTTCAATGTGACGCAACATCTCCTCACAATCGAACTCATCATCATCAAAACCATCTTGATTGTCTCTACCATCATCGATATGAACATTATCGTCATCTGAACCTCTCTCATCATCTTTATCCACTTCACATGCATCTAACTCGCCATGCTCTGTCCATATTGTGTAGTTTTTTTTAAACCTCTTTTCACCAAATGAGATTGGATTACTATAGTATATATCCAAGCAATCTTATTGTCGTATTCGATACATGGACATAATATATCATCTATCTTTTGCAACTTCGCATGTCTCTTGGATGCTTCAATAAAATTTGCAACATTATGAATGTACATAGGATCGGGTCTTGACATGTTATACATCCATGCTCGGCGGTCCATGCTTCAATAACAGATTTTTTGTAAGATTTATAAAATTTGGCCACAGGTATTCCCTAAAGGTCTTCTATAAAATGAATTTACAAAGACATGAGTGTATACTGGTATCATGTAGGTCTGTTCATAAGGGTTCCAAGAAAATTTGTTTCATAATTTTCTTAGCTTCCTAGTGGCCATAATGGATTTCTGAAGTTAGGCTTATTCATTGAAACATTTCATCGAACACGTAATGTGCTTGTATTTATCTTCAACCTTTAATCCTTCAAATCTACTTCTTGTTTTATAAAATTCATGGGTGAGCTCAAGAGGAGACTAAACTACATCTTTCAACCTTTAATCATTCAAATCTACTACAAATCTCAAGTGGTGATGGGGGGGGGCTGGAGGCGTATGCAAACACAACAAAACAAAACTGAAAACAAAAAAAATTAAAAACATGATAGTGAAGAAGAAGTCTCTTCTAACCTTTTCTCTGTTCGAAGCTTGATCAACTGATGAATGCAGTATCGGCCTGCACACGGTGAAAATTTTTGGCAGCCTGGCGGCGTCGATGGAATATCTCCAGGGTTAGGTTTTCTATGGTACCCGAGGGGTCTTTATATAGGCGTCGAGTTTCACAGACAGTTTTCAATGAAACAACTACCTGTGATAAAAATTAATAAAGTTCAAGCAGTTTTTAACTGCTTCTCGGGCGGTTGGTACTGAATAACTGCCTAAGAAAAAGATTATCTCTAACGTTATTACTTACCAATCGCCTGTGATAATTGCCTGAGCCTGTTCTTCAGTTTTCTTTTCCCTGGCTTCTTTTTTATTTATATTCCAATATAAATACTCAAACAACTATAGATTCTGCAAATTGAGTCCAAATTCGATGATTCTTTCTTCTATATTTTTCAAAAATTAACATCTACCACTTGGACCAAATATTTTAAAACTTGTATAGCTAAAATTATAATGTTTTGGTAAATATCAAATTAATTTGTACTCACATATTTTTCACATTTGTGTATCTCCTAAAAAAAGATTCTTCATTGAAATTGGATAGTATGAACATATTTGTATTATTTATACATGTATGAATTTTGTTAAACTTTTTAAAGCATTCCAACATGTCAAAATTCAAATTATCCATCTTTCTAACCAAATGCTCATATACATATGAGGCATTCATCAAATTTTGAACACACATTGATTCAAAAAAAAATTAAAAGAATCTGAAAAAATTCATAGAGGTTGGTATGATGACTGAAAAGGTCCATTGAAAAACTAAATGGAAAAATCATTATATTCATCAAGATAGAAAAATGACAAATAGCAATTGTTATATATTTTTTATGTTCTAACCAATTTAAAAGGCTTTATAAAGTGAAATTTAATGGTAACCTTTAATACTCGATCATATTTCAAGAAAGTGAAATTTGGGCTTCTAAAAGGCTCCACATTTAATCAATAATATTAATTAAGCTTACATAAAGTTCTTCTCAGGCAGTTGGTAATGAATAACCGCCTGAGAATAAGATTATCTTAGGCGGTTATTACTTAACAACTGCCTGAGATAATTGTCCGAGCTGTTCCTCAGTTTTCTTTTCCCTTGCTTCTTTTTTATTTAGATTCCAATATAAATAGTCAAACATGTATGGATTCTACAAATTGAGTCCAAATTCGATGATTCTTTCTTCTATATTTTTCAAAAATTAACATCTACCACCTGGATCAAATATTTCAAAACTTGTATAGCTAACACTGTAATGTTCTGGTAAATATCAAATTATCTTATACTCACATATTATTCACATTTGTGTATCTCCTTAAAAAGGGATCCTTCACTGAAATTGGTTTGTATGAACATATTTGTATTGTTTATACATGTATGAATTTTGTTAATTTTTTAAAGCATTCCAACATGTCAAAATTCAAATTATCCATCATTCTAACAAAATGCTCATATACATATGTAGGCATTCATCAAATTTTGAACACACATTGATTCAAAAAAATTTAAAAAAATCTGAAAAAATTCATAGAGGTTGGTATGATGACTAAAAAGGTCCATTGAAAAACTAAATGAAAAAATCATTATATTCATCAAGATAGAAAAAATAAAAATAGCAATTGTTATTTGGTTTTTATCTTGTGACCAATTTCAAAGGCTTTATGAAGTGAAATTTAATGGTAACCTTTAATACTCAATCATATTATAAGAAAGTGGTATTTGGGCTTTTGAAAGGCCCCACATTTAATCAAGAATATTAATTAAGCTTATATAAAGATATTTTCTCAGACGGTTATTACTTACCAACTGCCTGGGATAAGTTAATCTTCCTAGACGGTTATTAAGATCCAACCGCCTGAGATAATCATCTTCTCAGGCGGTTGGTTCTTAATAACCTCCTGCGAAGATAGGCATGTATATATAGCCCTTGACTGTGTTGGAAAAAACCTAACCCGAGCGAAATCACATCGACGCCGTTAGACTGCCAAAATTTTGTTTTCCGCCAAGTCTTCGCCGTTCTTGCTGCCGAGCTTCGCCATCGCCGCTTCAAGGTACGCCGAGCTTCGCTGTCGCTGCCGTGCTTCGCCCTCATCACTTCCAGTTACGCCGAGCTTTGCCCTCGCCGTCGTCGCCGAGCTTCAAGCTTCCCTCCTCCGTCCCTGTACTGCCTCCCTCCTCGCCCTTGCCACCGACCGAGTCAAATGGTGCCTTGCATAGATTTCCTTAATCAATGTTTTTGAACCCTAGGTGCCTTGGTCAGTGGCCTCTAGAAGAGGAACAGTGTCACCCTAGGTGCATAGATTTCCTCAAGTTTTTGAACCCTAGCGATCCCACGAAGGTTTGGGTTAGTTTTTATCTTACGAAGTGTCATGCTTAGCCATGCTTATACTGGTAAAAGTTGGATTGTGTGGCAAGACCACCACTGTTAACGAGCTTAGGGCATAATATATTTAGATATGGGATAAAATCTGAAAGAAGATGAACTTGTGTAATGAGAGGAGATTTGAATTGTAGTCCCTCTCGGTCAACTAAGGAATGTGTCTTGTTCTTTTTATCCTAAGCACCATCCATTCTAACCACATGCTGGATAAAATGGTATAGCAAGTCGAATATCTCGCCTTGTAGTTGTGTTTTGGCCATGACTTTATAAATTGTTTGACACGCACAAGTGGTTGATAGTTCTACGGGACCATAGTACTCCTTGTGATGAAGACTATCACCACTCGTGGGAACAGGTTTGTAAGATGTTATTTTCACATGACATTACCGGTGCCGATGGTGTTGTGGGTAGGCATTGTTAGACTCTTGCTATTTTCAAATGTTGATTTTCACTGCAGAGTGCTAGTTTAATGTGAACTTGAACCTTTAGTGGAATATGTGTTCCTTGCAAGTTTAACCGCATCGTTACTCAATAGACTTGTATACATTTAAAAAAACCAATCCTTGTATGCGCTATTTAAACCTGTAATTCTAAATTTGTGGTTTATTTGTGTGCTTGTGATATATGCAATGTTGTCAACTGATATGTTGTGATCATGAGATGATTAAGAGGAAAAAATGGCCTGGACGATTAGAGGACCGACTAGGGTCGACTAGGATCGATTAGTCGCCCTAGTCAATGATTAGTCGTCCTAGTCGACCTAGTCGGTGGGTAGGCGACTAGGGTCGACTCGACGACTTGAAAACATTGTGAATTGTGAATTGTTATTGTTTAATTGTTGACATAATTGTTCTTGTCGGCTTTTGATACAAGCAATACACATGCCTAGCTAATGCCTTGGTCAGTCGCCTCAAACCCTAGAATGGAACTTGGTCAATCACCTTGGCCAGTCGCCTTAAAACCTAGAATGCCTTATCAAACCCTAGAATGCTTCCATCTTTTTCTTCATGCAACACTTCATGTAGAGTTAATATGCCATTCATTATATTTTTTGTCTTATTAGTTCTAGCACGGAAAGCCCTAAGAAGACAGGTCTGGTAGTAACAATAAAGAAGACAATATGGAGTTTAGTGACTCCAGCAGTTCAGGATCCCTTCACAGTCCATCAGATCCTTTTCCGAATATAAAAATTAAAAAGAATTCAGAGAGTCTCGACTCGAAATATGATCCTTCCCACGAGGTATGGATCACGAATCTCAAATTCAGCAGTTCAAGTTAATGTTGGTTGTCAAGTATACGAAGTCTTATAATTCTTTTCTACCTAGATTAATCGCGAAGTCAACGAGGTGACTTCAGCTCCTAAAACCGCAGAAGGTTCTCCAACGGATGAATCCTCAGGTTCACTCAAGCGGAAACAAGGGCAATGAGGTCCCAATAAAGGTCCATTGGACCGCATCACGTACATAACAAGGGTCGATCCAAGTGGGCTGCCCCAAGAACCACTAAATTCAGTTACCAAGTACCGAAATGCATGCAGTTTTCTTGTTAGAGAGCTCGTGCCGATCACAACCGAAAATTGGAGAAAATTACCTGAGGATACCATGAATGAGTTGCGGGAAAGGATAAAGAAACAATTCAAGTTCTCGAAAGGCACGAAAGAAGCTGTAAAGAAAGCAACATTGGTCTCTTGCGGCAAGAAGTTTTGTGGCTGGAAGAGTCAAATGAATGCTTATGCTAAGGCCGATAAGGTCCCTAGCCCGACGAAGATGAGAAAAATCACACAAGCTCAGTGGAAGGAATTTGTTCGTCAAAAGACCACACCTAATGCTAAAGCCCTAAGTGCAACTAGGTCAGATCTTGCCAAAAAGAACAAATACCATCATGGCTTGGGGTCTGCCGGATATGCCCCCAAAGTCCAGAAATGGAATAAGATATTAGAAAAAATTACATGTAAGGGCAATCCTTACTCATTAGAAGGCTGCGATGAGAGAACTCAGCGATGGGTCTTTGCTTGGTCAGGTTTGACCAGCAAGGGCAAACTTGAAAAGCCCGACTCTATGAATGAAGTAGAGGAAAAAATGAAATAAGTAATTGAAAAGCAACAGAAGGGTATCTTCAAACCGAAGAGGGAGAATGACCAACTTACCGCTATCCTAGGAAACCCTGAATGCAGTGGACGGGTTCGAGCAGTCTCTTCTCAAATGACTTGGTTAGATGGTTTCCCAAAAGATAAAGACACATATAGAAGATATGAGAAGTTCAAGAAAACACTTGATGAAACGATTGCTCAAAGGTCATGGAAAATGTGCAAGAAATAATGGAACAACTTAGACAATCGGGACAATTAGTGGCACCGAGTATAGCGATGGTTCCCGTGCCAAAGGAGCAATTGGTATCTCCAACTGCCTACCCTAGAAGCATATATGTTCAGTGCCAGGCTCAGGGTCAACCCATAAGTTCGCCGTCAATGATATTGCTAAGGACAAATCTTATCGTCTTCTTGTCCCGATCGGCTGAGCAGGGAACAAAACCAAGCAGGTTGCCACTGCTATGGCAAAGCCTGATCGTGACTTCAATGGCAATCCAGTTCCGTTGTATTATGTTGTGGTGCAAGTTCTTTAGATCATTGATAAAGATTATGAAGATTATGAAATAGACCACATCACATATGAGGGGATCGCGACTCTGGGGCAGGCTGTCAACCAATTAATCCTTTGGCACCGACGCGATATCATGTTGGATGATGAGCCGATTTTTAGCCCCGTCCGCATCTCAAAATACTGCAACCCCGTCTTCTAAGGCGAAAGTCCAGGAAGATCCACTCCTTGTCCATGAAGATCCACTCTCCCTATGTCTCAGCAAGGAAGATAGTAACCTTGCTAGTAAAGATAACCAAGAGCAACTAGTTGGACAATAGCTTCAAGCAGTACTGAGCAAGCTATTGCTAGTAAAGAGCAACCAGTTGATCAACA
Source organism: Tuctoria greenei (assembly GCA_036927565.1). Classification (NCBI taxonomy): domain Eukaryota; kingdom Viridiplantae; phylum Streptophyta; class Magnoliopsida; order Poales; family Poaceae; genus Tuctoria; species Tuctoria greenei. The sequence goes on along the minus strand of JAYESD010000001.1, from coordinate 48,539,565 downwards.
ACTTGAAGTAGTACTAGAGTCGGCTGCTGGGAGTAAAGAGCAATCAGTTGAACAATAGGTTCAACAACAAGTCAGTGTCCAACTTCCGACGACTACTCCTCGATTATCAGTGCCTATCAAAGTTAGCTCATACGAAATTAAGAAACCTTTATCAGAAGTGTCAAAGTATTTGGAAAATATGAAGGAAAATATTAGAAAATCGAGTGCATCTCGTTCTTCTCATGAGCCAACATTAGAAGATATCGAGGAGTGGGAAGAAGACGGTATCATGTACGGCGGACAGCTTTAGTTAAACCAGGAGTTCCAATATACAAGCTTGAGGATGTTCCTCCTAAATTTGAGAATTGGAAGCCGTTCATGACATCCGTACAACTTAGCAAACAATCTGCCCCGCTCAAAAGAATGCACGACTGGTACATCACTGCCAGCACAAAATATGAACTTTCTTGCGTCACATTTCATGTTTCAAAATATGCATTCTGGAGCACTAGAGCAGATAAACGAGTCATTTTATTTGAAGAGCTGCATAACCTTTTCCATCGGGGCATGCTCGAAATCAACCTACTCCTCATCGGGTGCTTGTAAGTGCCTCTAATATTTAGCATTTGCTTTTCTTTCTACACGCATACACATTTCATGAGATTATAACAATTATGGACTTCTTCAATAGAATGCAATACATGGATAATTAAAAGATGAAATGCAAGACAGGTATCCTTGACCCTACACGGATTGTAAAGACGCTATTCGACGTCAAGGCAGATAGAGACTTAGTACGGTTCAAGCACATGAAAAAAAAAAGAATTTGAAAATCAATCGCAAAACATAAGAAGGATAGAAGAACAAAAGTTGCAGCTTACATAGGACATTCAATATTTAAGTTTGTCGGAGACGACAAGGACCTTGTAAAGGCTTCGTACCACTTCAAGTTAGTTCGACACATGACATTGAAATAGCAATTATTGCTAATTGTTAGCACGTGTGTTTGTATGTGTGCAGTGATCACTACATAATGATCTTCATCAAACCAACGTAGGGTTTGGCAATAGTCTTGGACTCAAGCGATTACCTACGAGATCGTTACAAAGATTTCCTTATCATTTTGAATCTGTACGTTTATTCAATAATTTTAATTTACACACATTTAGAATGTGTTGACAAGTTTTATATGACATTTCTTGCATTACAGCGCTTGGCGGTTTTACACGGAACAATTTGGCGGTCAGAGACATCCTAATACGAATGCATTGGACATTAAAACATATTATGCTTGTTCGAAGCAGCCTGCTGGGAGTGTCTTATGTGGATATTATGTATGTGAGCATCTTCAGTCCGCCAGCGAATATAGAGTGAATCGTGAGGATGTAAGTTATCCTTAATGCCGATATCTTTTTTTCTTACTTTTGAGTTTTATTTTCATTGTAACTAGTATATTTTAATACTTATATTCTCTGTTGTTCAATATTACCAGAAACATTATTTTCATATTTTTTATTCCAACTTCAAAATTCAATTGCTCATAGTACAAATGCTCCAAAAATACCAAATAAATTCCTGTATACTCTCACTTAGATCTATACTTTGAGATTGTTCAAATCAACACATTCTAAATCTTGTTATGTATTTCATTGCAGCACACGAAGAATGTGAACAAAGAATGGCCGGTTTGTATAAGTATTCCTGGTGGAGGAGCCAACAAGATTGCTGTTGAACCGTGTCAATTCGTGCGTCGCAAAATTATGCACAAAAGAGGGGAGTTCTTTGATGAGAATTCTGCAATAGATGATGTGCCAGAACTTTGCAACTATGCCAATAGAAACTATTTTTAGTGAAAACTTGTAAACTATGAGATGACTTGTATGTGTAACTTGTACATATGTATATTGTTTTAGTGAAATTGACTTCTATGAGATGACTTCTATGATTATATTGTTTACTTCTATGATGATATTGTTGACTTCTGTGATTATATTGAATTGACCTGGAAATTAAAAATAATAGTAGATAGTACTGCATAGGGTATACCTTATCACAGGCGGTTATTTACCTACGGCCAGACCTGTCTGTGAAATATCATTATCACAGGCGGCTAGATATAGGTAAAGAACCATCTGTGATAACCTAATTATCACAGGCGGTTACTGTTATGGTACAACCTGGCTGCGATAAACTGTCCCCACAGGCGGCTTGTCGTAGGTAAAGATCCGCACAAGATAACACAATTATCACATGTGATTATATATGTTGCACGACCCGCCTGTGATAATATGTCTTCACAGGCGGCTAGCCTAAGTAAAGAACCGCCTGTGATAATATGTCTTCACAGGCGATTTCACTTCTCCGCCTGTGAAATTGCAGATTTTGATATTCTGGCTCAAGGTTTAATAGGATTGATAGAATAACTCATACCACCAAGGTATGCCTTCTTTTCTAGGAGTCCACCTGCAAAGAACTCCAAGGTTAAGCGTGCTTGGCCTGGAGCAATTTACGAATGGGTGTCCGACTGGGAAGTCTTCCTGGGTGCACACAAGTGAGGACAAAATGCGCAGAAAAGACTAGTGTTGGTCTGTGGAGCTAGTCTGTGATCCTAGAGAGCCGTCAGAAGTAACGACCGCCAGACCCGTAGTGGCTGGGGTGTTACAAATGGTATCAGAGCCGACCCTCGCAGTTTCACGGGTGCGTACGGGTCAGGGACGTGGCTACTTACGCATGACGCGTGGGTCCTCCAGGAGGGACACAGTATGGTATGTATGCCAGTACTGAATGTATGGACGTGGCCAAGATAGAAGGCTCCTGCCTTGGGAGTTGACCGACGAGGACGTCGGTCTTCTAAGGGGGTGTATTGTGACATTCTGGCTCAAGGTTTAATAGGATTGATAGAATAACTCATACCACCAAGGTATACCTTCTTTTCCAGGAGCCCACCCGAAAATAACTCCAAGGTTAAGCGTGCTTGGTCTAGAGCAATTTATGGATGGGTGACCGACCGGGAAGTCTTCCCGAGTGTGCAGATAAAATGCACAGAAAAGACTAGTGTTGATTTGTGGAGCTAGTCTGTGATCCTAGAGAGATGTCAGAAGTAACGACCGCCAGGCCCGTAGTGGCTGGGGTGTTACACAGATTATCATAGGCTATTCGTTTCAGGCGGTTTTAGAAACCACGTGTGATAATATGTTTGGAGCCGCCTGCGATGAGGATTATTGTAGCAGTGTGCCATAGACTAGTCTGGTCCTATGCAGACTTGTCCGGTGCAGTGCGGACTTGTCCGTTCAACTCTCTGTGCTCAGAAAGACTTGTCCGGCCTCCTTCAGACAAGTTCGGATTAAAATTTCAGCAACTCATAATTGTCACAAGAACAACTAATATTGACTCAAAACTCACATAAGCACTTGAGAACTAGTTGAACCTAATTAACAACAATAGGGAATTAATATCTTGTATTACAATATGATTATCTCATGCATACATATCATGTAATATTGATTAATATATGTACATTATATTGATTGCATTGTTATTGGTATGTGCTTGTATGCGAGTAGATGGATGTGCTCAAGAGGTCACGATTGAGAAGCGATTATCCGAGGATCTTCATGCACAAGAATTTTGAAAGTGCATCTAGGCATCCCTTGTGGGTTTTTGTTGATTAATGAGAAACCAATGAGATTCTAACAAAATTGTTCAGATGAGCGCAGGTTTTAAAGAAATGATAAAGAAAGCACAAAAAGGAAAGAGAATGAGGATTTAAAGGGAAAAGAGCTTAAGAGCTGAAAAGATTAGATTATTTTGTATGGAGTGTGTTGGAGAAAAACACCCCAATATCTCAAGTGAACAAATAATTCAACTCACTGCACATTTCACAGGAAGAGCGGACTAGTCCGATAAGCACCACACTAGTCCGATATCTCTCTGACTAAAAGCGGACAAGTCCTCCCCCAGATCGGACTTGTCCGCAACCCTTCACATTTGCACAACACCGTACAAGTCCGATGTCAACCGGACAAGTCCGATATCCCTCTGACTAAAATCGGACAAGTCCTCCAAGTGCGGACTTGTCCTTAGCCCTACAATTTTTCACCACTACGGACAAGTCCGATATTGACCGGACTAGTCCAAAAACTCTCTGACTAAGATTGAACTAGTCCGCACCTCAACAGACTAGTCCGGTATCCATCAAAACATAGGGTTTCTCGCACACACACACCAGACTAGTCCATTAACCACCACGGACTAGTCCGGACATCGCAAACCCTAACGGTAACTTTTGGAAACCCTAGTATAGATAGAGGTGTACGACCACACAACTTAATCTCTCGATGCCCTGCGCCGTCACACCTTCCAAGAGCCCAAAATTCACATCTCTCCACACATCCTAAGCCTAAAAAGATCAAATCTTTGAGGATTAGCAATTGAACAAAGGAGAGACTTATTCTACACATCTTGACCTCCTGGGTTTGATCTCTTGCACACTCTCATTGTTTTATTGTATATATTTTGAGTGTGTTTGGTGGTGTTCATCGCTGTAATTCTTGGGGAGCCCTCAACTTGTGAGAAGGCCCCTTGAACAAGTTATTTACCCCTGTGATTAGTGGTTGAGAATTGGCCTCTGTGGCGATTCAACGAGGGAAGGGTTAGTGAAGACCCGATCCTCCATGACTCCTCAACGGGGATGTAGATTTCCTCTGTGGAATCAAATCTCGGGATAAAATCTTTCCTCATGCATCTTTGTTTTATAGTTCATCATATTCTAGGGTTTGCTTAAACTTGTGTAACTCACGTTGAAATATCGTAATTAAAGTTGATCTTTGTAATACATTGTTTCATTACTATAATACATCCAAGTTGTCAATTGCTTTCCACTGCATAGAGTACTAGAGGTTAAATTAATGATCAATCTTGATCTTTCTAATCAACGTACACCGGACTAGTCCGCACCCTACCGGACTAGTCTGGCCTTTCCCGTATTTGATCAATCTGTTAAGTGTTTCAGGGACCGACAAAGTTTCAAAAAGCCTATTCACCCCCTATAGGCTACATTCAACTTTGAATTGCTTGAGCCATCAAATTGCGGGATTTTAAGGCAAGTGTCCTTGATCATCTTGATCCCGTTTTTAAATGCTTTGCCTGCAAAACTGCATGCTTGTGTCAAGTTGATGGGAATCCTATGATATGTGTTTACTAGTCTTGTTTGACCATCCTTGTTGCTTGGGATATATTCTAGAGAGTTAGGAAGGGTGTTTGACCTTTTTGCTTCGCTCTAATTATATGAGATGGGAAAGCAACCAAATGGCTTAATTATGAATTATTGAACATAGGGCTTACGTGAATTGATGAATATGACTATTTGGTAATATGAGACTTGGGTGATCTAAGAAAGCATGGTTTGTGGATTGGGTTGGATGATACGGTGGTTTGCTTGCTTTAGATCTAAGGACCATTTCATGCGAGAATAAGCAAGGACAACAGTGCCACCACAAGGTCAAGTATGGGTGCGACTTAGCCAATTAATTAGGAGTATTACTAGCATTGATTCAGATCATTTGGAGGAGCAAGGAATGGGAGTCGGTTGGGTTTGCAATAGTGGCGGGACTACCCTGGGATCTGAACGGCACAAGAGGAGGCCCTTGGTTGGATGTGCTCAGTTGGAGGCATCACTATTGTGAAACCTTAGTGGGTCTAATTATGCTGGTAGTCCCTTTATAAAGTCTATTTTGTAATCTCTTGGCCAAGCACTTAAGGAAGTGTAATTGGCATAAGGGAGGTTTCTTTAGATGCTGACGGGTGACAAAATCACGAACTTTTGGATAAAGTGGTACAACCTTTGCAGAGTGTTAAAAATTATCATGATAGCTGTCCTCCTGGTTAAGAGCACCTGGATGACCTACATGATTAGAGTGGAACTCGGAATTTGGGATGGTCATGGTTATGGTTATTGTTGGGTAATAGTTTTGTTTATGGTTTGATTATGGATATGGATTGGATGGTGATAAATGGACATGGTTAATGATGATGGTAAGAATATGATATGTGGACGATTAATGGATGATGGATATGAATTATCGTGTTTATTTGGGATATGATGGGAATATTACACATAGACATCTTAGGATGCTTTTCATATGTTTTAAATGTACTTTTAGCAAATAGCCATTATCTATTATCATTCTTTGTTTTTAGCTACCTGTGATAGTTTCCCACACTTCTTGAGTACGACATGTGCTCACTCTTGCTATTCCCACAATTAATTCAGCTACAAGACATACTTTGGAAGACAACATGGAGCACTAGGCGTGCGTACTACCGTCGATTGCCTGTGGAGTTGGAGTCACCTATGCTATATTATTTTCCACTACAATAGAATCAAGGTATTTATTATTCGTGACATGGTTAATTTCTGAATATCATTTGTGATGTTGATGTGTATGTGTGATGAACATGGTGGGAACACATACACTGCACTTGGTTCATTTTCAGAACTGGGTGTCACATTACTCCTCCGGTGGTACAAAATGAGTGTTAGATAGTGGATGCACCAACCACATGACCGGTGCGAGAAGAATGTTTGTGGAGTATGAACAAAACAATGATCCAAGTCAAGGTATCTATTTTGGCGATAGTAGCCAAGGCAATGTACTAGGTATGGGTAAAATCTCTATTTCACCACAACACACTATTTCACAAGTCATGCATGTTGAGTCTCTAGATTATAATCTCTTATCCATTCACAAGTATGAGAAAAAGGGTATAATTTCTTGTTCACTAATGAGGGTGTGATTGTCACTAGAAGAGTTGATAACTCAATTGCCTTCAAGAGTGTGCTCGAGGGAAAGCTTTATCTCATGGACTTCAATGCAGATAAAACTCAACTTGACACATGTTTGATTGCAAAGACCAACATGGGGTGGTTGTGGCACCGTAGGCTAGCTCATGTTGATATGAGGAATCTTAACAAACTTCTAAAAGGCAATCACATTCGAGGTCTTAAGAATGTTGTTTTTGAGAAAGATAGGACTTGTAGCGCATGCCGAGTAGGGAAACAAGTCGGAGCAGCTCATCCTGCCAAGAATGTGATGACGACAACAAGATCATTGGAGATGCTGCGCATGGACCTCTTTGGTCCCATTGCTTACGTAAGCATTGGCGGTAACAAATATGGTTTATTTATTGTTGATGACTTTTCCCGCTTCACTTGGGTATTTTTCTAGCATGACAATGGTGAAACACAAGGTGTCCTCAAGAGTTTCTTAAGGAGAGCCCAAAATGAGTTCTCTTTGAGAATCAAGAAGATAAGGAGCGACAATGGCACCAAATTCAAGAACACCCAAGTTGAAGAGTACTTGGACGAGGAGGGCATCAAGCATGAGTTTTTGACACCCCACTCACCCAACAAAATGGGGTGGCCGAAAGGAAGAACCAAACTCTAATAGAGATGTCAAGGACCATGCTTGATGAGTACAAGACATCCGATCGGTTTTGGGCGGAAGCGGTCAACACCGCTTGCCACACCACAAACTGCCTCTACCTCCATCGCTTATTGCCGAAGACTCCATATGAACTTTTAACGGGTAACAAACCAAATATCTCCTACTTTAGAGTCTTTGGTAGCAAATGTTATATTCTTAACAAGAAGCCTCAAATTTTGAAGTTCGCATCGAAATCCGATGAAGTTTTCTTACTTGGCTATGATTCAAACACCTACGCCTATGTGTCTTCAACAATACCTCCGGTTGTGTTGAAATCGCACGTGACGTGGTGTTTGATGAAACTAATGACTCTCAAGAGGAGAAAGTTGATCAATGTGTGCTAGATGAAGAAGAGGCATCATGTATGGCGTTAAGAAGAATGGCACTTGGTGATATAAGAACCTAAGAACAACAAGGCCAAAGTGATCCATCCTCATCACAATGAGTGCCCCAAGTACAAGATCATGCCCAAGATCCCCAAGATCAAGATCACCATGATCAAGAAAATGAAGATCAAAACAGTGGCAATGATCAAGGGGGAGACAATGAAGATGAGGAAGATGAAGAAATTGACTCAAGACCAAGTGCACCTCACCCAAGAGTCAATCAATGTGTTCAACGGGACCATCCCGTTGACAACATACTCTGAGATATCTCTAAGGGTGTAATGACTCGCTATCTTATGGCTAACTTTTGTGCTCATTGTTGCTTTCTGTCTTCTTTGGAGCTATTTAAGGTTGGAGATGCCCTACAAGACACAAATTGGTTGATAACCATGCAAGAAGAGCTCAACAACTTCAAGAGAAACAAAGTGTGGGAGCTTGTGAAAAGATCTAATGCCAATACGGTAGGCACCAAGTGGGTCTTCCGCAACAAGTAAGATGAGCGTGGTGTGGTGACAGGAAACAAAGCAAGACTTGTGTCCAAGGGGTACTCACAAGTAGAAGGTTTAGACTTCCATAAAACTTTTGCTCTTTTATCTAGGCTTGAATCTATTCACATATTATTGGCCCATGCTACTCACAACAATTCCATGTTGTATCAAATGAACTTGAAAAGTGTCTTCCTCAACGGTCCGATCTAGGAGGAGGTGTATGTGGAGCAACTGCCCGGCTTCGAGGACGATAAGTATCCTAACCATGTTTTTAAGCTTCATAAGGCTCTCTACGGCCTCAAACAAGCTCCTAGAGCTTCGTATGAGTGCCTTAGAGGCTTTCTCATTGACAATGGTTTTATGATAGGAAAGGTCGATTATACACACTTCACTGAGAACAAATATGATGATTTATTTGTGTGCCAAATTTATGTTGAAGACATAATATTTGATTCTACTAACCAATCTTTTTGTGAAGTGTTTAGTAAAATCATGATGGAAAGATTTGAGATGTCGATGATGGGAGAGTTGAAGTTCTTTCTAGGTTTCCAAGTGAAACAACTCAAGGAAGGCACCTTCATATGTCAAACCAAGTACACTCAAGACATCCTTAAAAAGTTTGATATGGAGGAAGCCAAGCCCATCAAGACGCCAATGGCGACAAATGGACATCTCGACCTCAACCAAGACATCCCTAGCGTCAATCAATAGGTATACCATTCCATGATTGGATCTCTTCTTTACCTTTGTGCATCTAGGCCCAATATTATGTTAAGTGTATGCATGTGTGCAAAGTTTCAATCCACTCCTAAGGAGTGTCACTCGACTGTCGTAAAGAGAATCTTGCGCTATTTAGTTCATAAACCTAACCCAGGGTTGTGGTATCCCAAAGTGTCCAAGTTCAACCTCATCGGATACTTCGATGCGGATTATGCCGGATGCAAAGTGGACAAAGAAAGTACCTCCGGGACATGCAAACTCTTGGGTAGGTCTCTGGTATCATGGTCATTCAAGAAACAAAATTCCATTGTCTTATCCACAACCAAAGTGGAGTATGTCATAGCAAGAAGTTGTTGTGCACAACTTCTTTGGATGCGACAAACCCTAAGGTACTATGGTCTCAATATGAACCATATTCCACTCCTATGCGACAATGAGAGTGTCACTAAGATTGCCATAACCCCGTTGAACACTCTAGAACCAAACATATTGACATCCAACACCATTTCTTGAGAGACCATTCAATGAAGGGGGATATTGTCATTTCACATGTGAAAACTGAAAGACAACTAGCCGATATCTTCACCAATCCATTAGATGAAAAACGATTTTGCAAAATTAGGAATGAGCTAAATATCCTTGATTCTCGAAATGTGGCTTGAAATATTGCACATCTGATTGTTAGTTGTTTATTCTCTTCAGAACTATGCATGCTTTTGAAAATATGCCTTTCAATTTTCTAGCAAACTATTTTCGATTATTGTCTCCTTGAAATATGGTCATTGTATGTTTGCTTGTGTGCTTTACTAGTCATATTCATTGAGAATATTTGTGAAGACATAGTCCATATGGATCATTCCTTGCAAATATATAAGTATTTATTGTCTAGGACTAGACTAGTCCGCCCTCAGGGCCAGACAAGTTCGGCCTCCAAGATAAGTCTGGACAGTCTCAGAAAAGTCCACACCAGACTAGTACGGTCTATCAACGGACTTGTCCGGACTTCCAGAAAAGTTTAGACCTGGTCCGGCGCCCGGACTTGTTCGGTATCCCACCGTACTAGTCCAAGAATCGCTCTTAGGACTCCAAGAATGGTTGAGAGAGGGTTGGGATGGCTCTAGGAAGGCTGTGGCGGCGCTAGGGTTTGAGAGAGGGCCTTTGGAGGCCGGGGATCCATTTTTATAGGGATCCCGACAAGTAGCCATTGCCACCAGATAAAGTGTGGACTAATCTGGCCTTTGACCCCGAGCTAGTCCGGCCTGTGGGGACTAGTGATGTCACCATTGACCAACTACAAAGTCCCTCGCCACCTTTTGAATTCAATTGCTCACAAAACTACGGACTAGTCTGGCCTACAACAGACTAGTCGGATCTCACCCAAAACTATTTTTTCCGGTTGAGAACGGACCAGTCTGGCACACTGGACTAGTCCGACCCCTGAGGACGAACAAGTCCAGCCGTCGAACACTTAGTTCTAGCAAGTCCCTCCAAGTCCACAGCGGACTAGTCTATCAAGGAACAGACTAGTCCAATCTCAGTCACTAACTACTTTTCTGAACTGAAACGAACTAGTCTGTCGGAGCGGACTAGTCTGGCCCCCCAGGGCGGACTTGTCCGGTCCTTTAGAACTTAGTCCCAGAAGGACACAAACACACTCACCACGGACTAGTCCGTCCCCACACGGACAAGTCCGAACTCATACAGAGACTCTTGGTCCGCCTAACATCGGATCAGTCTGATGTGGATAGACTAGTCCGACCTTCCAGCCCGGACAAGTCTGGCCCTGTCCTTAGGGCTGCTTCAACTCATCTCTCAATCTAGTCTAGCTTGGACTATAATCTCTTAGGAGATTCTCAACACTTGACTCATTGAACACACTCAAGCTAAGTAGCTGAACTCAACACAAAGAATTGAAAAGCCTAAATTCTATCCTTTGAGTTATTCGCCTTTTTCTTCTCTTTTTCCTTTTTGAGTGCATTCAACGCCATCCAACTTTCAATCACCTGTTCTCACACTTGTAAAGCTCATTAGTCCCTTAAGTGTTGTCATTAATCATCAAAACCCATAGGGATTAGCCTAGATGGACTTTTAATCTCCCCCTTTTTGGTGATTTGATGACAACACATTAAGTTTTTTGATAAAAGATATAATTGAGTTGATTTTTATAACACACACGTGTATATGGAGCTCCCCATAAATGTGTGCATGGAAGATTTGCAATAAGTTTAATGCACAAGAATGAAGTATGTGAGAGGCTTATACATTGGTTTGTTATGGTGGGGTGCCTACGTGTGATGCAAGTGTTGAGATGTGAAAAGCGAAGTAAAGCATGCATCTCAAATTTTAATTTAGCATCATCACACATATTTCACTAGAATGCTATTCAATATAATCAACATGACAAAATAGACAATAAGATTCACATAAAATAGAGTGATATAGCATAGTAATAATGTCATTACAACCCAAAATGAGAGCAAGTAGCAAAAGTTAACATACAACCCAATTTTTTTTAAAAATAACATAGAGTCGATGGATGGATCTATAATACTCCCCCTCAATCTCTCCCCCTTTAGCATCAAGAACCAAAAAGAAAAAAAGAGTAAGGGAGAAGAGAGTGCCTAAATCTACTCATCGTCGCTGTTGCTCACCTCTCCACGGTTTTTGTGACACCCGATTCCGAAAATGAACCAAGTGAACGCATAGTTGTCCCCAGGACGTTCAACACACATACACGAGTGCATTCACAAAAGGATATACAGAAAATTACCACAGGACAAGATTAACTAAGTACTTTTATTACACAACCAGATTATCCTTGAATACAAGCTCTAATGAATATTAATGACAAGTTCAACTAACGCAGTGGAAATAAACTAAATAAGCAACTAAGCAAACTAAGCAGCATAAGCAAAAGAGATATATGCACAACACCCATCAACACCACATGCAAGCTGACGGTAGACACGGCCTAGTACTCTGCATTATCATTATTAAACTCCCAATCCTAACCTGCAACTGTTGGAGGGGATTGCAAGAGTGAGTACATGTCGAACTCAGCAAGTGTGGAAATTATGACATGTAGCTGATTCAAATGACGAGTATAATAATGCCTGAGTGCTGAAAAGTACATTAAAACATTTGAAAAGCAATATATCATATGTATGTGAAATAAACCCATCATAAACCATGTAATCATCATAATACCAGTCCATATTCATTATCATCATCCAAATTCTAGATTTATAATTACCAATAACCATATCCATACTAGAAATTATTCCATTTTCCTGCCATAACCATGTTGTTAACCATAACCATATCACAAACCATCCCAGTACCAAGTTTCCTCTAATCATGTAGGTCATCCAGACGCTCATAACCGGGAGCACGACTATCATGATAGTTTATTAGACTCTGCAGAGTTTGTACTGCTTTACCCACGTGTTTGTGATTTCATCACCTTTCGATGACTAGAACCTCTATTATGCCGTCTCACACTTCCATTGGTGTGTGGCCAAGAGATCACAAAATAGCCTTTACAAAAGGATTACTAGCCTATTTAGACCCCACTAAGGTTTCACCAGTGGCGATGTCTCCTACAGAGCACATCTTCAACCAAGGGCCCCCTTTTGAGCCATTCGGATCCCAGGGTAGTCCCACCAATCATCAACCAACCCAATCCGACTACCCCTTCCCCCAGAATTCTTAATGGTCCAAATAGCACTGGCAAAGGCCTAATTAATCAGCTATGCCGCACCCATACTTGGCCTCGTGGTGGCACTGTAATCCTGGCTTATTCTCGCATGAACCGGTCCTTAGATCTAAAGCAAGCAAACCACCATAACATCCAACCCATCCACATAGCAGGCTTGCTTAGATCACCCATTACCATATCATATTAACCACTTCATGTTAATCATAATCTCATTAATGCATAATTAAATAGTATAGTTGTTTTCCCATCCCAATTAATTAAGTGAAGCAAAAAGGTAAAAAATCCCACCCCGACTCTCTACCATGTATTCCAGGTGACAAAGGCGGTCAAACAACTCTAGTAAACTTCCTATCATAGGATTCCCATCAAATTGACACAAGCATGCAGTTTTGCAAACAAAACATTTATTTCAAAACATGATCAATATGATTCAAGGACACTTTCCTTGCTCTTGGGATTGGTCCGGGTCAAAATCTTCAAACTCGTGGTGCTGGAGATCCTCCGCAACACTCTCTAACGCAGATCCGTCTAATCCACACAATAAACATACAAGACAAGAAACACGATTAAAGAGTGCACAAACATTACTCAATATGACATGACATGCATGATTAATGCAAAGGAAAGGTGGAATTTGTTGCTTTAATGATCGCTAGCTATTTCCAATAGTTTTTAACAAGTTTATACAGGTTTGGAGTTGACTAGGTCTAATTTTAGAATTAATTTGACACAATCTAACCAGGAAAATGAGACTAGTCCGCACAGGACCGGACAACTCCACACTGCGTGAGAACAACAAATTTGGGTTTTCTAAATCGACGTGAATTTGGAGATTTGGGGTCGAATTCATGTAAGGAAAATAGAATAGAAGGTATACTTGGTGTTTATAACTCCAATGAATCAAGAAACTTGGAGGTAACACTTGGATCTTGATGATCTAGGGTTGATGAAGAACGCGAAGTTGATGGAGATCTTGATCCTCTTTCGTTTCCTCCTCTTCTTCTCCTTGCTCTATATCTCCTTCTCCCTCCTTGATGGCAGCTCTCCACGAGCTAGGGTTTGGGTGGGGTGGAAAAGTGGCAAATAGATGTCAAGCCAAGGGGTGGGGTTCTTTATATAGAGGTGGAGGCTAGGGTTAGATGGATTTCGAGTTTGAGATGAGTAGGGGTCGATTTAGAGTCCCACATAGGCCTCTAAAAAAGTTTGGCACGACATCCCGATGCCCACTTAACGTAAAACCCAAGAAACAAGTCGTGAAACAAAAGATCAACTCGGAGTCGCGATTTATCGGACAAGTCCGAAAAGAACCGGACTAGTCAAAGTTAGTCAGAGAGAAATCGGACAAGTCTGCACTGGACATTGGACAAGTCCGAACTTATCCAGAGAGGAAAACGGACAAGTCCGCTGGAATATCGGACTAGTCCGGACAAGTCCAGGGAATTAGCGAAATTTCCAAGGGTTTTGGAACACAAGACTAGTCCACATAGGATCGGAAGAGTACGAAGGTGTCCAGAGGCAAAAACATACCAGTCCTTAGAAAACGACAAGTTCGATCGAAGTCAGAGAGAAATCGGACTAGTTCGCACTTCCCAGAATTCTTAAGTGCGGTTTTGTTCCAAATTGATTTTAAACTTGTTCCTTTTTATGTGGATTAATGTTAGACATATATATATGAATGTATGCAAGGCATGATGCATGAAAATGAGGGTGTTACAATTTTTGTCGCTCTCCATCTCCTCGTCATCAATTTGACCAACGTCTTCATCTTCATCATCTTCATCATCGAACGCCTCAGCGTCAGGATTGGCGCTTGAGGAACCACCCCAACCACCAAAGAGTGCAGCTTCCACCTCCGAGAGCTCCGGAAAGGAGAGTGATGTCTTCATCCTCGGAAGCCTCTGGTGACATAGGAATGTCCGCCATTTCGCAAAGCTTGCGAAAGTACTTGTCTTGTTTCTTTGAGGTCTTGTGAGCCTTCACTTCCGCTTTCCGACACGGGGTGAATATTGACTTAGGAAACTTCAATGTAGCACTTGCAAGGTCATTAGAGGAGGAGGGAGCGAGAGCCGGAGGAGGAGAGGAAGTCACAAAAGAGGTACCTCTCCTCGAGGCTCTGCCAATCTTCAGCCTGGGAGGAGGAATTTGAGGGTGGAGAGCTCTATGCTTGACATTCTTCAAAAACTCCAAGCTTGAGACCTTCTCAATCAAGCACATGATGAGAGGAGCATATCCACATGAGCGGTTTAGTGTGGTATATGTTGAAAATGTCATCGTATATGTAGTCAAAGACATTGAACATCTCATCTTCAACTATCAATTTCATCAAGTGCCTCATATTTCATTGGATCATGCCTTCGTCCCCATCCTTAGGTGCTAGGGTTTTTTCTCAATATCCGATTGAGCAAACTAAAGAAGGGGCATAGAGTCTTGGTTGTTGGCGGATTGTAGAAGCCTACCTCGTACATGAATTCCATCTCCCCCAAATATAGAGCCTCGAGGTTCTGAATGATCAGCTCATGGTTTAGGAAGTCCTCAGGTCCAATAATTATAGCAAACTCATTATAGAGAACAGAGTATTGAACTCCAATGGTCAACCAGGTGACTTTACTATCTCCAAACGTGAAGAAGTAGAATGTGGTGTAGAATTGAGCCACCACCTCCGTGTTCCAATTGTACATGAATTCAAGCAACTCCCTAAGTCTATGGTGCTCAACAGCTTGGATTACTGCACTGAAAGCTTGGTGATTCTTCTTTTCCATATAGGCCCAATCTACCAATTGAGCATCCATCACTGGTGTCTTCTTGGATTGGTAGACTAGGCGATCGTAATCGCAGTGAAAGTCACACCAAAAGTGAGGATCTGCTGTTGCTTTCTCATACTTGTAGGGATCCTTGAACCTTAGCCTTTTAGCTTTCTCAGACCCTTGCCCTTTGAAAACATTGCTTCCTAGCTCCAGTTGCTGGTTGAAATCATGCACGGGAGGAGTCATTACTAAAGGACCAATGGGGCCTTGTGGAGGACCACGAGGCTCCGCGGGTTGGTCACGAATGACCAAGCCTCTCCCTGCAAGGGCTTGCTTCATAGGAGGAGCCTTTTTGAGTGGCATCTTCTTTGCAGGCTCCTTTTCCTTGCCCGTTGCTTTACTTCTCTCTCCCATGGGTGCTTTTCTCTTATCGGTCGCTTGGGCCTTTTGCTTCTCACCCATGGTAACAATCCTTTTCCTACGACTTGCTTGTTCTTCAGCCGCTTGAGCTTGGGCTGCTTCTTGATCAAGTTTCTTCTAGAGCCGAGCTTCACGCATGCGTGCAAGCTCCGCTACAATAGGAGCTTCCTCCTCATCTCTTCAACGATAGCACTCTTGACGAGCCGCCTCCCTTTCCGGACCGGAAAGAGGAGAGTTGTTGCGCCTAGACATGCTGAAATAAGGATAACATAAGTATATAAGGTGAGATCAAACAAGATATTGCGGTAGAAGTGTAGAGAATTCCTCAAGTTAGGAGTTAACCCTAGGTTAGGCTAGACTTGTCCGGTCCCTGGCCGTACTAGGCCGGTTAGAAATGGACTTGTCCACCTTCGTTCGGACTAGTCCAGACCACCCAGTGTTAAACCCTAACTATGCAATTTTTCTACAAAAATTCGATACCAAGCCACAATATCGCATGGAAAGGATCACAAGGTGATAGATAAGCAAATGAAACTCTAAGTTACAAAAAAACGACATAGAATCGATGGAATCGAAAAAGTTTGAGTTAGATCAAAAACTCACCTTGAGAAGAGAAAAACGGACAAATCCGCAGATGGAAGGGCGGAGTAGTCCGAGATTCATATTCACGACACTCCAGAGAAGCTTCCACACAGATTCCTCGAAGATTCTGAGCGTTGGAACCAAAAATCGCCAATGGGGGTAGTTTTTGGGAGAGGGGTGGATGTTAGAAACTGTGAGAGAGAGTGGAAGGGTCGGCCCGATGCTGGGGGTTAAGTCCCTAGAAGTCCGGACTAGTCGGTTGGGTAAACCGGACAAGTCCGGATGGTGGACCAGGTCCGAACTAACCTGGGAGTCCGGACAAGTCCGGTGACAGGCCAGACTAGTCCGGTGTGGACTTGTCTGAACCTGTTCGGACATGTCCAGGATGACGGACTTGTCCGGCCCCATAGGCGCACTAGTCCGATCTTAGACAGCAGATTCTCATATATATTAATGAATTTGCAAGGAGTGAGCAATATATACTATGTTTTACAAGTATTCTCAATAAATATGGCTAGTAAATCACACAAACATTCATACAACGACTCAAGGAGACAATAATTGAAAATAGTTTGATAGAAAATTGAGGAAGGCAAGTTTTTGAAAGCATGCATCATTTTGAAGAGAAAATAAAACTAACAATCATATATGCAACATCTCAAGCCACATTTCAAGAATAAAGGATATTTAGTTCATTCGTAAGTTCGCAAAAGTGTTTTTCATCTAGTGGCTTGGTGAAGATATCGGCTAGTTGTTTTTCAGTTCTCACATGTGAAATAACAATGTCCCCCTTTATTGAATGGTCTCTCAAGAAATGGTGTCAAATGTCAATGTGTTTGGTTCTAGAGTGTTCAACGGGGTTATGGGCAATCATGATGGCACTCTCATTGTCGCATAGGAGTGGAATATGGTTCTTATTGAGACCATAATCCCTTAGAGTTTGTCGCATCCAAAGAAGATGTGCACAACAACTTCAGTCTGCGACATACTCCGCTTTGACTATGGATAGGGCAATGGAATTTTGTTTCTTGGATGACCATGACACTAGAGACCTCCCCAAGAATTAGCAAGTCCTGGAGGTGCTTTTCCTATCCACTTTGCATCTGGCATAATCCGCATCATAGTATCAATGAGATTAAACTTGGACCCCTTGTGTACCACAACCCTAGGTTAGGTGTATGAACTAAATAATGCATGATTCTCTTCACGGCTGTCAAGTGACACTTCTTAGGAGTGGCTTGAAACCTTGCACACATGCATACACTCAACATATCGGGCCTAGATGCACAAATGTAAAGGGGAGATCCAATCATGGAACGGTATAACTTTTGGTCTACGCTAGGTCTGTCTTGATTGAGATCGAGATGTCCATTCATTGCCATTAGCATCTTGATGGGCTTGGCTTTCTCCATATCAAACTTCTTGAGATCTTGAGTATACTTGGTTTCACATATGAAGGTGCCTTTTTTGAGTTGTTTTACTTGGAACCCCAAAAAGAACTTCAGTTCTTCAATCATCGACATCTCAAATCTTTCCATCATGATTTTACTAAACTCTTCACAGAAAGATTGATTAGTAGAACCAAATATTACGTCGTCAACATAAATTTGGCATACAAATAAATCATCATCCATGTTATTAGTGAAGAATGTATAATCGGCCTTCCCTATCTTAAAACCATTGTCAATGAGAAAAGTCCCTAAGGCACTCATACCAAGCTCTAGGAGCTGAGCAAAAGTTTCATCGAAATCCAAACCTTCGACTTGAGAGTATCCTTTGGCTACGAGTGTAGCTTTGTTTTTTGTTACCACGCCATGCTCATCTTGCCTGTTGCGGAAGACCCACTTGGTGCCTACCACATTGGCATTACATCTTCTCACGAGCTCCCATACTTTGTTCCTATTGAAGTTGTTGAGCTCCTCTTGCATGGCTATCACCCAATTTGGATCTCATAAGGCATATTCCACCTTAAATGGCTCCAAAGAAGACAAAAAAGAAGAGGACACAAAAATTAGCCAAACGAGAGTGAGTAATTACCCCCTTGGGGATGTCTCCAAATATGTTGTCAACGGGATGACCCCGTTGAACACATAGATGAACTCTTGGATGTGGTACACTTGGTCTTGAGTCAACTTCTTCATCTCCATCATCTTCATAGTCTCCTCCTTGACCATTGCCACCATCTTGATCTTACATTTCTTGATCATGGTGATCTTGATCATGATTTTGGTCTTGGAGATCATGGACTTGATCTTGTGCTTGGGGCACCTCTTGTGGTGGAGTTGGGCACTTGAGCCTTGTTGCTCTTGAGGTCTTACATCACCAAGTGCCATCCTTCTCAACACAACACATGGTGCCTCTTCTTCATCTAGCACACACTGACAACTTGCTCCACTTGGTAGCCATTGGTTTCATCAAACACCACGTCACGTGCGATTTCAACACAACCAAAGATTTTGTTGAAAACACAATCAGCGTAGGTTTTTGAGTCATAACCAAGCAAGAAACCTTCATCGGATTTTGAAGCGAACTTCGAAATTCTAGGATTCTTGTTGAGAATGTAACATTTACAACAAAAGACTCTAAACTAGGAGCTGTTTGGTTTGTTACCCATTAGAAGTTCATATGGAGTCTTCTTCAATAAGCGATGGAGGTAGAGATTGTGGCATGGCAAGCGGTATTGATCTCTTCCGCCCAAAACCCATCGGAAGTCTTGTAGTCATCAAGCATGGTCCTTGACATCTCTATTAGAGTTTGGTTCTTCCTTTCGGCCAACCCATTTCCCTCAGGTGAGTAGGGTGCCGAAAACTCATGCTTGATGCCCTCCTCGTCCAAGTACTCCTAAACTTGAGTGTTCTTGAATTTGGTGTCATTGTTGCTTCTTATCTTATTGATTCTCAAGGAGAACTCATTTCGGGCTCTCCTCAAGAAACTATTGGGACACCTTGTGTTTCACCTTTATCATGCAAGAAAAACACCCAAGAGAAGCGGGAAAAGTCATCAATAATAACTAAACCATATTTGTTACCGCCAATGCTTATGTAAGCAATGGGACTGAAAAGGTCCATGTGCAACATCCCCAATGGTCTTGTTGTCATCATTACATTCTTGGCGAGATGCGCTGCTCTGACTTGTTTCCCGGCTTGGCACGCACTACAAGGCCTATCTTTATCACAAACAACATTCCTAAGACCACGGATGTGATTGCCTTCTAGAAGTTTGTGAAGATTCCTTATACCAACATGGGCTAGCCTACGGTGCCACAACCACCCCATGTTGGTCTTTGCAATCAAGCATGTGTCAAGTTGAGTTTTATCCGTGGTGAAGTCCACGAGATAAAGCTTTCCTATGAGCACACTGAATGTGGCCTAGAGGGGGGGGGGGTGAATAGGCCTTTTGAATTTCCTGCACACTTAATAGAACCGTCAAAACTTGGTTGGCCGGACTAGTCCGGCTGTGTGGGCGGACTAGTCCGGTGTGCAAAAATTATGTGTGTTGATCAGGTGTGATTTGGGAAAATAAATTTCTTTAGCAGCGGAAATGAGAACAACTGATATTTGTACTTGAGATTAATATAAGAATGCAGGTGTAACTTATAATTGCCTTAAGTTGATGTTTAGCACTCAAGTGATCTAATGAACAAAATTTAAAGTAAATGAGACGCAAGACACACGAATTTTTCCCAAGTTTCGATCTCACCACGAGATCTACGTCCTCGTTGAGGAAGCTCACACAGAGCCGGGTCTCCAACCCTTTCCCTCTTCAAGTCACCACGAAGGCCGACTTGATTCCACTATCACGGGTAATCACCAAGTTTGTGGGGCAACCTCACACGTTGAGGGCTCCCACGAGAATTACAATGAAAGAAGTGATCAAATACACTCAAAAGTATTACAATGCAGAGTATGAGTGTAGAAAGATCAAACCCCAAGAGCTCGCAATGAAAGAACGACGATCTCCCAATCCCGAATCCAAGTGTTCAATTGATTTCACTCTTTTTGAACTTTAGATGTGTGGGGAGATGTGTTTTGGGCTCTTGGGACGAAGTGGCGGCGCTAGGGTTTGCTCTTTGATCAGTATTCGACGTGTTTGTCTATAGGAAAGCCGCGGACTCTCTATTTATAGGGTTTCCAAAAGCTAGTCGTTGAAAAATCCTAACACCGGACTAGTCCAGTGCAAGTCCGGACTTGTCCGTTCTCAATGTGTTTTGAAGTCCAGAAAGTCTGCCGGACTAGTCCGGTCCAACCTCGGACTAGTCCGGTGCTGTGTGAAGGTGACTCCAGAAAGTTCATCGGACTAGTCCGCGGACTAGTCCGATCTCCAAGAATGGGAGATTCCAGAAAGTTCAACGAACTAGTCCGGTCCATGATCGGACTAGTCCGGTCCCTCAATATGAGACACTCCAGAAACATCAACGGACTAGTCCGGTGGATGCACGGACTGATCCGGTGTCCTTGTAAGTTGGATTCCAGAAAGATGAACGGACTAGTCCGGTCCATGATCAGACTAGTCCGGTGCTTTGTGAAAGTTAGGTTAATTTTAATCCCTTACCCTCGCGCAAAGTTGTGAGCTCTTGGAGTGTGTCTTTCATACACTCCCTATACATTCAAAATCTAATTTGGTCTTCCAAGCTTCATCAAAGTATCTCTCTTTGAACACCACTCCATTTTCACCTTTTTGTGTGCATCAAGATGTTTCACTTGTTTGTCCTGCAATCATCTCAGTAGTTTCATTAGGATCTCATATGTTTGTCATCAATTGGCCAAAACCCACAAGGGATATCCTAGATGCACTTACAATCTCCCCCTTTTTGGTGATTGATGACAACCATTTGGGATATCACAATTGAGAATAAAATCTTGATTTTCATAAGGTGTGCACATATGAGAACGATGATAAGTCCACAAAAAGCTTCTCACATATGCACACACCTTATGGTGGGGTGCCTAAACGGTGTGTGATTAACAAGGTGTGATGAAGTAAAGGTAATCAAAAATGAGTGTAAAGATAATCATCCAAGCAACAATAAGCATCACACATAAGAGAAGAAATAGTGCATTAAAAGGTTTTAAAATTAAGTACACATGTCCTTGATCACAAAAACATAAAGACACCAACTACTCTCAAACTTTTAGTCTCAATCTCTCCTAGTCTCAATCTCTCCCCCTTTGGCATCAAGGCACCAAATAGGGAAAAATTGAGGGGAATCACTCATCGCCACTCTCTTCCTCCATCTCGGTCCGGTCCTCATCTTCACCACCACCATCATCATTCGCCGGAGCAGACTCTTCCTCGGAGTCCTCAAAGGCGGGCGGTGATCCCACCAGCTCAATCTCCAGCTTGTCGCATATAGCTTTGATGTTGGCATTGACATATTGTTGATGATTCTTCTGCCTGACTTCAATCTTGCGGTAGCAGGCAAAGATCGAGGTGAGAATTTTGAGCACACCACCGGAGGGTTCATGACCAGGTGCAGAGCCAGGGGGAGCAGCTGAAGATCTTGTTGCATTCACATCCCGAGCCTGTTTAGTCCTCCTCTCAGCTTCAGGGGAGGGAGGTGCATCAAGAGCCGACGGTAGAGTGTACTCGGTGGGCTTTTGCGGTTTCATCCCCGTATGGTAAACATCCTTGACGAACTCAAGTCCGGTCACCTTCTCAATCATGTACATGATGTACAGGGCATAACCGCAAGATCTGTTTGGAGTGATTGAGATGTTCAAAATGTCATTGTAGATGTATTCAAAGACATTGAACGGTCTTCACCCACCAATGACCTCCATTAGGGTCCTCAAAGTTCCTTGAATAGTCCCCGCATCTCCATCTTTTGGGGCTATTGTCTTCCTCAAAATTCTGTTGAGGACCACATAGAAGGGCTTCTAATACTTGATAGTGGGAGCAACATATGGCATCCTTGTGTCATAGAGAAATGTGAGCTCATCCTTCTCCAGGGGTTGCAGATTGTGGATGACTAGATAATGATCCAAGGTATGCTCAAGGTGGAGAATCCTTGCAAACTCATCATAAGTAACACTATACTTGGAACCATGGGTCATCCAAGTAAGACTGTCTCCATCACCACGAGCAAAGTAGAGGGTAGAGTAGAATTGGGCGATCACCTCATTGTTCCAGTCATTCTCAAAGGAAAATAGTTCCTTCAGTCCGTGCCTCTCCAGGGACTCAACCACCTCACGGAAAGAAGGATACTTCTTTGACTGCATGTACCCGATGTTCACCCATTGACTCTTCACAACGGGATTCTTCATCTTCATGTACACATGCTCGTAGTAGTCGGCATGGAAGTTTCTCCAAAATCTTGGGTCTGAGCATTGCCGAGGTTGAGCATACACATTAACCTGCCTGAAGCTGTCGGCAAGCTCACCCCCTTTTCCAGTGAAATCCTTACTTGAGCGCTGCCTGTTGCGGTGACTTGGGTTCTTCATTTTCAAGGGTCCAATGGGACCACTAGCAAGTCCCTTTCCTTTGTTGAGAGTCCTCTTTGGCCCTGAGGAGCTCTCACCAGCCTTTCCTTGGGCCTTCTTCACAACTATCCTCCTTTTCTTGGGCAAGTTGTCGTCGGACGGTGGAGAGTGCACATTTACATCATGCCTTTTCTTCATGTACCTCTCCTTGGCCCTCTTCACCTTTTCGCGCTCAACTTCTTCATCAACATGGAAGGAGCTGTCATCTGAGCATGAAGACATCGTGCCTAACAAGGAGTTCATGATATAGATGAGAATGATCTGAGAATGAAGGTGATGTGAGTATTCAAATGTCAGTGACCAGACTTGTCCGGTGTCAGAGTGCGGACTTGTCCGGTGTACCGGACTAGTCTGTACCTGGGAGCCGGAGTAGTCCGGCCTGGCACAAGAACCCTAACAAAACTAGAATCACAACTTCTATTTAAGGGTGCAAATGGGCATGGAGGTGAAAGGAATACATGTCTGAAGCTAATGTACTTCCTTGGAATCAAGAGAAATAGGCTAGAACTAGAAAAGTTGAGAGTTTGACTTTAGGGAGAAATTTACCGAGATTTGAGGATTCGTGTTGAAGGAGCACAATCTGTCCGGATGAGTTTGGAGAGGAGTACCAACTCGTCGAGGGGAGAATTTCCCACGGAGAAAGCTTGGATTTTGAGGGCTCAACTCGAAAATCACCTTTTGGAAGCTAGAGTTTGAGAGGTGAGAGTTTAACTCAAGTGGAGGGAGATTTGAAACGGTTTTGGGCAAGCCAGCTGCTTATATAGGCAGCCGATCGGACTAGTCCGGTCAGAGGACGGACTAGTCTGGTGCCCCTGGAATACCTAGAAGGAGGGACTGTCCGGACTAGTCCGGTGGCAAACCTGACTAGTCCGGTGTCCCTGGTAAAAACTGAGTATTTAGAGATAACTAAAGGTGATCCAAGGACAAGTTTTGCAAATAATCTTGGTAATTATAACCAGAAAGCAATCAACACAAAAAAATGGTCATAAATTCCAAGATTTCTTCATTAAAATTAGTTTTCTTAGGAGAAAAAGAGGCGAGGGGCAGTTTTAGCAATAAAATGTAACATTTGATGTTTCAACCAGGTGTGCAACGTTTCAAGCCACATTTCGAGAGTCAAGAATATTAAGTTCATTCGTAAGTTCACAAAACCTTTTCTCATCCAATGGTTTGGTAAAAATATCCGCAAGTTGTTTTTCAGTTCTAACATGTGAAATAGCAATGTCACCTTTTAATGAATGATCTCTAAGAAAATGATGACGGATATCTATGTGCTTAGTTCTTGAGTGCTCTACTGGGTTGTGTGCAATTTTTATAGAACTTTCATTGTCACATAGAAGTGGGATATGGTTAAGATTGTAGCCGTAGTCCCTAAGGGTTTGCCGCATCCAAAGTAATTGGGCGCAACAGCTACCTGCTTCAACATATTCTGCTTCTGCTGTGGAAAGGGCAATGGAGTTTTTCTTTTTAGATGACCAAGATACGAGGGACCTACCAAGAAACTGACAAGTCCATGACGTGCTCTTTCTATCGACTTTGCATCCTGCATAGCCAGCATCGGAATATCCTATCAAGTTAAATTTGGATCCTTTGGGATACCAAAGGCCCATGTTGGGTGTGTGCACAAGGTACCTTAGGATTCTTTTTACAGCAACTAAATGACACTCTTTAGGTGCAGCTTGAAACCTTGCACACAAGCAAACACTAAGCATAATATCTGGCCTAGATGCACATAAATAAAGTAAAGAGCCAATCATGGACCGATATACCTTTTGATCCACATTTGGACCGATTGAATGTGGCCATGGGTGTCTTGATGGGCTTGGCTTTGTCCATATTGAATTTCTTGAGAATGTCGTTGTTCTTCTCAGAGGCCATTGATCTCTCTGAGATGTGAGTCTCGTTTGTGGAGAACCTTGCTCTGATACCAATTGAATGTCTCGTGTATATTTGGTTTGGCTTATAAATGTACCTTCTCTTAGTTGCTTCACTTGGAATCCCAAGAAGAACTTTAATTCGCCCATCATTGACATCTCGAACCTATCTGTCATAATTTTGCTAAACTCTTCACAGAAGGATTTGTTAGTTGATCCAAAGATAATGTCATCAACGTAAATTTGACATACAAATAAATGATCATCACAATGTTTAGTGAAAAGTGTATAGCCAGCTTTACCAATTTTGAATCCATTCTGAATTAGAAAATCTCTAAGACACTCATACCAAGCTCGAGGAGCTTGTTTGAGGCCATAGAGAGCCTTACGAAGTTTGTAGACATGGTTGGGATACTTCGGGTCTTCGAATCCTGGTGGCTGCTCCACATAAACTTCCTCCTTGATTGGGCCATTTAAGAAAGCGCTTTTGACGTCCATTTGATACAGCTTAAAATTATGGTGAGTAGCATATGCCAATAAAATACGAATGGACTCAAGTCTAGCTACAGGAGCGAAAGTTTCATCGAAGTCCAAACCTTCGACCTGAGAATAACCTTTGGCCACTGGTCTTGCCTTATTTCTTGTTACTACTCCATGTTCATCTTGCTTGTTCCGAAAGACCCATTTAGTTCCAACTATGTTCGCCTTTGGTCTCTCCACTAGCTCCCATACTTCATTTCTCTTGAAGTTGTTCAGCTCCTCTTGCATTGCAATCACCCAGTCTGGATCCCCTAAGGCTTCTTCCACCCTGTATGGTTCCAGAAAAGACACAAAAGAATAGGATTCACAGAAATTTGCAACTTGAGATCTAGTATTTACTCCCTTATCAATATCTCCAATGATGTTGTTGACAGGGTGGTCTCTTTGCACGCTCTGGTGTACTCTTGGGTGTGGAGCTTGTGTAGTTGCTTGTTCTTCATTATCTTCATGTGCAATGTCTCCCCCTAGATCATTGCTTCCATGATGGTCCTGATCTACTTGATCTTCCTCCTCTTGATCTTTTGCAAGGGCTCCCCCTTGATCATTACCTCTGTGTTGAGGTTCATCTTGTGAATTTGAGTCGAATGTTTGCTCTTGTGGTAAGATATCGCCAAGTCCCATTTTCTTCAGTGCTTCATATGGAGCTTCCTCTTCATCTATCACACACTTATCAACTTGCTCCACTTGTGAGCCGTTATATTCATCGAACACTACGTCACGTGCTACTTCAACAAGGCCGGACACCTTGTTGAAGACACGATAGGCGTAGGCATTCGATTCATAACCGAGCAAGAATCCTTCATTGTACTTCGAAGCGAACTTCGAGGCCCTCTGTTTCCTGTTCAGAATAAAACATTTGCAACCAAAAACTTTAAAATAAGAAACATTAGGCTGTTTACCGGTAAGGAGCTCATATGGAGTTTTCTTCAGTAGTCGATGGAGGTACAGTCGATTAGTGGCATGGCAAGTGGTGTTCACCGCTTCTGCCCAAAATCGATCTGATGTCTTGTATTCATCCAACATAGTTCTCGCCATTTCGATCAATGTTCTGTTCTTCCTTTCGGCCACTCCATTTTGTTGAGGGGAGTAGGGTGCTGAGAATTCATGTTTTATCCCTTCTTCATCGAGAAACTCTTGAACTTGGAGATCTTGAATTCTGTCCCATTGTCACTTCTGATGTTCTTTATGGTTGATGAGAATTCGTTCTGAGCTCTTTTTAAGAACTTCTTGAGGATCCCCTGAGTTTCTGATTTATCATACAAGAAAAATACCCAGGTAAATCTTGAAAAATCATCAACAATTACTAAATTGTATTTGTTACCGCCGATGCTGATGTACGAAACTGGACCAAAAAGATCCATGTGGAGAAGTTCTAGTGGTCTTGCGGTAGTCATCACATTCTTGGCGGGGTGTGGTGCTCCGACTTGTTTTCCTGCTTGACAAGCGCTGCACGGCCTGTCCTTTTCAAAAACCACATCCTTAAGACCACGGATGTGACCACCTTTTAGAAGTTTCTGCAGATTTCTCATCCGAACATGGGCTAGCCATCTATGCCACATCCATCCTATGCTGGTTTTATCTACCAAGCAAGTGTTGAGTTCGGCTTTATCTTTGTTGAAGTCAACTAGATAGAGCTTTCCCTTCAACATTCCCTTGAATACAATCGAGCCATCGCTTCTTCTAAAAACAGTCACACCCTCATTAGTGAATAAACAGTTGTAACTTTGTCGCATAGTTGGGATATTGACAAAAGGTTATAATCTAGAGAATCTACATGTAAACATTTGATAAGGTATGTTGAGAGGATATTTCAATGTTACCGCTACCAAGGACCTTTCCTTGGCTGTTGTCTCCGAAGTATATGCCTTCACCTGGATCCTTGTTGTACTCGTACTCCACAAACATACCTCTCTCTCCGGTCATGTGATTTGTGCATCCGCTATCAAGTACCCATTTTGTTCCACCGGAGGAGTAAGCCTGCAAAAAAGAATTATTCCTTCGTTTTAGGTACCCAAGCTTGCTTGGGTCCTCTAGGTTAGTCACAAGAGTCTTGGGACCCACACACAAGTTTTCAAGTTCTTGTGGTGTGGCCCTGTATATTTGGCAATGACTCTTCCATTTTTGGCTTTCATAAGAACATAAGAAGCATTAAATGTATGAAACAATATTTGTGGTTCAAATTCATGAGATTTTTCCTTGACAAAGACAATTCTATTCTTAGCATGATTAGAATTAGGCATGTGTTTGTTCTTATCAAAACCAAGGCCATCTTTGACATTAGGAGGTCTAGTGACCATATATGCACTGCGTGCATATTTGATCTTCTCCTTATCAAAGATGCCGCTTGGAGGGGCATGCATATTACGAGAAGTTGATGTATTAGAAATAATATTCTTCTTACTAGAGCAAGTGCATGTTCTGATTGTTGTCGAACACATATCTTTGGAGAAAGAGCTCTTGGAGGAAGAGGAGTCACTTTGCTTGAGCGACTCAACTTGCACCTCAAGGATCTTGTTAACATTTGACAAGTTAGCAAGTTCTTCCTTGATTGCAATATGCGAGTCTTCTATCTTTCAGTAAGTTTCCTTACTCAAGGATAGCTCAACTTCAAGCGACTTGTTCTTCTCTCTTTCAAGCTCGAGAAGCTTTTCAACTTCTTGATATCTCTTCCTTTCACGGATGAGCATATCTTCTTGTCGATCAAGAAGTTCTTCCTTCTCAAAAATTTCATTCGACAACATTTCCATTTTCTTTAGAGCAATTTTACTTAGTCCTCTAAACATTTCTTCGTTATCGCTAGAGCTGTCAAAGTCATCAATAGAGGAATTTAGCGTAGGAGGAGTCAGCCGTACCATTTTCTTGCCTTCCTTAGCCATAAGGAAAGTGTGGTTGTTCATGTCCCGTCCTCCCATGTTTGGAAAGAGTGTGGCCTTCATAGTAGGTTTCTTGATTGCAATAGTGGCCATCTCTTCTTCTTCATCGGAGGAGGACTCGTTGTTTGAGTCCCACTCCTTGCCAATGTGAGCTTGATGGATTTGTCTTCTTTTTCTGAAATTTTTCTTTTCTTGAGATCTTGTTTCCTTCTTCTTTTTGTTTTCTTCATAGGGGCAGTCCATCATGAAGTGACCATACTCTCCGCAGTTGTAGCAAGTGCGTCGAGCCTTGGATTTTCCTTTGTCCTTGCTTTTGCCTTCATTTGAGTTGTTGCCGTGTCTTCTTTTCATCATTCGCTTGAACTTCTCGATAAAGAGTACCATTTCCTCATCATCAAGATCGGTGCTCTCATCACTTGTATGTCCATCGTCTTGATCTTCACGAGCTTCTTTGAGTTTGGGTCGGCATGTAGCTTTGAGAGCGACCTCTTTCCTTTTGAAGGAAGTGAGTTCGGCCAAGTCTTTGACGTATTTTGCCTCTTTCTCCATCATCTCATGATTTATGATCTTCCCCAACAACTCATCGGGGGTCATTTTGTGAAAAACGGGGCTTTCTCTAATCATTGAGCAAAGAGTGACATTTTTTGGCATTAAGGCTCTAATCATTCTCTTGACTACCTCGTGATCCGTCCATTTCTTACTTCCATAGGCACGTATCTTGTTGATGAGTGCCTTCATCCGGTTGTACATGTCTTGAGGTGATTCACCTTCTTCAATAGGGAATCTCCCCAACTCTCCTTCAAGCATTTCGATTTTTGCTTCACGAACCGATATATTTCCTTCGTGAGCTATCTTAAGTGTATCCCAGATTTCCTTTGCACTTTCTAAGCCATCAATCTAGGTGAATTCCTCTCTGCTTAATGATGATGTGATCACGGCGACGGCTTGTGAATTTTTGTGAATCTCTTGTTCTTGTTCTGGGGTGAGTTCTTCATCCGTGTCCGGGATATCTATGCCAGTGCAAACGATGTGCCATAGACTAGGATTTAGGGATATTAGATGCATCTTCATGTTGTACTTCCACATTGTATAGTCGCTTCCATCAAACTGTGGAGGTTTTCCCATAGGAATGGAAAGATAATGGTTGTTTGAATTGAGACGGTTGTATTTGTAAGGCTGTCGGGAGTAGTCGTGATGACCACTCCCCGTCGTCTTCTCTTCTTCTTTTCCTTTTTGTCCTAGCAGTTTCTCTCTCAGAAGTGCCTTCAATTGTCACACTTCTTCATCATCATGTGGGCTCTCTTTCAGCACATCAAAAGCTTTAGTTTCTTGTTCCTCCTCATTAATGTTCATCTTTGAGATATCATTGTTCTTCTCAGAGGCCATTGATCTCTCCGAGATGTGAGTCTCGTTGGTGGAGAACCTAGCTCTGATACCAATTGAATGTGGCCTAGAGGGGGGGGTGAATAGGCCTTTTGAATTTCCTGCACACTTAATAGAACCGTCAAAACTTGGTTGGCCGGACTAGTCCGGGTGTGTGGGCGGACTAGTCCGGTGTGCAAAAATTATGTGTGTTGATCAGGTGTGATTTGGGAAAATAAATTTCTTTAGCAGCGGAAATGAGAACAACTGATATTTGTACTTGAGATTAATATAAGAATGCAGGTGTAACTTATAATTGCCTTAAGTTGATGTTTAGCACTCAAGTGATCTAATGAACAAAATTTAAAGTAAATGAGACGCAAGACACACGAATTTTTCCCGAGGTTCGATCTCACCACGAGATCTACGTCCTCGTTGAGGAAGCTCACATAGAGCCGGGTCTCCAACCCTTTCCCTCTTCAAGTCACCATGAAGGCCGACTTGATTCCACTATCACGGGTAATCACCAAGTTTGTGGGGCAACCTCACACGTTGAGGGCTCCCACGAGAATTACAATGAAAGAAGTGATCAAATACACTCAAAAGTATTACAATGCAGAGTATGAGTGTAGAAAGATCAAACCCCAAGAGCTCGCAATGAAAGAACGACGATCTCCAAATCCCGAATCCAAGTGTTCAATTGGTTTCACTCTTTTTGAACTTAAGATGTGTGGGGAGATGTGTTTTGGGCTCTTGGGACAAAGTGGCGGCGCTAGGGTTTGCTCTTTGATCAGTATTCGACGTGTTTGTCTATAGGAAAGCCGCGAACTCTCTATTTATAGGGTTTCCAAAAGCTAGCCGTTGAAAAATCCTAACACCAGACTATTCCTGTGCAAGTCCGGACTTGTCCGTTCTCAATGTGTTTTGAAGTCCAGAAAGTCTGCCGGACTAGTCCGGTCCAACCTCGAACTAGTTCGGTGCTGTGTGAAGGTGACTGCAGAAAGTTCATCGGACTAGTCCGCGGACTAGTCCGATCTCCAAGATGGGAGATTCCAGAAAGTTCAACGAACTAGTCCGGTCCATGATCGGACTAGTCCGGTCCCTCAATATGAGAGACTCCAGAAACATCAACGGGCTAGTCCGATGGATGCACGGACTGGTCCGGTGTCCTTGTAAGTGGGATTCCAGAAAGATGAATGGACTAGTCCGGTCCATGATCGGACTAGTCCGGTGCTTTGTGAAAGTTAGGTTAATTTTAATCCCTTACCCTCGCACAAAGTTGTGAGCTCTTGGAGTGTGTCTTTCATACACTCCCTATACATTCAAAATGTAATTTGGTCTTCCAAGCTTCATCAAAGTATCTCTCTTTGAACACCACTTCATTTTTCACCTTTTTGTGTGCATCAAGATGTTTCACTTGTTTGTCCTGCAATCATCTTAGTAGTTTCACTAGGATCTCATATGTTTGTCATCAATTGGCCAAAACCCACAAGGGATATCCTAGATGCACTTACACACACCCACGAAGGCAATCGAGTTATCAACTCTTCTAGTGACAACCATGCCCTGATTAGAAAACAAGCAATTATACCCCTTTTTTCATACTTGAGAAATGTATAAGAGATTATTATCTAAAGACTCAATATGCATGACTCGTGGAATAGTATGTTGTGGAGAAATAGATATTTTACCCATACCTAGTACTTTACCTTGACTATTGTCACCAAAGTAAATACCTTGACTTGGGTATTCATTTTCTTCATACTCCACAAACATTCTTATCGCTCCGGTCATGTGATTGGTGCAACCACTATCTAGCACCCATTTTGAACCGCCGGAGGAGTAAGCCTACAAGACAAGTTTAGGCTTTGGCTTTAGGTACCCAAGCTTGGTTGGGTCCTTTGAGGCTAGTCACAAGGCATTTGGGAACCCACACACAAGGCTTTGGGCTCTTACGGTGTGTCCCAACATATTTAGCATAAGCATAACCAAATTTGTTTCTCATTAGTACATAGGATGCATGAAAGTCATGAAACATGGTTAAGTTGATATTTTTAGCATTCTGGGCATTTTTGTCAAGTTTCACTATTTCACTAGAGCTGGATGCATGATGTTCATTCATGACTTGAAATGAACCCTCCTTTACAAATTCAATTTGCATCTTGTTATTCTTGAGAATTATAGCATTTTGCTTTCCTCCTCTCGAATAACCAAGACCATTTTCGATCAAGGGAGATCTTATGATCGAGTATGCACTATGTGCATACTTGATCTTATCCTTGTCAAAGATGCCACCCTTAGGTGTGCTCTTGCTCTTTTCCAAGCTGAGATCATTCTTTAGGTCAAGCAAAAGGTTGGCACATTTGCAAGTTTTAGTGGTCGATTCCACTTTAGCCAAGTTTGAGCTTGTTGAAGGAGAAGACGGGACACTTGACTTGAGAGTTGCGAATTGTGCCTCAGGACTCTTGTGAGCTTTGTTCAAGTTCACAAGTTCATCTTGGAGCACAACATTTGAACTCTTGAGGCTCGAGGAAGCCTCCTTGCATTTTTGCAAGTTCAAGTGCCTTGCTATTTTCCTTCTCAAGCTCAAGAAGCTTCTCAAGGTTAAGATTCTTTTGCCTCTCATTGGCAAGCAATTCATATTCTTCCTCGAGAAGTTTTTTCCTTGTATAAAATTTCATCGGAAAGATTTTTCATTTTAATACTAGCACTTTTACCCAAACCTTCAAACATATACTAATTCTCACTATCACTATCAAAATCCTCATATTTAATGGAACGAAAGTAAAGTTTAGATTTAACCATTTGTTTTCCTTCCTTGGCCATAAGACAAGTGTGGCTTGAGCTTTTCCACTCTCCCTTGTTTGGTAGGAGAGTCTTCTTCATTGTTGGCTTCTTGATGGCGATGGTTGCCACTCCCGATTCATCATCAGAGGAGGACTCATCGTTGGAGTCCCACTCCTTGCCAACATGACCATGCCGATGTGCTTTCTTCTTCTTGAACATCTTCCTCTCTTGAGGCTTCTCATCCTTTATCTCCTTCTTCTTGTCTTCTTCCTTTTCGTATGGACAATTCACAACGAAATACCCATACTCACCACAGTTGTAGCACGCTCTCCTTGGTCTTGACTCGCTCTTGTCATTACCCTTTCTCTCATAGTTTGACCCTCTTCTCTTCTTGATCATCCTCTTGAATCTTTTGATGAAGAAGGTCATTTCGTCTTCATCCATGTCGGTTCTTTCTTCTTCTTCACTTTCTTCGTCATTGCTTGAAGCTTGCACCTCTTTGCCTTTCGACTCGGGTGAGGCTTTGAGAGCAATGCCTTTCTTCTTGAAGGATGTGATCTTGACAAGGTCGTTGACATGGCGTGCTTGAATGTGGCCTAGAGGGGGGGGGGTGAATAGGCCTTTTTGAATTTTAGTCAGAACCTGCAACACTTAGCAACTTGTTCAAATACCGAGTAATCGGACTAGTTTGGTAGAGTGCAGACTAGTCCGGTGCGTGCAAACTAGATCGATCAAATTTGATCGATTATCTCGATCCAAGACTTTATGCAGCGGAAATATACTTGTAATTAGAGTATAATACTTCTATGAAACTGGATGTTGTACAAGTTAATCTTATATTCAATGTTTTAACGCAATGTGAACAAGATCAAGTGAAACCATAGATAGCAATGAAAAGTAAGAACAATATGCACAAAGTGAAGACACAAGATTTTTATCTCGTGGTTCGGTTCCCACAAAGGCAACCTACATCCACGTCGAGGAGCCCACGAAAGGACCGGGTCTTCACCAACCCTAACCTCGTCGAATCGCCAAGAAGGCCAATTCTCTTCCACTATCACAAAGGGTAAATCACCAAATTCAAGGGGCCTTCTCACAAGTTGAGGGCTCCCCAAGATTACAAATCAAACACCACCAAGAAAACACTCTTAAGATCAACAATGAAACAATAGGAGTGTGTTAGAGAATCAAACCCAAGAGCTCAAATGAGTGGAATCGTGTCTCTCTTTTGATCCAATGTGAATCCTCAAGGATTTGATCTTTCTTGCGTTGGATTGCATGGAGAGATGCGTTTCTAAACTCTTGGAGGGTGTGACAGTGCAGGGAGTCGAGTGAGTTGAAAGTAGGGCCATGCACATCTATTTATAGGGTGTTTCGAAAAGTTACTGTTAGGGTTTTGAGAGTCCAGACTAGTCCGTGGTGGAGTCTGGACTAGTCTGGTGTGCGGCGTGTAGGAAACCCTAAGTTCTGAGGAATATTGGACTCGTCCGGCCTTGGCCGGACTAGTCCGATTTAGGCTCTGGAAAAGTTCGGACTAGTCCACCACATATCGGACTAGTCCGGATGTGGTGAACACCTTAGTGAATTGGGGACAAGTACGCTTGGAGGACTTATCCAATTTTAGTCACAGAGGTTATCGAACTAGTCCGACTATTATCAGACTTGTCCGATGTCGTGCAAAGTTGTGAAGTGTTGAGGACCAGTCCGCACAGGAGAGCACTAGTGCGATCTTAGACAGAAAGATACCGGACTAGTCCGTGGTAATATCAAACTAGTCTGATCTGTGTAAACCTGGACTGTGCAGACAAGTCCGCACTGGGAGGACTTGTCCGATTTTGAACAGAGGGATTAGCGGACTAGTCCGGGGTATATCGGACTAGTTTAGACCTGTATAAATTTGTGTAGTGAGAGTGATTAAATGTGCTTGAGCTCTTGGGATGTGTTTCTCCAACACACCCCACACACACAAGTATTATCCTTTTCATCTCTTGAGCTCTATCCAGCTTGATTCCTCACTCTCCTTTCTTTTTGCGCTTACTCTATGTTTTCATTAAAACCTGCGCTCATCTCAACAATTTGGTTAGGATCTCATTTGTTTGTCATAAATGAACCAAAACCCACAAGGGATGCTATGACACCCGGTTCCGAATATGAACCAAGTGAATGCATATGTGTGCCCAGGACGTTCAACACACATACACGAGTGCATTCACAAAAGAGTATATAGAAAATTACCACATAACAAGATTAATTAACCAAATTTTATTAAACAAACCATATTATCCTCGAATACAAACTCTAATGAATATTAATGACAAGTTCAACTATTGCAGCAGAAAAAAACTAAATAAGCAAACTAAACAACTAGGCAGCATAAGCAATAGGGCATAGTGCAGCTCCATGCAACACCACAGGCAAAGCTGACGGTAGACACGGCCTAGAACTCCGCATTATTGCCATTAAACTCCCAATCCTGACCTGCAGCTGTTGGTGGGGGATTGCAAGAGTGAGTACATGTCGTACTCAGCAAGTGTGGAATGTATGACATGTGGCTGATTCAAATGACGACAATAATAATGGCTGAGTGCTGAAAAGTACATTAAAACATTTGAAAAGCAATATATTATATGTATGTGAAGTAAACCCATCATAATCATAAGTAATATCATAATACCAGTCTGAATTCACTACCATCATCAATAATTCTAGATTTCACCATTTGCCAATAACCATATTCAATACCATAACCATCCCAATACTGAGTTCCCTCTAATCATGGAAGTTGTCCAGGTGCTCATAACCCGGAGCACGGCTATCATGATAGTTTTATAAGACTTTGCGGAGTTTGTACCACTTTACCAACGTGTTTGTGATTTCATCACCCGTCGGCGACTAAAGAACCTCCCTTATGCCAATTACACTTCCTTTGGTGTATGGCCAAGAGATCACAAAGTAGCCTTTACAAAATGATTACTAGCACTACAGGAATATCGAAGAGTTACATCGGCCAGTTTAAGTTACTTCGGCTGGCCGACGTAAGTTAAATAACTTACGTCGGCACCATGGAACCGACATAAGTAAGTTAACCTACGTCGGCTACCGACGTAAGTAATGAGACCGACAACTTTTAACACTAACTTACGTCGGCTAGAGCAACAGGCCGACGTAAATAAAAGAGCCGACGTAACTTAGTGTTAACTTACGTCGGCCAATAGGGTGGCCGTCGTAAGTTATGTCCACCGACGTAAGTTGAGTATTTAGCCGACGTAAGTTATGTATTTTAACCTAGCCTGCGTGCCCTTCTCTTTTCTTCCTTACCGGCCACTTTCTCTTCTCTTCCCCGCCGCCTGCGCACGACGCCCCCACCGCGCCCCGGCCCCGCCGTCGCCGCCCCCGCTCCCGCTCCCGCTCCCGCCGACCCGCGGCGCCCACGCCGCCGCCGGCATCACCGCGCCCCGGCCCCACCGCCCCCGCTCCCGCTCCCGCTCCCGCCGACCTGAGGCACCCACACCACCGCCGGCCTCGCCGCGCCCAGGCCCCGCCGCCCCCGCTCCCGCTCCAGCTGACCCGCGGTGCCCACACCGCCGCCGGCCTCGCCGCGCCCCCGTCTCCCCCGGCCCCTTGCGCCGCCCCCGGCCCCCTGCGCTGCCCCCGGCCCTCACAGCTCTCGGCCTCCCCCGGCCCCGCCGCGCCGCTCTGCCTTCGGCCCACCGCCCCCGTACCTCACCGCTGCCCCCAGACCTCGCCGCCGCCGGCCCCGCCCCTGCACCCCCACCGCCGGCTCATCCGCCGATCCTCGTTGCAAGTATTTCCTCGCCTCTCCCCTTGCTCTCATTGTTTTGAATTATTGCACATGCATTTGCTTGAAATTTTGCCTGAATTGTGGATTGCACATGCATTTGCAAGTGTTTACTCTTAATAGAAAATTGTGAATTGCTATGCTTATGTTAGAAATTGATGAATTGCTATGCTTATGTTAGAAATTGATTAGAAATTATATAGATACACAAATAATGTTTACTATGCTTATGTTAGAATTAAATCGATAAATTGATGAATTACAATTGATGATTTTTTATGCTTATTTGTTATGCTTAGAATTATGGTTAGAATTGAATTGCTTATGTTTAGGTTTAATTTAATTGAATTCAATTGCTTATGTTAGAATTGAGTTGATAAATTTATTAATTACAATGGATAATTGTTATGTTTAGGTTTATTTGAATTGCTTAGTTTTTTGAATTATGGTTACAATTTTAATTTTGATTGCTTGAGTGTTTAAGAACTATATATACAAAAATGGGCTTCGGACCGGCTTGACAAGGCCCGACAAGGCCCATTTAGTGGTAAGATAAAGTATGCGTGTAGACGGGCACGAAGGCGAACGACGACGGTGAGGATGGCAAGCACCTGCGCGTGGATGGCGTACCCCGACGAAGTGGTTTCATCTCCAATCTATTTACAGCAGCTAACCCTAAAGCTGTCATGGAATTGTCACCTAAGACCAACTTTCCTCTCAGTCTTTCTCTAGTTCTTTCCTCTCTCTTAAATGACCTCAAAATGAAAATGGGCAACGTAACCTATAGCAATGTGTTACCCGTTTCGGATCGGCACGTCTCACATGCCATTGGCATGTGAGACGTGCAGGTTCGGAATTGTCCCTTCTTGGACAGCCTCGGAGTGACCGAGGGGGCGTGGCTTGTGACGAGACGCGGGTCCGGATTTGGACGAGATTTCGGTGGCGTAACCCTGTTGTTCTCTGCTGCACCATTTTTGGGCGTGCAGTGGAGAACAGCG
Organism: Tuctoria greenei; assembly: GCA_036927565.1. Taxonomy (NCBI): domain Eukaryota; kingdom Viridiplantae; phylum Streptophyta; class Magnoliopsida; order Poales; family Poaceae; genus Tuctoria; species Tuctoria greenei. Next base: position 48,502,332 of record JAYESD010000001.1, on the reverse strand, counting down.
GGGTTATGCTGCCGAAATTTCGTTCGAATCCGGATCACGCGTCTCGTCATGAGCACGCTCCGCTCGGTCACTCTTGGGTGGGTTTAGGATCTATCTGCCTAGGTTGTAGGGCCGTGACACATAACATAACAATACATTAATGACAATTTCTTTCGCGTTAAACTGCAGAGTCAAACATGGGCGAAGACCGTAGTTGGATGTACACTGGTTGGAAGAGCAGAACTGGTGGTCACTCAGATGAGTGGTATGCCAAGACAGAAGCTTTTGTGGAACGAGCTTTTTCGTTGTCAAATAGCGATAAGGCGCGGTGCCCATGTACGAAATGCCGAAACGGAACGTTTTTGGACAAAGTGGAACTTACGTTGCACTTGTGTCGAAACGGTTACGTGTCACATTATGAGTTGTGGAACTTCCACGGCGAGACAGCTTCTCAAGCTGTACAAGAAGTGGGAGCTGACAATGATGATGCTCAAGAGGTTGATATGATGGATGAGATGCTGGAAGCTATACGACCAGAGCTTACAGAAGATACTCAAACAGCAGAGGTTAAAGAGTTCTTCAAACGTCTCAAAGATTCAGAAGAGGCTCTGCATGAACACACTAAAATGTCAATCCTCAATTTTGTGACTAGACTTATGGCAATTAAGTCTAAGTTCTTCTTTTCTAACAATTGTTACAACATGCTCATCGATTTGTTCAAAGATGCTCTTCCACAACCCAACAAAGTGCCTAAGGATATGTACAACTCGAAGAAAATTCTTTCTGGTCTCGGGATGAAGCACGAAAAGATTGATGTGTGTCCGGACAACTGCATGCTTTTCTGGAGAGAGCATGCCAATGAGAACAAATGTTTGAAATGTGGTCAACCGAGGTTTGTCGAAGTTGTTAATAACGATGGTAATACAGTGACGACGGAAGTCGCACGTAAGCAGCTTCGTTACTTACCTGTGACACCGAGGTTGAAGCGGCTGTTCCTTTCAAAAAAACGGCCAGACACATGAGATGGCACAAAGAAGGTGAGCGTGAGAACAATGGAGTCATGATGCACCCGTCCGATGGTGAGGCATGGAAGGCTCTGGACCGGTTCGACCCAGAATTCGCTCGTGAAGCGAGAAATGTTCGCATCGGGTTGGCGACAGATGGGTTCACACCGTTCAGCACAAACGCCGCACCATACTCCTGTTGGCCCGTCTTTGTCATTCCGTACAATCTTCCGCTGACCTTTTGCATGAAGAATGAGTTTATGTTTCTTAGCCTCATTGTACCTGGGCCAGATCATCCTGGGTCACGTCTCAACGTGATGTTGAAACCGTTGATCGAAGAGTTGAAAATGTTGTGGACAGGAGTCGAAGCGTACGACTGTTACAAGAAACAGAAATTCAACCTCCGAGTTGCTTATTTGTGGTTCGTTCATGATTTTCCGGCATACGGCATGTTTTCTGGATGGAGCACTCATGGTCGGTTGACGTGTCCGATATGTGCCTCGGACACCGATTGCTTTCGACTTACCCATGGAGGCAAGATATCTTACTTCGATTGTCATAGACGTTGGCTACCTCCGAATCACTTGTTTAGACAACAGAGGAATGTCTTCAGAAAGAACACCGTTGTCACTAAAGGACCACCGAAACGTCTTGACGGGTCAGAAATATCTGATATGTTGGACAAATTGGTGCCAGATGAAGGTCGTCCTGGATATTTCGAAGGTTACGAAGACAAACACAATTGGACTCACATATGTGGACTTTGGGAGTTACCGTATGTGAAGTCGTTGATTCTAAGGCACAACATTGATTTTATGCATCAAGAGCGTAACATGGCCGAATGTATCATAAGCACATGCATAGACATGACGGGCAAAACAAAAGACAATTTAAAGGCTCGAAAGGATCTTGCCGAGCTTTGTAACCGTCAAACTCTTGAGCTCTCCGAAAATGGTGGTAAACCACGCGCTCCTTTCTGTCTTCGACCTAAAGAGAAAAAAGAAGTTCTCGAATGGTTGCAAAGGTTGAAATTCCCAGATGGTTACGCAGCTAGTCTGAGACGAGCCGTGAATGTGAAAACGGGAAAGCTCATTGGGTTGAAGAGTCATGATTATCACATAATCATGGAAAGACTTCTGCCTGTTATGTTTCGAGGCTATTTTGACGATGCAGTGTGGAAGGTGTTAGCCGAGCTTAGCCACTTCTATAGGCAACTCTGTGCTAAAGAAATCACGCCAGAGATGATGACTAAATTGGAAAAGGAGGTTCCGGTACTTTTGTGTAAGATGGAAAAAATTTTTCCTCCGGGATTTTTCAATCCAATGCAACATCTCTTAATTCATCTTCCATTTGAAGCGAAAGTGGGCGGTCCCGTGCAATATAGGTGGATGTATCATATTGAAAGATCACTTAGATATCTGAAACCAATGGTTGGTAACAGGGCAAGGGTTGAAGGTTGCATCGCCGAAGCTTTTACTCTTAAGGAAGTAGGATACTTCTCAAGTGTTTACTTTGCAGAGGAAAACAATGTTAATACTTCGGTAATGCGATACAATATAGATGAGCAACCTCCTTGTAGCGATCTCTCCATTTTTGCAACAAGAGGCACTACTGTTGGTAGTTACACTTCGTATGATGTTAGCGAAAAAGAAAGGCGTGCTGCATTCTTCTACATGTACGCTAATATGGAATAAATGAATGAATATTTCAAGTAAGTGTTTCTCCTACACTTATGCTTTTCACCATCTTTTCCGACACATGTATTCTAAAAGGTTCTCTTTGTCGTGTAGTATGTTCGACAAGCAAAATTGGAGACATAGACATCAACCCACGAGCAAGCAAATAGAACATATTCGATGGGAAGGAATAAACGGGGGATCTAATTTTCTCTCCTGGTTTCGAGATCATGTAACGTTTTCTCGATAACTAATCAATGTTAACAATGTTTTCTTATAACTTAAGAATGCTTACGTTTTCTAATAATTCCATATCTTGGACAGTGCCAAAAAGATGCCAACGTCCATGAAGATTTGCGACAATTATCCCGTGGAGTGGTTAATGTTAGAAGCTATGGTCGATATGACGTCAACGGCTATCGATTCCGTACAACTCAATTTGAATCTCTTCGTCCTCTCGCGGCAACATGTAATACTGGAGTTGTGATGAGGGCAATCGATTCGCAAGATCATGAAACGCAGTACTACGGGGTTATTAAAAAAATCCTTGAATTCACTTTTGTCGCAAACAAGCCAATTCGAGCGGTATTCTTTGACTGCGAATGGTTTGATTCCATTCGTGGAATTCGAGTAAATGAATTTGGCATGGTCGAAGTAAAACACAAGGAACGGTTGAAAGGATTCGATTCATTAGTTCTTGCACACCAAGTAGAGCAAGTGTACTATCTACCTTATCCATGCAATAAATTCAAAGCTTGGTGGGTGGTACATAAGGTGAATCCTCGTGAGCGGTTATACGCTCCAGGAGATGATGATTATCACGACGAAGCTGAGGTTGATTGTGTCTACCAAGAGGAAGAGTTGCCAGACTCCTTCTCAGTCGAGCCCGGTGTAGGACTCGATAACTTAGTTGGAGACGCTCAAGATATCGAGGCTGGCACGGAAGCGGAAACAGAATCAGAATCAGAATCTGAAGATATCGATGACATAGTCGAACCTGCTGATTTGCGCAAACGAAAACGATATGCGCAACAAGAAGATCGATGGGCTGGTTTAAGGAGTAGGGTGCATGATCGTGATGTTGATGAATTTTGAAGTAACGTTTTATTCACTAATTTAACATTAATTTTGTATATTATCTTTGTATATTAATCATTTATTCCTTGCAATAGGATGTCGTCAAAGGGGAAGGGGGAGGGGAAGCCAGTGAGAGGGTTTGAGCCGCCAGCAGACCCTTGCTCAGGGAGCTCGTTCCGTTCTAGTCGACGTGAGCTCTTTCTGGCACACGCTCCACCCTCAGCTATCTTGTGCTTTCAGCAGACAGAGGTAAACTTTAGTTACTATAAAGTTATTTTTGAAATTGCAATTGTTATTAATTATTAATAAAGTCATTCCTTTTGTGCAGTCTGACTCAGAGACTTCTGAGTCTGAGTCAGAGTCTGAGGCTAGGGGGCCGCTACAGGAGCCCGACTCAGAGGCTAGGGGGCCCTCTAGCGCTAGCCTCCCTTCGGAGCCGGCTAGCGCTAGCCTCCCTGGGCAGCCCTCTACCACTAGCCTTCCTGGAGGCTCCGGGGGGTCCGCAGAGCCTTCAGGGTCACAGGATGCGGCAGCGTCGCAGCAGAGGCGACGGACGAGGAGGACCCACTTTGCGGCTCCTCCTCCGGTTACTACTCAGCGGACCACGGTCCGTCCCGTTGGATACAGGTATAAAAACTGTATATAGTATACTAAATATTAGATGTTGTTTTTCTTTACTTAATGATTTAATATATTTTGTAGATGTTGGTACGACTTCTCGTTCACGGGGGCCGAGAAGCACCACAGGCAGGTTAACAGTGTCCTCGGTGCTATCGTCAAGTTGCACTACCCCGGTGTAATTGACGGTTTTCCTGCCCTGTCGTGGGATGACTACGCTCGGGTCTCTCACCCGGTGCACGACACGGTTCAGGGAGCCGTGTGGCATGATTTTATGGTAAGTTTAACTGTTTCGTTTTATCAACTCCTTTGAATTCTTAATTGCATATCACTTAAATATTTGTTTGCTTAAAGTTGAGGTACCAAGTAGAGGAGCCGGGCATGGAGGACCACGCGAGACGCGTGTTCCATTACAACGCTCGGAAGCTCACGACGGCGGCGTTGTCATACGCCCGGATTCAGGCCGTCAACGCTTACTACAAGCGGCACCCCCGGGAGCAGGAGCAGGAGCAGCAAAGGGGTGTCTTTAGGAAGGACTCGGACTCCTACTTGACAGAGGAGCAGTACGCGGAGGTAAGTTTTTAATATTGTTAAATATTTACAATATCTACGTATGTTAACCGCGTTGATGAAAATGAAATATGTGCAGGTTAGTATTTCCTGGTTACAGGGTAACATCGAGGCGTACTTAGCTCTCTGTCGGTACTGGGCTAGCGATGCTTTTATCAACAAGTCCACGAAGGCTAGACAGTGCCGCATGGGGTCCGAGGGCAAGCACAACTATGGCAGTGACAGCTACTTGCGTTTGGCTAAACGCATGGTAAGTACCTTTTTATTTTATTTATGTGTTCTTAATATATTATTTATCTCACTAACATGGATGTACAGGAGCGAGAGCTGGGTCATGAGCCGACCCCGACCCAGGTTTGGAAGAGAGGTCACAAGGGAAGTGACCCTTCTCAGCCAGGGCAGTGTAGTCAGGTCGCAGCCGACCGACTGGTAAGTTTTCGAAATTCATCAATTTCATTATAACTAATACTATTATTGACATACTTACAAGATTTATTTGTATTGTAGACAAAGTACGCGCAGGAGGTCGCGAAGATACACGGTGCGGATTACGATTGGGAAAGCGCGTCGATCGACCCCCAAGCCGCGTACGCAAGCGGAGGCGGGAAGGCCCACGGACGGTGAGTTCTTCGTGTGTTTCATTTCTTTTTCAATTAATCTTCTTCTACTTAGTGTTTTCATTCTTTTGCAGGTTTGCCATTTTCGATGGAGTTGTCGACTCGAGGTCGACGCGACCTTTGAGAGGCGCTTCATCGTCGCAGGCTTCGACCGCTGGGACCAGTGGTCGTCTCTCGCAGACGCAGCTGGAGCTCCAGGCCATGAGGGAGTCGCTGACGCAAACTCAGGCAGAGCTGGAGCGGACGAGAGCAGAGGCAAGGGAGGAGCAGCAGAGGACGGCCTTAATGATGGCCCAGATGCAAGCAACGGTGGCGGTAAGTAATTTAAATTACCGTAGTTAAATTTCACAACACTTAATAACATATATCTGCTAATATCTTGCAATGGCAGGCTCTTGCTCGACAAAGCGGTCAGGACATCCAGATTCCTACCCTTCCGCCGCAGCAGACACCGGAGCAGGTAATATTGTCTATACCTAGGAGTTTGATTCCCTTTTCATTATGTTAAAAAGTTATTTGCATCACATTTAATCCTAATTATGATTCTTTTGCAGGGTTCCGGAACGCGTCGAGATCCCGGAGGCAGTGGAGGGGGTAGCGTGTAGACACTGGAGCAGGTGAGAAACTCTCTTTAAGTGTATCTAATCAAGCTTTAGTAGTTTTTGACCATGATAGAAATGATTAGTATATAGTGAATAAGTTGTTAGTGCTTCCATTTAACAAAAGAGCTAGTGATTATCACTGATGTTACCTTCTTATGTCGAAACTGATGTTCATTGAGTTAACAAAGGGCTAGTGCTTCCATTTAACTAGTGATATAGTACATTACTTCATTTGAAACTACATCATGCTTCCTTCTTTTGTCACTGATGTTCTTGGCCTCTTATGTTATCACTTAGTTGACATTGATGCTTACTAGTGATTATGTTTGTTTTGCAGGGATCCAGAACGCGCCGGGAAGATCCTGGAGGTAATGGAGGGGCTAGCGTGTAGCCCGGTGTAATTTATTTGGAAAATTGTGGTGTTTGTTGATGTTTTGAACCATGGGCGAACTTATATTGACTGTTCTGTGACTGTATATATCTGTATATATCTGTATATATTTTTTGACTGTTCTGTGACTCGCCATCGAGCGAGGTAGACAGTTTCTGTTTTTAAAAAAATTTCGAAAACTTAACTTACGTCGGCTATGAGCATGCCGACGTAAGTTTGCCCAGGTTAACTTACGTCGGTATGGCCAGACCGACGTAAGTTAAACCACTTAACTTACGTCGGTTTGCCCTGGCCGACGTAAGTTACAGCACTTAACTTACGTCGGCCTGCCCAAGCTGACGTAAGTCATCCGGCCCAGCCCAAGGCCCATCTCGATGGTGAACTTACGTCGGCTCCTGCAGACCGACGTAATTAAGGTAACTTACGTCGGTGGCCGACGTAAGTTACCTTAATTACGTCCAAAACCCTACGTCGGCTGAAAGCCGACGTAATTAAGCAAAAACCGACGTAATTAAGTTAATTACGTCGGTTTAAGCCTAACTTACGTCGGCTTTGGCTGACGTAAGTGACCGGTATTCCTGTAGTGTAGCCTATTTAGACCCCACTGAGGTTTCACCGGTGGCGATGTCTCCCACAGAGTACATCTTCAACCAAGGGCCCCCTCTTGAGCCATTCGGATCCCAGGGTAGTCCCTCCAATCATCAATAAACCCAATTCGACTACCCCTTCCCCGAGCATCCTTAATGGTCCAAATAGCACTAGCGAAGCCCTAATTAATCAGCTACGCCGCACCCATACTTGGCCTCGTGGTGGCACTGTAATCCGGGCTTATTCTCGCATGAATCGGTCCTTAGATCTAAAGCAAGCAAACCACCATAGCATCCAACCCAATCCACCAGCCATGCTTGCTTAGATCACCCATCTTTTTAACCATTTCATGATAATCAATATATCATTAGTGCATAATTAAATAATATAGTGGTTTCCCATCCCAATTGATTAAGCGAAGCAAAAAGGTAAAAATCCCATCCCGACTCTCTACCATGAACTCCAGGTGACAAGAGTGGTTAAACAAAACTAGTAAACTTCCTATCATAGTATTCCCATCAATTTGACACAAGCATGCAGTTTTGCAAATAAAACATTTAATTTAGAAACAGGATCAATATGCTTCAAGGACACTTGCCTTGCTCTTGCGGTTGATTAGGGTCAATGCCTTCAAAGTCTTGGTATTGTAGATCCCCCGCGGCACTCTCTAGCGCAAATCCGTCTAATCCACACAATAAACATACAAGACAAGGAACACAATCAAAGAGTGCACAAATATTACTCAGTATGACATGTCATGCATGATTGATGCAAATGCAAGGTAGAACTTGTTAATAGATTGCTTTTAATGATCACTAACTAGTTCTAATAGATTTTATCAAGTTTATACAGGTTTGGATTTGATTAGATCTACTTTTAGAATTAATTCAACACAATTTAGCTAGGAAAATCGGACTAGTCTGCAGAAGACCGGACTAGTCCGCACTTCGCAGAAATAGCAAACTAGGGTTTCCTAGATCGACGTGAATTTGGAGATTTGGGGTTGAATTCATGTAAGGAAAAGGAAATAGAAGGTATACCAGGTGTTTAGGACTCCAATGAATCAAGAAACTTGGAGGTAACACTTGGATCTTGATTATTTAGGGTTGGGGATGAACTTGAATATTAATTGGTGATGAAGAACGAAACTTGATGGAGATCATGATCCTCATTCGTTTCCTCCTCTTCTTCTTCTTGCTTGGGTTCTCCTCCTCCTCCTTGGTGGTGGCTCTCCATGAACTAGGGTTTGGGTGTGGTGGAAAAGTGGCAAATAGATGTCAAGACAAGGGGTGGGGTTGTTTATATAGATGTGGAGGCTAGGGTTAGATGGATTTCGAGTTTGAGAGGAGTAGAGGCCAGTTTAAAGTCCCACATGGGCTCTAAAAGAGTTAGGCACGATGTCCCTAGGTCCACTTAACATGAAACTCAAGAAACAAGTCGTAAAACAAAAGATCAACTCAGAGTCGCGAAATATCAGACAAGTTCGAAAAGGACCGGACTAGTCCGAAGTTGTCCAGAGAGAAATCGGACAAGTCTGGCCAAAAATCGGACAAGTCCAACTTTAGTCAGAGAGGAAAACGGACAAGTCCGCTAGAACACCGGACTAGTCCAGACAAGTCTAGGGACATAGCAAAATTTCAAGGATTCTTGGAATATCGGACTAGTCCGCACAAAATCGGACAAGTCCGAAAGTTTCCACATAGTGTAGTTAGTCCCATCAAAGTGTGAAGATTTCCCCATTGGAATAGAAAGGTAGTTTTAATTTGAATTGAGGCGCTCATAGTTAAAAGGATATCACGTGTAGTCCTCCTCGGGCTTCTTGACCTTCTTCTCCTTTTCAAGCCTTCTCCTCCTCTTGGCCTCATCTCTTGCCTTTTGAAGAAGGTCCGCAAGGCGCTTCACTTCTTCATCTTCATATTCGGTTTCACACTCGAAGGGAGAAGGCTTTGGAATGTCCTTGGAAGTGTCACCGATCTTGTCGTGCAAAGGATTGGATTCTTGTCCTCCAGTGTGGTTGTTCTTGCTGGTGCTGGTGATGTTGACAATCGGCATCTCCTTCTCACCGTTTCCCCCCATCTCCTCTCCAAGAGGTTAAAATTTTAGGAGATTTAGGCTCTAATACCAATTGAAAGTTGCCTAGAGGGGGGTGAATAGGCGAATAACCTGAAATTTAACTCAATAAAAGCTAATCAAATTAAAGAGTGCAGACTAGTCCGGTCTAGGGGTGGACTAGTCCGGTCAGGATGACAAACTTGACCAAAGGTGATATTTTTATGCAATCTAACGAACTTAACTTGATGAAACGTAAAGTGTATGAATCTAGCAATCTAGTACATGGAGTGCATGAAGTAAAAGCAACTAGATCGAGGCGGATCACATGATTGAGACAAAGAACGTATGTAACCCTAACTTGATCTAGCGAAGTACGAGGACGTCAAATCAAAGACCCAAGACAGAGGATTTATCCCGTGGTTCAACCCCACAAAGAAGCCGACATCCACGTTGAGGTTGCCCACGAAAGGCAGGGTTTCACTCAACTCTTTCCTCAATTAGCCACCACGAAGGCCGGCTAATCTTCCACTAAATCACAACGGTAATCACCAATCTATGGGGAAACTCACAATCTAACGCTCCCACAAGTTTACATCTCAAAAATATTGAAGATTAACACCCACACAAACTCAAATCAATCAGTCAAACCGAGAGAATCAACCAAGAATTCAAGATCAAGCAAACCCTTCTCTCCTCTCTTATACAACTCACAAATCCTCAATAATCGCTCTTAGGACCCCAAGAATGGTTGAGAGAGGGATAGGATGGCTCTAGGAAGGTTGTGGTGGCACTAGGGTTCCAGAGAGAGCCTCTGGAGGCCGAGGGATGCCTTTTTATAGGGATCCCGACAAGTAACTGTTGCCACCAGAAAAAGTGCGGACTAGTACGGCCTTTGACCCTGGACTAGTCTTGCCTATGGGGAATAGTGATGTCACCCTTGACCAACAACAATGTCCCCTGCAACCTTTTGAATTCAAACGGTCACCAAACTACATACTAGTCCGGCCTACAACAGACTAGTCCGATCTCACACATAACTGTTTGCTCTGGTTGAGAACGGACGAGTCCGGCACATCAGACTAGTCCGGCCGTCCAGCACTTAGTTCCAGAAGCTCCCTTCAAGTCCACAACGGACTAGTCTGTTAAGGAACAGACTAGTCCGATCTCAGTCAGGAGCTACTTTTCTGGACTAAAAGGGACTAGTATGTCGGAGCGAACTAGTCCGGCCCCCCAGGGCGGACAAGTTCAGTCCTTCAGGACTTAGTCCTAGAAGGACACATACACACTCACCACAGACTAGTCCTTCCCCACACGGACAAGTCCTAACTCATACAAAGACTCTTGGTCCGCCTAACATCGGATCAGTCTGATGTGGCTAGACTAGTCCGACCTTCCATCCCGGACAAGTCTGACCCTGTCCTTAGGGCTGCTTCAACTCATCTCTCAATCTAGTCTAGCCTGGATTGTAAGCTCTTAGAAGATTCTCAACACTTTACTCATTGAACACACTCAAGCTAAGTAGCTGAACTCAACACAAAGAATTTAAAAGCCTAAATTCTATCCTTTGAGTTCTTCGCCTTTTTCTTCTCTTTTTCCTTTTTAAGTGCATTTAACGCCATCCAGCTTTCAATCACCTGTGGTTATACTTGTAAAGCTCATTAGTCCCTTAAGTGTTTTCATTAATCATCAAAGCCCATGGGGATTAGCCTAGGTGCACATTCAATAACCTCAAGGCTAAGGATTTGGGGGAGATGGAGTTTATGTATGTAGCTTGTTTCTATAATCCCCCACAACCAAGATTTCCTGCCCCTTCTTTATTGTGCTCAATCAAATGTTGAGAATGACTTTAGCACCTAAGGATGGGGATGCGGGGATGATCCAAGGTAACGTTAGGCACTTGATGAGATTGATTGCTAAAGGAGAGGGGTTCAATGTCTTTGACTACATTTATAATGATATCTTCAACATATCCCACACTCTTCAACATAGTTGATAGAGAAAGTATCAGGTTTGGAGTTTGTCAAGGATATCAATCATAGAGAACTTTGTCCCGAAATTCCTCCTCCCACGCCAAAGATTGGCGAAGTCTCGAGGAGGTGTACCTCTTTTGTGCCTTCTCCTTCTCCCGCTCCCACTTCTTCCTCCTCCGGCGACACTTCTAGTTTCATTGTAAAATTACTGAAGTCCATATCACTTGTTGCCAAAAAGTTGAAGTCAAAACTAAGAAGATGGCCAAGAAGCAAGACAAGTACTTGTGAAGACTTTGTGAGAAGGCAGACATTCCCATGTCACCAAAGGTCTCCGAGGATGAAGACTTCACACCTTTCCTAGATCTTACTGAGGTGGAGGCTGCTCTTCTTGGTCGTGGGGGTGGCCCTTCTAGTGCCGCTCCCACTGTTGAGGTGGTTGGAGAGTAAGACAAAGACAATGTCGAAGAGAATGATGATCAGGAGACTCAAAGTGATGGAGATTTTGATGAAGAGAGTGATAGCGACGAAGAGTAGTTTAGGCTCTCTCCTTTCTCCATTAGTCTTTTCCTTTTTGGTGTCTTGACGCCAAAGGGAGAGAGATTGAGGCGGAGTACCTAGATCCATGGACTATGTATTATTTTGAAGACTTGGGTTGTAATGTCATTACATTGTTACTTTTCATAATTGGGTTCTAATGACTTTTATGCTATGCTATGTTACTCTATGTTGATCTTATTGAATATCATTCTAGTTCAATATGTGTGATCATGCTTAATTCAAGTTGAGATACATGCTTCATTCCACTTATCACATCTCACCACTTGCAGCACACGTAGGCACCCCACCATAAGGCACAAATATATAAATCTCCCATAGATTTCATTCTTGTGCATTACTTTCATTGCAAATCAATCATGCACACCTTTAGGGGGGGGGGGGGCTCTTTATACACATATGCGCTATGAAAACAAACTCAAATATATTTTTATTAAAAACCTCAATGTGTTGTCATCAAATCACCAAAAAGGGGGAGATTGAAATTTCATTTAGGCTAATCCCCGTAGATTTTGATGATTAATGACAAAACTTAAAGAACTAATGAGCATTACAAGTGTAAGTACAAGTGATTGAAAGATGGATGATGTTGGATACACTCAAAAAGGAAAAACAGGAGAAAAAGGCAGAAAACTCGAAGTAGAACTTAGGCTTTAAAGTTTTTGTGTTGAGTTTAGCCACATAGATTGAGTGTGTTAAATGTGTCAAAGTGTTGAGAATCTCCTAATATCTCATAGTCCAAGTTAGATGAGATTGAGAGATGATTTGAGGGAGCCTTAAGGACTGGACCGAACTTGTGCGGGCTGGAAGGCCGGACTAGTTCGACCACATGAGCCTAATCATATGTTAGGCGGACCAAGAGTTGTTGTGTGAGTTCGGACTTGTCTGTTAGGGGACAGACTAGTTGGTGGTGAGTGTGTGCGAGTCCTTCTGGGACTAGGTCCTGAAGGATCGAACTAGTCCGGCCTAGGGGGGTGGACTAGTCCGCTCGATCTGACTAGTCTATTTCTGACCAAAAAAAGCAGTTTTCGTGTGAGTTTGGACTAGACCATTTTGATTCAGACTAGTCCATTGTGGACTTGGAGGTGACTGAGGGGACTAAGTACTGGATGGCCAGACATGTCCACCCTCTGTGGCTGGACTAGTCCGATGGACCAGACTTGTCCGTTCTCAACCGGAACAAAATATTTTGTGTGAGATCGGACTAGTTCGTTCATAGATGGACTAGTCTGTGGTGTTGTGACTGTTTGAATTCAAAAGGTGGCAGGGGACTTTTTGATTGGTCAAGGGTGACATCACTGGTCCCCACAAGCACGACTAGTTCGAGGTTCATGATCGGACTAGTCTGCCTTTTTTTGGTGGCAATGTCGGGACTCCTATAAAAAGGGATCCCCTGGCCCTCAAATGTCCTCTCTTGAACCCTAGCACATCCAAAGCGTTCCTAGAGCCTTCCTAGCCCTCTCTCATCCAATCTTTGAGACCTAAGAGTGAATCATGAGGATTTGTGAGTCTTGGAAGAGAAGAGAGAAGGCTTTGCTTCGACTTGAGCTCTTGGATGATTCTCTCGGTTTGATTCGTTTATTTGAGTTCATGTGAGTGTTGATCTGTGGTGTTCTCAAGCTGTAACCTTGTGGGAGCCTCATATTGTGAGTTGCCCCACGAATCTTGTGATTTTCCCTTGATTTAGTGGAAGAGCTATCCGGCGTTTGTGGTGGCTAGGTGAGGAAAAGGTTGAGTGAAACCTGGCCTTCCGTGGGCTCCTCAATGTGGATGTAGGCTTCTCTGTGAAGCTGAACCATGGGACAAATCTTGTGTCTTGTGCTCTTGATTTTCCTTCCTCATTCTTTGCTAGATAAAGTTTAGGGTTCCACACGTTCTTCATCTTAATCTTGCGATTCACCTCGATCTAGTTGTTTTATCTTCATGCATCTCCATTACTAGATGTTAGGTTAATATACTTTACATTTCATCAAGTTGATCTCTTAGAATAACATAAAAATCTCACCTATCATTAGTTTCATCACCCTGATCAGACTAGTTGCCCCCAAGCCGGACTAATCCACACTCTGTGTACTGATTGCTTTTATTAAGTTAAATTTCAGGATTTCTACCTATTCACCCCCCTCAAGCAATTTTCAATAAGACACCCATTGGAATGTCACCTTTTGAAATTGTCTGCAGGAAAACTTGTCATTACTCATAGAATTGGAACATAGAGCGTATTGAGCTATCAAGAAGTAGAAAATGGATCTCTACACAGCTGGAAGGTTGCACAAGATGCGAATTCTCTAAACTGGTAGAATGGAGGGATATGGCATATCACAGTGCCAAGATCTATAAAGAAAAAACCAAAAGGTGGCATGATAAAAGAATTAGGCCTATGGAGTTCAAGCCTAGAGATAAAGTACTACTTTTCAACTCTAGAGTCAAACTTTTTGGACATGGGCAGATAAAAAGTAAATGGGAAGGTCCCTATATTGTGGTAGATACTTCATCTCATGGAGCAATTACACTCTGAAATGATGAAGGTCATCTATTCAAAATAAATCGGCACCGTCTCAAGATCTTTTTAGAGCCTGAAGCAAATTTGGACAAAGAGGAAGACTTTGTCAATTTAATTGACTTTATCGCCTATCCTTGAAGTTTGGTTAAATTTTATATGTCCAATAAAGTAAACTACAACTCTCATCATTCATTACCAATCATCCCACTATCCCCATTTTGCTAAGTACGAGAGAAGCAGTAAAATGTAGAATATCAAATACTTTCCTACTTAGGACTTAGGTGCTTATTTATTTTGTCATAAGAAGTGCATTTGTGAAGTAAATTGTGACTCACTGGTGTAGGTATGGCCGGTAGAGTCTTTCACTTTTCCATGTTTTTGTGTGAAATAAAGATAGGTACAAGAACAAGTGTGGGGGAGGTCCCACAGGCCTCCTAAAGCGCAACAGGTTCGGACCATCATGAAAGAACAGTTCAGGACATCACATGAAGTGCCATGAGATGATTCGACCAAGCCATGATGGCTTGGCCCCTATTCTTCATTAAGGTTATAGTTTGTGCTCTCTCACCTCGTATCTTTCTATACCTAATTTTTTTTGGTTGAATTTGATTATGCATGATAATATCATTAAAATCAACACATTGGAAACTAAAATTTTGCAATATCGTGTTTTGCTAGGGGATAAAATATGTCTACACCTTATTCTAATTTCATTACCATGTTCTTGAAGCACATATCAATTTAGGAAAAACATGGCATCTAAGTATTTGTTTGTTGTGATACGATAAATAAGTGAAACTTGGAAACTCTCCATGCTTGAATTGAATTTTGGTATTGCAATTTTTGAAGTCATCAGATTTCTTCCTACCTCCTCATAAGAACATAAATTCCCTCAAAGGCTAAATGATGCAACTTATTGAAAACCACATGCATATGTCACTTGCATTTTCATTAAACTTTGTGAAATTCTTGACGGTATTGAGTGGCTAGCATGAATTTTGGTTTTAAGGATTTCTTATGCACTCCACTATTGCTAAATTTTCACATTGGAAATTAGCATTCACTCATCCACCCACCACAAAAAGATACTCCACATTTCCTTTGAAAAATGCTCTATCTACAAATATTTGCATACAAAGGAGTAGAAGGCATGGCTAAAAAAAATAAAAAATAAATAAAAGAAGCATACTCTCAACAAAAGAGTATGATAAAAAAAGAGAGAAAAGAGAGAAAAAAGTAGAAAAAGTAGCCATATTTCATCATTGCATAAAAATAGAGTTAAACATTTTTGAGTCATCCTAATACATACCTCCACCACAAGTGCATAAGAAATTTTTTTTGTCAAATATTTTCATTGCTCGGTCCCCTCATAGGATTCAGTTTTGTGACTTAGTGACATATGAATTTCAAGTGAGCCTCGTCTTTATCCCTACCAAGCTCCAGAAAAAACCATATTTAGTTGTAAGAAAAGAAGCGGCAACTCATGCCAAGGTGAGGACTAAACACATCGAGAGACGAGAGCACTCTTTTGAGGAGTATGGCAATATCTTTTTGACAGGTGAAAATATAGCAATTTTCAAGTATATTTCAACAAGAGGAGTCCACGTGAACTAGATTCAAACTGTTCAATCTCTCAAACACCCAATATGATATGGTAGCCACATTCACATCAAAGGTTGTTAAACAAAGGTATGTGTTGAAATGTTTTGTATACATATTTTAGTAGCTAAATTAAGATATCACTTGGTTCTTCTTGCCTTCACTTGAGGACGAGTAAGGGACTAAGTGTTGGGGATTTTGTTGATGGTCCTTAGATGCCAAATCTGACCATCAATACCCTGCATAAAAGATATGAATTGGACAACCAACATAGTAGTAGCAGCTATTTACTAACGAATTCCACAGGTACTGGTGTAATTTTGAATGCAAGTGAATGAGGCCCATAATTAAATGGAATTCCAGTGATAAATCCAGAAAACAGACCTTCGGAAAAATTAGGCACGAGTACGAGGATTCATGAGCCCACACGGGGGAGAAAATTAACTAAAAATCACTGGAATCACCCTTACCCATGATTGTGGCCCACAAAACAGTCTCCCGGAGAAAAACACGGTATTTCGGCCCAACAAAAAGTCGGTCGAACCTTGGGGTCACCCGACCTAGTATTCGGGCAAAACACAATCAGCTTCCACGTGGAGACTCATCACGGCTCTATGTTAACAATGTTGACTAATTTCTGCCTATAATCTGACGCCAAACCGATGTTTGGAGGGTATAAATAGGGGACAGAGGCTCACTCTTCTTCACACACCAGAAGCTTGAGTTTAGTACTACACTCCAAAGGTACAGTGCTGCCTAAGTGCTTAGAAAAAGGGAAAGAGTGAGAAAGAGGAGGAGGAGGAGGAGGCTCCAACTTCTCGAGCTTCTTCCACTCAAGGATAGGGTTCTGGCTTGTCGAACCTTCTCCACCCTTGTATGTTGACAGTCGTTTCCATCTCAGTAAGGCACCTGATTTCTATTTGAGTTTATTTATTTAATTCAAAAAAGTTAAGTCCTTAGCTGCTTGTTTGTTCATCGCTCTATTCACTTAGAGGCCCAGTGTATGCTAGAGAGGTTAGGGAGTTAACCGATAGTGTAGGCGTGGTGTCTAGGCTTGACCTTAACTTTGAATATCTCGTAGTGTACGAGTTGTAGAGGTAGGAAATAGGTGGTGAAAGCCCTATCCATCTGTTGTAATCCTCCACTTTAGGCTACAACGTAGGCTCTTGGAGGGAGTCGCCTCGTAGAACAGGTTAAGCCTGTGCCCAATACAAGTAACTTCTGATTGACTTGCTTGAATTAGGAACCCTTCTCTACTCTACCCTTTGCCTACTACCAAGCTTTGTGTCCTTGGGTGAACTAGTTTGAATATGAGCACACATGCTCCTTAGATCCGATACTCTTAGTAATACTCTTTAAGGGGAAGTGCTACAACGGTATCTCCATGTGCTTGCGTATTTTCATTTGTGACGTATTAGCCGTCAACACTCAGCAAGCCCTAACACTACTCAAGGGAAGGTGTTTCACACATGATGGCTTTAGCTAGGAGAGGCTATATGACTTAGCTTTGCCAAAAAGCATTTAATGCAAGGTTCTCTTTGAAAAGAGTTTTGTAAAAAGAGGAATAAGTAGTTGCATCAGTATTATTACAATTGGTGTGTCCTGGGGGAGTTACCATCCCGCCAGTTCCCTCACTTTGAGATGAGTCTTTGGACACATGGCCCTAATGACTCCTGCACGCATGCCAACACTTTCTCAAAATATGACGGCATCAACCACCCACACCAACACACTTCAAGGAGATGCAGTAATGCTAGCAATAATGAGTCCATAGCATAGTGTGTCAAGATTGCAACAACGGCTATTTAGATAGATTAAGACTCTACAGAGTTTGTACACTTTAACTACAAGCCATGCACAGCGAGTCAGGGTATGACATGAGGCTCATCTCATCTTCCCCGCGTAACCCCCACAATAACACCTCGGGCCGACCAGTGGCTCTTCGGGCATTCAATACCCATTCATTCGATAGGTCCAATGATCGTGTCATTTCCTAGTCCACCATGCCCTACATGGCTTCTTCAGCTGCCTCATTTGATAGATTACCAGAAAGGTAGAGCGAGTCCTACCCATACCGGTTTTGTGGTTGTATGAGATCACTGTGTTGAGGTCAAATAAACCGGTCCTTATATTGGTGAGGTAGCTCCAAATCGTCCACAACGGGTGGACCATACGAAGCATACTTACTACAAATTCACCATACCCGCCTCGACCAGCATCCCACTTCACACACGCAGTTCATTAATCAACCACCAACATTCTAACTCACACAACCAAGCCTTTTTAACACATTTCTTAAATCATGTATATGGTTTGTAGTGGTTCGCAATACGGACATTGTAGGGGTTTCTAAGCAAATTACTAACAAGGAGGTGCTCACATCATTGCTATAGTGCAGTGACGAAGCTGTTGGGTTGTCAAAGGGAGTTGTATTGTAAAGATCAAGGAGGGGATTGTGATAGTCATTACTATTATCTAATAACCGAAGTAGTATCTTGTTTCAACTTGTTGATAGCTAGTAACTGATATTACTATCACGTTACCATTTATCTTTGGCAAGTAGCTAACACCGATACTCAGTCGTCAACATAGCTCATGATACCACATTTCAAGTGGTTCATAGCATAAAAAACATTTTAAAATAGACACACAATCATGCAATGAAAATAGACCAATAGGTGTGATTGCAAAACATAGGTGAAATATGATCAAGGAGTTAGAGTTTACCTTTACAATCTTTGTAGAGTTCTTTATGACCTGGGTTTTGAAATCCCTTCACAAACTCCCCTACAATACATAACAGCGAACAAAATACAAGTCATCCATAAAAGATCCAAGAAATTCAAATAAAACTTCAACAAATTCAAGGAATCGTTCAATAATATGGTGGTTAGGATTTTTAGAAGGATTATAAATGAGAGTATCTTATTTTATTTGGAGCATATTCATATATCCTACTATTATATGGTCAAATAAATGCGTTTGAGAGAATCCTTGCTATTTTATTGACCCTTTTAGTTTAATGATCGACTATGATCTTTATTATATTGTATAACTGTCAGTAACACTTTTAAATAGATATTCGGGACTATATTATTTTATCCATCTTATTTGTAATTATTGTCATTTCATGATCCTCTAAATTGTTTTGGAGAAGGCTATAATTAATTCATTAATTTCCTTAGCTTAATTTGACCGACTATCACTTTTGTAATATTTATATGTCACATTACATTTCTCAATGGCCTCGTCTAATAATTAATAAAATGACTATTTAATTATCACGATGAAATATGAGCTTTCTCAACATTCTAGTTGACATTTCTCAAAATTTGTGTTAGCTGTATATAAATGTGGTGATTTTATTTAGGACATTATTTGATTTGATATTTAATTGTTTCCTGTATTTGATTTAAGATTTGGGTTTGCAGGAGTTTCAAAATTCATATTATGCTTAACTAGTTGTCAATTGTTTGGTTTAAATTTCCAACATTTGATTTATTTGTTTTATTTTGTTATTGCTGATTCAAGTTATTATTTTTTTACATTGTGGTTTTATTTATAACTAAATTCAGTTCAATATTCCTAAATACTTAATTTATTGGATGCAGTTAGATCATTAGCTGACACATACATATATACATATTTGCATAGATTTGTCACTTCGTTTACTTCATTATTTCTATGTTCAACCATTATAAATTTAATTCCTTAATTTTAGTTATATGTATATATATCTTTATTTGATTTTAAAATCAGAGTTTGTTTTAAGATTATCATATTTTTGGTCAATTGTTTGATCATATTTTTTATTTATTCAAGATGGCTCATAATTTTAATTCAGAGCGATTTTTATGTTGTTAAAACTTTGGGTTGTGACATCACGTCATCATTATAGTGCCGTGATGGAGCTGTTGGGTTATCAAGGATTGTGTTGTCAAAGTCGAGGAGGGGATTGTGATAGTCATCACTATTGTCGAATAGCTTATGGAATGTCTTGTTTTAAGACATTGATAACGAGTAACTGATATTACTATCATGTTATTGTTCATCGGTTGCTAGTAGATAACACTGACACTCAGTTATCAACATAGCTCATGCTACCACATTTCAAGTGGTTCATTCATGCACTAAAAACAGGCCACTAAGTGTATTGTGGAAATGTAGGAGTAATATGATCAAAGAGTTAGAGCTTGCCTTTACAGTATTTGCTGAGTAACTCTTAATCCAGGTATTGATATTCCTTTGCAAACTCTCTAATTACTATTGTATGTAGTGTGACATCCTGGCTCAAGGCTTAATAGGATTGACAGAATAACTCATACCGCCAAGGTTTACCTTCTTTTCTGGAAGGTCACGTGCAAAGAACTCTGAGGTTAAGCGTGCTTGGCCCGGAGAAATTTGTGGATGGGTGACAGACCGGGAAGTTTTCCCGACTGCGCACGAGTGAGGACAAAACGCGCAGAAAAGACTAGTGTTGGTCTTTGGGGCTAGTCTGTGATCCTATAGAGCTGCCATAAGTAACGACCGTCAGGCCAGTAGTGGATGGGGTGTTACAGAATGGTATCAGAGCCGACCCTCGCGGTTTCACGGGTGCGTACGGGTCAGGGACATGGGTACCTACGCATGACGCGTGGGTCCTCTAGGAGGGACACAGTATGGTATGTATGCCAGTACTTAATGTATGGACGTGACCAAGAGGGGACGTTCCTGGCTTGGGAGTTAACCGACGAGGACGTCGGTCTTCTAAGGGGGGTGGATTGTGACATCCTGGCTCAAGGCTTAATATGATTGATAGAATAACTCATACCACCAAGGTATACCTTCTTTTCCAGTAGCTCACCTGCAAAGAACTCTGAGGTTAAGCGTTCTTGGCCCAGAGCAATTTGTGGTTGGGTGACCGACCAGGAAGTTTTCCCAAGTGCGCACGAGTGAGGACAAAATGCGCAGAAAAGACTAGTGTTGGTCTATGGGGCTAGTCTGTGATCCTATAGAGCTGCCAGAAGTAACGACCGTCAGGCCAGTAGTGGCTGGGGTGTTACATGTAGTTACAAGAATAACATACAAATAATCAATGAAGATTCAACAAATATAAATAAAAGTCCAATAAATCCAAACAATCATCCAGTAATACGATTGCTAACATTTTTATAAGGGTTATCAATGGCTACATTATTTTTTTGGAGTATATTCATAAATGTTACTATTCTATGGTCAAATAAATGAATCTTGGAGGACTCCAATTATTTACCAATACTTTTAATTTAATTTGACCAACTATTACTCTTATTACATTTTAGAAGTCATTATTGTTTTCAAGTAATTACTTGTGACATGACTTTCAAGTTTGGGGTTGCATACGGATTTCCTCGAACTTCTAATTTCCTAAATGATTTATGACAAGTTATGATTAATTTATTAGTTTCCACGATTCATTTAGACTACAAATCACTTATGTTATGATATAAGAGTTAGTTATCATTCTTATGGATTTCCCCCATAATCCTCCTATACTCTCAAGAATGTGTTTACTAGGATTTTACTAATGCAAGTTTCACATATTTTAGCGGCTAAATATGAGTTTAAAAATTTTATAGCTAAATGAGCATTTTATTTTGATCTTAATGATTGTCTTATCAATTTACACAATTTTTTCCTAATTGTTGCTTACTGTTAATACATTCTAAGAGCCCAAGCTATTTTTAGGTCCTTTACAGGATATAACAATTGAAGTGGTTAGAAAATTACTAGTGGAGAAGTTATTTTACTAAACTTTATATGTGAATTCAACCAATTTATTGCCATTTAAGTGATAATCCTATGATATTATCCCATAAATTTGTATTAGCCAAATACTTCTTACATTATATTATATATGTGAAATATTATTTGTTAGGGATTTTAGATAATTATTATGAAGAGATTATCAATTGTGGATACTAAACATGGGGTTTCCTTAATTTTCTAGTTAATTCGATGATTTTATCAAGATATAAATATTTTGCTAAATACCTTATTTGAGCTACCAATTACTACTAGTATGTTCAAAGAGCCAAATACTATTTCAGGGAATTTTCTACACTTGAAAATATATTTTATAAAGCTTTGCATAAATTTGCAATGTGGATCTAGCAATTTCATAGGTGAACAAACACTAACTACTGGGCCAGGGTGGTCAGCCTGTGTGCACCTAATCAGTAACCTGGCTCTCAGAGTCTGATAGGTGGGGCTAGGATTGTCAGCATATATAGGGACTAGGCTACATGCTGGCGTGGCCAAACTCCACTGGCGTGGTGGCCACGTGCGCACGATCTACTGAGGTGGCAGCCAACTGGTTGCCACATCAGCCAGGCAGTGGTGCGGCAGCCGGAGCGGCGGACGACCGCCAGCGGCTCGCTGGAGCTACCTCACGTGGTTCCTATGGCTTAGGGAAATATATTTTGGCCGGTTCCTCTCATCGCGTAGGGTCTTCTAGTGCCGGCGGCGATGCCAAGACACTATAGAAAAAACACACAAACTTACAACGGCAAATATAATCAACAACAACATTTTTTTGTTGACCATCGTAAATAACTTAGTTACAATGGCCAAAGTTAACCGCCATAACTTAGGGTCTTACGGGTGATGGCTAACCTAGGCCAATGTAAATAAGAGCCTTATTTATGATGGGATTTCAGACCGTCATAAGTTAGTCTTTATTTACGACAGTTTTAGCTTGGGCCATCGTGAGTTAAAATGATCGTCTTAGATATGGGCCATATACCCAGCCCGACGTGCCTCTCTCTCTCTCTCCTCGGCCCCCATCTCTCCTAACACGGGCGCGAAGGGCAACGGTTGCCGCCTCCGTGGCCTCTATCGCTCCCTCCGCTGGCAGGCACGCTGCCTCCTCCTCCTCTCGGACCTGTGGTGCCACCTCCTTCTCCTCGTCGCCTGGAGCCACAACCTCCTCCTCCCTGGTTGGCACCGCCCCCTCGTCCTCCTCGGCACCTTGTCCCTCTCCTCCCACCCTGACCAATCCTCCTCCCCGTCCAGCATTGTCCCCTCCTCCTTCCCGACCGGTATTGTCCCCTCCTCCTCACCATCGCCACTCCCCCCACCCAACACCCCCACCCCCACCTTCCAAATCCAAGTTTTTTGTTTAACTTTGTGGTTAATTATTTAAATTATGTGGTTTACTTGATTAGTTAGTTAAATTAGTAGTTTAATTAGTACTTTAGTTGGATTAATTAGGTTATTAAATATTGCTTTAGTTGATTATTTGTTGAATTAGTTGATTCAATATTGTTTTAGTTGATTA
The DNA here is from genome assembly GCA_036927565.1 of Tuctoria greenei. Lineage (NCBI taxonomy): Eukaryota > Viridiplantae > Streptophyta > Magnoliopsida > Poales > Poaceae > Tuctoria > Tuctoria greenei. Next base: position 48,479,234 of record JAYESD010000001.1, on the reverse strand, counting down.
ATTACTAAATTAGTTGATTAAATGATTTATTAGTTGAATAAATATTTAATTGTTTAATTAGTTGTTGCAATATTTTCTTAGTTGATTAATTATTTTATTAGTTGTGTAAATGGCTTATTATTTGATTAAATTTTTAATTATCTGATTAGTTGATTTAATATATTTTTATTTTGATTAATAGTTTAAATAGTAGTTTAATCGATTAGTTATTTAATTAGTAGTTTAATTGATTGATCACCTAATTAGTTGTTTAATTAGTTCTTTACTTTATTGATTAGATGTTATTTACGATGTCCCCTGTCTGGGCAGTCGTGAGTGGAATGCCATCGTAAGTAGGAGCAATTCCCGGCAGTTGAATCGACTTTGAAACCGATCTCAAGGGAAAGCTCAAGGACGTCGAAATGGACATGGAGACGAATGATGCCGGTTAGGACGCCAAGCACCTGTGCATGGACGGTGGGCCCCGACGAGGAAGGTTAATCTCTATCCCACTTTGTTATCATGTTAACATGGCCACACCCTATTCTTTCTCCTCTCTCCCCCTCATTCTTCTCTCTCTCTCTCTCTCTCTCTCTCTCTCTTAAATGACACAAAAATCATTAACGTAACCTATACTATGTGTATCCCATTTTGAACCAACATGTCCCACCAGCGTTACGCATGTGAGGCGTGTAAGCTCAGAATTATCCCTTTGTGGACAACATGGTAGTGATCGTGGGAGCGTGCTTATGACGAGACGAGGGATCCAAATCTGTATAAGATTATGATAGCGTAACCATAATGCTCTCTGCTGCACCATTTTCGAGCATGTAGCTAAAGAACAACGAGGTTATGCTGTCAAAATTTCATCCAGATTCAGACCTCGTGTCTCGTCATAAGCACATACCTCTAGGTCACTCGTGGATGTATTTAGGATCTATTCTTTCTATTAAATGTAGAGTGGTGACATAAAATAAAATATTTATTAGTAACAATAATTTCACTGGCTTTAATATGAAGCCTCAAACATGAGTGAAGACCGCAGTTAGATGCATACTGGTTGGAACAAGAAATATGGTCACTCCGATGAGTAGTTCACGAATATATTGTCGAAGCGTACGAACTACACTTCCCCCGATACTACTAAATTATATCCCGCGGAGGTTCTTGTATTGGTTTGTGCACAAAGAGATCTTAGACAAGATGATGACACAAATGATTTACGTGGTTCAGCCCGTCTGAGAGTAATACCCTACTCCACGGGGTGTGTGTTGTTCTATTAGGGATTCTCTAGTGCTTGCGTGCGTATCAGCTTAGTTGTCTGTATCGTGCAGCACAACCCCTTTTATAGATCAAGGAATGGCTGTTACATCAATTGCTTGGCCCAACATGTGGCCTCGGCGGATATTATTGCCTAATACACAATTTAAGTTTGATTAAGCAAACTAATAGCGTGATAATGTACCTTAATGGGAGCATTACCAGTATTAAGGGTCCTTTGTTCGTGTGCCATTAATATGGTACTAATGGCACATAATCAAGCCTTGTAACTGTAGCAACAATTGTCCCTTGAATGTTCGTGCCGTTGGAGATTCGTCAGTATTCCCGTTGGTGTCACAGATCCGGAGGCTCAACACGTGGCAGATCCGGAGATTCCCCTCGTGGAGAGGTATGTCCAGATCCGCTACACACGTGGCGGCACCGGAGCTTCCCTCTACTGGGGGTTAGGTCCGATTCACTTGGTAACGTGTTAAGCATGGAGCTTCCCTATGTAGGGAATTTAGCTCTAGTCTTATATTACACGTGGTAGTGCTGGAGCTATCCATATGAAGGAGGTGGGTCCAATGTGTTGACGGCTGTTATATATCAATTTCATCCGTCAATTTAACTCAATTATGTGAAGGATTTGTCATTTCTTGCACACATCACCTTTCTATCTAACCCAATTCCACTTGGACTTGGAGAAATATGTGTATGCAGCATTTTATGCAGGAAATGAGGAAATGTAGAGGGACCAATCCTATAAAATATCATCCCAGCCAATCAGGCGATGACAAGTGGCATCCCATGGATCAAATGGCCCACAAACAGAAGTATCCGAGGAGATCCAACGGTGTATCACCCATATACATCAATGGGACCCACCTGGCAGCCACCTGGAGAAAGCACACGAGAAACAGTGCAATGACCAAGTCGGCCGAACCAGGGGGTCGGCCGACCTGGTCTTTGCACCAAACTAGGTTAGCCTCCACGTGTTGCTCCTCCCGGCTCGAGTCAATGGTGACTGATTCGTGCGCTTTTGGTGGCGGGAACCAACCTCAACACTAGTATAAATAGGACCCCCTACCCCTCACTTCAACACACACCACTTGAGCTTCATCTCTATTGTATACACTATCATCCATAGTCTTAGAGGAGTTAGGTTGTAGAGAAGAGAGTCTCTAGTCCCAAGTCCAAAATGGGAAAGGAGTAAGGAGTCTCTCTCTTGCCAATCCTACATTGGGAAAGGTATGGCTCGTGTATTCTTTCTTGTATTTGTGACTTTATGCATAATAAAGATAACATCTTTAGTCTCTACTTATACATATACTTGGGCAAAGCGTTTCTTGTTTGATTGTGGAGTCCATGTATGTGGAAGGTATAGCTTCTACGACTGTTTCATCATGAACATACCTCATTATCATAGAACCTATAGACCCCCACTATAGTCTAGTTAATTATAACATAACTAGGTTAGTATGGATAATTATGTTGTGTATCAACATTGGTTCAATGATGATTCAATTCATTGCCTTAGGATGGATTGTGCCTAGGCTCTTAAGCTAATTACTTAATATGCTAGCATGGTGCTTGGATAGTTAAGGAGCATTGGATGTCTCGTAGACCCACGGATTGAAGAGGTAGGCAGTAGGTGGTGACAGCCCCATCTGTCCTTTGTAATCCTCCATGTTCGGCTATGCCACAGGCTCTTGGCAGGAGTCACCCTAGTATTGCTAGGGCTAAGCCCATGCCCGATGTGTTGAACCACATAACATAAGTATTCACTATTAATCTAGCTTGTGGATAATTAGTTTATACTATGTATATGTACAATAGAGCATAGTAGGAGTACCTCCATAACTCTCAACCTTAACTAACCTCTAGGATCCTCTTACCCCCCCCCCCCTTAGACTTGAAAGCTTTTGTGTGTGTTGCACTACCTGCACTATTATATTATCCTTCCTTACTAGGTTCTTACCTAGACCTCTCTACCCTTTCCACTCAATGATTGTTATATCTCTACCCCGCCTTCCTTTGGGATCAAATAAATGACACCCTTGGGAATACACATAAGGGGAAATGCTACAATAATATTTCTGTGCGCTTGCAGAATTCACTCTGTGATCCAATAGAACCATTAACAAGCATTTCTGACACATCAGTTGGAGATGTTTAGTTAATGGTGCAGAAGAAATACCAACAAGCATTTCTGGCGCCGTTGCCGAGGATGATTTGTTAGTATATCTTAGGAGCCGTCAACAAGCATTTCTGGCGCCGTTGCTGGGGAAGGCAAATAGATATATATAACATGACTGAGTGAATAGGATAGAATCCTGTGTAGCATTTTAGTAGGATAACCATTCTTTTTTTTTTGCATTTTTAATGTGAAAACAGGGTAATGTATGTCTGGTTTTTGCCTGTCGGAAAACTTTGTTGAAGATCCCGAATCTCTTCTGAGAGACCAACACCGTATCGTTACTCCTCAGAAGATTCGAGCGGCAAGGCAAGCAAACATTTCTGCACCAACAATCCAAACGCTAATGGCTCAGAAGACCCTTCATGAGTTCTCAGCTCCCTCTGCTAACAATGTGCCTATTGGGCCCACAGCTAACACAGAAGATGTGAACTTCGAGATCAAAACTGACCTTATCACCATGGTGCAAGCCAACCCATTCTGTGGGAAGGCTAACGAGAATGCAAGTGCTCACCTGCAACAATTCCTCGAGATCTGCAGCACTTTTAAGATCAAGGACGTGTCTCCGGATGCGATCCGTCTGAGACTGTTCCCGTTCTCTCTCCTTGGGAGAGAGAAATAGTGGTTTTACGCGAACTGAAGTGCTGTAGACACTTGGGAGAAGTGTTCTACGACATTCCTCACCAAATTCTTCCCGTTGGGCAAAACCAATGCCCTACGTGGAAGGATTTCCAGCTTTCAGCAAGAGCCTTAGGAATCTATTCCCGAGGCATGGGAAAGGCTTCAGGAGTACATCCTAGCCTGTCCCCACCATGGGATGGATGACTGGGTCCTTATTATGAATTTCTATAACGGGCTGATCCCATCAGCTCATGACCATTTGGATGATGCTGCTGGAGGAGCCTTCTTCTCATTGAGGGTGCCAAAAGCTAAGATCTTATTGAGAAGATGGTGTCCAACATGGGATGGAACAATGAGCGTCTCCATACCTGACAGCGAGGCATGCACACCATGAAGGAGGTGGACATGATCGCTGCAAAATTGGACCTCCTAATGAAGAAAATAGATTGACAAGCCAGTGGTGAAGTGACTGGCAATGCCCATTCCCTGGGCTCTCACATCACATGTGAAGTCTATGGCGACACGGGACATATGGGCAATGATTGCCCAGAAACTCGTGAGGATACCCTATACCTCGCCAACAACAGAAATTTCAACAACAACAATGGCTATCGTCCAGGAGGTCAAGGGTGGGGTCAACAACGCCAATTCTTTCAAGGAGGGTATAACAACAATGGCAACCCCGGAAATCAGCCCAACTTGAGAGAACATGCCATTTGCCAGCTCAAGATCAACGATGCCCTATCCAAGAAGCTGTCAGCTAATGACAAGACCCTGGAAAACGTCAATGCCAAGATTGAAGGACTATCCTCAGCCTTCAAGAATCAACTGAGCTTCAACAAGATGCTCGAGACTCAGTTGACTCAGCTGGCATGTCCTATTCCTCTGACGAAGAATGACAAAATGCCAGGCCAGTCAGAACCCCCGACAGAAAATGTCAACATGATTTCTGTACAAGAGAGCAACTGGCAGAAGGACCCCGGATGTCCTACCATTTCATGCTCCATTGGGGATCACTACTTTGACAAGGCACTTTGTGATTTGGGAGCAAGTGTTAGTGTTATGCCCAAGGTTGTGTTCGACAAGCTAAAGTTCATAGAACTTACTCCAACAGCAATGCAGCTACAACTGACTGACTCTTCAATCCGTTATCCAGCGGGTATTGCTGAGGACGTCCCAGTGAAGATCCAGAACTGCTTCATACCTGTGGATTTTTTGGTGCTAGACATGGACACTGAGAAAGATAAACCACTCATTCTTGGGTGCCCATTCCTCAGCACTACAAAAGCTCGCATAGATGTGGGAGCTGGAGAAATCCACTTCCATATCAATGGCAAGGAGGAAAAGTTTAACTTTCGGCCAAGATTAGAGAAATGCTCCATGATTCGAATCAAGTATGGGCCGAATGATAAACACATCAGAGAGGTTGAAGTCACACCTCCAAAGGTGGACTCACTCATTGCATTCATGAGAAGATTAATCTACGAGGAGAATCCATCGTTTCAAACATAACGATATCCATGGGCGACGGAATCGTTTGGACCTTCCTAAAGGCCCAAGTCCACCAAGCCGCCAAAGAAGAAATGGCGGAAGAAGCAAGACAAGCCACCTGAGCCCATCCCTCCGGGCCCAGATGTGAAATGAAGACGGAGGAATGTCCATCTCATCGCACGGTGGTGAGACCTACGCCAATAGGTTAAATTGGTAGCTATCCCACTTTATTTTTCTTTCTTTCTTTTTCCACCCCATTTGGATTTTTCCCATTTCTTATTTGATTTTTCCTAGCAAGTTGAGAATCTTATATTCTGAACTATCATTTTTCTTTCTTTGTTTCAAAAGAAAATTTTTATTGGATTTGAGAAATGATTTTTATTTGAAAAAAACAATTTTTTCTGAGCTGCACATGTGGCATTTCACCAACGTGCTAACTTTATAGCCGTTGGGGAGCCACTTGACAAAAGGGGAACCAGGGGGGCCACCTGTCAGGTCGGCCGAACCCCCTGATCGGCTGAACAGGGAGTGGAGCCAAATTGGCTCCCCTTCCTCCAACGGCTATATTTTGAACCCTAAGTGACCTTTGGAGGGTGCACCCTATAGATTGTGGCCGTGAGGAGCACCTCTCTTCACACACCAGATCATTTTACACCTCCCCAAGTCACTCTCTAGCTCAACTTGTTTATCTTGCTCTTCATTGCAACACTCTTGCTCAAATCCATCCGCAAAAAGATTTCCTTTTGTTTGCATTTGCATTTGACACTCAAGCTTTCAAGAGGAGAAAATTCGTTGAGAGTTTTTTTTTCCAAACATCGCTTCTTTTCAAATTTTTCTTGCCTTGTTTTGTTCTTTCTTGTTGAACTCTAAAAGACATGAAGAGGATGTTCGGAAAGAGGAAGGAGGCTGCAAGCTCAAGCCATGGTGAAGGTTCTAATGCACGCCTATCTTCCATGGGTACAAGCCCAAGGAGATGAAGTGTGTGTGAGGACACTCCCATAGAAGAGAGAAGCAACCCACCCCAACTTCTTCATGACAACGACCTTGACATATGAAGCGAAGTTGAAAATCAAGCATGCATGCTTCTCCAAGATCGTGATTTCCGCGACACCAAGGCTTACGATCCACATTTGATCTCCAAAATAGGTGTGGACTCCAAATTTCTTTCCATTTGTCATGCAATTGGATTTGATGACTTTGCTCACATAGAGGAGAAAGGTTCACGCCTTATCACTATCCAATTCCTTTGCACGCTAAAGAATAGGATTTGATGGTATTACTTTTAGATTATTTCAAAAATAATACAACATCCTATGGAAAGAATTAGGTAGCATCATATGCTTCCATAAACGGTGTTTCCTAGATTTAGACAATTTGCCTAAGTTTAACAAACAAAGTTTTTGGCATGAGCTAACTAGTGAGGTCACATGTAGGGATCCTAGGAATAGCCACATCCAAAACCCTACCTTACGCTTCATGCATAGATGGGTGGATATGACTATGTTCCCTAGGGGAGATGTTAGGGTTGTGTGATATGATGAATTGAAAATTTTGTTTGCCATGACTAAAAAGATAAAAGTTGCTCCAGTCAAAGCCATGATGACACAATGGTTAGATTACATTTCAAAATCAGGACCAATTGAATGCACTTCATTGATTACTCATACTGCTAATAGGGTAGCAGCACTAAAATACTCTTCATTTGAATATATTGAAACTGAAAGAGAATTAATTGATAAAGACTATTTTTGCAAGGACATAGCCTTAAGCATGATCATGATGGCTCCTTGATATTTTTCTATCCCTGTTTTGTCAATGAAATTCGGTTACTTAACCCAGATTTTCATTTGTACAAATGCCACAGGCTAACCATTAATCTTCTTCCCCTTGAGGAAGCAAGAAGAAGTAATGTCTCTGGTAGGGTAACAAGGAATCGTGCGAGGGCTGCAGCCACAGGCATGCCACCGATAATCTCTCCGGTCCATGAATACAAAGAGGAAGAGAATCCAACGGGTTATGCGCCCGGATGGACTCAACCTCCGACATATGAGACTGGGGGATCATCTTGGCAAGAGTGGCAAAGGGATCCACCCTTATCCTCTTCAAGCTCTAGCAGCTTGCCCCCAACGTCCATGAGAGGACGTCGTTCCTTCTCGGCTAGAAGTCATCATGACTATAGCAAAGGAATGACATACCTCACTAGACGTATGGGAGAACTTGAAGTGAGAGCGGGTGACATCTACAACACACTCCAAGAGCATGTTCAAGGTACCCAGGATTGGGAACAACACATGGATGCTCAATTCACCTATTTCAACACGGCGCTACAACAACAACAAGACGATCTTGCAGCATACTTCCATCATCAAGGGTTCAACCCTTATCACGGAGGTAGTTGAAGAACATGCTTGGGGGAGGACCCCCACTTGAGGTAACATGTATCACATTCCCTGCATATTTATTTTCCATCCATCCATCATCCACCTTGCATCTATATATATATATATATATATATATATATATATATATATATATATATATATATATATATATAGGTTAGATTTGCTTTCATCAAATAAAGATGTGCGGTAAGAATGATTTAGAATTCACATAGATGAAATGATGAATTGTTGCTCTGTTTTATTTTCCTAAGTCTCCAGTTTACAACTTGTTACTCTCCGAATATTGCTTTCATTGGTTTGAAATACTTTTACCATAATTTGGAAGTTGTGGGTAGCAAAAGCTTAATCTAATCCTAGGTTGTTGCGAGATTAGAATTGGTAATAGGGCTGCTAGTCCTAGTTTGAAAGTAAAACTTAGATTTCCGGAGAAATTCTAAAAAGATTTAAGTTTCCCTCAATTGATTGGAAATACCTACCAAAGCCATATGATGTTCATACATAGACAAAACCTCATTCATATGCTATTTGCTTTCACATTGAGCCTAGTCAAACTAGTATACACCTATGTGAGAAATCATTCAACTCTTTTTGAATTCAAGACTTCACTTGCACATGCTATACTTCTACACTAGAAGGAAGAAAAATTCTATCATATCCACCATTCCACAATAAAAAAGAAAAACTCCATGTTATTCATGTTTAGTACTCTCCTCAAAATTCATTGCAAAGAAAGGGAGTAGAACACATGGCTACAAAAAGAAAATGAAAAAAAAAACATGCTTACAGCATAAGCATGAGACAAAAAAAAGTAGCCATGGTTCATCCCTACAAAAGAAAAATAGAATATACCAAAAAGGAGTTATCTCAAGTATCCACATCCACTTCCAATCCATCACACATGCACTAGTCTTGAATCAAAATGTTTTAATTCAAATTCTCCTAAGGCTTACTTACTTTCCTTACCAAGCTCCACATACAAGCCATATTCAATGAGTAGGAATAGTAGAGGCACAATGCTTTGGTGAGGAAATATTTCCACTATCCACAAAGGAGTGACTGAGAGAATCAAATTGAGGTACTTAATATCTAAATTGAATTTTCTGGGATTTAAGTTGAACTTGATTTCTAGGCTATGTTTGCTCCAATTGCTATTATGCCTTTCAACTACTCATGAATATGAAAAAGCATAAGCCCCATGATACCCTAAGAAAGTTAGGGTATCATAGCCAATTTCTGCAATACTAGGTAGAGTATCTCGTTGTGCATTAGATACTTTTGAAAATAAGACATTGTAGCAACTCCTGATCATCAATCTAAAGTCGTGACTTTGCTCGGGATGAGCAAAGGATAAGCTTGGGGGAGTTTGCTGACGGCTGTTATATACCAATTTCATCCGTCAATTTAACTCAATTATGTGAAGGATTTGTTATTTCTTGCACACATCACCTTTCTATCTAACCCCATTCCACTTGGACTTGGAGAAATATGTGTATGCAGCATTTTATGCAGGAAATGAGGAAATGTAGAGGGATCAATCCTATAAAATATCATCCCAACCAATCAGGCGACGACACGTGGCATCTCATGGATCAAATGACCCACAAACAGAAGTATCCGAGGAGATCCAACGGTGTATCACCCATATACATCAACGGGACCCACCTGGCAGCCCCTTGGAGAAAGCACACGAGAAATGGTGCAATGACCAGGTCAGCCGAACCAGGGGGTCGGCCGACCTGGTCTTTGCACCAAACTCGGTCAGCCTTCACGTGTTGGCTCCTCCAGGCTCCCTGGAGTCAATGGTGACTGATTCGTGCGCTTTTGGTGGCGGGAACCGACCTCAATACTAGTATAAATAGGACCCCCTACCCCTCACTTCAACACACACCACTTGAGCTTCATCTGTATTGTATACTCTATCATACATAGTTTTAGAGTTAGGTTGTGGAGAGGAGAGTCTCTAGTCCCAAGTCCAAATTGGGAAAGGAGTAAGGAGTCTCTCTCTTCCCAATCCTACATTGGGAAAGGTATGACTCATTTATTCTTTCTTGTATTTGTAACTTTATGCATAATAAAGATAGTATCTTTAGTCTCTACTTATACATATACTTGGGCAAATCGTTTCTTGTTTGATTGTGGAGTCCATGTGTGAGACCTATGTGTGATGAATACATTGGCTCTAACAATAAAAGTTTTGAATGCTGCCATAACATCTTTTTAGCAAAGTCCGATTCTAGCTCCGAGCTTCTGCAAAGTCCGACAATAAGTCCGACTTTCTTTGTCTAGGTCCAACATGTTTTTGGGTAGCTCCTAGGAGCTTTGTCTTTAGCTCCGAAATGTTTTTGATAGCTTCGGCATGTCCTTGATAGCTCCGGCATGTCTTTGTTCAGCTCCGATATGTTTTGCCAGGTCCGACTTATGTTGGTTAGCTCCGACATGTTTTTCTAGCTCTAACTTTTGGGATGACTAGTTCTGACTTGTTTTGGTTAGCTCTGGCGCTAGGTCCGACTAGCTTTGGTAAGCTTCAGCGCTAGGTTGTACTAGCTTTGGTAAGCTCTAGCTCAATCTCCAGTTATCTTTGGCAAGGTTCGGAGCTTGATCGCAATGTTCCGGTTTTATCGTCAAATGTTTCGAACTTGCTTTATACTCTTGGAAAGTTTGCTTAGTATTTTTTACTAAGTTTTGGTGTGTTTTGGTTGGTATGGATGATATCGTTTTGATATGCTTTGCAACATGCATATGTGAAGTGCTCATGTAAGGTGTTGTGTTCGGAACTGACTTGAGTCAAGTCGCGGACTTGGGCTCGTACGGATTGGTTGTTTGTTCATGTGCAGGTGTTGCTTGAGTTCAAGTCATGGCTGGTGACAGGATCCTTTGGACTAGTCTCAGGGAGGAGATGAGTTTCCAACAACCAAATTCAGGAGGAATTGTGGTTGAGCGGGTCAGGAGGTCGCACAAGATGATTGAATCAAGGGCAGTGCATATGAAGGTTACTGGACGTCGAAGGAAGGTGTTTGCACATATGCATGTGGTGCATGACGTGGCAAAATGGTTCTGATGATGGTTTATGGATGGGAAGATCTGGTTGTAAGGATCGGATCATATTTGTTGATGACTTTGGTTGCGGCGGAGTCGGTTATGGCTCGGTATGGAAAGTATCGTGTTGGTTATGATAGGATTTCATGTGGGTCACGAATTTGAGTTATTTTAGGAATGTGGGATACGTTCCTAAGGTTTTTGGAAGTCTTATGATTGCTTCTATCTGCGTATAGAAGAGTCCTAAGCAGTTATGGAAAGTTTTGATTCGTGATCTGAGTAGGATTAGAGTCCGAGTTGAGATTGGGTTGGCTTAAGGGCTGGTTATATAAGCAAGGGAGGCCAAAGCTCGTGGTGCACGATTTTGGGTCTGTTTCTCTTGCATTCTATTGAATAAAATTCGTAGTTTGAAGGAACCTTTGTGCCTTGTTCGTCCGACTTGTTCCAGACAACTTTTACTCATCGAGTTTCTGGTCAGCACTACCTTTTGTCGGTGGTTTTATCATAACTCGAGTTTTATAGATCCAAATGATGTGATTCTTTTTAGCTTGTCTTAAAAACTTGATTATCTACTATCTGTCAAAATTTCACGGTCATTGGATTTGTGGTTTCTGATCTATACGAGTTTTTTTTGCTGCGTTCCAAAACTATTTTTCTCGGGTAGGACAAATTGACCTTTGTTCAATTTTTCGATCATAACTTGAGTTTCTCTCGACGGATTTCAGTACTTCTTTTTGTGTTTTCTTTGTGAAATGATTCTCTATGATATATATAACTTTGGTCACGGTGAAAAACGTTTAGATTAGTTTCACACATGATTTCTCTAACAGATCGTTTTTCTGCCGAAGGGGTTGGGATTTAATTGTTTCCGCTGCGTAAGATTTTTAAATCTACCATTATCCCCCCCTCTGGTAGCTTTTCACATGATCTTCGATCCTACAATTGGTATCAGAGTCACGGTGCTCTAATCATTGTGACTTGCACGTGTTTTTTACTAATCATCATGGAGAAATACTCCACCAAACCTTGTGTGTTTGCTAGTATTGATTTTTAGGTTTGGAAGGCACGCATGGAGGCTTTTATCTAGGCCCAAGGCTTCGCCATATGGGAAAAGGTGTACAAGCCTTATGATGTTCCGTCAAACGATCAAGTTATGGCTACGAACCTATGGGACGTCGACAACAACAACAAAGCCCGAAACTTGATCATCTAAGGACTCACTCAAAGCGACTTCGACCGCGTTGCACACCTTCAATCGGCATATGATGTGTGGAAAGCGCTTTATGACTATCACGAAGGATCCAACATGATCAAGGAGGTGAGACAAGATATGTTCAAAAAGGAATATATGCGTTTCGAAATGCAACCCAGTGAGTCTATCGATGACTTTTTCACTCGCTTCAATAAAATTCTCAGCAATCTGCGTAGTGTCAATGTTAAGTTTTTTGATGCTAAAAATGCTAGGAAACTTCTTAGTGCATTAGAGATGTCAATCTGGGAGATGAAAGTTACATCTATTCGTGAATCAACTGTCATGATTTCTCTTACATTAGATGTGCTTTACTCTAAACTAAAGACTAATGAAATTGACATTTTATCACGTAAGAATCCAAATAAGTCTATTGCATTTGTCTCACAACGTTATATGCCTAGTTCCGGCCAATCATCATCTTGCAATACTCTTGCTTTGTTTTCCTCACTAACCCTGGAGCAGATCGAGGAATTTCGAGAAGAGGAGTTAGCACTAATCTCTACTAGGTTCTCAAAAGCATTGCAAAATGTGAGAACTAGAAGGAGAGGAAGCTCCGGACCTCAACGCTATTTTGAATGTGGTAAGACAGGACATTTTCGTACAGAATGCCCTAACCTTTCAGGTCCTACTACTCGTGAACAAAAACATAACAAGGTCAAGACCATCTCTGGAAACCCCAACAAGAAAAAGAAGGGTACCATAAGATGCAAGATGATTAACAGCTTCATCACTGCACTTCAAGAGCTCGTTTCAAGTGATATAGACTTTGAAAGTGATGAAGATGATGATGATTTGGCCAACTTATGCTTCATGGCGGGCAAAACAAGATCAAGATCAAGTCAGGAGGATGCATAACACAACAGTGACGATGATGAGTACTGGATACCTAAATGCCTTTTGACTAACCCCAGTATTGAGTCATTGACATATTGTGCTTCTATGTAGGTTACATGCTTGAGGAAGGAGAAAATTTGGATTGCGGATTCAGGTTGCTCACGCCAAATGACCGGTAACAAAGAATGGTTCTCCTCCCTCTCTTTTGTGTCACGTGTAGAGAATGTTACTTTCGCTGATAATTCTTCAACTCCTATAATTGCTAAGGGTTCAGTTAGAGTAAATGATCACTACACATTAAAGGATGTGGCACTTGTCGAAAATTTGAAATACAACTTGCTTTCTATTTCACAATTGCTAGATGAAAATCTGGAAATTATTTTCAATAAAAACTGCTGCAAAGTTGTCGGTTCAAATAGTGAGCTTATTTTGAACATGTCTCGGTTTGGAAGAGTTTTTAAAGCTGATTTTGATATGTATTCCTCTGAGCATAGGTGTCTAGTTGCTAATGATTCAAGGGATTTACATTTTTGGCATCGTAGACTTGGTCACGTAGGCTTTGATCACCTAATGCATGTTAGTGCTCTTGATCGCATACGTGGGCTGCCTAAGCTTAAAGGGGACGAAGAAATTGTGTGCTCCTCTTGTAGACATGCTAAGATGGTTGCAGGTTCACATACTCCTCTCACAATGATCATGACAACTGAACCGGGTCAACTTTTACACCTTGACACCGTAGGACCTTCACGTGTTCAATCCTTCGGAGGTAAATGGTATGTTCTTGTTATTGTTGATGATTATTCTAGATAGTCTTGGGTTTACTTTATGGCATCTAAGAATAAAACTTTTAGTCACTTTAGGACTTTGTTTCTTAGATTATCAATTGATCACCCATGATCTTTAAAAGCAATTAGAACTGATAACGGAACTGAATTTAAAAATCAATCTTTTGATCACTTTTGTGCTGAAAATGGAATAAATCATCAATTTTCTTCACCATATGTACCCCAACAAAACGGTGTTGTAGAAAGAAAGAACGGAACCTTAGTTGAGATGGCTAGGACTATGCTTTATGAATATCAAACTCCTAGGAAATTTTGGTATGATGCGATTGCAACCACTTGTTATCTCTCAAATCGTGCTTTCTTGTGCGCTAAGCTAGTTAAAACACCATATGAGCTCCGGTTTGGACATAGGCCTAGTGTTACGCACTTTCGGGTGTTTGGTTGCAAATGCTTTATTAAGAAACATGGTAATCTTGATAAATTAGAATCTAGATCCATTGATGGCATGTTTCTTGGTTACCCATCTCACACTAGAGTATACCGTGTGCTTTTACTTGGAACTAACAAAATTGTGGAGACCTGTGAAGTTTCTTTTGATGAAGCTAGCCCAGGTACTATCTCCGGTGCTGCAGGACCAGATCCATATCCTCAGGGGGAGGGTATTTTCGAAGTAGAAGAAGAGGTGGTGATATTGCCTGATAGTTCCGAAACTGACACGTGTCCAGCTCCAAACATTGAACAAGCTCCGACTATCACCTATGCTAGTCCTGATTGTCCACAAGCCACAAGCTCATCAATCTGCGATGAGCTTAATGAAGAAGAAGCTTGTGATACATCTGTTCCGTCATGGATTAACAAAGATCATCCCCCACAACAGATTATTGGAAGATTGCATGAACGAGTCACACGGTCCAGGTTTTGCGATCCAAACTCTCATGCTCATTCTGCTTTTGTTGCTTCTTTTGAACCCAAAGATATATCACACGCATTAACTAATGAATCTTGGATTATTGCCATGCAAGAAGAGTTAGAAAATTTTGAAAGAAATAATGTTTGGAAACTTGTACCTCCACCTCAAGATCACACTTTAATTGGAACTAAATGGGTGTTTAAAAATAAACAAAGTGAGGATGGGGTTGTGGTGAGGAATAAGGCTAGGTTAGTTGCTCAAGGTTTCAATCAAGTTGAAGGTCTAGATTTTGATGAAACTTTTGCTCCTGTTGCTAGATTAGAAGCCATAAGAATTTTGTTAGCTTTTTCCGCATCTAATGGTTTTAAGCTATATCAAATGGATGTTAAAAGTGCTTTTCTCAATGGCTACATAGATGAGGAGGTTTATGTCAAACAACCACCGGGTTTTGAAAATCCAAATTTTCCTAATCATGTTTACAAACTGTCCAACGCCTTGTACGGTCTCAAACAAGCCCCTAGAGCATGGTATGATAGGTTAAAAACATTCTTACTTGAAAAGAGGTTTACCATGGGCAAGGTTTATAAAACTCTTTTTGTGCTTAAGCATGGCAATGACTCATTATTCGTTCAAGTGTATGTGGTTGATATTATCTTTGGTTGTGCTTCTCATGATCTTGTGTCCAAGTTTTCAGCTATGATGAGTTCAGAATTTGAGATGAGTATGATGGGAGAACTCACGTTCTTTTTAGGGCTGCAAATCAAGCAAACCATGGAGGGTACCTTTGTGCATCAAACGAAGTATACAAAAGACCTCCTAAGGTGCTTCAATATGGACAAAAGCAAGCCTCTTCGGACACCAATGGGAACAGCAACAACACTTGAACTTGAGGAAGATGGTGAACCCGTTGTTCAAAAATAATATAGAAGCATGATCGAATCACTTTTGTATCTCACGACATCAAGACCGGACATACAATTTTGCGTATGTCTTTGTGCACGGTTTCAAGCCTCCCCACGTGCTTCACATCGTCAAGACATCAAAAGGATTCTCAGGTACTTACATGGAACACAAGAATTTGGCATTTCTCTTCCTTCTTCGTCAACCGTTACTTTGAAATCTTTTTCCGATGCTGATTTTGGAGGTTGTATGATTGATAGGAAAAGTACTTTTGGTGCTTGTCATTTTCTTGGTAATTCACTTTTTGCTTGGTCCTCTAGAAAACAAAATTCAGTTGCACAATCCACCGCCGAATCTGAATTTGTAGCTGCTGTTAGCCCTTGTTCACAAATTCTTTGGATTTTTCAAACACTTAAGGACTACGGGGTTGATCTAGATAGTGTTCCACTGTTTTGTGACAACACTAGTGCTATTTGCATTGCTAAAAACCCTGTGCAACATTCTAGAACTAAGCACATTGACATTAGGTATCACTTTCTCCGTGATAATGTTGAAAAGGGAAACATTGTGCTTCACCATGTAGATACCGAACAACAATTGGCTGAAATTTTTAGAAAACCTTTGGATTTCACTCGTTTTTGTTTCATTCGTAGTGAATTAGGGGTTATGCATCCTCATGGCTTACACTGAGGGGGAGCTTTCAAACTTGGGAAGTCTATGTGTGAATCTGAAATTAAAATAATATGAGCATAGTATTTCATACATTTATGACTTTGTGATTCCTTTTACAAGCTGAAAGTTCTTACTACATTACTCATGTTATACATTTTGTTGTTTTTGCCATGACTAGTAATTGGAATAATTACTTACACTAAATCTGGTCATGGTTGAACTTTCTTGCTGTTTTGAACTTGTTGCATGCTCACAAGTGCTTTGAATCATAAAGTATTAATCAAGCAATCAACTCACATGTTGAGTTTTTATGAACAATTTTAAATTGAGAAAAGATCAAGAGAATATGCATGCATCGCACTTCTTCTTTTGAGATGGCTTATCATTGCACTTAGATATGAACTTGAAAGAAGTTGTGTATGACCAAAACCATGTCCTTAAGCTTCTAATTGTCAAATAACATAGGCTTGGCTTGGTTGGTTAGAATAAGGCATATGCACATATAATTTGTTGCAAATATCATATGTTCTAAATTTGTGCTTTGAAAAATAATAAAATGCAGCAACTAGTGTAATAATAAAATTTGGTTAGAATAAGGCATATGCACATATAAGTGTCATGCTTTCAGGTTTTGAAATAGTTAAGTTTGTGAGATCATGACTTGCTAAATTGGAAATTATATTTGATCTCTAGCATGGCTTACGCTACTTTATGTATTTCATTTATGTGATAGTGTAAGTTACTTGATAGTATGACTTGGATGAACTTTGTTTTATATGTATATGTTATAATATGCTCATATCAATTAAAATTTTTCTTATAAACCTTGCTGAATATACTGTCAAAGGGGGAGAGATAATATGTGATTTTTAAAAAAAAAACAAATATGCAAGGGGGAGACATTGATTACACACTGCACATATTCACTTGTTTTTGGCACGATTCTTCTCAGGAGGAGATTTTTTTTCTCATTTTATTTCTGTTTTACAAAGGGGGAGAAATTGTTTTTAAAACTTTTAATGTGAATAAGTGTAGGATCGAAGAGCACGTGAAAAGCTACCAGAGGGGGGGGGTGAATGGTAGATTTAAAAATCTTACGCAGCGGAAACAATTAAACCCCAACCCCTTCGGCAGAAAAACGATCTGTTTAAAGAAATCGTGTGTGAGACTAATATAAATGTGTTTCACCGTGACAAAAGTGATATATATCAGAGAGAATCAAGTCACGAAGACAAAACAAAAAGAATCACTCAAATTCGTCGAGAAAAACTCAAGTTATGATCGAAAGATCAAACAATGGTCAATCTGCCCTACCCGAGAAAAAACAGTTCTGGAACGCTGCAAAGAAACTCGTGTAGATCATAGACCACAAATCCAATGACCGTGAAATTTTGACATATGATAGAAAATCAAGTTTTTAAGACAACCCAAAAAGAATCACGTCAATTTGATCTGTAAAACTCGAGTTATGATAAAATCACCAGCGAAAGGTAGTGCTGTCCAGAAACTCGACGAGTAAAACTTGTCTGGAACAAGTCTGACGAACAAGGCACAAAAATTCCTTCAAACTACGAATTTTATTCAATAGAACACAAGAGGAACAGCCCCAAAGTCGTGCACCACGAGCTCTGGGCTCCCTTGCTTATATAACTAGCCCTTAGGCCAACCCAATATCAACTAGGACTCCAATCCTACTCATATCACGAATCATAACTTTCCATAACTGCTCAAGATTCTTCTATACGCAGATAGAAGCAATCTTAAGACTTCCAAACACCTTAGGAATGTATCCCACATTCCTAAACAACTCAAATTCGTGACCCACACGAAATCCTATCATAACCAACTCAAATCTTTCCATATTTGAGTCAAACCCGACTCAGCCGCAGCCTGAGTCCATAACCTAGTCGGTTGGACCTTTCTAACCAATTCTTTACGTCCACATCTCTTCATCACGTATCGGAACCATGTAGCCACGTCCATGCACTCCTTGCACACGTGCAAACATCTTCCAATGACGTCCATGATACCTTCATATGCATTGTTCCTAATTCAATCATGCTGCGCAACCTCCTGATCAGCTCAACCACAATTCCTCCTGAATTTGGTCGTTGGAACCTCATCTCCTCCCTGAGACTAGTCCAATGGATCCCGTCACCAGCCATTTCTTGAACTCAAGCAACACCTGCACATGAATAAACAACCAATCCATACGAGCCCAAGTCCTCGACTTGACTCAAGTTAGTTCCGAACACAACACCCTACGTGAGAACCTCACATAAGCATGTTGCAAAACCATAGTAACACGATATCATACATATCATCCAAAACACACCAAAAACTTAGTAAAAGAATACTAAGCAAACTTTCCAACAATGTAAAACGAGTATGAAACATTGCAAATGAAAAGCAGAAGCACTGCGGTCAAGTTCCGGACCTTGCCAGAGCAAACCGGACCTTGAGCCGGAGCTAACAAAATCTAGTAGAACCTAGTGCCGAAGCTTACCAAAATTAGTACAACAAAGCTCCCGCCGGAGCTTACAAAACTAGCAGGACCTAGCGCCGGAGCTCACCAGAACAAATCAGAACTAGTAATCCCAAAAGCCGGAGCTAGAAAAAATAACTTCGGAGCTTAGCAAAAACACGGCGGAGCTATCAAAATCATGTCAGAGCTATCAAAGTCATACTGGAGCTAAAGACAAAACTTCACCAGAGCTGACCAAAGCTAGTCAGACCTTGTTGTAGCTCGGAGCTAGAGTCGGACCTTGATAAAGAGGTGTTTTAGTGATATTTAAAACTTTTATCATAAAGGCCAAGTGTATTCACGACAAGCCAATGTATTCAACACACATAGGTCTCACAATAAGCCAATGTTCGCATCTTAAGTGGTGTTGCCAATGCATTTCATCAAGGGGGAGATTGTGAGACCTATGTGTGCTGAATACATTGGCTCTAACAATAATAGTTTTGAATGCTACCATAACATCTTTTTAGCAAGGTCCGACTCTAGCTCCGAGCTTCTGCAAGGTCCGACAATAAGTCCGACTTTCTTTTTCTGGGTCTGACATGTTTTTGGGTAGCTCCGGTGAGCTTTGTCTTTAGCTCCGGAATGTCTTTGATAGCTTCGGCATGTCCTTGATAGCTCTGGCATGTCTTTGTTAAGCTCTGATATGTTTTTCTAGGTCCGACTTTTGTTGGTTAGCTCTGACATATTTTTCTAGCTCCGACTTTTTGGGTGACTAGTTCCGACTTGTTTTGGTTAGCTCCGGCGCTAGGTCTGACTATCTTTGGTAAGCTCTGGCGCTAGGTTGTACTAGCTTTGGTAAGCTCCGGCTCATGCTCCGGTTAGCTTTGGCAAGCTTTGTAGCTTGATCGCAATGTTCCTGTTTTATTGTGAAATGTTTCGAACTTGCTTTATACTCTTGGAAAGTTTTCTTAGTATTTTTTTACTATGTTTTGGTGCGTTTTGGTTGCTATGTATGATACCGTTTTGCTATGCTTTGCAACATGCTTATGTGAGGTGCCCACGTAAGGTGTTGTGTTCAGAACTGGCTTGAGTCAAGTCGCAGACTTGGGCTCGTACGGATTGGTTGTTTGTTCATGTGCAGGTGTTGCTTGAGTTCAAGTCATGGCTGGTGACAGGATCCATTGGACTAGTCTCAGGGAGGAGATGAGGTTCCAACAACAAAATTCGGGAGGAATTGTGGTTGAGCGGGTCAGGAGGTCGCGCAGTATGATTGAATCAAGGGCAGTACATATGAAGGTTACTGGACGTCGAAGGAAGGTGTTTGCACGTATGCATGCGGTACATGATGTGGCAACATGGTTCCGAAGATGGTTTATGGATGGGAAGATCTGGTTGGAAGGATCGGATCGTATCGGTTGATGACTTTGGCTGCGGCGGAGTCGGTTATGGCTCGGTATGGAAAGTATCGAGTTGGTTATGATATGATTTCGTGTGGGTCACGAATTCGAGTTTTTTTGGGAATTTGGGATATGTTCCTAAGGTGTTTAGAAGTCTTATGATTGCTTCTATCTGCGTTTAGAAGAGTCCTAAGCAGTTATGGAAAGTTTCGATTCATGATCTAAGTAGGATTAGAGTCCTAGTTAAGATTAGGTTGGCCTGAGGGCTGGTTATCTAAGCAAGGGCCAAAGCTCATGGTGCACGACTTTGGGGCTGTTCCTCTTGCGTTCTATTGAATAAAATTTGTAGTTTGAAGGAACTTCTGTGCCTTAATCGTCCAACTTGTTCCAGACAAGTTTTACTCGTCGAGTTTCTGGTCAACACTACCTTTTGTCGGTGGTTTTATCATAACTCGAGTTTTACAGATCCAATTGATGTGATTCTTTCTGGGTTGTATTCACAATTTGATTATCTATTATCTTTCAAAATTTCACAGTCATTGGATTTGTGGTTTCTGATCTACACGAGTTGTTTTTTGTAGTGTTCCAGAACTGTTTTTCTCGGGTAGGACAGATTGACCTTTGTTCAATCTTTCGATCATAACTTGAGTTTTCTTCGTGACTTGATTATCTCTGATATATATCACTTTTGTCACGGTGAAACATGTTTATATTAGTTTCACACACGATTTCTCTAGTAGATCATTTTTCTGGTGAAGGGGTTGGAATTTAATTGTTTCCACTGCGTAAGATTTTTAAATCTACCATTCAACCCTCCCCCCTCTGGTAGATTTTCACGTGCTCTTCGAGCCTACACCATGTATGTGAAAGGTAGAGCTTCTATGACTGTTTCATCATGGACATACCTCATTATCGTAGAACCTGTAGACCCCCACTATAGTCTAGTTAATTATAACATAACTAGGTTAGTATGGATAATTATGATGTGTATCAACATCGGTTCAATGATGATTCAATTCATTGCCATATGATGGATTGTGCCTAGGATCTTAAGGTAATTACTTAATATGCTAGCATGGTTCTAGGATAGTTAAGTAGCATTGGATGTCTCGTAGACCCACGGACTGAAGAGGTAGGCAGTAGGTGGTGACAATCCTATCTGTCCTTTGTAATCCTCCACGTTCGGCTATGCCACAGGCTCTTGGCGGGAGTCGCCCTAGTATTGCTAGGTGTAAGCCTGTGCCCGATGTGTTGAACCACATAACATAAGTATTCACTATTAATCTAGCTTGTGGATAATTAGTTTAGACTATGTATATGTACAATAGAGCATAGTAGGAGTACCTCCATAACTCTCAACCTTAACTAACCTCTAGGATCCTCTTACCCCCCTTGGACTTGAAAGCTTTTGTGTGTGTACCTCCACTATTATTTTATCGATCCTTACTAGATTCTTACCTAGACCTCTCTACCCTTTCCACTCGATGATTGTTATATCTCTACCCCGCCTTCCTTTGGGATCAAATAAATGACACCCTTGGGAATACTCTTAAGGGGAAATGCTACAATGATATCTCTGTGCACTTGCGAAATTCACTCTGTGATCCAATAGAACCATTAACAAGCATTTCTGATACATCAGTTGGAGATGTTTAGTTAATGGTGCATAAGAAATACCAACAAGCATTTCTGGCGCCGTTGTTGGCGATGATTTGTTAGTATATCTTAGGAGCCGTCAACACAGTGTTGTGTGATGCGTGGGGCCTACGGAGGTCTTCAACTCTGACAGGATGAACTCCCTTGCACTTCTTGCGGTATTGTGAGGTACCTGGTATGCAGGGTACCGACAGTGGCCCCCGGGCCCACCTCTGGGAGAAACCCTTTGGGTTAAGTTATTCTACCGAAGGTGGGGCCATCCTTGATTCTTGCACTGCGACATCAAAGGTCTTCTGATGTACCGTTGGAGTGATGGTACGGGGTTAAGCCATCACCGCGTGGCTTGTTTTGAGTGCGGATCTGACGTAATTGAAGGTCGCCGGTTCCCAATACAAAAACTGTATCGGTTCCGAGCGCCTTGTCAGGCAGCCGTCCTCGGGCTTCCCGCCACCTATCATTACAATGGTTCGCCTGGGGTAATAACCTTTACTTCTTCGTCGGGGTGGCCCTGGGCCCATTCGTCATTGACAGGGTAGATTCTTTGTAATGTGGCCTTGCTCTCATTGCAGTTTCTATCCAAGCGTCGTAGAGGCTACTTAAGAAGGAAAGTCGCACAGTTTTAGGACTCTTTATGCTTTCGATCAAATTCGTGCTTAGAGCCTCCCAACCTTTGCCTAGTTTTCTCTTCTTTCGCTCCACTTTGCCGTGATGGAGTTAGGTCTTCTCAAAAGCCGCATCAAGAGCAAAGATGATCTGATGATGGTCTGGACCTTCATGGGGTGGTCCAGCGACTCCTTCAATCACGTGACTCGCTTTGGCATGCTCCCCTTCAAGAAGGAGCGTTGTGGCGACATGGTGTATTTCTCAGTGTACGCCATGGTGGGACGGATCACACCTTTTTCAAGTTTCATATTGATGCTGCTGGACTTCTTCGGCCTCCAGCTGTATCACCTCGGACCCCACTCCCTCCTGCTGGTGGCGACTTTCGTCCACTTGTGCGAGATGTGGGTGGGCATGTCTCCCTACATCGAACTGTTCCGGACCTTCTTCACGGTCCATACGGCAAGGGAACTGAGCTACTTGGCTTCTACTATATCATGAAGCACAAGAGTTGCCCCTTCAAGTACTTGAAGTCATTCTCCTGCGAAAAATGGGATGACTAGAAGAAGGATTGGGTCATCATTGCAGTGGAGGAGCACGATAGGTTGGAGCTGCCCCAGGGACTCCCCAACATCGACACCAATGCCTGGAATGTAGTTCCGAAGCTATCGGATGCGTTCAAGCCAGTCCTAACCAGAATCCAAGAATGTGTGGAGGGTGGAGTGACCCCCCAGATGGTCTTTGGAAATTTCTTAGTGAACAGGTGGGCTCCGCTGAAGAGAAGGGAGAAGCTCGCCTAGGCCTTCAATAGTGTGATGGACGACGACCGGATTGAAACCGGTTTGAAATCCAACTTGGACGACGAAGCTTTGAGGCTCCATCTTAAGAAATTTCAGAACAGGTCTATCGCTGATGAAACCTTGACTCTGCCGGTTGCTTTCCTGCCTCTGAACATGACTCTAGAGTTCAGCAGGGAGTCCGGAGGAAGATGTCGGAGCTGTATGACCTCGGTGAAGTGAAGAAGCGCAAGACCTCCAGGGTTGTAATTCCCGAAGCTTCTGAGGTGGTGGTCACCCCTACTCCGAGCCAGAGGGTTGATGACGTCGGCAAGGGCAAGGGAAAGGAGCCAGCAGAATCTTCCAGTTGGAAGAGGACGTTAAGGCACGCCGATGGGAGCTCCGTCAGGTCTGCTCCGTCTACAATTGCCCCTTCTCCCCAGCGAGGAAGATCTTTGGCGATGACACCTCCTCTGATGCAGACGTCCGCAAAGAGCGTTAGCTCTGGACAGTCGACTCCGGTCCCAGTGCCAGCTTTGGGCTCCAGGTCTGGTAGTCCATCTCAGCCAAGGAAGGTCTCGGCTCGGGCAACACCGACGATGGCGATAGGTTCCGGGCGACTTTCCAGAGCTTCCGCTATGCCAACCATGGCAGGCTCCAGCTCCGAGCGCCCGATGAAGAAGTTCAGTGCCAATTGGAGCGATAGCTTTCTAAGGTAAGCTTTGCTTTTTCACCTTGATTTGTCATTCTTATTTTTGTCATATTTTGAATCTTCCGATCTTTTGACTGCGGGGCATCAAAGATAGGGACTGATGCTCCGGCCTCTGTTGCAGCGGCCGAAACGGTGCGGGTGGAAGCTCCAGCTCTGACCCTCGCGCCTCCTCAAGTGCTGGCTGATGTCACGGCAGCTCTAGCGCCAGCTGTCGTGGATATAGATCCTGAGTCGACGCCAGAGACTCCCGTGGTAGCGTCGGACCACGGGGAGACATACATGAAGACACTCCAATAGAGGCAGCACCAATGACAGAAGCTTCGGCTCAGAATGTGGAGATGGTGGAAGCTCCGGCATTGGAGCCGGAGGTAACCGAGGCTTCGGTCGCTGTGCCAGAGGTTGTTGCTGAGCTGGCAGGTGAATCAGTGGTGCCAAAAGGTCCAGCCCTTGAGCCAGAAGTCATTGATGCACCGGCAACCAAGTCGGTGATGCTTGAAGTTCTGGCCCTTGAGCCGGAAGTTGTTGAGGCTCCGACAGCTGAGTCGGAGGTGGCTGATCTACCGACGCCTGAGCCGGTGGTGGGAGTTGCTTCGGGTGAATCTTCAACAACAAGGGTAATAGCTCCGGAGGTGTCCATGCCCGAGCCGGAACACCGTGAAGAAGCGGCGGCAGGCTTTCCACCCGCGGAGCCAATAGTTGAAGACCCTGCGGTGGGACCTTTGGCGTTAGTCCCGGAGGTAGAAGTTCCACCAGTGGGATCTTCCTCAGCAACTGCCGAGGATCTCTCGGAGGGCAGCCCTAGTGCCGTAGAAGCTCTGGGAACCACGCTTGTGGTGTGGGACCCTATTTTTGTTCTTGAAGACCCTCTGGAGCCGGTGGAGATGACCCCGGCAAGTCCGGAGCCTATTGCTCTGGCGTTGTCTATTGATAATTCTTGCTCGAGCCTCCAACAGGTCCAACTCACCTTCTACCACGATAGTAAGGTCCTCGAAGAAGAGCATCACACCTTGAGGCGTTGGCGCAACAGGCTTCACTTGGAGACCAAGCTGGCATAGACGAGGCTTGCTGACCAAAATGAGTGGGTCGAGAAGGAGAAGGAGGCCGCCATCAGGGCCCTGATGCTAATTCTTGGGAGATTCTCGAGCAATCCAATGAAAGGAATGATGTTGTTGACGAACGTAATGACAGCCTCAATGCATTAAAAGAGATTCTCCTGAAGCGCCAAGTGGACCTCGATGCTAGGGAATAGAAACTCCTGGAACAGCAGGAGGATGTTTTAAAAATGGAGGAAGAGCTCGCCCAGAAGCTAGCTCTGGCAGAGCAAAATTTTGCAGATCGCACTAAGAAGCTTGATCTGAGGAGCAAGGAAGATGAGGAGAAGTACTCGAAACTAGGGCAGGAGCTTTCAAAAAGAGAAGCTGATGTTGCCGCCAGAAAAGGGAAAGTAAGAGGCAAGGAGGAGGACCTGGCCGAACGATGGAACCGCATCCACCTCCGGGAGACGCAACTGACCGACTGCGAAAAGAAAGTTGCTGAAAGTATGCAGTAAGATGCCAAAGTGGTCAATCGCCTAGCTCGGGAAGGTTCTGAGCTTGCGGCCGCCAGGAGGTCATTGGAGGAGCTGCGGAGATCGAGGGCAACTGAATCCCTACAGGTATGGGATTTCCTAGGGTGTAGGATCGAAGAGCACGTGAAAAGCTACCAGAGGGGGGGTGAATGGTAGATTTAAAAATCTTACGCAGCAGAAACAATTAAACCCCAAACCCTTTCAGCAGAAAAACGATATGTTAAAGAAATCGTGTGTGAGACTAATCTAAACATGTTTCACCGTGACAAAAGTGATATATATCATAGAGAATCAAGTCACGAATACAACACAAAAAGAATCACTCAAATTCGTCGAGAAAAAACTCAAGTTATGATCAAAAGATCAAACAATGATCAATCTGATCTACTCGAGAAAAATAGTTTCTGGAATGCTGCAAAGAAACTCGTGTAGATCAAAAACCACAAATCCAATGACCTTGAAATTTTAAAAGATGATAGACAGTCAAGTTGTGAATACAACCCAAAAAGAATCACGTCAATTGGATCTGTAAAACTCGACTTATGATAAAACCACCGACGAAAGGTAGTGCTGTCCAGAAACTCGACGAGTAAAACTTGTCTGGAACAAGTCGGACGAACAAGGCACAAAAGTTCCTTCAAACTACGAATTTTATTCAATAGAACACAAGAGGAACAGCCCCAAAGTCGTACATCTCGAGCTTTGGCCTTCCCTCGCTTATATAACCAGCCCTTAGGCCATCCCAATCTCAACTGGAACTCCAATCCTAATCCGATCACAATCGGAACTTTCCATAACTGCTCAAGATTCTTCTATACGCAGATAGAAGCAATCTTAAGACTTACAAACACCTTAGGAACGTATCCCACATTCCTAAACAACTCAAATACATGACACACACGAAATCCTAACATAATCAACTCGAAACTTTCCATACCGAGCCATAACCGACTCAGCTAGCAGCCTAGTCTTCGACCGATATGATCCGATCCTTCCGATCAGATCTTCCTTCCATAATCCATCTCTAGAAGCATATTGCCACGTCATGCACCTCATGCATACGTGCGAACACCTTCCTTCGACCTTCATATGCACTGCCCTTGATTCAATCATCCTGCACGACCTTCTGACCCGCTCAACCACAGTTCCTCCCGAACTTGGTTGTTGGAACCTCATCTCCTCCTGAGACTAGTCCAATGGATCATGTCACCAGCCATGACTTGAACTCAAGCAACACCTGCACATGAACAAACAAACAATCCATACGAGCCCAAGTCCTCTACTTGACTCAAATTAGTTCCGAACACAACACCTTACGTGAGAACCTCACATAAGCATGTTGCAAAACCACAGTAGAAACGATATCAACCGTATTCAACCAAAACGCACCAAAAACTTAGCAAATGAATACTAAGCAATCTTTCCAATCATGTAAAGCAAGTACAAAACTTTGCAAATGAAAAGCAGAAGCACTCCGGTCAAGTTCCGGACCTTGCCAGAGCAACCCGGACCTTGAGCCGGAGCTAACGAAAGCTAGTAGAACCTAGCACCGGAGCTTACCAAAACTAGTACAACCAAGCTCCCGCCAGAGCTTACAAAACTAGCAGGACCTAGCGTCGGAGCTAACCAGAACTAGTCGGAACTAGTAAACCCAAAAACCGGAGCTAGAAAATGTACGTCGAAGCTTAGCAAAAGCATTCTAGAGCTATCAAATATATGCCGGAGCTATCAAAGACATGCCGGAGCTAAAGATAAAGCTCACCGGAGCTTACCAAAGCTGGTCGGACCTTACCAAGAAGTCGGACCTAGAATCTAACGTAGCCGGAGCTACCCAAAACAAGTCGGACCTACGGTCGGACCTTGCTATAGCTCGGAGCTAGAGTCAGACCTAGATAAAAAGGTGTTTTGGTGATATTCAAACCTTTTATCATCACAGCCAAGTGTATTCACTACAAGCCAATGTATTCAGCATACATAGGTCTTACAATCTCCCCCTTGATGAATGCATTGGCAGCACCATTTAAAATCCGAACATTGTCTTATTCACATAAAAGTTTTGAAGAAAATTTCTCCCCCTTTGTAAATCAAAAGTAAATGAGAAGAAAAATTATCCCATATTATCTCTCCCCCTTTATTATCTCTCCTTATGCACATATTCTCTCTCTCTCTCTCTTCATGCTTATCTCTCCCCCTTTGACAATGTATTCAGCAAGTCATGAGATATAAACAAATTATCTCTCCATCTTTAGTTGTTATGAGCATATTATAACATATACATATAAACAAAGCTCATCCAAGTCATACTATCAAGTACCTTACATTATCACATCAATAAAATACATAAAGTAGTGTAAGCCATGCTAGAGATCAAATGTAATTTTCAATTTAAGCAAGTCATGATCTCACAAACTTAACTATCTCAAAACCTGATAGCATTACACTAGTTGCTGCATTTTATTATTTTTCAAAGCATAAATTTAGATCATATGATATTTGCAAGAGATTATATGCGCATGTGCCTTATTCTAACCAACCAAGCCAAGCCTATGTCATTTGACAATCAGAAGCTTAAGGATATGGTTTTAGTCATACACAACTTCTTCCAAGTTCATATCTAAGTGCAATGACAAGCCATCTCAAAAGAAGAAGTGCTATGCATGCATATTCTCTTGATCTTTTCTCAATTTATATTTGTTCATAAAAACTCAACATGTGAGTTGATTACTTGATAAATTCTTAATGATTAAAAGCATTTGTGAGCATGCAACAAGTTCAAAATAGAAAGAAAGTTCGACCATGACCAGATTTAGTGTAAGTAATTATTCCAATTACTAGACATGGCAAAAACTACAAAATGTATAACACGAGTAATGTAGTAAGAACTTTCAGCATGTAAAAGGAATCACATAGTCATATATGTATGAAATACTATGCTCATATTATTTTAGTTTCAGATTCACACAAAGACTTCCCAAGTTTAAAAAACTCCCCCTCAATTTAAACCATGAGGATGCATAACACCTATTTCACTATGAATGTAACAAAAACGAGTGAAATCCAAAGGTTTTGTAAAAATGTCAGCCAATTGTTGTTCAGTATCTACATGGTGAAGCACAATGTTTCCTTTTTCAACTTTATCTCGGAGAAAGTGATACCTAATGTAAATGTGCTTAGTTCTAGAATGTTGCACGGGGTTTTTAGCAATGCAAATGGCACTAGTGTTATCACAAAACAGTGGAACACTATCTAGATCAACCCCATAGTCCTTAAGTGTTTGAACAATCCAAAGAATTTGTGAGCAAGCACTAGCAGCAGCTACATATTCAGATTCGGCTGTGGATTGTGCAACTGAATTTTGTTTTCTAGAGGACCAAGCAACAAGAGAATTACCAAGAAAATGACAAGCACCGGAAGTACTTTTCCTATCAATCCTACAACCCCCAAAATCAGCATACGAAAAAGCTTTCAAAGTAACGGTCGAGGAAGAAGGAAGAAAAATGCCAAATTCTTGGGTTCCATGTAAGTACCTGAGAATCCTTTTGACGGCTTGACGATGTGAAACACGTGGGGAAGCTTGAAACCGTGCACAAAGACATACGCTGAATTGTATGTCCGGTCTTGATGCCGTGAGGTACAAAAGTGATCCGATCATACTTCTATATTCTTTTTGATCCACGGGTTCACCATCTTCATCAAGTTCAAGTGTTGTTGCTGTTCCCATTGGTGTCCGAAGAGGCTTGCTTTTGTCCATGTTGAAGTGCCTTAGGAGATCTTTGGTATACTTCGTTTGATGCACAAAGGTACCCTCCTTGGTTTGTTTGATTTGCAGCCCCAAAAAGTAAGTGAGTTCACCCATCATACTCATTTCAAATACGGAACTCATCATTGCTGAAAACTTGGACACAAGATCATGAGAAGCACAGCCAAAGATAATATCATCCACGTACACTTGAACGTATAATGAGTCATTGCCATGCTTAAGCACAAAAAGATTTTTATCAACCTTGCCCATGGTAAACACCTTTTCAAGTAAGAATGTTTTTAACCTATCATACCATGCTCTAGGGGCTTGTTTGAGACCATATAAGGCTTTGGACAGTTTGTAAACATGATTAGGAAAATCTGGATGTTCAAAACCCGGTGGTTTTTTGACATAAACCTCCTCATCTATGTAGCCATTAAGAAAAGCACTTTTAACATCAATTTGATATAGCTTAAAACCTTTAGATGCTGCAAAAGCTAACAAAATTCTTATGGCTTCTAATCTAGCAACGGGAGCAAAAGTTTCATCAAAATCTAGTCCTTCAACTTGAGTGAAACCTTGAGAAACCAACCTGGCCTTATTCCTAACCACAACCCCATCCTCACTTTGTTTATTTTTAAATACCCATTTAGTTCCAATTAAAGTGTGACCTTGAGGTGGAGGTACAAGTTTCCAAACATTATTTCATTCAAAATTTTCTAACTCTTCTTTCATGGCAATAATCCAAGATTCATTAGTGAGTGCGTGTGATATATCTTTGGGTTCAAAAGAAGCAACAAAAGCAGAATGAGCATGAGAGTTTGGATCGCAAAACCTGGACCGTGTGACTCGTTCGTGCAAGCTTCCAATCATCTGTTGTGGGGGATGATCTTTCTGAAAACGTAGGGGAACAGATTTCACAAGCTTCTTCTTCATTAGGTTCATCGTAGATTGATGAGCTTGTGACTTGTGGACAATCAGGACCAGCATAGGTGATAGCCGGAGCTTGTTCAATGTCCGGAGCTGGACACGTGTCAACTTCGGAACTACCAGGCAGTGTCACCGGCTCTTCTTCATCTTCGAAAATACCCTCCCCCTGAGGATACGGATCTGTTCCTGCAACACCGGAGCTAGTACCTAGGCTAGCTTCATCAAAAGACACTTCACAAGTCTCCACAATTTTGTTAGTGTAAAGTAAAAGCACACGATAGCCTCTAGTATGAGATGGATAACCAAGAAACATGCTATCAATGGATCTAGGTTCAAATTTATCAAGATTACCATGTTTCTTAACAAAGCATTTGCAACCAAAAACCCGAAAGTGTGTAACACTAGGTCTATGTCCAAACCGGAGCTCATATGGTGTTTTACCTAGCTTAGCACGCAAGAAAACACGATTTGAGACATAACAAGCGGTTGCTAACGCATCAGCCCAAAATTTCCTAGGAGTTTGATATTCATCAAGCATAGTCCTAGCCATCTCAACTAAGGTTCTGTTCTTTCTTTCTACAACACCGTTTTGTTGAGGTACATATGGTGAAGAAAATTGATGATCTATTCTATTTTCAGCACAAAAGTGATCAAAAGATTGATTTTTAAATTCATTTCCATTATCACTTCTAATTGCTTTTAATGATCCTGGGTGATCAATTGATAATCTAAGAAATAAAGTTCTAAAGTGACTAAAAACTTCATTCTTAGACGCCATAAAATACACCCAAGAATATCTAGAATAATCATCAACAATAACAAGAGCATACCATTTACCTCCGAAGGATTGAACACGTGAAGGTCCTAAGGTGTCAAGATGCAAAAGTTGACATGGTTCAGTTGTCATGATCATTGTGAGAGGAGTATGTGAACCTGCAACCATCTTAGCATGTCTACAAGAAGAGCACACAATTTCTTTGTCCCTTTTAAGCTTAGGCAGCCCACGTATGCGATCAAGAGTACTAACACGCATTAGGTGATCAAAGCCTACGTGACCAAGTCTACGATGCCAAAAGTATAAGTCCTTTGAATCATTAGCAACTAGACACCTATGCTTAGAGGAAGACATATCAAAATCAGCTTTAAAAACTCTTCCAAACCGAGACATGTTAAAAATAAGCTCACTATTTGAACCTACAACTTTGCAGCAGTTTTTATTGAAAATAATTTCTAGATTTTCATCTAGCAATTGTGAAACAGAAAGCAAGTTGTATTTCAAATTTTTGACAAGTGCCACATCCTTCAAAGTGTAGTGATCATTTACTCTAACCGAACCCCTAGCAATTATAGGAGTTGAAGAATTATCAGCAAAAGTAACATTCTCTACACGTGACACAAAAGAGAGGGAGGAGAACAAATCTTTGTTACCGGTCATGTGGCGTGAGCAACCTGAATCCACAATCCAAATATTCTCCTTCCTCAAGCGTGTAACCTACATAGAAGCACAATACGTCGATGACTCAATACTGGGGTTAGTCAAAAGGTATTTAGGAATCCAGTACTGAGTCACGCGATGTGCAGCAGGAAAAACACGCGAAAGCTGAGACAAAACAGCAGGTTTATGAGTCAAAGTTTGAGATTTTTTATTCTTGACTACTGACCTATAAGGTGTTACTTGTGTAGCACAAAAATCAGTAGCTCCGAAGGCAAAAACAGAAGGTCCGGAGGTAAACTTTGAATGTTTTTGACTCAAAACAGCAGGTTGTACATTCGGTTTAATGAGTGCAGCAAATTTTGCATAAGAGTTATGAGATCTAGCAACCATTCTTTCCCTTTTCTGTTGTTTAGCTAGTATATAACAAAAATCTATGACATGACCATCTCTACCACAGAAGGTACAATGAAATTTAACTTTGTGTTCATGTCTAGATGAGCAAGCAATATTTTTATTTGAAACCGAATGAGGCAACACTCCTACAGATTTGAAAACCACTCCTTTTTGTTTAGGAACTGTTTGAATCAAACCACTTCCTAATGACTTTACAATTTTAGGTGGATGTGCCTTAGCATGAGCATGAGAATCAAAACATAAACCAGTTTTATCATTGCAAGACTTGGAAGAATTCAGCAGTAAGTTTAGGTTCTTATTCCCATTACAAAACTGATCTAATGTCCTATGCATGTCATCAAGTTTATTGGACAGATCAAGGCAATTTTCACATGAAGTTTTTCCTTTTAGTTTGCAATTTGAACAAAATTTAACTTCATGAGAACGTAGAGCATTGTTCAATATAGAAATTTCATTCATAGCATCCTGTAGCTTCTTATCAAGATCGTCACAAGTAGAACAATGCAAATCAATTGTAGAACAACTAGCATCTTTCAAGTTTTTATCATTAAGTGCAGCAAGCTCTTTGTTCTTTTCAATTTCTAACTCAAGTTTATCAAGTGTGGAGGTGTGCGCACTTCTTAATGAGCACAATTGTTCATATATTAAATCACATGAGGGACATGCATCATCACTAGGAATCAAAGTTTTTAAACGGTTGATTTCAGATTCTAGTGATTCAATTTTAGCAGCACTATCCCTAAGATTTTTGTCCTTTTTCTTAACAATAACAGTGGCACGAGAAATAGCATCACACATTTCATTGCAGGTAGAACATACCTCATCGTCTTCACTGTTGTGTTCTGCATCCTCCTGACTTGATCTTGATCTTGTTTTGCCCGCCATGAAACATTTGTTGGCCAGGTCATCATTCTCTTCATCACTTTCAAAGTCTATGTCACTTGAACTGAGCTTTTGAAGCGCGGTGATGAAGCTGTTGATCATCTTGCGTCCTATGGTACCTTTCTTCTTCTTGTTGGAATTTCCAGAGGGGGTCCGGACCTTGATTTGTTTTTCTTCCCAGGTGGTCGGACCTGAAAGGTTAGGTCATTCTGTACGAAAGTGTCCTGTTTTACCACATTCAAAGCAGCGTTGAGGTCCGGAGCTTCCTCTCCTTCTAGTTCTCACATATTGCAATGCTTTTGAGAATCTAGTAGAGATGAGTGCCAATTCCTCTTCTGGAAATTCTTCGATCTTCTCCAGGGTTAGTGAGGACAACAAAGAAAGAGTACTGCAAGATGATGATTGGCCGGAGCTAGACGTATCACGTTGTGAGACAAATGCAATAGACTTATTTGAGTTCTTACGTGCTAGAATGTCAATTTCATGAGTTTTTAATTTCGAATACAGCACATCTAATGTAAGAGAACTCATGACAGTTGATTCACGTATAGACGTTACCTTCATCTCCCAAATTGACATGTCTAATGCACTAAGGAGTTGTCTAGCATTTTCAGCATCTGAAAAATTAACATTCATGCTACGCAAGTTGCTGAGAATTTTATTGAAACGAGCAAAGAGGTCATCGATAGACTCACCGGGTTGCATCTCAAAACGCATATATTCCTTTTTGAACATATCTTGTTTTACCTCTTTGATTGTGTTGGAGCCTTCATGGTAATCACAGAGAGCGCTCCAAACATCGTATGCTGATCGGAGGTGTGCGACACGATCAAAGTCGCTTTGAGTGAGTCCTTGGATGATCAAGTTTCGTGCTTTGTTGTTGTTGTCGACGTCCCGGAGGTTCGTAGCCGTAACTTGATCGTTAGGCGGGACTTCATAAGGTTTGTACACCTTTTCCCATATTGCGAAGCCTTGCGCCTGGATGAAGGCCTCCATGCGTGCCTTCCAAACCTGAAAATCAATACCAGCAAACACACAAGGTTTGGCGGAGTACTTCTCCATGATGATTAGTCAAAAACACGTGCAAATCACAAAGATTAGAGCACCGTGGCTATGATACAAATTGTAGGATCGAAGATCACGTGAAAAGCTACCAGAGGGGGGGGGGGTGAATGGTAGATTTAAAAATCTTATGCAGCGGAAACAATTAAACCCCAAACCCTTTCAGTAGAAAAACGATCTGTTAAAGAAATCGTGTGTGAGACTAATCTAAACGTGTTTCACCATGACAAAAGTGATAGATATCAGAGAGAATCAAGTCGCGAAGACAACACAAAAAGAATCACTCAAATTCGTCGAGAAAAACTCAAGTTATGATCAAAAGATCAAACAATGGTCAATCTGATCTACCCGAGAAAAACAGTTTCTGGAATGCTGCAAAGAAACTCGTGTAGATCAAAAACTACAAATCCAATGACCTTGAAATTTTGACAGATGATAGACAATCAAGTTTTGAAGACAACCCAAAAAGAATCACGTCAATTGGATCTGTAAAACTCGCGTTATGATAAAACCACCGACGAAAGGTAGTGCTGTCCAGAAACTCGATGAGTAAAACTTGTCTGGAACAAGTTGGACGAATAAGGCACAAAAGTTCCTTCAAACTACGAATTTTACTCAATAGAACACAAGAGGAACAGACCCAAAGTCGTACATCTCGAGCTTTGGCCTTCCCTCGCTTATATAACCAGCCCTTAGGCCATCCCAATCTCAACTGGAACTCCAATCCTAATCCGATCACAATCGGAACTTTCCATAACTGCTCAAGATTCTTCTATACGCAGATAGAAGCAATCTTAAGACTTCCAAACACCTTAGGAACGTATCCCACATTCCTAAACAACTCAAATACGTGACACACACGAAATCCTAACATAATCAACTCGAAACTTTCCATACCGAGCCATAACCGACTCAGCTAGCAGCCTAGTCTTCAACCGATACGATCCGATCCTTCCGATCAGATCTTCCTTCCATAATCCGTCTCTAGAAGCATATTGCCACGTCATGCACCTCATCCATACGTGCGAACACCTTCCTTCGACCTTCATATGCACTGCCCTTGATTCAATCATCCTGCGCGACCTCCTGACCCGCTCAACCACAGTTCCTCCCGAACTTGGTTGTTGGAACCTCATCTCCTCCTGAGACTAGTCCAATTGATCCTGTCACCAGCCATGACTTGAACTCAAGAAACACCTGCACATGAACAAACAAACAATCCAAACGAGCCCAAGTCCTCGACTTGACTCAAATTAGTTCCGAACACAACACCTTACGTGAGAACCTCACATAAGCATGTTGCAAAACCACAGTAGAAACGATATCAACCGTATTCAACCAAAACGCACCAAAAACTTAGCAAATGAATACTAAGCAATCTTTCCAATCATGTAAAGCAAGTACAAAACTTTGCAAATGAAAAGCAGAAGCACTCCGGTCAAGTTCCGGACCTTGCCAGAGCAACCCGGACCTTGAGCCGGAGCTAACGAAAGCTAGTAGAACCTAGCACCGGAGCTTACCAAAACTAGTACAACCAAGCTCCCACCGGAGCTTACAAAACTAGCAGGACCTAGCGTCGGAGCTAACCAGAACTAGTCGGAACTAGTAAACCCAAAAACCGGAGCTAGACAAAGTATGTCGAAGCTTAGCAAAAGCATTCCGGAGCTATCAAATATATGCTGGAGCTATCAAAGACATGCCGGAGCTAAAGATAAAGCTCACCGGAGCTTACCAAAGCTGGTCGGACCTTACCAAGAAGTCGGACCTAGCATCTAACGTAGCCGAAGCTACCCAAAACAAGTCGGACCTATGGTCGGACCTTGCTATAGCTCGGAGCTAGAGTCGGACCTTGATAAAAAAGGTGTTTTGGTGATATTCAAACCTTTTATCATCACAGACAAGTGTATTCACTACGAGCCAATGTATTCAGCATACATAGGTCTTACATAGGGCATGTGGGAAGAGCTTTGGTGCCTCTTGGCTTCAGTCCAATATGTCCGGTGAACCCAGCACCGGAGCTAGACCAGACGCTGGTGGCACTTGGCTCTCCTGGCATCAAAGTCGACATGATGGGTGATGTCATCGCCGACCAGCTGGAGATGGAGGGAAAATCTCTGGCCAAGAACGTCGCCGAGTATGTCTTGACGTGTTACAAGAGTCGAGACCCCCAACTTTCTCTTGACTCGGTCTCTAAAGGACTCATTGCCTAAGAGGAGGATGCTACCAGGGATAGCGTCCAGGAGGCTGCTGAGAAGGTTACATCATTTTTCCGTAGGACTTAGATCGTCCATTAACTAGGACGTTTCCTTTTTCCTTTTGTTGTAATCCTGATTTTGTAATCTAGTACTTTGAATGAATGAAATCCACTGTTTCTGCAATGAATTCCATTTTGTTGTCCTTGTCTTCAATACACTGTCCTTTATCTTGTTTGCCCCCTTGTATATGTACACAATTTCATTGTGAACATGTACCAAAAGAATTTGATGATGTGTTGATGACTTGGACGCTTCGAACTTGTAGCTTTTAGGTCTGAAGTTTATTTCTGACTTCTGCAGGAAGATTCTTTTGCATCGACAGCGGGTCCCCTGGGGTTGTCAGAGCTTGGTAGGTCCGACGGCACCCACTATCAATGCGTAGAGCATCAACAACGGGCCCCTGGGGTTGTCGGAGCTTGGTAGGTCCGACGGCACCTACTGTCAACGCATAGAACATCGACAGCGGGCCCCCTGGGGTTGTCGGAGTTCATTAGGTCTAACAACACCCACTGTCAACGCATAGAACGTCGACTGCCGGCCCCCTAAGATTGTCGGAGCTTGTTAGGTCTGACGACACCCACTGTCAATGCATGGAACATCAATGGCGGGCCCCCTGGGGTTGTCGGATCTTCTTGGCTTCGGCGATATCAACCATCAAACAAAAATACATTGGCGGCGATCACCTCGGTTGGTTACGCCATCTTCACTTGAATTATACTTCACGTCAATGGCTGGCCCCCATGGGAGTTGCCGGAGCTTGTTAGCTCTGGCGGCGCCCACTTTCAACGTCTGAAACATCGATGGTGGGCCCCCTTGGAGGTTGTCGGAGCTTAATAGCTCCGACATCATTCACCATCGCCATGAGTTTTAATTTTTCGCATCAAAGACAATAAAAACCGTAAAATTCATCCTATCACCTATAACTATTTTTCGACTTACTGTTCTCATTTGAATTTTAAATCCAAAGAAATTCGATATGATGACAAGCAAATTTAAATAATCTTTTGCAGATCCGAATGCTTTTAGGACCCGCTACTTAGGCCCGCAGAAATGTAGGTAGAGTGGCGTACTTAGGGTGCGGGACCAGGGTAAGTCGGTAGCACACTCCGAACCTGTGTTGGCTTGGGGTTCAGGTGAGTAGACCATGCAGCAATGCTAGTGTCCGAAAAGACCACGAGTATACTTGTACAACATATGAATAACTTTGACTAAAACTCAAATAGAATTGCACAACTTGTTATAGACAAGGGGGAGAAGGATAAATAAAAGAGAATGAGCCTGCACAAAATTAATAAACATGGAGCCTGCTTTTATATCATAATGCCTTTTATTATAGGTCCAGATTACAGGGGAGACAAGGACACACTTAGGGTACAGAACCAAGCTAAGTGTGCTATACATCTTGTGCTAACACAGGGCAGGTAGCTATACTTTTAGTGCTGTGACTGTGTCAAGTGTTGCTTGAACTTCTCAGACCCTCCCGGAGTGGTTCGGATATTCTCTCGGAGATCCTACCCAACTCTGGTTATAGACTCTATAATTTACATTGCATATAATTATAGACTCAACTCCATGACACTAAGTGTAGAACTTATAGAGGTGCTCGATGTTCCAAGGATTAGGAAGCGGGGTCCCATCCTCAGTTACCAAGCGAACGCATTCGGGGCGGGATACTTTGATCACTCGGAAGGGACCTTCCCAGCTGGGGGAAAGTTTGTTCATCCCTTCACGAGTTAGTATTCTCCGCAGCACCAGATCGCCTTCATCGAGCTGCCAGTTGTGCACATGCCTTTGATGATAGCGCCGGAGCACTTGGCGATAACGTGCATTTCGAACCGATACTTGGCACCTTCCCTCGTCGACGAGGTCATGGTCTTCATGTCAGAGCTGGTCCTGCGTGGCTTTGTCGAAGGTCCGGACCTTGAGCGACCCCATGGTGATCTCCGAAGGAAGGAATGCTTTGGCTCTGTACACCAGGAAGAAGGGTATCTCTCCGGTTGACCAGTTAGGTGTTGTTCTGCTTGCCCACAGTTCAAACTTAAGCTCCTCAATCTATTTGGATTCATGTTTCTTCAAGCGCGCATAAGTGCGCGTCTTGAGTCCTTTCAATATTTCTGCGTTTACTCTCTTAGCTTGGTCATTACTTGCCGGGTGAGCTACTGAGGCGTAGCTGACTTGAATGCCGAGGTCTTCACAATACTCTTGAAATGCTACACTTGTGAATTGGGTTCAATTGTCAGTAATGACTCTGTTCGGAAGTCCAAATATGCAGACTATGGACTTCAAGAACTTGATTGTTGATTGCTTAGTGATAGTCACAACTGGAGTAGCTTCCGGCCACTTAGTGAACTTGTCGATGGCAACATACAGGGACCTGTAACCTCTGACGGCTTTTGGGAAAGGTCCCATGATGTCCATGCCCAACACAGCGAATGGCCATGTAGGAGGAATCATTTGGAGTGACTCAAATAGTGTGTGAATTTGTTTTGCGTGGAACTGGCACGCTTCACATTTTTTCACCAACTCCACTGCATCCTCGAGTGTTGTAGGCCAGTAGAAGCCATGCCTAAAGGCTTTGCTGACCAGCGTGCGGGAAGACGCGTGGTTCCCACACTCACCTCCATGGATCTCCGCGAGGAGCTCGCGACCTTGTTCCCTTGCTATGCACCGCATTATGCCGTTGCCACCGCTGATAGAGATCCCCATCTACCAGCGTGTATCTTCTAGCCAATCTGACGATTTGGTCAGCGGACACGCCGTCTTCAGGAAGTTGATTGTCTTTCAAGTAGCTCCAGATCTCCGAGATCCATGCATTGGAGCTAACTTGAGCTTCTGAGTCTTGCGTGCCAGGTTGTTCGGAGCTCCCTACAGCACCTACGACCCTTGGTGGACGCCATGGTAATAGGACCACCAGAACCGCCAGCTTCGAGGTGCTAGTCTCGCCCACTTTGCTCAGTTCGTAAGACTGAGCTGTTGGTCTTGACAACCTCTAGACGAAGATCCCGTCAGGAGCTGGAGCTCTGGTGTAGTCCTTTGTAGAGAGTTCGTCCACTTCAACATTGTGGAGGCGTTGGACATTGTGGAGATCTAAGACTTCAAAGTCCTTCTGGAGCCTCAGGACTTCAAGGAGATAAGCGACTAGTTGGGGGTTGTTACAGCTGCGTTCACCTTTAACTTGTTTTATGATGAGCTGCAAATCACCCTTCTCCAATAGTTGCCTGACACCATAAGATAGTGCCACCTTGAGCCCAAAGATGAGAGCTTCATACTCTGCCATGTTGCTAGTCGCCCTGAAGTCAAGGTGAACCATATATTTGACCTTCACCCGGTCAGAAAAAGGGGAAGGATTCCAGCTCCGGCCCCCTGCTTCTGCACGAAACAGTCGAAGTAGAGGGTCCAATGAGGCTCAGTGAAGATTGGGATCTTGGGTTCCAGCTTCTGCTCACTGGGGCCCCTAGGGTTTGATGGAGAAGGAGTCCACTCTGCCACAAAATCAGGCAAGGCTTTACCATTGATAGCTTGTCGCAACAGGAATTCGAGATCGAATTCTGCCAGCTCCATTGCCCACTTAGCGATGTTCTCAGTAGAATTATGGTTATGCAGAACTGCACGCAGTGGATAAGAAGTTAACACTGATATCTTGTGGGCTTGGAAATAATGACGAAGCTTCCTTGAGGCAATAAGAACTGCGTAAAGCAGCTTATGCACCTCAATGTATTGAGTCTTGGCATCATGTAATACTTCGCTGATGAAGTACACTGTGCGCTGGACGTTCCAGACCCTCTTAGAGGGGCCCGGAGCTTCTTCTCCATCGATCCGGAACCCCCCCCCCCCCCGGAGGGGTCCGGACCTTCTTGTTCATCTATCCGGACCCTCCTAGAGGGGTCCGCAACTTGTTTCTGATCAGCTGTTTGAACTCCCTCAGATGAGAGAGATCGATCTTCTAACATTTCGCCTTGAAGATCCGTGGGTGGGGGTTGGGACCCAGACTCGCCTTCAGGTAGCTCCAGACCCTCTCGGTGGGGTTTGAGCTCCTGAACTGGATGTGGCTCCGGTCTTTCAATGACGAGGACCATGCTGACAACTTCTGTAGTTGCAGAAATTTAAAGCAGTAGAGGCTCACCAGGATTTGGAGCTACCAAGATTGGTAGTGTGGTGAGGAGCTGCTTGATCTCTTCAAACGCCTTTTCTAATTCTTCGGACCAATGGAATGGTATGGACTTCCTCGTCAGCTTGAAGAAGGGAACTGTTCGCTCTGCCAATCTTGAGATGAACGACTGAGCGCAGCTAGACATCTAGTTAATTTCTGGACGTCCTTGATGCGGGCTGGGGGCTGCATATCTTCTATAGCCTTGATATTCGTCGGGTTCGCCTCAATTCCTCGATGAGTCACTAAGAAACAAAGGAGTTTCTCGGAGCTAACCCCAAAGACGCACTTGTTTGGGTTCAGCATGGTGCGCATGATATGCAGCTTGTCGAAGATGGCTTGCAAGTTCTCAAAGAATGACTCCTTGTTCTTGATCTTCATGATGATGTCATCGACATACACCTCCAATAAGTCTCTAATGAGTTCTCCTAAAGTTTTGTGCATAGCTCGCACAAAAGTCGAAGCAACATTTTTCAGAACAAAGGGCATGGCAGTATAACAGTACAACCCATCTTTTGTAATGAAGGCAATATGCTCTTCATCTTCCATAGACATTTGGATTTGATGATATCTAGAGTATGCATCTAGGAAACACAATAGCTCACACCTGGAGTTGGAGTCCACTATATGATCTATTCTAGGTAGTGGAAATGGATCTTTTAGGCATGCCTTATTTAGCGTGGTGTAGTCGATACACATTCGAAGCT
This sequence comes from Tuctoria greenei, assembly GCA_036927565.1. NCBI lineage: Eukaryota > Viridiplantae > Streptophyta > Magnoliopsida > Poales > Poaceae > Tuctoria > Tuctoria greenei. The sequence goes on along the minus strand of JAYESD010000001.1, from coordinate 48,438,149 downwards.
TCCCCTGGCCTTGGGGTACAACAACTGGGTTTGCCAGCCATTTGGGTGATGAACCTCTCGGAATAAACCAGCTTCGAGCAACTTCTTGATCTCCTGTCGGATGAAGTTTTGCCGCTCGAATGATTGCTTCTGGGGATTTTGGTGTAAAGGTCGTGCGCCGGGATAAATCTTCAAATTGTGTTCAATCACCTCCCTAGGGATCCCAGGCATTTGTTACAGTTGCCAGGTGAACACGTCAACATTCGCCCGGAGGAAAGTGATCAGCGCGAGTTCCTATTTGTTGTTCATACCTCCCGATATATGGGTGGTATGAGTAGCATCGGAACCAATTTGGACGACTTTGACGGGTATGTCATTGTCACCGCTTGGCTGCACACATGGTGCAGAGGTTGAGCCTCGGTGACGAGTGCTCGGAGGTTGAGCAGCTTGCTCTTTACTGGATGTCTCCTCCTACGCTGTCGCAAGAACATGGAGTTCTTCCAGTGCGGTGAATCCTGCAATACGGTCCCCGCGGATGCGGAGAACGCCAGAGGGTGTTGGCATCTTCAACACCAGGTAGCCATAATGAGCCGCAGCCATGAACATGTACAAGGCAGGCCTGCCCAAGATGGCATTGAATGGTAAGCTGATCTGCGCGATGTCAAAGACAAGGTTCTTGATCTTGTATTTATCCCTAGTTCCGAAGGTCACCGGGAGTGTGATAGATCCAAGAGGACTAATGGCCCCTAGACCTACCCCATAGAAAGGTCGTGAAGGATGTAGGTCTGAAGGTCAGAGCTGGAGCTTGATGAAGGCTTCATAACTTAGGAGGTTTAGCCCCGCTCCTCCTTCCACCAAAACATGGTATAGCTGGACATTATTGATGGTAGGAGACACATCAGTTGCAATTGGCCAGCTCTGATCATGTTCTGGGGGCAGTCTATAGCATTGAAGGTGATGGGAGTGTCCATCCATTTCCAATGAGGTTCCGCCCTAGCGGTTGGAGCAGCAGCGGCCATGTCCCGCCGCATTGTCTTAAGGACGTGGCGAGAAGTGATGTCCCAGGAACCACCATAGATGGTGTTCAGGGTCCTCCGATGCTCGTTGTCAGAGACGTCGGAATCATCATCAACCGTGTTGTACATAGCCTTCAGGTCCTTCTTGGGTTCCTAAAATCCTAGCTCCATTTCAGGCGGAGCTTTGTTGTCTTTTTGCCTTCCTTCCCGGTGGCAGAAAGGAGCTTCCTATCGGTGCTTGTTGTAGCGCTCGACAAGGTTCTGGACCTCTCGACAGTCCTCTAGACTGTGCTTGTCTGTATTGTTGATCGGACACCACATTTTGGAGCTGCCACCATCCTCTCACGAAGGTTGAGGTCATTTTTCGGGGCATGGCCCCCAGCCTCCCGGAGCTGTAGCAGCCGCAGCAGTGGGAGCACCGGTCGACGGCTTTTTCTTGCCGTTGGTTTTCTTCTTCTTCTTTCCACTACCGAAGGTAGTGGCTTCAGCCATGGAGGACATCTTGTTAGCCTCCGGAGCTGGTTTGGAGTGCATCTCATGGCCCTCCGCAGCTCTGGCACATTTGCTAGCCAGATTGAAGAGATCTGTGACGCTGGTGACTTCTTTTATCGCTAGTTTCTCCAACATTTTCTTGTCCCGGTCGCCATGTCTGAATGCAACAATAATAGAAGCATTCGAGATAGAAGGGATGGTATTGCGTACCTGAGAGAATTGTTCAATAAAGGATTGCAACGACTCTCCCGATTTATGCTGAACAACAAAAAGTTCCAGTTCAGTGTCGGGTCGGGTGTAGAAGCTCCCAAAATTGGTGATGAACTGTTGGCATAGCTCCGCCCAACTATTGATGGAGTGAGGTGGAAGACTCATGAACCCGGATCTGGCGGTCCTGGTCGGAGCCACAGGGAAATAATTTGCCATCACAGCCTCATTGCCCCCCGTCTCATGTATAGCGGTAGAGTAGATTTGAAGGAATTCGGTGGGGTTGACTGTCCCGTCAAATTTCTCCGGCAAATAAGGCCGAAACTTTTGTGGTCATCAGACCATGCGTAGATGCATAGCTAGGGCAGAGCGGCCTCCTCCTACTCCCAAATGAGCATGGTTGTCCTAAGATTCTCGCCTCTCACGAGCATGCTCGATGTGCACGCGGCCATTCTGCTGTCGGTAACGGCAATCGAGCTCCGACTGCAGGTCATGAGTCGAAAGCCTCGATGCAGTGTGGGTGCGTCGTGCACCAGAAGGCAACAACGTCACTTGTTGGGACACAACACGTCTCCTGTGTTGTGAAGCTTGTGCACCAAGTCTTCTTGACAAGATCCGACGTTATGAAAGTGCCTGTCCAGAAGGAGCAGGACCTTGGTTACTGGTGCCATCAGCCCTCCACTGCTCCATCACACCCTGGGGTGCTCATGGAGGTGGTGGACGTTAGAGTAGAGTACGTGCAGCAACAAGCGCGTTTTTAGGGTTGTTGTTCAATGATGCCATGATTGACGCGAGTACTCCATCCCACTGTCCAGCATTGTTTGCCAGAACAGATGGTGGTGGTGGTGGTGCGACGCCTACCGGGACAATGGCGCCCGCTAGTTGCTGCATGTTGGAAGGATTGCCTCCAACAAGTTGCACAGCGTTGCTGTTGTTGGATGATCCTGCGGCGGAGTTCACCATCTTGTGATCTCAGGCGCCCCCTACCTTGTGCGCCAAATGTCGAACCGTACGAACGACACTTCCCCTGGTACTACTAAATTGTAGCCCGCGGAGGTTCTTGTATCGGTTTGGGCGCACGGAGATCTTAGACAAGATGATGACACAAAGGATTTATGTGGTTCGGGCCGCCTGAGCGTAATACCATACTCCATGGGGTGTGTGTTGTTGTATTAGCGATTCGCTAGTGCTTGCATGCATATCAGCTTAGTTGTCTGTATCGTGCAGCACAATCCCTTTTATAGATCAAGGGATGGCTGTTACATCAATTGCCTAGCCCGATATGTGGCCCTGACGGATATTATTGCCTAATACACAATTTAAGTGTGATTAATAACCCTAATAGCGTGATAATGTACCTTAATGGCAGCATTACTAGTATTAAGGGTCCTCTTATAGTGTGCCATTAAAATGGTATTCATGGCACATAATCAAGCCTTGTAACTGTAGTGACAACTGTCCCTTGAATGTTCGTGCCATTGGAGATCCGTCAGTATTCTCATTGGTGTCATAGGTCCGGAGGCTCAACACGTGGCAGATCCGGAGCTTCCCCTCGTGAGGAGGTGGGTCCAGATCCGCTACACACATGGCGTCACCAGAGCTTCCCTCTACTGGTGGTTAGGTCCGGGGTCACTTGGACACGTGTTAAGCACGGAGCTTCCCTATGTAGGGAATTTACTCCAGTCTTATATTACACGTGGTAGTGCCAGAGCTATCCATATGAATAAGGTGGGTCCAGTGCCGTGTGATACGTGGAGCCTACGGAGGTCTTCAACTCTGACAGGTGGAACACCCTTGTTTTTCTTGCGGTATCATGGGGTACCTGGTACGCAGAGTACCGACATATATGATTTTATAGATCAAGCTTTTTTATTGTCAACGATCGATAAGGTGCATTGCCCATGTATGAAATGCCATAATACAACTTTTTGGGCAAAATGATAGTTTCAATACACTCGTATCAAAACAGTTGCATGCCATATTATGAGACGTGGAGCTTTCACGACTAGACATTTTCTCAACCGTACAAGAAGTGGCAGAGGATGATTATAGCACGAGGGTTGATAGGATGTATGAGATGCTAAAAGCTATGAACCTAGAGCTTACGGAGGATCCTCCAACAACGGAGGTTGAAGTGGTTCTTCAAGCATCTCAAAACTTCAGAAAAGCCACTGCATGAACACACAAAAGTGATCCTCCTTACTTTCATGATTGGACTTATGTCAATTAAGTCTAAGTACTTTTTTCTCCAATAATTGCAACAAGAACCACATCAAATTGATCAGCGATATCCTTCCATAGCCTCATAAAGTGCCTCAAGATATGTATCAGTCGAAGAAATTGCTTTTTGGTCTCGGTATGAAATATGAGAAGATTGATGTGTGTCCATACAACTGCATGCTTTATGCTTTATAAAAGATCATACCAAAGAGAGCAAGTGTTTAAAATGTGGTATATCGAGATTTGTCAAAGTTGTTAATGTCGATGGTGATGATGTGATGAAAGAAGCCACACATAAGCATCTGTCGGTACCCTCGGTACCGGATATCCCTTGGGATTGCAAAGATCACAGAGAAACTCCATCTACCAGATTTGAAGACCTTTGAAGGCCCCACATGTCAGGTGTAACTGAACCTGCTTCTCCGACATGGTTAGTCCTAGGGCCGCCACGTGTATCATAAGACCGGAGCTATTGCCCACACATGGGAAAGCTCCGGACTAGATACTAGTATGGCATCCTCGGACCTAACCACAGACAGAGGGAAGCTCCAGTACTGACACGTGTCCAGCAGCACCGTACCTACCCGTCCACGACAGTAAGCTCGAGAGCTGCCACGTGGCGACCGCCGGACCTTCAACTTCAACAATCAGACTGGTGGACCCTCCAACAACTCCGGACCTTCAAGGAGCATCAAAGACTTCAAGACCCGATTAAATGTCATTAATGACATATTAATGACACACGATCGGATGGCCCTTAATATTGGTAACAACACTGTTAAGGCCCGTTACCAGGCTATTAAGGGTAATTAACCTCATTAATTGTGTATCAAGCATGTGTAACCGCCAGGGCCACATGTTGGGCCAGACTAACGGTGTAACGACCAGTCCTTGTACTATAAGAGGACTGGTCGACGGTACACAAGGGATAGTTCGAGACCACTACTGAACTCCCTAAGCTAGAGGAGCTTCTTCTTCCGGAGCTTCTTCTATACTCACATGCTCAGTACAACACCAACACACCCCGTGGAGTAGGGTATTACGCTCAGGCAGCCCGAACCACGTAAATCTCTGTGTCCACTTGTCTTTCACCTTCTTGAATCTCTGCGCGCCCATTACCGAACTACAACTCCTTAATCTACCAACAGTAGTGTCGGGAGATCTGCCGGATCCAAACACCGACAGTTGTCACGCCAGGAAGGGGCAGCGCCCGAGATTTCAAGTATGGGGAACTCAGCTACTGTATCATCCAATGGCAAACCTGCTGTTCAACCCACTGAGGGCAATCCCTCCAACATGCATCAACCAGAAGGTGTCGTGGCTTTAGCAGGAGTCATGCCTCCACCGCCACCGCCTGCACCAGCATGTCAAGCTGAGCAGTGTGATGGTGCATCAGCATTGGTCACCGCATCGACGAATAACAACAACCCTGAACACGCGCTTCATGCAGCGTGTGCTCTCCTCCAACGTCCACCACCTCCAGGCGCATCCCAGGGTGCAATGGAGCAGTGGAGGGCTGATGTGGCACATATGGTTGCAGCAACAACCGACCGCATCCGCAACCAAGGTCCTCCCCCTTCGGGGCGGGCCCCATCGCAGCGCCGGATTGTGTCGGGCAGACTTGGTCCGCATGCTTCCCAAAATAGGAGGCGTGCTGCATCACAGCAAGTTACATCGCTACCTTTCGGGGCGCGACACACTCATACGGTAACCAAGCTTTCAACTGATGACCTCCGAGCGGAGCTTGATCGCCGTTACCGTCAACAGGACAGTCGTGTCCATATCGAGCGTGCTCGCGAAAGGCGAGAGGCTCGAGACAGTCCTGCTCCCGAGGGAGTAGGAGGAGGCTGTTCTGCCCTGGCCATGCACCTACGCATGGTCAGATGGCCACAAAAGTTCCGGCCTCATCTGCCAGAGAAATTCGACCGGACTGTTAATCCTACCGAGTTTCTCCAGATTTACTCCACCGCAATCCTTGCGACCAGAGGTAATGAGGCCGTAATGGCCAACTACTTCCCAGTGGCCCTGACTGGGACCGCCAGGTCCTGGTTCATGAGCCTTCCTCACAACTACATCAATAGTTGGGAGGAATTGTGCCAACAGTTCATTGCCAATTTCGGGTGTTCATACACCCGACCAGGCACCGAACTAGACCTTTTTGCAGTCGTGCAGAAGGTGGGAGAATCCCTGCACTCATTCATCCAGAGGTTCTCCCAGGTACAAAACACCATTTATTCTATCTCTAGTGCCTCTGTTATCGTGGCATTTAGACAGGGCATACGAGATAAGAAGATGCTGGAGAAGCTGGCGATCAAGGAGATCACCAGCGTCACGGAGCTCCTTAGCTTGGCAGAGAAGTGTGCCAAAGCTGCGGAGGGCCATGAAATGCACTCCAAACCACCTCCGGAGGATGGTAAAAAATCCTCCAAAGGCGAAGCCACTACCTCCTGGAGTGGCAAAAAGAAGAAAAAATCCAACGGCAAGAAGAAGTCGTCGGTCGGCACATCTACCGCTGCAGCTGCTGCAGCTCTGGGTGGCCGGGGGCCACGCCCCAAGAAACGACCTCGGCCATCCTCTGAAAACGGTGGCAACTCCAAAGTGTGGTGTCCCATCAACAAGTCGAACAACCACAACTTGGAGGACTGCCAGGAGGTCCAAAACCTTGTCGAGCGCTACAACAAGCGTTGGGAAGTTCCTTTCCGTTAGAGGGAAGGAAACCAGAAAGTCTATGAAGCTCCAGCTGAAGAGGAGTTAGGCTTTCAGGACCCTAAAAAGGTCCTGAAGGCTGTTTACACCTCTGTCGATGACGACTCCAACATCTCCGACAATGAGCGTCGGAAGACCATGAACACCACTTTTGGCGGTTCGTGGGACATCACCTCTCGCCGTGTCCTCGAGACCATGCGGCAGGACATGGCCTCAGTAGCTCCTACAGCCAGGGCGGAGCCTCATCGAAAGTGGATGGACACCACCATCACTTTTAATGCTTCAGACCGCATTCAGAACATGATCGGAGCTGGTCAACTACCTTTGATGGTATCTTGGACCATCAATAACATTCAACTCCACCATGTAATGGTGGATGGAGGTTCGGGGCTGAACCTCATAAGCTTCAAAGCTTTCGTCAAGCTTCAGCTCCGACCTTCGGACTTTTGACCCTCCCGACCTTTCTCCGGAGTAGGTCCGAGGGCGATAACCCCACTCGATCATTACTCTCCTCGTGACCTTCGGGACTCGTTAGAATTATCGCACTGAGAAGTTGATCTTTGACGTCGCTCAGATCAACTTACCTTTCAATGCTATTCTGGGCAGGCCCGCCTTGTACAAGTTCATGGCTGCTGCTCATTATGGCTACCTGGTGTTGAAGATGCCAACACTAGCTGGTGTTCTCCGAGTCCACGGAGACCGCACTGCCGGAGTGACTGCTCTCGAAGAACTTCATGCGCTTGCTACAGCGCAGGAGGAAGAATCCAGGCAGGAACAAGCTCTGAAACCCCCGAGAATTCGTCAATGAGGATCAACCTTCGCACCTCACGTGCCACCAAGTGGCGACACCGGCATCCCCGTCAAAGTCGTCCAAATCGGTTCCGATGCCGCTCAGACCACCCGTATATCAGGAGGTCTGAATGACAAATAGGAACTCGCGCTCATCACTTTCCTCCTGGCTAACGTTGACGTGTTTGCCTGGCAACCATCACAAATGTCTGGGATCCCTAGAGAAGTGATTGAGCATAATCTGAAGATCTATCCTGACGCTCGGCCTGTGCACCAGAAGCCTCGGAAACAATCAGTACACCGACAAAACTTCATACGACAAGAAGTGACGAAGTTGCTCGAAGCTGGGTTCATCCGAGAAGTCCTCCACCCAAAATGGCTGGCAAACCCAGTCGTTGTACCCAAGGCCAGCAGGAAGCTTCGGATGTGTATCGACTACACAAAACTGAATAAGGCATGCCCAAAAAATCCATTCACACTACCTCGAATAGATCAGATAGTGGATTCCACCTCCGGGTGTGAATTACTGTGTTTCCTAGACGCATATTCTGGGTACCATCAAATCAGAATGTCTAGGGAAGATGAAGAACATACTTCTTTGATCACAGTAGATGGATTGTACTGCTATACTGCCATACCATTTGGTCTCAAGAATGCAGCTTCAACATTAGTACGAGCTATGTACAAAACCTTTAGAGAGCTCATCAGACACGTAGTGGAAGTGTATGTTGATGACATTGTTGTCATGATCAAAGACAGGGAGTCACTCCTTGACACTTTGCAAGCTGTCTTCGACAAGTTGTGGGTCACTTGCACGAAGCTGAACCCAGACAAGTGCGTCTTCGGGGTTTGCTCCGGAAAGCTTCTTGGTTTCCTGGTAAACCACCGGGGCATAGAGGCAAATCCGGCGAAGATTAAAGCAATTGAGGATATGCGGCCACCAACCAGCATCAAGGACATCCAGAAACTGACTGGATGTCTAGCCGCCCTCAGCCGGTTCATCTCAAGACTGGCGGAACGGGCGCTACCCTTCTTCAAGCTACTAAGGAAGTCCGGACCATTCCAATGGTCTGAAGAGGCAGAAAAGGCGTTCCAGGAGCTAAAGCAGCTCCTCACCACTCTACCAACCTTGGTAGCTCTTAACCCTGGTGAGCCCTTACTTCTTTACATTTCAGCGACTGACGAGGTTGTCAGCATGGTCATGGTTGCGGAGAGACTAGAACCATCCCAAGCTCAGGAATCCACACCCCTCCGGGAGGGTCCGGAGGTTCCTAAAGGTGAGTCTGGGTCCCGGCCCACAGACTTGGATCTACAGGAAGTTATTCCAGAAGATTTGGACCCGTCTAGGAGGGTCCGGGTTGCTCCAGTAAAAGCTACGGGTTCCTCCAGCAAAGACCCGGAGGTTCCCGAAGAAGGATCGGACCCCTACGGGAGGGTCCGGGTTGATGTGGAGGAAGCTCCGGGCCCCTCCGGGAGGGTCCAGACAGTCCAGCACCCAATGTACTTCATCAGCGAAGTACTACATGATGCCAAGACTCGATACGTAGAGGTACACAAGCTGCTTTACGCAGTTCTCATCGCCTCCAGGAAGCTTCGCCATTACTTCCAAGCTCACAAGATATCAGTGGTGACTTCTTATCCACTGCTTGCGATCTTGCATAATCCCAACTCAACTGGGAATATTGCAAAGTAATTGCAAAGTGGGCAGCGGAATTGGCCGAATTCGATCTTGAATTCGTCCCAAGACAAGCTATCAAGAGTCAAGCACTGGCGGACTTTGTGGCGGAATGGACCCCCTCTCCATTAAACCCTGGGGGCCGTAGTGAGCAGAAGCCAGAACTCAAGGCTCCGGTCTTCACGGAGCCTCACTGGACCCTCTACTTCGATGGCGCCATGCAAAAGCAGGGGGCTGGAGCTGGAGTCCTTCTCCTCGCTCCAACTGGGGAGAAGGTAAAATACATGGTCCACCTTGACTTCAAGGCGACCAACAACATGGCGGAGTATGAAGCACTCACTTATGGACTAAAGGTGGCACTATCATATGGTGTCAAGCAGCTGTTGGTCAAGGGAGATTTGCAGCTCATCATTAAACAGGTGAAGGGTGAATGCTCCTGTAACAATCCTCAACTAGCTGCTTACCTCCTTGAAGTCTAGAGGCTTCAGAAGGACTTTGAAGTCCTGGACCTCCACCATGTCCAGCGTGTCCAAAACGCTGAAGCGGACGAACTCTCGATGAAAGCGTCAACCGGAGCTTCGGCTCCTGACGGAACCTTCATCCGGATGTTGTCAAAACCCACAACTCAGCCCGCCGAACTGAGTGAAGGGGGCGAGATCATCATCCTGAAGCTGGCGGTCCTGATGGCCTTGTTACCATGGTAGCCATCAAGGGTCGTAGGTGATGCCGAAGCTCCGAGCAACCCAGCACGCAAGACTCAAATGCTCAAGCAAGCTCCAAAGCATGGATATCGGACAGAGCTTCTTGAAAGACAATATCCTTCCTGACGATGATGTATCCACTGACCGGATAGTCAGATTGGCTAAAAGATACACGCTGGTAGAAGGGGATCTTTACCGGCGCGGTGCCAACAGCGTCCTAATGTGGTGCATCACAAGGAAAGAAGGCTGCGAGATCCTCGCAGAAATCCATGGAGGTGAGTGTGGGAACCACACATCTTCCTGCACGCTGGTCGATAAAGCCTTCCGGCATGGCTTCTAATGGCCTACAGCGCTCAGTATGCAACTGAGCTGGTGAAGAAATGTGAAGCATGCCAGTTCCATGCAAAGCAAATTCACACACCGGCTCAGCCACTACAAATGATACCTCCTACATGGCCTTTCACTGTGTGGGGGATGGACATCTTGGGACCTTTCCCAAGAGCTGTCGGAGGTTACAAGTTCCTATATGTTGCCATTAACAAGTTCACCAAATGGTCGGAAGCAACTCTAGTTGTGACAATAAATAAGCAATCAGCTATCAACTTCTTGTAGTCCATCGTATGCAGATTTGGAGTCTCGAACAAAATCATAACAGATAATGGGACCCAATTCACAAGCTCTGCTTTTCAAGGATATTGCAAAGACCTCGGCATCCAAGTCAGCTACGCCTCCGTAGCTCACCCGGCAAGCATTGGCCAAGTCGAGAGAGCAAATGCAAAAATCCTGAAAGGACTCAAGACGCGTACATATGAGCGCCTGAAAAAACGTGGAGCCAACTGGATCGAAGAGCTTCCGCCCACTCTATGGGACAACAGGACAACTCCAAATCGGTCAACTAGAGAGACACCCTTCTTCCTAGTGTACAGAGCTGAAGCAGTCCTTCCTCCGGAAATCACCTTAGGGTCGCTCCGGGTCCAGACCTCCGACGAAGCCACGCAAGACCAGCTCCGGCGTAAAGACCTTGACCTCCTTGAAGAGGGAAGGTGCCGAGCAGCTGTTCGAAATGCCCGATACCGCCAAGCTCTTCGGCGTTATCACCAAAGGCATGTTCACAGCCGACAGCTCGAGGAAGGCGATCTGGTGCTATGGAGAATACAATCCAAAGAAGGGTTAAACAAACTCTCCCCCAGCTGGGAAGGACCCTTCCGAGTGATCAAAGTATCCCGTCCTGGATGTGTTTGCTTGGCAACCGAGGATGGGACACCTCTCCCAAATCCTTGGAACATTGAGCACCTCCGTAAGTTCTACGCTTAATATCACGGAGGTGAGTCTGTAATTACATGTGATATATGTTGTAGAGTCATTGTACTGAGTCAGGTAGCTCCTCCGGCAGGGCAGCCAAACCTACCCCGCTAGGTCCGCAACGTCCATGCAACACTTGTCACAGTCTCAGAACTAAAAGTGTAGCTAGCTACCTTGGGTCAAATGAGAAACGAAACACACTTAGCCTGGTTCCGTACACTAAGAGTGTACTTGTTTCCCCTGTACCCCGGACCTATAATGAAAGACATCATTGTGTGAAAATAGACGCCACGTGCATTTACTTTGTACAGGCTCAATATTTTTTATTTTTCTCATTCTTGTCTATAACAATGTTGTGCAGTTCTTAAGAAACTTTATCTCGACCAGTTCATGTACGATTCGAGTTGCATTGTATATCCTTCCGGGTTCAAACAATGTTGATGGTCTACTCGTCTGAATGCCGCCAAGCCAATCTAGGGCCGGAGTGTGCTATCGACTTAGCCTGGTCATGCACCCTAAGTACGCCACTCTACCTACACCCTGACAGGCCGAAGTAATGCGAGTCCAGAAACGATCGGACCTGAAGGAAACAAGATGGCGCTCTTGATTGTATTTAGAATTCTGTTCAACCTAAATCTTTCTCGGGAATAGTAAGCCGCAATGAAGTTATAGATAGGAAACGGATTTTACTGTTTTTCTTGACTTCAGTGTGCAGGAAAAATAAATATTTCATGATGATGGTGAATGAAGCCGGAGCTACCAAAGCTCTGACATCCTCTAGGCGGCTTGTGGTTGATTTTCAAACATTGACATCGAGCATCGATGGACCTACTCAGCTCCGGTAAAGCTAGGGGGCATGCCGTAACGTGAAGATGGTGGAAAGACTCTAAAGTGGAGTGTGCCGTTGACACACCATGTGTTGACAGAGGTAACTGCTGGAGCTGCCAAGCTCCAACAACCCAAAGGGCTAACCATCGATGCTTCATGCGTTAATGGAGACTACTACCAGAGCTACTAAGCTCCCGCGATGGTCAAAGCCGGAGCCATTAAGACCCGATAGCCTCAGGGGGCCTACACTATCGAAGACTTCGGACCTGCATTCTACAAGTTTGAAGTACGCAAGCCTTCAACAACTGTTACATCCTCTTGGTACATGTTCACAATCAAATTGTGTACATCTACCAGGGGGCCAAGTGAGACAAAGGTGTTGAATACAAAAAAATGAAATTCCTCAAAAAAAATTGATTTCATTCATTTAGAGACAAGAGATTACAAAATAGGAGAAGAAGAAGAGAGAATACAAGCGGGAGCTACAGAGAGATGGTCCTAGACCCTATGGAAGAACTGGGCGACCTTCTGGGTCACCTCCGACACACTAGCTCGGGCGGCTTCACCCTCTCCTTCGATGGGGCCTTCAAGCACCGGGTCCAGAGGGAATCGAGGGTCCCGGCTGGTGTAGCACGTCAGCACGAACTCTGCGATGTCCTTCACCAGGGACTGTACCTCAGTTTCCAGCTGGTATGCGATGACATCGCCAATCTTGGTGAGGTTGTTGCCTGCTGAACTCAGCGCCTCTAACGCCTGGTCCAGCTCCGGCTCCAGATCATCCGGACGCACGAGACTGAAGCCCATTGGTGTCAGCACGTCGTTGGCCTTGCCTAGGAAGTCCCAAACTTGTTGGGACTCTGCAACCCTTGCGCTACGCATCTCTGCCAAGCATCTTTTGGCCGCCGCAAGCTCCGAGCTCTCCCGAGCAAGACGCTCCACCTCTTTGGCATTCTGCTGAATCTATTCAGCAACCTGCCTTTCGAGTTTGCTGAGCTCTTCCTCCTGGAGGTGGATCTCATTCCGGCGGTTGACCAGATCTTTCTCTCGGCCCCGCACTTTCTTCTCCCTGGCGGTGTTGGCATTCTCCTGCTTGTAGAGATCTTGCCCTCGCTCCCAGGCCTTCATCTCCTCCTCCTCGCAATGCTCCTCCAATTTCTTGGTGCGTTCTTCGAGGCTCTTGTCAGCCAGAGCTGTCTTTTGGACTAGCTCTTCCTCCCTCTTCATGAGGTCGTCCCGCAGCTCTAGGAATTTTTGCTCCTCATCTTCGAGCCTTCTCTCTCGAGCTGGCGGCGAGACTCTCCTGGCGGTCATCTGCTGCGCTATTGGCAGCTTTGGCCTGCTCGTAGATGGCCCGCGATTGGTTGTCGAGGGATCGCGTCATGCTTTCCCTCTCATCCAACAGCTTACCCCAGTACTCCAGGAGGACCTTCTCCCTTTGCACCCACTCCTTGTCATCATCCAGACTCGACTGTGCCAGCTTGGTCTCGAAATGGAGTCAGTTGCGCCACCTCCTAAGGGTTTGGCGCTCCTCCTCGAGGGCCTCGCTGTCGTGGTAGAAAGCTAGCTGGAGTTGGTGAAGACTGGAGCAGGCATTGTCAATAGAAAACGATAGGGGGATCAGGTCTGGACCTACCAGGGTCCTCTCCGCTGGCTCCAGCGGATCTTCAGCGACAAAAATTGTGTCCCACTCCACAAGAGCGGTCCCCTGAACTTCCACGGCACTAGGGTCGTCCTCCGGGATAGCCTCGGCCACCGCCGAGGAAGGTCCTGCAACAGAAGTTCCGAACTCCGAAATTGAATCCGAAGGTCCCGCCGCCAGGTCATCAACAACTGGCCCCTCAGGCGGGGGGGGCAGCAGCTTCATCTTGGCTCCCTGTCTCAGCAGCGGGCGCCTCCACGATCACCACTTCCGGAACAGGTGCTGAAGGTTCAGTCGGAGTGGGAGCTACTTCCGGCTCCAGCGCAGGCGCCTCCTCCGCCGATGGCTCAGGTGCTGGCGCTTCGACCATCATGGGCTCAGGCGCTGGCGATTCGACCATCATAGGCTCAGGCGCCGACACCTCCGCAGCAACTAGCTCGGACGCCAAAACCTCTTCAATGACCATCTCTACAGCTGGAACCTTTGCAGCAACCGGCTTTACCGCTGGAGCTTCCTCGACAACCAACTCAAGTGTCGGAGCTTCATCAACACCCGGCTCTAGCGTCGGGACCTCATCAACCATCGGCTCGACTGCTGGGGCTCCAACAACATCTGGCTCTAGGGCCGAAATCGCCGCTACCTCCGACTCTGTTGTCGGAGCGTCCAACATCTCAGCATCGAAGCCCAGAACTTCAACCTCTGGAGCTGGCGCCGCTGGTACATCTTCATTCCCATGGTCCAGCGCTACCACGGGAGCTTCTGGGTATGAGTCGAGGTCCAAGACTACAACAGCCAGCGTCGGGGCTGCCGCAGCCTCAGCCACCTCTTGGGGCAGCGGTCGAATTGGAGTCGGAGCTTCAGCCTGCACAGCCTCAACCGCTGCTGTAGGGACCGGAGCTTCAGCCCATTTCTTAGGCACGCTGTGGATGAAGGATGAAGAAACTCAAAATGCAGTTATAACAATAAAACAACTGATTGAGGTAAAAAATCAAAAATTACCTCGCAAGGCTTCCGCACCAGTTAGCACGGAACCTCTTCTCCGGACGCTCCGGACTGGCCCCAGCCACCACTGGCGTGGTAGTCCCGAAGGTTCCCCCAGAGCTTGATGCTTCTATCGGTGTGGTCCTGGTCGAGGCCCCCCTCGACCGGGAAGGACCTCCAGACCCAGAGCCCTTAACTAGCCCTGGTATTGGAGTCACATGGCCAGAGCTAGCACCCCGGGAAGATGCCGGTGCTGGAGTAGATGCCGCCGTTGTAGACCTCCCCCTCTGTGTAGAAGGAGCTGCCGTGGAAGAAGCAGGCCTGACGGACCTTCTGTCGGCATACTTCCTCTTACGGCTTGAGGGCTCGGCCAACTCCTTGCCCTTGCCTACGACCTCGGTTCTTGGCTTAGGGGCAGGAACGGAGCCGCCTTAAGGAGCTTCGGAGATTGCCAACCCGGTGGTCGAACGCCTCTCAATGACACCAAGGTCGTCAAGTACCGGCATCGTCAGCCCGAGCTCCCTGCTGAACTATGCCTCCATGTTCAGAGGGAGGAAAGCTGCCGGCGGAGCCAAGTCATCACCCTCGATGTCGATGTCGTGCTGGAACTTCTCGAGGTGGAACTCCAAAGTTGCACCCTCCATGTTGGACTTCAAACCAGTCTCGATCCGGTCGTCATCCAGCATACTATTGAGGGCCCAAGCAAGCTTCTACCTCCTCTTCAGTGGAGCCCACCTATTGGTAAGGAAGTTGCAAAACACCGCCTGAGGAGTCACCCCTCCTTCCACGCACAGGCGGATCCTGGTCAGAGTAGGGTTGAAGGCGTCCGACAACACTGGAGCTTCACTCCAAACTGCAGTGTCGATGTTGGGGAGGCCTTCTGGCAGCTCCAGCTTCTCGTGCTCCTCCACCCTGATGACAATCCAATCCTTCTTCCAGTCGTCCCACTTCCCAGAGGGGAACGGCCGCAAGTACTTGTACGGGCACTTCTTGCGCTTCACAAAATAGTAGTAGCCAAGGTACTCGTCACTCCTGCCCGTAGTTTGGACAGTGAAGAAGGTGCAAAAGAGCTCAATGCAGGGGGGATGCCCACCCACATCTCACAGAAGTGGACAAAGATTGACACCAGTAGAATGGAGTGGGGTCCAAGGTTGTACAGCTGCAGACCATAGAAGTCTAGTAGCGTCAAGAAGAAAGAGGAGTAAGGTGGGATCAGCCCCACCATGGCATACGCGGAGAAGTACACCATGTCGCTGGCGTGTTCCTTCTCGAACGGAAGCTTGCCGGTGCGGACCAAGTGGTTGAAGAAGTCAGGGGACCATTCCATGAGGGCCCGGACCTTCTTCAAATCATCATCGGTCTTCAATCGGCTTTGGCGAAGACCGAACTCCATCGCGGCACAGCGAGGCAAGAGAGGAAAAGCAAGCGAAAGTTTGGAAGGTTTGAGCGCAAGTTCGAATGAAAGGCGTAAAGAACCCCAAACGGTGCGTGCTTTCCTTCTTAAGTAAGCCCGACAACGCTTGGATGGAAATCGCAGAGGAGCCGATGATACCGGTCAAAAACTTCACCCCGCCAATGACAAGGGGGTCCGGGGCCACCCCGACGATCAAGTCGAGGTTCTTACCCCAGGCGAACAGTTGTCATCATGAAAGGCGGGAAACCCGAAGGTGGCGGCCTGACAGGGCGCGCAGAACCGATACAATTTTCGTATCGGGAACCGACGACCTTCAATTACGTGAGATCCGCACGCTGAGATCTCACCTGCCGCCTCCAAGATATGCCACACGGCGAAGGTTTAAATGCGAACTATCGCCAACGGCACGTCCGAAGATCCTTGAAGACACGGCTCAAAAACCGAAGAATGGACCCACCTCCGGCGGAATGGCTTCATCCAAAAGGTCTCTCCCAGAGGTGGGCCCAGGGGGCCACTGTCGGTACCCTCCGTACCGAATATCCCTTGGGATTGCAAAGATCACAAGGAAACTCCATCTACCAGATTTGAAGACCTTTGAAGGCCCCACATGTCAGGTGTAACTGGACCTGCTTCCACGACATGGTTAGTCCCAGGGCTGCCACGTGTATCATAAGACCGGATCTATCGCCCACACATGGGAAAGCTCCAGACAAGATACCAGTATGGCATCCCCGGACCTAACCCCAGACAGAGAGAATCTCCGGTACTGACACGTGTCCAGTAGCACCGGACCTACCTGTCCACGACGGTAAGCTCCAGAGCTGCCACGTGGCGACCGCCGAACCTTCAACTTCAACAATCAGACTGGTGGACCCTCCAACAGCTCTGGACCTTCAAGGAGCAATCAAAGACTTCAAGACCCAATTAAGTGTCATTAATGCCATATTAATGACACACGATCGGATGGCCCTTAATACTGGTAACGGCACTGTTAAGGCCCGTTACCATGCTATTAAGGGTAATTAACCTCATTAATTGTGTATCAAGCATGTGTAACCGTCGGGGCCACATGTCGGGTCAGGCTAACGGTGTAATGACCAGTCCTTGTACTATAAGAGGACTGGTCGACGGTACACAAGGAACGGTTCGAGACCACTACTGAACTTCCTGAGCTAGACGAGCTTCTTCTTATAGAGCTTCTTCTAAACTCACATGCTCAATACAACACCAACACACCCCGCGGAGTAGGGCAATACGCTCAGGTGCCCGAACCACGTAAATATATGTGTCCACTTGTCTTTCACCTTCTTTAAACTCTGCGCGCCCCTTACCGAACTACAACTCCTCGATCTACCAACTGTAGTGTCGGGAGATCTGCCGGATCCAAACACCGACAGCATCTTTGTTACTTGCCCGTGACACCTCGGTTGAAGCAGTTGTTTCTTTCAAAAAGAACCACCGGGCACATGAGATGACACACAGAAGTTGTACGTGAGAACAAAAGAGTCATGACACACTCGTCCGATGGTTAAGCATAGGAGGCATTGGACCACTTCAATCTAGATTTTGTCAATGAACGATAAATGTTTGCATCAAGTTAGCAATAGATGGCTTCTCACCATTCAATACAAAAGCCACGCCATACTCCTGTGGCTCATCTTTGTTATTACGTACAACCTATCACCTTCTCTTTGAATGAAGTATGAGTTCATGTTCCTTTGCCTCATCGTACCTGGATCGGATCATCTTGGGCCACGTCTCAACATGATTTTGAAACCGTTGATTGAAGAATAGACTTACATGTGGTCTGTCCATGATTTTCTGACATACGACATGTTTTCTGGATGGAGCACACATGGTCGTTTGACGTGTCCGATATGTGCTTCAGACACAGATTGTTTTTGACTTAGTCATGGAGGCAAGATATGCTACTTCAGTTATCATAACATTGGTTGCTACAAAAACACATGTTTAGACAATAGAAGAATGTCTCCAAAAAGACATCATTGTCACAAAAGGACCATTTAAATATCTAAATGGTTCAAAAATTTCTGATATGTTGGACAAACTAGTGTCAGATGAAGGTCATCCTAGATATTTTGTAGCTTAAGGAAAGGAACAACATTGGGCTCATATTTGTGGACTATGAGAGCTACCGTATATGAAATCGTTGATTCTAATGCACAACACTGATGTCATGCATCGGGAGTGTAACATGGGTGAATGTATAGTAAGCATATCCATGGATATGATGGAGAAATGAAAGATAATATAAAGGATCAAAAAGATTTGGTAGAGTTTTGTAACTATCCAACTCTTGAGCTCTTCGAATATGGTGGTAAGTCACGTACTTCTTTCTGTCTTCACCTAAACAAAAGAAAGAAGTCATGAAAATTGTTGAGAAGTTTGAAATACCCAAATGTTTACGTAGCTAGTCTGAAACGAGTCGTGAAGGTGAAGATAGAAAAGCTCACTGGATTAAAGAGTCATGATTATCACATAATCATGGAAAGAGTCCTACCTGTTATTTGGGGCTATTTTGATAATGCAGTGTGGAATCTATTAGTTGAGCTTAGCTACTTCTATAAAAAACTCTGTGCTACAGAAATCACGATAGAGATGATGAATAAATTGGAGAAGGAGATACCAGTACAATTATGTAAGATTGAAAATAAATTTCTCCAGGGTTCTTCAATCCAATACAACATCTCCTTATTCATCATTCCAATTGAAGCTAAAGTGGGTAGTCCTGTCCAATATAGGTGGATGTACATATCGAAAGAGAACTAAGATATCTGAAACCAATAGTTGGCAATAGGGCAAGGGTGGAAGAGTGAATCGCTGAGGAAGTAGGATGCTTTTTAAGTGTTTATTTTGCATAGAAACACAATGTCAATACTTCAGCGATGCGGTACAATATGGATGAACAACCTTCTTATATTGATCTCTCCTTTTTTGCAACGAGGGGCACTACTATTGGTAGTTGAACGACCTACAGTTCTACTGTGGAAGAAATAAATACTACTTTCCTCTAGATGTACACTAATATAGATGGGGTGGACAAATATTTCGAGTAATTATTTGTCATGTTTGTATGCTAATTAGCGTATTTTGCAACAAAGCTATTATAAAAGGTATTTTTCGTAAAGTAGTTCCACAAGTAAAATTGGACACATAGGCATCAACCTACGAGCAAACAAGTTGAAGCAATGCGATGGAATAGAATAAATAGATAGACTAATTTCCTATCCTGGTTTCGAGATCATGTAACATTTTCTCATCTATTTTCTATGTCAACTTACGAGTATTTATAAAGTATTCTTATAACTTCATATTTTGGATTGTGCATGAAAGATGGCGGCACACCATCAAGACTTGCGACAGCTATCCTATGGATTTGTAAAAGCTAGAAGCTATGGTCGATATGACGTAAGTGGGTTTCGATTCTGTACAATTAAATTTGAAGCACTTCTTCCTCTCGCGACAACATCTAATACCATAGTTGTGAAAAGGGCAATCGATTCTCAATGATGTGAAACTAATTACTATGAGATCATTGCCAAAATCCTTGAATTTAATTTTGCAGGGAATAAGAAACTTCAAGTAGTATTGTTTGAGTGAGATTTGTTTGATAACAATCACTGAACTCTACAAAACCAATTTTTCATTGTGGAAGTGAAACACAACGAATGGTGACGAGGCTACGATACATTTATTCTTGCACACAAAGTGGAGTAATTGTATTATCTACCTTATCCATGCACAAAGCTTAATTATTGGTGGGTGGTACATAAGGTGAATCCTCTTGAGCGGTTATATAGTGCGAGACATGACGGTTACCATGATAATGACGAGGTTGATGAGGTTTACCAACAAGAAGAGTTGTTAGACTCGTTTTTAGTCGAGCCTGGTGTAGGACTCGATTACTTAGTTGGAGACATTGAAGATGTAGAGATTTCTGATATACGGAAACAGAAACCAGTCACGAACAAAGATCGATGGTCTTGTTTAAGGAGTAGAGTACATGATTGTGATGTTCATAAATTTTGAAACTGATTACAAGTAACATTTTCTTCAAGAAATTAACATGAATTTTGTATATTTTCTTAGCTTATTTATCAATTATTTTTTACAACAGGATGTTGTCAGAGAAGGGAAAGGGGAAGGGGTGAGGGGGTTACTTAGCCATGCACGGGAGGCAGAAAATGTGCAAATCGACAGTCATGTATGCAAGCGGAGGAAGGAAAGCTCATGGACGGTGAGTTGGTAATTTGTTTTATTTTTTTCAATTCAAAATACAAAATTTTAATATTAATCTTCCTTCTTTGTAGGTTTACCATATTCAACGGAGTTGTCAAGTCGAGAGAGGCGCAACCTTCGAGAGGCACTTCATCACAAGCTTCGTTCATTGGGTCGTCGAGCCGCCATCTCTTGCAAAGAGATTTGGAGCTCCAAAGCATGCAAGAGGCACCAACGCGGACCCAAGCATAGCTGTAGAAGGAGAAAGCCTTGCACAAGGTTGTACAAGAGTATCACTCAAACTACATGGCACATGCAAGCAGCAAAAGACGTAAGTAATTTAAATTACTTTAAATTCATAGTATTTCATCCATATGCATGTTCTATTGTTTTGCAGTGACACATCTTAGCTCGATAGTATGGGCAGTAGATCGCCATTCCTTTGTGACAACCACCACGGGTGCCCACACCACAAGTGCCTTCTTCGGAGCGTAGGTAATGATAATTTGCTAAATCTAGTTGTATTTGATCTAACATAGCCAAATCTAAGACAAAGTTAGAGAAAATTAATCAAACATAGCCAAATCTAACTCAACTAACTGAAATTCATTAAACTTAGCTAAATTAAGGTAACGTGATCAATTCTAGCTTATTTAAGTAATTGTAGTAAAAAAATACATCTTGAAAGTTATCAACATGTCTAACTACTCTTGTGCACTGCAGAACTGGTGATAGAGTCTCAAACTTCATCGCCACAGCTATCAGCAGCGATGCGAGGAGACAACTTCTTTGGCTCCTGAGGTAGCGGAGGTGCTACTCTATAGTGCTTTATGATGTGATATAAATGTGATGACTATTTGTGATATGATGTTTTTGCTGGATATATGAATGTATACGTATATGTGATTTTCTGCGAACTGACAATCGTGCTAGGTGAGACTTAATTTTTTTCTTTTAAAAATAAAAAAACCTTTTTCACGACGGCATGAGTCTGTAATGTCATAAATAATCAATCTTATTTACAACGGCTAGCCTAGCCGTCGCAAATAAATCCTTTTTATTTATGAGTATCTCGGCCCCGGCCATCGTAAATAAGAAGGCCCAGCCTCCATGTGGCATAGACAACTTATTTATCATGACCACAGTCAACCGTCGTAAATAGTTTATTTACGACTATGGCCATCGTAAATAAGCTAACATACGATGTGGGATTTATGATGGTGAAAAATCATCGTAAAAATCTTATTTACGACGGCTTTTGACTTATTTCCAACGACTTTTGGACATTGTAGATTATGGGCATCCCTGTAGTGGGTGGTGGCCGAAGCGGCGGTGCGAGCTCACCGGAGATAGTAGTTGTCGGTACCCTATGTACTGGATACCCCTTGAGATTGCAAAGATCACAAGGAAACTCCATCTACCAGATTTGAAGACCTCTGAAGGCCCCACATGTCAGGTGTAACCAGGCCTGCTTCCCCGACATGGTTAGTCCCAGGGCCGCCACGTGTATCATAAGACCGGAGCTATCGCCCACACACGGGAAAGCTCCGGGCTAGATACCAGTATGGCATCCCTGGACCTGACCCCAGACAGAGGGAAGCTCCGGTGCCGACACATGTCCAACAGCACCGGACCTACCCGTCGACGATGGTAAGCTGCGGAGCTGCCACGTGGCTGAACCGCCGGACCTTCAACATCAACAATCAGGTTGGTGGACCCCTAACGGCTCCGGACCTTCAAGAAGCAATCAAAGACTTCAAGACTCAATTAAGTGTCATTAATGCTGTATTAATGACACACGATCAGATGGCCCTTAATATGGGTAACGACACTGTTAAGGCCCGTTACCGGGCTATTAAGTGTAATTAGCCTCATTAATTGTATATCAAGCATGTGTAACCGTCGGGGCCACATGTCGGGCTAGGCTAACGGTGTAACGACCAGTCCTTATACTGTAAAAGGACTGGTCGATGATACACAAGGGACGGCTTCAGATTCCTTCTGGACTCCCTGACCTAGACGAGCTTCTTTTTCTGGAGCTTCTTCTAGACTCACATGCTCAATACAACACTAACACACCCCGTGGAGTAGGGTATTACGCTCAGGCGACCCGAACCACGTAAATCTCTGTGTCCACTTGTCATTCACCTTCTTGAATCAATGCGCGCCCATTACTGAACTACAACTCCTTGATCTACTAACGGTAGTATCAGGAGATCTGCCGGATCCAAACGCCGACAGTTGGCGCGCCACGTAGGGGCCGCCCGAGATTTCAAGGATGGTGAACTCAGCTGCTGGATCATCCAACGGCAATCCTGCGGTTCAACCTGCTGGGGGCAATCCCTCCAACATGCAGCAACCAGCAGGTGCCACGACTCCAGCAGGAGTCATGCCTCCACCGCCACCGCCTGCACCAGCACGTCAAGCTGGGCAGCATGACGATGCATCGGCGTCGGTCACCGCATCGGTGAATAACAACAACCCTAAACACGCGCTCCATGCAGCGCGTGCTCTCCTCCAACGTCCACCACCTCCAGATGCATCCCAGGGAGCAATGGAGCAGTGGAGGGCTGACGTGGAACATCTGGTTGCAGCAACAGCCGATCACATCAGCAACCAATGTACTCCCCCTTCGGGGCGGGCCTCATCACAGCGCCGGACTGTGTCGGGCAAACTTGGTCCACATGTTTCCCACAATAGGAGGTGTGTTGCATCTCAACAAGTGACGTCGCTGCCTTCCGGGGCGCAATGCACTCACACAGTAACCAGGCTTTCAACTCACGATCTCCGGGCGGAGCTTGATCGTCGTTATCGTCAACAGGACGGCCGTGTCCATATCGAGCGTGCTCGCGAGAGGCAAAAAGCTCGAGATAGTCCTGTTCCCGAGGGAGTAGGAGGAGGCTGTTCTGCCCTGGCCATGCACCTACGCATGGTCAGATGGCCACAAAAGTTTCGTCCTCACGTGCCAGAGAAATTTTATGGGACTGTTAATCCGCCGAGTTTCTCCAGATTTACTGCACCGCAATCCTTACAGGTGGAGGTAACGAGGCTGTAATGGCCAACTAGTTCCCAGTGGCCTTGACTGGGATCGCCAGGTCCTGGTTCATGAGCCTTCCTCACAACTCCATCAATAGTTGGGAGGAATTGTTCCAACATTTCACCGCCAATTTCGGGAGTTCATACACCCGACCTTGCACCAAACTGGACCTTTTTGCTATCGTGCAGAAGGGGGGAGAATCCCTACGCTCATTTATCCAAAGGTTCTCCCAGGTACAAAACACTATTCCTTCTATCTCCAGCGCCTCTGTTATTGTGGCACTTAGACAAGGCGTACGAGATAAGAAGATGTTGGAGAAGCTGGCGATCAAGGAGATCACCGGCGTCACGGAGCTCTTCAGCTTTGCAGACAAGTGTGCCAAAGCTGCGGAGGGCCGTGAAATGCACTCCAAACCACCTCCGGAGGATGGTAAAAAAATCCTCCAAAGGCGAAGCCACTACCTCCGGGGGTGGCAAAAAGAAGAAAAAGTCCAACGGCAAGAAGAAGCAGTCGGCCGGCACATCTACTACTGCAACTGCTGCAGCTCCGGGTGGCTGGGTGCCACACCCCGAGAAAAGACCTCGACCTTCATCTGAAGATGGCGGTAACTCAAAAGTGTGGTGTCCTATTCACAAGTCGAATAGCCACAACTTGAAAGACTGCCGAAAGGTCCAAAACCTTGCCGAGCGCTACCACATGCTCCGGGAAGAAGTTCCTTTCTGCCAGAGGGAAGGAAAACAGAAAGTAGATGAAGCTCCAGCTAAAGAGGAGTTAGGCTTCCAGGACCCTAAAAAGGTCCTGAAGGCTGTTTACACCTCCGTCAACGACGACTCCGACATCTCCGACAATGAGCGTAGGAAGACCATGAACACCTTCTTTGGTGGTTCGTGGGACATCACCTCCCGTCGTTTCCTCAAGACCATGCGGCGGGACATGGCCTCAGTAGCTCCTACAGCCAGGGCGGAGCCTCATCGAAAGTGGATGGATACTGCCATCACTTTCGACGCGTCGGACTGCCCTCGGAACATGATTGGAGCTGGTCAACTCCCATTGATGGTATCACCAACCATCAACAACATTCAACTCCATCATGTAATGGTGGACGGAGGTTCGGGGCTGAACCTCATAAGCTTTGAAGCTTTCGTCAAGCTTCATCTTCGACCTTCGAACCTTCGCCCCTCCTGACCTTTCTCCAGAGTAGGTCCGGGGGACATATCCCCACTCGGTGCCATTACTCTACTCGTGACCTTCGGAACTCAGGAGAATTATCGCACTGAGAAGTTGATCTTTGACGTCGCTCATATCAAATTACCTTTCAACGCCATTCTGGGCAGGCCCGCCTTGTACAAGTGCATGGCTGCTGCTCATTATGGCTACCTGGTGTTGAAGATGCCAACACCAGCTGGTGTTCTCCGAATTCGCAGAGACCGCACTACCAGAGTGACTGCTCTGGAAGAACTTCATGCGTTTGCTACAGTGCAGGAGGAAGAGTCTAGATAGGAACAAGCTCCGAAACCCCCAAGCATTCGTCAACGAGGCCCAACCTCCTCACCTCACGTGCAAGCGAGCGGTGACATCGACATCCCCGTCAAAGTTGTCCAAATCGGTTCCGATGCTGCTCAGACCACCCGTATATCGGGAGGTCTGAATGACAAATAGGAACTCGCGCTCATCACTTTCCTCTGAGCTAATGTCGACGTGTTTGCCTAGCAACCATCACAAATGCCTGGGATCCCTAGGGAAGTGATCGAGCATAATCTGAAGATCTATCACGACCCTCGGCCTGTACACCAGAAGCCTCGGAAGCAATCAGTAGAGCGACTGAACTTCATACGACAAGAAGTGAAGAAGTTGCTTGAAGCTGGATTCATCCGAGAAGTCTTCCACCCAAAATGGCTCGCAAACCCAGTCGTTGTACCCAAGGCCGGCGGGAAGCTTCAGATGTGTATCGACTACACAACACTGAATAAGGCATGCCCAAAAGATCCATTCCCACTACCTAGAATAGATCAGATAGTGGATTCCACCTCCGTGTGTGAATTACTGTGTTTCCTAGACGCATATTATAGGTACCATCAAATCAGAATGCCTAGAGAAGATGAAGAACATACTTCTTTTATCAATGTAGATGGATTGTATTGCTATACTGCCATGCCATTTGGTCTCAAGAATGCAGCTTCAACATTTGTACGAGCTATGTACAAAACCTTTGGAGAGCTCATCAGAGACATAGTGGAAGTGTATGTTGATGACATCGTCGTGAACATTAAGGATAAGGAGTCACTCCTTGGCACTTTGCAAGCTGTCTTCGACAAGTTGCGCACGAAGCTAAACCCAGACAAGTGTGTCTTCGGGGTTAGCTCCGGAAAGCTCCTTGGTATACTGATAAACCATCAGGGCATAGAGGCAAATCCGGTGAAGATTAAAGCCATTGAGGACATGCGGCCACCAGCCCGCATAAAGGACATCCAAAAGATGACTGGATGTCTAGCCGCCCTCAGCCGGTTCATCTCAAGATTGGTGGAACGGGCGCTACCCTTCTTCTATCTGTTGAGGAAGTCTGGACCATTCCAATGGTCTGAAGAAGCTGAAAAGGCATTTCAAGAGCTGAAGTAGCTCCTCACAACTCTACCAACCTTGGTAGCTCCGAAACCTGGTGAGCCTCTACTGCTTTACATTTTGGCAACTAATGAAGTTGTCAGCATGGTCCTGGTTGCGGAGAGACCCGAACCTTTACAAGCTCGGGAATCGAGACCCCTCCGGGAGGGTTCGAAGGTTCCTGAAGGTGAGTCTGGGTCCCAGCCCCCAGACTTGGATCTACAAGGAGTTACTCCTGGAGATCTGGACCCCTCCGGGAGGGTCCGGGTCGCTCCAGTAGAAGCTCCGGGTTCCTCCAACAAGGACCCGAAAGTCCTCGAAGCAGGTCTGGACCCCTCCAGGAGGGTCCGGGTCAATGTGGAGGAAGCTCTGGGCCCCTCCGGAAAGGTCCGGACAGCCCGGCACCCAGTGTACTTCATCAGTGAAGTACTACACGATGCCAAGACTCAATACCTAGAGGTGCACAAGCTGCTCTACGCAGTTCTTATCGCCTCTAGGAAGCTTCGCCATTACTTCCAAGCTCACAAGATCTCAGTGGTGAGTTCTTATCCACTGTGTGCGATCTTGCATAATCCCAACTCTACTGGGAATGTTGCATAGTGGGCAGCGGAATTGGCCGAATTTGATCTTGAATTTGTCCCAAGACAAGCGATCAAGAGTCAAGCATTGGCAGACTTCGTGGCGGAATGGACCCCCTCTCCATCAAACCCTGGGGGCCCTAGTGAGCAGAAGCCGGAACTCAAGGCTCTAGTCTTCACCGAGCCTCACTGGACCCTCTACTTCGACGGCTCCATGCAAAAGCAGGGGGCGGAGCTGGAGGCCTTCTCCTTGCTCCAACTGGGGAGAAGGTAAAATACATGGTCTACCTTGACTTCAAGGCGACCAATAACATGGTGCAGTATGAAGCACTCATTAACGGACTAAAGGTGGCACTATCATATGGTGTCAAGCAGCTGTTGGTCAAGGGAGATTCGCAGCTCATCATTAAACAGGTGAAGGGTGAATGCTCCTGTAACAATCCTCAACTAGCATCTTACCTCCTTGAAGTCCAGAGGCTTCAGAAGGACTTCGAAGTCCTGGATCTCCACCATGTCCAGCGTGTCCATAACGCTGAAGCTGACGAACTCTCAACGAAAGTGTCAACCGGAGCTCCGGCTCCTGACGGAACCTTCGTTCGGAGGTTGTAAAAACCCACAACTCAGCCTGCCAAACTGAGCGAAGGCTGCGAGAGCAGCATCCCGAAGCTGGCGGTCCCGATGGCCCTATTACCATTGCAGCCATCAAGGGTCGTAGGTGCTGCCGGAAGCTCCGAGCAACCCAACACGCAAGACTCAAATGCTCAAGATAGCTCCGATGCATGGATCTCGGAGATCCGGAGCTACTTGAAAGACAATATCCTTCCTGACGATGATGTATCCGCTGACCGGATAGTTAGATTGGATAAAAGATACACGATTGTAGAAGGGGATCTCTACCGGCGCGGTGCCAACAGCGCCCCAATGCGGTGCATCACAAGGGAAGAAGGCTGTGAGCTCCTCGCAGAAATCCATGGAGGCGAGTGTGGGAACAACGCGTCTTCCTACACGCTGGTCGTTAAAGCCTTTCGGCATGGCTTCTACTGGCCTACAACGCTCCAGGATGCAACTGAGATGGTGAAGAAATGCGAAGCATGCCAGTTCCATGCCAAGCAAATTCACAGACCGGCTCAGCCTCTACAAATGATACCTCCTACATGGCCCTTCGCCGTGTGGGGGATGGACATCTTGGCACCTTTCCCAAGAGCCGTCAGAGGTTACAAGTTCCTGTATGTTGCCATCGACAAGTTCACCAAATGGTTGGAAGAAACTCCAGTTGTGACAATAAACAAGCAATCAACTATCAATTTATTGAAGTTCATAGTATGCAGATTTGGAGTCCCAAACAAAATCATAACCGATAATGGGACCCAATTCAAAAGCTCTGCTTTCCAAGGATACTGCGAAGACCTCGGCATCCAAGTCCGCTACGCCTCCGTAGCTCACTCGACAAGCAATGGCCATGCCGAGAGAGCAAATGCAGAAATCCTGAAAGGACTCAACACGCGCACATATGAGCGCTTGAAAAAACATGGAGCCAACTGGATCGAAGAGCTTCCGCCCACTCTATAGGCCAACAGGACAACTCCAAACCGGTCAACTGGAGAGACACCCTTCTTTCTGGTGTACGGAGCTGAAGTAGTCCTTCCTCCGGAAATCACATTAGGGTCACTCCGAGTTCGGACCTTCGACGAAGCCACGCAAGACCAGCTCCGGTGTGAAGACCTAGACCTCCTTGAGGAGGGAAGGTGCCAAGCACCTGTTCGGAATGCCAGATACCACTAAGGTCTTCGGCGCTATCACCAACGGCATGTACACAGCCGACTGCTTGAGGAAGGCAATCCGGTGCAACGGAGAATACAATCCAGAGAAGGGTTAAACAAACTCTCCCCCAGCTGGGAGGGACCCTTCCGAGTTATCAAAGTATCCCGTCCCGGATGCGTTCGCTTGGCAACCGAGGATGGGACACCTCTCCCAAATCTTTGGAACATTGAGCACCTCCGTAAGTTCTACGCCTAATATCATGGAGGTGAGTCTATAATTACATGTGTTGGTACCCTCCGTACCGGATACCCCTTGGGATTGCAAAGATCACAAGTAAACTCTATCTACCAGATTTGAAGACC
This sequence comes from Tuctoria greenei, assembly GCA_036927565.1. Lineage (NCBI taxonomy): Eukaryota > Viridiplantae > Streptophyta > Magnoliopsida > Poales > Poaceae > Tuctoria > Tuctoria greenei. The sequence goes on along the minus strand of JAYESD010000001.1, from coordinate 48,409,625 downwards.
TCTGAAGGCCCCACATGTCAGGCGTAACCCGACCTGCTTCCGTGACATGGTTAGTCCTAGGGCTGCCATGTGTATCATAAGACCGGAGCTATCACCCACACATGGGAAGCTCCGGTCGGTATACCAATATGGCACCTCCGGACCTAACCCCAGACAGAGGGAAGCTCCGGTACTGACATGTGTCCAGTAGCACCGGACCTACTCGTCCATGACGGTAAGCTCCGGTGCTGCCACGTGGCGACCGCCGGACCTTCTTCAACAATCAGACAGGTGGACCCCCCAAAGGCTCTGGACCTTCAAGGAGTAATCAAAGACTTCAAGACCCGATTAAGTGTAATTAATACCATATTAATGACACATGATCAGATGACCCTTAATACTGGTAACAACACTATTAAGACCTTTTACCAGGCTATTAAGTGTAATTAACCCCATTTATTGTGTATCAAGCATGTGTAACCGCCGGGGCCACCTGTCGGGCCAGGCTAACGTTGTAGCGACCATTCCTTGTACTATAAAAGGACTGGTCGATGATACACAAGGGACGGTTCCAGACCACGGCTGAACACCCTGAGCTAGACGAGCTTCTTCTTTTGGAGCTTGTTCTAGACTCACAAGCTTAATACATCACAAACACACCCCGTGCAGTAGGGTATTATGCTCAGGCGGCCCGAAACACGTAAATCTCTGTGTACACGTGTCTTTCAACTTCTTGAATCTTTGCGCGCCCTTCACCGAACTACAACTCTACGAACTACCAAAGGTAATGTCGGGAGATCTGCCGGATCCAAACACCAACAGTTGGCACACCAGGTAGGGGGGTGCCCGAGATTTCGAGTATGGTGAACTCAGCTGCTGGATCATCCAACAACAACCATGTTGTTCAACCCGCTGGAGGCAATCCCTCCAACATGCAGCAACCAGTAGGCCATGGCTCCAACAGGAGTCATGTCTCCACCACCGCCGCCTGCACCAGCACGTCAAGCTGAGCAGCGTGACGGTGCATCATCGTTGGTCACTGCATCAGCGAATAACAACAACCCTGAACACGCGCTTCATGCAGCGCATGCTCTCGTTCAACGTCCACCACCTCCAGGTGCCTCCCAAGGTGCAATGGAGCAGTGGAGGGCTGATGTAGAACACCTGGATGCAGCAGCAGCCGGCCGCATCAGCAACCAAGGCCCCATCGCAGCGCCGGACCGTGTCTGGCAGACTTGGTCTGCATGCTTCCCAGAATAGGAGGCGTGCTGCATCACAGCAAGTTACGTCGCTACCCTCCGGGGAGCAACGTACTCATACGGTGACCAGGATCTCAACTCATGACCTCCGGGCAGAGCTTGATCGCTGTTACTGTCAACAGGACGGCCGTATCCGTATCGAGCACGCTCGCAAAAGGCGAGAGTCTCGAGACAACCATGCTCCCGAGGGAGTAGGAGGAGGCTGTTCTGCAGTGGCCATGCACCAACGCATGGTGAGATGGCCACAAAAGTTCCGGCCACACCCGCCGGAGAAATTTGACGGGACTATTAACCCCACCGAGTTTCTCCAAATTTACACCACCGCAGTCCTTGCGGCTGGAGGTAACAAGGCCACAATGGCCAATTACTTCCAGTTGGCTTTGACTGGGACCGCCAGGTCCTGGTTCATGAGCCTTCCTCACAACTCTATCAGTAGTTGGGAGGAATTGTGCCAACAGTTCACTGCCAATTTCGGGAGTTCATACACCCGACCAGGCACCGAACTGGAACTTTTTGCATTGTGCAGAGGGGGGGGGAATCCCTGCGCTCATTTATCCAGAGGTTCTCCCAGGTACGAAACACCATTCCTTCTATCTCTAGCACTTTTGTTATCATGGCATTTAGACAGGGCGTACGAGATAAGAAGATGTTGGAGAAGCTGGCGGTCAAGGACATCACCAACATCACGGAGCTCTTCAGCTTGGCAGACAAATGTGCCAAAGCTGCGGAGGGCCGTGAAATGCACTCCAAAACACTTCCGGAGGATGGTAAAAAATCCTCCAAAGGCGAAGCCACTACCTCCGGGAGTGGCAAAATGAAGAAAAAGCCCAACGACAAGAAGAAGCTGTCGGCCGGCACATCCACTGCTGCAGCTGCAGTAGCTCCGGGTGGTCGGGGGCCACGCCCCGAGAAATGACCTCGGCCGTCCTCTGAAGACGGTGGCAACTCCAAAACATGGTGTCCTATTCAAAAGTCGAACGGCCACAACTTGGAGGACTGCCAGGAGGTCCAAAGCCTTGCCGAGCGCTACCACAAGCGTCGGGAAGAAGTTACTTTCTGTCAGAAGGAAGGAAAGCAGAAAGTCGATGAAGCTCCGGCTTAAGAGGAGCTGGGCTTCCAGGACCCCAAAAAGGTCCTGAAGGCTGTCTTCACCTCCGTCGATGATGACTCCGACGTCTCCGACAATGAGCGTCGGAAGACCATGAACACCATCTTTGGTGGTTCGTGGGACATCACCTCCCGCTATGTCCTCAAGACTATGCGGCAGGAAATGGCCTCAGTAGCTCCCATAGCCAGGGCAGAGCCTCATCGAAAGTGGATGGACACACCCATCGTTTTTTATGCTTCAAACTGCCCTCGGAACATGATCGGAGCTTGTCAGCTACCTTTAACGGTATCACCTACCATCGATAACATTCAACTCCACCATGTAATGGTGGACGGAGGTTCGGGGCTGAACCCCATAAGCTTCGAAGCTTTCGTCAAGCTTTAGCTCCGACCTTCGGACCTTCACCCCTCCCAACCTTTCTCCGGAGTAGGTCCGGGGGCCATAACACCACTCGGTGCCATTACTCTCCCCGTGACCTTTGGGACTCAGGAGAATTATCGCACTGAGAAGTTGATCTTTGACGTCGCTCAGATCAACATGCCTTTCAACGCCATTCTGGGCAGGCCTGCCTTGTACAAATTCATGGCTGCTGCTCATTATGGCTACATGGTGTTGAAGATGCCGACACCAGCTGGCATTCTCTGGATCCGCGGAGACCGTACTATCGGAGTGACTGCTCTGGAGGAACTTCTTGCGCTTGCTATAGCGCAGGAGGAAGAATCCAGGCAGGAGCAAGCTCCAAAACCCCCGAGCATTCGTCAACGAGGCTCAACCTCTACACCTCACATGCAACCAAGCAGTGACATCGACATCCCCGTCTAAGTCGTCCAAATCAGTTCTGATGCCGCTCAGACCACCTGTATATCAGGAGGTCTGAATGACAAATAGGAACTTGCGCTCATCACTTTCCTCCGGGCTAACATCGACGTGTTTGCCTGGAAACCGTCACAAATTCATGGGATCCCTAGGGAAGTGATCGAGCATAATCTAAAGATCTATCCCGATGCTCGGCCCATACATCAAAAGCCTCGGAAGCAATCCGTAGAGCGACAAAACTTCATACGACAAGAAGTGAAGAAGTTGCTCGAAGATGGATTCATCCGAGAAGTATTCCATCCAAAATGGCTGGCAAACCCAGTCGTTGTACCCAAGGCGGGCGGGAAGCTTCGGACGTGTATCGACTACACAACACAAAATAAGGCATGGCCAAAAGATCCATTCCCACTACCTAGAATAGATCAGATAGTGGATTCCACCTCCGGGTGTGAATTACTGTGTTTCCTAGACTCATATTCTGGGTACTATCAAATCAGAATGTCTCGAGAAGATGAAGAGCATACTTCTTTTATCACAGTAGATGGATTGTACTGTTATACTGCCATGCCATTTGGTCTCAAGAATGCAGCTTCAACATTTGTACGAGCTATGTACAAAACCTTTGGAGAGCTCATTAGAGACGTAGTGGAAGTGTATGTTGATGAAATCGTCGTCGAGATCAAGGACAAGGAGTCACTCATTGACACCTTACAAGCTGTCTTCAACAAGCTGCGGGTCACCCGCACGAAGCTGAACCCAGACAGTTGGCGCGTCTTCGGGGTTAGCTCCGGAAAGCTTCTCGGTTTCCTAGTAAACCATCGGGGCATAGAGGCAAATACGGCGAATATTAAATCCATAGAGGAGATGCGGCCACCAGCCCGCATCAAAGATTTCCAGAAACTCACTGATGCCTAGTAGCCCTCAGCGGGTTTATCTTAAGACTGGCAGAACGGGCGTTACACTTCTTCATGCTATTGAGGGAGTCCGTACCATTTCAATGGTCTGAAGAAAGGCGTCCCAGGAGCTAAAGCAGCTCCTCACCACTTTACCAACCCTGGTAGCTCTGAACCCTGGTGATCCCTTACTGCTTTACATTTCAGCAACCAGCGAGGTTGTCAGCATGGTCCTGGTCGTGGAGGGACCAGAACCATCTCAAGCTCAGGAATCCAGACGCCTCCGGGAGGGTTCGGAGGTTCCTGAAGGAGAGTCTGGGACCCAGCCCCCAGACTTGGATCAACAGGGAGTTATCTCAGAAGACTTGGATCCCTCCGAGAGGGTCCGGGTCACTCTAGTAGAAGCTCCGGGTTCCTCTAGCAGGGACCCGGAGGTCCTCGAAGCAGATCTGGACCCCTTTGTGAGGGTCTGGGGCGATGTGGAGGAAGCTCCGGGCACCTCCGGGAGGGTCCGGACAGTCCAACGCCCAGTGTACTTCATCAGCAAAGTACTACATGATGCCAAGACTCGATACTTAGAGGTGCACAAGCTGCTTTACGCAGTTCTCATCGCCTCCAGGAAGCTTCGCCATTACTTCCAAGCTCACAAGATCTCAGTGGTGACCTCTTACCCACTGCATGCGATCTTACATAATCCCAACTCTACTAGGAACATTGCAAAGTGGGCAGCAGAATTGGCCGAATTCGATCTTGAATTCGTCCCAAGACAAGCGATCAAGAGCCAAGCATTGGAATATTTCGTGGCGGAATGGACCCCCTCTCCATCAAACCCTGGGGGCCCTAGTGAGCAGAAGTCTGAACTCAAGGCTCCGGTCTTCACCGAACCTCAATGGACCCTCTACTTCGACGGCTCCATGCAAAAGCAGGGGGCCGGAGCTGGAGTCCTTCTCCACCTTGACTTGAAGGCGACCAACAACATGGCGGAGTATGAAGCACTCATTTATGGACTAAAGGTGGCACTATCATACGGTGTCAAGCAGCTGTTGGTCAAGGGAGATTCATAGCTCATCATTAAACAGGTGAAGGGTGAATGCTCCTGTAACAACCCTCAACTAGCTGCTTATCTCCTTGAAGTCTAGAGGCTTCCGAAGGACTTTGAAGTCCTGGATCTCCACCATGTCCAGCGTGTCCATAATGCTGAAGCTGACGAACTCTCAACGAAAGCGTCAACCAGAGCTCCATCTCCTGATGGAACCTTTGTTTGGAGGTTGTTAAAACCCATAGCCCAGCCTGCCGAACTGAGCGAAGAGGGCGAGACCAGCATCTCGAAGCTGGCGGTCCTGATGGCCCTGTTATTATGGCAGCCATCAAGGGTCATAGGTGCTGCCAGAAGCTTCGAGCAACCTAGCACGCAAGACTCAAATGCTCAAGCAAGCTCTGATGCATGGATCTCGGAGATCCGGAGCCACTTGAAAGACAATATCCTTCCTAACGATGATGTATCCGATGACCGGGTAGTCAGATTTGCTAAAAGATACACGTTAGTAGAAGGTGATCTCTATCGGCGTGGTGCCAACGGCGTCCTAATGCGATGGATCACAAGGGAAGAAGGCTGCGAGCTCCTCGCAGAAATCCATGGAGGTGAGTGTGGGAACCACGCGTCTTCTTGCACGCTGGTCGGTAAAGCCTTCTGGCATGGCTTCTACTGGCCTACAGCGCTCCAGGACGCAATTGAGCTGGTGAAGAAATGCAAAGCATGCCAGTTCCATGCCAAGCAAATTCATACACCGGCTCAGCCTCTACAAATGATACCTCCTACATGGTCCTTCGCTGTGTGGGGGATGGACATCTTGGGACCTTTCCCAAGAGCCGTCGGAGGTTACAAGTTCCTGTATGTTGCCATCGACAAGTTCACCAAATGGTTGGAAGAAACTCCAGTTGTGACAATAAACAAGCAATCAACTACCAATTTATTGCAGTCCATAGTATGCAGATTTGGAGTCCCAAACAAAATCATAACAGATAATGGGACCCAATTCACAAGCTCTGCTTTCCAAGGATACTACAAAGACCTCAGCATCCAAGTCAGCTACGCCTCCGTAGCTCACCCGGCAAGCAATGGCTAAGCCGAGAGAGCAAGTGCAGAAATCCTGAAAGAACTCAAGACACGCACATATGAGCGCCTAAAAAAACATGGAGCCAACTGGATTGAAGAACTTCCGCCCACTCTATGGGCCAACAGGACAACTCCAAACCGGTCAACCAGAGAGACACCCTTCTTCCTGGTGTACAGAGCTGAAGCACTCCTTCCATCGGAAATCACCTTGGGGTCGCTCCGGGTCCGGACCTCCGATGAAGCCACGCGGGACCAGCTTCGGCGTGAAGACCTTGACCTCCTTGAAGAGGGAAGTTTTCGAGCAGCTGTTCAGAATGTCTGATACCGCCAAGCTCTTCGGTGCTATCACCAACGGCATGTTCACAGCCGACAGCTCGAGGAAGGCGATCTGGTGCTACGGAGAATACAATCCAGCGAAGGGTCAAATAAACTCTCCCCCAGCTGGGAGGGACCCTTCCGAGTGGTCAAAGTATCCCGTCCCAGATGCGTTCGCTTGGCAACTGAGGATGGGATACCTCTCCCAAATCCTTGGAACATTGAGCACATACGTAAGTTCTACGCTTAGTATCATGGAGGTGAGTCTGTAATTACATGTGGTGTATGTTATAAAGTCATTGTACAGAGTCGGGTAGCTCCTCCGAGAGGGCAGCCGGACCTACCCTGCTAGGTCTGCAACGTCCATGCAACACTTGTCACAGTCTCAGAACTAAAAGTGTAGCTAGCTACCTTGGGTCAAACGAGAAACGGAACACACTTAGCCTGGTTTCATACCCTAAGAGTGTACTTGTTTCCCCTGTACCCCGGACCTATAATGAAAGACATCATTGTGTGAAAACAGACTCCACGTCCATTTACTTCTTTCGGCATGCTTCCACTTACGGCTCGAGGGCTCGGCCAATTCCTTGCCCTTGCCGACGACTTCGGTTCTTGGATTAGGGGCGGGAACGGAGCCACCTTCCGGAGCTTCGGAGATTGCCAACCCGGTGGTTGAGCGCATCTCAATGACACCAAGGTCGTCAAGCACCAGCATTGTCCGCCGGAGCTCCCTGCTGAATGCTGCCTTCATGTTCAGTGGGAGGAAAGCAGGCGGCGGAGCCAAGTCGTCACCCTTGACATCGATGTCGTGCTGGAATTTCTTCTGGTGGAACTACAAAGTTGCACCCTACATGTTGGACTTCAAACCGGTCTCGATCTGGTCGTTGTCCAGCATACTGTTGAGGGCCCAAGCCAACTTCTCCCTCCTCTTCAACAGAGCCCATCTGATGGTCAGGAAGTTGCAAAACGCTGCCTGGGGAGTCACCCCTCCTTCCACACATAGGCGGATCCTGTTCAGAGCAGGATCGAAGGCATCCGACAGCACCGGAGCTTCACTCCAAACTGCAGTGTCAATGTTGGGGAGGCCTTCCGGCAGCTCCAACTTCTCATGCTCCTCCACCCTGATTACAATCCAATCCTTCTTCCAGTCGTCCCACTTCCCAGAAGGGAACGATCGCAAGTACTTGTACGGGCAATTCTTGCACTTCACAAAATAGTAGAAGCCAAGGTACTCATCGCTCCGACCTGTGGTTTGGACAGTGAAGAAGGTGCGGAAAAGCTCAATGCAGGGGGAATGCCCACCCACATCTCGCATAAGTGGACAAATATGGACAGCAGCAGAATGGAGTGGGGGCCAAGGTGGTAAAGCTGCAGACCATAGAAGTCTAGCAGCATCAGGAAGAAAGAGGAGAAAGGTGGGATCAGTCCCACCATGGCGTACGCGGAGAAGTACACCATGTCGCCAGCGTGTTCCTTCTCGAACAGAAGCTTGCCAACGCGGACCAAATGGTTGAAGAAGTCAGGGGACCATCCCATGAGGGCCCGGACCTTCTTGAAATCGTCATCGGACTACAGTCGGCTCTGGTGGAGACCCAACTCCATCGCGGCACAGCGAGGCAAGAGAGGAGAGGCAAGCAAAAGTTTGGAAGGTTTGAGCGCAAGATCGATTGAAAGGAGTAAAGAACCCTAAAAAGTGTGTGCTTTCCTTCTTAAGTAAGCCCCCGCAACGCCTAGATGGAAACCGCAGAGGAGCCGACGATACCAGTCAAAAATTTCACCCCGCCAATGACAAGGGGGCCCGGGGCCATCCGACGATCAAGTCGAGGTTCATACCCCAGGCGAACGGTTGTCATCATGAAAAGCAGGAAACCCGAAGGCGACGGCCTGACAAGGCGCGCGAAACTGATACGATTTTCGTATTGGGAACCGACGACCTTCAATTGCGTGAGATCCGCATGCTGAGATCTCACCTGCCGCCTCGGAGATACGCCACGCGACGGAAGATTAACTGCGAACTACCGCCAATGGCACAACCAAAGACCCTTGAATACACGGCTCAGAAACCGAAGAATGGACCCACCTCTGGCGAAATGACCTTATCGAAAAGGTCTCTCCCGGAGGTGAGCCCAATTGGCCACTGTCGGTACGCTCCATACAGGATATTGGGATTGCAAAGATCACAAGGAAACTCTATCTACCAGATTTGAAGACCTTCGAAGGCCCCACATGTCAGGCGTAACCGGACCTGCTTCCCCAACATGGTTAGTCCCAGGGCCGCTACGTGTATCATAAGACTAGAGCTATCACCCACACATGGGAAGCTCCGGTCAGTATACCAATATGGCACCTCTAGACCTAATCCCAGAGAGAGGGAAGCTCCAGTACTAACACGTGTCCAGTAGCACCGGACCTACTAGTCCACGACGGTAAGCTCCAGGCTGCCACGTGGCGACCGCTGAACATTCTTCAACAATCAGACTCGTGGACCCCCCAAAGGCTCCGGACCTTCAGGGAGTAATCAAAGACTTCAAGACCCGATTAAGTGTCATTAATACCATATTAATGACACATGATCAGATGGCCCTTAATACTTGTAACAGAACTATTAAGACCCGTTACCAGGCTATTAAGGGTAATTAACCCCATTTATTGTGTATCAAGCATGTGTAACCACCAGGGCCACCTGTCGGGCCAGGCTAACGTTGTAACGACCAGTCCTTGTACTATAAAAGGACTGGTCGACGATACACAAGGGAAGGTTCCAGACCACGACTGAACACCCTGAGCTAGACAAGCTTCTTCTTCTGGAGCTTCTTCGAGACTCACAAGATTAATACATCACCAACACACCCCGTGGAGTAGGGTATTACGCTCAGGCGGCCTGAACCACGTAAATCTCTATGTACATGTCTTTCACCTTCTTGAATCTCTGCGCGCCCTTCACCGAACTACAACTCTACGAACCACCAAAGGTAGTGTCGGGAGATCTGCCGGATCCAAACACCAACAACATGTGATGTATGTTATAGAGTCATTGTACAGAGTCGGGTAGCTCCTCTGGGAGGGCAGCAGGACCTACCCCGTTAGGTATGCAACGTCCATGCAACACTTGTCACAGTCTAAGAACTAAAAGTGTAGCTAGCTACCTTGGATCAAACGAGAAATGAAACACACTTAGCCAGGTTCCGTACCCTAAGAGTGTACTTGTTTCCCCTATACCCTGGACCTATAATGAAAGACATCATTGTGTGAAAACAGACTCCACGTGCATTTACTTTGTACAGGCTCAATATGTTTTATTTTCTCTTTCTTGTCTATAACAAAGTTGTGCAGTTCTTAAGAAATTTCAGCTCGACCAATTCATGTACAATTCGAGTTGCATTGTCTATTCTTTCGGGTCCAAATATTGTGGATGGTCTACTCGTCTGAATGCCACCAAGCTAATCTAGGGCCGGAGTGTGCTATCGACTTAGCCTAGTCATGCACCCTATGTATGCCTCTCTACCTACACCCCAGCAGGCCGAAGTAAGGCGAGTCCAGAAATGATCAGACCTGAAGGAAACAAGACGACGCTCTTGATTGTATTTATAATTGTGTTCGACCTAAAACTTCCTCGGGAATAGTAAGCCACAATGAATTTATAGATAGGAAGTGGATTTTACTGTTTTTCTTGACTTCAGTGTGCAGGAAAAATAAATATTTCATGATGATGGTGAATAAAGCTGGAGCTGCCAAAGCTCTGACATCCTCTACGCGGCTTGTGGTCGATGTTCAAACATTTACATTGAGCGTCGCTGGAGCTACTCAGCTCCGGTAAAGCTAGGGGGCAAGCCGTCATTGTGAAGAAAAGATGGTGGAAAGATTCTATAGAGGAGTCTACTGTCGATACACCACGTGTTGACAGAGGTCACTGCCGGAGACCAAGCTCCGACACCCCAGAGGGCTAACCGTCGATGCTTTATGCGTTGATGGAGACTACTGTTAGAGCTACTAAGCTCGGACAATGGTCAAAGCTGGAGCCACTAAGCTACGACAACCTCAGGGGGGCTACACTATCGAAGACTTCGGACTAATATTCTACAAGTTCGGAGCATGCAAGTCTTCAACAACTGTTACATCCTGTTGGTACATGTTCACAACCAAAATTGTTTACATGTACCAGGGAGACAAGTGAGACAAAGGTGTTGAAGACAAAAAATGAAATTCACAAAAAAATTTGGATTTCATTCATATGGAGACAAGAGATTAAAAAATTAGAGAAGAAGAAGAGAGAATACAAGTGGGAGCTACAAAGAGATGGTCCTAGACCCTGTGGAAGAACTGGGCGACCTTCTGGGCAACCTCCAACACACTGGCTCGGGCGGCTTCACCCTCTCCTTCGATGGGGCCTTCCAGCACCAGGCCCAGAGGGAATTGAGGGTCCCGGCTGGTGTAGCACGTTAGCATGAACTCTGCGATGTTCTTCGCTAGGACTGTCCCTCAGTTTCCAGCTAGTCCGCGATGACATCACCCATATTGGTGAGCTTGTTGCCTACTGAACTCAGCGCCTCCAACGCCTGGTCCAGCTCCGGCTCTGGATCATCCGGATGCACGGGACTAAAGCCCATTGGCATTAGTGCGTCGTTGGCATTGCCCAAGAAGTCCCAAACTTGTTGGGACTCCGCAACCCTTGTGCTTCGCATCTCCTCCAATGATCTTCTGGCCGCGACAAGCCCCGAGTTCTCTCGAGCAAGACACTCCACCTCTTTGGCATTCTGCTGAATCTTTTCAGCAACCAGCCTTTCGAGTTTACTGAGCTCTTCTTCTCGGAGGTGAATCTCGTTCCGACGGTAGACCGGATCCTTCTCTCGGCCCCGCACTTTCTTCTCCCTGGTGGCAATGGCATTCTCCTGCTTGTAGAGATCTTGCCCTCGCTCCCAGGCCTTCTTCTCCTCTTCCTCGCAACGCTCCTCCAATTTCTTGGTGCGCTCTTCGAGGCTCTTGTCAGCCAGAGATGTCTTTTGGACAAGCTCTTCCTCCCTCTTCACGAGGTCGTCCCGCAGCTCCAGGAGTTTTTGCTCATCATCTTTGAGCTTTCTCTCCCGCGCCTCAAGAGCCTCCGGCGCTTGATGAGACTATCGTGGATGGCGGCGAGCCTCTCCTGGTGATCATCCGCTGCCCTATTAGCAGCTTTAGCCTGCTCATAGATGGCCCAGGACTGGTTGTCGAGGCATCGCGTCATGCTTTCCTCTCATCCAACAGCTTGCCCCAGTACTCCAGGCGGACTTTCTCCCTCTGCACCCACTCCTTGTCGTCAGTCAGCCTCGACTGCGCCAGCTTGGTCTCGAAATGGAGTCGGTTGCGCCACCTCCTAAGAGTTTGGCGCTCCTCCTTGAGGGCCTTGCTGTTGTGGTAGAAAGCCAGCTGGACCTGGCGAAGACTGGAGCATGCGTTGTCAATAGACAACGATAGGGGGATCAGGTCCGGACCTGCTGGAGGCCTCTCCGCTGTCTCCAGCGGGTCTTCAGTAACAAAAATTGGGTCCCACTCTACAAGAGCGGTCCCCTGAGCTTCCACGACACTAAGGCCGTCCTCCGGGATAGCCTCGACCGCTACCGAGGAAGGTCTTGCAGCAGAAGTTCCGTCCTCCAGAATTGGCTCCGAAGGTCCCGCCGCCAGGTCATCAACAACTGACCCTTCAGGCGGGGGGCCAGCAGCTTCATCTTGGCACCCTGGCTTAGCAGCGGGCACCTCCGGGGTCACCACTTACGGAGCAGGTGTTGAAGCTTCGGTCGGAGTAGAAGCTACCTCAAGCTCCAACGCAGGCGCCTCCTCTGCCGCTGGCTCAGGTGCTGTCGCTTCGACCATCATGGGCTCAGGCGTCGACACCTCCGCAGCAACTGGATCAGACACCAAAACCTATTCGATGACCGGCTCTACAGCCGAAACTCCTGCAGCAACCGGCTCTACTGTCGGAGCTTCCTCAACAACCGGCTCAAGTGCCACAGCCTTATCAGCACCCGGATCCACCGCCAGGACTTCACCAACCACCGGCTTGACTGTCGGGGCTTCAACAACATCTGGCTCTAGGGCCGGAATTGCAGCTACCTCCGGCTCTATGGCCAGAGTGTCCAACATCTCAGCATCCAAGCCCAGAGCTTCAACCTTCGGGGCCGGTGCCGCTGGTACATCTTCATTCTCGTGGTCTGGCGCTACCACAGGTGCTTCTGGGGATGAGTCGAGGTCTAAGACCACGACAGCCAGCGCCGGGGCTGCCACAGCCTCAGCCACCTCTTGGGGCGGTGCTGGAATGGGAGCCGGAGCTTCAGCCTGCACAGCCTAAAGTGTTGTTGCAGGGACTGGAGCTTCAGCCCGTTTCTTAGGCACACTGTGGATGAAGGATGAAGAAACTCAAAATACAAACATAACAATAAAACAACTGGATGAGGTAAAAAATAAAAATACCTCAGAAGGCTTCCGCACTAGTTAGCACGGAACCTCTTTTTCGAATGCTCCGGACTGACCCCAGTTGCCACTGGCGTGGTAGTCCCGGAAGGTCCCCTGGAGCTTGCTGCTGCTACCGGTGTTGCCTTGGTCGAGGCCCCCCTCGACCGGGAAGGAGCTCCAGACCCAGAGCCCTCAGCTGGCCCTGGTGCTGGAGTCACATGGCCGGAGCTAGAACACTGGGAAGATGCCGCTGCTGGAGTAGATGCCACCGTTGAAGACCTCCCCCTCCAGGGAGAAGGAGCCGCCGTGGAAGATGTAGGCCTGACAGACCTTCCGTCGGCATGCTTCAACTTCCTCTTACGGCTCGAGGGCTTGGCCAACTCCTTGCCCATGCCTACGACTCCGGTTCATGGCTTTGGGGCGGGAATGAAGACGCCTTCAGGAGCTCCGAAGATCACCAACCCGGTGGTCGAACGCCTCTCAACGACACCAAGGTCATCAAGCACTGGAATAGTCCGCTGGAGCTCCCTGCTAAACTTTGCCTCCATGTTCACAGGGAGGAAAGCTGCCGGCGGATCCAAGTCGTCACCCTCGACGTCGATGCCGTGCTGGAACATTTTGAGGTGGAACTCCAAAGTTGCAACCTCCATGTTGGACTTCAAACCAATCTCGATCCGGTTGTCGTCCAGCATACATTGAGGGCCCAAGCAAGCTTCTCCCTCTTCTTCAGCGGAGCCCACCTGTTGGTCAGGAAGTTGCAAAACACCACCTGAGGAGTCACCCCTCCTTCCATGCACAGGCGGATCCTGGTCAAAGCAGGGTTAAAGGCGTCCGACAACACCGAAGCTTCACTCCAAACTATAGTGTCGATGTTGGGGAGGCCTTCCGGCAACTCCAGCTTCTCGTGCTCCTCCACCCTGATGACAATCCAATCCTTCTTCCAGCCATCCCACTTCCCTGAAGGGAACAACCACAAGTACTTGTACGGGCATTTCTTGCGCTTCACAAAATAGTTGAAGACAAGGTACTCGTCACTCCTGCCGGTAGTGTGGACAGTGAAGAAGGGGCAGAAGAGCTCAACGCAGGGGGGAATGCCCACCCACATCTCGCAGAAGTGGACAAAGATCGACACCAAGAGAATGGAGTGGGGGCCAAGGTGGTACAACTGCAGACCATAGAAGTCTAGCAGCATCAAGAAAAAAGAGGAGAAAGGTGGGATCAGTCCCACCATGGCGTACGCGGAGAAGTACACCATGTCGCCGGCGTGTTCCTTCTCGAACGGAAGCTTGCCGGCGCGGACCAAGTGGTTGAAGAAGTCAGGGGACCACCCCATGAGGGCTCAGACCTTCTTCAAAACACCGTCGGTCTTCAGTCGGCTATGGCGGAGACCCAACTCCATTGCGACACAGCGAGGCAAGAGATGGAAAACAAGAGAAAGTTTGGAGGGTTTGAGCGCAAGTCCAAATGAAAGGCGTAAAGAACCCCCAAACGGTGCGTACATTCCTTCTTAAGTAAGCCCCCGCAACACTTGAATGGAAACCGCAGAGGAGCCGGTGATACCAGTCAAAAACTTCACCCTGCCAATGACAAGGGGGCCCGAGGCCACACCGACGATCAAGTCGAGGTCCCTACCCCAGGCGAACGGTTGTCATCCTGAAAGGCGGGAAACCCGAAGGCGGCGGCCTGACAGGGCACGCGGAACCGATATGATTTTCATATCAAGAACCGGCGACCTTCAATTGCGTGAGATCCGCACGCTGAGACCTCACTTGCCACATCGAGGATATGCCACGTGGCTGTGGTTTAACTGCGAACCATTGCCAACGGAACGTCCGAAGACCCTTGAAGACACAGCTCAAAAACCGAAGAATGGACCCACCTCCGGCAGAATGACTTCATCCAAAAGGTCTCTCCCGAAGCTGGGCCCAGGGTGCCACTGTCGGTACCCTATGTACCGGATACCCCTTGAGATTGCAAAGAACAAAAGGAAACTCCATCTACCAGATTTGAAGACCTCTGAAGGCCCCACATGTCAGGTGTAACCGGACCTGCTTCTCCGACATGGTTAGTCCCAGCGCCGCCACGTGTATCATAAGATCGGAGCTATCGCCCACACATGGGAAAGCTCCGGACTAGATACCAGAATGGCATCCCCGGACCTAACCCCAGACAGAGGGAAGCTCTGGTGCCGACACATGTCCAACAGCACCGGACGTACCCGTCCACGACTGTAAGCTCCGGAGCTGCCACGTGGCTGAACCGCCAGACCTTCAACTTTAACAATCAGGCTGGTGGACCCCCAATGGTTTTGGACCTTCAAGGAGTAATCAATGACTTCAAGACCCGATTAAGTGTCATTAATGCCGTATTAATGACACACGATTGGATGACCCTTAATACCAGCAACAACACTGTTAAGGCCCGTTATCGGGCTATTAAGGGTAATTAACCTCATTAATTGTGTATCAAGCATGTGTAACCGCCGGTAGTATCAGGAGATCTGCCGGATCCAAACACCGACAGTAGTAATGGTGATCCCGCAAAACCTTAGCTTGTGACTGCAATTCTTCAGGTTTGGTCGCACATACACTCTCAGGGAGGCTCGGGGATTCTCTCTATGGGCATGGCCAAGCAGGGGAGTCCCCACGACGGTCGGCGATGATGACGGACGATGGTGCTGCTAGTGTTGTCGATGCTTGTCCGAAACGCAGAGGCTAGTCCCGAAACTACGTGCATTCTAGCTACACTACACGCATAAGAGGGTATTGGTGCACGGACTTCGTGCGACACGGCGCCAAAGCAAGAATGTGCACGGCAACCGACGGCGCTAGGGTGAGACTATGTTGGCTAACCAGGGTGATTACTGGTGTGCGTCGAATCAATAGAAAGCTAGCTTCTCTGCCATAGATGCTACATGTAAATGTAATCGAAGAATGGGGACTCACCGAGCAAGGCGAGGTCGGCGATCGACAGCGAGGAAGAAACAGTGGAGCGGTGAATGTCCACTTGGAGAAGGCCGCACAAGCTCTATTGAATGCGGTGGAAGTGAGAGGGGAGTGTGCGCGTGCGAGCGGAAGAGGAAGGATGCTATTTTATAGCCTGGGAAGGGGACTCGTGGAGAGGTGACACCGGCTCTGCTTTTGGCGCGAAGCAAAGGTAGTGTCGTAGGTGGCTTGCTTTTGTCGCTAGAGCAATAATGCTGGGGTAGAGCAAAGGTGGCGATGTGATTATGGCGGTGCGGCATGGTCGCAAGTGGCCCAGGCGCTTCCGAGCGATGTCCCATCACGGAAAAGCCGGAGGTATGGTTGGGCTCAGAGGGGAACTGTGAGGAGGATGAAGGTGGCATTGTCGCGGGCTGGGCCACGCGAGAGAGACAAAAAGGAGAGAGGAGTGGGCCACGGGAGAGGGAGTGGAAATGGGCCTCTTGGGTTGGTTGGATCCCGGCCATCTGGGCCGCAACAAGAGAGAGGAGAGTGGGCTTTTATTTCTCCTTTTGTTTTCCTTTTCGCATTTGTAATTTGAACATGAATTCAATCTAACATCTATTTTTTCGGCAAAAAAAGTTTGAGTTCCATTTCAATTTGCTTTGTACTCAGTGTGTCTTCTGTAGGTACTTTCTTTAAAGATTTCCCCCACCCAATTTTTGTATGAATTCAAATTTGCCTCTAGAGGTTTGTATTTCAGATTTTTGTTTTCAATTCGGATTTGATTTGCTCCCAACTGACTCATTGGTACTTTATGTTTTGACACTCAATTTATTGGTTGCCATTATTTCATTAGTTGACACCGCTCATACACCTATACATATATGTGCCACTCTGTTTATTTAATTCTTTCAATTTTTATCCTTGCTATTTAAGTTCGTAGTTTGAGTTAGGCGTATGTATACTGTTTTTTTAATTTGATTTGGTTTAGGATTCTCAAATATTCGATCAATTGTTTGCCCTCATTTATTTATTTGTTTGCTGGATTGGATTTTAGTTTAGCTTTGAAATTGTATTTGGTTTACACTGAGTTCACATTTGAGTAGATTTGTAGTTAGATAATTTGTTACTTATATAGTTTAATATATTCTCATTTGATTTATTTATTACATATGAATTATGTGTTGTATATGTGTATATACAGAGTGCCACTTATTTTATCTACTTTCGTTTTTGTAATATATACTCTTTCCGTCATTAGTAAAGAAAGGTGACGTGTGCTAAAAAATTACAATTGTTTGGTTTATAGATAACTACAACCTGCTACCGATTCAACAGAAATGTATCCTGGCAGCAAACAAGACATGGTACAGAATAATTTGATCTTCAAAACCTTATGGGTTTACATGCACCAAATCAAACAAATAGTTTTAGTAAAATATATATGTGGCCACTTGTACGTCTGTTTCGATTTGTTGGTCACTGTACTCGAAATTACAACAGTTTGGCTTTCTCGACCATAGCAAATTAGCAATACGACCATTCATCCAAAATAGATACATTCCCACGAACAACAGCTGCAGTCAATGGACTATAGTCAGGGTCAGTAAAACTAATACAATCGGGAGATAGTGGCCTCACCCAACTCAGATTTAGTGCTTCGTAGACACAGGTTTATACTCGTTAAGACCATCCGCACCAGCATCCTCTAAACCATACTCTAAAGTTGTAGACCTCACAGATTTTTCAGCGTCCTTTACAGCACACTCTAAATTTACAGCGTGGTATCATGCGCTCATCGTACTCTATAACGACCTCTATATCAACTACTTTCTCAACATCAACTACCATCCAAATTTAAAAAATAAGTTTACAACTCATTTATTTTCATAATATATTACGATGGCGCTTAGAAATGAAATATTAATAATTTAGTAATATTGTGAACATTAAACATTTTAGTATCAAAAATACAATATCAAATATAACAACAACAAATACAAATATCGTAGAAAAAATTATACATTATAGTAATAATTTTCAACAACTAAAAGATGGAAAATATAACAAGTCGTAGTAATATATATTACAAAAACGGACACGACATAGTACAATTATAATATTACAATTTATTGTCCTGTAAACATATTCCAGTTGCGTTCAATAAGATCATGCTTAAGCCTAAGAGCCATCTGTTTATCATGCAGTGTATGATAAGTTTTAATGAAGCCCAACCTCTCGGTGACACTTCTAAGTGATGGACCCACAAGCTGTTTGGATCCACTCGTTATGGAGATAAAGTTTGTGTCTGTTAAAAGCCCTTTCACTTCGCGCTCATCCTCGATTATCATGTTATGTAATATGATGCATGTTATCATAATGTCATGGAGGTTGTCGCGGTTCCAACCATATGTCGGGCCTCGAGCGACCCCCCACCTTGCATGCAACAATCCGAACGCTCTTTCAACATCCTTTCGCGCACCTTCTTGCACCCTTGCGAAGTGTTGTGACTTTGGATCATATGGATGACTGGCCGTCTTCACAAAGGCAGTCTAGTCTCGATATATGCCATCAGCCAGAAAGTAGCCCATGTTGTATGTGTTACTGTTAATGGTAAATAACACCTCAGGTCGTTGGCCGTCCAAGTGTGATGTTAACACAGATGATCGGTGCAACACATTGATATCATTGCAGCTACCTGGCAAACCAAAGTATGCATGCTATATCCACAAATCTTGTGTTGCAACAGCCTCAAGGATCATGGACGCATGCTTTCCACGACCAGTGAACATCCCCTTCCATGCAGAAGGATAGTTGGTTCATGTCCAATGCATACAGTCAATACTGCCTAATATGTCTGGAAACCCACGTCTCGCACTAATATTGGAGATTCTAGCGACATCTTTTCTAGTAGGCTCACGTAGGTACATTCCGCTATATATCGTAATGATGGTCTTGCAAAATTGAATGAGCGCCTCATGGGAAGTAGTCTCCGCTATACCGACCGGATCATCTTAGAAGCCTCTCGGGACACCACCTGCAAGCATTTTGACACAAACAACTACCTTTTGAAGAGCAGATAATACTGGTTTCCCTGTTGTGTCGCACTGCTGCTGGAAGTATGGATTTCGAGCTTCTACGTCACGTAGAATACGTTCAAAAACATGACGTCGCATGTGAAACCTATGAATGCCATTGAAAAGTTAGATACGTTGAGAAACTAGTAACAACATATAAGTGAACTTAGTAAAACATACCTTCTATGAAACATTTTATCCTTGTAGACGGGATTTGAACCAAAGTAGTCTCAACAAACTTTTGCATCATAAAATGCACGATCCCTTTTGCACATTTTCTAGCATCAGAACAACTCCTACGATGGGAGCTCTCACCTTGCATGCTTGCCATGTGCCAATGAGCAGCGGCGACAATTTCCTCGTCAAATTCCATTTACTGGGCCTCTTCTTATTTTTCCCACGGACCGAAAGAATGCAAAAGCTGAACCCAAAAAATTCATTGTGCTTCTGTACGTGGGGTGCTTGTGCTTGAGTGAGGAAAGTGGAGGCCGGCGCTTGTGCTTGTGAACGTGAGCTGCCATGGTTTTATATAGGAAAGCACGGCATGTGGGAATGAACGTTTGACACAAAGATGGAATAAATTTTAGGAGACTTGACACAAAGATGGAATAAACTTTAGTAGACTTGACATAAATATGGAATAAACTTTAGCATACTTGACACAAAGATAGAATAAATTTTAGCAGACTTGACACAAAGATGGAATAAACTTTACTAGACTTGACACAAAGATTGAACATAAATTATTCAAAGTTTTACAAATGGTTATGCCACAAATAAACGGTACCAGTTGCTAAACATAGTGACCAGTCTGCCACAAACAAACTTAAGTGATCTACAAACGATCACATTACACATAGTTTACACAAATAGGCCTCATCTTAGTTCAATGCAAATAAATAGAACCATGAAATTATTAGTGACCAGATGCACCACTACCTAGATTAAAGCTTTTCTTCATAATTTCTTTCTTCCGCTGCATGAAGTAGCCTGGACTACACTCGTCTAGACCAGAAAGGTCCATGGCAATGATGCGATCATCATCTTCTGTCTCCTTCCTGGCCTGTTGTGCCCATTCAGCTGCAGTGTTTGTTCCTGGTTTTTATGTGAATTGATAGCCATCCTTGTCTAATTATTTGCATTTATCTGGTGCCATTTTTCTTTGGATCCAGCATCCTTCTCCATTTGCTCGATCCTCTTAAGTGTCATTTCCTGAAAATTCTCTGGTTAACATTTGAGAGACGTAAGCAATGAGGCATTGTTAACAGATAGGAGCAGCAGCAGCAATAAGGCATTGTGCATTGTGGACAGAGAGAGCAGCAACAACAACAAGGCATTGTTAACAATATCTTGTGAACAGAGAGGAGCAGCAGCAACTAATAAAAGGTATTGTTACCAAGGCATTGTTGTCAAGAATGATAGCAGTAATCCAAATATAAACAGACCACCGTGCAAGTTAACAGAAAAAATATAAACAACAGCAAAATATAAACAACCATCCTCACTTGAAAAATCAGAGGCAGAATCACTTTTAGAGCAGCTTTTCTTACGTGTCGCCTTCGTACTATCCCTCCCTAGAGGCCTTTTAACTCCAGTGGATGCGGGGTTGGGCACCTCGCCTCCATCCACAGTGTTGGAATCAATGTTAACTTGCGCAGCAATCCTGAATACAAAAAGGGATTAATGTGCAGTCATATTCCACAATTCAAATACATGAGGGCATGCCTGATCAGATCCGAAGAGGGGATGATTAGGGTCCACGTGCTCTGGCTCAGCCCATTTCGACTCATCTTTCATTATCATCCAACAATGCATTAGTTGGAAAGGTGCACTCTCATTCCCTGCAAACTGAGCAAGTGCACGTGTTGTCTACACACAAAGAATTACAAGACAGATTATGTCATGAAGTGATGAAATGCAAAGTACAATACGTATTGGACATTACATATTCTCACCGTGTCAGCATCTGTCGTGCCACTACATTTCCTCCGGGGCTCCGTGTAATAAAATCCAACAAACTTCCCCACATCTTCCCTAATGTGGTCCCAGTGGCTTTGTAAGGAGCGTTGGCTGCACTCCGAGTACACACCCCTGTTATCATTGTACTGCTTTATGACACATGTCCAGAAATTGTCCATCTTCTAACCCGTGTTGATCACAGCACCACAACTAATTTGAAGATATGAATTAACAAGCATCACATATTCCATAGGGATGAAGTTAGGGTTCTTCAACCTAGTTTGCCCTTCCTTGTCCTTTCATTTACCCTTTCGTACAACAATAGTGTTTGTAGGCCCAGTGTCCTCATTTGCATACTAAGCAAATGAGTCATACATTGGGTGCTGCTCTGAATGGTGGGATTGATAAAAAGTGCCCAAGTACTCTTTCACTGCAGGGTTATCATTGTATGGGTCCATCCTACGAAAACTATTTAAGATTGTTGGGACAAAAAAATGCAATACTACAAACTGAACATCGATATTTAAGATTTGTTTTCACATAACAAGCCAACGTACAACTACTGCAGCAAACACTACTGCTCGACACAATCTTAACTTGTCTTGGACATAAATATTTAGTTGCAGCATACACTACTGCAACTTACAAGTTCACATACACTAAATGCGAGACTCTTCCAAAGAAGAAGCGGTAGACTCGAACAAAGATTCTGACATCGTTCGTTCTGGAGGGTGCGGGGGAGACCAATCATAAGAGATTAGGTCATCCACAGACACCTTCGTGTCATCAGAGAATGAGGGTGTCAGTACTTGCTTTGCGACCTCTACGCCTTCTATGGCGATGATGTGCAGGTCATCAAATAGCCCTTGTAGGGTGTTCATGACATCCCTCACGTCTCATGGGAGGCCCTCCGATCGGTTCATGACAAAGTCCTCAATCGGACCCCTAACTTTGTGGAAAGAAGAGTACACAACATCGGTCACGGAAAGCAAAGCTTTCTAAAGCTTATCTGCTTCTTCTGACATATTCACAACTAACAGAAAAAAGATAAGTGAAAAGAAAATCAAGGGAAGAGCTATACTGGCTAAATTACAACCTACTGAGAGTCTATACAAGACAAATGAACATATATGAGACTTCAAACTATATAAATAAGATCAAGATAGTAGAGTTTAAATAAATGAAACTTGTCATTCACATAGACAGGTTATGGATCGCATGCGAGACTTCAAAGTATTAAATAATACAAGTCCAATGTAATCACAACTACTGATTTAGTTAGGAACAACTGATATAACAATAATAAGAATCTATAAACAATTACACATCATTACTTAGAAACAATTATCCCTAAACATCAATAATTATTATCATCAATACTTGTTAACAATGTGCATCACATGAACCCTAATGAACACCAACGCTAATCCAACATAATCCCTATATAAAATATGACTTTGAAATGAACACCAAATGCAATCACCCCAAATGACAGATGCAAACCAATGATTGACTCATCCAATCCCTAAATCGAAATGAAAACATAATCCTAAACCCTAATGCAATCCAACAACAACCCTAATGAGACCCTAATCAATACTACATTGAATCTGTAATTCATCTATGTACAACATGAACCCGAAATGGGGAAAGGCGGAGGTGGGGAGCCTTAAATCTATTCGGTACTTCGAACATATCACTTTCGAACATACAAACGAAGACCAGATCCAACCTTCAACATAGCAAGTTGGGACAAGGACGTACCACAAGCAACCTAGAACATATGAAACCCTAACCCTAAGGAGGAGAAGAGAGAAAGGATACCTGGCACAATGGTTGCATGACATAGCAGTAGAGTCTGAGATGGCGGCCGGCATGGACCTCACCTCCCGTTGCCGCATCCTTCCTCTGTTGGCCACCGATGACGACTTCTTCGTCCGCGTCGAGCCGGCGAGACGCGGCGACCTGCGAGGCCTGACGTCAGTCACCACCCTCCTTCCATCCCGACGCCCTCCCCTCCCGTGACCCGCCGTTTTGCCGGATTGGAACTTCCGCTGCTGACGACGAAGTCCGAGGACTCGCGTCGCCTTGCGAAGGGAGGGAGGGAGGACGAGGGGGAGATGAGATGTGCGGTGGAGGAGCGAATCGACTCGTGACCCCCAGTGCCTTTTACTGGTCCAGTACCGTATGTTGGTCGACCGCTGCGGACACATCATTGGATCCCACCGCTACAGAAGGTGTCCGGATCGTTTTCCAGGTTCCGGTGTGGATAGCCTAAGACTCCCATATGAATAACAGGCCTATGTCCTATGTGGTCCTTAGCCTACGTGTCATGTCAAAAAAAAAGAATAGGTCACCTGGGACTTATTAGCAGGTTCAATCATTTCAGTGTAACAATCAACTTTTGTTAGCTTATTGTTTTGTACCGAAGAACAAGTAAATTGTCGGCAGTGTTATCCTAAACGGCCCAAACAGCCTGTTTAAACACTAAACAGAGGGCAACTGAACAGTTTAGCCTCTAAATGGTGGATTAAATGGTTGACCCGTTTAAATGGGCTAAACGAAATGAATTTTAAACGTGTTTAGACGTGTTTAGAACCGTTTAGGCAAAGTGAACTTACAATCTAAGTTAGGTGCAAGTTTAAAATTAATATCACCAAATTGATTAAATCAATATATTTTCTAAGCTTCACTTAAACACATCAGCTGTAATATTACTTGTTCAAAAAATATAATAAAACAATCATTAGCCGCTGCAGTTTAGAATATTTGTTTAGGTCACTACCATGTACCGTTTTTCAGTCTCAATATTATTATTTGGTGGTGTGATATTGTGATCGTCTCTTTAATTTTATATGATGTTGAAGTTAAATTGATTTCTATTTCCAACTATGAGTTTGAACTTGATTTGAACATCTACCGTAGAGCAGGGCAGTAAAAATATTTTTTTCTTGCTGCTACAGTACACACCATTTAAACGTCGTCTAAACCTTCTAAACGGTAAACAGAGCTCCACCGACTGTCTACCGTTTACTATTTAGGATAACACTGATTGTCGGCCCTTGAACTGATGTCCACTTTGTGTACGAATGGCATGGAATGAATTTTTACTTAGACAAGAATACAAAGAGACAACTGGCATAAACTCATTTGAACTACAAAGCAACAAGTATTTAGGGACGGAGGGAGTATATGTTATGCAGTGGAGAAATCCCTCCACAGCGTGGGCAAATTGAGTATACAACATTGTCTCCAATTCTGGTCAACATATCACTATCACATTTTGTGTATTACAAATCTTTATTTATTAACTTTTGAGTATGCAAAATACAGTTTACAAGCTTATTCACCTGTTCAGTAGTTTCAACTTTCAAGCGTACATATAAAAAACCTAAAAATATAATAGGCAATAACACGCCTTATTTGCAGCAACGTGTGCACATCCCCATGGTTGGCAGTTGCATCGTAGAACTGACAGCCTTCTTCTGTTGCTCAAACTACTTGGAACCGGAACAACGGATGCAGTTCAAGTTATTGAAGTGCCTACTCTAATTTCCAGAAAGACAATGGACGGGTCTCAGAGTCTCTCCGATTGTTGGCCGTTGTAGGATACCGATCACCCTGAACCTCACCTGCAGCAGCGTAAGATTCTAGTTCTGCCATTTCATCTGGAGTGAGCGTCACAGATAGGGCTCCAACATTCTGTCACACCCGGTCCTAACAAGACAACCGGATGACTTCCATATGTATGCCAGGATCGGTTCACATCATACATGTGTAGACGAAAGTGTAATATCATTTATTACAAACCATGTTTGAATACATAAATGTCTTACAATAATGACCCGTAGGTCTAAAATAAGATTACAAAGCAAAACAGCGGAAAAGTAAACTAGTGTGACTCCATGCACAGGCGTTGCCCGGGGGTTGCGCCAGCCTAGAACGTCTCATCCGGATCAGCGAAGAAGTCTTCATTCTCCACCTCTTCTCCATTGTAGACTGAGGAAAGATAAGCAACAAGCAATTTTGAGTACCAACGGTACTCAGCAAGTGGAGAAAAGATGACATGCAAGTTGTTAGAACGAAAGGCCAAATTTGGGTTAAGCACTATAGCATTACATTCTATCCTTATCTTTTATTAGCGCCTACTTCTAGGTGAGTGTACCCAACCATAACCCATGTATAAGCCAAGATCAAACCAACCAAACAACCATTCCCAATCACTGACTAATTATGAATTGGACACCAAGCCACTCTTATCCGTGAGCATGGCTGTTATGACAGTTTCTAAATCTCTGCAGAGAATGTACCCTTTACCCACAAGCCGTGATTTCATCACCTGTTGCCAGGTGGACTGAGTAAACCTCCCTGATGCCCGTGGTCGCGAACTACATTGCACACTTCCTTTGGTGTGAGGCCAGGAGATAACTACGAGGTCTTTACAAGGGATTCTCCCGACACGTACTAGCCCTCTAAGGTTTCACCCCTGTACAAAAGTGTGAGCCGTTACACCACGACTCAACACCCCAGTTGCCCCCTCTTGAGCCATGCGGATCCCAAGGCAGTACACCCTGAACCAATTCCCCGCACTATCCAATCACTAATACTACGCCGGGAGAGGCCCGACCAAGCTACCCCATACTTAGCATTGTGGCGACACTAATAAGCTTAGTGGCTTCCTCCATAAACCGGTCCTTAGAATCCGGTAAGGTTCATACCCCAAAACCCGGGTCTCGTGCGTACTGCACCATACCAAACAAACCAACCCGCCAGATTCCTATACACTATAATTCAATTCTCCAAATCTCAATAAATGATCACGGCAACTAATAGTATCACATGTATGTAAAGAAATTCTCTCCCAAAACTAAGCATGACTAAGCGTAAAAGTAATAATAACATCTACCCAAACCAACCTGGTGACAAGGAATTTTATGGAAGGGTGCAGTAAATAGGATTCAATTTATTAAGCATGCAACTAACTAAAACTTAATAAAATAGGTGCAAAATGGTCAAGGAACTTGCCTTCTTCGATGTGTGGGTCGGTGAAGTGGTAGTCCTGAAGATTGTAAGTCGGCTCGGGAACCGACTCTAAATACATCATCACATGCGGAACGGAAAGTAGCAGCACACAATAAGAAACAAGAGAATGCACACCACAAATAAGTAAACACAAAAGAAAACCTACGCAAGTACGTCGCTAACACTATGTCCTTAGTTAAGACTTTATTTAGTGGTGTGGGTGGAAGCTTGGATTTTAGTGCCTATATGAGTTTATTAGGAATTCAGCACAATCAACCAATTAAATACATTATTTTATCCTAAACAAATTAGGAAATAATAATAAAATAATACCCTAAGTGTTTTGTGTAAAAAGAGAGAGTACTCATGTGATTTTATGTAATTTACAATTAATACAGGGGCTTTTATGCAAAACAGACATGAACAGGGGCCTAGAAATACTTTATCACATAACTAGGGGGTTAATCATAATTTACAGAGGCTAAAAACATAATTTATGGTGAAAACAGGGGCTAAAATACCATATTTATTCATTTTAACAGTGCTAACATAATTTAATTAAAGTCCAGGGGCTAGTTCATAAAATACAGGACCTCAGTGTAATTAATTTAAATTCACGCAGGGGGCTACGCGCAAAATGGGCTACGGTTTAAACGTCTTTGAATCTGGGCCGTTAGATCTAACGCGTGCGGCCCAGATTTAAAACGCGCGAAGGGGTATGCCCCTTCTAATCTCGGCTGTCGGTCCTAGATGGGCGGCCGAGATTGGGCCACGTCACCCCATGGGCGACATAGGTAGCGCGTGCACCAGGGCCAGCGGCGCACGGCGGCGGGGGTCGCCGGAGATGGCCGGAACGGCCAAATCGGCACCTAAGTCGAGCGATTCCTACACCAAATGAAGGAGGGGGGCGACGCATACTCACCTAGGGTGGTCGCGGGGCTCGGATTGGGGCGGAGGCGTGTCGGCGTTGGTGGGAGGCAGCAGACTCCGACGGCGCTTGTCGGAAATGATGAAGCGACGGCAAAATCCTCGAAAGAAGGTGTCCGGCGGGCTCCTAGCGACACGGCGAACAATGTGAGCAAGAAATCAAGGAGGGGCATTGGCTACAGTGACGAGAACGGTGGCGCCATTACCTTGGTGTGGCGGCTAGGGTTGCGAGCTCGGGGGAGGGGAAAAATGGGGGCGCCGGCGGATATTTATAGGGGGATTCGAGGCGGTAAAACATGGAAGGTGATCCCCAACGATGGAAGGCGGCTGAGGCCATTATGGACGGTGATTTCTTGTCGGTGTTTTGAACCAGGGCGAGATCGACGGGCTCGGTCGGGCGCGGGCGACGGGAGGAAGAAGGAAAGCCCTGATGGGCAGGGTCCACGCGCTGGGAAAGAGAGAGAGAGAGAGAGGTGCGGCTGACCTTGGGCTGCCGCGGGGTTGGGCCGGCGGGAGGGGAAAAAGGAAAGGGGGGGGGGGGGAAGGATTGGGTTGGCGGCAAGGATTTGGCCCAACCGGCATTTTTTCCTTTTTATTATGTTTTTCTCTTTTCTTTTTCATTTCTTTTTACAATTTGAATTTCTTTTCAAATTTCAAACGGATTCTAGCGCATTTTGAAATTGAATTTTCAGTCAAATGCAAACATACATGATGCATTCCTAGTACATATTCCTGGTTTTCAAAGTTTGAAAACTTTGGGTGTTACAACTCTACCCCCCTTAAAAGGAATCTCGCCCCCGAGATTCGGACGTCCTAAGAGAAAAGGTCGGGGAACTCGGTCTTGAGGTCTTCTTCTCTTTCTTATGTTGCTTCTGCCCCGGAGTGATGCTTCCACTGCACTTTGCACATGCGAATCGTCTTGTTTCTCATGACACGTTCTGATGTCTCTAGGATCTTGACTGGTCATTCTGCGTAAGAAAGATCCTCTTGCACATCTATAGCTTCCTTGGGTAATTGTTCCTCTGGTACTCCCAAGCATTTCTTTAGCTGCGACACGTGGAATACATCATGCACATCTGACAGTTGAGAAGGTAGCTCGAGACGATAGGCTACTTCTCCTCTTCTCTCCAATATCTTAAATGGACCAATATAACGGGAAGCTAGTTTTCCCACCACTTTGAATTGTCTTAGACCACTTACTGGTGATACCTTGAGATACATAAAGTCTCTGACCTCAAAGGTTAGATCACGACGTCGAGCATCTGCGTAACTCTTCTGTCTTGACTGCGCCATTTTCGGGTTATTCCGGATCTCTTGTACTTGTCGTTCCGCTTCTCTTAATATCTCCAGTCCAAACACTTGACCTTCTCCGGTCTGATTCCAAAATAAAGGTGTCCTACACTTTCGCACATAAAGTGCCTCAAACGGGGACATCTTGAGACTAGCTTGGTAGCTGTTGTTGTAAGAAAATTTCGCATAGGGCACATTCTTGTCCCAACTCTTACTATTCTTCAAGGCACACGCTCGCAGCATATCCTCCAAGATTTGATTAGTGCGTTCTGTCTGACCATCTGTCTGCGAGTGATACGCTGAGCTGAAATTCAGACGAGTGTCCATTGACTCATGTAGCTTCTGCCAGAATCTTGAAGTGAACTGGGTACCTCGATCAGATAATATCTTCTTTGGAACACCGTGTAAACACACAATTTTTGCCATGTATAATTCTGCCAACCGCGAACCATTGTAGCTTTCCTTGACCGGAATGAAGTGAGCAACTTTGGTCAACCTATCCACGACAACCCATATGGAGTCGTATCCTGACTGGGTCCTCGGCAATCCCACAATAAAGTCCATACTTATCTCTTCCCATTTCCACTCGGGTATCTTGAGGGGTTGAAGTAGTCCAGCGGGTCTCTGATGTTCCGCCTTGACTAACACGTGTTACACAGAGCCACGTATTCGGCCACATCACGCTTCATACTGTGACGCCCGGTCCCGAAAAATGAACCAAGCTAACGCATATGTGTGCCCAGGATGTTCAACACACATACACGAGTGATTCACAAAAGAGTATACAGAAAATTACCAAAGAACAAGATTAATTAACCAGATTTTATTACACAATTCATATTATCCTCGAATACAAGCTCTAATGAAGATTAATGACAAGTTCAACTAATGCAGCGGAAATAAACTAATTAAGTAACTAAGCAAACTAAGCAAAAGGAATAGCGCAGCTCCATGCAACACCACAGGCAAAGTTGACGGTAGACACGGCCTAGAACTCCGCATTATCGCTATTAAACTCACAATCATGACCTGCAACTGTTGGGGGGGGGGATTGCAAGAGTGAGTACGTGTCGTACTCAGCAAGTGTGGAAAGTATGACATGTGGCTGATTCAAATGACGAATGTAATAAAGGGTAAGTGCTGAAAAGTACAGTAAAACATTTGAAAAGCAATATATCATAAGCATGTGAAGTAAACCCATCATATCCCATAAAGATTATTAGATATCCATATATCATATCCATCGTCATTAAACCAGATTCCATCATTGCCAATAACCATATTCAATACCAGAAATAAATACATAACCAGCCATAACCAATACCAAACCATCACCATCTTAATTACCAATTTCCCTCTAATCATGTAGGTCATCCAGGCGCTCATAACCGGGAGCACGGCTATCATGATAGTTTTAATACTCTGCAGAGTTTGTACCACTTTACCCACGTGTTTGTGATTTCATCACCCGTCGGCGACTAAAGAACCTCCCTTATGCCAATTACACTTCCTTTGGTGTATGGCCAAGAGATCACAAAATAGCCTTTACAAAGGGATTACTAGTCTATTCAGACCCCACTGAGGTTTCACCGGTGGCGATGTCTCCAACTGAGCACATCTTCAACCAAGGGCCCCCTCTTGAGCCATACGGATCCCATGGTAGTCCCACCAATCGTCAACAAACCCAATCCGACTACCCCTTCCCTGAGCATCCACAATGGTCCAAACAGCACTAGCAAAGCCCTAATTAATCACCTACGCCGCACCCATACTTGGCCTCGTGGTGGCACTGTAGTCCTGGCCTATTCTCGCATGAACCGGTCCTTAGATCTAAAGCAAGCAAACCACCATAACATCCAACCAATCCACATACCAGGCTTGCTTAGATCACCCATCGTATTGACCAGTTCACATTAACCAGAATATCATTGATGCATAATTAAAGTTGTAGTGTTGTTTGCCATCCCAATTAATTAAGCGAAGCAAAAAGGTAAAAATCCCATCCCGACTCTCTACCATATATCCCAGGTGATAAGGGTGGTCAAACAAAACTAGTACACTCCCTATCATAGGACTCCCATCAAATTGACACAAGCATGCAATTTGCAAACAAAACATTTATTTTAAAACAGGATCAATATGCTTCAAGGACACTTGCCTTGCTCTGACGGATTGGGTTGCTCAAGCGCTTCGAAGTCTTGGTTCTCGAAATCCTCGTACACGACTTCGTGAGCACTTCCCTCTACTCGCGATCACACATACAAGAAAATACATACAATTCAACATGATGCACACGCATTAATCAACATGCGATGATATGCATGCATGCAAAGATCCATTATTAATTAACTATGGTTGTTTATTAATTAGATGCGACTAGTTCATATGAGTTTATGGGGGTTTTAACGAGAATTAATGTGACTGAAAATAAAAAGACGATGCAAAACTAAAACCAATTTACGTCTATTAGATCTAATACATCGCTAAAATTTGCATCGGAAAAACGAACCCTACCGTAGATGCGACGGCTTCGAAGATCGCGGGACGAAGGCGACGCGTAGACGAAGCGGATGGTGCAGTGGTCCTCCGGCGGCACGACGACGACGATCTCCGGCGGACAACGGCACCCTCCTCTTTTTTTCCACTTCTTCCCCTCCTTTTTTCTTCCTTTTATTCCCTGGCGACGGCAGCCTCTGGTCATTTTTCTATGGCGGCTCTAGGCTTTTTCTGGCTCTGGCGGCGGCGTTGTTTTCTGGGGTTGGGGAAAATACGAGGCATCAGGGCTTTTTATAGCCGGGCGGGCACGCGCGCTGGGGCACGCGGGCGACGGGTACGGAACGCGCGGGAGCTGTGGCCCATGGCGGCGTGCGCAGTCGGTCGGGGCGGACACGCGGGGCGCGTGGGCATCGCGCGACGGGTCGGTCGGGGGTCGCTCTGAGTGGGGCCGCACGAGGAGCGCGTGCGGTGCGCCGGACGCGGGAGCGGCCCGGGC
Organism: Tuctoria greenei; assembly: GCA_036927565.1. Lineage (NCBI taxonomy): Eukaryota > Viridiplantae > Streptophyta > Magnoliopsida > Poales > Poaceae > Tuctoria > Tuctoria greenei. Next base: position 48,378,522 of record JAYESD010000001.1, on the reverse strand, counting down.
GGCTCGGCGAGCGAGGATGGGCACGGTGTGGGGTGGGGCTAGGTGCGGGGCACGGGCGTGCGACGGGAGCACGCGCTGCGCGCGGAGCGCTCGGCGGCCAGCGCTGGCTGTGCCGGTTCGGCCTGGCCTACGGCGGGTGTTTTTTTTTCTTTTCTTTTTTTTTCTTTTTATATATATACTTTCTTTTTTTTTCATTATATTATTTATTTTTTTATATTTTCTTTTTGTTATTCTTATTATTATTACATATTTTCTTATTTATACTATTTTTTATATATATTTTCTTTTTGTTTACATATATAAATATTATCATTAAATATATATTATTATATATATTTTTATTTATTTTATTTTTATATGTTATTATTATTTTTATACTTATTCCCTATTACAAGTTTTACGCTATTATTTTCCTTTTCTTCTTTTGCTACTCATATTTGTATATGTATAGTTTTATCTTTTATTATCTTTCCTTTATTCCACTAATGTTTAATGCATGAACATGTATGCAATGCATGATGCGAAAATTTAGGGTGTTACAAACCTACCCCCCTTAAAGTGAATCTCGCCCTCGAGATTCGACAGCGTAGAGACAAGATGAGGCAATTCTGCCTTCAGGTCTTCTTCACGTTCCCACGTAGCTTCGACTTCCGTATGGTGGTTCCATTGCACTTTGCACCAACGGACTTTCTTATTCCTCGTGACCCTTTCCTTCACGTCCAAGATCTTGATAGGTTGCTTGACATAGGACAAATCCTCCCGAAGTTCTAACTCGTCCATCAGCACTTGTTCTTCTGGCACCCTGAGACACTTCTTGAGCTGGGAAACGTGAAAGACATTATGGACATCCGAAAGATGAGCTGGCATCTCCAACTTGTACGCTACTTTTCCTCTTTTGTCCAAAATCTTGAAGGGTCCAATATAACGAGGTGCGAGCTTTCCTCTTATGTTAAACCTCTTATGACCTCTCATTGGTGACACCCTGAGGTAAACAAAATCTCCCACTTCAAAGGATAATTTCCTTCTCCTATTGTCCGCATAGCCCTTTTGTCTTGATTGGCAGCCCTCAAGTTCTCACGGATTATTTTGACTTGCTTTTCAGCTTCTTGCAACATATCCGGACCAAATACTTGGGTTTCTCCTGCCTCATTCCATAATAAAGGTGTCCTACACTTCCTTCCATAAAGCGCTTCATATGGTGACATTTTCAAGCTTGCTTGGTAACTATTATTGTATGAAAATTCCGCATATGGCATGCTTTTGTCCCAGCTTTTCCCATGATTCAAAGCACACTCTCTCAACATGTCCTCCAAAATCTGATTGGTCCTCTCGGTTTGTCCATCCGTTTGGGGGTGATATGCCGAACTGAAGTTCAACCTTGTTCCCAATGCTTCATGCAATTTTTGCCAAAACCTAGAGGTGAACTGAGAACCTCGGTTCAAGACTATTTTCTTTGGAACTCCATGTCGGCACACAATATGCTCCATATAAAATTCAGCTAGCTTTGCGGTGGTATATGTGGTCTTGACAGGAATGAAGTGAGCTGATTTTGTCAATCGATCAATGATTACCCGAATCGAGTCATATCCGAACTGTGTACGTGGTAATCCAACTATAAATTCCATACCAATCTCTTCCCACTTCCACTCCGGGATCTTTAATGGCTGCAATAATCCCGCTGGCCTTTGATGTTCAGCTTTAACTCGTTGGCAACATCACATAATGCAACATATTCGGCTATGTCCTTTTTCATGCTAGCCCACCAATAGCATGTCTTCAAGTCTTTGTACATCTTTGTACACCCGGGATGAATTGAGTACGGTGAGTCATGTGCCTCCTTTAATATTGTCTCTCGAATATGCCTCACATTAGGCACAACGATTCTCTTTCCGAGCCATAAGGTACCATGTTCGTCTTCATCAAATCTGAATTCTCTCCCATCCTCAGTCCTTTCCTTGATTTCCTTGATCTCTTCATCCGTGGTTTGTGCTTCTCGAATTTCTTGCTCCAATGTTGAATTTAACTCCATTATTCCCATCTCATTCACGAATCCGAGGTTCAACTGTTCGAATTCCTTACATAGCTCGGATCGTAACTCTCAAACTATGAGTTGATGACTTATTCCTTCCTACTCAATGCATCGGCCACCACGTTGGCTTTTCCCGGATGATAGTTCATCCCCACATCATAATCCTTGATGATCTCCAACCATCCTCGTTTCCTCAAATTCAGATCTGTTTGTGTGAAAATATACTTAAGACTCTTGTGATCTGTATAAATTTCACACCTATGTCCAAGAATATAGTGTCTCCAAATCTTCAATGCATGTACCACAGCTGCAAGTTCTAGATCATGTGTAGGATAATTCTGTTCATGTTTCTTCAATTGTCTTGATGCATAGGCGACGACTTGACCTTCTTGCATGAGCACACATCCAAGTCCTTGTCTCGATGCATCGCAATAAATATCAAAACTCTTGCTCACATCCGGCAGTACCAAAACTGAAGTTGTGGTCAACCTTCTCTTCAACTCCTCAAAACTTTCTTGGCAAGCTTGAGTCCATTGGAAAGCCTTTCCCTTCATTAGCAATTCCATCATTGGCTTGGCTATCTTAGAAATGTCCTTGATGAACCGACGATAATACCCAGCCATCCCAAGAAAGCTCCTTATTTCCTTTACGTTTTGCGGTGGCTCCCACGTCAACACATCCCTCACTTTACCAGGGTCAACTGATACTCCTCTTGCTGAGATGATATGACCCAAAAATGGCACCTCTTTCAACCCAAACTGACACTTGTTGAACTTGGCATACAATTGATGCTCCCTCAATTTCTGCAACATGAGCCTCAAGTGTTCCTTATGTTCCTTCTCATCCTTTGAGTAGATCATAATATCATCAATGAACACCACGACAAACTTATCCAAGTACTCCATGAAGACCTTATTCATGAGGTACATAAAGTAGGCAGGCGCATTTGTCAATCCAAAAGACATCACGGTGCACTCATAAGATCCATACCGTGTCCCAAAAGCTGTCTTGGATATGTCCGATGGTCAAATCTTCATTTGAAAGTATCCCGACCTCAAATCAATCTTAGAGAAGACACAAGCACCCTTCATCTGATCAAACAAGTCTTCTATGCTTGGCAAGGTGTACTTATTCTTGATTGTCACCTCGTTGAGAGCTCGGTAATCCACACACATCCTTTGCGTTCCATCCTTCTTGTCCACAAATAGAACGGGCGCTCCCCAAGGTGAATAGCTCGGGCGAATAAAACCTTTCTCTAGTTGTTCTTGAATCTGCTTCTTGAGCTCCGCTAATTCCATAGGAGGCATCCTATACGGTCTCTTAGCTATAGGTGCAGTTCCAGGTATTAAATCCACACACATCCTTTGCGTTCCATCCTTCTTGTCCACAAATAGAACGGGTGCTCCCCGAGGTGAAGAGCTCGGGTGAATAAAACCTTTCTCTAGTTGTTCTTGAATCTGCTTCTTGAGCTCCGCTAATTCCATATGAGGCATCCTATACGGTCTCTTAGCTATAGGTGCAGTTCCAGGTATTAAATCAATAACAAAATCAATGTCTCGATCGGGTGGCATACCTGACAACTCATCCGGAAAAACATCCGAAAATTCACACACCATTGGAATCTCCTCAATTGCGGCACCGTCCATATGATTCAGCTGCAATTGCTTCGGTGCGGTTTGAGATGCTTCAAACTCTGGTGATCCCTTCCTCATTGGTCAACTTCACCGTCTTTGTGGCACACTCAATAACTCCATTGTGCTTCCTCAACCAGTCCATACCAAGTATAATGTCCAATCCTTGAGAATCCAAAACAATGAGGTTGGCGGAGAAGTCTACTCCCCTTATTCCAAGGCTTACTTTTGGACATATTATATTTTTACTCGTCTCTCCTCCAGGAGACATAACCAATAGAGTAAACTTCATATGAGAGATAGGCAAACTATACTTGGCAACATACTTCGATGCAATGAATGAATGTGATGCTCCAGAATCAAACAACATAGTCGCGGGGTTGGAGTTGGCGAGAAACATACCAATGACCACGTCATCCACTTGTTGAGCATCCTCCATAGAGACATGGCTCACGTTGCCACGAGCGAAATTCTGCTGTCCACGGTTCCCTTGTGGCTGTCCTCCATTAGGTCTTGGGTTTTGCCTTGGTGCATTGCTTCCTTGACCCAGGCCCGACTTAGGACATTGATGCGCAAAGTGTCCAGCTTCTCCACAAGTATAACACTTCTTAACTCCACCAGAATTATTGGGACGAGCTTGGTTCTGAACATTGGCACCAGAAAAGTTAGCACGAGGCGCATAAGGCATTGGAGGCCTAAGTGCTTGCATAACAGGGCGCTGCTGCACAAACTGAGTTGGACGCGGTGCAAATCCAGGGCGTTGAGCAGGCTCAGAAGAACTGAAGTAAGGCGCATTGGGCGGCGCAAAGCGAGGGCGCACATTACTTCCTTGTTGTTGTCCTTGGTATGGCGCCTTCCTCTTGTTGTTTTGCTCCATCTCACGAACCTTGTTCTCCACCACAATTGCTTTGTCCACAAGCTTCTGGAAATTGACATAATCACAGTTGAGCAATTGCACTTGGATCTCATTGTTCAAGCCCCTCATGAACAAGTATTGTTTCCGGCTGTCCCGACTAACATCCTCAGGCGCGTATCTTGAGAGTTGAGTGAATTTATTGAGATATTCACTCACGCTTGATCTTCCTTGCCTTAAGTTCTCAAATTATTGTCTCTTCAAGATCATAACACCTTCCGGCACATAATGAGAATGGAAGTTCTCCTTGAATTCCGCCCAAGTAATTCTCTCTTGGTTCTCATGAGCATTGCAATAAGAATCCCACCAATCCGCAGCTGCTCCAACTAGTTGATGAGAAGCAAACAAGACCTTCTCCCGATCACTGCATTGGACAATAGCTAGCTTCTTCTCCACGGACTTGAGCCAATCATCTGCATCCATAGGGTCAGCAGCTTGAGCAAAGGTTGGTGGCCTAGTCCTCATAAACTCTCCCAATCGGTTATGAGGAGGCGGGGGTGGCGGTGGAGGCATGTGGGGCTGATTGTTGATGTTGCCAGCCTGCAGCTGTCCCATAGTCTGTATCATGGTCTGCATGAGCTGGTTCTGCATAGCTAGTAGCTGCTCGATATTGATTGCTCCATGAGCAGGTCCTTGTCCAGTATTTTTCTGAGGTACTCCATGGTTATCCTCCTCATCATTGACATCCCTCTGGTTGCGAGTCCTCACCATCTGAAGAGAAGCAATAGGTAAGAATTTAGAAACGTCCCCAACTAATGCATCAAGGGATATGAAACTAACCAACTAGCTATACTAGCCTAGGTGGACATGGAAATGCTAAAACATCCCAAAATCCTCTATTAAGTACACAAGAAAGCAATATATATAGCAAACAACACACTAAGCAAAAACACATCGATTCCTGAGTGCTCCTATGTGCTCTAAAGTGTCCATTCTATCTAGGCTGCATCCTACGGTCAACCTGTGGCTCTGATATCAATCTGTGACGCCCGGTTCTGAAAGATGAACCAAGCTAACGCATATGTGTGCCCAGGGTGTTCATCACACATACACGAGTGCAATCACAAGAGAGTATACAGAAAAATACCATAGAACAAGATTAATTAACCAAATTTTATTACACAAACCGGATTATCCTCGAATACAAGCTCTAATGAATATTAAAGACAAGTTCAACTAATGCAGCGGAAATAATCTAATTAAGCATACTAAGCAACTAAGCAACATAAGCGATAGGGTATGTATGCGCAGCTCCAATCAACACCACAGGCAATGTTGATGGTAGACACGGCCTATAATTCCGCATTATCGCCATTAAACTCACAATCCTGACCTGCAACTGTTGGGGGGGGGGGATTGCAAGAGTGAGTACATGTCGTACTCAGCAAGTGTGGAAAGTATGACATGTGGTTGATTCAAATGACGACAATAATAATGGCTAAGTACTGAAAAGTACAGTAAAAACATTTGGAAAAGCAATGTATCATATTTACGTGAAGTAAATCCATCATAAACCATGTAACCATCATAATACCAGTCCATAATTTACCATTGCCAATAACCATAATCAATGTCATAAACCATGATTCCATCCCATAACCATAACCATAACCATAACCATAATATCAACCATAACCATTACCAAACCATAACCATCCCAAACCCTAATTTCCCTCTAATCATGTAGGTCATCCAGGTAATCTTAACCAGGAGAACGGCTATCATGATAGTTTTAATACTCTGCAGAGTTTGTACCACTTTACCCACGTGTTTGTGATTTCATCACCCGTCGACGACTAAAGAACATCCCTTATGCCAATTACACTTCCTTTGGTGTATGGCCAGGAGATCACAAAATAGCCTTTACAAAGGGATTACTAGTCTATTCAAACCCCACTGAGGTTTCACCGGTGGCGATGTCTCCAATAGAGCACATCTTCAACCAAGGGCCCCCTCTTGAGCCATTCGGATCCCAGGGTAGTCCTGCCAATCATCAACAAACCCAATCCGACTACCCCTTCCCCGAGCATCCTTAATGGTCCTAATAGCACTGGCAAAGCCCTAATTAATCAGCTACGCCGCACCCATACTTGGCCTCGTGGTGGCACTGTAGTCCTGGCTTATTCTCGCATGAACCGGTCCTTAGATCTAAAGCAAGCAAACCACCATAACATCCAACCCATCCACATACCAGACTTGCTTAGATCACCCATTACCATATCATATTTAACCAGTTCATGTTAACCATAGTCTCATTCATGCATATTTAAGTTGAGTGGTATAGTTGTTTTCCATCCCAGTTGATTAAGCGAAGCAAAAAGTAAAAAACCCTTCCCGACTCTCTACCATAAATTCCATGTGACAAGGGTGATTTAACAAATCTAGTAAACCTCCTATCATAGGGTTCCCATCACATTGACACAAGCATGCAGTTTGCAAACAAAACATTTATTTTAAAAACAGGATCAATATGCTTCAAGGACACTTTCCTTGCTCCGGCGGATAGGGTTGCTCAAGCTCTTCGAAGTATTGGTTCTCAAAATCCTCGTACACAACTTATTGAGCACTTCCCTCTACTCGCGATCACACATACAAGAATATACATACAAATCAATATGATGCACACGTATTAATCAACATGCGATGACATGCATGCATGCAAAGTTTAATAATTAATTAACTACGGTTGTTTATTAATTAGATGCAACTAGTTCATACGTGTTCATACGAGTTTATGGGGGTTTTAACGTGGATTAATGTTGCTGAAAATAAAAAGGCGATGCAACAAAAATCAATTTACGTCTATTAGATCTAATGCATCGCTAAAACTCGCATCGGAAAAACGAATCCTACCGTAGATGTGTTGACTTTGAAGATCGCGGGATGATGGCGACGCGTAGACGAAGTGGAGTAGACGGCGCAGCAATCCTCCAGCGGCACGACGACGACGATCTCCGGCGGACGACGGCGCTCTCCTCTTTTTATTCCTCTTCTTCCCTCCTTTTTTTCTTCCATTTCTTCCCCCAGCGAGCACCTCCCGCGACCCCACGCAGCCGCGCCCCGCTCGCCCATGCCCGGCCCCACGCGCCCCGCACGTCCGCGCCGACCGAGTCGGTCACGCGCCGACCGCGCGTTCCGCGCTCGCCGCCCGCGTCGGCTATAAAAAGCCCCGGGGGCTTCGTAATCCCCCGCACCCGGAAAACCTAGCCGCCGGATAGAAAAAAAGGGGAGCACCAGAGGCGCCGCCAGGGGAAGAAAAGGAATAAAAAGGAGGGGAAGAAGAGGAAGAAAAACAGGAGAGCGCCGTCGTCCGCCGGAGATCATCGTCATCGTGCCGCCGAAGGATTGCTGCACCGTCTACTCCACTTCGTCTACGCGTCACCATCATCCCGCGATCTTCGAAGTCATCACATCTACAGTAGGATTCGTTTTTCCGATGCGAGTTTTAGCGACATATTAGATCTAATAGACATAAATTGATTTTTGTTGCATCGCCTTTTTATTTTCAGCAACAATAATACCCGTTAAACCCCCCATAAACTCGTATGAACACGTATGAACTAGTTGCATCTAATTAATAAACAACCGTAGTTAATTAATTATTAAACTTTGCATGCATGCATGTCATCGCATGTTGATTAATACGTGTGCATCATATTGATTTGTATGTATATTCTTGTATGTGTGATCGCGAGTAGAGGGAAGTGCTCAAGAAGTCGTGTACGAGGATTTCGAGAACCAAGACATCGAAGCGCTTGAGCAACCCTATCCGCCGGAGCAAGGCAAGTGTCCTTGAAGCATATTGATCCTGTTTTTAAGATAAATGTTTTGTTTGCAAACTGCATGCTTGTGTCAATGTGATGGGAACCCTATGATAGGAAGTTTTCTAGATTTGTTAAACCACCCTTGTCACCTGGAATTTATGGTAGAGAGTCGGGAAGGGCTTTTAACTTTTTGCTTCGCTTAATCAACTGGGATGGAAAACAACTATACCACTCAACTTAAATATGCATGAATGAGACTATGGTTAACATGAACTGGTTAAATATTATATGGTAACGGGTGATCTAAGCAAGCCTAGTATGTGGATGGGTTGGATGTTATGGTGGTTTGCTTGCTTTAGATCTAAGGACCGGTTCATGCAAGAATAAGCCAGGATTACAGTGCCACCACGAGGCCAAGTATGGGTGCGGCGTAGCTGATTAGTTAGGGCTTTGCCAGTGCTATTCGGACCATTAAGGATGCTCGGGGAAGGGGTAGTCAGATTGGGTTTGTTGATGATTGGCGGGACTACCCTGGGATCCGAATGGCTCAAGAGTGGGCCCTTGGTTGAAGATGTGCTCAGTTGGAGACATCGCCACCGGTGAAACCTCAGTGGGGTCTGAATAGACTAGTAATCCATTTGTAAAGGCTATTTTGTGATCTCTTGGCCATACACCAAAGGAAGTGTAATTGGCATAAGGGAGGTTCTTTAGTCGCCGACGGGTGATGAAATCACAAACACGTGGGTAAAGTGGTACAAACTCTGCAGAGTATTAAAACTATCATGATAGCCGTGCTCCCGGTTAAGAGAACCTGGATGACCTACATGATTAGAGGGAAATTGGGGTTTGGTATGGTTATGGTTTGGTAATGGTTATCATTGATATTATGGTTATGGTTATGGTTATGGTTAAGGGATGGAATCATGGTTTATGACATTGATTATGGTTATTGGAAATGGTAAATTATGGACTGGTATTATGATGGTTACATGGTTTATGATGGATTTACTTCACATAAATATGATACATTGCTTTTCCAAATGGTTTTATTGTACTTTTCAGCACTTAGCCATTATTATTGTTGTCATTTGAATCAACCACATGTCATACTTTCCACACTTGCTGAGTACGACATGTACTCACTCTTGCAATCCCCCCCAACAGTTGCAGGTCAGGATTGTGAGTTTAATGGCGATAATGCGGAGTTCTAGGCTGTGTCTACCGTCAACTTTGGCTATGGTGTTGATTGAAGCTGCGCATACATACCATATCGCTTATGCTGCTTAGTTGCTTAGTTTGCTTAATTAGATTATTTCCTCTGCATTAGTTGAACTTGTCGTTTATATTCATTAGAGCTTGTATTCGAGGATAATCTGGTTTGTGTAATAAAATTTGGTTAATTAATCTTGTTCTGTGGTAATTTTCTGTATACTCTCTTGTGATTGCACTCGGGTATGTGTGATGAACATCCTGGGCACACATATGCGTTAGCTTGGTTCATCTTTTGGAACCGGGCGTCACACATACCAAGAAACCAGTATCGATCCTCAAGGTCTTGGTACATCTTGGTACTCCAAGGATGAATGGAGTAGTACGAGTCGTGGGCTTCTCTCAATATCAACTCTCGGATCCCCTTGACATTCGGCACGCATATCCTCTTTCCTAACCACAGGGTTCCATGTTCATCTTCGCTGAAATCTGGGGCTTTGCCAGCCTTCATCAGCTTCTTAAGTTTCTGGATCTTCTTATCCTCTTTTTGGCCTTCTCTAATGTCTTGTTCCCATGTGGAGTCCACTTCCATAACTACTGCATCTGCATTAGACACTATGCACAGGTTTAATCTTGCAAACTCTTCACATAGCTACGGTTGATAAGCCTGGATCGTCATACTGTTGCATTGGGTTTTCCTACTCAAAGCATCTGCGACCACGTTCGCTTTTCCAGGGTGATAGTTGATTCCAACATCGAAGTCATTAATGAGCTCTTACCACCTTCGTTGGCGAAGATTAAGGTCCGACTGAGTGAATATGTACTTCAAGCTTTTGTGGTCGGTGTAGATCTCTGTCCTTTTTCCGATCAAGTAGTGTCTCCATATCTTCAGTGCGTGAACCACGGCTGCTAATTCCAGATCATGGGTCAGATAATTCTTCTCATGCTTATCGAGTTTTCTCGAAGCGTAGGCCACCACATGTCCCTCTTGCATCAACACACATCCCAATCCTTGTCCGGAAGCATCACAATAGACCGAGAACTCCTTCTGCATATCCGGCATAACCAACACTGGAGCAGTGGTCAACCTCTTCTTCAACTCGGCAAAGCTTGCTTCACATTCTGGTGTCCACTTGAATGTAGCTCCCTTCTCGAGTAGCTTGGTTAGCGGCCGAGAGATCTTTGAAAATCCCTCAATAAATTGTCGATAGTAACCAACCATTCCCAAAAAGCTTCTTGTGCGTTCCACATTTTCCGGCGTCTCCCGCTTGAAAACATCTGCCACTTTGCCCGGATCCACTGATATTCTTCCTTCTGATATGACATGTCGCAAGAACGATACCTGCTTTAGCCAAAACTCACACTTACTGAATTTAGCGTATAATTGGTGCTCTCTAAGCTACTGTAGTGCCAACCTCGGGTGTTCCTCGTGCTCTTCTTCACTCTTGGATAATATCAAGATGTCATCGATGAATACGACCACAAATTTATCCAGGTACTCCATAAATACTTTGTTCATCAGGTACATGAAGTAAGTTGGAGCATTGGTCAACCCGAAAGACATAACAGTATACTCATAAAGACCATATCGAGAGACGAATGCAGTCTTGGGAATGTCCGATGGTCGAATCTTCAACTGGTGGTAACCCGAACAAAGATCAATCTTAGAGAACACACATGCTCCTCGCAACTGGTCAAACAAATCTTCAATCCTTGGCAATGGGTACTTATTCTTGATGGTCACTGCATTCAATGCACGATAATCCACACACAACCTTTGAGTGCCATCCTTTTTAGGCACGAATATGATAGGAGCACCTCAAGGTGATGAACTAGGGCGGATGTATCCTTTCTCCAACAATTCTCTAATGTGATCCTTTAGCTCGGCTAACTGTTTAGCGTCCATTCTATATGGTCTCTTATATATCAGGGCCGTTCCAGGCACTAGGTCAATGATGAATTCAATTTCACGGTCAGGAGGCATACCCGGTAACTCCTAAGGGAACACGTCTGGGAATTCACTGACAACTCAGACCTCCTCGGCAACCTCAGTTTGAGTTAGTCTGATCCTCTGTGTTGGAGCTTGATTTGGAGAGAACTCAACCTTGGTACCATCAGTATGGGTCAAGGAGATTGTCCTTGTGGCCCAGTGGATCACCACATGGTACTTGGTCAACCAATCCATCCCCTGGATAATATCTAGCCCTTGAGTTTCCAGAACAATAAGGTTTGCTGGGAAAACTACCCCCCTTATGTCTAGCCTTACATTAGGGCATACTTGTTGTGTTATCATTTCTCCCCCAGGGGAGTGAACTATAAGTTGGTGAGTCATTAAATGCACTACCATGTCATTCCTCCTCATGAATTCCTTAGATATGAATGAATGCGTAGCACCAGAATCAAACAACACTGTAGCTAGATGAGAGTCGGCAGGAAACATACCAACAACCACATCTGGTGCATTGTGCACCTCCTCAAGTGCCACATGGTTAACTCTCCCACGTGTAGGTTGCTGCAGCGGCTTCTTTGGGCAACGATTGGCGAAATGTCCCATCTCACCACAGTTATAGCACTGCACGGCCGCGTTGTTGCCTTGGGATCTATCACCTCCTTGAGGGTTCTGTTGCGGCTGACCATTAGGGCGGGGTGCTGGAGCTGCTGGGCGAGGGGGTTGCATTGGTTGGCGTGGAGGCTGTGGTGGTTGGCGCATCTACTGGTTGTATGGTGTGGGTGGCCTGTAGGAGGAGTTTGGATACCTTTGTCCCGTGTTAGAGTTCATAGGAAGAGTCATAGGCGCTGTAGGCTGAGGGGCATAGTGAGGGCGCACATTATTTCCAGAACTATGTGCTTGTGCCAGCTTCCTCTTCCTGTCATCATCATCCAACTCTTTCTTGGTTCTTTCCACTTCAAAAGCCTTGTCCACCAACTTATGGAAACTGTTGTAGTCACTGGAAACCATAGCGAACTTCAGCTCCTTGTCAAGCCCCTTCTTAAAATGAAATTGTTTCTTTGAGTCAATGTCCACGTATTCGGGTGCATAGCGAGACAATTGTGTGAATTTATTCAGGTACTCTTGCATACTCATACGGCCCTGCTTCAGCATGAGAAACTCCTCATGTCTCGCCTAGACCTCTCCTTCGGGCACGAAATGACTGCGAAAGTAAATCTTGAACTCATCCCATGTGATATTATCCGGGTCCTGATGGGCTTCGGTGAAAGCAGTCCACCAGTCGGCTACAGGTCCCTGGAGTTGGTGCGAGGCTAACAGTACCTTCTACCTCCCTTCACATTGGATAATTTTTAGCTTGCTCTCAACTGTTCTCAGCCAATCATCGGCATCCATTGGCTCACTAGCGGTGGCAATGGTGGGTGGATGGGTGTTGATAAAGTCTCTCATGCGGGATCAGGGTCCTGGTGCTGGTTGTGGCTGGGGCTGATTTGGTGGTGGAGGTGGAGGGGCTTGCTGGGCTTGCTGCATGTTGGCCACCACTTGTGTTAAATTCTGCATCATTTGCATCTGCATGGCTATCATTTGCTGCATATGATTCATCGCAGGTGCGCCACGGGCACCTCTCCCATTCCATTGCGGTAGCTGGAATCCAGCTTCATCATCACCGAGGGGCACACCACGGCCACGGCCACGACCTCTTCCCCTGCCTGCCATCTGAGTAGGAAGAGAATATAGTCTTAGGTACTACTATAGTGGAAGACTACTATACGTTACCCTTACTATTTGCAAAAATCACAACAACCACGAGTATATAAGAAAATCCTTTATTAATAGCTCACTAATTAAGGAAGTATCAAAAAGGTGCGGTTGTGGACAAGTCGCCAAGGTGTTCCACAACTCACACAACACACCAAGAGGAAAACCATGAAAAGAGGTAACACAACTCAAGGTCACACGAGTACGTCTACATCGCTCTTATTTAACTAATTGGGGGTGTGCCTATCCTTGAGTCGTGGCATAGGTCGAGGACCACTCGTCGTCAAGTGGGAACTCCTGCGGGTCCTCATCGTCGTCGTCATCGTCGTCGTCGTCGTTGTCCTCGCCGGGGTCCTCGGGGTCATGTGGTGGTGAGGCAGCAGGCAGCGGTGGTGCGGCAGATGCCACACTGGACGGCTCCTCGTCAGAAGACTCCTCAGAAGATGACCCACGCTGGCCGTCACGACGGTCTGGGAGTTTGGGGTCCATGTTGAAGTGTCAGACGCGTAGTCGTCCGGGTCCTCGTCGGTGATCCGGCGATACCTCCTGATCACCGCCTCGTGGCGCTGGGCGAGGTCACAACCTTCTTGAATCTCCTACTGCGCACTCTGAAGTCGGGCACTGAGCTGGGCCACGTCGTCAATAATCTGACGAGATTGCCGAAGGTCCAGGGGTTCCGCCACGTGTCTGGAGACGAAGCCGGCAGTGCCACTGGGACGCTGCGGAACGAAGGCGTGCACCGTGTCGTCCAGACAAAAATGGTAGGCGTGACTCCAAAAGGTAGCTGCTTCCCAGCTAGCATCCTGCTCCGCATATCGGCGGGAGCTCCTCCAAGCAAGACTGCTGTGGGTCTTCACCAACTCATCACCATAGTAGATATAAATCTTGCAGTTCCACTCCTTCCTGCCGGGGCGCTGCACTCCAGTGGTGTGGTAGGAGAGCGAGAGGCTGTGGTGACGGTAGCCTGCCTCACGGAGTATGGCCAGGAGACGAAGTCGCAGGCGTCCTGCGGCCCTGCCATCAGAACGGACCACAACTGGACAACGGGGATCAATGGCTGGAGAGCGACTGGCCAGCCTACGCGGGGGCACAAGTCCACCGGTCGACTTACGGGGGGTCGTCTTGGTGCGGGCCATCTACAAATTTTGAAACAGGAGAGTGTCAGTAACAAAACATATAAATAAGGAGTAAATAAAACAATTATACAAGGTAGGGAATACAAAGCAACTTTATAAATTACTTTTTAGAATGTAGAAGGGTCCTTAAGTCATCCTTTTCTAACTAGGCTTGCGTCCTACGGGCAACACGGCTCTAATACCACTTTGTCACACCCCGTCCTAACAAGACAACCGGATGACTTCCACATGTATGCCAGGATCGGTTCACATCATACATGTGTAGACGAAAGTGTAATATCATTTATTACCAGCCATGTTCGAATACATAAATGTCTTACAATAATGACCCGTAGGTCTAAAATAAGATTACAAAGCAAAACAGTGGAAAAGTAAACTAGTGTGGCTCTATGCACAGGCGTTGCCCGGGGGTTGCGGCAGCCTAGAATGTCTCGTCCGGATCAGTGAAGAAGTCTTCATTCTCCACCTCTTCTCCATTGTAGACTGAGGAAAGATAAGCAACAAGCAAGTTTGAGTACCAACGGTACTCAGCAAGTGGGAAAAAGATGACATGCAGGTTGTTAGAACGGAAGGCTAAATTTGGGTTAAGCACTATAGCATTACATCCTATCCTTAGCTTTTATTAGCGCCTACTTCTAGGTGAGTGTACCCAACCATAACCCATGTATAATCCAAGACTAAACCAACCAAACCACCATTCCCAATCACTGACTAATTATGAATTGGACACCAAGCCGCTCTTGTCCGTGAGCACGGCTGTTATGACAGTTTCTAAATCTCTGCAGAGAATGTACCCTTTACCCACAAGCCGTGATTTCATCCCTTGTTGCCAGGTGGACTGAGTAAACCTCCCTGATGCCCGTGGTCGCGAACCACATTGCACACTTCCTGAGTCTCGTGCGTACTGCACCATACCAAACAAACCAATCCACCAGATTCCTATACACTATAATTCAATTTACCAAATCTCAATAAATGATCACAACAACTAATAGTATAAGATGTATGTAGAGAAATTCCCTCCCAAAACTAAGCATGACTAAGCGTAAAAGTAATAATAACATCTACCCAAACCAACCTGGTGACAAGGAATTTTATGGAAGGGTGCAGTAAATAGGATTCAATTTATTAAGTATGCAACTAACTGAAACAAATAAAACAGGTGCAAAATGGTCAAGGAACTTGCCTTCTTCGAAGTGTGGGTCGGTGAAGTGGTAGTCCTGAAGATTGTAAGTCGGCTTGAAAACCGACTCTAAATACATCATCGCATGCGGAACGGAAAGTAGCAGCACACAATAAGAAACAAGAGAATAAATGCACACCACAAATAAGTAAACAAAAAAGAAAACCTACGCAATTACGTCGCTAACACTATGTCCTTAGTTAAGACTTTATTTAGTGGTGTGGGTGGAAGTTTGGATTTTAGTGCCTATATGGGTTTATTAGGAATTCAGCACAATCAGCCAATTAAATACATTATTTTATCCTAAACAGATTAGGTAATAATAATAAAATAATACCCTAAGTGATTTGTGCAAAAAGAGAGAGTACCCATGTGATTTTATGTAATTTACAATTAATATAGGGGCTTTTACGCAAAACAGACATGAACAGGGGCCTAGAAATACTTTATAACATAACCAGGGGTTAATCATAATTTACAGAGGCTACAAACATAATTTATGGTGAAAACAGGGGCTAAAATACCATATTTATTTATTTTAACAGTGCTGACATAATTTAATTAAAGTCTAGGGGCTAGTTCATAAAGTACATGACCTCAGTGTAATTAATTTAAATTCATGCAGGGGGCTACGCGCAAAATGGGCTACGATTTAAAGGTCTTTGAATCTGGGCCGTTGGATCTAACGTGTGCGGCCCAGATTTAAAACGCGCGAAGGGGTACGCCCCTTCTAATCTCGGCCGTAGGTCCTAGATGGGCGGCCGAGATTAGACTACGTCGCCCCATGGGTGGCAGAGGCGGCGCGCGCTAGGGCCGGCGGCGCACGGCGGCGGGGGTCGCGGGAGATTGCCGGAACGACCAAATCGGTGCCTATCTCGAGCGATTCCTACACCCAACGAAGGAGGGGGGCGACGCATACTCACCTAGGGTGGTCGCGGGGTTCGGATCGGGGCGGAGGCGTGTCTGCGTCGGTGAGAGGCGGCAGACTCTGGCGGCGCTCCTCGGAATTGATGAAGCGACGGCCAAATCCCCGAAAGAAGGTGTCCGGCGGGCTCCTAGCGACACGGCGAACAATGTGAGCAAGAAATCGAGGAGGGACATCGGCTAGAGCGACGAGAACGGCGGCGCCATTACCTTGGTGCGGCGGCTAGGGTTGTGAGCTCGGGGGAGGGGAAAAATGCGGGCGCCGGTGGGTATTTATAGGGGGATTCGAGGCGGCGAAACATGGAAGGTGATCCCCAACGATGGAAGGCGACTGAGGCCATTATGGACGGTGATTTCTTGTCGGTGTTTTGAACCGGGGCGAGATAGACGGGCTCGGTCGGGCGCGGGCGACGGGAGGAAGAAGGAAAGCCCTGACGGGCGGGGTCCACGCGCAGGGAAAGAGAGAGAGAGAGAGGCGCGGCTGGCCTTGGGCCTCCGCAGGGTTAGGCCGGCGGGAGGGGAATAAGGAAAGGGGGAGGGGGGAAGGATTGGGCCGGCGGCAAGGATTTGGCCCAAGTGGCGTTTTTTCCTTTTTATTATGCTTTTCTCTTTTCTTTTTCATTTCTTTTTACAATTTGAATTTCTTTTCAAATTTCAAACAAATTCTAGTGTATTTTGAAATTGAATTTTCAATCAAACGCAAACATACATGATGCATTCCTAGTACATTTTCCTGATTTTCAAATTTTGGGTGTTACACATTCTGATTGAAATTATCAATTTTTGTCGTGCCAGGTGGGGCAAGACATCATTTCCCTGATGTTGAACCCAAGCCAAGGATAGCTGTGATGGTGTGCAGCCTTTTTTACCGCCATTGCATTAACACGCTGAAATATCTTGACATTCTTGTCAAGATTCTCTGGTCGAAGTCTAGGCATATTCTGTAAAAGGAAAATCATCCATTTTTTTTATAAAATAAATACATCAAGTCCAACAAAAGTTGTGCACCTCAGGATAACAATGGGCTAATTCAGTTGCCAAAGGTCAACAGGTTGTAGTCATGGTAACTCACCCTGCGGGAGTCCTGTTCTAATAAAGAATCAATCAGTTTGGGCCCACTAGATAGGAACCCTCGACCAAGGGAACTATAGGCCACAATCCCGATTCCAAGTTCTCTGAAATGGTCACCGCAATGAGACAATTCAGAAAATCCGGCTGCCTAAGATTTTCACTGAACAAGAGTTGTGTAGTTGTAGTACCTGCAAGTCGGAATTATACCTTCTTCCACATCTCTAGACCATAATTACCATTCCAACTGAAGTGCAGTGATAGGATGTACTGCATGAGCTCTTCTGATTGTTGAACCAGATGCTTCAGATAATCCAATATACTTTATCTTTCCTTCTTCAACTAGCTTTTTGAGTTCACCAATCTAATAATGAAAAAAATAAGTTCTACAAACTAAAGAAGAAATTTTCATGAATTACAAAGCTCGAAAGTGGGTTTCTGAAGGGAGAAGAAACTATGAACGCGGATTTGCAAAAACGTAACGGAATATACTAACAAAAGATAACCTCACAAAACGTAATCGGTAGGGAAATATGAAGTGTTTGTTATTGTAATCATAGAGAGTCAATCAAGCACTCGGTTTTTCAATGTCAATTTGTCTGCTCTGTATGGTCAATCATCCAAGTAGCTTCTAACTTTTACCCGTCAAACAGTGTGGCCAATATTTTCGGTAAATGGTTGCGAGGGATAGGCAGCAAGTTTAAGATGCACATTCGGTTGAGAGCGATTACAGTCATTTTGGTTATGTAGAAATGACTTAATTTTAATGGTGAAGATTCATCATTTTTGCAGGTTATTTACATGTGTACTTTTTTGCTTCATTGATGATCACCTCAACAAAGTTTTGAATAATAAGAGTTGTATAGGAGGTGTACATGATTGGAGCTAGTGGTGAGACACATATTTACCCAACATGGGTGACAGCATAATCTATGGATTAGTTATGTATTACTTTAGGCATTGTTAAGAGATACGATCGTGTATCGTGTCGTGGTGTTTTTTTTTGTGTTTGTGTTGCGTGCATCATAGTTATGCAGAAGCGGGATGCTAACTCTATTGTATCATCTTGATAATTTTAAGTTTGATAAAGTGTCCATTATTGAAAAAATGAACAAAAATTTGCTAACAACGGTGCTATAAATGGCGCAATTTTTATTTGCAGCATATCTCTCCGGAAGCAAACTGTTTAATAAACAAACAAGTCCATCATTGTCACACCCGATTTTATTAAGAATGAAACCAGCTGCAAATACATGTATGTCAGGATCAGTTTCACCATACATATACGACAAATAGTGATAAATAGTTTTATATCGCATACAAACAACATTTATACCTTCAAAAGAGTTTTGAAGCAGCAGCGGAAGAGGATAAACTCTAGGGCAACCACAGGCAAAATCGACTGGCAGCAACACGACCTTATACACAGCGTCTTCAACTTGGACTTGTCTTCATTGAATCTCCTTTCCACTGAGCAGCATTTATGAAAAACATAGTGGCAAGCGCATGAGTACATAGAGTACTCAGCAAGTGTGAGAAATAAATGTCATGAATGCCGATCAAAAGAAAAGGTTGATAGTGGTTTAAGCACTAAGCATTGAACCTATCTTTAGCTTTCATTAGCACCTATATCTAGGTGAATATTCCCAACCATAATAACAGTAATAGAAATGTAATAATATAAATATCATTCCCGATCATCATCCCAACTATCATCTCAACCATTGACTAACTATGAATTCGACACGAAGCCGTCTTATCCGTGAGCACGACTGTCATGACAGTTTTTTCAGATCTCTGCAGAGAATGTATCCTTAATCCACAAGTTGTGATTTCATCCCCTATTGCCAGGTGGACTAAGTAAACCTCCCTGATGCCCGTGGCAGCCAACCACAATACACACTTCTGTAGGTGTGTGGAAAGGAGATTACTACGAGGTCTTTATAAATGTCCTCCCGACACGTACTAGTCCTCTGAGGTTTCATCCCTGTACAAAAGTGTGAGCCGCTACCCGCGTCTCAACATCCTAGTTGCCCCCTCTTGAGCCATGCAGATACCAAGGGAGTACACCCTGAACCGATTCTCTGCACTATCCAATCACCAATACTATGTCGAGAGAGGCCTTAATAATCGACCAAGCTGCTCCATATTTAGTCTTGTGGTGACACTATAAACCTTAGTGGCTTCCATCATAAACCGGTCCTAAGAATCCGGCAAGGTCCAAACTTCAATCCCCGGTCTCGTGCGTACTGCACCATACCATTCAAACCAACCCGCCAGATTCCTATCCACTACAATTCATTTTCCATATCTCAATAAATAATCATAAATCATAAGTGACATATATGATCAATTGGTTCCCCCATCTATTATGTATGGCTAAGCTTAAATCAATATCCCAAGTACCACCCTTTCCATCCCGAGCGACAAGGAATTATATGGAACGGTAAATAGAATTGGATTCACATTAATTAAGAATGCAACTACTATAATCCCTAAAATAGGCACAAGATCGTCAAGGGCACTTGCCTGTTTTATAACAGTTGCTCAGTTCTTCTTCAATGAACTCTTGATCTTCACATTTTCATTTAGCTTCTTGATCGAGATACGAGTACGTATCATACTATCATCAAAAGAGAAATAAAAGCAATCAAGAACAATACACCACACAAGTAATACAAATACTATTATGATGACTTAAATTAGATTTATTTGTGATTTTTTATGTCATAGTTGAGTTTCCGGTTCAAACTATGTGATTATATTGACGATTCAAGTTACAAAATGAATTACATTATTACATATGACATAATCGATTCTCCCCCTCGAAATATGACATAATCGACAATGCCATAATTTCGACGATGTCTCGAAATCGATTCTTTTGCGCTTGTTTCCTTTTATGTCATTCTTAGCGGGAATTTTATCATTACTTAAGGCATTCACATTATCATGAGTGGACAATAGATAAAGCATGTCTTGTCTGAAGGCAAGACCAACAATCTTATTATTCAAACAAATAGAGCGTTTGTTTTCGCCAAAATGGAAAACAAATCCACAATTATCCAGACATGAAACTGATATCAAATTCCTTTCTAAACTAGGGACATAAAGAACATCATGAAGCCTAAGTATGAAACCACTACTAAGTCTAATAGGATAGATTCCAATGGCTTCAACTTCAGCTTCACGATCATCAGCGACTTTGATGGTCCTTCCCCCCCTTCTTATAGTCCTCATCGTACTTAACCCCTGTATAGAATTACAAGTCTAATTATGAACATCATGAAGCCTAAGTATGAAACCACTACTAAGTCTAAGAGGATAGATTCCAATGGCTTCAACTTCAGCTTCACGGCCATCAGCGACTTTGATGGTCCTCCCCCCCCCTTCTTATAGTCCTCATCGTACTTAATCCCTGTATAGAATTACAAACGTTCACAGTTGCACCTGAGTCAATCCACCAAGTAGATCGTGAAAAAGCTAAAAACCGGGATTCATTTACAAAAGTGATGACATCCTTACCATTATTAGCACCACTTAATAAAACCAATGTAGTCCTTCTGGCGGTGTCCAAAATCTTTGCAAAACTTGCACTGATCTGATTTTAAGTTAGAACCAGAAGGCTGAGGAGTTGTTTCTTTGTCCTTAGAAGAGGAGCCATGTACTTTAAAAGATGGTGGCTCGGGAGAGGTGAAGTAGGTCTTCGCCTTTCCCTTACCCTTACCTTTGGTGAAGTTACTAGAGTCTCCACCCTTACCTTTTATGCGCTCCTCCTCCTGAACGCACATAGCCATGACTTTCTCTAGTGTCCAGCTATCTTCCTTAAAGTTGTAATTTATCACAGAAGTCTCAAACTCCTTAGGTAAAGACATGAATATGAAATGCACAAGCATCTCATCTGGCATGTCTATGTTAAGAGTCTTGAGGTTTGCATTTAAATTACTCATCTTAAGGATGTGACCTCTCACACCCCCACCAGTGTACCTCTCATTAACAAGCCTTTTGAGGAGAGTGCTTGCTAATGTCTTAGTAGAGCATGTGTACTGACTTTTGACCTTGGCAAGATACTCAGTGGCCTGCTCACAGTCAGGAATAGCTCCTCTTATGGTCTCATAAATGGTTGCCTTAATAACCATGAGGCATTTTCTGTAAGATTCCTCCCATGCCCCAAGATCCTTAGGGTACTTTTCCTTAAGCTTAAGATACTCTTCTTTTCTTACTCCAAACTCCTCATTAGTTTCCCCAGGCTGAGCAATGGGAGCTTTACGATCAACAGGGCGATCCTTTTTTAGGCAAAGGTCAAGGTTTGCAATTGCTAAGTTCATCCTGAGTCTCTCATTCCATATCCCATAGTTATGACCCGCGAGGGTCTCTATGGAGGCAATGAGACTTACCACATTGGAGGCACCTGAATAAAACAAATGTGGGGATTATACAATGACTTAAATGACATATAATATAGCACACACTTAAAATTGCACTTAAACATTTAGAAGTGGCATAAAATGTCTTTTAACGTTGATTAATCAACAAAACCATTTCACTTAAATGTCATGGAAATATTTCACGTTGGTTACTCTAATTTCCATTCACTTAAATAACTTAAATAATATGGAAATATTTCACATTGGTTACTCTAATTTCCATGTAAACATACTTAAAATTCATGGAGGCATTTCCAATATAATGCAAATATACTGGAAACAAGCTTAAACATGGCAAAATTAAATTTTCACGTTGGTTACTTATTTAATTTCCATGCAAAATGCGCACAATCTTAATATGATAGCAAATTTAAATTTTCACGTTGGTTACTTATTTAAATTTACCACTAAATAACATAGGAAGCTAAATAAACTTAATTTCTTAAATTTCTGAAATTAATTACAAAAACTTAATGGCAATTAATTGGATTTAAATAACTGAGAAAATTCACTTAATAACATAAAATTACCTAAAATTACAGAAAGAATGCAATCAAAATCACACAAAATTTTCTGAAATTTTCCCAGCTATTTAACTAATTTTCTAATCATTTCTCTAATTTATGGAATTATTTTTCCATCTTAAACTTATTGTGAAATTCAGAAAACACTTAAAAGGGCTAAATGGGCCAGAACCTTAAATTCAGCCCACTGATTAATATGGCCCAGCCCATTTATCTTAAAATTCCTTATAAAAATGGAAAAATACCCACACACGGCCCATAAGGCATTTGGCCCACTGCTGAATTCAACCCGCTTAAAAACCGGAGAAAATCCAAAAAATGGAAAGGGCAGCCGAGCGGCCCATCTACTCATCCCGCATGGGCTCAGAGCCCATTTCCCATAAGCGGCGGGCGGCGTGCGCTGCTGGTCGTCAGATTTCGTTCCGACGGCCACAATTCTCTCGCAGCTTATCACTTAAACTGTTCTCAGCTGTCCGATGCTGATCCAACAGCTGTGCGTTGATTTCGGACGATATAAAATTTTTCGCCGCCGCAGGTTTCGTAACCCTAGCTCATTTCTCCCCTCCCCCGACAGAGCGAAGTGAGTGAGGAGAGCGGTGGCGAGTGAGCGCCGGCCGTGCGGGACCTCCGGCGCCGCCGCGCCGTCGTCTCCGGTGAGGTTGACGCACCGCGAGGTGCTTCTTCGCCGATGTTGACAGCGTCGGTCGGATTTTTTCGAGGAAAACAGTCACCCACCAAATCTGAGTGGAGAGGTTGGCTGTTGCGTCGTGGACTTCCAGCACGGCCGCACCTTCGCCACCGACGAGCGACCACAACGTTGCTCGTCATCGGCCAGTCACCGTCGAAGGAAAACAGACCGCTAGGGTTAGGGTTAAAGCCCGAAACACTAGCGCGACCACTTAGGACTCTGAGTGTTTCTCTTTGCAGGGACCCCGGCGCCGCCAAGCCCTCCACCATGGCATGCACGTTGTGCCGCCGGTGGCAGAGCACGTCTAGGGTTAGGGTCTCCTAACCCGACGCTCTAAGGTGGCGACGGTGGATGGAATAGGCGACTAGGGTTGGGGCTTTGATCCCAAGGTCCTAGCGTCGTGTCTAAGGGTCGCGGCGCCGTCGTTGTAACTGCGTTGGGAGATTCAACAGGTGCCCGCTGTCGAGGCCACTAGGGTTAGGGTTTCCCCTAACCCTACTCTTAGGAGGACAGTGGCGGCCGAAGCCACCCTATTCAGATAAGTTCTTATGCCCTTATTAAATTTCTTAATTTGATTCGGTTTTTTTATGCTCAAGTCTTAGTTGCAACTGAAACTGAAACTGATCCCCTCCTTCTAATTTATGCGCTAATCAACTTAGTTGGATCTAATACTAATTACAGAAACTAAGGGCCTTAATTAAAATGATTATAAACTAATTAATCTAATAATTATCCAATTAGGGTTCACAAGCACGGCTCTGATACCATTGTTAAAACTTAGGGTGCTTAGGATCAATGCTAGGAACACCTAATCGAATACACTTAGGTCTAATCTAATCTAATAGATACACTTGAGCATAATTAGGCATTAATCTAAAGACTTATTAGACTAGTAATCAGACAATCAATCACAAGAACAGATCTTGCATTAAGCTAGAACAGTCCAAGGGTATTAGAGAGAGGGAGATTAGGGTTACCATCAAAGGGTCCACCTGACGCCATTGGGCTCGGGTGGATTGTTGTAGGCGAGTAGCTCAGCGCACGAAGATGGGTGATGCTGAAATATCGTCGGCGCAATGGAGGCTTGGCACATAAACGGTGGCAGCGGTCTTCCCCTCACTCCGCGCCCTATCAGATCTGTTAGGGTTTGTGGGGCAGTTTATGATGGCTAATCAACTCAGTGATTAGTGCCCCAGCTCTCCCCCTTCTATTTATATGGCGCGTGTGAGAGGGGGCCGCACCGAGCTCAGTCGGTTGCGCCCCCGATCATGGCGTGTAGGCGAGTCCAACTCGAGGGGCGTGGTTGTTGCCCACGTCACCCCCCCCCCCAGATCACATTAACAATTACATCCAACAACTTCAGCGTGAACCACAAAGCCAGTGAAACATACCAAGATCGAACTGCTTCACGAACCAACCTTGTCGAGGAGGATCTCGTTGGTGTGGGGGTTGTACATGTCAGAGGTATCAATGAAGGTGACGCCGGAAGCGACGGCATGGTAGATGAACGCGACCATGTCAGGCTCGGGCTTGGGCGGGCCGTAGAAGGCGGACATGCCGAAGCAGCTGTGGTCCTGCACCGAGACCTCCAGCACCTGAGACCCCGACTTCATCCTCGGAACTGACACCGGAGCAGCGGCCATGGCCACAGGCAAGGCAGGATGGGGTGTGTGAGGCGTGGTCTGCTGAATCCGCTCATTGGTGCGGTACTGCGCTATGATCTCTGCCAGCTGCAAGTGTCAAAGTTTTATGGTGCGTGCAAAGGGTGGGGCGGGTGGACATTACTTACGTCACTGCCTACGTGAGACATCAGACACCCAAGTAAATAAGAGCATACGAACCAGCTAGTTTTTTCGAAGTACTAATATTTAGTCATGTAAAATAATCATCTTATTTTAACCTACTTTTTGAGTAATAGAATTTTCTTTAATATTTGTGCAAAAATTAGCAATTACTTTTTCCTCCTAGTTTCATTTGGTCCTCACTTCTCGAGTTTTGGTTTGAATTTCACCGCTTTTAATATCTTACATTTCTAAAATGCAACTTTTGTTGGATAATTAGGAATTTTTTGGTTTAGTTTAAGACGCAAAAATTATAAATCATGAATTGCACGTACATTATAAGTATAACAGTAATGATCAATCTTATGCTCTCAATTTTACAATATTAACATGCAGAAATATTAAGGCTAAAATAAAAGACTCAAAGTTGTATCAAGATACGAAATTTTGTGTTAGAGACATTGGAGGTGGCATTCTCTGAGAGTCAATATGTTGGATTGTTCGAAGTAGTCGATCTCATTGGGTGCAGAGAAGATCACATATGTAGTGTGGATCACGAGCTTGAACACACGAAGTAGTCGTATACAAGCACGAACACACGCATAGGGAGATCGAGTAGCCACAGGGTGCATTAACCAAAAATCAATTCGCTCTCTATCTCGCAGCAGAATCGAGCGAGCGTCGATTTCGAAGGCATGTCACATAGAAAATAGAGTCAGGTATGTCTACAGGTAGTGCAGTAGAGGACACACTGCGAGAGAGAGGAGAGAACAGGATCGCTGCTCTTTTGTATATTGCACAAGGAGGAAGGGTCTCCTTACATAGGCACCAAGAAGAGGGGGAGAGAGAGAGAGAGAAAATGTCATCAAGCCGAGTTAAGATATTGATCAATTTGCATCTTAACATGTTCGTTACTGTAGCTGTCCAATGGCTGTGTTGGGCCGGCCTGACCCGAGCCTGGCCGAGCTCGAGCTTTGACATCCTTGGCCCAAAATGGAATGGACCGTGTCGGGGCGGCATGACGGTCCTGACCTCAGCCCAAGCAAGGCCCGAGCTCATTTTACGCGGGCCATGCCATGCCAGGTCTTCAACGGGCCGTGCCGGGTCGGGCCGACCCGTAACCTGATAATAAAAATTTACATATAATATTAAAAAAACCATGTTATATGGGCTTACACGGGCCGGGCCGGACCGGGCCCCGCGGGCTATGCGCGCCACGCACCGGGCAAGGTGGGCCAACAGTTAAACGGGTCGTGCCGGACTGGCACAATAGGTTTGCGCCTAAGCCCAGGCATAGTCCGGGCTGGGCTGCGGGCCGGCCTAAGCCCGGTCCCCTTGTCGGGACAATAACATCAGGCTTCAGGCTAGCCCGATTAGCCCAACCCATTTGGACAGCTATATTCGTTACTACTCATTAGTTGTTTGAATTGATCAGTGAAAGTGGCAAAATATGGCACTAAATAAGCACGAGGTGACACAGCTTGGCTTGGCACGTGTGGCACAAACTTCGGGCCTGTTTGGATTATTTCCATTGCCTACCTTTTCAAAGTTTGGTGTTGCCAAATTTTGGTGAAGGATTTAGCCACCCAAAGTTTGGCTAATATTGGTAAAGAAAATGAACTAGTGCAACATATGGTTGTATTGGCTTACAAAAATTTGGTTTCAATCCAAACACACACCGTTTTTATGGTCAACTACCAAAATTTGGTATGGCATGCATGGGTAACAATCCAAATAGCCCCGATCCACACCCTCATAATAAATAGACAATAGTTCACTACATATATACTGGTTTAACTTACTTTTAATTTCCCATGTGAGGTTAATGTCCTCCTAATATTTCACATAGCCCTTGGAATTAATCATAACCAATTACAATAATTGGGCCTCAGATCCAAATATCTAACAACTTTGGTATTATTACTTGTTACAATTTTTGAATTCATGTTTTTTAAAAAGTTTATGGAAGTGTTAAAGTAATTTACTCGCAAAATAATGTCACATACCACAGAGGGTATACTCCACTGTCCCAATAATTAATTAAGGCATAAAGTTTCCATCTGAGATACGTTGGCCTAGATGAGGTTAGGGAAGTCCCCATCTCGTGTTAGTGCAATAACCTCCTGGGTGCATCCTAAAAATGCGACAGGATTTCGCCGACACTAATATAAATCATGGATAACACGTCGTGCACCACAATTCCCTGATTTACATAGACGAAGTTGCGTTTAAACAGAATTAAACAGTAAGGTTGTGTTTGGGAACACAATATTTCAATACTCAAGTTTTGGTAAA
The DNA here is from genome assembly GCA_036927565.1 of Tuctoria greenei. Classification (NCBI taxonomy): domain Eukaryota; kingdom Viridiplantae; phylum Streptophyta; class Magnoliopsida; order Poales; family Poaceae; genus Tuctoria; species Tuctoria greenei. The sequence goes on along the minus strand of JAYESD010000001.1, from coordinate 48,351,244 downwards.
TCACAATTATTTAAATGGCACAATACCAAAGTATTTCAATACCATAGTTTTGTAATACCAAAGTTTTGCAATACATAGCACTTTTTGGGATAATAGGATTTTATCATAGTTTTACATTCAAAACAGAAGTACAATCATTGAAATCATGGTTGTACTTGTGTGTCCTTTGTCCCAAAGTTATTGATTTACAAATTAGAGAAATAAAAAGAAAAAGCAATCCTAAAACAGGAAGATGACAACCGAAGAACCTTGTCTGCTCCTAACCATTATCTGAATACTGTCATGCCCACCTTCTTTTGTTGCTAACTACAAAGTCATCTAGAACACCAAAGCACAATAGATCTAATCGGCCAAAAAAATAGGAAACTAATCTGCGGACCATACACTAATCAACAAAGAACAAGTTCTTGCTAATCTCATTCAAAAATAGGAAAGTAATCACACGACAACAACAAGCATCTAGAGCAAGCAAGCATCGGCAGAGAAAAACTTTGGTTTGGACCAGAGTTTTCTATACCCTAAAAATACTACAGTATAGATAAAAATGTGGTTTTAAATAAAGAGGTTTTGAGTTTGTTGTTGTTGAAGTGTGCGAACGACACTTCTCTCGGATCTGCTTTGAGAGCAGCCCGCAGAGGATCTTTTTTAGATGGGGGCTTAGTCTTTGGTGAAGTCCCTCGTGTGAGGTATGGTGAGACAGAGGTTTAACGTGGTTCGAGCCACTGGAGCGTAACGCCCTACTCCACAGTGAGAGTTGTATTGCTTGTGAGTGCTTGGGTGAATTTAAGATTGGTTTCTTTGTAACGTTGGCTGCCCAATCCTTTTCTAATAAGGTCGGGCACCTTAAAAGTGGTGTCAGAGGCCTGTCAGGTTGCCCCGGGGTGATCTTATCCTGTACAAGATGTAAGGCTTCTTGTGTACGTTGCCTCTGACAACGGATTGTAGTCCCGCCATCTTGCCACGTTGGACACCAGTGGCTATGCGCAGTCATTGATGATGATAGGGAATGTCTCATATGTCTTGTCGTTGTAAGCTACCCACTTGGCAATGTGGGGTAGCCATGCGGTGCCTTGACTGTGATGTGATTGGACGCAGCGGTACCTGACAGCACTACGTAGGAAAGGTTCATCCGAGATGTGCCCCAACGAGGAAGGGAGACGAACAAACTATGCGTCTCCGTCATCACGTCTCGCATTATGTAGTCATAAGAGACGGGTGGCAAGCGCATCACCGATCAGCCAAAGTGCGAGACATGGTCAAAGGTAGCGCGTCTCCTTTCTTTCAGTCATAACAGATGATCTTTACGGTGTCATTGGAGACGTGATTCGTGTGCATCGTCCATCAACTTATATGCGAGACAAGCACTAACATAGCGCATGGCATATTTATCTACTCATCCGAGACGTGTTTTATTGCAGCACGTCGCAGATTCGTTTACTGATCTGAGATGGGCTTTAAGGAAGCTTGTCTCCTTTATTTAGGTAATCTGAGACAATCTCCGTTACAGCTCGTCGCAGACTATTTACAGGCAGGGGCTCCTATTAAGTGCCCCCACCCTTGATTATCCTGGTTACCTGCTGCATCCTAGAGCTAGCCAGGATTTGTCAGCCGCATTGCCAGTGTCCGCAACATACACATACATGAACATATGTATAGCTATAAACATCACAATTTAAATTATATAGACCAATCAAATATTAACACAGTGTCAATTGTGGTTATCAAGTATACTAATTACACTACAAAGAATGCTCCCCGTTCATCCTGATTACAAAGTATCTAATTACACACATCATAACTGTCATCATCTAATCCTGTATACCGTAATTTCTCTCGATAGATGACTTCATTAACGATGGGCCTTCATAGCCTCTAATGCTCCGAATGAGACATCCTCAAATTCAATAAAGTCACTGAAATCATATAAAACATTATCAAATTGCAGTCACATTTACATAAATAGTCACATAAGAGAGCAAATATCTGAAGACTTAGGAACAAATTGGTATGCAATTGTAATAAACACAGGAACTGTTAGTAAATGGAGAACCGATATTACTTGTAGCACGGGCAGTTGGTGAGCATCTGCAAAGCGTCAGCAGGGAAATTGTTCTCACCATAAAGGACATGGTAATTAGCTGGTGTGCTTGTCCCCTGAAAAAACAAACAATTTACATTCCACTGGTGCATTAATAGCCTGATATCAAAAACTCGTGAGAGAAACACCAATTATCACATGGGTACCTTGATTCCACCATGGCTGCAAAGGTAGAAATCAAACTCATTGGGATGGCACATGCTAGTGTGAACCACAATTCTTACAGTTTCAAGGGTTTGCAAATCAGAATTCATTATATACAACATTACTTTTGCATTGGACATAAACAAGGAAGATGAATGTATACCGTAATGAAAATTCTACCTTTGAATCAATGACTTCATTAACGATGAGCCTTCACTGGACATCCTCAAATTCAATGAAATCACTGAAATGCATTCTTTGAGGACAGGGTTGAGGCAGCCACGTGCTCCGGGGACAGAAGACGAGGCGGCGGCATGCTCTGGGACGAGCTGGCGGAGGCGCTGGAGCGGCGATTCCTCAACTCTCTAATGACAGCAGGCCGGCATGCTCTGGGAATAGGGAGAACATTTCCACTTATGTGAAGGCGGCAGTGTGCTTATACCGATTACCTAGGTCAGAGTCAAGTCAGCGGCGTGCTCCGGGGACAGGGGACGAGGCGGCGTGCTCCAGCATGCTCAACTCTCTTATGACAAAGGTCGGGGTCAACGGAGGCAGCGCGACAATGATGAAGGGCAAGTTGAGGAAGAGGGACGATGGCGGCGTGCTCAGAAGCTGCGGTTTCTAGGTCGAGAGAGCGTGCGTGAGTTAAAAATTTTCTCCAAGTGTTGGAAGAGAGCGCGCGAGAGATAAAAATAGCAAAAATCAAAGACGGGCCTCTCTAACACGCGTCTCTCATTTCAGTGTCTCCCCCTGTTTCAGAGAGCGCGAGTAAGTTTTGCGTGAAAATTTTCGCCAAAGAGCGCGCGAGAGCTAAAATTTGGTCAAAAATCACAGACGTTCATATATAATGCACGTCTCGCATTGTTTTGTGGCTGAACGGGCACGCCGCATGCGAAAGATGTTCGCGGGGTGCGACACCATCTTCAGCATGCGGGCATGCCTGAAAATTATGCGCAATGCCTTACATGATCATTGCAATGTGCTCATCTTTCCATGGTGGGACAAAAGATATTCGACATGAATCAGAGACGCGCTCAGGTAAGGAGTGTCTCGCATTATTTTTTTGCCGAACGGGCACCCTGTATGCCAAAAGATGTGCCACGGTGTGCTGAGGTCAGGAACAACATCTTTTGGCATCCTGGAATGTCCCACTGGCATCTGTGCGCAATTCCTTATATGATCATTGTAATGCGCACAACATTCTGAGGTGGGACAAAAGATCTTCGGCATGAATAGAAAACGTGCCCGAGTAAGGTGCATCTCCCTTTTGCTGGATCTCAAAAATTGGAGGCACACCTTTTTAATGTTAGTCTCTCATGTACTCGTCTTCCTATTGCCACTCGCACAACATCGTGAGCATCCGTTGCCACTCGCTTGTTATCATGAGCATCCATTGTTGGGATAAACAAATGCAATGACATTGCAATTAAGGGATATAAATGCGAGATGCACGAGACGCACGAGAGACTAAAGTGAGACGTGCGAGATAAAAAAGCGCGTTTTCCATTGTTGAAAGAGAGATGTGCGGCACGGGGACTGCGGAGAACATAATTTTGGCAGTGGTGAAGCAGAGACGCGTGCGACCGGCGTGTGCGACCTTTCATTTCCACGAGGCGTTATCGATGCGTCCCATCGTTCCATCAATGCGCGGGAAACCAACCGCTCCATCATCGACTCTGCACAGACCTTATATATGACGTGCCATCACCAATCAGTTCTCCACATGTGCGTCGCTCATCCATGTCTTCTTCTTCGTCTTCTCTGTGCCGACGACCCACTGCCACCATGGCCAACATTCCGCCTCCAAGCCCGCCGAGGGAGCCACCGTGCAAGAAACTGTGTTGCACCTTCCCCGAGAGGTTCAACATCGAGCAATGCCTCCTTATGGAGCAAGAGGCGTACAATAATACATCTCACGCCTTGAGTTCCTTGGGTTTGGGTACCCTTCCACAGTTTACTGGAATGGGTACCCTCGGTCACTACCTCTACTCCCTCACGGGGGTGGCCGATCGCCTCAACATTCCTTTCAAGACAATGGCCCAGGTGCTCAGCGCCGAGGGCTTCAAATACCTGATGGCTGTGACGGAGAGCATCCTCGGTCTTGGGGTTGCACCGTCGGTGCAGCCGGAGAAACCGGCGCAGCCGGCCTAGGCTCCCATTGCACCAGTGCCGGAGTCGCCGGAGGAGGACGAGGAGGAAGAAGAGGAGGAGGATGAGGAGGAGGAGGATTTAGTTTTTCTTTGTTGTTTTTAGTTGATGTTTTTGTTTTCTTGTGTCTTCTTTTACTTTTTTCTTGTGTTTTGTATTATATTGTGTTAGTGAATGAAATTTATCTATGTTCAACTGTGTGTTCCAGTTTTGTGAATGAATATTTTCTTATGTGTTCAACTGTGTGAATGAATGAATATGTGGTGTGTTCATTGTGTGGACAGTTAACTGTGTGAAAGCAATTGCAAACATGAAGGATTTGATTATTTTTTGGACAAGTGAATGATTTAGTTATCAAGTGAATGTGCTCTAAGTTCATTGATGTGTGATATCAACAGTGAAAAGAAGAAAAATGAAAAAAATCACGATGCTAAAAGAGACGCCAAAAATAGGAGACACGCTTTTTGTAAGAGCACATCTCCCTTGTAGCAGAGGAGAGGGAGACGTCGAGCATAGGAGACGCACTTCGCTGCTAAGCGCGTCGCTATTTTGCGTCTCTGCACAATCCTTATATAAGGCGCCATCGGTCTCTCCTCTTCTCTTTGTTTTTCTTCTCCACGCAGACAACCCACCATGACCAACGTTCCCTGTCAAGCCCGCTGAGGGAGCCACCCTGCAAGAAACAGTGTTGCCACTCCCTCAAGAGGCTCAACAACAAGTTGCTCGACAGACTGTTTGACTGGTTCCATAGGCTACTCAAGACGATGGCCGAGGTGCTCGGCGCCGAGGGCCATAGTATCCTGGTGGCGGCGATGGCGAGGAACCTCGGTCACGAGGTTGCACTGCCGGATCTGGACCAGCCAGAGCAACTAGCAGAGCATCTGGAGCAACCGGCCAGCACTCTTGTTGCACAGGCGGCGGATGGCCACCGGAGGAGGAGGGGGAGTAGGAGTAGGATATTAGGTTTTCTTTTGTTGTTTTAGTTGATGTTGTTTTTTCTTTTCTTGTGTCTTGTAATTTTTACTTGTGTTTTGTAATATATTATTAATGATTTGTGTTATATGTGTTCATCTGTGTGATGAATATTATCTTGTGTGTTCAACTATGAATGAATGTTCTTCATTCAGTGACGTGTTCATTTCTGTCTGTAATCGAAGACAAAGAAGACGCACTTTCTGTAAAGACGTCTCATTTCTTTCGTAATAGGATATGCGTTTTGTTAGATGCCTACTTAACAGAGACGGGCTTTATTGTAACACGTCTCCTTGTACGTTCAACCGAGCCATGTAAGATCCTTGCCGAAGCGGGCTCGTCTCACTTAACCTTATCAGAGATGCACGCCTTTGAGCGTGTTGCCCATCTTTGTCTCCTATTTGGGTTTCTTACATGGTGCAAGGGCATGCCATGCGTCATGCGTTTATGGGAGGTGCATGCCTTCAAAGCCTGACTTCGACAAGGAGCACTGCCCATTTACTCCCGCAACCTAACGGTCAGGACATTTGTAGGACGCGTGGTAGCACTGGAGCCTACCTCTGCGCAATAGGCCGAGTTCTGCGCTGCGGGCCATGTGGTAGCTTTGGAGCCCATCTCCAAGGGGACTCGGGGGTCCGGGACTGCTGTACACGTGGCGGTTTTGGAGCCTACCTCTGCAGGGAAGCCAGTCTGGAGCTGCGGACCATATGGTGGCAACGAAGCCCACTCCTGTGGAGGAGCAGGGTCCCATCCCGCTAGACACGTGGCAGTCTGCGTGCCCGTCTTTTCGGGGGAGCTGGGTCCCGTTTTCAGACCCTGTGGCAATTCTGGAACCTGCCCTTGAGGAGGGTTGTGGTCCGGGCCTGCTAGACATGTGGCGCCATTGGACCTTGCCTCAGCGGAAAGGTAAGGCACTTAGGTGTTTTTATCCTGTGCGCGGGGTACCCAGACTGCTAGGTAACGATAGTTGTCAAACACCGTTCTGTAAAAAATATCATAGTAATCTCAAATATCAATGTATTGCTCTAATACTCCAAAAACATTGTGTTCCCAACATTGCCTGAATGGATCCGTACTGCACAGTTGATGCCCTAAGCAGTCTTTGTCCAAACGCTCCAAACGGGTTGAACAAAATGATTTTGGGTCGGATTTAGATGTTGTTTTGACCTATTTACGTGAAGTATACAAATAGAAGATAAGATTGGAAATAGGTTCTCCGCATAAGCCTCCGCCCTGCCGTCCATGCCTTCCGCCCTCGCGTCCAACAGCCTCGCGTCGTCCGCCCTTGTGCCAGCCATCTGTGTGCCACTGAGCCACAGATCTTTAGAATCTCAGGTTAAAACTATTACTAAGAATCTCCGGTTACAAATCTTTAGAACAACCCAATTCGCTTGCCCTGTTATAGATTCATCAGGATGTTTTAGTTACATGGTTGTGAACTTCATTCGAACATATGTGGCAGATCAGTGCAGTAAAAATGTACTGTTCATATTTACTGAATGCATTTTGGTGGTGAGCTTCTTGTTAAAGCTAAAAAATATTACTAAGAATCTTCGGTTACAAATCTTTAGAACAACCCAATTCGCTTACCTTGTTATAGATTCATCACGATACTTTAGTTACGTGGTTCTGAACTTGATTTGAACATATGCGGCAGATCGTGCAGTAAAAATGTGTTTTCTTTCTGCTATAGTACATAGCCGTCGAAGTGTTTTTACGACACTTCCTTCGGACCTGCTTAGGAGCAGCCCGCGGAGGTTCTTTTTTCAGAGGGGGCTAGTCCCTAGAGCTTGCGAGAGTCGCGAGGATGGTGAACACAGTGGGTTTTTACATGGTTCGTGCCGCTGGAGCGTAACACCCTACATCCATGATGTGTGTTGTATTACTTGGGATGTCTATACGCTTGTGTAAGCTTGTATGAGGATGAGATCAGATGAGATTTCTAAGATGTTGACTACTCGGTCCTTTTATAGTCCGAGGACGGGCAACTACAAGTGGGGCCCGGGGCCCGACAGGAGGCCCTGAGGAAATCCTAACCCTGTACAAAATCTAGGGCTTTATGACGAGATCATGCACGTAATCATTGCACCTACAAACATGGTATAAAGTTTATTTGTTTGGGATCCTGGCTCAAGTGAATGTGCGCTCTTATTTGATGGACAAGATCAAGATTGTGCACTATGTCGTCCACCACCTTGGCCTCCTCCTTTCATACATACAAGAAGATTTGATGGCGTTGCACATTTGGACCAACACATGAGAGAATATGAACTTGAGTCGAGAACGACTCCAATTCAAGTAGGGGAGGATGATGAGGACATCACTTATGAAATTAATTGCTCTAATACCAATTGATAAGGAAAGGTTTAGGCCCGATTTTCCGAAAGGTAATGGATAAGTCGATTGATGGAGATCTCAACATTGATGATCCGCGGCACTCGAGCAGCTCGAATACACCTGCAATCACTACATCACCGCTCCGTTGGTTATCAACCGTGCTGCACACGCTTGACCTCTCTATGGATCCTAATCATAATTAAATCATTAGGTAGCAATCTATTCTCAAAAACATATAAGAACGAGCTCACCTTTGAAATTAATTGTTGTGTGTGAACTCTATTGATTGCATTTTGCATGTTCAATGGAGTGTTGTTTGTATCCAAAGAAGTGATGTCCTCATCATCCTCCTATTCTTGAATTAGAGTGGTCCTCGACTCAAGTCCATCTTCTCTCATGTGTTGGTCCAAATGTGCAGCGTCATAAAATCTTCTTTTATGTATAAAAGGAGGAGGCCAAGGTGGTGGACGACATAGTGCACCAGCTTGATCTTGTCCATCAAATAAGAGCGCACATTCACTTGAGCCAGGATCCCAAACAAATAAACTTTGTACCATGTTTGTAGGTGCAATGATTACGTTCATGATCTCGTCACTTTATTACTACCAGTTGCTTCCTCTTATTGTGGCTGAAGACCCGCCATCCTGCCGCATTGTGCGCCAGAGCCTAAGCATAGTTGTTGATGATGGTAGGGAATGTCCCATCCTTCGTGTCGCCGCATCCTACCCTATCAGCAGCGTGTAGTACCACTGCAACGCCTTCACTGTGATGTGGTTGGGCACAGTGGCTTCTAACAGTAGCGTGTGCTGCACCCGTGTGCTTGGGGAAGACACGTATCTTGAATGCACGACTTGACAAGGCACACCGCACTTTACTCCCATGATCTACCACCCAGAGCAGGTCACAGGACGCGTGGTAGCACCGGAGCCCTCCTTTGCGGGGGAGGTCAGGTCCCGTGCTACGGGCCACATGGCAGCCTCAGAGCCCACCTCTGTGGAGATGCAAGGTCCAACCCTGCAAGACACGCGGCGGCTTTGGAGCTTGCCTCTGCCAGGAGGTCAACCTTTGAGCCGATAGACACGTGGCGGTCCTGGAGCCCGCTGCTGTGGAGGGGCGGGGTCCGACCTGCAGGATGCTTGGCGGCCGCGGAGCCCGCCTCTGTAGGAAGGCCAGCTCCAGAGCTAAGGGGAACGTGGTGGTACCGGAGCCTACCCATGAGGAGGGGCGGGGTCCAAGCCCACCGGATGCGTGGCGACCGTGGAGCCAGCATCTGTAGGGAGGCCAGCTTTTCAGCCGAGGGGCATGTGGTAGTACCGGAGCCCACACCTGATGAGGGGCACGGTCTGGGTCCGCTGAACATGTTTCATCTATGGGGCCTGTCTCAGCAAGGAGGCGGGGTCCTTAGGCATTTTTAGCCTGTGCATGGGGGTACCTGGTATAGAGTCTGCTTCTGGTTGACAGGTCGTGGCGATGTGATCTTTGCCTGCTGTGCAACATTAACCGTGACGTTTCTTGATGTGGCCGCTTCACCTCCGCAGCGTTGCCTCTTTGGGAACCACCAAGTTGCCTTCTTGAGTTACTGACTTCTTGGCCCGTGCCTCCTAATAGGTGACCATGGTCCCATTGTCATTCGCGTTGCGGGTTGCACAATGCATATCAGGCCCAGATGACATGCACGACGTGCTCCCAAGCATCGTGGAGTTGGGTAAAGGGAAAACTTTTGCACCCATATGTGATTGATCCCTCAATCGTTTCCTTGTGCTCGAGCCTTCCATCATCCTTCCACTTCCGCGCTTGAGCCCTCGACCTTAGACAAGATCCTGCTCCCACCCGCTCCACTGACATCCAACCTGCCCTCCCCTCGCCTCAGGAAGAGTGAGCACTTGGAGCCGGTGAGGTGACTGCTCGGTTGGCATGCCGAGGAGTAGAAGCGGTAGATTCACCGCAGAGCCATCCCGCTTCGTGACCTGGGCTGCGGTGAAATCGTCGTCTTCATCGAGTATGTGGTGGCTAGGTTCGCACTCCTTGCATCTCATTCTTCCTCACGTTGCTGGAGGTCTATGACCTCTAGCTGCATCATCTATCGCTAAACTCCTTCGTGCTGGTGGTGGTGTTTTTCCACATCTGTGAAATGTTCGTCGATGTCCGGCTGTTGGTGACCTTATTCTAGTACTTCTTCATACTGTGGACCACCGGGCGCGGTTTGTCTAACCAGATAAGGGCCTACTACTTCCAGCATCGGAGCAAGACCTCGAGCAGATACATCCCACCCTTCAACCCATCCAAGTGGGAGCATTGGTGGGTCGACTGGGTGATCATGAAGACCGATGACCACGATCACCTGGATCTGATGATGGGAAACCCGACCTTCGAGCATAGTTTTTGGGAGGAGCTCTTTTGACGGTTGTTATACAACAATTTCACCCGTCAATATAACTCAATTATGTGAAGGAATTTTCATTTCTTGCACACATCACCTTTCTATTTCACCTATTTCCACTTGTCCTTGGAGAAAGTAGTGCATGCAGGGATTCTATGCAGAATTGAAGTGAAACCAGGGGATGTATCCTATAAAATATCATTCTAGCCAATCAAGCAATGACAAATGGCACCACATGAATCAAATGGCTCACAAACAGAAGTATCTGAGGCTATCCAACGGTGTAGCAACCATATAAAGGAATGGGACCCACCTGGAAGTCACCCCAAGAAAGAACAGACCGTTTGGAGGACTTACCAGGTCAGCCAACCCCCCTAGTCGGTCGACCTAGTCTTTCCTCCAAACTTGGTCAGCTTCCACGTGTTGGCTCCTCCCGGCTTGAAGAAGTCAGTGTTGACTGATTTGCGCGCTTTTGGTGGCGAGAACCAACCTTTCTCCAAGCTATAAATAGGACCCCTCACCCCTCACTTCAACACACACCACTTGAGCATCACTCTATTGTATACACTATTTCTCCTAGTTCCTTATTGGAGGTTAGGCTATAGAGAGGAGCCTCTAGTCGCAAGTCCAAATTGGGAAAGGTATGGCTCATGTATCTTCTCTTGTATTTGTGATTTTGTGCTTTATAATAATATCATTATTAGTCTTTATTTACTTATAAACTTGGGCAAAGCGTTCCTTGTTTGGTTGTGGAGTCTCTGTATGTGCTAGGTGTAGATGTTGTTATGATCTATATATAATTCCATTATCATGTTATCATAAACATCATACATCACCACTATAGTCTAATTAGGTAATAATATGATGATGTTAATATGAACATGTTAGTGCTTGGTCCCAACATTGGTTCAATGATGTTTAGGTTAGTCATTGCCTTAGGGTCGGTTGTGTCGCGGCCCCTTTGGTATTTACTTAATACGCTAGCATGGTGCTAGGATAGTTAAGTAGCATTGGATGTCTCGTAGACCCACGGATTGAAGAGGTAGGTAGTAGGTGGTGACAATCCTATCTGTCCTTTGTAATCCTTCACGTTCGGCTATACCACAGGCTCTTGGAGGGAGTTGCCTAGTTTTGCTAGGGGTAAACCCGTGCCTGATGTGTTGGACCACTAATCCCTAGTATTCACCATTAGCATATTCATTTGAACTTTATTAGGCTATGTATATGAGTAATTAGAAAATAGTAGGAGTATATCCATCTCGTAGTCTAACCCTTGCTAGGACAACCTTACCCTTAGAGTAGATTGCTTAGGTGTGTGTCACACTACCCATATCATCAACGTACCCCTGTCTTGATAATTGATTAGTATCCCATAGATTGATCTAAGAGTAGTGTTTACTTTACTCCATTTCCTTCCTTTTGGATAAATATGATACCCTTGGGAATACTCTTGGGTGAAAATATACACGACAGTTTCCGTGTTCTTGCGGACCTCATCTCTTTCGAGAGATGATCTGTGACGTTAGTAGCCGTCAAAAAGCATTTCTAGCGCCGTTGCCAGGGAAGGCAAAGGAAGTGAAGGAAAGCTATCACTTGTGATTAGCCTATAGGTACTAGTAGTTATTAGACATGATTACACTTGCTTGTTATCTCCTTTTGTGGTGAAAACAGGGTAGTTGTCGGTGTGTAGGATCAAAGAGCACGTGAAAAGATACCAGAGGGGGGGTGAATGGTAGATTTAAAAATCTTACGCAGCGGAAACAATTAAACCCCAAACCCTTTCGGCACAAAAACGATATGTTAAAGAAATCGTGTGTGAGTCTAATCTAAACGTGTTTCACTGTGACAAAAGTGATAGATATCATAGAGAATCAAGTCATGAAGACAACACAAAAAGAATCACTCAAATCCGTCGAGAAAAACTCAAGTTATGATCGAAAGATCAAACAATGGTCAATCTGCCCTACCCGAGAAAAAACAGTTCTGGAACGCTGCAAAGAAACTCGTGTAGATCAGAAACCACAAATCCAATGACCGTGAAATTTTGACATATGATAGATAATCAAGTTGTGAAGACAACCCAAAAAGAATCACGTCAATTGGATCTATAAAACTAGAGTTATGAGAAAACCACCAACGAAAGGTAGTGCTGTCCAGAAACTCGACGAGTAAAACTTGTCTGGAACAAGTCGGACGAATAAGGCACAAAAGTTCCTTCAAACTACGAATTTTATTCAATAGAACACAAGAGGAACAGCCCCAAAGTTGTGCACCACGAGCTCTGGGCTCCCTTTCTTATATAACCAGCCCTTAGGCCAACCCAATCTCAACTAGGATTCCAATCCTACTCAGATCACGAATTGTAACTTTCCATAACTGCTCAAGATTCTTCTATACGCAGATAGAAGCAATCTTAAGACTTCCAAACACCTTAGGAACATATCCCACATTCCTAAACAACTCAAATTCGTGACCCACAAGAAATCCTATCATAACCAACTCAAATCATTCCATATTTGAGTTAAACCCGACTCACCCGCAGCCTGAGTCCATAACCTAGTCGGTTGGACCTTTCCGACCAATTCTATACATCCACATCTCTTCATCACGCCTCAGAACCATGTAGTCACGTCCATGCACTCCTTGCACACGTGCAAACACCTTCCAACGACGTCCACGATACCTTCATATGCATTGTTCTTGATTCAATCATGCTGCGCAACCTCCTGATCAGCTCAACCACAATTCCTCCTGAATTTGGTTGTTGGAACCTCATCTCCTCCCTGAGACTAGTCCAATGGATCCCGTCACCAGCCATGTCTTGAACTCAAGCAACACCTGCACATGAATAAACAACCAATCCATACGAGCCCAAGTCCTCGACTTGACTCAAGTTAGTTCCGAACACAACACCTTACGTGAGCACCTCACATAACCATGTTGCAAAACCACGGTAACACAATATTATCCATATCAACCAAAACGCAACAAAAAACTTAGCAAATGAATACTAAGCAATCTTTCCAATAATGTAAAGCAAGTACGAAACATTACAAATGAAAAGCAGAAGCACTGCGGTCAAGTTCCGGACCTTGCCAGAGCAACCCGGACCTTGAGCCGGAGCTAACAAAACTAGTAGAGTAAAGCACCCGCCGGAGCTTACCAAAAACTAGTAGAGTAAAGAACCCGCCGGAGCTTACCAAAAACTAGTCAAAACTAGTCAACCCAAAACCGGAGCTAGACAAAGTACGTCGGAGCTTAGGAAAAGCATGCCGGAGCTATCAAAGACATGCCGGAGCTAACAAAGACATGCCGGAGCTAAAGATAAAGCTCACCGGAGCTTACCAAAGCTGGTCGGACCTTACCAAGAAGTCGGACCTAGCATCGAACGTAACCGGAGCTACCCAAAACAAGTCGGACCTATGGTCGGACCTTGCTATAGCTCGGAGCTAGAGTCAGACCTTGATAAAAGGTGTTTTGGTGATATTCAAAACTTTTATCATCAAAGCCAAGTGTATTCACTACAAGCCAATGTATTCAGCACACATAGGTCTTACAATCTCCCCCTTGATGAATGCATTGGCAACACCATTTAAAATCCGAACATTGGCTTATTCACATAAAAGTTTTGAAGACAATTTCTCCCCTTTTTTAAATCAAAAGTAAATGAGAAGAAAAATTATCCCATATTATCTCTCCCCCTTTATTATCTCTCCTGATGCACATATTCTCTTTCTCCTCGTGCTTATCTCTCCCCCTTTGACAATGTATTCAGCAAGTCATGAGATATAAACAAATTATCTCTACCCCTTCAGTTGTTATGAGCATATTATAACATATACATATAAACAAAGCTCATCCAAGTCATACTATCAAGTACCTTACATTATCACATCAATGAAATACATAAAGTAGTGTAAGCCATGCTAGAGATCAAATGTAATTTTCAATTTAATTAAGTCATGATCTCACAAACTTAACTATTTCAAAACCTGAAAGCATGACACTAGTTGCTGCATTTTATTATTTTTCAAAGCATAAATTTAGATCATATGATATTTGCGAGAGATTATATGTGCATCTGCCTTATTCTAACCAACCACGCCAAGCCTACGTCATTTGACAATCAGAAGCTTAAGGACATGGTTTTAGTCATACACAACTTCTTCCAAGTTCAAATCTAAGTGCAACGATAAGCCATCTCAGAAAAAGAAGTGCGATGCATGAATACTCTCTTGATCTTTTCTCAATTTATATTTGTTCATAAAAACTCAACATGTGAGTTGATTACTTGATTAATTCTTTATGATTAAAAGCATTTGTGAGCATGCATCAAGTTCAAAACAGCAAGAAAGTTTGACCATGACCAGATTTAGTGTAAGTAATTATTCCAATTACTAGACATGGTAAAAACTACAAATTGTATAACACGAGTAATGTAGTAAGAACTTTCAGCATGTAAAAGGAATCACAAAGTCATATATGTATGAAATACTATGCTCATATTATTTTAATTTCAGATTCACACATAGACTTCCCAAGTTTCAAAACTCACCCTCAATTTAAGCCATGAGGATGCATAACCCCTATTTCACTACGAATGTAACAAAAACGAGTGAAATCCAAAGGTTTTGTAAAAATGTCAGCCAATTGTTGTTCGGTATCTACATGGTGAAGCACAATGTTTCCTTTTTCAACATTATCTCTGAGAAAGTGATACCTAATGTCAATGTGCTTAGTTCTAGAATGTTGCACGGGGTTTTTAGTAATGCAAATGGCACTAGTGTTATCACAGAACAGTGGAACACTATTTAAATCAACCCCATAGTCCTTAAGTGTTTGAACAATCCAAAGAATTTGTGAGCAAGCACTAGCAGCAGCTACATATTCAGATTCGGCTGTGGATTGTGCAACTGAATTTTGTTTTCTAGAGGACCAAGCAACAAGAGAATTACCAAGAACATGACAAGCACCGGAAGTACTTTTCCTATCAATCCTACAACCCCCGAAATCAGCATCCAAAAAAGCTTCAAAGTAATGGTTGAGGAAGAAGGAAGAAAAATGCCAAATTCTTGAGTTCCATGTAAGTACCTGAGAATCCTTTTGATGGCCTGACGATGTGAAACACGTGGGGAAGCTTGAAACCGTGCACAAAGACATACGCTGAATTTTATGTCCGGTCTTGATCCCATGAGGTACAAAAGTGATCCGATCATGCTTCTATATTCTTTTTGATTCACAGATTCACCATCTTCATCAAGTTCAAGTGTTGTTGCTGTACCCATTGGTGTCCGAAGAGGCTTGCTTTTGTCCATGTTGAAGCGCCTTAGGAGGTCTTTGGTATACTTCGTTTGATACACAAAGGTACCCTCCTTGGTTTGCTTGATTTGCAGCCCCAAAAAGTAAGTGAGTTCACCCATCATACACATTTCAAATTCGGAACTCATCATTGCTGGACCGTGTGACTCGTTCGTGCAAGCTTCCAATCATCTGTTGTGGGGGATGATCTTTGTAAAACCGTAGGGGAACAAATGTCTCACAAGCTTCTTCTTCTTCATGTTCATCACAAATCGATGAGCTTGTGGCTTGAGGATGATCAGGACCAGCATAGGTGATAGCCGGAGCTTGTTCAATGTCCGGAGCTGGACATGTGTCAACTTCGGAACTACCAGGCAGTATCACCGGCTCTTCTTCATCTTCGAAAATACCCTCCCCTGAGGATACGGATCTGGTCCTGCAATACCGGAGCTAGTACCTGGGCTAGCTTCATCAAAAGACATTTCACAAGTCTCCACAATTTTGTTAGTGTCAAGTAAAAACACACGGTAGCCTCTTGTATGAGAAGGATAACCAAGAAACATGCCATCAATGGATCTAGGTTCAAATTTATCAAGATTACCATGTTTCTTAACAAAGCATTTGCAACCAAAGACCCAAAAGTGTGTAACACTAGGCCTATGTCCAAACCGGAGCTCATATGGTGTCTTACCTAGCTTAGCACGCAAGAAAACACGATTTGGGACATAACAAGCGGTTGCTAACGCATCAGCCCAAAATTTCCTAGGAGTTTGATATTCATCAAGCATAGTCCTAGCCATCTCAACTAAGGTTCAGTTCTTTCTTTCTACAACACCGTTTTGTTGAGGTACATATGGTGAAGAGAATTGATGATTTATTCCATTTTCAGCACAAAAGTGATCAAAAGATTGATTTTTAAATTCGGTTCCATTATCACTTCTAATTTCTTTTAATGATCCTGGGTGATCAATTGATAATCTAAGAAATAAAGTTCTAAAGTGACTAAAAACTTCATTCTTAGACGCCATAAAGTAAACCCAAGAGTATCTAGAATAATCATCAACAATAACAAGAACATACCATTTACCTCCGAAGGATTGAACACGTGAAGGTCCTACGGTGTCAAGATGCAAAAGTTGACATGGTTCAGTTGTCATGATCATTGTGAGAGGAGTATGTGAAGCTGCAACCATCTTAGCATGTCTACAAGAAGAGAACACAATTTCTTTGTCCCTTTTAAGCTTAGGTAGCCCACGTATGCGATCAAGAGCACTAACACGCGTTAGGTGATCAAAGCCTACGTGATTAAGTCTACGATGCCAAAAATATAAGTCCTTTGAATCATTAGCAACTAGACACCTATGCTTAGAGGAAGACATATCAAAATCAGCTTTAAAAACTCTTCCAAAACGAGACATGTTAAAAATAAGCTCACTATTTGAACCTACAACTTGGCAGCAGTTTTTATTGAAAATAATTTCCAGATTTTTATTTAGCAATTGTGAAACGGAAAGCAAGTTGTATTTCAAATTTTTGACAAGTGCCACATTCTTCAAAGTGTAGTGATCATTTACTCTAACCGAACCCTTAGCAATTATAGGAGTTGAAGAATTATCGGCAAAAGTAACATTCTCTACACGTGACACAAAAGAGAGGGAGGAGAACCAATCTTTGTTTCCAGTCATGTGGCGTGAGCAACCTGAATCCACAATCCAAATGTTCTCCTTCCTCAAACGTGTAACCTACATAGAAGCACAATACGTCGATGACTCAATACTGGGGTTAGTCAAAAGGCATTTAGGAATCCAGTACTGAGTCACGAGACGTGCAGCAGGAAAAACACGCGAGAGCTGAGACAAAACAGTAGTTTTATGAGTCAAAGTTTGAGATTTTTTATTCTTAACTACTGACCTATAAGGTGTTACTTGTGTAGCACAAAAATCAGTAGCTCCGGAGGCAAAAACAGAAGGTCTGGAGGTAAACTTTGAATGTTTTTGACTCAAAACAGCAGGTTGTACATTCGGTTCAATGTGTGCAGCAAATATTGCATGAAAGTTATGAGATCTAGCAGCCATTCTTTCCCTTTTCTGTTGTTTAGCTAGTCTATAACAAAAATCTATGACATGACCATCTCTACCACAGAAGGTACAATGAAATTTAACTTTGTGTTCATGTCTAGATGAGCAAGCAATATTTTTATTTGAAACCGAATGAGACAACACTCCTGCAGATTTGAAAACCACTCCTTTTTGTTTAGAAACTGTTTGAATCAAACCACTTCCTAATGACTTTACAATTTTAGGTGGATGTGCCTTAGCATGAGTATGAGAATCAAAACCTAAACCAGTTTTATCATTGCATGACTTGGAAGAATTCAGCAGCAAGTTTAGATTCTTATTCCCATTACAAAACCGATCTAATGTCCTATGCATGTCATCAAGTTTATTGGACAGATCAAGAAAATTTTCACATGAAGTTTTTCCTTTTAGTTTGCAATTGGAACAAAATTTAACTTCATGAGAACGTAAAGCATTGTTCAATATAGAAATTTCATTCATAGCATCCTGTAGTTTCTTATCAAGATCATCACAAGTAGAACAATGCAAATCAATTGTAGAACAGCTAGCATCTTTCAACTTTTTATCATTAAGTGCAGCAAGCTCTTTGTTCTTTTCAATTTCTAACTCAAGTTTATCTAGAGTGGAGGAGTGTGCACTTCTTAATGTGGACAATTGTTCATAGATTAAGTCAGATGAGGGACATGCATCATCACTAGGAATCAAAGTTTTTAAACGGTTAATTTCAGATTCTAGTGATTCAATTTTAGCAGCATTATCCCTAAGCTTTTTGTCCTTTTTCTTGACAATAATAGTTGCACGAGAAATAGCATCACACATTTTATTGCAGGTAGAACATACCTCATCGTCTTCACTGTTGTGTTATGCATCCTCCTGACTTGATCTTGATCTTGTTTTGCCCGCCATGAAGCATAAGTTGGCTAGATCGTCATCATCTTCATCACTTTCAAAGTCTACATCACTTGAACTAAGTTCTTGAAGTGCGGTGATGAAGGTGTTAATCATCTTGCGTCCTATGGTACCCTTCTTTTTCTTCGTATCTTTTGCAGAGGAGTGCTTCGTTCTTGTTTTCTTTTCATCCCGGGAAGTAGGACCTGAAAGGTTAGGGCAATCTGAACGAAAATTTCCTGTCTTACCACATTCGAAGCATCGTTGAGGTTCGAAGCTTCCTCTCCTTCTAGTTCTCACATTTTGCAATGCTTTTGAGAACCTCGTAGAGAGAAGTGCTAGCTCCTCCTCTAGAAACTCCTCAATCTGTTCAAGGGTTAGAGAGGACAACAAAGCAAGTGTAATACAAGATGAAGATTGGCCGGAGCTAGGCATATCACGTTGAGAAACAAAAGCAATAGACTTGTTGGGGTTCTTACGTGATATTATATCAATTTCATGAGTTTTTAGCTTGGAATATAGCACATCTAAAGTAAGTGTACTCATGACAGTAGATTCACGAATAGATGTAACTTTCATCTCCCAAATTGACATGTCTAATGCACTTAACAATTGCCTAGCATTTTCAGCATCTGAAAAATTAACATTGACGCTACGCAAGTTGCTGAGAATTTTATTAAAGCGAGCAAAGAGATCATCAATTGACTCACCGGGTTGCATCTCGAAGCGCATGTATTATTTCTTGAACATGTCTTGCCTTACCTCTTTGATCGTGTTGGATCCTTCGTGGTAGTCACAAAGTGCTTTCCACACATCGTATGCAGATCGGAGGTGTGCAACACGGTCGAAGTCGCTTTGTGGTAATCCTTGTATGATCAAGTTCCGAGCCTTGTTGTTGTTGTCGACATCTCTCAGATTTGTAGCTGTAACTTGATCATTTGATGGCACTTCGTAAGGCTTGTATACCTTCTCCCATATTGCAAAGCCTTGTGCCTGGATGAAAGCCTCCATGCGTGCCTTCCAAACCTGAAAATCAATACCAGCGAACACACACGGTTTGGTGGAGTACTTCTCTATGATGATTAGTCAAAAACACGTGCAAATCACAAAGATTAGAGCACCGTGGCTCTGATACCAATTGTTGGATCGAAGATCACGTGAAAAGATAACAGAGGGGGGGGTGAATGGTAAATTTAAAAATCTTACGCAGCGGAAACAATTAAACCCCAAACCCTTTCGGCAGAAAAACGATCTGTTAAAGAAATCGTGTGTGAGTCTAATCTAAACGTGTTTCACCGTGACAAAAGTGATAGATATCAGATAGAATCAAGTCACAAAGACAACACAAGAAGAATCACTCAAATCCGTTGAGCAAAACTCAAGTTATGATCGAAAGATCAAACAATGGTCAATCTGCCCTACCCGAGAAAAAACAGTTCTGGAACGCTGCAAAGAAACTCGTGTAGATCAGAAACCACAAATCCAATGACCGTGAAATTTTGACATATGATAGATAATAAAGTTGTGAAGACAACCCGAAAAGAATCACGTCAATTGGATCTATAAAACTCGAGTTATGATAAAACCACCAACGAAAGGTAGTGCTGTCCAGAAACTCGACGAGTAAAACTTATCTGGAACAAGTCGCACGAACAAGGCACAATAGTTCCTTCAAACTACGAATTTTATTCAATAGAACACAAGAGGAACAGCCCCAAAGTCGTGCACCACGAGCTCTGGGCTCCCTTTCTTATATAACCAGCCCTTAGGCCAACCAAATCTCAACTAGGATTCCAATCCTACTCAGATCACGAATCGTAACTTTCCATAACTGCTCAAGATTCTTCTATACGCAGATAGAAGCAATCTTAAGACTTCCAAACACCTTAGGAAAATATCCCACATTCCTAAACAACTCAAATTCGTGACCCACACGAAATCCTATCATAACCAACTCAAATCTTTCCATATTTGAGTCAAACCCGACTCACCCGCAGCCTGAGTCCATAACCTAGTCGGTTGGACCTTTCCGACCAATTTTTTACATCCACATCTCTTCATCACGCCTCATAACCATGTAGCCATGTCCATGCACTCCTTGCACACGTGCAAAAATCTTCTGACGACGTCCACGATACCTTCATATGCATTGTTCTTGATTCAATCATGTTGCGCAACCTCCTGATCAGCTCAACCACAATTCCTCCTGAATTTGGTTGTTGGAACCTCATCTCCTCCCTGAGACTAGTCCAATGGATCCCGTCACCAGCCATGTCTTGAACTCAAGCAACACATGCACATGAATAAACAACCAATCCATACGAGCCCAAGTCCTCGACTTGACTCAAGTTAGTTCCGAACACAACGCCTTACGTGAGCACCTCACATAAGCATGTTGCAAAACCACGGTAACACAATATTATCCATATCAACCAAAACGCACCAAAAAACTTAGCAAATGAATACCGCAGCTATCAAAGACATGCCGGAGCTAACAAAGACATGTCGGAGCTAAAGATAAAGCTCACCGGAGCTTATCAAAGCTGGTCGGACCTTACCAAGAAGTCGGACCTAGCATCGAACGTAACCGGAGCTACCCAAACCAAGTCGGTCCTATGGTCGGACCTTGCTATAGCACGGAGCTAGAGTCGGACCTTGATAAAAAGGTGTTTTGGTGATATTCAAAACTTTTATCATCAAAGCCAAGTGTATTCACTACAAGCCAATGTATTCAGCACACATAGGTCTTACACGGTGGTTTTGATCCGGCAGATCTCCCGACACTACTAAAGTGTTAGAGGAGTTTGAGGTTTGGTATGGGCGCGCGGAGATTCCAGAAGGTGAGATGTCGAGTGACACAAGGGACACGAAGATTTACGTGGTTCGGGCCGCCTGAGCATAATACCCTACTCCACGGGGTGTGTTGGTGTTGTATTGGATGTATGAGCTCAACGTCAGTTGAGAGTGTAAAGTGAGCGTGTCTCCGGAAAGTGTGTCCTATGTATCGTCGACCTGTCCTTTTATAGTACAAGGGCAGGCCGTTACAAGTTAGCTTGGCCCAACATGTGGCCCCGGCGGTTACTGATATTGATACACATTCAACACGTTTAATTGCCCTTAATGACCGAGTTATGGTCTTTGACAGCACCGTTACTGGTAATTAAGGTCGTCCGATCGTGTGTCATTAATATAGTATTAATGACACTTGATCGGGTCTTGAAGTCCTTGATTCCCCTTTGAAGATCCGGAGCCGTTGTGGAGTCTTTCGGAGGTTAGAGGCTAAAGATCCGACGGTTGGACACATGGCAGCGTCGGAGCACACTGTGGGGAACAGATAGGTCTGGTGTTACCCGACACGTGTCAGTTCCGGAGCTTCCCTCGATCTGGGGTTAGGTTCGGGGGTGCCATTTCGGTACATAGCCCGGAGCTTCCCCCTTGTGGCGGTAGCTCCGGTTTGATAGTACACGTGGCGACCCTGGGACTAACCATGTTGGAGAAGCGGGTCCAGTTATGTCTGACACGTGGGCCTCCGAAGGTCTTCAAATCAAGTAGATGACTTTCCCTTGAGATCTTTGCAATCCCAAGGAGTATATGGTACCCAGGGTACCGACAGTGGCCCCCTGGGCCCACCTCTGGGGAATACTCCTTGGGTGAAGTCATTTCGCCGGAGGTGGGTCCATCCTTCGACTTTTGAACTGAGTCTTCAAAGGTCTTCGGATGTGCCATTGGCGATAGTTTGGAGTTAAATCCTTGCCGCGTGGCATATCCCGTGTGCGGCAAATGAGATCTTTGGCGTTCGGATCTCACGCAATTGAAGTTTGCCGGTTCCCGATACGAAAATCGTATCGGTTCCACGTGCCTTGTCAGGCCGCCGCCTTCGGGCTTCCCGCCTCATGATGACAACCGTTCGCCTGGGTAAGAATCTCGACTTGATCGTCGGGGTGGTCCCGGGCCCTCTTGTCATCGGTTGGGTGGAATTTTTGAGTAGTATCTTCGACTTCCGTGCGGTTTCCATCCAAGCGTTGTGAGGGCTTACTTAAGGAGGAAAGCGCGCACCGTATGGAGTTCTTTACGCCTCTCATCTGATCTTGCGCTCAAACTCCCAACTTGTACTCGCTTTTCCTCTCTTGCCTTGTTGTGCTGCGATGGAGTTGGGTCTCCGCGAGAGTCGTTTGAAGACCGAAGGTGACTTGAAGAAGGTCCGGGCCCTCATGGGATGGTCCCCGGACTTCTTCAACCGTCTGGTCCGCGCCGGAAGAGAGCTCCCGTTCGAGAAGGAGCACGCCGGCGAGATGGTGTACTTATCTTCGTACGCCATGGTGGGGTTGATCCCACCTTTTTCCTCCTTTTTCTTGATGCTGCTAGACTTTTATGGTCTGCAGCTATACCACCTTGGCCCCCACTCCATTCTTCTTGTGTCTATCTTCGTCCACTTCTGTGAAATGTGGGTGGGCATCCCCCCCCCCTGCATTGAACTTTTCCTTACCTTCTTCACCGTCCATACAACCGGTAGGAGTAATGAGTACCTTGGCTTCTATTACTTCGTGAAGCGCAAGAAGTGCCCATTCAAGTACCTCCGGTCGTTTCCCTCTGAAAAGTGGGATGATTGGAAGAAGGACTGGATAGTCATCCGGGTGGAGGAGCATGAGAAGCTGGAGCTGCCCGAAGGCCTCCCCAACATCGACACTGCAGTCTGGAGTGAAGCTCCGATGCTGTCGGATGCCTTCAACCCTGCTCTGACCAGGATCCGCCAGTGCGTGGAGGGAGGATTAACTCCTCAGGCGGTATTTTGCAACTTCCTGGTCAATAGGTGGGCACCGCTGAAGAGGAGAGAAAAACTCGCTTGGGCCCTCAACAGCGTGATGAACGACGACCGGGTCGAGACCGGACTGAAGTCCAACATGGCGGGGCAACCTTGGAGTTACATCTCAAAAAGTTCCAGCATGGCATCGACATTGCAGGAGATGACTTGACCCCGCCATCAGCCTTTCTCCCTCTGAACGTGGAAGTAGAGTTCAGAAGGGAGCTCCGACGGACGATGCCGGTGCTTGACGACCTTGGCGTCGTCGAGAGAAGATCGACCTCCAGGGTGGTGATCCCTGGGGCTTCCGAAGGTGGTTCCGACCCTGCCCCGAAGCCAAGGATCGAAGTCGTCGGCAAGGGCAAGGAACCGGCGGATGAACCCTTGAGCCGGAAGAGGAAACTGCAGCATGCCGACAGAAGGTCCGTCAGGCCTGCAACCTCTGCATCAGCTCCTTCTCCCCGGAGGGGGAGGTCTTCTACAACTGCGGCGACTGTACCCGCAGCAGCGTCTTCCCGGGGTCCTACCTCCGGGCATGCGACTCCATCACCAGGGCCAGTTGAGGCCTCTAGGTCCGGAGGTCCTTTCCGGTCGAGGAGGGCCTCGACTAAGGATGTGCCCGTGACTACAACGAGTTCTGGGGGGCCTTCCAGAGCTTCCACGCCGGCGGCGGCTATGGTCAGCCCAGAACGCACGGGAAAGAGGTTCCGCGCAAGCTGGTGCGGAAGCCTCCCGAGGTAATTTTTAATCTTTACCTCAGACAGTTGTTTTTTTGTAGTAACTGTTTTTTAAATTTCTTCATCCTTCATCTGCAGCGTTCCCAAGAAGAGGAGTGAGGCTCCACCCTCAGCCACAGCAGCTCAAGTTGTGAGGGCAGAAGCCTCTGCTCCTGTCCTGGTGCTGCCCCAAGTGGTGGCTGAAGCTGCGGCAGCTCCGGCACCAACTGTCATGGTCATGGACCTCGACTCATCCCCCGAGACTCCCGTGGTAGCGCCAGACCACGGGAGAGAAGATGCGCCAGTGGCACCTGCCCCGTAGGTCGAAGCTCTGGGTTTGGGTGTTGAGATGATAGAAGCTTCGACCATTGAGCCGGAGGAAGCAATAATTCTGGCCCCAAAGCCGGAAATTGTCGAAGCCCCGGCGGTTGAGCTGGAGGTAATTGAAGTCCCGGCGTGCGCGCCAGATGTTGAGGAAGTCCCGGCGGTTGTGTTGGGTACCTCTGAAGCACCGGCCGCAGAGCCGGTCGTTGCTGGAGCTTCGGTCGTAGGACCGGTTGATGTTGAAGACCTTCCAGCTCCCGAGCCGGTTGCCGTTGAAGCTCCGGCCGCAGGGCCGGCTGTTGTTGAAGATCTTCCGGCGCTTGAGCCGGTCGTTGCGAAGGCGTCAGCGCTCAAGCCCCCAGTAGAGGAGGTGCCCAGGCCGGAGCCAGAAGCAGTTCCTGCTCCGGGAGTGACGACACTGGAGGTACCCGCGGCTGAGCCGGAGTGCTCTGATGAAGTCGCTGGCCCCCTGCCCGAGGGGATGAACGAAGATCTGGCAGCTGGTCCTTCGGAACAACTTCCGGAGGTCAGAACTTCATCAGTGGGACCCTCCTTGATGGCGAATGAGGCCATCCTGGAGGATGGCCCTGGTGCCGTGGAGGCTCAGGGGACCACTCTTGTGGAGTGGGACCCAATTTTTGTAACTGAAAACCCGTTGGAACCAGCAGAGGAGACCCCAGCAGGTCCGGATCCTATGCCGTTGTCATCGTCTATTGACAACGCCTGCTCCAATCTGCGTCAAGTTTAGTTGGCATTCTTCCACGACAGCAAGGCTCTTGAAGAGGAGCGCCAAACCCTTAGGAGGTGGCGTAATCGGCTCTACTTTGACACCAAGCTGGCGCAGTCAAGGCTGGCAGATGACAAAGAATGGATCAAGCAGGAGAAGGTCCGCCTAGAGTATTGGGGCAAGTTATTGGATGACAGAGAGAGCTTGACTCGTGCCCTCGATGCTCAATCCCGGGCCATTTATGAGCAGACCAAAGCAACTAATAGTGCGGCTGATGAACGCCAAGAAAGGCTTGAGGCCATTAACACTAATCTCATCAAGCGCCGGGAGGCACTTGAGGAGAGGGAGAAAAGGCTCGAAGATGAGGAGCAGAAACTCCTAGAGCTGCGGGATGACATCTTGAGGAGAGAGGAGGAGCTCACCGAAAAGGTGGCTCTGGCTGACAAGTGCCTCGAAGAGCGCGCCAAGAAATTGGAAGAGCACTGCGCTGAGGAGGAGGAGAAGGCCTGGGTGCGAGGGTAGGAACACTACGAGCAAGAGTGTGCCATCGCTGCCAGGGAGAAGAAAGTAAGGGGCAGGGAGAAGGACCTGGTTGACCGCCGGAACAAGATCTACCTCTGGGAGGAGGAGTTCGGAAAACTCGAGAAGCGAGTTGCTGAAAAGATTCAGCAAAACGCCAAAGAAGTTGAGCGCCTCGCTCACGAGAATTCTGAATTGGTCGCGGCCAAAAGATCCTTGGAAGAAGTGAAGGTCTTGAGGGCTGCGGACTCCCCACAGGTTTGGGAGTTGCTGGGCAAGGCCAACGACGCGCTGACACTGATGGGCTTCAGTCCCGTGCGTCCGGATGATCCGGAGCTGGAGCCGGACCTGGCGTTGCAAGCGCTGAGCTCGGCGGGTAGCAAACTCTCCAAGGTGGGCGATGTCATTGCGGACCAGTTGGAGGTTGAGGGGCAATCCCTGGCAAAGAACGTCGCAGAGTATGTGCTGATGTGGTACACCAGCCGGAATCCCCAATTCTCTCTGGACCCGGTGCTTGAAGGTCCCGTCGAAGGAGAAGGTGAAGCCACCCGAGCCAATGTGTCAGAGGTTGCTCAGAAGGTCGCCTAGTTCTTCCATAGGGTCTAGGACCATCTCCATAGCTCCCACTTGTATTCTCTCTTTTTCTTCCTCAATTTTGTAATCCCTTGTCTCCAGATGAATGAAATCCCCGAATTTTTGTGAATTTCACTTTTTGTCTTCAACACTTTTGTCTTCACTTGGCACCCTGGTACATGTACACAATTTATTGTGAACATGTACCAAGAGGATATATTGTTTTGTTGAAGACTCATTTGCTTCGAACTTGTAGAGTGTAGGTCCGAAGTTTTCAATAGTGAAGGCCCCATGAGGTTGCCAGAGCTTAGAAGCTCCGGCATTGTTTATCGTCGGAGCTTAGTAGCTCCGGCAATAGTCCCTATCAACGCGTAGAGCATCGATAGTTAGTCCTCCACGGTGTCGGAGCTTAGTAGTTCCAGCAGTGACCTTTACCAACGTGTAGTTTGTTGGTAGCAGACTCCGCTCGCGGGGTCTTCTCACCATCATTTATTTTGCGTCGACGGCTGGCCCCCCTAGCTTTACCAGAGCTTGGTTGCTCCGGTGATGCTCGTTTTCAATGTTTAACATCGATTACAAGCCACCTAGGGGGAGTCGGAGCTTAGTTAGCTCCGACTTTTCTCCATTAACGTGGATTTTTATTTTTCCTGCACACTGAAGCCAAGAAAAATTGTAAAAATTTGTTCCTTGCCTATAACTTCGTCCCAGCTTATGATTTCCAAGAGAGATTTAGGTCAAACGCGATTCTGAATACAACCGAATGCGTTGTCTTTTATTCCAGATCCAATTGTACTTGGACCCGCCTTACTTCAGCTTGTCGGGGTGTAGGTAGAGTGGCGTACTTAGGGTGCTTGACCAGGCTAAGTCGATAGCACACTCCAGCCCTAGGTTGGCTTGGCGGCATTCAGGCGAGTGGGCCGTAAACAATATTTGAATCTAAAAGAATCGACAATACAGCTCGAATCGTATATGAACCAGTTGAACTAAAATTTCTTAAGAATTGCACGTCTTTGTTATAGACAAGAAAGAGAAAAATAAAAAATGTTGAGCCTGTACAAAATAAATGCACGTGGAGTCTGTTTCACATGAAGATGTCTTTCATTATAGGTCCGGGGTACAGGGGAAACAAGTACACTCTTAGGGTACGGAACAAGGCTAAGCGTGTTTAATTTCTCGTTTGACCCAGGGTAGCTAGCCACACTTTTAGTCCTGATACTGCGACAAGTGTTGCATGAACTTTGCGGACCTTCCGGGAAAGGTCCGACTCTTCTCCCGGAGGAACTACCCGACTCTGTATAATGACTCTATAACATACACCTCAAGTTACTACAGACTCACCTCCGTGATATTAAGTGTAGAACTTACGGAGGTGCTCAATGTTCCAAGGATTTGGGAGAGGTGTCCCATCCTCGGTAGCCAAGCGAACGCTTCTGGGACGGGATACTTTAATCACTCGGAAGGGTCCCTCCCAGCTAGGGGAGAGTTTGTTTAACCCTTCTCTGGATTGTATTCTCCGTAGCACCAGATCGCCTTCCTCGAGCTGTCGGTTGTGTACATGCCACTGATGATAGCGCCGAAGGGCTTGGCGGTATCGGGCATTCCAAACAGCTATTTGGCACCATCCCTCCTCAAGGAGGTCTAGGTCTTCACGCTGGAGCTGGTCCTACGTGGCTTCGCCGAAGGTCTGGACCCGGAGTGACCCCAAGGTGATTTCCGGAGGAAGGATTGCTTCAGCTCCATACACCAAGAAGAAGGGTGTCTCTCCTGTTGGCCCATAAAGTGGGCGGAAGCTCTTCAATCCAGTTGGCTCCATGTTTTTTCAAGCGCTCATAGGTGCGCGTTTTGAGTCCTTTAAGGATTTTAGCATTTGCTCTCTCGGCTTGGCCATTGCTTGTTGGGTGAGCTACGGAGGCGTAGGAAACTTGAATGCCGAGGTCTTCACAATATCCTTGAAATGCAGAGCTTGTGAATTGGGTCCCATTATCAGTGATGATTTTGTTTGGTACTCCAAATTTGCATACAATGGACTGCAAAAAGTTGATAGCAGATTGCTTGTTGATTGTCACAACTGGAGTTGCTTCCGGCCGCTTGGTGAACTTGTCAATGGCAATGTACAGGAACTTGTAACCTCTGAAGGCTCTTGGGAAAGGTCCCAAGATTTCCATCCCCCACACAGCGAAGGGCCACGTAGGAGGTATCATTTGTAGGGGCTGAGCCGGTGTGTGAATTTGCTTTGCATGAAATTGACATGCTTCGCATGGTGGAGATCTAGGACTTCGAAGTCCTTCTGAAGCCTCTGGACTTCAAGGAGGTAAGCAGCTAGCTGGAGATTGTTGCAGGAGCATTCACCCTTCACTTGCTTAATGATGAGCTGTGAATCTCCCTTGACCAGCAGTTGCTTGACACTGTATGACAGTGCCACCCTTAGTCCGTAAATGAGTGCTTCATATTCCGCCATGTTGTTGGTCGCCTTGAAGTCAAGGTATACCATGTATTTTACCTTCTCTCCGGTTTGTGCGAGGAGAAGGATTCCAGCTCCGGCCCCCTGCTTTTGCATGGAGCCGTCAAAGTAGAGGGTCCAATGAGGCTCGGTGAAGACCGGAGCCTTGTGTTCTGGCTTCTGCTCGCTGGAGCCCCCAGGGTTTGATGGAGAGGGAGTCCATTCCGCCATGAAGTCTGCCAATGCTTGACTCTTGATTGCTTGCCTTGAAATGAATTCGAGATCGAATTCGGCCAATTCCGCTGCCCACTTTGCAATATTCCCAGTTGAGTTGGGATTATGAAAGATTGCTCGAAGTGGGTAAGAAGTCACCACTGAGATCTTGTGAGCTTGGAAATAATGGAGAAGCTTCCTGGAGGCAATAAGAACTGCATAGAGCAGCTTATGCACCTCTAGGTATCGAGTCTTGGCGTCATGAAGTACTTCACTAATGAAGTACACTGGGCGCTGGATGGTCCGGACCCTCCTGGAGGGGCCCTGAGCTTCCTTTTCATTGATCAGGATCCTCCCGGAGGGGTCCATATTTTCTTCGGGGTCTTCCGGGTCTTTGCTGGAGGAACCCAGAGCTTCTTCAGAAGCGACCTGGACCCTCCCGGAGGGGTCTGGGTCTTCTAAAGTAACTCTTGTGGATTCAAGTCTGGGAGCTGGGACCTAAACTCGCTTTCAGGAACCTCCAGACCCTCCTGAAGGGGTCTGTACTCCTGAGTATGGGATGGTTCTGGTCTCTCCGCAACCAGGGCCATACTGATGACTTCGTCAGTTGCTGAAATGTAAAGCAGCAAAGGCTCACCAGGGTTCGGAGCTACCAGAATCGGTAGGGTGGTGAGGAGCTGTTTTAGCTCCTGGAACGCCTTTTCTGCTTCTTCAGACCATTGGAACTGTCCGGACTTCCTTAATAACTTGAAGAAGGGGAGTGCCCGTTCCGCCAGTCTTGAAATGAACCGGCTGAGGGCTGCTAGACATCCAGTTAGCTTTTGGACATCTTTGATGCGGGCTGGTGGCCGCATGTATTCAATGGCTTTGATCTTCGCCGGATTTGCTTCTATGCCCCGGTGAGTTACCAGGAAACCAAGAAGTTTTTCGGGGCTAACCCCGAAGACACACTTGTCTGAATTTAGCTTTGTGCGGGTGACCCGCAGCTTGTTGAAGACAACCTGCAAGGTGTCAAGGAGTGACTCCTTGTTCTTGACTTGACCACGATGTCGTCGACGTACACTTCCACTATGTCTCTAATGAGTTCTTCAGTGGTTTTGTACATAGCTCGTACAAAGGTTGAAGCTGCATTCTTGAGACCAAATGTCATGGCTGTATAACAGTACAATCCATCTACTGTGATGAAAGAGGTATGCTCTTCATCTTCCCTAGACATTCTGATTTGATGATACCCAGAATATGCGTCTAGGAAACACAGTAATTCGCACCCGGAGGTGGAATCCACTATCTGATCTATTCTAGGTAATGGGAATGGATCTTTTGGACATGCCTTATTTAGTGTTGTGTAGTCGATACACATCCGAAGATTCCCGCTGCCCTTGGGCACAACGACTAGGTTTGCCAGCCATTTTAGATGGAAGACTTCTCAGATGAATCCAGCTTCGAGCAACTTCTTCACTTCTTGTCGAATGAAGTTCTGTCGCTCTACGGATTGCTTCCGAGGATTCTGATGCACAGGCCGGGCATCGGGGTAGATCTTCAGATTGTGCTCAATCACTTCCCTGGGGATCCCAGGCATTTGTGACGGTTGCCAGGCAAACACATCGACATTAGCCCGGAGGAAAGCGATGAGCGCGAGTTCATATTTGTCGTTCAATCCCCCCGATATACATGCGGTCTGAGCGGCATCGGAACCGATTTGGACGACTTTGATGGGAATGTCGGTGTCGCCGCTTGGCTGCACACGAGGTGCAGAAGTCGAGCCTCGCTGACGAATGCTCGGGGGTTTTGGAGCTTGCTCCTGCCTGGAGTCCTCCTCTTGCGCCGTAGTAAGCGCATGGAGTTCTTCCAGAGCAGTTACTCCGGCAGTACGATATCTGCAGGTTCGGCGAACGCCTACTGGTGTTGGCATCTTTAACACCAGGTAACCATAATGAGCAGCTACCATGAGTTTGTACAAGGCAGGCCTACCCAAGATGGCATTGAAGGGTAAGTTGATCTGAGCAACGTCAAAGACAAACTTCTCAGTGTGATACTTCTCCCGGGTCCCGAAGGTAACGGGGAGGGTAATAGCTCCGAGTCGGGTAATGGCTCCCGGACCTACTCCGGAGAAAGGTCGGGAGGGGTGGAGATCCGAAGGTCGGAGTTGAAGCTTGGTAAAAGCTTTGAAGCTTATGAGGTTGAGCCCCGAACCTCCGTCTACCATGACATGGTGGAGCTAGATGTTATTGATGGTAGGAGATACCATCAAAGGTAGCTGACCTGCTCCAACCATGCTTCAAGGGCAGTCCGAAGCATCAAAAGTGATGGTTGTGTCCATCCAATTCCGATGAGGCTCCGCCCTGGCTGTAGGAGCTACAGCGGCCATGTCCCGACGCATAGTCTTGATGACGCGATGGGAGGTGATGTCCCATGATCCACCAAAAATGGTGTTCATAGTATTTCAACGCTCGTTGTCAAGACGTCGGAATCGTCGTCGATAGAAGTGTAGACGGCCTTCAGGACCTTTTTGGGATCCTAAAAACCTAACTCCTCTTCAGCCAGAGCTTCGTCAACTTTTTGTTTTCCTTCCCTCTGTCGGAAAGGAGCTTCTTCCCGACGCTTGTTGTAGCGCTCGGCAAGGTTTTGGACCTCCCGGTAGTCTTCCAAACTATGGTTGTCCGTTTTGTGAATTGGACACCACACCTTGGGTTTGCCACCGTCTTTAGAAGGCGGTCGAGGTCGCTTATCGGGGCGTGGCCCCCGGCCAGCCGGAGCTGCAGCAGCTGCAGCATTGGATGCACCGGCCGATGGCTTCTTCTTGCCATTGGTCTTTTTCTTCTTCTTGCCACTCCCGGAGGTAGCGGCTTCTCCTTTGGAGGATTTCTTGTGATCCTCCGGAGTTGGTTTGGAGTGCATTTCACGGCCCTCCGCAGCTCTGGCACATTTGTCAGCCAAGCTGAAGAGTTCCGTGACACTGGTAATCTCCTTGATCGCCAGTTTCTCCAGCATCTTCTTATCCCGCACTCCCTGTCTAACTGCCACGATGACAGAGGCGCTAGAGATAGAAGGGATAGTTTTTCGTACCTGAGAGAATCTCTAGATGAATGATCGCAGGGATTCTCCTCCTTTTTGCACAACTGCAAAAAGGTCTAGTTCGGTGCCTGGTCGGGTGTAAGAACTCCCGAAGTTGGCGGTGAACTGCCGACACAACTCCTCCCAACTGCTGATGGAGATGGGTGGAAGGCTCATAAACCAGGACCTGCCGGTCCCAGTTAAAGCCACTGGGAAATAATTGGCCATTACGGCCTCATTTCATCCAGCTGCCAAGATAGCAGTGGAGTAAATCTGAAGAAATTCTACAGGATTGACGGTCCCGTCGAACTTCTCCAGCAGGTGAGGCCAGAACTTCTGTGGCCATCTGACCATATGCAGATGCATGGCTATGGCTGAACAGCCTCCTCCTACTCCTTCAGGAGCAGGAATGTCTTGAGCTTCTCGTCTTTCACGAGCACGCTCAATATGGACTCGGCCGTCTTGTTGGCGATATCGGCGATCAAGCTCCGCCCAGAGGTCATGAGTTGAAAGCCTTGATACCGTGTGAGTGCGTCGTGCCCCGGAGGGCAATGACGTCACCTGCTGCGATGCAGCACGTCTCCTGTTGTTGGAAACGTGCGGACCAAGTCTGCCAGACAAGGTCTGTCGCTGTGACGGGGCCCGTCTTGAAGGAGGAGGACCCTGGTAGCTGATGCGGTCGGCTACTGCTACAACCAAGTGTTCCACATCGGCCCTCCACTGGTCCATTGCATCCCGGGATGCGTCCGGAGGTGGTGGGTGCTGAAGAAGAGCACGTGTTGCATGAAGCGCGTGTTCCGGGTTGTCAAGATTCGCCGACGAAGTGATTGACGTCGGTGCACCATCGCGTTGTCCAGCTTGATTTGCTGGTGGAGGCGGCGGTGGTGGAAGTGTGACTCCTGCTGGAATCGTGGTTCCTGCTGGTGGCTGCATATTAGAGGGATTACCCCCAACATCTTGAACAGCGGGATGACCATTGGATGATCCAGCGGCTGAGTTCACCATTCTTGAAATCTCCTGTCCCCTACCTGGCGCGCCAACTGTCGGTGGTTTTGATCCGACAGATATCCCAACACTACTAAAGTGTTAGAGCAGTTTGAGGTTCGGTATGGGCGCACGGAGATTCCAGAAGGTGAGATGTTGAGTGACACAAGGGACACGAAGATTTACGTGGTTCGGGCCGCCTGAGCGTAATACCCTACTCCACGGGGTGTGTTGGTGTTGTATTGGATGTATGAGCTCAACGTCAGTTGAGAGTGTAAAGTCAGTGTGTCTTCGGAGAGTGTGTCCTATGTATCGTCGTCCTGTCCTTTTATAGTACAAGGGCAGGCCGTTACAAGTTAGCCTGGCCCGACATGTGGCCCCGGCGGTTACTGATATTGATACACATTCAACACATTTAATTGCCCTTAATGACCGAGTTATGGGCTTTGACAGCACCGTTACTGGTAATTAAGGTCGTCCGATCGTGTGTCATTAATATAGTATTAATGACACTTGATCGGGTCTTGAAGTCCTCGATTCCCCTTTGAAGATCCGGAGCCGTTGTGGAGTCTTCCGGAGGTTAGAGGCTGAAGATCCGACGGTTGGACACGTGGCAGCGCTGGAGCACACTGTGGGGAACAGATAGGTCCGGTGTTACCCGACACGTGTCAGTTCCGGAGCTTCCCTCGGTCTGGGGTTAGGTTCGGGGGTGCCATTTCAGTACATAGCCCGGAGCTTCCCCCTTGTGGGCGGTAGCTCCAGTTTCATAGTACACGTGGCGACCCTGGGACTAACCATGTTGGAGAAGCGGGTCCGGTTATGTCTGACATGTGGGCCTCCGAAGGTCTTCAAATCAAGTAGATGACTTTCCCTTGAGATCTTTGCAATCCCAAGGAGTATATGGTACCCAGGGTACCGACAGTAGTGTTGGCTAACCCATTTTATGGGATGGCCAATGAGGACACTAGTACTCAACTACAAGATGATTCAAGGCGTACCTCAAAAAATATCCGCTAGGAAACACCATTTCCTTTCGCGGAAGATTTCAGCTTCTAGTAGGAGCCAAAGTAATCCACTCCTAAGCATGGGGGAAGCTCCAAGAGTTCTTCTTGATTTGCCTCCACCAGGGGGTGGATAGTTGGCTCTTCATCCGACACTCATGTCATGGGTTGACTCCATCGATCCCTTAATACATTTGTGCTGGAGATGAAGGAGCCCTATTCCCATCTGTCATGAATGAGAATATGGTCTCTACTCAAGGGGTGGATTGAAGAGTGCTCTAGTTCTTTTAGCTTGGCATACACACCACTTAACAAGGTGGACATGCTAGCTATGGAACTACACCTCCCATTGAAGTATCATGATGGATCAAGTCAATGGAGAAGTATTTGGAATTATCCAAGCTATGGATATTCACATAATTTGTGAAAATCGATGTCAACATGGGCCACTTGGGAAATCATTTCCCTAAGACCCATGGGGATTCTTCCTTCCAAACACAAATCCAATGGCTATCACCTACAAGGAGGTCAATGGTGGAATCAACATCACCCTTGCCATCAAGGAGGCTACGAGGATTTCAAAGGATTCAAGTTCAACTAGCCAACCTTGAAGTATCTTGTCCATGGTCAAGCAAGAAATCAAGACAACATTCACATAATGCTCTTGACAAAGGGCAAGAAACTTAAAGAGCATTCAAGATCCAAGATATCCCACAATCACTTGTTGGGATCTCTACCCTTCGACCAAGCCCATGCAACCTAGGGCAAGTGACATTGTGGATGAAGCATTTCTTGCTTGATTGTGGAGACCACATGTCACCATACCCAAGGAAGATTTTGATCTATGATCAAAGTATGAGTTGACCTTAAGGAAAATCAAGAAGGTCAAAGTGACACCCCTAAATAAGGACAAGCCTCACCATGCTCACAAGAGAATATCTTAAAGAGGGAGAAGTCGTCACTACATCAACAAGTTTTCATAAAGATGACAGAGAGGCTAGGGCCATCATGTGGTCCACATGTCCAACTGACATGCCAAAGGAGACTTGGCATGTCAATTAAGAGAAGTTGTCCACATCTTCAACTCCGGGGTTGGACAACAAATCATCGTACTAAACAGGACGGAGGTAAGTCCCACTCATCGGAATTCAAAAGTTTGGTGAGTCCTTACCAATAGGTTGATTGGTAGTTATCACATATTTGATTTTACAATTTCATATTTTAATTTCCCACCAATCCTTGCATTTGCATTTAGCATGTTTGAATTTTCACACTTGCATGTCGAAAAGTAAAATTTCCAACCGTCATAAAACTAAAATTTGATTTAGGAAATAAATTTATTTGGATATGAACCTTGGGCATAACCACTTGAATTCACCTTCCTAATTCAAACTAAAAATATTTCCCTTAATTATTCATTGCATTTACAAGTTGTTTCAAGTTGGGGCAAAATATTTTGGCAAAAGGGTACAACATTCTTTTGAGTTAACGTAACCCGTTTTCAAGTTGTTTTGTTTGTTCTTGATTTTAGTGCAGCCAGGACAAAACTTGTAAAGAGGTTGGAAGGCCCCATCAAGCGCATATCCCTCCATCGATCTCATTTTGAGTTTATGGTGGAGGAATTATGAGGACATCTCTCCTTTGCATACAATGCAAGGACCGATCACTAGAGCACGTGCACGACAATTTGATCTCCAGGTATGTTCTAACCTTGTCAATTGTTTTTCAGAACTTACGCTTGTTTCAGTGCATGTTTTATTGATTAGGAACAATAGAGAGGACCAGCAAGGGTTTGGAAGAGTCCAAGGAATCAAGGAGGAGGAGATAGGACGTGCACACCAAGGAAGAACCCAAGTACAACTCGACTTCGACTCCACCTCGGGTTCCAGGAGCTGCCTTCACCAAAACTGACGCCCCGGACACATGCAGAGACGGATTTGGATTTTATATATATGGTTGGAACCATGATTTCATAAATATTCCAATGGAACAAGCCCCACCACAAAATTCCTTCTAAGTTTACGGAAATCAGCGAAACAAGTGGGCATCCAGAATCTGTCCAGTGCTGCGACGCCGTCTTTTTGGCCGCTAGCCCATGTATCGTGTGGAAGCCCATTAGGGTTGCGTCCAGGGATCTGGCACGCCCCTAAACTTGTTTTTATACAGCAGCCGTTACCACATTAGGGTCGGATTTTTCTTAGATACAATCTTTCATTGAACAGTGTCGCCGATCATCGGTTGTGAGACCCCAAATTCGTGATCAATTCAGTTTTGATTACAACTTCTCTGTTCTTGCTCGTGTTCTTGATTTCGCTTGCAGGGATTAGCCTTTGTGGCGAGGTCATTTGTGTGACACGGGTGATAACCAACTGACAGTGGTGTAGTGATTGCCGGGTTTCGTTCGTTCGGAGCCTTGGATCATCAACGTCGAGATCTCCACCCAATCATGTTTACCATACCTCTCCGAAGATCGGGACTCATCCTCCTATCAATTTGTATAAGATTTCCAGGTTCACCGTGAGGTATACTTGTGTGCCCTTTAGATTTATCTTGTTTCATTCCTATCGTCCAAAAAAAGCAACAAAAAAAAATTTACTTTCCCTGACCTACAACCCCCGCCCAGCCTTTTGCACAATTTAGTTTTGGAGTTCGTAGTCCTGAGTTCGTGTCCTAGGTTGAGTGTGGTTGCTGTTCTAGATTTGTTTTGGTTCAGTTTTGTTTCTTCCATCTGCTGCCATCTACAAAAAACCAATCTACAAAAAAAAATTCCATTCACCGATTCGTTTCTGTTGCAGTTTCTAGGACCACCAAAACCTGATTCGGGGTTTCCTCCTTAAAACGGGCATAACTTTTCGCTCGGAACTCCGATTGAGGCGCATTTTTTTCCCGGAAAGGTCTCGAAAAAATCCACATACGATACACACGCTACGCCGGTCACGCCATTTTCAAAAAAATTATAAAAAAAATAAGAAGGCCCTCGTTTTGAACCCTGAAGTTCTGGCACCAGTTTTTTCATTCTCCTGAATTTGTACCGATCACATCTTTCATCGGTTTCAGCTAATACTTGGTGCTGTTTCTATTCTTGTGCCCCTGGTTGAGAAAAAATATAAAAAAAAAAATAAAGAGAAAAAAAAAAGATTTTGATTTCTACTAGTGCTTCAAGACAAAAACACAAGGCTAAGGGGTTTTCTAGTTGTGCTGTTTCTGTTTGAGTGCTAGATACTTGCTGATATTATCCTTGTTGTTAATCATCATTCATCCTTGTCCTTGCTTGTTGCCACAACTGTTCTAATACATTCTTAGGACAGCAGCTAGGTGAAATTCTTTGGACACTTACTCAGCATTGCTATATGTTACTAACTTGTGTGCCACATACATATACTACATTTGAGCCTTCCAAGCTCCACCTTCTCTCAAGCAGAACAGGTAACCTCTGCAATCACACCCACTCTCTGCTTGCTTCACACCGGTCACCATTGGCCACCTACAGTGCTGGTAATAAAGTTGTAAGAGCGGGGTAAGACACATCTTACTGATCGATTTTCCACTTCCACTTAAGAGAGCATGGTAATAGGGTTCTTCACAATCTTTTTGTCTTCGTTTCTGTTTTATACTAACAATGACAGGAATGAAGCCTATGGATAAGACCTCTGGTTCTACACCTCCGGATGACGATGAGTGCGTGTCCCATATGGAACTAAGGGACATGATGCGTGCGATGGCTGAAGCTTTCAACAATTATCAGACCACTACAACAGCCACCTTTTAGAGGCTCCATACAAGTGTTGCTAGTCTGACCACACGGTTGGACGAGATGGAGACTCGTCTTCCCCAACAATCTACACCCCTTATCATCCTTGATGCTGATGCACATGCTCACTACGAACCAGGGGATGACTTCAATAACGATGAGGTTGATGCACAACAGCGC
The DNA here is from genome assembly GCA_036927565.1 of Tuctoria greenei. Classification (NCBI taxonomy): domain Eukaryota; kingdom Viridiplantae; phylum Streptophyta; class Magnoliopsida; order Poales; family Poaceae; genus Tuctoria; species Tuctoria greenei. Next base: position 48,313,618 of record JAYESD010000001.1, on the reverse strand, counting down.
CGTCGCCCTCGACGAAATCGTCAAGGTATGGGAGGTAGACCTCGTCCTCATGCTCCTGAACAAGATAATGATCCTTACGCTAAGATTAATTTTTCTGTTCCACCATTTTATGGATCTTATGATGTTGAGACTTACTTGGATTGGGAGATGACGGTAGAACAAAAATTTTGCTCTCATCTTGTTCCTGAGCGACATAGAGTTAGACAAGCCACTAGTGAGTTTAAAGATTTTGCTATAATTTGGTGGAATGAACTTGTCAATACACGTAATCCACCACAAACATGGGCTGCGTTAAAAGAAGAGATGCGCACTAGGTTTGTTCCTCCTTCATATAGACATGATCTTCTTAAGAAATTGCAAAGCTTTGATCAGGGTGACATGACTGTCCAAGAGTACTACCAAGAGTTGCAGAAAGGTATGCTTCGTTGTGGGGTAGTTCAGGATCAGGAAGACCAAATTGTTAGGTTTTATGGGGACTTGCGGCGTGAGATCCAGGTCATAGTTGACTACAAGGAATATCGTTCTATTCAACATTTATTTCAACTTGCTATGTTAGCAGAAAAAGAAGTGCAGGGTTGCCAACAGCAGCGGTGGAACAACGCCTTAACGCCGCGACAGTTTCCGCTGCCATCGTCCAAAGCAGCACCCTCCTCAAGCGTACGTGCTTCTACACCACCCTCCACCGATGTTGTATGCAGCAGCACCGCACCTTCTACATCACGGGGACAAGATAACAGCAAGTCCCAGATGCCTCATGGTGTTGCAGCAAAGGCGGCTGCACCTAACACTTCGACAAGTCGCACCTCCGACATCAAATGCCACCGCTGCCAGGGACTTGGCCATATGCAATGAGATTGCCCCAGCGAACGGGCGATCAATGCCACTGCTGATGGTGGGTATGTTAGTGCTTCTGATATTGAAGATCAAAATATTATTGCAACTAACATTTCAGGTTTGGATGATGGTGCTGAGGAGGTTCTTGGTACATCTGCGATCAACAACTATAGGACTTTGATTGTGCAGCGAGCTTTGAGTGACACAATTTGAGAGGACGACAACCGCCAACGTCACAACCTTTTCGACATGTTTCTCATCGTCGAGGACTGCCGTGTACATACCATCATTGATGGTGGTAGCTGCAACAATTTGGTGAACGTTGACGTGGTCAAGAAGCTTGGCTTGACCACACAGGAGCATCCCCACCCTTATAACATTCTATGGTTTAACAACAATGGTAAGGTAGATGTAACACAAACAGCAAGGACACATTTTTCTATTGGTTCTTATCATGATTTTGCTGATTTTGATGTGGTACCTATGGATGCTTGTTCTCTTTTGTTGTGACGTCCTTGGGAGTTTGATATTGATGCTATTCACCATGGTCGATCTAATAAGTATACTCTCATGCATAAGGGCAAGAAAATTGTGTTGCTTCCTATGAGTCCCACTGAAATTGTGCAATTTGAGTATGAGAAAAATAATAATGCTAAGCAAAAAAGTGTTTTCAATTATGAAATTCAACAACCTATTAAGTTGAAAAATCCTATCTTGCTTGCAACTAAATCTGATCTTGAAGATTTATATGCTTCTAATGGAACTTGCTATGCTTTAGTGTGCAAACATGATTTATATTCCATTGAGGATACATCCATTGTCTTGCCACCTGCTATTGCTAAGCTTTTGTAGGAATATATGGATGTTTTTCCATCAGAGATACCCCCTGGTTTACCACCTGTGCGAGGCATTGAGCACTAGATTGATTTGATTCCAGGGGCGAGCTTGCCAAACCGTGCCGCCTAAAGGATTAACCCCGACGAGACTAAGGAAATTCAGCGACAAGTCCAAGATCTTCTGGACCGCGGGTACGTTCGTGAGAGCCTTAGTCCTTGTTCTGTTCCTGTTCTTTTGTTTCAAAAAAAAAAGATGGCACTTGGCGCATGTGTGTTGATTGTAAAGTCATCAATAACATTACCATTCGTTATCGCTATCCTATTCCTAGATTGGATGACATGCTTGATGAGTTGAGTGGTTCTGTTATTTTCTCCAAGATTGATTTGCGTAGTGGATATCATCAGATTCATATGGCTTTAGGTGATGAATGGAAAACTGCTTTTAAAACTAAATTCAGACTTTATGAATGGTTAGTCATGCCATTTGGTTTAACTAATGCGCCCAGCACTTTCATGTCATTGATGAATGAGGTTTTACGTGCTTTCATTAGTAAAGTTGTGGTGGTTTACTTTGCTGATATCCTTATTTACAGCAAGTCATATCATGAGCATCTTGAACATTTTCGTGCTGTTTTTAATGTCTTGCGCGATGCACGTTTATATGGTAACCTTGAGAAGTGCACCTTTTGCACTAACCGTGTGTCTTTTCTTGGTTATGTTGTTACTTCGTGGGCCATTGAGGTTGACGAGGCAAAGATTGCTGCCATCACGAGTTGGCCACTTCCGACTATGGTCTCGCAGGTTTGGAGTTTTCTTGGTCTTGCAGGTTTCTACCTGCGTTTCGTGCTGGATTTCAGCACCATTGCGGCACCTCTCCACGAGTTGACAAAGCACGGAGTGCCGTTTCAATGGGGACCAGCACAACAACAAGCTTTTGATGTTCTCAAGCCGAAGCTCACACAAGAACCATTGCTGCAACTTCCTGATTTTGAGAAGACCTTCGAGCTTGAATGTGACGCGAGCGGCATTGGCATTGGAGGAGTGCTAATTCAAGGAGGTAAACCTGTTGCCTCCTTTAGTGAAAAATTGCATGGGCCTTCGCTGAATTGTTCTACATATGACAACGAACTTTATGCTTTAGTGCGTGTCTTGCAAACTTGGCAACATTACCTATGGTCTCAAGAATTTGTCATACATTCAGATCATGAGTCTTTGAAGTATCTTAAAGGACAAGTTAATCTTAACAAACGTCATGCTAAATGAATTGAGTTCATAGAATCATTTCCTTACATCATTAAACATAAGAAAGGGAAAGACAATGTGATTGCCGTTGCTTTATCTAGATGTTATACCATGCTGTCCCAACTTTCTCATAAAATCTTTGGTTTGGAAACCAAAAAGAGGTTATATTCTACTGATTTGGACTTCAAAGATGCCTTTGAAAATTGTAGAGAGGGAAGAACGTGGCAAAAATTCCTGCTGCGTGAAGGCCTTCTCTACCGTGCTAACAAGTTGTGTGTTCCAGCTAGCTCCGTTCTTCTTTTGTTGTTGCAGGAAGCGCATGGAGGTGGTTTGATGGGACATTTTGGTGTTAAAAAGATAGAGGATGTGCTGGCCGCTCACTTCTTTTGGCCACGGATGAGGCGTGATGTGGAGCACTACGTTTCACATTACACGACATGCAACAAAGCTAAGTCTCGACTTAACATGGTCTTTATATGCCTCTTCCGGTTCCTAGTGCGCCTTGGAAGGATATTTCTATGTACTTTGTTTTAGGATTGCCTAGAACAAAAAGGGGGAGGGATAGTATCTTTGTGGTTGTTGATCATCTCTCTAAAATGGCTCATTTTATACCCTGCCACAAGACCGATAATGCTTCACATCACTACAGGAAACGCGACAATAGACGACGGCCAGATAAATAGATGACGGGGCTGTCGTCTTTTATATTATTGACGACGGTCATTTTCAGCCGTCGTCAATTAGGCTGTAATTGACAACGGTTAAACAAGTACCGTCGTCAATTAATTAAAGACGATGGTTGACCATCGTCGATTATGGACCGTCACCAATGTGGGCCGAAACCCAGCCCACCTGAGCCTGTTATTGACGACGGTTAACCTAGTACTGTCATCAATTAATTAAAGACGACGGTCAACCGTCGTCAATAAACGACCGTCGTCAATAATGGCCGAAACCTGGCCCAGCTGAGCGGTTATAGACGACAGCTAGGAAATACCGTCGTCAATAAGTCCATAATTGAAGACGGTGGGCATGTTACCGTCGTCTATTAGAGTTAGGGATTATTTTCCGGCCGCGCCTCTTCGTTTTCATTTACGCGCCCCCGCTCCTCGCTAATCATTGCCGATTTGTTACTGATTTGTTCTTTAATGAGGTTGTGCGTTTGCTTGGTGTTCCCAATACTATTGTTTCTGATAAGGATGCTAAGTTTTTGAGTCACTTTTGGAGAACTTTATGGTATAAATTGGGAACAAAGTTGCTGTTTTCTACTACTTGTCATCCACAAACTGATGGGCAAACGGAGGTAGTTAATTGTACCTTATCTACTATGTTGCAGGCTGTTTTGACAGACAATTTGAGGTTGTGGGAGGAGTGTTTGCCACATATTTAGTTTGCTTATAACAGGTCTATTCACTCCACAACCAAGTTAAGTGCATTTTGGTAGTCTATGGTTTCAATCCTCGAGCTCCAATTGATTTGCTACCTTTACCACATAGTGAAATTGTGAATATGGATGCTACACAACGTTCTGAATTTATTCTTAAGTTGCATGAAACTACTAAGTTACAAATTGAAAAAATGAATGAAAAGTATCGCATTGCTGCTAGCAAAGGTAGGAATGAGGTAACATTGGAACCTCGTGATTTGGTGTGGGTTCATTTGAGAAAAGATAGGTTCCCAGATTTGAGAAAGTCCAAACTCATGCCACGTGCTGCTGTACCTTGTAAGGTTCTTGAGAAAATAAATGACAATGCTTATAAACTTGAGTTGCCTCCCAAGTTTGCGGTTAGTCCCACATTTTAACATTTCAGATTTGAAGCCATACTTGGGTGAGGAAGATGAGCTTGAGTCGAGGACGACTCGAATTCAAGAGGGGGAGGATGATGAGGACATCTCTCCTTTGCATACAATGAAAGGACCAATCACTAGAGCACGTGCACAACAATTTGATCTCCAGGTACGTTCTAACCTTGTCAATTGTTTTTCAGAACTTATGCTTGATTCCATGCATGTTTTATTGATTAGGAACAATAGAGAGGACTAGAAAGGGCTTGGAGGAGTCCAAGGAATCAAGAAGGAGGAGATAGGACGTGCACACCAAGGAGGAACCCAAGTACAACTCGACTTCGACTCCACCTCGGGTTCCAGGAGCTGTCTTCACCAAAACTGATGTCCCGGACACATACGGAGTCGGATTTTGATGTTCTATATATGGTTGGAACCGTGATTTCATAAAGCTTCTAATGGATCAAGCCCCACCTCAAATTTTTTTCTAAGTTTACGGGAATCAGCAAAACAAGTGGGCGTCCAGAATCTGTCCGGTGCTGCGCCACCGTCTTTTGGGCCGCTGGCCCATGTATCGTGTGCAAGCCCATTAGGGTTGTGTCCAGGGTTCTTGCACGCCCCTAAACACCTTTTTATAAAGCAGCTGTCACCACATTGGGGTCGGGTTTTGCTTAGATACAATCTGTCATTGAACAGTGTCGCCGATCATCGGTTGTGAGACCCCAAATTCGTGATCAATTCAGTTTTGATTGCAACTTCTCTTTTCTTGCTTGTGTTCTTGATTGCGCTTGCAGGGATAAACCTTCGTGGTGAGGTCATTCATGTGACACGGGTGATAACCAACGGAGCAGTGGTGTAGTGATTGTTGGGTTTCGTTTGTTCGGAGCCTTGGATCATCAACGTCGAGATCTCCACCCAATCATGTTTACCATACCTCTCGGAAGATCGGGACTCATCCTCCTATCAAGGAATGCTCAAGATGGTAGTATAATGGAGGAACAAGATGAAGTTCATTCAAGTCCAACATCAACTTGGCAAAAAACATTGAACATGAAGGCTATACCAAAACCCATGGTTGTTAGTCTCTTACTCAACAACCTTCAACCAAGACTACTCTTCAATTGAGGTACAAATTCAAAATTTCCGTCGTTTGAATTGCATTAGGGTTGAATGATTTTTTCTTACATTGGTAAGGAAGGTTTACACCTTGTCATCATTCAACTCTTATGCATCCTCACGAGAGTAAGTGCTGGCATTACTCTTTTTGATTCTTCAAAAAGGAATGTCACCATACTTGGGAATAAATTTAAAAAGTACCTAGAATTTCATAAGCATTGCTAAAATTGACTAAGACATTTTCTGCCTAGGTAATGCTTATGAAATGACTTAATGGTTGAATTGGTATGTAGTAACCTAGGAATAGTGATATCCATAATCTTGATTTGAAACTCACTCATGCATGGATCATTAAATTTCAAATTCCTAGGTAAGAAAAACAAATTCAGGAGGATGAAATTGAGAATATTGTTTGCCATGAACCACATGATAAATATTTTCTCTTGTAAAAAACTATGATGCTTAGAAAATTTACAAGATAGAGGGATCCATATAGCGTATTTATACCACTTGCATTGCTATAAGTAGGAGCTTTAGAAAATGTTCAACTTGATTTATCCATAAAGCCCCACTCCTAGCAATGTTTCATACATTGTTCATGGATACACTAGAAATTTGACCCAATACATCTTTGGTCTGGATTTTTCCACGTTTGTAAAAATGAAGATTCGGTTACCTAACCTAAAAATTCATTTGTACAAGTACCGAGAGCTAACCATCCCTCTCTACCATATTGAGGAGTTTGCAGGAGTAAAATAACTATGCAGACATTCAAAGATCCAATTGTTGGAAACCCTAAGAGGATTCCATTTCAATATCTCTTGGCCAAGGAGTAAATTAGGATGGTTGCTACCTATTAGAAATTAAGCCCGAAGGTCAACCATAACTATATGAGGCCGAGGATTTGACATGGAAACCCTCTATGAGCAACCAATGGGCTGCTATGAATATGTGAGAACATTATGCTCTCGACTATTCTGAGCACTCATTCAAGCTCAAAGGAAATTGCCACCATCATAGGGTGTAAGTTATTCCTTAGTGGCTAAAAGGCATGATGTACCTTGACCGAGGAATGACAAGATCACACACAATGTATATTGGGTGCAAGTTGTTCCTATGTAGCTAAATGGTATTTTATACAACAACGGATCACACTCAACCAATGTTGAGTGCACATCATCCCTTTGTGGTTATGGTTATGTTGTACCTTAGTCAAGGAACAACGGATCGTACTCAACACATGTTGGGTACATGTCACTCCTTTGTGGCTAAAAGTTATCATTAACTTAGCCAAGAAGTGACGGATCACACTCAATGCATGAGGGGTACAAGTTACTCCTTTATGGCAAGTGGTATGATACACCTTAGCCAAAGAATGACGGAACACACTCAACCATGTTGAGTGCACGTCTTTCCTTTGAAGCCAAGGGATATCATTACATTAGCCAAGGAATAACAAGGTACATCCAACATATGGAAACCTTAAGGTGTGAATGAGCAACAATGACAACTCGAACACACTCGTGGAATCCATGGAAGGCAACCCAACATCGACACTCAACCCCTCCAATGTCAAAGCCATGCTGCAAACAAGGTTTGACCAAGCTCATGTCTTACATCCGTCATTAGGGTTTCAGCCCCTAGTGCGGACCTTGAACAAGAAAAAGCTTGGGGGAGGACCCCCACTTGAGGTAACTTGTATCACATCCCATTTGCATTCCATTATTTTATTTATTTCTTTCCACCACATTTGCATCTAAAAAGAGAGAGAGATTAATAATAATGTAGTATAGGTTAGGTTAATAAAATAAAAGATGTGTGGTAAGAATGATTTGGAATTCACATAGATGAAATGATGAATAGTTGCTCTGTTTTAATTTTTTCTAAGTCCCTAGTTTACAACTTACTACTCTCTAAAATATTGCTTTCATTGGCTAGAACTAATTTTGCCTTGATTTAAAAATTGTGGGTGGTAAAAGCTTTATCCATTCTAAGTTGTTGTAAGATATGATGTAGTGATAGGGCTGCTATTCCTAGTTCGAAAGTGAAACTTAGATTCCCGGAGAAATTCTAAAAAGATTTAAGTTAATCTCATTTTATTGGAAATACCTACCAAAGCCATATGTTACATTACATTGATAGACCTTATGCATACTCTTTTCATCTTCACATTGAGCTTTTTCAAACTAGTATAGACCTATGTGAGATTTCATTCATTACTTTTTGAATTCAAGACTTCACTTGCACATGCTACACTTATACACTAGAAGTAAGCAAATTCCCATCATACCATCATTCTACAATAAAAAAAGAGAAACTACGTACCCTTCATGCTTAATACTCTCTCCAAGTTTATTTCATAAAAAGGGAGTAGATGACATGGCTACAAGAAAAAGAAAATGCATGCTTACATCATAAGCATGAGAAAAAAATAGAAGTGGAAAAGTAGCCATGTTTCATCCCATCAAAATAAGAGAGTCTACATAAAAAGAAGTCATCTCAAGATCCACATCCACTCCATTCCATCACACATGCACAAGTCTTGAATTAAATAGTTTTGAATTGATTTCTCCTAAGGCTTGCTTTTTTTTGACTTAGCAATATTATGTGTTGCAAATATGCCTACTATATTCCCTACCACGATCCACATACAAGCCTTATGTAGAGGTAGGATGAATTTAGGCAAAATGCCTTGGTGAGGATATATTTCCACTACACAAAAAGGAGAGACTTGCGAGAATCAAATTTAGGCACTTAAAATCTAAATTGAACTCTTCAAAATTTGAGTGAAACTTGATTTCTAGGGTATGCGTGCTCCATTTGTTGTTCTATATTTCAACCACCCATGAATAGGAGATGGCATAAGCCCCATAATAACCTAAGATGGGTGAAGTACCATGCCATTTTTTTTGCAATACTAGGTAGAGTATTTTGTTGTGCACATGGTACTTTTGAAAAATAGAACATAGTGGCAACTCCTGATCATCAACCTAAAGTCTTGACTTTGCTCGGGACGAGCAAAGAATAAGCTTGGGGTAGTTTGTTGACAGTTGTTATACACCAATTTCACCCGTCAATATAACTCAATTATGTGAAGGAATTATCAATTCATGCACACATCACCTTTCTATTTCACCTATTTCCACTTGTCATTGGAGAAAGTAGTGCATGCAGGTATTCTATGAAGAAATGAAGTGAGACAAGGGGATGGATCCTATAAACTATCATTCCAGCCAATCAAGCGACTACATGTGGCACCACGTGGATCAAATGGCCCACAAACGGAAGTATCCAAGACCATCCAACAGTGTACCACCCATATAAAGTAATGAGACCCCCCTGGAAGTCACCCCAAGAAAGAACAGACCGTTTGGAGGACTTACCAGGTCGGTCGACCCCCCTAGTCGGCCGAACTGGTATTTCCACCAAACTCGGTTAGCTTCCACGTGTTGGCTCCTCCCGGCTTGAAGAAGTCAGGGGTGGCTGATTCGCGCACTTTTGGTGGTGGGAACCGACCCTTCTCCAAGCTATAAATAGGACCCCTCACCACTCACTTCAACACACACCACTTGAGCATCACTCTATTGTATACACTAGTTCTCCTAGTTCCTTAGTGGACGTTAGGCTGTAGAGAGGAGTCTCTAGTCCCAAGTCCAAATTGGGAAAGGTATGGCTCATGTATCTTCTCTTGTATTTGTGACTTTGTGCTTTATAATAATATCATTATTCGTCTTTATTTACTTATATACTTGGGCAAAGCGTTCCTTATTTTGTGGAGTCCATGTATGTTCTAGGTGTAGGTGTTGTTATGATCTATATATAATTCCATTATCATGTTATCATAAACATCATATGTAAAATCCCACATTTTCCTTCATATGAGGTTTAGTTGTAAATTGGTTGTTAACCCTAATGGAGACCAATTATAGCCATGCTTATAAACTTGATCTCATAAAATCTGTTCTCCTACTCATGTTTAAATTTATTAACACGAGGAATGAACTTTACCAATAAACTTAGATTTAATTCTTTTGACCTCTCTTCAAAGTTGGGAATTATTTGAATAAAGATTGCTAGGCCAATTTAATATCCTCATGGTCAGCATAACTTGCTTGACTTATCCTCATAACTTCACAATTTTTGGAGCTCAATTACTAATTAAAACCGTGGCACCATTGAATTCATTCAAATTCCAATTTGAATTTGAAATTCAATTGAAACTTGCTCCAAATCAAAATCCAATTGCAGAATCAAATTCTAGATATTTATTTGAGCCTCCCCACAAAAATCTAGATTTTTGGACAAAATTTGGTAGGAGAATTGAAGTTTCAGAGAAGGGAAGTAGATAAGAGGAGGTGGGGCCCACTGTCAGCCAAGGCACATGAGTGAAACCCACGGGGGGTGCCCTGTCTCCAGCTCGCCCCGCCGTTCGACGCCGGCAGTGCGCGACACCACGACGCGCATGCATCCACGGAGCTGCTTGCCTACTTGACGTCGTGGCGCGCTCCCCTTTCCCCTCAGCCTCTATAAATACCCCTTGGCTGTCGCCGTTGAGCTCCATCCAGATTCACGCTATTCTCACCGCCTCTGTTAAATCGAGCTCTCGCCGACGATTGATGCCGTGTCTTCCCGAGCTATAAGTAGATAAAAGGCGTGTCACCAACTCCTCTACGTATTCCATTTGGTCATTGATCGTGACATAGCTTCTGCTTGGCATATTTTGAAGTTTCCCAGTCGCCGCCGAGGAAGCCTCCAAGAAAGCTTCACTGTCTCACCGTCGAACACCAGTTCCAGACTATCTCCAGCCTCGATCCTTTAAGCAAAAATTTTTGCAATCCTCTCTATTTCATGCTCACAGAATCTAAGCTTATGACATGAAGTATAACTTGAGTTCTTGTTCGAGAATTCTCTCAATAGAACGGCAAAGCTTCACGCTTAAATTCATTTCATTCTTGCAATCATCCTTAAATCTGGTTAGCAGATAGTTTCTATGTGTCCTAAGGAAGCTCCATGCCCAAAAACTCTGAAAGTTATCAACCGAGCATCTTAGATTTCAAGTTTTCGAGCCCGCCGGTTGAAAACCCGCACATCGCCCACGAACTCAACCTTGTCGGTGATTTCACCCCAGTTTGAGCCCCGAATCATACTCCTGGTGCTTCCAGGAACCTTCCCCAGTTTTTTCCGAGCCTATTGAGCCATTTCCGAGCATTTCCGACGAAGGTCGAAACCCTAGCTCCCCCGTCGCTGTCGCGCCGCCGTCTTCGGCCATCGCCGACAGGATTAGACCCCACCATCGGCTTGCGCAGTCGATTTTAGGGTGGAGCGGTCACAGCGATGCTGAGATGAGGTCGACGCACCTAAGTCCGGCGAGGCACCGCCGCAGTTCCGGCGAGGAGAGCCGCCGCATCGGGAGGTAGACGAAGACGCGGGTCCCACCGGTCAGCGACACCCCTCTCGCGTGGGATCAGTTGCGGATAAGGATCCGGTGTGGCTGCGCGGGTTAATCCCGTGGATCCCGGTGTGGCTCCATTCCGATTGGTCGAATTCAAATGATGTGGACCAGCCCCTTTTATTTGAAATTTCTAATAGGAAAATAAATCCAGATTCAATCCAAACTTAGAAAATCCATAACTTCCAGTAGGATTATCCGAAAATTCCCAAATAAATTTTGTTAGAACCAGCATGAGGAATAATATCCAGTGATGCACTTGAATTTGTTTGAGAAGCTGTAGAAAATCTTCCATAATTCAAATAAAAAAATACTTAAAGAATTCATTCCTATAGTTCTGTTAATAAGAAAATTCACAATTTTGGTCAGAACCTTATAATTAATACATTTGATCTCCAGTAAAAGTTTCAAGCTCTTTGGGCTTAAAATACTCGGTTGATCAAGGTTCCAAATCTCTATGCAGTTATAAATTGAGAAAAATGGAAAATTAATTTCCAGAAATTTACCCAAACTTGAAAAATCAGTTTCTCCCTGTAGGAAGCTTAGAAAATAGTGAAACAAATTTTCCTAGAACCAGTGAGACCCCCTCTACATGATTCAACCCTTGGTAGCCATAATACATCTCCAAAAATGTCAAACGAAATTTAGAGAAGCTTATTGCTTACCATACTTGTTAAGAATAACAAACATCCTTTATCATCTCCTGTTCTTTGCAACAGTCTTCTCTATAATCTCTAGTATCTAACATAAAAATCCCAAAGTTAATTAATATAATTATCTTATTTTAACTTAATATACTCACCCCACCTTAAGCATATTAATTAGTCACAAAATCATTTATACCTAGTATATGCATATCGTGTAGTAGCTGAAGTCGAGGAGCAGCTAGAAGCCTTGGAGGTCTAGCTGCCAGAAACTAACATAGACTCGAACTCGCATTCAGGCAAGCCCCGGTTTGCATTTAAGTTCCTTACAGTGTTTTGCAGTTTTATTTCACCTTATGTCTTCAGATGATTGTGCATTACGTTTAAGGTGTTTGACATCCACTTACATGGCCAACAAATCCTATGGAGTCTTGGGTGGGTCTACGGCCCGTTGAGTAGACACTGCTATGCTTATGCTCATAGGAATTCGGTAGAAGTCGAGTAGTCGGAATCTACTCGCGAGATAGGAATTTTTTTTCACACAGGAGAGTCTGGAATAAGAAAATGGTTTATGAATATGAAATTGAGACTGAGCACTGGATAGGATGCAGTGAGATGTGGTCTCACGTGCGTAGCCTTGCTTGTGTCGATTGAGGACCGTTTCGTGTGCAGTCCTGCTGGACAAGCTTGAATTGTACCGGCGACATACTGAAGGAATGGGCTCCAGTAAAGTGATGTAACTTGATACTGGTTTGTTGAGGCATTCGTTCCGTTTTATAGGCGTGGGTTGAGGGCAGCAAGGTGTAAATCAGCTGGTGGGCACGTCACAGTACGCCCCACACAGTGACCTCCTGCTAGTGACAGATCGACTGGTTCGACAATCGAGTGTTTAGTGAAAGGTGGCCATATATGACTAGTTCTGAATTGTTATGTAGGTACTGTTGAAAGTACTCGCTGGCATTTCCGGAAGTGCGTATGTGTTGTGTTGTTGCGGGTATGTCCTGATTGCAATCACCATCCCTCACGGTAATAGAGTACCACTTGTTCACTTCGCCGTGACGTAGTAAATACTAAAGAAGTCAGGAGAATATGATATATTGGTTTATAAATTGCTTGAAAAACCTTATTTTAGCGATAGTACAATTAAAAATTTACAGTTTCCCCATACTTTACCTGTAATAGCATTATGTGCCTTGTGCACGTTATATCATCAGCAAAGCGTTTCTTGTTTGATCGTAGAGTCTATGATGTGCCGTGCCTGAGGAATATCAGATGCTAAATAAAACATGATTATAAGGATCCACTTGTAGGCGAGTCCTTATTCTTTACTTACCTATGTTTAGTAGTCAATCGTGCATATGTCTAGTGAGACGGGTTAGTCTTGCTGAGCCTTATGCTCACGTTTGCAGTTAACGAGTTTTTGCAGATTATATGACTGATGACGGGTTTAATAACGAGGCTGCACCCCCTGCAGGGTTTACAGCCGAGTGGGAACCCTGCACGCCGCCGTGAATTGTGTGTTGCTAGTGCAAAGTATCCAGGGCATGGATGACTTTGCTTTTGCATAGCTAGTGCTGAGTTCGTAGCTATGATGTATAATTCTCTTTCTTTCCGTTAGTACTTTTAAACTTCCGCTATGCTTGTCAATAAAGACTTGGTATTGTAAATTTGTTCTCGATCTATTCTTGTATACTGTCGGCACCACCCAATGAGATCCTTGGAGGTCGGGATTCTGGTCCCCACAGACATGGTATCAGAGCTTCATTGGGAACAGTGTACTTGAAAAGAACATATTTTCAAAATTTAGGATTTGAGTGTGGAATTAGCTATATGCCCTTATAAGGAGTATTATTATAATAAGATATACAGGTGGTAAACTAACTTATATGTTATTAATTCTATAACTACGCTCCGACGTCAGGTAAGCGGTAAGGTATGCCACCATAAGAGGATCAATTGCGGTAAGCTCACCATGCGAGAGGTAGCATGGAAGTTTTTCGTGGCTTGGCGCAGAAATGTTAATAGGAGTCTCTGAAACTTTCTATGTTTCTGAGAACCTATGACACGCGGTACCCCAGCGTGCTTCAAAGTTAGTGGGAGCCCCCGTCGGGTGGTGTATAACCCGATAGTATGCCTCTCTAGAATCATTCATATTATAAGGGAGCATGCGAAATACGTATGCCCGAGCGTGTATAAGCCGGTTCATACGGTAGTCTTTGCTGTACAGACGCATTTACAACCATGTACCTCGAGACATGACCTCGCTCGAGGGCAACTCACACCAGAGTCGTATGCATTTATTTTCATATGTATTATTGTGACTGCCTATCGTGTTTTCCTCGTGCCGCCCTTGAGGTGTGAAGGTGTGAAAGGGGATTGTTTGTCTTTTGCAGCATTGACTACGGTAGCAACCCGTGTAGCACACGTTTGCGAGTGAACAATACTAGGACCACCTATAAACGTATCCGGAAATAACTGGTTAGAATTTTCTTTGGTGAGGCACGTAGTACCATCGGTATCAACTTTGATACTTGACCACCCCCAACAACAACAAAAAAAATTGGATGCATTATATTTTGGAAAGTCCGACTATCAGGTGCTGGTAGGTTTGGTCTCCACAATGATAAAAATTCGATTCAACATGGGTTAGCACCAAGATTCTTGATTTCTGGCCAAAGTTTGCTCAACTTCGCCAGGTTGTAATTTTGGATAGTTTAAAATAAACATAGGGTTAGGATATATGAATGAAAAGTCCTCGAAGTCCTCTACAACTTTTCTGTTGACCATCAAGGCACAAAATCTTGATAATCTATTGAAATTTGGAGTATGCTTAAACTACTCCAGATAACCCTACTGTTGTACCAGCCTCAGTAATTTTGCTATAACTTACTGTAGAAAAGTCTTCTGCCTTATTGTGATATATATCTGAAAAGGGGAGAAGCAGATATGCAGTTTTTTATTTAAAGTTCCTCTTTATTCAAGTTGGAGGCAATCCAAATTTCGAGCTCAAAAAACAGTGAACTGCAGGGCTGCTGTTGAACAACAGTCGGTTCATTGGTCAAGTTTAGGTAGCTTAGCTTTTGATCCAGAATAGTGACATGGTCATATATATACATTTCTGGAACTCTTAGCAAGTCCTCTATCAACTTTGTGTTGTACTCGTGGCCTAAATCATGGTATAGCCGTGTTGAATTCCTATGGTTGCAAACTTGGTTCTGGCAGATCAGAACTTGAACAGTTGGCACCTAGTTTAGAATTAGCACACTATACCTATGTAAAAAATGTTTCATGGCCGAAATCTTTTACCACTGGATTGTTAAATTGATGTTATACAATGTTTATTTTGTCATTACCTCAAAATATTTTCATGATATACCTGTATAAATTGTTGAAATCACCACATATACAGGAGAGGTTCTGTCAAAATTTCCAGAAAATTTGGGTCTACTTTAAACCTGTATAGATTCTATTCCCCTAGCTCACCTGGGGCTGTATGAGTACAATTTTGAAAGGCTGTAAAGTGTACTACAACTTTTGTATTCAATCCCACACCTGGTTCTGAAGTTTCCTGTATGAAAAATTTGAATTTATACAGAGAGGTCTGCTGGAACAGACTGTGATTACAACTCCAGTTTTAAATTTTCTTAAGCTGTTGGGAGTTGGAAACATTCTCACTGTTCTAGTGTTCTTTTCTATAGATGATGGATGTAAGGATGCTACTACCAGACGGATGGATATTTTCCACATGCGCTAGCCATCCCGGTTTCCCAAGTATGCTGCGGGAAGTGCTCCAACAGTTTAGCTTCATCAAGATGCCATTGCTGGGACTCAATTTGCGCTTATTCCGGTCTGTGGTATGGCTGGATTTGAGTGGCAACATTGTATGGTTGCTGCCTATACACCGTATGGCAACACAACCTCGACCACACTTGGGACATATGCGGCTGCGTCCAATATGGTGGTTTCTACGCAAAGCGCAATTATTCTGGAGCAAGTCGAAGCCTTGCGGGAAGCGACGGATCGGGGAGATACCCTTGATTATATCAACGAGAATTTACGTTCGCTCCTAGCTCCAGCAAATCACCGGCTAAATAAGTGCGAGAGTCAGCTGCATTATGCTCGCATTAGGCTACGGAAAGTTTGTGCCGAACAACGGCAAGCTCGCACTGAACTGCAGCAAGCTCGTGGTGAGTTGCAAGCAAGTCAGTTAGAGGTGCAACAACAGCAAGAGCAGCTGTTATTAGTCAATGAAGAGCGGGACACCGCCATTGAGACAGCTCAGAATTGGGAGTATGAGGCAGAACAACTTCAGGATAATGTGATTGAGGCTGAAGCACAATTGCAACCAGTGGTGTATCCACCGGCCAATAATATACCACTAATTATGGGTGAACAATTGCCTTCGAATGACAAAGAAGAAGAAGATCCCGAGGAACTCGAGTACGTCGAGTAGGACGTATTGGAGTGGGATGTGGCAGCACTTCTGCCGTCACGAGGCAACATATAGTTTAATAGTTGCTCGTGTGTTTCTTTTGTCACCATGTTTGTGTCACATTAAGAATAGTAGTGGGTATGTCTAAGCTGATAAGATGTGTATGACATCTCATGGGAACCAAGTATGGTACAGATGTATTTCCATAGTGGGAGTCCATCATTTGAAGTACACTACTATAAACTTGGTCATGAGATAATATATCTTGTATAAAGTTTTTACTTTATCAATATATGTGAATGTGATTCACTTATTTCCTTATCAAAAAGTCGTGCTACTGAAGGATAAACTGGATAAAGGAAAGAAAACATGTGCTGATTTTAAGTCATTTGGATGCAGAATGGTGCGTACTCGCTCGACACCTGAAATGGGGGAATCCAGTCGTGGTCATGAGGACGAATCTCCAACCCAGGAGACAGCTACAACACCGCAGCAACAAGTTCCTCCACCACCACCTCCGGAACTTCTAAGGAGTCTAGCGGAGGTTCTCGCCGTGGTGCTTAGCTCGCGCGACGAGCAAACGGAGTGACTACAGACTCTGGTCCAGCATTCGTCCCATCAAGGAGGGCGACCAGATGCGGGTCCATGATAACCTTCTCCGAGTTCATACTCAGATTTCATGTCAACGCACCCGCCAGTCTTCATGGAGGCCGATGAACCATTAGAGGCGGACAACTGGCTCCGCTCCATTGAAGGGAAGTTTGGTTTGCTACGAGTGACCGAACATCTGAAGACCCTGTTCGCGGCCCAACAACTACAAGGGTCCGCTGGTACATGGTGGGTGAATTACCTTGCCACACGACCAGTCGGCTACACCGCGAGCTAGGAGGAGTTCCGGGAGGCGTTTCGCGCCTACCACATACCTCCCGTTGTTATGAGGAGGAAGCTTCAAGAGTTCTTGGAGCTGAAACAAGGAGGAAGGAGTTCTTACGAGTACTCCAAGATATTCAACCACTTGGTCCAATATGCTTAGGACTAAGTGAATACTGAAGATCGGAAGTGGGAATGCTTCTATCGGGGTTTGAACCCCAAGATGAAGGACAAGCTTGCCTTGTTCAACAGAGGCAGCTTCAACAATATGGTCAATGCTGCAATCGTACAAGAGGACGCTACAAGGGAGCTGTTCTCTGACAAGAAGAAAAGGAGTGCTCCGCAGGGCAGCGGAGGAGGTACTCCTCAGAAATACTACATGGTGTATCGATCACCATCTGGCCAGAGGTGGCAGCCGCCATCGCGACCATCGATGTTTCGTGGTCGCCCATTCAACAACGCCGGCTTTCACCCAGAACAGCAACAGGGGATGATTCCACGTGCACCTCTACCTCCACCGCGTGCACTGGGATTCCGTCCTCCATTCCGTGCCAGTCAGACCTCGTACACGTGTTATACATGTGGACGTACGGGACACTTCTCCAAGGGCTGCCCATAGAGCGGAGGACAGTCATCGTACCAGGGGGCAAACCAGCCTCGCAACCAGCCCAAGAAGCCAGCCACCAGAACCGGCAACGTCCACCACCTCGCCATCGAGGACGTTCCGGAAGGCGCACCCGTACTCACGGGTACGTTCTCTCTCATTGGTCATCCCGTATTCATCCTTTTTGACTCCGGTGCTTCCCATAATTTTATTAGCAAGTCTTATGTCAATCAATACCAATTGCCTATCATTTCCACAAAAACCCCATATATGATTTATTCTCCGGGAGGCAAAGTAGTAGCAGATAAGATGGTCCATAGGGTACCTCTTAATCTAGGTGGGAACATATACCCTATCTCTCTCATTATATTGGAGCATCAGAAATAAGATGTCATTTTAGGAATGGCATGGTTGCAATACAACGGTGCTATTATTGACATCATTCCTCGGAGAATATATCTAAATTCTTCGGTCCACTCTCCCCAAATTCTCACTCTTGAGAGTAATATCCACGTGCCTCCAACTGCTGATAACACCAAAGCCTGTAAACTCGAAGATATTCCGGTAGTATGTGAGTATCCGGACATTTTTCCCGAAGATCTTCCTGGTATGCCACCAGAAAGAGATGTCGAGTTTAAGATTGAACTTATACCGGGAATAGTGCCAATCTCGAGAAAGCCAGATAATATGGCACCTAAAAAACTTGTAGAACTGAAAGAGCAGCTGAATGAACTATTGGACAAGGGTTTTATTCGTCCAAGTTCGTCACCATGGGGCTGTTCTGCACTGTTCGTGGAAAAGAAGGATAAAACATTGAGACTATGTGTGGACTATCATCCACTCAATGCTGTCACAATCAAGAACAAGTATCCACTACCCCGTATTGATATTCTGTTCGATCAGTTGGTAGGTGCTCGGGTATTTTCAAAGATGGATCTTCACTCTGGTTATCATCAGATCAGGATTCGACCAGAGGATATACCCAAGACAGCATTCTCGACGAGGTATGGATTATATGAGTACCTTGTCATGTCCTTCGGATTAACCAATGCACAGGCCCATTTCATGTATCTCATGATTTCGGTATTCATGTCAGATTTGGACAAGTTTTTCATGGTCTTCATCGACGACATCCTTGTATACTCAATGTCCGAAGAAGAACATGCACAACATTTGCACATCGTGCTTCAGCGATTGCGGGACCACAAGTTGTACGCCAAGTTCAGTAAATGTGAGTTCTGGATTAACCAAGTGCCATTTCTGGGGCACATCATCTCTGCCGAAGGGATTGTAGTTGATCCAAGCAAGATTAATCAAGTACTCAAATGGGAGTCTCCCAAGTCTGTGCATGAAGTTCGAAGTTTCCTGGGTTTAGCTGGATATTACCGGAGGTTCATTCCAAGCTTTTTCAAGATAGATAAACCAATGACTGAACTTCTGAAGAAAGAAAAGAGGTATACCTAGACAAAGGAATGTGAGGAGGGTTTCCAAGCATTGGTAAAACACCTCACGACAGCACCAGTATTAGCCCAACCAGACACAACCAGATCCTTTGATGTTTATTGTGATGCATCTGGAATTGGTTTGGGTTGCGTATTAATGCAAGACAGAAGAGTGATCGCTTATGGATCCCGGCAGCTTCGAAACCATGAGCATCATTATCCAACTCATGATCTTGAACTCGCTGCCGTGGTAATAGCTTTAAAAATGTGGAGACACTATCTATGGGGCAACCTAGTACATCTCTACACCGATCACAAAAGCTTGAAGTACATCTCACTCAGAAAGAATTGAATATGCGACAACGAAGATGGTTGGAGCTAATCAAAGACTACGAGATTGAGATCCACTACCATCCCAGAAAGGCAAATGTAGTCGCAGATGCACTAAGTCGCAAGTCCCATATCAATAACCTTTCTATCACCTTGATAGAGGAAGAAGAACCGAGTCTCTACTTGGTTCCATATGGGGCGCTCTACAACCTAGCCCTCATTCCCACCATAAGGGAGGAAATTATGGAGGCTCAGAAGAAGGAAAAGTGCATATCCCATATTCATCAACGAATGATAAAGGTGGAATGAAGTGTTTCTGAGGTGACGATGACGGTACCATCTGGTTCAAAGACCGCATCGTGGTACCCCGCAATGTGGAACTTCGGAAGAAAATTTCGGACGAGGCTCATTTGTCCGAATATTCTATTCATCCGGAGAGTAACAAATTGTACCAAGACTTGAAGAAGAAATTTTTGTGGACTCGGATGAAGAGGGAAATAGAGAAGTATGTATCCGAATGTGATACATGTCGACGAGTGAAAACCGACCATCTGAAAGAAGCCAGACAATTACAACCGTTAAGCATACCTGCCTGGAAATGGGAGGACATCAGCATGGATTTCATTGTTGGGTTACCTCTCACTTTTTGCAAACATGACTCGATTTGGGTGATAGTCGACCGACTCACTTAGTCTGCTCACTTTATTCCAGTCAATGCCAAGTATGTGGCACGACAATATGCAGAGTTGTATATTGCCAGGATCATATGCTTACACGGAGTACCCCCCACTATCATATTAGATTGTGGAACTTTGTTTGTTGCTCGATTTTGGAGCAGCTCCATGCATCTCTGGGTACCAAATTGATTCGAAGCTCAGCTTACCACCCACAGACTGATGGTCAAACGGAACGAGTAAACCAAGTACTAGAGGATATGTTCCACGCCTGTGCCATTCACCATGGTAAGATAGGATGATCATCTACCATTGGCGGAGTTTTCATACAACAATGGTTATCAGACTAGCATTCAAATGGCACCATATGAAGCTCTTTATGGCCGGAAGTGCCGCACACCGCTGAACTAGTGTGAATCCGGTGAACGAGTAACATATGGTATAGACCTGGTAAAGGAAGTCGAAGATCGATTACGAGTTATTCATGCCAACCTTACGGCTGCTCAGTCTCGCTAGAAAAGCTATGCGGACACACGACGTCGACCGCTTCATTTTGATATCGGGGATCACGTTTATCTTCGTATATCTCCAATTAAAGGGATTCATCATTTCGGAGTAAAAGGGAAGCTAGCTCCGCATTTCATCATACCATTTGCAATAAGTGAGCAATGCAAACCTGTAGCCTACCAGTTAGAGCTGCCAGCATCGCTTTCAGGGGTCCACAATATGTTTCACATTTCACGATTGAGAAAATGTCTCAAGGCCCCAACGAAAGTCCGTATGGAGGATTTGGAAGCCCTCCAACCAGATCTTACTTACTCCTAACATCCAACCCAGATAATCGATGAGAAGACTCCTACCACAAGAAACCACACCTTGTGTTTCTACAAGGTCTTGTGGGGAAACCACACCGCTGATGAAGCAACGTGGGAGAGCGAGGAATATCTTAAAGCCAATTATCCTGACTTGTTAACATCATGTGTTCATTAGGTCTTTTCTTTTTATCCTTCCTTTTGTAATCTCGGGACGAGATCATTTTAAGGGGGGAGGAATGTAAAATCCCACATTTTCCTTCATATGAGGTTCAGTTGTAAATTGGTTGTTAACCCTAATGGAGACCAATTATAGCCATGCTTATAAATGGGATCTCATCAAATCTTTTCTTCTACTCATGTTTAAATTTATTAACATGAGGAATGAACTTCACCAATAAACTTAGATTTAATTCTTTTGACATCTCTTCAAAGTTGGGAATTATTTGAATAAAGATTGCTAGGCCAATTTAATATACAGTACCAAATAGATATTCAAATTAATATAAATTGAATATATACTACTGTATATTTGGCCCTGTCAAAATTATTCAATTCAGAGGCCATACATTTTTCTATGGTTTTCTAATATTCCAAGTAGACTTCCTGAAAGTTTCATAAATTTTGAACTTTGTTTGCTATTTTAATTGAGACGCTTATCAAATTCAAACCCTGTTTTGAATTCAAATTTTGAATTCTATTCAACTAGATTGAACATCAAGATTTGGACACACAATCATGGTCAGCATAACTTGCTTGACTTATCCTCATAATTTCACTATTTTTGGAGCTCAATTACTAATTAAAACTGTGGCACCATTGAATTCATTCAAATTAAAAATTGAATTTTAAAATCAATTGAAGCTTGCTCCAAATCAAAATCCAATTTCGGAATCAAATTCTAGATATTTATTTGAGCCTCCTCACAAAAATCTAGAATTTTTGGACAAAATTTGGTAGGAGAATTGAAGTTACAGAGAAGGGGAGTAGATAAGAGGTGGTGGGGCCCACTGTCAGCCAAGGTACTCGAGTGAAACCCACGGGGGGTGCCCTGTCTCCAGCTCGCCCCGCCTTTCGACGCCGGCAGCGTGCGACACCACGACGCGCATGCATCCACATAACTGCTTGCCTGCTTGACGCCGTGGCGCGCTCCCCTTTCCCCTCATCCCCTATAAATATCTCTTGGTCGTCGCCGTTGAGCTCCATCCCTATTCACGCCATTCTCACCGCCTCTGTTAAATCGAGCTCTCGCCAACAATTGACACCGTGTCTTCTCGAGCTGTAAGTATATAAAAGGCGTGTCACAAACTCCTCTACGTATTCCATTTGGATATTCATCGTGATACAACTTCTTCTTGGCATATTTTGAAGTTTCCCAGTTGTCGTCGAGGAAGCCGTCGAGAAAGCTTCACTGTCTCGCTATCGAACACCAGTTCTAGACCATCACCAACCTCGATCCTTTAAGCAAAAAGGTTCACAATCCTCTCTAGTTCATGCTCACATAATCTAAGCTTATGACATGAAGTATAACTTAAGTTCTTGTTCGAGAACCGATCGACCTCTCAATAGAACGGCAAAGCTTCGTGCTTAAATTCATTTCATTCTTGCAATCATCCTTAAATCTAGTTAGCAGATAGTTTATATGTGTCCTAAGGAAGCTCCGTGCCCAAAAATCCTACAAGTTATCAACCGAGCATCTTAGATTTCAAGTTTTTGAGGCTGCCGGTTGAAAACCCGCACTTCGCCGTCGAGCTCAACCTTGCGGGCGATTTCGCCCCAATCTGACCCCAAAATAATACTCCTGGTGCTTCCAGGAACCTTCCCAAGTTTTTCCCGAGCCTATTGAGCCATTTTCGAGCATTTATGATGAAGGCCGAAACCCTAGCTCCGCTGTCGCCGTCGCGCCGCCGTCTCCAGCCATCGCTGACAGGATTGGACCCCACCATCAGCTTGCGCAGTCAATTCTAGGGTGGAGCGGTCACGGTGAGACTGAGAGGAGGTAGACGCACCTAAGTCTGGTGAGGCACCGCCGCAGTTCCGGCGAGGAGCGCCGCCGCGTCAGGAGGTAAATGAAGACGCAGGTCCCACCAGTCAGCGACACCCCTATCGCGTGGGATCAGTTGCGGATAAGGATCTGGTGTGGTTGCGCGGGTTAACCCTGTGGCTCCCGGTGTGGCTCCATTCCGATTGGTCGAATTCAAATGAAGTGGGACCAACCCCTTTTATTTAAAACTTCCAATAGGAAAATAAATCCAGATTCAATCCAAACTTAGAAAATCCATAACTTCTAGTAGGATTATCCAAAAAATCCCAAATAAATTTTGTTAGAACCAGCATGAGGTATACTATCCAGTACTGCTCTTGGATTTGTATGAAAAGACGTATAACATCTTCCATAATTCAAATAAGCAAAATTCTTAAAGAATTCATTCCTACAGTTCTGTTAATAGGAAAATTCCCAATTTTGGTCAGAACCTTATAATTAATAAATTTGATCTCCAGTAAAAGTTTCAAGCTCTGTGGACTTAAAAGACTGGATTGATCAAGGTTCCAAATCTCTATGTAGTTATAATTGAGAAAAATGGAAAATTAATTTCTAGAAATTTACCCAAACTTGAAAAATCAGTTTCTCCCTGTCGGAAGCTTAGAAAATAGTGAAACAAATTTTGCTAGAACCAGTGAGACCCCCTCTACATGACACAACCCTTGGTAGCCATAATACATCTCCAAAAATGTCAACCAAAATGTAGAGAAGCTTATTGCTTACCATACTTGTTAAGAATAACAAACATCCTTTATCATCTCCAGTTCTTTGCAAGAGTCTTCTCTATAATCTCTAGTATCCACCATAAAAATCCCAAAGTCAATTATGATAATTATCTTATTTTAACTTAATATACTCACCCCACCTTAAGCATATTAATTAGTCACAAAATCATTTATACCTAGTATATGCATATCATGTAGTAGCTGAAGTCGAGGAGCAGCTGGAAGCCTTGGAGGTCCAACTGCCAGAAACTAACATAGACTCAGACTCGCATTCAGGCAAGCCCCGGTTTGCATTTAAGTTCCTTACAGTGTTTTGCAGTTTTATTTCACCTTATGTCTTCAGATGATTGTGCATTACGTTTAAGGTGTTTGACATACACTTGCATGGCCCACAAATCCTATAGAGTCTTGGGTAGGTCTACGGCCCGTTGAGTAGACACTGCTATGCTTATGCTCATAGGAATTTGGTAGAAGTCGAGTAGTCGGAATCTACTCGCGAGATAGGAATTTTTTTCACACAGGAGAGTCTGGAATAAGAAAATGGTTTATGAATATGAAATTGAGACCGAGCAGTGGATAGGATGCAGTGAGATGTGGTTTGACGTGCGTAGCCCTGCTTGTGTCGATTGAGGACCGTTTCATGTGCGGTCCTGCTGGACAAGCTTGAATTGTACTGGCGACATGCTGGTGGGCATGTCAGAGTACGCCCCACGCAGTGACCTCCTGCTCGTGACGGATCGACCGGTTCGACATTCGAGTGTTTAGTGAAAAGTGGTCCTATACGACTAGTACTGAATTGTTATGTAGGTATTTCTAAAAGTACTTGCTGGCATTTCCGAAAGTGTGTATGTGTCGTGTTGTTCCAGGTATGTCCTGATTGCAATCACCATCCCTCGCGGTAATAGAGTACCACTTGTTCATTGCGCCGTGACGTAGTAAATACTAAAGAAGTCAGGAGAATATGATATATTGGTTTATAAATTGCTTGAACAACCTTGTGTGGCTTAGAGATAGTACAATTAAAAGTTTACAGTTTCCCCATACTTTACCTGTAATAGCATTATGTGCCTTGTGCACATCATATCATCGGCAAATCGTTTCTTGTTTGATTGTTGAGTCTATGATGTGTCATGCCTGAGGAATGTCAGGTGCTAAATAAAACATGACTATAAGGATCCACTTGTAGGCGAGTCCTTATGCTTTACTTACCTATGTTTAGTACTCGTCCGTGCATATGTCTAGTGAGACGGCTTAGTCTTGTTGAGCCTTATGCTCACGTTTGCAGTCGAGTTTTTGCAGATTATATGACTGATGACAGGTTTAATGACGAGGCTGCACCCCCTCTAAGGTTTACAGCCGAGTGGGAACCCTGCACGCTGTCGTGAATTGTGTGTTGCTAGTGCAAAGTATCCAGGGCATGGATGACTTTGCTTTTGCATAGCTAGTGCTGAGCGCGTAGCTATGATGTATAATTCTCTTTCCTTCCGTTAGTACTTTTAAACTTTCGCTGTGCTTGTCAATAAAGACTTGGTATTATAAATTTGTTCTCGTTCTATTCTTGTATACTGTTGGGTGTCGCATCGCACGACACCACCCAATGAGATCCTTGGAGGTCAGGATTCCGGTCCCCACATCATACACCACCACTATAGTCTAATTAGGTAATAATATGATAATTTTAATATGAATATGTTAGTGCTTCATTCCAACATTTGTTCAATGATGTTTAGGTTAGTCATTGCCTTAGGGTGGCTTGTGTCGCAGCCCCTTTGGTATTTACTTAATATGCTAGCATGGTGCTAGAATAGTTAAGTAGCGTTGGTTGTCTTGTAGACCCACGGATTGATGAGGTAGGCAGTAGGTGGTGACAACGGTATCTATCCACTACAAGGATTCTTGGTTATCGCAATGAAAAAAATCGTCGCAATAGGTCATTTTTCGTCGCAATAGGTCACTATTGCAACGAAAAAGAGCGTGGCGATAGTTTTTACGAATCATTGAAATAGGTGTCATGGCGATAGGTTATTGCGACGACTTGACATTCAGGGCAAATATTATGGCACTGCCACGATTTCACATCTGTGGCGAATAGTTAGGTATTGCAACAATTTCTCTTATTGCAACAATTTAACGTATTGCAACGAATAGTATAGTATTGCAACGATATCACATCGGTGACAAATAGTATGGTATTGTAACGATTTAACTTATTGTGAACATGTAACGTATTGCAACGAATAGCATGGTATTGCAATGATTTCACATTCCTAGTAATAGTATGGTTTTGCAACGATTTCACATTCATGGCAAACAATATGTTATTGCAATGATTTCACAGCCATGGCAAATAGTACATTATTGCAGCGATTAAACATATTGCGACGATTTAACATAACACAATGAATAGGTGGGTATTGCAACAATTTCACATTCGTGGCAAAAGTATGTTATTGCAATGATTTCATAGTTGTGGCAAATAGTACGGTATTGCAACGATTTACCGTATTATGAAGATTTACCGTATTGCAATGAATAACATGTTATTGCAACAATTTCACATTCGTGGATGCAACGATTTCATAGTCGTTGCAAATAGTATTATATTGCAACAATTTAACATAATGCGACGATTTAACGTACTGCAACAAATATCATGGTATTGCAACGATTTCACATTCGCGGCAAATAGTATGGTATTGCAACGATTACACATCCGTGACAAATAGTATGGTATTGCAACGAGTTCACAAACGTGGCAAATAGTACTGCATTGCAACGATTTCTGATTCGTGGGAAATAGTATGGTACTGCAACGATTTCACATCCATGGCGAATAGTTCGGTATTGCAATAATTTCTTATTTGTGGCAATACGTTCGTAATACAACGTTTCATGAACTGTGCTAATAGGTTTTTAATGCAACATTTCCTAATATGTGGCAATAGGTTCGTAATGCAGCATTTTCTGATCTGTGGCAATACGGTTGTAATGCAACATTGAATGATTTGTAGCGATCAAGGTGTAATGCAACATTTTCTCATCTGTAGCAATAGTGTTGTAATGCAATGTTTTCTGTGTGGTGTCAATAACAGTCTAGTGCAACGTTTGAGTCGTGGCCAAATGTTTATACTACAACATTTTGTAATTCGTGGCAATAGCATCCTATTGCAACAATTTATCATTCGTGGCAAGAAATTCGTAGTGCCACAATTTATAATTAGCAGCAGTAGAATCCTAATGCACCAGGTTTGAAAAATAGTGGCAACAAAATCAACTTTTTCGCACACGATACGTATGGCGAATTTAACAATAAACATTCATCAATTGTTGCAGCACGCATAACAACACTCTAGAATTGTTAACGCGATGTTGCTTGATGTTGACAGCTTGCCTAAGAATACCAGGACTAATTGGAACAGGTGCCTTTTGTTGGCCCTTTTGTAGGCCCTTTTTTTGTGGAGTAGTAGTTACTTGTGTACCTGTTCGTGGAGTATCCACTACTATTCGACGCATTTCAGCAATTATTGAGAGGCGCATGTTATGCATTTCCTAAGCTCTCTATGCATGATCGGCTGCTATCTGACCTTCTTAGTTCTGGACTTGAAGGTGTAACTCATCATTCTTTTGGTTTATGCAGTCCACCTGGTTGGTTAAGCTATCATTTCTTCCTTCCAACTACTGCACTTGGTGATTGAGGCCTGCATTTCTCTCCTCTAAGTTCCGAACTTGGTCGTCGAGGTGTTCAGCCATCTGGATATGCATACGTTCACGTCCATGACCAGTAGGGTTAGCCATATAACCGCGCCCCCGAACCTGTGATCCTGCATAATCGATTGAGAATCTATAACAACACTGGAAGATGTGGTTTCTCTCCTCATTTGGAATTGGACCTCCCTACTCAGCTTCCTTGTCGTTCACTTGGGCAAGTGCCTGGCTCTACATACTAAAATAAAAGTCACAGGCACATTGCAAATATTTATGCGTATTGGGGATTGTTTGAACTATTACTCACATGTACAGCTTCTACCTGCTCGTTTGGCCATTCACCATTCTTCAAATGGCTTGCCTCCCGCAGTTGTATGTCATCGGGTTCTTCTCCGATCTTTGGGTCTCGCTACATAAAATACAAGTACAATTCAACATGTAGGTATAGATATTGATTGCAGCGCAAAGTAAAAGCATGGTTTATTTTTCATACCTCTCGTAACTAAGTTGGGCGTAGGATTCGGCCACGATAGAATAGACAAGATAGGATTCGCCGATTCGGTCTGACTTACATCAGGCAGAGCGCATCTTGAGGAGAACTGGTTGCAGGGCGAGTAATGATCTCCAGCGGTAGCAGGTGGAAAATGCAAGACCGATCAGGCAGGCAGCTTGCAGGACTGAAATCCTTTGCAGTACTGCAACTGCAATAGCTGCCAGTGTCATGTGGTCCCACGACACATCGGGTCCACTTATCAGTGGCAGCTACTGCAGGTGCAGTACTGCATAGTCCCAGCTTCCAACGATATAACAAAGTGAGGGTTCGGTCTGGCCTAGATCACCCGGAGCAACTCACTTGGAGGATTGGTGGCAGACCGAGTAAAGGTCAGGGATTTGTGGACGGCGGGTTCATCATGCCACACGAAGGATGGGACATGGCGATGGGCGAGGAAGAAGCGTCGGGGAGGACACTGAAGTGACCAGCAGCAGGGTGTGGGCACATGTGCCGGCCGGAGTGGCCAGCAGGGGGAAGCACAACGTGGAGGCATAAAAAAGTCACGCCATCACATAGGCTGATGAACTGTTAACTGGGACTAGGAAAGTAGAATCGCAAGGCATGCTAAAACAATTAGTAGAGCCTAGTTTACATACTCCCTCCATCCCAACTCATCTCTATTCCTAGGATTCAAACATCGTCTCAGCAAAGAATGCAAATGACCATGATACCCATCATCAATGCACATGTAAAGGACATGACATAGTCTCTTAAAATGCTCCAAATTCAATGCCAAAGAAGTAAAAAATTAACACGCTCTGACAAAACACATGGCACGGGGGAGAAGCAGGTAGTAATATGTGATGTGATAAGGGTGGTTGGAAGCTACCGATAGAGTTGGAGTGGTGTTTTTTAAGCTCCAAAAGTAAAGTTATGTTGGGACGGAGGGAGGATTTCTGGTTTGTATATCTATACCTGCCGTTGGTTCATGCATCGTAGTACCAGGGAATGAAGTATCTCGGGGTTCATGAACATCATGTGCTGTAATATTCTCTGCATACCATGCAAATGAATTAATGTTTTCTATTTTTTTTATTTTGATCATAAACACATTTATAGTCATACCAGGTGCTTGTTGGCCACCATGAATACTAGTAGACGACATCACAGTTTTCTGTCTTCTTCCTAAAGTAAAGAGCATAAGTATATTGTAAGTAGTCATTCCAGATAACAATTATAACGTCAGATTGCATGACCGACTAGATTTAGGATCGAACGGTGTGGTTTCTATAAACTGACAGTGTTTGTTTGGAATGGAGGAATTAGAAATGAAGGAATAGGAAAAAAATATACATTCTGAGAAAGCCACAAGAAAGAAAAAAGTGTAAAAACCATGGGAACTGAAAATCTTAGGAATACAAGTTTGGATCGTGTAGAAAATCTTCTTTGTTAATTTATTTAATTTTTGTATATCAGCATGGATCGTGTAGAACTTAACTAGCCCAAAACTGCATGGATATCGTGTAGAACCTAGCCAATATAGCTCTATAAGAAGACGACATGGATCATTTAGAACTTACCTAGCACAAAACTGGAGTCCGGGATGTCGCAGGGAGGTGTCAGCGACAAAGAGGTTCGGTATAGCCCATCAAACTTGGTCGCCCGGCGTTGTGCCCACGAGTCACCACCACCAAGAGCTTCGATGTGTCACAGCGAGATCTATGGGGAGAAAAATTTTAAGAACCGTGGGAAATGGAAACACGGGAATTTCTTAGGAATACAAGTTTGGAACACGGGTCACCGAGTACAATACATTTGGAGTACTGCGAGATCACCTGAAGGGAGGGGCAGCGGTGTGTCGGGAACGGAGGACAATGTTTCCATTTATACTCTTTGTGGCTGAAATAGGGTGCAATAGGCGGGACTGAAATTGGAGGCGCTAGGAATGAAAATTCAATTGTCAAAATCTCAATTGTGGCGCGCCAAGACGAACGAAAAAATTTTGCGTGCGTGGAGAATTCGGCCTTAGCCGTGCCCTTGTGCACGCATGCAATCGTGATTATTTACATGTCATGTCGGGTCGATTCCTGCACATGGTGCGTGTCGCTAGAGGGTTTTTTTGAAAGCCCCGGACCAGATGGTCCGGCATATATTGATATAAGAAGATGATTTACAATTTACATGATTCACAATATTAGCAACCAATAATTCCAAAAACTCCTCTAAGCCCCTAATGTGCTAATCCCTCTGTTCCTATCCAGGATCGTGCTATGTGATGCTGAAAAATAATGTCTAACTTTGCCCCTGCCATTTGCCACTGTCTTGCTTCCTCCTTTATCAAGCATGTAACCTGCTCAGGAGTTAGCTCTTGGCCTTCAAAAATGTGACGGTTCCTCTCCTTCCACAGCATCCAGCTGACTAGTATCGCCAAAGATCTGCCAGTTTTCCTTCTTTGTTTGTCTTCACTTCCAGAGAAACGCTCAAACAAAGTATCAACATGGTCTTCCTGCTCCCAATTTCGAGGGTGCATAGTCATGGTCTGAGTCCAGTCCGCAACATTGGCCCATACTGTGCGTGCGTAAGGGCACTCAACAAAAAGGAAAAGAGATCAAAATGTGGGTGGACTTCTTCGGACAACTTGCTTGTTTCTTAATTACAGTATGACCTAGCTGCTTGCTCGCTGTGCAACCACTAGCTCCCCTTAATCTTAGTTGCCATGCGTGGAGATCAAAATCTAAAACCAGTCATCTGCTAGCTAGTGGGACATTCCAAAAAAAATACGAACAAATATATGAATCACCAAATGCATATGTACTAATGCAAACGATATGCAAATATAGAACACCCAAGTCCACGAAAGGACGATGGCAAACAATCAGCATTCTGTAACATTAATCACAATGAAATGATAACATATAGTATATACTACTACTAAAAATACATTTTCACATGCGCCACCATTTTTTGTCAATGTATGAGCTATAGAAAAAAAATCTCGTCAATTATGAAATTTTACCAGATTAGAGTTACCTAAGGTTTCCTGAATTTTTACCAGATTTGAGTCTTATTAGACACATGCAATATAAACGGTCCCAAGTTACAAGCAAACAGGAGATATTTTTCGATATTGCATAGGACACATTGTTCATCAACATAAAATACATTTTTTATTAGCATAAGAACAACACGTATATTAAAAACAAGAAATACGAAAACACATAAAAAAAGAAAAAGAAAAACTACTCCTAATCCTACCCTACTCGGAGGATGGGTCTCCTGAACCTCCGTCGCCGTCGCCGCCGCCCCCGCCTCTTCCTCCTCGTCTGGCACTTGAGTCCGAAGCTTCCACACGATGGTGAGTGCAGAAGGTGCCGAAGGCGCTCCACCCCAGCCACCTCCGCGATCGTCTCGTGGAGGGCGTCGAGACGAGTAGGCACAAAGCTTAACCAGATGTAGTGGCCGGCACTGTGGAGTCCATGCTGGTGTGGACGGGAAGGGTCCCAAGAACAAGACGTTGACCTGAGCAATTGCTTGAAATTGCATCCTTAAATAGATAATCGAAATCCTTAGAATCCGATGCGTGGCAGGGATGTCACACTCTATGGCTCCAAGCGTGAGAGCCAATAACTAAAATTTTATTGTAGACATGCACCGAACATCGGGAGCCCGATTCAGAGATCAAACACCAAACTGATAAGTGGCCATCCATCCTTAAAATTGATCCATGAGTATGTTCTCCATGAACTTTTAAAATGAAGTGCAGCAGTAATCTTAGCCTTGGTGAAGTTTGATTGCCAGATCAATCACGGGCTAAGATTATGTAAAATCTGTCACCATAGATCTTCACCACCGACTACAAATGAAAAAATTGAGCGAAAGAACACAAAGGAGGAGGAACGCAGCCTCTACCAAGATCTCAATGGAGTTTCAACCAAGAGTCATCGATTGTCGCAACACAATGAATTATTAGCTAGACATTGAACACCAATTATTGCACCCCTTTTTCAGAAAGGAGTTGTTTTTCAACACTGGATAGGACACATTGTTCATGAACAAAAAAGATATTTTTCATTAACATAAAAACAACACATATATTACAAACAAGCACTATGAAAGCACATAGGAAATAAGAAAAATAAAAACTACAAATACTACTCTACTCGGAGTCGGAGGAGATCTCCTCCACCTTCTTCTCTGTCACTGCATCCTCCGCCTTCACACTGCCGCCGCCGCCTCCGCCTCCTCTGCTGCCGCTGCCTCCTCCGGCAATTGAGTCCGAAGCTTTCGAGCGACAGTTTGCAGAAGATGCTGGCGGCAATCCACCCCAGCCACCTCCACAATCGTCTCGTGGAGGACGTCGAGACGATCGGCCACAAAGCCTAACCCGAAGCAGTAGTGGTCGGTGCTGTCCATGCTGGTGCGGATGGGAAGTTTCCCAAGATCCAAACGGTCACACGAGCGAGATGTATCGGAAAATACATTCCGCACCAATTTGTTGATCTTTTTTGCGCGCCCAGCGGCGGCGAACAGGTGCACGGTGGCCTCCTTCAACCTCCGATTGATTTCATCAATGCGGTGTTGGAGGAGGAGGATAGTCTCCTCAACCCAAACGGGATGAGGAGGTGCTGGCACTGCGGGCAGAGAAGGGGACAGAGGAGGTGCGGGCGCCGCCTCCAGTTCCACTGGCATTGGCGGAGACGGAAACAGAGAAGAAGGAGGTTCAGAGGACGTCAATGGCCTGGAGCACTTTGGTGCGGGGCTACCCATTTGTGCGGTGATGGAGGTGCGGAGAAAGAGCGAGAGGTGGTCGACGGTGGTCCGACAGAGAAGCAAGAGGTGAAGTTTGGAGGCTAAAATCGATGGAGTGGCATTGCGGAGACGCAACAGGACGGTGTGCCTTTGTAGCAGGGCATCGTCTAAGCGCACGAGTGGAGATGGTCGGATGCTTTGAAAACTGTGCTTTTGAACCGGTGGGTGGGTTGGAGTTACTCCAAACCGCGTTTTGCCTCCTCTAGGTTATCACAATGGCTTGACGCATCCCATCTCGGCTTCACAGGCAGTTTTTTAGTTTGACACGCAAAGGGTCCAGGGTATGCGATGGCCCACCTGGCATACTTTGTAGGTCCGTACCGCAGTGTTTCAGTTTTTCAGTTCCAGTTTTTTAGTTTGTCACGCAAAGGACCTCGATCATGTTTCATGATGTTACGTGTTTTCTCTTTTTGTTGAAAGATCATCATATATAGTTGAAAGATCGTCACAAAACGCAAGAAAAAGGTACAATACACACAAGAAAAGAAAAACAACAAAAGAAAACCTAAATCCTCCTACTCCTCCTAGACACAACACATCACTGAACTTAGAGCACATTTAACTAAATCATTCATTTGTCCAAAAAAAATCAAATCTATCCTTATGAATTGTCATTCCCGAGGAACACGATGAACACACACTACACATTCATTCATTAACACATATATATACCACAAACCCTCATTCATGTTTTTCAATTTGACACGCAAAAGACCTCAATCATGCATGTTTGATGACGTTAGTTGTTTCCTAATTTTGTTGAAAGATCATATATATATATATATATATATATATATATATATATATATATATATATATATATATATATATATATATATATATATATATATATATATATATATATAGTTTGAGGCTCGTTGATCATATGTTTGGGTCGTAGCATATATGCATGGACAACTATAACACATGCACGTGAGACAGACGTCGACAATCATTTATGATGACATTACGCGTGTTTTCTCTCTTTTATGTTCAAAGATCGTCATGTTTGAGGCTCGTTGATCATATTTGGTGCGTAGCAAGCATGGACAAGTAACATGCACTTGAAAACCTCGTGATCATGTTTGATGACAACATTACGTGTTGTTTGGGGTGTAGCATATGTGGGGACTGGGATTCCGACCTCCAAGGATCTTATTGGGTGGTGTCGTGCGATGCGACACCCAACAATATACAAGAAAAGAACAGGAACGAATTACAATACCAAGTCTTTATTTATAAACATAGCGGAAGTTTTACAATACTAACGAAAAGGAAAGAGAACTATACATCATAGCTACGCTCTCGACACTAGCTATGCAAAAGCAAAGTCATCCATGTCCTGGATACTTCGCACTAGCAACACCAAACTTACGGCGGCGTGCAGGGTTCCCACTCCGCTATAAACGATGGAGGGGGTGCAGCATCGTCATCGAACCTGTCATCAGTTGCATAATCTGGAAAAACTTGATAACTGCAAACGTGAGCTTAAGGCTCAGCAAGACTAACCCGTCTCACTAGACATATGCAGGGGTGAATACTAAACATAGGTAAGGAATAGCATAAGGGACACACCTACAAGTGGATCCTTATAGTCATGTTTTAGGTAGCACATGACATTCTTCAAGCACGACATCATAGACTCCACAATCAAACAAGAAACTCTTTGCCGATGATATGACCTGCTCAAAGCACATAATGCTATTACAGGTAAAGCATGGGGAAACTGTAAACTTTTTTAATTGTGCTATCTCTAAGCCATACAAGGTTGCCAAAACAATTGTAATTCAATACATCGTATTCTCCTGACTTCTTCAGTATTTACTACGTCACGACACAGTGAACAAGTGCTACTCAATTACCGCGAGGGAAAGTGATTGCAATCAGGACACACCCGGTCAACATGACACATACACACTTTGGGAAGCACCAGCGAGTACTTGCAGCAGTACCTACATAGCACTTCAGTACTAGTCGTATATGGCCACCTTTCACTAAACACTCGAATGTCGAACCGGTCGATCCGTCACGAGCAGGAGGTCACTACGTGGGGCATACTCTGACGTGCCCACCAGCTGATTTACACCTCGCTACCCTCAACCTACGCCTATAAAACGGAACGATATGCCTCGACAAACCAGTGTCAAGCTACGTCAGTTTGCTGGAGCCCATTTCTCCAGTATGTCACTGGTACAATTCAAGCTTGTCCAGCGGGGCTGCACACGAAATGGTCCTCAATCGACACAAGTAGGGCTATGCACGTGAGACCACGTCTCGCTGCATCCTACCCGCTGCTCGGTCTCAATTTACTATTGATAAACCATTCCTTGATCCAATTCACCTCATGTGATAAAATCCTATCTCGCGAGTAGATTCCAACTACTCGACTTCTACCAGATTCCTATGAATATAAGCATGGCAGTTACTACAAGAGTCTATGAGCTATTCTAACCACTCCCTGGGTTCTTTGGTCATGCAAGTGGATGTCAAACACCTTAAACGTAATGCACAAACATCTGAAGACGTAAGGTGAATGAAAACTGCAAAGACATTGTAAGGAACTTAAATACAAACCTGGGCTTGCCTGAATGCGAGTCTGAGTCCATATTAGTTTCTGGCAGCTGGACTTCTAAAGCTTCCGGCTGCTCCTCGACTTCAGTTACTACACGTTATGCATATACTATATATGAATGACTTTGAAAATAATCAATATTCTTAAGGTCATAAGCTAATATCTTATGATCAAAATGAGATAATGATCTTAATTGGTCTTGGGACTTTTATGGTAGATACTGGCGACCATAGTGAAGACTCTTGCAAAGAACAGGAGATGATCAAGGAAGTTTGTTGTTCCTAAAAATTATGGTAAATAATAACCTTCCCTAATTTTTGGTTGAAATCTTGGAGATCTATCATGGCTACCAGTGGTTGTACCATTTATAGGGGGCCTCACTGGTTCTAGGAAAATTTGTTTCACAATTTTCTAAGCTTCCTACAGGGAGAACTGATTTTTCAAGTTTGGGGAAGTTTCTAAAATTGATTTTGTATTTTTCTCAATTTATAACTACATAGAGATTTGGAACACTGATCAACCCAGTAAATGATGTCCAATGAACTTGAAACATTTACTGGAAATCAAGTGAATTTTGGAGAGTGCCCTGCCCAAATTTGGGAATTTTCTAAAAAGCAGAATCGTAGGAATGAATTCTATAAGCATTTTGCTTATCTGAATTATGGAGAAAATTATATCGACTTTCATACAAATCCATGTGCACCACTGGAAAGTATTCTTCATGCTGCTTCTAGCAGAATTTATTTGGTAATTTTTGGACAATTCTACTAGGAGTTATGGATTTTCCAAGTTGCTGCAAAATCTGGAATAAAATTTCAATTGGAAATTATGTGAATAAAGGGTTCGACCAACGGATTTAAAATGGGCCAATCGGGTGGAAGCCGCACGGGGGCACAGAATCAACCCACGTAGCCGCACTGGATCCATGTCCACAGCTGATCCGCGTGCTCGCACGTGTCACTGACATGTGGGGCCCGCGGTTTTCATCTTCCTCGTGACGCGCCGCTCGGCCGCGGTGGCGCTGCACCGGCAAGCTCGCCGCAACGGCTGCGTCGGCCTCCACTCGCCTCGGTACTGACCGCCAATTCATAAAATCGACCGCACAATACGATGGTGAGGTCCAATCGCGGCGGCGACGGCCGGAGATGGCGGTGCGACGACGGTGGCAGAGCTAGGGTTTCGGCTATCGTCGGAATCGCTTGGGGATGGTGCAAAAGGCTCAGGAAAAAGCTAGAAACATTCCTGGGAGCATGAGGATCATGATTTTTGTGTTAGGAAGGGGTGACATCACCGGCAAGGTCAACTTTGTCGATGGATCGATAGGGTTCTATTGGCGGTGGGGAAAACTTGAATATCTCAAGCTTCATTCGATGGCGTCTACTGATTTTTGACAGGGGGGTGCGCTAGGAGGTACTGAATATAATCCTTAACTGGATTGAAGAATTGTTACATGTAGAAGCGGAATTAAACCGAGAAGTGAGCTAGTTCAATGGCAAAGGCCGAAAGAAAAACTGGAAGATACTGCTCGATACTGAATGAAAAGAGGCACGGCTTTTACCGTGAGAAAGGGCTCGGGATGGCGATCCTTTTTGCTGTTGAGGTTGAGTTGTGGTGCCGCTTGTTGAGGACTGGCGACGGTGGAGCAGAGGCGGCGTTCGTCCTCAACTTCGGTGGTGTCCGCGGAACTCCAAACTACGACCAACACAATGAGCAAAACGCTAAGCGAGTTGGCGTAGAAGATAGAGCACAAACTTGGCGCTACCTTTGCTGTTTGCATCGAACGAAATAGAGGTAAGAACGAGGTGATTAGCGGGAGGAAATGGAATGGGCGGTGTTGGGTGACGGCAACGCGAAGCTGAGATGGAGCTCGACGCCGACGGCCAGGGGACGGGTACTTATAGGACGGGGGGGGGGGGGGGGGGGGGGGGGGGTGTTTAGGCCACACAGTGGCCTGCTTGCATGCTGTGTGACGGTGGCGAGGGCTCCCGGCACCTATCGGCGGGGACAGCTGTATACAGAGCGCGTCTGTCGGTTCAGCCGAGTGTGTGAAGCTGACAGTGGGTCCCACCGACCCTTATCCTCTTCCCCTCTCTGCAACTTTAATTCTTCTACCAAACTTGATCCAAAAATTCCAGATTTTTGTGGAGAGGCTCAAATTAATATCTGGAATTTGATTCTGAAATTGGATTTCGAATTGGAACAAGTTTCATTTGAATTTCAAATTTGAATTTGAATTTTGAATGAAATTCAATGAGGTCACTGAATTAAATAGAAAATTAGTTTCAAAAATTGTGAAACTTTGGGAATAAGTCAAGAAAGTTATGCTGACCATAATGGTGTGTTCAAATCTTGATGTTTAAATGAGTTGAACAGAATTCGAAATTTGAACTCTAAACATGGCTTGAATTTGCTAAGCGTCTCAAATAAAATAGCAAATGGATTTCAAAAATCTTGAAACTTGGTTGGAAGTCTATTTGGAATATTATCATGGATAAATTTATAGCCTCAGGTTTGAATATTTTGGCAGGGTCTAATCGTACAGTGCTATATTCAAATTAATTTGAACATATTAGTACTGCATAGTAAATTGCCCTAGAAATTTTTATTCAATAGCTTTCTAAATTTGTAGAATGGTCACTTAAATTATTCTAAGGACATTTGTGAAGTTCATTCCTCCTGTTACTAAAATTTCAGTAGGAGTGAAAGAAATATTATTGATGATATCAAGTTTATGTGTACAACCATAATAGATCTTTACTATGGCTGACAACAAACTGGTACTGAACTTGATGATAAGGAAAACTGGGATTTTAAAGAATATGCATGACAATTAACATGTTATATATGTATATATATAGTTTTCTCCTTCTGGTGAAAGATCATCATATATAATATATAGTTTGAGGCTCAATGATCATATGTTTGGGGCGTAGCATGCATGGACAACTATAACATGCATGTGAGAGAGACGTTGATGATCATGTATGATGATGTTACACATGTTTTTTCTCTTTTTTTGAAAGATCGTAATTTACATACATATATATATATATATATATATATATATATATATATATATATATTACTTTATTCTGTAGTCAGGTCGGGTGGTCATTGATCACGTGCTGATTATTAGTTGCCGCATCAGAAGAGCTTGTTTGGCTCATGGACAAGGAAAATTCTTCGTACATAGTACAAAGTATATATAAGTTGGTCGGTGTTGCCGTTCATACGCGAAGGATGCGGCCAGGTAGTTTCTCTTGCAGGTGTATGCTAATTACATGAGTGTTTGCTTTTTGGCTGGGTCATGTGGTTAGTCCCTGTGCAATGCACCCTAAACCCGGTGTTGAGGTCGTGTATGCGCGTATACTAGTGACATGTGACAAAGTGCTCAGTCGATCAATTAAGTTTGGTTTGACGTCGAAGTTGGATTGGATATAGGATCATCCACTTCTTTATGTATTGGATCATCCAAATTAACGTTTGGTTGGATGGACTGCACGATCCAATTTTTTGTTTGGTAAGTTGGATGAAACTTGGGTGGATTATTGAATCATCTAAGTTCGTAATTTCATAATATTAATTAATTATATACTAATTATCATATTACTAGTATTAATGTTAATATCATAATTGTAATTATTAATCAACAATAAACAAGTTAATTATCACTAATTACATTACTAAGAAGCATAATTAGATAAGGTGGATGGACCCATCCAACCAAATTTCCTAGACCATCTCTTCCAGCATCTGCGAGGAATATTCCTCAAACCTGGATCACCCTGTCCGTCTGACCGTGAAACAAATAACACATGACTGGACCATCCAATTAATCCAAGTCAATCCAATCCAAGACAAGCAATCAAACATAGATCTTTTTGGTCGCGTCGTGCTCGTGCGCATGATGGACTGTGCACGCCGAGCGCCGAGTCATTCAAATCTTTGAGCAAATTTTTGACATGGAGTTCGTGTGCTCCAAGCCTATAAAAGGTGTTGTACTCATTTGTTGAAATGACAGTACGAATAATAAAAAAAACCGGTGTTCGTCGTTGGCTAGCTTGTTTCCTATCAAACTGAGAGTGTTTTTTGTTTCCTCTGTTATACTAGCCCCGTCCCATGTGAGCTCTATTTCTGGGTTTGGTCAAATATACCTTTGACCAATGGTTTATTTAATTTTGATAAATTTTAACAATATAAAAATTATACTTTTAGATTCATTATGAAAAATAGTTCCATAATATACAATTTATGTGTTATCATTAGTTCTAATAGTCCGTTCGCTTTTTCCATGCACAGATCGCTTCACACTTTGAAATGACATTCATCGATTGTTCGATTGTTGCGTTGTGCCCGTGCGCGCTGCAAGATTCAGGGAGTTGGCATCCGTGGCAATCATAAGGGCAGGGTGGCACAGTTGCAGGAACCGTGCAGTGCGCCTGTTTGGCTATA
This sequence comes from Tuctoria greenei, assembly GCA_036927565.1. NCBI lineage: Eukaryota > Viridiplantae > Streptophyta > Magnoliopsida > Poales > Poaceae > Tuctoria > Tuctoria greenei. Next base: position 48,273,748 of record JAYESD010000001.1, on the reverse strand, counting down.
TGGTAGTAAGATTCAGAGAGTGAACGTACGTGGCAACCATCTGGGCAGGGTTGCACAGAGAAGGTTGTGCGGCCCTGCCGCAGAGAATTCGATTCCCACACCAACGGGTTAGACCATCCGCAGTGGTTCACTGTAAAGCTTACTGGACTATAAATATAGAGTAGATTACTACAAGTACAGAGTAAGTGTCCAGAGTGAAATGTTGGATGCATAGAGGATATACTGGTAGTATAGATGGATAGAGACTTAGAGTAAGTTTTAGAGGAAACCGCTACGGATGGTCTTAAAGGCAGGCCCAGCTCAGGGCCTAGGAGGGAGGGGCTACCGCCTAGGACACGCCAGGGGCAGGGGGGGGGCACGATGATAACTGTTAAGGATAAAAAAATTAAATTAATTAGTATTTGCATCATCCGTATGCGATGTACAGTTACACGGTCAAGTGTTTTATTTTTGTAATTTTTTGAAATATATTACTACGTCCTAATGTGTTTACTATTTATAAAATATAATATTACTGATGTGTTAATTTTCATATGCGATGTTTTTGATAAAAGGAGGAGTTTTTCGTTAAGCATACTATAGGACACATTATTCATGAACATAAAAGGCATTTTTCATTAACATAAAAAAGACACATATATTACAAGCAAGAAAAAAAAGACATAGAAAACAAAAGAAAAACTACTACTAATCCTACTCTACTTGGAGGACTTGTCCACCTCCTCCCCGCCGCCTTCGCATCCGTCGGCGGCTCCTTCTCCACTGGCGGCGCCTCCACCTCCTCCGCAACCGCCGGTGGTGCATCCTCCAATACCAGACCGAACTTCCGGTCGACGGCATTCACCAGTTGCTCGCGAAACTCCACCCAAGCCTCCTCACCGATCATCTCGTACAGGCAGTCGAGCTGAGTAGCCACAAAGCCTAACCCGAAGATGTAGTAGTTGGCAGAGTCCATGCTGGTGTAGTGGTGAAGGATCCCAAGTCCCAGACGTTGATAGGAGGGAGATGTATTGTCAAATACATCCTGCGCCATTTCGTCGAGTGCTCTTGCTTGCACGTTAACGACGAATAGGTTGCCGGTGACCTCCTTAAGATTGTCCTTGAGTTTCTTGATAGGTTTCTCATAGTCGCAAATGTTCTCATCATAGTCGGACGGAGGAGCTACAGGAGCCGCGGGGCGGAGATGGGGGTGTAGGTGCGGGAGCTGCCTCTAGTTCCACCGGCATTGGCAGCAACGGAAACGGAGAAGGAGGTTCAGAGGACGTCGATGTCCTGGAGCGCTTCGGTACAGGGCTACCCATTTGTGCGGCAACGGAGGTGCGAACAAAGAGAGAGAGGTGGTCGACAGTGGTGCGGCAGAGAAGCAAGAGAAGTTTGGAGGCTAAGATCGATCGAGAGGTGCGGCGAAGAAGAAGAGGATGGTGTGCCTGTGGGTCGATGTCTAAGCGCGCGAGTGGAGATGATCGGAAGCCTCGAGAATTATGCTGTTGAATCAACGGTGGGAGTTACTCCAAACCACGGTTTACTTCCTCTCGAAACGACTCGACATGTACCATCAGCCAGTATTTTAATTTGACACAGAAAGGGCCCAGGTATGCAATGGCCCACTTGGCATACTTTCTAGGTTCGTCCCGCGGTGTTCGTAACATTTTGTGCGAACGATTTCAATGATGTGCGGAAGATTAACGTAAACGCGTGTGGCAATCGATCGAGAGTCCACATTTTTTTTTGAACGATCCGACCGTTACCGACCGAGAGTCCATATCGAACTGATGATAATTGTCGTGATCATATATGATGGTGGACATGAATATAATGCATGTAAAAGAGACTAGCGATCAAGCATGTTTGATCACGTGTCGAGGATTTTTGTGCCCCCTTGTTTAGGACCATGTTAATTTGATGACGTTGAGGATCGGTTGTGACGTACGTGTTTTCACAAGTGTGTTCATTTTGTTCCTAAAATCAGAACACGTAGCGGCTAGCGCCTAGATCTGTCGTTTATTGAAAAGACGAGTACAACGATACATGGCAGCAGTATGCGATTGATTAATTTGATGAACCACATACATAGTGAGAGCTGTGTGCTTATTAGATGGTAGTCCACATTCTATCCCCGTACCCTCGAGGGAACATCCTTCCTGTCAAATTTGTTATCTCTATTGATGACGGGATAATATTCTATCCTCGTAGCATGCATGGACAAGTAACATGCATGTGAAAGACCTCGATGCATGTGAAATAACATGCATGTTTTTAAAAGCCCTCGCCTCAGCCCGCGCTGCTGATCTTACCGACGGTGGCGGCACCGAGGCCGAAGGCAGTGCGCCGAGACGGTGGCACACCGAGGCGATGGCGAGGCGGAGGCCAGACCAATTGCGCGCGGCGCCGACCCTTTTGGCTTGCAGTTTACAACCTCAAGTGGAACGTACGCATAGGTGCGTGGAGCTCGGGGCGGCTACGCTCGAAGCTCATAGATATTATCAGATCAAAATTTTTGGAAATTATCGAAAATGACAACCGCATCGAAAATTTGCGAAAATGGCTTTGGATGATCCAGAAATTTACCGTACCATTTTCATCCCTACCCAAGATATAGTGTATCCCCCAGAAAAAATAATTTTATGAGAGATTGAGCGCACAAGCAAAAAAGCTAGAACTTGAGCGCTGCACCTGTGAATTCCACATGCTGGCATAGCTTGTGGCGGAGGCTCGGGCGGCCCATCTCCTCTGCTGTGAGCTCGGCCAGGTCCACCATTTTGGCCACCTTCAGCTGCCAATCCTTCGAAAGTCAGTCGGCGTCACCCTCCAAGCCCACACCAATGAAGCGTAGTTGAAATCACCGAGGAAATCTTCCAGCTTGTCAGGGATGTAGTCAGCAGGGATGACCTGGAAGATGAGGCAGCGGCGGCCGACGCAGAGCTGCAGAACGGCGACGGGGTTCTGGTCGGTGGAGTAGCTGGGGTGTCACTCGATGTTGAGCCTGACGATGAGGTTGTGAAGACACCGATGGTGGACGGAGAGGACCTCTTCGATCCAGTCCTCCACGGCCTCGCCGGAGGACACGGTGGTGGTGATCACATCGTCCTCGAATGTCATGTTGTACACCTGAGTCCCTGCCATTGGGTCCTCTCTCCTTGTCATCCCTTTAGTTGCCCTGCACGGTGGATCTACAGCTCTAGTTTGGATTTTGGAAACGAACGTGGATATATAACTGATGTAGTTACAATACGAGCAGAGGAGTTTCTGAATTTGATGGGCCCGAGTATAAAAGTAACAAAAATTTTTGAATCTGATATACTCTTTCTATTTTGTAATTCTTATCCTTATGACCACAAGTTGCATATTGTCCCAGCCAAACACCACGTACAACAACAACAACTTTTCTTAGGGGCAAACCCACTGGGTATGCTGGGTGGGCCACGGGATACCCTGGGTCCAGCCACCAGAGAGGAGCTAGTGTGAATGCATGCTAGAGAGATCAGTTGAATCGGGAATTGGCCAATGAAGAAGAATGTTTTATGGAACACAATTTTTATATATTATGGAAATGTTTTTCATGGTGGATCTAAAAGTACAATTATTGTATTGTTGAAACATATCAAAATTACATAAATCATTGGTCAAAGATAGATTTAACCAAACCTAAAAATAGAGTTGACATGGGACGCACGAGGGGGTTAAGGTGCACTGGCACACCCAGACTGTACGTGTACCCGGCCAGCTGTGTAGCTTTGTTTATATTTTATTCCCTAGGCTTAAAAGTATGCTCTTCCTCTCTGTTTGCTCTATTTGCTCTTCCCTAGGCTTAAAAGTTTTATATTTTACAATATTTTTACATATGTAATATGACATATGATATAGCACTTGATAGTTTTGCAAAAAAGAAATGGAGGAAAAATATATATCCCATGCAACTACGTAAATCCACCCCAATTAATTAGCTAGTTATTTTTTAAGATGATAAAAAATTATTATCTTTTTCTAAGTGAGGTGGCCGGGGTAGATGATGTGGCATAATAGCTTATGTGGCATGCCAATGTGGATGTCCAACTAAGACTAAGGATGAAAGTGAAACGGTTGTGTGAAGTTGAGGGACTAAATAATTGACCCATTTGATAGTTCAAGGACCAAACTGAGTTTTGATTGAAAGTTTGAGGGTGAAGTTGAGTATTGTGCCAATTCTAAACGAGCCAAGAGCTTGCGAGCTTCATGAGCTCAAGCTCAAAAAGCTCGAGTAAGCTCATTTATTGTTTTCATCTATGATACGTACATATGACTAACTAAACTATATAATTCTATTAAAAATGTTTTATGGGACACAATTTTTAAATATTATGGAAATATTTTTCATGGTGAATCTAAAAGTACAATTCTTGTATTGTTAAAACAGATCGAAATTACATAAATCATTGATCAAAGATAGATTTAACCAAACCTAAAAATAGAGCTGACATGGGACGCACGACGGGGCTTAAGGTGCACCGGTAAACCCGGACCTTACGTGTACCCGATCAGCGGTGTAGCTTCATTTTATATTTTATTCCCTAGGCTTAAAATTTTGCCCATCCTCTCTGTTTGCTCTTCCCTAGTCTTAAAAGTTTTATACTTTACAATATTTTTACATATGTAATATGACATAGGATATATCACTTGATAAATTTGCAAAAAAATAAAGGAGAAATATGTATATCCCATGCAACTACGTAAATCCACCCCAATTAATTAGCTAGTTATTTTTTAAGATGATAAAAAATTATTATCATTTTCTAAGTGAGGTGACCAGGGTAGATGATGTGGCATAATAGCTTATGTGGCATGCCAATGTGGATGTTCAACACAGACTAAAGACGAATGAGAAACGGTTGTGTGAAATTGAGGGACTAAATAATCGAGGCATTCGAAAGTTCAATGACCAAACTCAGTTTTTGTTGAAATTTTGAGGAAGAAGTTCAGTATTGTGCCAATTCTAAATGAGCCAAGAGCTTGCGATCTTGATGAGCTCAAGCTCGAAAAGCTCGAGTAAGCTCATTTATTGTTTTCATCTATGATATGTACGTACGTATGATTAACTAAACTATATAATTCTATTAAAAATGTTTTCTGGGACACAATTTTTATATATTATGGAAATATTTTTCAAGGTGAATCTACAAGCACAATTCTTGTATTGTTAAAACACATCAAAATTACATAAATCATTGGTCAAAGATAGATTTAACCAAACCTAAAAATAGAGTTTACATGGGACGCACGACTGGGGTTAAGGTGCACCGGCACTCCCGAACCGTACGTGTACCCGACCCGTCGTGTAGCTTTTTTTTATATTTTATTCCCTAGGCTTAAAAGTTTGCTCTTCCTCTCTGTTTGCTCTTCCCTAGGCTTAAAAGTTTTATATTTTAAAATATTTTTACATATGTAATATTTATGACATAGGATATATCACTTAATAGTTTTGCAAAAAAAAATGGAGGAGAAATATGTATATCGTATGCAACTACATAAATCCGCCCCAATTAATTAGCTACTTATTTTTTAAGATGATAAAAAATATTATCTTTTTCTAAGTGAGGTGGCTAGGGTAGATGATTTGGCATAATTTCTTATCTGGCATGCCAATGTGGATGTCTAACTCAGACCAAGGATGAAAGTGGAACGGTTGTGTGAAGTTGAGGGACTAAATAATTGACCCATTTGAAAGTTCAAGGACCAAACTTAGTTTTGATTGAAATATTGAGGATGAAGTCTAGTATTGTTCCAATTCTAAACGAGCCAAGAGCTTGCGAGCTTAATGAGCTCAATCTCGAAAAGCTCGAGTAAGCTCATTTATTGTTTTCATCTATGATATGTACGTACATATGATTAACTAAAATATATAATTCTATTGAAAATGTTTTATGGGAAATAATTTTTATATAGTATGGAAATATTTTTCATGGTGAATCTAAAAGTACAATTCTTGTATTGTTAAAATAGATCAAAATGACATAAATCATTGGTCAAAGATAGATTTAACCAAACCTAAAATAGAGCTGACATGGGACGCACGACGGGGGTTAAGGTGCACCGGCACACCCGGACCGTACGTGTACCCGACCAGCCGTGTAGCTTCGATTTATATTTTATTCACTAGGCTTAAAAGTTTGCTCTTCCACTATGTTTGCTCCTCCCTAGGCTTAAAGGTTTTATATTTTGCAATATTTTTATATATGTAATATGACATATGATATATCACTTGATAGTTTTGTAAAAAAATGGAGTAGAAATATGTATATCCCATGCAACTACGTATATCCACCACAATTAATTAGCTAGTTATTTTTTAAGATGATAAAAAATATTATCTTTTTCTAAGCAAGGTGGCCAGGGTAGATGATGTGGCATAATAGCTTATGTGGCATGTCAATGTGGATGTCCAATTTAGACTAAGGATGAAAGTGAAACGGTTGTGTGAAATTGAGAGACTAAATAATTGAACCATTTGAAAGTTCAAGGACCCAACTCAGTTTTGATTGAAAGTTTGAGGATGAAGTTGTGTACTGTGCGAATTCTAAACGAGCCAAGAGCTTGCGAGCTTGATGAGCTCAAGCTCGAAAAGCTCGAGTAAGCTCATTTATTGTTTTCATTTATGATATGTACGTACGTATGATTAACTAAACTATATAATTCTATTAAAAATATTTTATGGGACATAATTTTTATATATTATGGAAATATTTTTCATGGTGAATCTAAAAGTACAATTCTTGTATTGTTGAATCATATCAAAATTACATAAATCGTTGGTCAAAGATAGATTTAACCAAACCTAAAAATATAGTGGACATCGGACGCACGATGGGGGTTAGGGTGCACCGGCACACCCGGACCGTACGTGTACCTGGCCAGCCGTGTAGCTTCGTTTTATATTTTTTTTTCCTAGTCTTAAAAATTTGCTCTCCCTCTCTGTTTGCTCTTCCCTAGCTTAAAAGTTTTATATTTTACAATATTTTTACATATGTAATATTTATGACATAGAATATATCACTTAATAGTTTTGCAAAAAAATGGAGGAGAAATATGTATATCCCATGCAACTATGTAAACCACCCCAATAAATTATCTAGTTATTTTTTAAGATGATAAAAAATTATTATCTTTTTTTAAGTGAGGTGTTTGGGGTAGATGATGTGGCATAATAGCTTATGTGGCATGCCAATGTGGATGTCCAACTCAGAGTAGGGATGAAAGTGAAAAGGTTGTGTGAAGTTGAGGGACTAAATAATTGTCACATTTGAATGTTCAAGGACCAAACTAAGTTTTGATTGAAAGTTTGAAGATGAAGTTGAGTATTGTGCCAATGCTAAACGAGCCAAGATCTTGCGAGCTTTATGAGCTCAAGCTCGAAAAGCTCGAGTAAGCTCATTTATTGTTTTCATCTATGATCTGTTTGTTTAGTGAAATATCTTTTCTATCTGTATTCTCTGTTAATGAACGACCCTCTACACCACTTGTAGCCTCTAAAGTGGCTTGTACGTTACTTTCGCTACTGGAGGTGCCAGACGAGATCGCCTGTAGCGGGGCCTGCAAATCGTTGTGTAAAGTAGTAGTACAAGTAACACGAAAACGCAACAGGTAGCAACGACTGGAAAGAAAAGTGGAGACAATGTACAGAGACAAAAGAAAAGAAAGGACAAGAAAAATGTTAGAAAAAGATAGGTATTACGTAGCACCAATTAAGGTGAAACAGCGTGGAGAACCAAACAGTAAAACACAAAAAATATTGCGCAGATTACTCCAATCTTAGGCTGTATTTGGGAACACAATTTTTAATATCAAAGTTTTTGTAAGTACTACAATTTTTAAGATGTCAGGACAATATCAAAGTATTTCAATACCACAGTTTTGTAATAACACAGTTTTGCAGTACATATGCTGTGTTTGGGAACACAATTTTTAATATCAGAGTTTTTGTAAACTACAGTTTTTAAGATGTCATTACAATATCAAAGTATTTCAATACCACAATTTTGTAAGATCGCAGTTTTGCAATACATAAGACTGTTTGGGAGCAAAGTAGCAAGCATCAAGAGGAAGCAAGCAGAAAAAACTTTGGTTCGGACCAAAGTTTTCTATACACCAAAAATATCGTAGTATAAACAAAACCATAGTTTTAAATACATAGTTTTTGAGTTGGTTGCCAAACATCATTCTGTAAAACATATATTCCATGGTAATCTCAAATACCAAAGTATTGCTCTAAAACTCCAAAAATATCGTGTTTCCAAACAAAGCCTTAATCCTGTGAAACATAGTATGCTATCTCTATTGATGATAGGATATTATTCTTATTCTGATCTTGAAAACGGAGCGGTTCCATTACTTAGCGCGTCCCATCAGAGCATGCAGAGAGGTGTGGGTCCCATAGGTTGTGGTGTTCACATGTCAGCCACCCTTATTGCACCTACAGTACGCGACCCCCATCAGTACGCGTTTCCATCGTCTTCTTCGCGCGTACTCTAAAGACACACCACTGTCTTCTCCGCGCGTACTCTAGCTTTCTCTTTTGTCTTTACCGCACGCACCCTCATTGGTTCCCTTCACAGCACGGTGACATCGAAGCCTATGGAGTTGCCGTTCACGCACGGTATTGTGGTCGAGATCGCGGGGCGCCTCACCGCAAGCTCCCAGTGACCCTTGGATGACCTCTCCAGTCTTCGTGCCACCTGCAAGGCCATTCATGCGGCGTGTCGGGATGGCGCCGTGGGCAGGCGCATGCCGCTGGAGCTGGAGACCCGAAGGATGTGGCACGACACGGTGCGCTAAAAATCCCTCGTGGAGAACCTGGCCATCGTCAGCCACCCTCATGCCTGCTGTGTCATAGGGCTCAAGCTCGTCTTCGCAGTCGATCACATGGAGCCGGATGCCCAGTTTCTCGCCCGGGCCATAGGGGCCGGCCACAAGGAGGCGGCCTACGTCCTTGGCCTCCTCCGCTACGATGCCGACCGCAGGGCACGCGAAACCGATGAGTATATCCGACAGGTAGAAGGCGAGGTCGATGTCGGTGTGAAAGCGATCGGGTCCGTCGCCATCATGAGGACCAACAGTGAGTGAAGTCAGTGTCGGATTCAAGCCCTGGCTGAAATCGATAATCTGACATGGGCGCATCCGCGCCCGCATCAGAGACCGCCGATTGTATCACTGCCCAACAAGGAGATTGGCCCGTGCACGGCTGCCAGCTGTGGGAAGCAAGGGTGGAGCGGATGCACAGTCTTCTATAGTGAAAACTGTAGGATTAGGCACGAGCATTTCGCATTCTGCCTTGGGGTGTTATCCGGTCTGGGCTATATACTTATAAGGTGTTGATCGATGTTTTTTTCTTGTTTCATGATGTCGTTTTTCTTGTTTTGTAGTAATGTTTTATGTTGGTGAACTCAATATTGTTTGTCTGTTAGTTCAATCAGTTATTTTGTTTTCTATCTGTTTGTTTAGTGAACTATCTGCTCTATCTGTATTCTCTATTAATGAACAACCCTTCACACCGCCGGTACGGTACTTTAAGCTGTTGGAGGTGCCAGAGGAGATCGCTTGTAGCGGGGCCTGCAAAGTGGTCTGTAAAGTACTGTAGTAGCAGCAGCAGCAGCAGCAGTAGTAGTAGTAGCAGCAGCAGCAGCAGCAGCAGTAGTAGCAGCAGCAGCAGCAGCAGCAGTAGTAGGAGTGGTGGTGGTGGTGGTGGTAGTAGTAGTAGTGGTAGTAGTAGTAGTAGTAGTAGTCGTGGTGGTGGTGGTGGTGGTAGTAGTAGTGGTAGTAGTGGTAGTAGTAGTAGTAGTAGTAGTAGTAGTAGTAGTAGTAGTAGTAGTAGTAGTAGTAGTAGTAGTAGTAGTAGTAGTAGTAGTAGTAGTAGTAGTAGTAGTAGTAGTAGTAGTAGTAGTAGTAGTAGTAGTAGTAGTAGTAGTAGTAGTAGTAGTAGTAGTAGTAGTAGTAGTAGGAGTAGTAGTAGTAGTAGTAGTAGTAGTAGTAGTATTAGTAGTAGTAGTAGTAGTAGTAGTAGTAGTAGTAGGAGTAGTAGTAGTAGTAGAAGTAGTAGTAGTAGTAGCAGTAGTAGCAGTAGTAGCAGTAGTAGCAGTAGTAGCAGTAGTAGCAGTAGTAGCAGCATAGCAGTAGTAGCAGTAGTAGCAGTAGTAGCAGTAGTAGCAGCAGTAGCAGTAGTAGCAGCAGTAGTAGTAGCAGTAGTAGTAGTAGTAGTAGTAGTAGTAGTAGTAGTAGTAGTAGTAGTAGTAGTAGTAGTAGTAGTAGTAGTAGTAGTAGTAGTAGTAGTAGTAGTAGTAGTAGTAGTAGTAGTAGTAGTAGTAGTAGTAGTAGTAGTAGTAGTAGTAGTAGTAGTAGTAGTAGTAGTAGTAGTAGTAGTAGTAGTAGTAGTAGTAGTAGTAGTAGTAGTAGTAGTAGTAGTAGTAGTAGTAGCAGTAGTAGTAGTAGTAGCAGTAGTAGCAGTAGTAGCAGTAGTAGCAGTAGTAGCAGTAGTAGCAGTAGTAGCAGTAGTAGTAGTAGTAGTAGTAGTAGTAGTAGTAGTAGTAGTAGTAGTAGTAGTAGTAGTGGTGGTGGTGGTTACTTTACTCCATTGCCTTTCTTTGTGATAAATATGATACTCTGGGGAATACTCTTGGGTGAAATGCTATATGATAGTTTATGTGCGCTTGCAGACCTCATCTCTTTCGAGAGATGATCTGTGACGTTAGTAGATGTCAACAAACTCCCAAAGCTGGAGAAGGAGTACAAGCCGACGCTGGAGACTGAATGCTTGCAAGGGTGAGATGCGACCCAGTGAATGACGACCTCACCTCCCCGCCAGCGTCCTGCATGCCACTCTTCATGGAGCCAACCTTAAGGGTGAAGCTGTTGAGGGAGATGCCAACCATGGACGACATTGGCCTTGCCCCGCGACAGGTCAGAGATGCATCTCGGGACAATGTCGGGGGCCACCAGGAGTCCGCACCCCTCCCGCACTCCATATAGAAGAGGGAGGGGCGGCCTCCGACAAGGGAAAGAGGAAGGCGCCGGCTCCCTAATCCGCACACAAGAAGTGCCCTCGAACGTCGCCGAGGGGCTCTCGCACCCCAAGCCAACGTCTCAAGGCACGTCCACATTCTTCATTGGGAGTTGGGGACGTCTCGAGCAAAGTTCTCATCCCTCCGACGCAGAAGAAGAGGAGACTAGAGCATGCGGACCTGACTCCGGTCTCCCAATGCTGGGCTGAGGAGCTCCAGGTCGTAGAAGTCCCCTTCATCGACTTGGACCTCAGCACCAGCGACGGTTCTGGCGGCGGTGTAGCTCGGAGGGTGCCGGTGAGAGGATCCAGGGATAGCTCTGCTGAGAGGGCAGCCAGGCCCTTAGCGGCCTGTGTGGGCTCTGCTGAGCACCCGCAATTGACGAGTAGCATGGGCGGCCAGTGCTGTAGTGCCGAGTGTGACAAAGGACACCAGCGGAGGCCCCGACGGAGATGCCACCGGATCGGCGTCGGTAGGCACCACGATGGCACATGTAACTCCTTCGACCAGAAGTCATCGGTAGGGCTGTCTACTACGACGTGGGGTCAGGCAGCTCCAACCCCCAGCCCAAGCCGAGAATCCAAGTCCGCTAAAGTTGCCAGGGTCCACGGTAAGGCACTCTTGTCGAGTCTTATATTATTATTTTTGTCATTTCTTTTGTATAATTTTGTTTGGGTCTTGCTCCTTAGGGTGTCGCCAGCAGACATGACACTTCCTCAACAAGTGGTAAAGGAGAGTGTTCCTGTCTCCGGAGGTGCTGAAGGATCGGCTACTTTGTCGGCCCCCGAGCCGGCTCGAGGGGCTGACCCTTCGGTGCCCAAGGCAATGCAATGGTGGAGGCGACCATCCCTGCTGACAATAGGCCCCTTCCGGTGGTGTGCTGAGTTTTGCAACAGAGGAGACACCATGTGAAGCCCCGGCGACAGATCCTGACTCTGCACCGCTCCCAGAGCAGCCCGCAAAATGTGGTGCTCCTACTTCTATTGGCGTAGTGGATCACACCTCAGAGGCTACAAAGGAGGCAGCTCTGGCAACGGAGCGTGACTGTACACCCCTTCCCGATGGTCCCACAGGTGTGGGATCTTCCACTCCCGATAGCGTCGCGGGCTTGGCGGCTGAGACTGGACCCGTACAAGTCCCAGAGTTAGCACCGGAGCTGGTCCACAGCCACGACCCTCCGGCCCCCGAGACCAACGCCCCGGTGGACGGGGTCGTTCCAGACGATAACTTAGTCGCTCCAAGAAACATCATGGCCTTCATCTAGCCCTTGGCAAAGGCATCGTGGGCCTTGGTAGCGTCGGCAGCCCAACCACTGGTCGATGAGGAGCCGGAGACAGTTGCAGAGCAACCTTCCTTGGCGATGGCAGAGACTATCTCCCTCTCTAAGGCCATCGGAGCGGCCCACTCTGGCCTTTGTCAAGTGCAGTACACACTTGACTGGAAGTGGGAGAGGTTGTAGTTGGAGGAGGGGCGCCTCTTGAGCTGGGAGAAGCTGCTGAGCTTCAAGACCCAGGAAGCCCAAAAGAAGGCAAAGAAGAGGCAGGACAACCTGGCGGAGGAGGAAAAGCTGCTCGTGAAGGAGCAGGGCTCGATAGTGCGGCTCGATGAAAAGTCAGGACACCTAATGAAAGAGGCTCGAGAGGCTAATTTCACCGCCAACGTCAGCCTTGAAGCTTGTGAAGAGATACAGCTGGGGCTCGCCTGCCACGAGATCAATGTCACCGAGTAGGAGCAAGGTCTGGGGGAGAAGGAGGCGGAGGTCTCTCGCAAGCTTCAATTGGATTGGGACAATCTAAAGTCCCAGGCTGAAGACCTCGACCGCCGCGAGGCTGAACTGACATAGGAACGAGAGCACCAGGTGAAGGAGCGCCAAGCCCTCCTTGAGTGGGAGCTCAAAGCCGACTTCCAGAAGAACAAGATGGACCGCCATGCTCGGGAGCTCAACAATTGGGAGAAGGCGCTGGCCGCTAAGGAGAAGAATTTCTCCGCGAGCGGTCCTGAGGCATTCAAGGCAACACAGTAGCAGGTGAAGGACCTCTGGGCTTCTCGTGCGGCCGACGCGTAGGGGTTCAGGGATTACCTAGGTCATGCTGAGGCAGGGCTAGTGCGCCTTAGCTTCAATCTTGTGTGCACGAGGAGCCGGCGCAGGACGTAAGTCAGGCGTTCCCTGCACTTGACTCCATCGGGGTGAAGATGCAGGCACTGAGGGCAGTCTTCAACGAGCAAATGGAGACTGAGGGGAAGCTCTTGTCCAAGGAAGTAGCACTACAAGGGTTTTGCCCTGTTGTGATGATTGTATTGCAACAAATACTAAATCGTTGCAATAAGCTTGGTCTTTTTCCATGATTCACTAGTTCATGGTATTGGGATCTATCGCTGCAGAACATGATCCTTGCATTAGGATATGTTGCTATGATTCACTAGTTCGTGGCATTAGCATCTATAGCCATAGAAAACGAACGTTGAATTAGGATATGTTGCCACGATTCACTACTTCATGGCATTAGGATCTATCGCCATGGCACACAATCGTTGCATTAGGATCTGTTGCCATGATTCCCCAGTTCGTGGCATTAAGATCTATCGCCATGGAACACAATCATTGCATTAGGATCTGTTGCCACGATTCCCCAGTTCGTGGCGTTAGGATCTATCACCACGGAACACAATCGTTGCATTAGGATCTATTGCCACGATTCCCCAGTTTGTGGCGTTAGGATCTATCACCATGGAACACAATTGTTGCATTAGGAACTTTTGCCACGATTTACTAGTTTGTGGCATTGGGATCTATCGCTACGGAACACAGTCGTTGCATTAGGATCTTTTGCCACGATTCACTAGTTCGTGGCATTAGGATCTATTGACATGGAACAGAATCATTGCATTAGGCTATGTTGCCACGATTCACCTGTTCGTGGCGTTAGAATCTGTCGCCACGGAACTCAATCGTTGCATTAGGAACTTTTGCCATCATTCACTAGTTAGTGACGTTAGGATCTATTACCACGGAACACAACCATTGCATTAGGATCTGTTGCCACGATTTAGCAGTTCGTGGCGTTAGGATCTATTGCCACAGAACACAATCATTGCATTAGGACCGGTTGCCATGGTTCACCAGTTCGTGGTGTTAGGATCTATCGCCAGAGAACACAATCATTGCATCAGGAACTTTTTCCATGATTCACCAGTTCGTTGCGTTAGGATCTATCACCACAGAACACAATCGTTGCATTAGGACATGTTGCCACGATTCACCAGTTCGTGTTGTTAGGATCTATCGCCATGGAACACAATCAATGCATTAGGATCTGTTGCCATGATTCACTAGTTCGTGGCGTTAGGATCTATCGCCACAGAACACAATTGTTGCATTATGATCTTTTGCCACGATTCACTAGTTCTTGGCATTAGCATCTATCGTCATCGAACACAATCATTGGCCTCACAATATATTACAAAATGTTAGCCACTGTGTGAATGGATGAATGTGGGGTGTGTTCATCGTGTTCCTCAAGAATCATAAGGAAGGATTTGTTTATTTTCTGGACAAGTGAATGATTCAGTTATCAAGTGAATGTGCTCTAAGTTTAGTGATTTGTGATATGAACAGTGAATCGAAGCAAAATGGAGAAAATCACGAAGCTAAAGGAGACGTGGGGAGGACATAATTTTCATATAAGAAACCCACTTTGATGCTAATTAAGCGTGTCTTTATTTTGCTTGTCCGCAAAGACTAAGGCACCATCAGTCTCTCCTTTTCTCTCTATGTTTGTCTTCTCCATGCAGACAACCCACCATGACCAACGATCCGCCGCCAATCCCGCTGAGGAAACCACCCTACAAGAAATAGTGTTGCCACTCCGTCGAGAGGCTCAGCAACTAGCTGCTCGAGATGCTTTTCGACAGGTTCCAGAGGCTGCTTGAGACGATGGTCAAGGTGCTCGGTGCCGAGGGTCGCAGTTTTTTAGTTGATGTTGCTTTTATTTTCTTGTGTCTTGTACTTTTTTCTTGTGCTTTGTAATATACTTATTAATGAATGAATGTGTTATCTGTGTTCATCTGTGTGATGAATAATTTTGTGTGTTCAACTGTTATGTATCGCCACGAAACACAATCGTTGCATTAGGATCTGTTGCCACGATTGTACTAGTTCGTGGCCTTAGGATCTATCGCCACGGAACACACTCGTTGCATTGGGATCTGTTGCCAGGAATCACTAGTTCGTTGCATTAGGAATTTTTGCCGGAGCGTCATTTAATATTTTAGGTATCTTCTAAAGTGGTGGGATTATTCAATATCAGCTACTTCTAAGCTTGCTGCTAAATAGAAGAGTGGCTTCTATCTTTTCAAAAAAAAATCAAATAGTTCGGAGCTAGCTCACAAAGTACTTATATAAAAAATTATCATCTTCGCTGTTGTCCCCCCCCCCCAATATTTGAGCTACAAGAGAATCATTGATATATGTATCATCATCGTCGTCGTCGTCATCTTCATTTTCAAATGGAACTTCATGTGCCTCAAACTGATCACATGTTCTCATTTGAAGAGCGGAAGCATCACCGGTTGCTCCCTCAATGTCATTCCTAGCCCATGCAGTCCTATCCTCATTTATGGGTGGCATATTGATATCAGTAAGTCGGCAATCATCAAATGTATCAACCTCCATCGTCACTGTGACATTATTTTCACTATCTCCAGAGGGCATGTCAAAAAGGTTCCGTGACTTCGTTTTAACAACTATAACCTATTTAGGTTGCTTCACACTTTGAATGTAAAAAACGTGTTCTGCTTGGGTGGCTAGAATGTAAGGCTCATACTAAAATTGGGAAATAGTAGTGTCAACATCTATCATTCCGTATTGATCCATTTTGTAGCCTCTACATTGGCTCTGACCAGAAGAAGGTCGATCAATCCAGTCACATTCAAATATCAGGGACTCTTGATTTTTTTAATTACTCCAAACCACCCATGATCACCGTCGCGAACAACAACACCACCGTTTTGCGTCCGTAAATTTTTTTCCACCTCTGCAGTTCGAAAGAAGAAGCCATTTATGAATGACCAACTAAAGAAATGTGCCCGACGATCAGGTCCTCTAGATAGTGCATACAAAAAATCAGTTACTTTGCCTTATTTGTGTAATGTTGTAATATGTACAAATTAGTATAAAAGGGGTCATCGATAAACCAACTTCAGAACACATATTTGCTCAATATCTCATCACAGTAAAAACTTGCATGTACTTACACATTTCTAAAACCAATAAACAAACTCATCTCTATGGCATTTTTCAAAGTCAGGAGAATGAATCTTTTTCAGCTCTTCAAAATGCTCACTGAAAAGGGTACAAAATTAAATTAGCCATCTACAATAAGCATGATCCAGTATAGGATAGAACATCTGAGTTATACGTACTTGATCCATGGAGCGGCCTCTTCAACATTAGAAATAATATAATGTCTGATGTTATGTAGTTCCACCATAGTAAGTTGGCCCCATTTAAACTCTTTTTTAGAATTATCAACTTCTATAAATATATTAGACTCGAGAATGTTCATTATTAGCTGCAGCTTCATGACGTTCTGGCTTAGTAAGCTTGGTGCTGATGTTATCCAAAAACTAACTACAAAAAGACATACACTCTTCCATAATATATCCCTCAGCTATATAACCCTCCTTGTGAGCTCTGTTATGTACATACCTCTTCAATGTACCAAGTTACCTCTCAATTGGATACATCCATCTGTAAGAAACAGGTACACCCAAGCGAGCTTCTTCGGCAAGACGGGTTGAAAAATGTACTATGATATCAAAGAAAGTGGGAGGAAGCAACATCTTAAGCTTACAAATTGGTTTAGAAAATTGTTTGATCATCTTATCCAAATCTAGTTCCGCCAATTATTTATAACAAATTCCAGAAAAGATTATGCTAAACTTAAAGGTGCAACAACCTTTTCAGGCAATATGTCACATATTGCAAAAGGAAGAAGCTTCTAAAATATAATATGACAGTCATGAGTTTTTAGACCTGATACCTTACGTGCTTTTATGTCCACACATCTCTTGATGTTTGAGGCATAACCATCGGGCATCTTCACATTCCCCAAAAACTTGCACAAAGTGGTCTTCCCATCTTTATGCAAAGTATATGATGCTGATGGACAATCATATACTTCCCATTTATAGCCACCGGATGTTGCTGTGGCCGTATACCCATATCCTGCATATCATGACGAGCTTGTAGACTATCTTTTGTTTTACCATCCATATTAAGAAATGTCCCCAATATGCTATCACAAATGTATTTTTCAATGTGCATGACATCCAAGTTATGCCTTATTAGCAATGTCTTCCAATACATGAGCTGGAAGAATATACTTTTCTTCTTCCAACTATGCCACCTATTTTCCTTAGTGCGCTTTCATTTATTATTCGTCTGTCCAAAACTCACTTGATCAAAACTATCATATTGTTGGAGTACTTCGTCACCAGCGAGTGATGTTGGAGCCTCTCTATTTTCTATCTTGATGTTGATAGAAGCTTTGTCTCGACACCACCTGTGATTCTGAGGTAGGAAACGATGATGACCCATGTAGCAATACTTTCATCCATGTTTCAACCACAAGGCTTCAGTATTTATATGGCGGTACGGACATGCTAGCTTACCTTTTGTGCTCCATCCACATAGCATTGTATATGCTGGAAAATCATTTATTGTCCACAATATAGAAGCTCGCATGAGAAATGTCTCTTTCTTTGAACTGTCATATGTTTCAACACCATCAGACCATAATTTCAGGAGCTCATCAATCAAAGGTTGCAGATACACATCAATGTTGTTTCGAAGTGATTTTGGCCCAAGAATTATCATTGACATCAACCTATAAGGTTGCTTCATACATAACCAAGGTGGTAGATTATAAGGGATTAGAATCACAAACCATGTACTGTAAGAAACATTCATTATTCCAAAAGGATTGAAACCATCAGATGCTAGCCCAAGTCTTATGTTGTGAGGATCAGATGAGAAATTTGGGTAAATGCTATCAAAATGCTTCCATGCTTTCGAATCTGCATGATGGTGTAATATTCCATCATCAATATGTTCTTCTTTGTGCCAGTGCATGTTTGATGCCATTGATTTTGCCATATAAAACCTTTGAAGACAGGGAATAAGAGGCAAATATCGTAGAATCTTGCGTGCTACAAGCTTCTTAGCTTTTCCACAAGGTAAAGCCTCTCTTGCATTCCCACCAGTACTATTTTTCGATCTTAATTCACCACAGTTTGGGCATCGATCCAGCAGAGAATAGTCCTTCTGAAATAACACACAGTCATTGACACATGCATCCATCTTTTGGTAGCCCATCCCGAGGTCACGAACAACCTTCTAAACTTTATCAAGTGCAATAGGAATGTAGTGGTCCTCCGGAAGCACATATGAGAATAGTTCAAGGATCAACTCACAAGCTTTTTTGCTCAAACAATTTAAACACTTTATCTGGTACAACCTGACAATGAAGGAAAATTGGGTCACCTTCTCACAACCTAGATACAACTTCTTTTTGGCATCATTTAATAAGTCATATAATGCGTTTGCACACCCAGTTGGCTCCTGCTGGTTTATGGCATTTGCTGGATCATCAACATCTGCTGAAGTACCACCATGATCAGTGCCTCGAAGTAGACTGGAAAAAATATTTTCTATAGCACATCATCAGAAATTATCTCCTCATTATTTGCTGATTGCTCAACAATATTTTTCTCAACTCGTTTTCCTCCACGTTCGGCGGCAGGTGGATGCTCCTCCACGTGCGGTGGGCGGCGGATGCTCTTTCAAGAGCTTGGCGGCTGACAGATGCTCTTCCAAGAGTGCGGTGGCCAGCGGATGCTCCTCTAACCGTGTTTCATATAGTCGGGAGAGATGCTTTTGTGGATCGGAGGGTCTCGTGGGCAGGCAACTAGGACAAAGCGTATGTGAAGCTATCAGAGTAGGCCCAGCACTGCGTTGGGCCGCTTGTTACTGGTGGGCTGAAACTACGTTGAGTCACTTTGTATTGGTGGGCCGAAACTGCGCTGGGACGCTTGGTGTTCGTCCCTATGACTCGTGAGCCCATATACGGGTGCACGTCTGGCTTTGGAATTTGTTATCTAAATAAGTTAATGTAGCAATGGGGGTGGTATTCCAATCAAAATAAAGCATATGCGTAAAATTTGTTGAACCGCAACAACACAATGATATAAACAAGGATTAAATAGTAGATATAAACATCGACAGAACCAAACAGTAGTGTTCAACGTACCATTCCAGACAACAAACTAATCGACAGAACTAGCTGTTACATAATCCCCAATAAACAAAAAATAAACTAATCGGCACATCTAGTCTGCAACACTTCTCTTCAAGCAGTGGTAATAACTTTTGGTCATGTATAGGAGTAGTGGTAATGATGCCACCACGTATAGGGGCATAGGGCTAGTGGTACGTTGAAGTTCTACCTATCTTTTTCTATCATTTTTCTCGTCCTTTCTTTTCCTTTCTCTATGTTCACTGTCTCCACTTTTCTTTTCAATCATCGCAACCTGTTGTGTTTTCCTGTTACTATGTACTAATACTATATACTACTTTACAGACTGCTTTGCAGGCCCCGCTATGGGTGATCTCCTCTGGCGCCTCCAACAGCTAAAGTACCGTACCGGCCACTCTAGTTGCTACCGACAGTGTGTAACGTCGTTCATTAACAGAGAATACAGATAGAATAGATATTTCACTAAACAAACAGATAGAAAACAAAATAATAGTTGGAACAGATGAACAACATTGAGTTCATCAACATAAAACATTACTACAAAATAAGAAAAACGACATCATGAAACAAGAAAAACAACATCATAGCCTTATAATTCTATTTCATATATAGCCCATACCTGATAACACCGCACGGTAGAATGCGTCATGCTCGTGCCTAATCCTACAATCTCCACTACAAAAGACCCTGCAGCTGCTCCACCCTTGCTTCCCACAGCCGGCAGCCGTCCACGGGTCAATCTCCTTGTTGGGCAACGACACCATCGGCGGTCTCGGCGGCAGGCGTGGATGCGCCCACGTCAGATTACCGATTTTAGCGAGGGATTGTATCCAACACCGCCTGCACTCTTTATTGATCCTCATGATGGCGACGGACCCGATCGCTTTCTCACCGACCTCGACCTCGCCTTCGACCTGCCGGATATACTCGAAGGCAACGCGGGCCCTGCGGATGGTGTCGTAGCGGAGGAGGCAAGGACGTAGGCCGCCTCCATGTGGCCGGACTCGGCCGCCTGGGCGAGAAAGTGGGCACCCGGCTGCGCGCGATCATCTGCGAAGACGAGCTCGAGCCCGATGATGTAGCACGCACGAGGGTTGCTGACGATGGCCAGGTTTTCCACGAGGGCTTCGTAGCGCCCCGTGTCGTGCCACATTCTCCGAGTCACCCGCTCCAGCGCCACGCGCCTGCCCATTGCGCCATCCTGGCATGCCGCATGCATGGCCTTGCAGGTGGAATGCAGACTAGAGAGGTCGTCCAAGGGTCGCAGGGAGCTTGCGGCGAGGCGCCCCGTGATCTCGACTTCAGCGTCACCATGCTGCAAAGGGAACCAATGAGGGTGCGCGCGGCAGAGACAAATGGGAGGCTAGAGTACGTGTAGAGAAGACGGTGGTGTGTCGATGTGTCCCTGTAGAGTGCGCGCGGAGAAGACGATGGAGACATTATATAAAGACACACGCCATCGTCTTCTTCGCGCTTACTGATGGGGGTCACGCGCAGTGATGTTTTGGCTTCCGGCGGTGGTCGATTCACATCCTTTGTAGTACTGCAGGTGCATTAAGGGCGGCTGACATGTGAACACCATAGCCTGACCCATGCCTCTCGCATGCATTGATGACACACGTGAATTAATGGAATCGCTATGTTTTCAACATCAGCACAAGAATAATATCGTATCATCAATAGAGATAGCATACTATGTTTAACGGGATTAAGGCTTTGTTTAGGAACGTAATATTTTTAGAGTTTTAGAGCAATACTTTGGTATTTGATATTACCATGGTATTTTTTACCGAATGGTGTTTAGCAACCAACTCAAAAACTATGTATTTAAAGCTATGGTTTTGTCTATACTACGGTATTTAAAACCAAAGTTTTTCTTTGCTTGCTTTCTCTTGATGCTTCCTACTTTGCTCCCAAACAGTCTTATATATTGCAAAACGGCGGTATTACAAAACTGTGGTATTGAAATACTTTGATATTGTCTTGACATCTTAAAAATTGTGGTTTACAAAAACATTGATATTAAAAATTGTGTTCACAAACACAGCCTAAGACTCGAGTAATCTGCGCCAAAAGTTTCATGTTTTACAGTTTGGTACTCCATGCTCTTTCACCTTAATTCGTACGTACTACCTATCTTTTTCTAACATTTTTCTCGTCCTTTCTTTTCTTTGCTCTATGTTCATTGTGTCCACTTTTATTTCCAATTGTCGCTACCTTCTGCGTTTTTTTGTTACTATGTACTAGTACTATATACTACTTTACAGACCGCTTTGCTAGCCCCACTATGGGTGATCTCTGGCACCTCCAGCAGCAAAAGTACCATACCAACCACTTTAGAGGCTACCGGCTGTGTGGAGGGTCATTCATTAATGGAGAATACAGATAAAACAGATAGTTCACTAAACAAACAAATAGAAAACAAAATAAAAGTTGGAACAGATAAACAACATTGAGTTCATCAACATAAAACATTACTGCAAAACAAGAAAAACGACATCATGAAATAAGAAAAACAACATCACATCCTTATAAGTATATAACCCATACCGGATAACACCGCACGGCAGAATGCAAAATGCTCGTGTTTAATCCTACAGTCTTTACTACAGAAGACCCTGCAGCCGATCCATGCTTGCTTCCCGCAGCCGGCAGCCGAGCACAAGTCAACCTCCTTGTTGGACAGCGACACAATCGGCGGTCTCAGAGGCGGGCGCGGATGCGCCCATGTTAGATTACCGATTTTAGCTAGGGCTTGAATCCGACACCGCCTGCACTCATTGTTGGTCCTCATGATGGTGATGGACCCGACCGCTTTCTCACCGACGTCGACCTCGCCTTCGACCTGCTAGATGTACTCGACCACGTCGCGGGCACCGCATCGGCATCATAGCAGAGGAGGCCAAGGACGTAGGCCGCCTCCATGTGGCCGGCCCCAGCTGCCCAGGCAAGAAACTAGGTGCCCTGCTGAGCGAGATCGACTGCGAAGACAAGATTGAGCCCGGTGATGTAGCACACATGAGGGTCGCTGACGATGGTCAGGTTCTCCACGAGGGCTTTGTAGCGCCCCGGGTCATGCCAGATCCTCCGGGTCACCCGCTCCAGCGCTACGCTCCTGCCCACGGCACCATCCCGGCATGCCACATGCATGGCCTTGCAGGAGGCACGCAGACTGGAGAGGTCGTCCAAGGGTCACATGGAGCTTTTGGCGACGCGCCCCACGACCTCTACAACAATATTGTGCATGAACGGAAACTCCATAGGCTTCAGCGTCACCATCTTGCGAAGAGAACCAATGAGAACACACACGACGGAGACAAAGAGGAAGCTAGAGTACGTGCGGAGAAGACAGTGGTGTGTCTTTATATAGTATGCGCGGAGAAGTCGATGAAAACATTATATAAAGGCACACACCATTGTCTTCTCCGCACGTACTGATGGGGGTCGCTCGCTGTCAGTACCCGGCATACCGGGTACTCTCGCATAGAAGCTAGAGCCGCCTAGGTACCCTGCCTTCCGCAGAGGAAGGGTCCAAGGGCGCCACGTGTTCAGAAGACCCGTACCCATCAGCCCGAGATACGGGGTTTGGGGTACCTGCAAGAGACTTCGAAGAAAGGTTCAGCTCCCCCTCGGAGACGAGCTCCCAAGCAGCCACGTGTCCAACTGGGAAGGATCCCTCTCCCCCGTGAGATAGGGCTCCGAAGCTGCCACATGATGCGAGACATCAGATGGGACACCTCCTGTATAGGCGGTTCCGGCGTTGTCGTGTGTCCTGCAAGAGGGGACCCAACCTCCTCCGTTGAGGTGTGCTCCTGAGCTACCACGTGGTCCACAAGATGGGACCAGACCTCCTCCATGAAGGTGAGCTCCCGAGCTGCCACGTGGTCCGCATGATGGACCTGACCACCTCCGTAGAGCTGAGCTCCCGAGCTGTCACGTAGTCCAGCCACTTGCCCTGGACAGAGGGTCGCCAGAGTTAAGAGGGCAGTGGGCCTTGTCACTATCAAGGATTGAAGATACGCGGCTTCACAAGATGCATGGCGCGGCGCACGCCTAATGTCAGGTATCGCTACAACCAATCGCATCGCAGTGAAGATGCCATAGGCCTATCCCACTCTGCCAAGTGGGTAGCTTACGGCTACAGAGACGGATGGACGGGACATCCCCTACCATTGTCAGCAACGGCACATGGGCTACTAATGACTCAGGCAGCGAGATGGTGAGTCTTCAAGGACACGGTCAGAGCAAGCTTATGCGAGAAGCCTTAGATCATTAGGATAAGATCGCCTTGGGACCACCTGTCGGGCCACAGACCCCGCTTGTAAGGCATTCGTACTTAGCTATAAAAGGCTCGGACTGTCGTTACAAAGGACCAAACATTGAATCCCCAATACACACACACACGCATACACACACTAGCAATACAATCCACCGTGGAGTAGGGTGTTATGCTCCTTGCAGGCCGAACCATGTAAAAACCATTGTGTCATACTCTCTCAAGCGCTAGCACACTTGATTGAGGCCTAAGCCCCGCTGAACAAGAACCTCCGCGGGCTGCTTGTTAGCAAATCCGGGGGAAGTGTCGCATTAACACTTCGACACGCGCAGTGATGGTTCGGCTTCCGACGGTGGTGGATTCACATCCTCTGAAGTACTGCAGGTTCATTAAGGGTGGCTGACATGTGAACACCACAGCCTATGGGACCCATGCCTCTCTGCACTAATGGGACGAGCAAAGTAATGGAACCGCTCTGTTTTCAACATCAGCACAAGAATAATATCATGTTGTCAATAGAGATAACATACTATGTTTGACAGTAATCTGTGCCAAACATTTCTTATTTTATAGTTTGATTCTCCGCACTCTTTCACCTTAATTCTTATGTACTACCTATCTTTTTCTAGCATTTTTCTCGTCCTTTCTTTTCTTTCTCTCTGTTCATTGTCTCCACTTTTCATTACAGTCATCGCTAATCAACATAACTAGTTGTTACATCATCCCCAATTAACACAAAATAAACTAATCAACACATCTAGTCCACAGCACCCAGCACTTCCCCTCAAGCAGTGGTAATAACTTCTGGCCGCGTATAGGAGTAGTGGTAATAATGACACCGCGTATAGGGGCATAGGGCCAGTGGTACGTTTGAGTTCTACCTATCTTTTTCTAACATTTTTCTCGTCCTTTCTATTCCTTTCTCTCTATTCATTGTTTCCACTTTTCTTTCCAATCGTTGCTACCTGTTGCGTTTTCCTGTTACTACGTACTAGTATTATATACTTTACAGACCGCTTTGCAAGCCCCGCTATGGGCGATCTCCTGGCACCTCCAGCGGCTAAAGTATCGTACAGGCCACTTTAGAGGCCACCGACGGTGTGGAGGGTCGTTCATTAACAAAGAATATAGATAGAACAGATAGTTCACTAAATAGCAAATATAAAACAAAATAACAGATGAAATAGACGAACAACATTGAGTTCATTATGATAAAACATAACTCCCTCCTTCTTATATTACTTGTCGTTAGAACATGTTTTTTAGTTCATTTCTGAACTAGAAAACTTGTCCTAATTATTAACGACAAGTAATATGTGAAGGAGGAAGTACAAAACAAGAAAATCAACATTACAAAAACAAGAAAAAATAAAACATCACAAAACAAGAAGAGAAAAACATCAGGACTGGATTAATCTATGTCAAAATATTTCCTGTTTTAAATTTGGGTTCAACTAGAATGTAATCAGATGTTTGGTGCAATCGTGCAATCTACCATCTTCAACTGTTGGATCGATCTAAATTACCGTCGTTGAATCTTTTTGTTTAACCCCCTCCACCAGGTAGAGGTGTGGTGGTGATGGAAGGGGTTAAATGAAAATATGTAATAACCGTAAGCTGTAGATCCAACGGATGAAAATCTTGATTACACGATTGCACCAAAACTTTAATTGCATATAGGGCTGTCAACGAGTCGAACTCGAGAGAGCTTGTCTTTCTAAGCTTGAGTTAGATAAAACAATGAGTCGATGTCAAGTCCAGCCAAGAATTCATGTATATACAATAGAATCTACTAACTTTAGGTTCACAACTAATGGAGTAGAAAGGTGGACGATGTTGCACATTATTCTTTTCTAGCATATATAAAAATTGGGTCCCATAAAAAATTTTCAATAGAATTATATAGTTTAGTTAATCATACGTACATATCATAGATGACAAGAATAAATGAGCTTACTCGATCTTTTCGAGCTTGAGCTCATCAATCTCGCAAGATCAAGCTTGGCTCGTTTAGAATGGGCACAATACTCAAGTTCATCCTCAAACTTTCAATCAAAACTCAGTTTGGTCCTTGAACTTTCAAATGGGTCAATTATTTAGTCCCTTAACTTCACACAATCGTTTCACTTTCATCCTTAGTCTGAGTTAGACATCCACATTGGCATGCCACATAAGCTATTATGCCACATCATCTACCCCGGCCACCCCACTTCAAAAAAGATAATATTTTTATCATCTTAAAAAATAACTAGCTAATCAATTGGGGTGGATTTACGTAGTTGCATGGGATATACATATTTCTCCTCCATTTTTTTGCAAAACTATCAAGAGATATATCCTATTTCATATTACATATGTAAAAATATTGTAAAATATAAAACTTTTAAGCCTAGGGAATAGCAAACAGAGAGGAAGAGCAAACTTTTAAGCCTAGGGAATAAAATATAAAATGAAGCTACACGGCTGGTCGGGTACACCTACGGTTCGGGCCGGTTTGTCGGTGCACCTTAACCCCTATCGTGCGTCCCTATTGGTTGTTGGGAAGACACTTGTAGGTATGCTCCGATTCCTGTCCTCCAACTCCATCTAGGCTTCCGATGACGTAGGCGGTTCACCACCAGACTGTAGAAACGATAAGCACACACACATGTAACAGTCATTGTTGACTGTGTTGGTCTACGTTAACAGTCATTGTTTGACTGTGTTGACCTACGTTTAGTCATTAATGCCAGCCTTTATATCTGTGCTGTGTGAAAGGCTTTAGTTTTGGTTTCACACTACACTAGCTAGCCTATATAATGTGTACCTGTGTTCCCTGAAGAATAAAAACAAACATTCTCCAAACAGAATACTCTTGTAACCATTCTTTATGTGGCATCACGAGACCACAATAATATTTCCCTGCAAGCTTTCGCTTTCTTCTGCCATGGCATCGACTCGAAAACCAGGAAAGCCTCGGTGATGAGCGGCATTCATGTTTCTTGATGAGAAAATGGCTGTAGGGGCCGGCCCCGACATGCATGTTTGGCAGAAAGGATGTTCCCTTGAGGGTTTGAAGATAAAAGGTATACCCTCGTCTAGGCAGCCGGCCGGAGGTTCGAAGGAAGCTAAACGTCTGGTCGGGTACACGTACGGTTCGGGTGTGCTGGAGTACCATAACCCCGTAGTGCGTCCCCAGTGGTGGTTTGGAAGAGCCTTGCAGGTATGCTCCGATTCCTGTCCTCCAACTCCATCTAGGTTTCTGATGCCGCAGGAGATTCACCACTACACAAACGAGCAAAGCCTCGATGATGAGCGGCACGTAAGTTTCTTGATGAGAAACTGACTGCAGGGGCGGCCCCCGGCATGCATGTTTGGTAGGAAGGATGTTCCCTCGAGGGTTTGAGGATAAAAGGTATACCATCGTCTAGGCAGCCAACCGGAGGTTCGAAGGAAGCTACACAGCTGGCAGGGTACACGTACAATCCGGGTGTGCCGGTGTACCTTAACCCCCGTTGTGAGTCTCCGTGGTTGTTGGGAAGAGCCTTGCAGGTATGCTCTGATTCCTGTCCTCCAACTCCATCTAGGTTTCTGATGTTGCAGACGGTTCACACCAGATAAACCATCAAAGCCTCGGTGATGAGCAGCACGCAAGTTTCTTTATGAGAAACATACTGTGGGGGTGGCCCCCAGCATGCAAGTTTGGAAGAAAGGATGTTCCCTTGATGGTTTGAGGATAAAACGTAAACCATCGTCTAGGTAGCTAGCGGAGGTTCGAAGGAAGCTACACGACTGGTCGGGTACACGTACAGTCCGGGTTTGCTAGTGTACCTTAACCACGTCGTGCGTCCCTGGTGGTAGTTGGGAAGAAATATGCAGGTATGCTCTGATTCCTGTCCTCCAACACCATATAGGTTTCTAATGATGTAGGCGGTTCACCACCAGACAAACCAGCAAAGCCTCGGTGATGAGCGGCATGCAAATTTCTTGATGAGAAACTGACTGCAGGGGCGTTCCTCAGCATGCATGTTTGGCAGGAAGGATGTTCCCTCAAGTGTTTGCGGATGAAAGGTATACCATCGTCTAGGCGGCCATTCGATGGTTCGAAGGAAGCTACAAGGCTGGCCGGGTACACGTACAGCCTAGGTGTGCTGGTGTACCTTAACCCCTGTTGTGCGTCCCCGATGGTGGTTGGGAAGAGACTTGCAGGTATGCTCTGATTCCTGTCCTCCAACTCCATCGAGGTTTTTGATGATGTAGCCGGTTCACCATGGGACAAACCAGCAAAGCATCGGTGATGAGCAGCATGCAAGTTTCTTGATGAGAAACTAACTGCGGGGGCGGCCCCCGGCATGCATGTTTGGCAAGAAGGATGTTCCCTTGAGGGTTTTAGGATAAAAGGTATACCATCATCTAGGAAGCCAGCCAGAGGTTCGAAGGAAGCTACACTGCTGGTCGGGTACACGTACAATCCCGATGTGTCGGTGTACCATAACCGCCATCGTGCGTCCTCGGTGGTGGTAGGGAAGAGCCTTGGAGGTATGCTCCGATTCCTATCATCCAACTCCATCTAGGTTTCTGATGACACAGGCGGTTCACAACCAGACAAACCAGCAAAGCCATGGTGATGAGCGGCATGGAAATTTCTTGATGAGAAACTTACTACGGGGGTGGCCCCCGACATGCATGTTTGGCAAGAAGGATGTTCCCACGAGGGTTTGAAGATAAAAGGTATACCATCGTCTAGGCAGCTAGCCGAAGGTTTCAAAGAAGCGACACGGCTGGTCGGGTACACGTACGGTCCGGGTGTGTCGGTGTACCTTAACCCCCGTTGTGCGTCCCCGATGTTGGTTGGGAAGAGCCTTGCATGTATGCTCTGATTCCTGTCCTCCAACTCCATCTTGGTTTTTGATGACGTAGGCGGTTCACCACTAGACAAACCAGCAAAGCCTCGGTGATGAGCGACAAGCAAGTTTCTAGATGAGAAACTGACTGAGGGGGCGGCCCCCTGTATGCATGTTTTGCAGGAAGGATGTTCCCTCGAGGGTTTGAGGATAAATGGTATACCAACGTCTAGGTAGCCAACCGGAGGTTTGAAGGAAGCTACACGGCTGGTCGGGTACACGTACGGTCCGGATGTGCCAGTGTACCTCAACCGCCATCGTGCATCCCAGATGGTGGTTGGGAAGAGCCATTTAGGTATGCTCCAATTCATGTCCTCCTACACCATCTAGGTTTCCGATAACACAGCGGTTCACCACCAGACAAACCAGCAAAGCCTCGATGATAAGCGACATGCAAGTTTTTTGATGAGAAACTGATTGTGGGGGCGGCCCTCGGCATGCATGTTTGGCAGGAAGGATGTTCCTTTGAGGGTTTGTGGCTAAAAGGTAAACCATCGTCTAGGCATCCAGCCGGAGGTTCGAAGGAAGCTACAAGGCTGGCCTCGTACATGTACAGCCCGAGTGTGCCAGTGTGCCTTAACCCCCGTCATGCATCCCTGGTGGTGGTTGGGAAGAGCCTTGTAGGTATGCTCTGATTCCTGTCCTCCAACTCCATCTAGGTTTCTGATGACGTAGGCGGTTCACCACCAGACAAACCAACAAATCCTCAATGATGAGCGACATGCAAGTGTCTTGATGAGAAACTGACTGTGGGGGCGGCCCCCGACATGCATGTTTGGCAGGAAGGATGTTCCCTCGAGAGTTTGAGGATAAAAGGTATAACATCATCTAGGCAGCCAACTGGTAGTTCGAAAGAAGCTACATGGCTAGTCGGGTACACATAAGGTCCTGGTGTGTCGGTGTACCTTAACCATTGTCGTGCATCCCCAGCGGTGGTTGGGAAGATCCTTGCAGGTATGCTCCGATTCCTGTTCTCGTACTCCATCTAGGTTTCCGGTGACGCAGTCGATTCACCAACAGATAAACCAGCAAAGCCTCGATGATGAGCGGCATGCAAGTTTCTTGATGAGAAACTGACTGCGGGGGCGGCCCCCGGCATGCATGTTTGGAAGGAAGGATGTTCCTTTGAGGGTTTGAGGATAAAAGGTATACCATCGTCCAGGCAGCCAACTGGAGGTTCGAACGAAGCTTTGTGTAGATTCGTGTAGGCAGGCATCTAGGCAGCTTCTTGTAGCTTCGTGTAGCTTCATTCGAACCTCCGTCTGGCTGCCTAGATGATCATATACATTTTATCCTTAAACCCTCGAGGAACATCCTTCCTGTCATACATGCATGTCGGGGACCGCCTCCGTAGTCAGTTTCTCATCAAGAAACTTGCATGCCGCTCATCACTAAGGCTTTGCTGGTTTTTCTAGTGGTGAATCGCCTGCATCATCGCAAACCTAGATGGACTTGGATTACAGGAATCGGAGCATACCTGCAGGGGTCTTCCAACCACCACCGGCCGGGGACATACGACGAGGGTTAAGGTACACCAGCACACCCAGACCTTACGTGTGCTGGTGATGATGGAACTCAGCAGTCTCACGGTTCATGGATAGACAAAAGGAAGAAGAAAAAGGATGGCGCGCGTTCGATCCATGAACCGTGAGACTGCTGACTTGCATCTTAATTGTCCAATTCCCGATTCCGCTGATCTCTCTAGCGTGCATTCACACTAGCTACTCTCTGGTGGCTGGACCTAGGGTATGCCGTGGCCCATCCGGAATACCCAGTGGGTGTGCCCCTGAGAGAGTTGTTGTTGTTGTACATGGTGTTTGGTTGAGACAATGCAACTTGTGGTCATAAAGATAAGACTTAAAAAAGAGAAAGTATATCAGATTCAAAAATCTTCATTACTTTCTTTAATCGAGGCTCGGGCCTGTCAAATTCGGAAACTCCACTCATATCGTAACTGCATCAGTTATATATCCACGTATGTTTCCAAAATCAAAACTAGAGGTGTAGACGAAGTTTGCACAGAAGAGAAGTTGCCCCGTGTCGCCGCGGACGCAACGGTAGGGATGACAAGGAGAGGACCCAATGGCAGGGTGTAAAATCCCACTTTTTCATTTTATGTGAAGTTCAACTACAAGTGGTTTATCAAACATAATGGAGGTCAACATAATTGTGCACATAAACTTGACCTGACTAAAAAGTTTTCTTTCTACTCATGTTTTAATCTTATTAACATGAGGACTGGACTTCACCCTAACCCTAGAACATTTTAAATAAACCTATCTACAAAGTTGGGAAGTTATTGATTGCAATGGCTAGGGCAAATTATATGTCAGCAATATAAAAATCAAAACAAATGTAATTTGATTATTTTGCTATGCATATTAGGCCCTGCCAAAAAGATTCAAATCCAAGGCTCCAAATTTTTCCTTGGACTCTTAAATATCTAAATAGCTTCTCAAAAAAATTTCAAGATTTTTGAAGTACATCTTCCATTTGTTTGGACACGTAAAAAGATACATTTCACGTCAACATCAAATGTAGCTTTACACTAAACTTTGCCCAAATAATTCCCTAATTTTTTTCTAAGACCTTTTATGGTTCAGGGAACTTGGTTTCAAAGTTTGGAGATTTTTGGACCTCAGATACTATTTAATTCAATAAGGTTTATACCCATATTTGAATTCAAATTTGAATTTGCATTTGATGCAAACTATGTCCAAATTGAAACCTGATTGCAGAATTGGATTCCCCATATTTTTCTTAG
This sequence comes from Tuctoria greenei, assembly GCA_036927565.1. Lineage (NCBI taxonomy): Eukaryota > Viridiplantae > Streptophyta > Magnoliopsida > Poales > Poaceae > Tuctoria > Tuctoria greenei. The sequence goes on along the minus strand of JAYESD010000001.1, from coordinate 48,242,486 downwards.
CCTACCTATAAATTTTGGGAATTTTTTGACAATGTTTTAGCTGGAATTTGGAGGAGGGGATAAGGGAGAGAGGTGGGGCCCACAGGTCAGACAGTGAAACAGATTCACCGCCTCTGCTTTCCTTCCCCGGGCGACACCGCGACGGCGTGCATGCCCAGCGCGACAGCAGCAAGCCACCACCGTTTGAGCTCTATAAATAGTGCCCTGGCTCCTCCTTATCACTCCACAGTTGCCCTTATCGCCTTCCCTCACGCTGAGCCGACGAGCTACGCCGTTTTCATCCCGCGCGCAAGTTTCCGACCGCCATCGCCGCGCGCCCGTTGCCGGCCAACCGGAGGCCTCTCGCGCCAAGCTCTCAACGGCAAGGTTGTTCCTCACCCACTCATCTACCCTCTGGTTCACTTCTGTCGACCTTTCATTGAGGTTTTAGCCGGTATTTCGAAGCGACACCAAAGCTCACCGTCGTGTTCACCGCGCACCGTCTCTACTCCACGGTGCTAGGCCGCTACACGCAGTTTCGCGCTTCGACCCCTATAGCAAACTGGTGCGCCGAGACATGCTCTACACGTCGGTGAAAGACGCTCCTTGTTTACGTGAGTATCAAGCAAGTTAGCTAGGTTTTACTTTCGGCCGAAGCTTATGAACTCGCTCGGTTATTCTTTCAATTCCAGTTCCACACTTGATCACTCTCCACAATTGCAATAAAATAGCTTCTACACTTCTTTGCGCACCCTCTCAAACTGGAATCACCAAAAATAATCAACCATAGCTCGAGAATCAGGAGTTTTCCCCTCCGCCGTTAAGAAGTTGCTTCGGTCACCGTCGATGATGGTTTTGCCGACCGTTGCACGACCACCTCACCTTCCCAACACCTTCCTAGTGGTTCCAGGAGTCTTTCCCCATCATTTTTAGAAGAGTTCAGCCACGGAGCGAAGGTTCCGACATGGCTGGAACCCTAGCTGTCGCCGCCACCGATGCGCCACTGATTCCGATCGTCGGCGAGCCTCCCCGACCCTACCATCGTGCTCAGCGCGTGAAATTAAGGTGGGGCGCCAAAATCTAGGTGCTGCAGTGTCCAGGAACGCAGATCCGGCGAGGCTCGCCGGAGCGCGCCGCCGCAGGAGCCCCGCGCGCCGCCCGCGTCAGGAGGAGGAAGACGACGCGGCGGGCCCCGCGTGTAAGCGTCTTGTAACCCATCGGATCAGATGTGGCCCCGGGATCTATTGTGGCTACTCGCTGTATCTCTGTGGTCCCCGTATGGTTTAAATGCCATTGGTCCATATTAAAACGGTGGAGCCCACGGTTTAATTCAAATTAGAAATTAATTCCAGATTTGGCTCCAACTTAGAAAATACATAAGTTTCTGTAGGAATCACCAAAAAAATTCAAACAAATTTTTCTTGAAAGCCCTTGAGCTCTAGTTTCTATCAGTGCCAATTAGATGCTGTGAAACTCAAAGTTAAATTCTGTATAAAACAATCACTCCAGATGCAAAAGCAATTTTCCAGATGAACTTGCCACTGGAAAAATCCCCAAAACTCACATATAATGCAATGTCCTATTCTTGATAACCAGAAAAAGTTTGGGGGCCATTGCACCTGTTTAAACCTCTGTATAGTTCCATTACCTTTTTCAGTTATTGAATTTTTACCGATGTTCAGTTGCTTTATTATGTCCCAAATTTTGACTGGCCCTTCCTTTTGTCAAATATTAGTCCCTGTAAAAATCTTGGATTTAATTGACCTAATATCATAGTCCTAATTCAGTTACAAACTGAATATTTATTTAAAATATAAATTTAAATATAAATAATTCCAGAAATTCTTTCCATCTTAGAAATTCAATAACGCCTTCACCAAAGCTTAGAAATTTATGAAACAAATTTTGCTAGAACCAGGACAACTTTCTCTATCATGATTATCAACTGGAAGCTATGTTCAAGCTACAGTTTCTTCTTTAAAATTCTTGGAAGTTTAATACTTGCCATAATTTTAGAGACAACAATATACTTTGATCATCTCCTGTTCTTTGCAAGAGCTTTGATCATATTCCCTAGTATCTACCATCAAAGTTCCAAAGCCAATTAAGGTCCCTATCATATAATGATCACCATGGATTAAGTTATGGTCTTGGTAATAATTATTTTTCAAAGTCATTCATATACATGTTATATGCATATCGTATATGACAGAGGTCGAGGAGAAACTAGAAGCCTTGGAAGAGCACCTTCCAGAGATTAACCCCGACTCTGACTTGCAACCAGGCAAGCCCCGGTTTGCATTTAAGTCGTTTATAAAATTTTGCTTTATCACTATGATGAGTAGTATATGAATTGTGCATTACGTTTAGGATGATTGACACTCCACTTGCATGACCAAAAATCCCAGGGATTGGTTGGAACGAGTTATAGTTTGACCTGTAGTAACTGCCTTGCTAATGTATAGGAAATCCGGTAGAAGTCGAGTAGTTGGAATCTACTCGCGAGAAATGTAGGACATATCTCACAGGATTGGTTAATGGCTTAATATAATAAAACTAAGACCGGGCAGGGGATGGATAGGAAGCGGCAAGAATTGAGTCTCGGTCGCATAGCACTGCCTGTGTCGATTAAGGCCCGTCTGTATGCGGCCCCTTCGGACAAGCTTGATTTGTACCGGCGACATAATGGACATATGGAATCCAGTAAACTGATGTAACTCGATAACTCGGGTGTTGAGGCCATTAACTCACCATCGATAGGGGTGGGTTGAGGACAGTAAGGTGTAAATCGGTCGGCGGACACGTGAGGTGTTCCGTGCGGAGACCTTCTGTTTGCGGAGGTGAGACGGGCTCGGCGTTCGGGTTTCTTGTGAAAGGTGGCCATATACGCTTAGTACTGAAGTGTTATGTAGATACAGGTGTACTCGCTGACACTTCCAAATGGCGTATGTGTCATGTTGTCCGGGTGTGTCCTGATTGCAATCACCATCCCTCGCGGTAATAGAGTACCACTTGCTCACTGCGCCGTGACGAAGTAAATACTGAAGAATTAAGAGAATTATATATTGTGTTGAATTATAATTTCTTTGCAACCTTGTATGATTTAGAGATAGTGCAATTAAAAGTTAAAGTTTCCCCATACTTTAGCTGTAATAGCATTATGTGCTCTGGGCATGTCATATCATCGGCAAAACGTTTCTTATTTGATTGTGGAACCCATGATGTGCCGTGCTTGGGGAATGTCATTTGCTACTTCAAACTTGATTATAAGGATCCAATTGTAGGCGAGTCGTTTTTGCTTCGCCTTACCTATGTTTAGTGTCCCCCCTTGCATATGTCTAGTGAGACGGGTTAGTCTTGCTGAGCCTTATGCTCACGTTTGCAGTTAATGAGTTTTTGCAGGTTATACAATTGATGAAGGGTTTGATGATGAGGCTACACCCCCTCCAGGGTGTACAGCCGAGTGGGAACCCTGCACGCCGCCGTGACTTGCGTGTTCCTAGTGCGAAGCATCAAGGGCATGGATGATTTTGCTTTTGCATAGCTAGTGCTGAGAGCGTAGCTATGATATATACATATTTTTTCCTTCCGCTAGTATTGTAAAACTTCCGCTGTAAGATAAATAAAAGACTTCATCTTGTTTTTATTCTCGTTCTGTTCTTGTATACTCTTGGGTGTCGCATCGCACGACACCACCCAATGAGATCCTCGGATGTCGGGATTTCGGTCCCCACAGACATGGTTTTAGAGCATCATTGGGAACAGTGTACTTGAAAAGAACATATTTTCAAGAAAAATTAGGATCTGAGTGAGAAATTAGCTATATGCCCTTATAAGGAGTATTATTAGTATAAGATATAAAGGTGGTAAACTAACTATGTGTTATTATATTTTGTAACGACGCCCCGACGTCAGGTAAGAGGTAAGGTACGCCACCGAGAGCGGATCAATCTCGGTAAGCTCAACATACGAGGAGTGGTATGTGAAATTTCCGTGGCTTGGCATGGGAAGTTAATAGGAGTCTCTAAAGCTTTCAATGTTTCTGAGAACCTATGACATGCGGTACCCCAGCATGCTTCAAAGTTAGTGGGAGCCCCCGTCGGGTGGTGTATAACCCGATAGTATGCCTCTCTAGAACCATTCATGTTCTATGGGAGCATGCGAAACACGTATGCCCGAGCATGTATAAGCCGGATCATACGGGAGTCTTTGCTGTACAGACGTATTTACAGCCATGTACCTCGAGACATGACCTCGCTCGAGGGCGACTCACACCAGAGTCGTATGCATTTACTTTCATATGTATTATTGTGACTGCCTGTCGTGCTTCCCCGTACCACCCTTGAGGTGTGAAAGTGTGAAAGGGGATTGTTTTTATTTTGCAGCATTAACTACGGTAGAAGACCGTGTAGAAGCCGTTTGTGAGAGAACGATATAGGAACCACCTATAGACGTAACCGGATATATCGGATAGAATTTTCTTTGGTGAGATACGTAGTACCGTCAGTATCAAACATGATACTAGACCATCCCCAACGACAGAATGGATGCATAATGTTTTGGAAAGTCCAAATATCAGATGTTGGTAGGTTTGGACTCCGTAAAAAGGGACTCCGACTCGATAGGGTAGATAGAATCAAGATTCTTGATTTCTGGCAGACGTTGGCTCGACTTCGCCGGGTTGTAATCTTGGTTATCGTAGAGATAACATGAGAGTATCATATATGGATGGAAAGTTCGTGAAGACCTATACAACTTTTCTGTTGACCATCAGGGCAGAAAAGTTTGATAATCCGTTGAAATTTGGAGTATACAAAAACTGCTCCAGATAACCCAACCATTGTACCAGTTCCAGAAATATGGCCCTAACTAACTGTAGAAGCATCTTCTGCCTTACTGTGACACATGTCTTGAAAGGTAATAGGCAGATATACAGGTTTGATGTTTAGAGTTTTTCCAAATTCGAATTTGAGTCAAATCAAATTTGGATGTCAAAACAGTGGACAGCAGGAATGCTGGTGCAAACCAGTCAGTTCAACTGTTTGGTTTGGATAGTTATAACATTTAATCCAGAACAGTGACATAGTCACATATATACATTTATGGAAATCTTAGGAAGTCCTCTATTAACTTTATTTGGCATTCATCATCTGAATCTGGGTATAGCAGTGTCTAATTCCATTTGTTGCAAACATGGTTCTGGCAGTCCAGAACTTGGAACAGTTTGCACCTATTTGTGAATTCGCGCGCAATACCTGTATAACAAACTTTTCAGGGGGTAACTCTTTCACTTCTGGATTGTTAACTTGATTTTATACAAAGTTTATTTTGACATTACCTCCAAATATTTTCATGATATCCCTGTATAAATTGTGGACATCACTACATATACAGGGGAGGTTCTGTCAAATTTTCCAGAAAATATGGGTCAACTTAAAACCTGTATAGATTCTATTTCCTAGCTCACATGTAGCTGTATGAGTACAATCTGGAAAGCTTGGAAAGTATACTACAACTTTGGTATTCAACTCCACCTTTGATTCTGAAAAATCCTGTATGAAACTGTGGTGTTTCTACAGGAAGATGGCAGCAGAGATGATCCAATTACCTAACGGTTGGGCGCACACGACATGCACTGGTCAAGGCGGGTTTCCGGATTTGTTTGTCATGCTGTTAAGCCAGTGCGGATATGAGGAGGCGCCTAGCTATTGGGGAAAAGAATTCCATGACAACAGGGTAAAAAGGTGTGTCATCTATGTCGACGTGCCTGCTGGTCCACCAAGCAACGAATGGGCCCCCTTTTCTATCAAAACTAGGGGTGTTCTGTTGGAAGAAACTTGGAGCTTCGCCGCAAGTGTTGCTATGGGGAGGTTTTGCAAACTTCACCATCATCAGCTAGTGGGTACTTCGTATGAGTTCTTTCCGGTCAGCAGTAGGGCTGCGGAAGAGTGGGCTAACCGATTGATCGCCGATTATGACCTCCGCGGGGGGACATCGGTGACAGCCTTAGTGGTGTATGCATCGGCATCACATCGTGAAAATGGCACCCAGAAGGCATGCATTAGGGAGCTGGTGGATAATGTGAGGGAAACCATGATCCGAGGGGATCATTTTGAGTGTGAGAATAAATCACTTAGAACCTCGATCGCTCCTCTCAACCAACGTCTCCGTTTCAAAGAAGAGCAGTATGAGTTAATTGCTCAAGACCTGTCAGAGGCTCGTGGAGCAACTCAAGAGAGGGAAATTGAGTTAGAAGCAAGCTTAGTTGATGTGCACCAGCTGGGTACTCAGTTGAGCACGATGACTAAAGATCGAGATCGGTCCAGGGCGGATGCTCAGGACTGGAAAGCCAGCTGTGAACAGGCCCAGCAGGAACTTGACGGCTTTAGGATGTTTATGGTGCAAGCTGATGTACAAGCATTGGCTGCCACAAAAGCATCGATAATGGGTGAAGTAGTAGCTTCTACTTCAGCACCCGTACCCATGGTGCCTAATCCTGAGGATGACGAAGAAGAAGAAGAAGATCTCGAGGAACTTGAATACGTCGAGTAGGAAGTATGGAAGTGGGATGTGGCAACACTTCTGCCGACACGGGGCAACATATAGTTTAATAGTTTCTCATGTTTTTCTTTTGTGACCATGTTTGTGTCATATTAATAGTAGTGGTGTTTATGTCTACAATGACAAGATATGTACGACATCTCAGGGGGACCAAGTATAGTAGAGATGTATTTCCATAGTGGGAGTCCATCATTTTGGAGTTTACTACTATAAACTTGGTTAGAGATAATATATCTTGTATAAAGCTTATACTTTATCAATATATGTTGATGTTGAATATTATCTATCGTGGTCTAGCACATTACTATTTATATGGAAGGATGAACTTGAGGCAATGAAACTTATGGTGTAAATCATTGTATTGCGGTATGGTGCATACACGTACAACCTCGGAAGTGGGAGGCTCCAGTAGAGGGCAGGGGGATGACACACCACCCCCGGGGCAGAATATGCCCCAGACGCAGCCACCTCCACCTACACTTCCCAGAAGTCTCACGGAGGTTCTAGCAGCAGTACTCGGCTCGCGCGATGAGCAAACCGAGTTGTTGCGGACCCTTGTACAACACTCGTCCCGTCAAGGGGGGTGACATGCTGATGGGCCACGTCAGTCATATCCGAGTTCCTACTCGGATTTTGCATCGACACATCCGCCGGTCTTCAGAGAGGCCGATGAACCTTTGGAGGCGGACACCTGGCTCCGCACCACTGAAGGGAAGTTCGGTTTACTCGAGATAACCGAACAATAGAAGACTCTATTTGCAGCTCAACAACTACAGGGTTCTGCTGGTGCGTGGTGGGCAAACTACCTCGCCGCACGCCCCGCAGGCTATGTCGTGAACTGGGCAGAATTCCGGGAGGCATTCCGCACCTACCATATCCCTCCCTGGATTACGAGGAGGAAGCTTCAAGAGTTCTTGGAGCTGAAGCAGGGAGGAAGGAGCGCTTACGAGTACTCCAAGACCTTCAACCACTTGGCCCAGTATGCACAGGACCAAGTGAACACAGAAGACAGGAAGCGAGAGTGCTTCTACCGGGGGTTGAACCCCAAGATGAAGGACAAGCTTGTCTTGTTCAATCGCGGCAGCTTCAACGACATTGTCAACACCGTGATCCTGCAAGAGGATGCTACTCGAGAGCTGTCCTCAGACAAGAAAAAGAGGAGTGCTCCGCAGGGCAGCGGGGGTGGTGCTCCTCAAAAGTACCGAATGGTGTATCGATCACCATCTGGCCAGAGGTGGCAACCACCATCACGACCACCAATGTTCAGTGGTCGCCAGTTCGGCAACTCCGGTTTTCGACCGCAACAACAGCAGGGGATGATCCCACGTGCACTTCCACCCCCACTACGTGCACCGGGATTCTGTCCTCCCCTTTGTACCAGTCAAACCCCGTACACGTGTTTCACGTGTGGACGCACGGGGCACTTCGCAAAGGACTGCCCGCAAAGTAGGCAGGGTGGAGGACAATCATCATACCAGGGTGCCAACCAACCCTGCAACTAGACCAAGAAGCCAGTTCCCAGACTCGACAATGTCTACCACCTCACCATTGAGGACGTTCCGCAAGGCGCACCCGTACTCACGGGTGCATTATCTATCTTTGACCATCCCGTAGTCATACTCTTTGACTCTGGAGCTTCACACAATGTCACTAGCAAGTCTTTTGTCATTAAAAATCAATTGCCTATAATCTCCACAAAAACTTCGTATGTGATTAGCACTCCGACAGGGAAAACAATAACAAATGAGTTGGTTCCTGAGATACCACTTAACCTAGATGGAACCATATATCTTACTTCACTTCTGATATTAGAGAATCAGAAGTTAGATGTCATCTTGGGAATGGCATGGTTACAATACCATGGTGCTATTCTAGATCTCGTTCCTCGAAAAATATATCTAAATTCACCACTTCATCCCTCTCAAGTCCTCAATCTTGAGAGAGCCATTCTAGTGAATTCATCTACTCACAATATCGAGGTTATGGAACTTAAGGATATTCCGGTAGTATGTGAATACCCAGATGTATTTCCCGAAGATATTCCTGGTATGCCCCCAGAAAGAGATATAGAGTTCAAGATTGAACTTGTACCGGGAACAGTGCCAATCTCAAGACAACCCTACAAGATGGCACCCAAGGAACTTGCAGAACTTAAGGAGCAGTTAACAGAACGTGAGAACAAGAGTTTCATTCGTCCAAGTTCATCACCATGGGGTTGTTCTGCATTGTTCGTAGAGAAGAAAGATAAGACCTTTCGATTGTGTGTGGACTATTGTCCACTCAATGCTGTCACTATCAAGAACAAGTATCCACTACCACGCATTGATATTCTTTTCGATCAACTAGTGGGTGCTAAAGTATTTTCAAAGATGGATCTTCGTTCTGGTTATCATCAGATTAGAATCCGACCAGAAGACATACCAAATACAACATTCTCGACGGGGTATGGGCTTTATGAATACCTTGTTATGTCCTTCGGATTGACCAACGTGCCGGCTCATTTCATGTATCTCATGAACTCGGTGTTCATGCCAGAATTAGACAAGTTTGTCGTGGTATTCATTGATGACATACTTGTGTATTCAAAGTCCGAAGAAGAACATGCTCAACACTTGCTTATCGTACTTCAACGATTACGGGACCACCAGCTATATGCTAAGTTCAGCAAGTGTGAATTCTGGATCAGCCAAGTGCCATTTTTAGGGCACATCATATCAGCAGAAGGGATTGATGTTGATCCAATCAAGATAAAGCAAGTACTCAAATGGGAGTCTCCAAAGTCTGTACATGAAGTTCGAGGTTTCCTAGGTTTGGCTGGGTATTACCAGAGGTTCATTCCCAATTTCTCCAAGATAGCTAAACCAATGACAAAACTTCTGAAGAAGGGGACAAAGTATGTATGGACTGAGGCATGTGAGGGAGGTTTTCAGACATTGGTAAAACACCTCACCACGGCACCAGTATTGGCTCAACCGTACACAACCAAATCTTTTGACGTATATTGTGATGCATCAAGAATTGGTTTGGGTTGTGTGTTGATGCAGGACGGATGAGTGATCGCTTATGGATCACAGCAGCTTTGGAATCATGAGCAGCACTATCCGACTCATGATCTAGAACTTGCTGCTGTGGTACTAGCATTGAAGATGTGGAGACATTATCTACTGAGTAATCTAGTACATCTCTACACTGATCACAAGAGTTTGAAGTACATCTTCACCCAAAAGGACTTAAATATGCGATAGCGTAGATGGTTGGAATTAATCAAGGATTATGAGATTGAAATCCACTACCATCCCGGCAAGGCGAATGTAGTCACAGATGCTCTGAGCCGCAAGTCCCGTGTCAACAATCTTTCCATTAACTCAATGGGAGAAGAAGAACCGAGTCTCTACTTGGTTCCATATGGGGCACTCTACAACCTAGCTCTCATTCCCACTATCAGGGAGGATATCATGGCAGCTCAGAAGGAGGACAAAGGGATGTCGCACATTCGACAAAGAATGGAGAAGGGGGAGATGAAGTATTTCCGATGTGACGATGAAGGTACCCTCTGGTTTAAAAACCGCATAGTGGTACCCCGAAACATGGAACTTCGAAAGAAGATACTGGATGAAGCTCATTTATCCAAGTATTCCATTCATCCGGGGAGTAACAAAATGTATGAAGACTTGAGAAAGAAGTTCTGGAGAACTGGAATGAAGAGAGAAGTAGCAAAATATGTATCCGAATGTGATACGTGTCGACGAGTTAAGGCCGACCATATGAAGGCAGCGGGGCAGCTTCAACCTTTAAGCATACCATCTTGGAAATGGGAGGATATCAGCATGGATTTCATTGTTGGGTTGCCTACCACTTTCCATAAGCACGACTCAATTTGGGTGCTCATTGTTCGGTTGACCAAATCAGCTCATTTCATACCGGTCAGTGTCAAGTATGATGTAAAGCGGTATGCAGAACTTTATATCTCCAGAATATTGTTTCTACATGGAGTACCCTGCACTATCATTTCAGATCGTGGATCTATTTTTGTTGCTCGCTTTTGGGAGCATCTACACGATGCATTGGGTAAAACTGATTCAAAGCTCGGCTTTTCATCCTAAGACTGATGGACAAAACGAACGGGTGAATCAAGTGCTAGAGGATATGCTTCGTGCCTGTGCCATCCACCATGGTAGGAATTGGGATGATCATCTACCATTGGTGGAATTCTCGTACAACAACAGTTACCAGGCTAGCATTCAGATGGCACCATATGAAGCTCTTTATTGCCAGAAGTGTCGCACACCCTTGAACTGGTGCGAATCTGGTGAACGAGTGGTATATGGCATCGACTTAATAAATGAAGTCAAAGAGCAAGTACGTCTTATTCAAGCCAATCTCAAAGCCGCTCAGTCTCGTCAGAAGAGCTATGCGGACAAACGACGTTGACCTGTTCACTTCGAGGTTGGGGATCAAGTTTATCTCTGGGTATCCCCGATGAAAGGAATCCATCGATTCGAAGTAAGAGGGAAGCTAGCTCCACGTTTTATTGGGCCGTTCGCAATAATCAAAAGATGCGGACCTGTGGCATATCCATTGGAGTTATCGCCGTCGCTGGCTGGGGTCCACAATGTGTTTCACATTTCTCAGTTGCAGAAATGTCTCAAAGCCCCAGCGGATATACGTATTGAGGATTTGGAAACTCTCCAACCAGATCTTATGTATTCCGAACATCCAATCCAGATCGTTGATGAGAAAACTCGAACCACAAGAAGGTGCACTTTGCGTTTCTACGATGTCTTGTGGAGCAACCACAGTGCTGAAGAAGCCATGTGGGAAAGTGAGGAATATCTTAAAACGAACTATCCGGACTTGTTAGCGGCACATGTTCAGTAGATCTTTATCTTTTGTCCTTCCTTTGTAATCTCGGGACGAGATTCTTTTTAAGGGGGGGGGGGGGGAATGTAAAATCCCACTTTTTCATTTTATGTGAAGTTCAACTACAAGTGGTTTATCAAACATAATGGAGGTCAACATAATTGTGCACATAAACTTGACCTCACTAAAAAGTTTTCTTTCTACTCATGTTTTAATCTTATTAACATGAGGACTGGACTTCACCCTAACCCTAGAACATTTTAAATAAACCTTTCTACAAAGTTGGGAAGTTATTGATTGCAATGGCTAGGGCAAATCATATGGCAGCAATATAAAAATCAAAACAAATGTAATTTGATTATTTTGCTATGCATATTAGGCCCTGCCAAAAAGATTCAAATCCAAGGCTCCAAATTTTTCCTTGGACTCTTAAATATCTAAATAGCTTCTTAGAAAATTTTCAAGATTTTTGAAGTACATCTTCCATTTTTTTGGACACGTAAAAGGATTCATTTCGCGTCAACATCAAATGTAGATTTACACTAAACTTTGCCCAAATCAATCCCTAATTTTTTCTAAGACCTTTTATGGTTCAGGGAACTTGGTTTCAAAGTTTGGAGATTTTTGGACCTCAGATACTATTTAATTCAATAAGGTTTATACCCATATTTGAATTCAAATTTGAATTTGCATTTGATGCAAACTATGTCCAAATTGAAATCTGATTGCAGAATTGGATTCCCCATATTTTTCTTAGCCTACCTGTAAATTTTGGGAATTTTTGGACAATGCTTTAGCTGGAATTTGGAGGAGGGGATAAAGGAGAGAGGTGGGGCCCATAGGTCAGACGGTGAAACCGATTCACCGCCTCTGCTTTCCTTCCCCGGGCGACACCGTGACGGCGTGCATGCCCAGCGCGACAGCAGCAAGCCACCGCCGTTTGAGCTCTATAAATAGCGCCCTGGCTCCTCCTTATCACTCCACAGTCGCCCTTATCGCCTTCCATCACGCTGAGCCGACGAGCTACGCCATTTTCATCCCGCACGCAAGTTTCCAACCGCCGGTGCCGCGCGCCCGTTGCCGGCCAACCGGAGGCCTCTCGCGCCAAGCTCTCAACGGCAAGGTTGTTTCCCACTATCTCGTCTACCCTCTGATTCACTTCTGTCGACCTTTCATTGAGGTTTTAGCCGATATTTCGAAGCGACACCGAAGCTCGCTGTTGTGGTCACCGTGCGCCGTCTCTGCTCCACGGTGCTAGGCCGCTACACGCAGTTTCGCGCTTCGACCCCTATGGCAAACTGGTGCGCCGAGACACGCTCTACACGTTGGTGAAAGCCGCTCCTTGTTTACGTGAGTATCGAGCAAGTTAGCTAGGTTTTACTTTCGGTCGAAGCTTATGAACTCGCTCGGTTATTCTTTCAATTTGAGTTCCACACTTGATCACTCTCCACAATTGCTAGAAAATAGCTTCTACACTTCTTTGCGCACCCTCTCAAACTGGAACCACCAAAAATAATCAACCGTAGCTCGAGAATCGCGACTTTTCCCCTCCGCCGTTAAGAAGTTGCTTCGGTCACCGTCGATGATGGTTCTGCCGACCGTTGCACGACCATCTCACCTTCCCAACACCTTCCTAGTGGTTCCAGGAGTCTTTCCCCAGCATTTTTAGAAGAGTTTAGCCACGGAGCGAAGGTTCCGACATGGCCGGAACCCTAGCTGTCGCCGCCGCCGATGCGCCACTGATTTCGATCGTCAACGAGCCTCCCCGACCCTACCATCGTGCTCAGCGCGTGAAATTAAGGTGGGGTGCCAAAATTTAGGTGCTGCAATGGCCGGGAACGCAGATCCGGCGAGGCTCGCCGGAGCGCGCCATCGCGGGAGCCCCGCGCGCCGCCCGCATCGGGAGGAGGAAGACGACGCGGCAGGCCCCGTGTGTCAGCGTCTTGTAACCCGTCGGATTAGATGTGGCCCCGGGATCTATTGTGGCTACGCGTTGTATCTCTGTGGTCCCTGTATGGTTTAAATGCCATTGGTCCATTTTAAAATGGTGGAGCCCACGGTTTAATTCAAATTAGAAATTAATTCCAGATTTGGCTCCAACATAGAAAATACATAACTTTCTGTAGGAAGCTCCAAAAATATTCAAACAATTTTTTTTGAAAGCCCTTGAGCTCTAGTTTCTATCAGAACCAATTAGGTGCTGTGAAACTCAAAGTTAAATTCTGTATAAAACAATGTTTCCAGATGCAAATGCAATTTTTCCAGATGAACTTTCCACTGCAAAAATCCCCAAAATTCACATAGAATGCATTGTCCTATTCTTGACTACTAGAAAAAGTTTGGGACCCATTGCACCTGTTTAAACCTCTGTATAGTTCAATTACCTTTTTCAGTTATTGAATTTTTACAGATGTTCAGTTGCTTTATTATGTCCCAAATTTGGACTAAAACTTCCCTTTGTCATGTACTAGTTCCTGTAAGAATCTTGGATTTAATTGACCTAATATCATAGTACTAATTCAGTTACAAACTGAATATTTATTTAAAAGCTAAAATATAAATATAAATAATTCTAGAAATTCTTGCCAACTTAGAAATTCAATAACTCCTTCAACAAAGCTTAGAAATTTATGAAACAAATTTTGCTAGAACCAGGACAACTTCCTCTATCATGATTATCAACTGGCAGCTATGTTCAAGCTACAGTTTTTTCTTCAAAATTCTTGGAAGTTTAATACTTGCCATAATTTTAGAGACAACAATATACTTTGATCATCTCCTGTTCTTTGCAAGAGCTTTGATCATATTCCCTAGTATCTACCATCAAAGTTCCAAAGCCAAATAAGGTCCCTATCATATAATGATCACCATGGATTAAATTATGGTCTTGGTAATAATTATTTTTCAAAGTCATTCATATACATGTTATATGCATATCGTATAGTGACCGAGGTCGAGGAGGAACCAGAAGCCTTGGAAGAGCACCTTCTAGAGATTAAACCCAACTCTGACCTGCAACCAGGCAAGCCCCAGTTTGCATTTAAGTCGTTTATAAAATTTTGCTTTATCACTATGATGAGTAGTATATGAATTGTGCATTACGTTTAAGATGATTGACACTCCACTGGAATGACCAAAAATCCCAGGGATTGGTTGGAACGAGTTACAGTTTGACCTGTAGTAACTGCCTTGCTAATGTATAGGAAATCCAGTAGAAGTCGAGTAGTTGGAATCTACTCACGAGAAATGTAGGACATATCTCACAGGATTGGTTAGTGGCTTAATATAATAAAACTGAGACCGGGCAGGGGATGGATAGGAAGTGGCGAGAATTGAGTTTTGGTCGCATAGACCTGCCTGTGTCGATTAAGGCCCGTCTGTATGCGGCCCCTTCGGACATGCTTGCTTTGTACCGGTGACATAATGGACATATGGAATCTAGTAAACTGATGTAACTCGATAACTGGGGTGTCGAGGCCCATTAACTCACCATCGATAGGGGTGGGTTGAGGACAGTAAGGTGTAAATCGGTCGGCGGACACATGAGGTGTTCCGTGCGGAGACCTTCTGTTTGCGGAGGTGAGACGGGCTCGGCGCTCGGGTTTCTTGTGAAAGGTGGCCATATACGCCTAGTAACGAAGTGTTATGTAGGTACAGGTGTACTCGCTGACACTTCCGAACGACGTATGTGTCGTGTTGTCCGGGTGTGTCCTTATTGTAATCACCGTCCCTCGCGGTAATAGAGTACCACTTGGTCACTGCGCCGTGACGTAGTAAATACTGAAGAAGTAAGAGAAATATATTGTGTTGAATTATAATTGCTTTGCAACCTTGTATGATTTAGAGATAGTGCAATTAAAAGTTTACAGTTTCCCCATACTTTAGCTGTAATAGCATTATGTGCTCTGGGCATGTCATATCATCGGCAAAGCGTTTCTTATTTGATTGTGGAACCCATGATGTGCCGTTCTTGAGGAATGTCATTTGCTACTTAAAACTTGATTATAAGGATCCAATTGTAGGCGAGTCGTTTTTGCTTCACCTTACCTATGTTTAGTGTCCCCCCTTGCATATGTCTAGTGAGACGGGTTAGTCTTGTTGAGCCTTATGCTTACGTTTCCAGTTAACGAGTTTTTGCAGGTTATACAATTGATGAAGGGTTTGATGATGAGGCTACACCCCCTCCAGGGTGTACAGCCGAGTGGGAACCCTGCACGCCGCCGTGACTTGCGTGTTGCTAGTGCAAAGCATCCATGGCATGGATGACTCTACTTTTACATAGCTAGTGATAAGAGCGTAGCTATGATATATACATATTTCTTTCCTTCCGCTAGTATTGTAAAACTTCCGCTGTAAGATAAATAAAAGACTTCGTCTTGTGTTTTATTCTCGTTCTGTTCTTGTATATTGTTGGGTGTCGCATCGCAAGACACCACCCAATGAGATCCTCGGATGTCGGGATTCCGGTCCCCACACAGGGACTCGGTGTACAACGTGACGTTCCGGCGAGGCTGTTGAAGATTGGCTTGATGAGGTCCTCTCTGTCCACTGTTGCTGCCTTCACAAGCTTGCCGTCAGGCTCGACGTCGAGTGGCGCCCCAGCTACTCTGCCGACCAGAACCTTTTCTCCGTTCGGAAGCTCTGCGTCGGTCGCCGCTGCCTCATCTTCCAGGTCATCCACGCTAACTACTTCCCCGACGAGCTGGAAGACTTCATTAGCGATCCCGATTACCGCTTCGTCGATTGGCGTGGTGGAAGGGGTTAAATGAAATGATGTAATAACCATAAGATGTAGATCCAAATGATGAAAATCATTGATTACACGATTGCACCAAAACTTTAATTGCATCTATGGATGTCAACGAGTCGAACTTGATCGAGCTTGTCTTTCTAAGCTTGAGTTTAATAAAACACCGATTCGATCTAAAGTCGAGCCCAAGTTCATGTATATACAATGGAATATACTAAATTTGGGATTCAAAACTAATGGAGTAGGAAGGTGGGAGATGTTGCACATTTGTTGTTGCTATCATATATAAAAATTGTGTCCCATAAAACATTTTTAATAGAATTATATAGTTTAGTTAATCATACGTACATATCATAGATGACAACAATAAATGAGCTTACTCGAGCTTTTTGAGCTTGAGCTCATCAATCTCGCAAGCTCAAGCTTTGCTCATTTAGAATTGGTACTCAACTTCATCCTCAAACTTTTGATCAAAACTCAGTTTGGTCCTTGAACTTTCAAATGGGTCAATTTAGTCCCTCAACTTCACACAATCAATTCACCATGAAAAATATTTCCATAATATACAAAAATCCATATAAATCATTGGTCAAAGGTTAGTTTGACCAAAACTAGAAATAGAGTTGAGTTGGGACGGAGGAAGTATTATGTAGCCATTTGCCGCATAAGGTTTGGTCCTTGAAGCAGTAGCCATTGTGCAGGCGGCTGATGCAACCAGGTGCAGTGAGCTTACATGCGCGCAAGTTACTGCGGCGCCTTAAATGTGCGCAGCGCATGCACATCTTTCAATCCAATTTGAACCACTCCGCGTCCCATCACCACTACTTCACGCATCGAGAGACGAACCACCAGGCTGCTACTACGCTATAAAATCACTAGGGCATGCCATCATCTTCTCCGCACATCCACTCATCCTCTATTCCCAAAACTGCGCCAAGAACACCATGGCTGACAAGAAAACGCCAATGCCAAGCCCGCTGAAGGATGCCAAGTGGAAGCGTCCCCGACCGGCTCCCCCCGGACGACATGGATTGGGCTCTCCGGGAGATGGTGTGCGATGTATTTGACAATACATTGCGCTCCATGCGCCGCCTTGGGCTTGGTCCCCTTCTAGAGCATACTAGAATGGGGACCATGGGCCACTACGTCTTCGACATGACGCACTTGGCCGATCGCCTCGACATCCTCTGGGACACGCTGGCGTCGAGCTCGGTGTTGCCGGCCGCGACAACTTGGTGGCGGCGATATCCAAGAAACTGGGCTTGCTATCTCCACTGTGGGAGGCGCCCCCGCCCTGCCAGGAGCCCAAGAAGGCGGGGGAGGAGGAGGAAGAGAAGAAATAGTTTTTCTTCTTGTTTTAGTTGTGTTGTTTTTCTTTTCTTGTTTCTAGTTTGTGTTTCTCTTTTTGTCTTATTTGTAATATATTGTCTTAAGGTAATAAACTTTATTTTGTTGTTCATTGGAGCGCAAAAATAGTTCTAATGTTGCTGTTCTAATGATAAACTAGTGGACTATTTATCTCTTTTATTTTTTTAGCATAGAACATATTTCCACTTCCAATTCTACTGAGCTAGAGATCAGAATGTGACTTACACCTAGTTCTCTTACGGCACCAGGGAGAACCTTCCACCTCACCCTGTGCCCACTCTCTATGTCGAAACCCAACACGGATCCAACATAATGAGTGATCAAAAAGTCACAGCCTACTACATCAAGCTAAGCAAAGTACGTAGTAAATCACAAAAGACGCTAGAACAGTATTTGGAGTATCAACTTTAGCCCAGATTAACAAAGTTAAACATAACAGACCACATGTCCTAGAAGCAGCATAGCATAATAGCATCAACTCCATTCACGATCATTTTTTGGAGCGCTTTTCACTTCTCTCAAGTGCATCACTTCTGGTCCGCAGCACCCCCCGGATCACCGCTCGTTCGAGGTGCCGGTAACATCAATCGGAGCCCTCTATTCCTTTTGGAGCCTGATTTTTTAACGGTTCATCAAATTAATTGCATGCCTTGTACAATATAATTTCCAACATGTTGTACTCATCCTTTCGAAGAAACGACAGCTGTAGGCGCTAGCCGCTACGTGTTCTGAATTTATGAAACAAATGAACACACTTGTGAAAACATGTACGCCACATTCGATCCTCAGTGTCATCAAATTAACATGATCCTCAACAAGGGGAGCAACGTCTATCTACGACGTTCGCCTGCTAGTGGACACATGGCTCTCGCCTCACGCCGGCCACATATCCTGATCCAAAAGTACAACTTTAAATAAAGGAGTGCTAGAAGATTGGTGGAAAAATAATATAAGAAAAAAGGAAGAAGAAAAAGGATGGCATGCGTTTCGATCCATGAACCGTGGGACTACTGACTTCCATCTTCATTGGCCAGTTCCCGATTCCGCTGATCTCTCCAGCATGCATTCACACTAGCTACTCTCTGGTGGTTGGACCAGGGTATCCCGTGGCCCACCTGGCATACCCAGTGGGTGCGCCCCTGAGAAAAGTTGTTGTTGTTGTACGTGGTGTTTAGTTGAGACAATGCAACTTGTGGTCATAACGATAAGAATTCAAAAATGGAAAGAGTTTTTTCGATGGGAAGGAGAAGACAGAACAATAACTACTTATTGAGATAAAGGAGACAGCCCGTACGTGAACTTTTGCGGAAGCCCCCGCTTTGATCTCCTGAGGGGTCATGGATGCCTATTTTTCTTTGGTTTTGTTTTAGGTGACTTATGTTTTCTTTTTCAGTGCTCAACTTGTGCATCAATCTATTTTTCTATGACTCTGAATTTGTATCTTTTATTCCTTGCTTATGATAATGGCTGAGCGTCGGCTCAGAGCTTTCTAAAGAAACAAAATAGAAAGAGTATATCAAATTCAAAAAATATTCATTACTTTCTGTACTCGGGTCTCGGGCCCGTCAAAATTTGAAACTCCTCCACTCATATCATAATTGTATCAGTTATATATCCACGCCCGTTCCAAAATCCAAACTAGAGGTAGAGGAAGGTTTGCACAACAGAGAAGTTGTGCCATGCCGCTGCAGACCACAACCGTAGGGACAAGGAGAGGACCCAATGGTGGGGACTCAGGTGTACAACGTGACATTTTTTCGATCGGAAGGAGAAGACTGAACAACTACTACTTTTTGAGATAAAGAAGACGGCCCGTACTTGGAATTTTGCGGGAGCCCCCGCTTTGATCTCCTGAGGGGTCATGGATGCCTATTTTTCTATGGTTCTGTTTTAGGTTTCTTTCGTTTTCTTTTTTGGTGCTCAACTTGTGCATTAGTCTATTTTTGTATGACTCTGACTTTGTACCTTTTAATCCTTGCTTATGATAATGGTTGAGCGTCGGCTCAGAGCTTTCTAAAGAAACAAAATATAAAGAGTATATCAGATTCAAAAATCTTCATTACTTTTTGTACTCGGGTCTCAGACCCGTCAAATTCGGAAACTCATCCACTGATATCATAAATGTATCAGTTATATATCCACGTCCGTTACCAAAATCCAAACTAGAGGTAGAGGAAGGTTTGGACAAGAGAGAAGTTGTGCCGCCCCGCTGCAGATCGCAACCGTAGGGACAAGGAGAGGACCCAATGGTGGGGACTCAGGTGTACAGCATGACGTTCGAGGACGATGTGATCACCACCACTGTGATGTCCTCCGGCGAGGCCTTGGAAGACTGGCTCGTCAAGGACCTCTCCATCCACTGTCGGCGCCTTAACAAGTTCGTTGTCGGGCTTGACGTCGATTAGTGCCCCAGCTACTTGCCTGACAAGAACCTCCTCGCCGTTCTATAGCTCTGCGTCGGCTGTCGCTGCCTCATCTTCCAGGTCATCCACACTGACTACTTCCTTGACATGCTGGAATATTTCCTCGGTGATCCTGACTACCGCTTTGTCAGCGTGGGCGTGGAGGGTGACGCCGACCGACCTTGGAAGGACTGACAGCTGAAAGTGGCCAAATCGGTGGACCTGGACGATGGACGAGATGGATTGCTCGAGCCTCCGTTGCGCGGGGATGGAGGACAATGTGGGCACTATGATGGGCGCTGACAAGGAGAAGCCTTACTGGGTGAGTACGAACAACTGGGATGCGTACAATCTCTCCAGCAAGCAGATCAATTATGCCTGCATCGACGCCTTCGTCTCCTTTGAGGTAGGCCGCAAGCTGCTCTCTGGCGATTACTGATGTAACCACCGAGTTTGCGGATTGGCTGCCTTCGATCATCCCGGCATGGAATTCGCAGATGCAGCGCTCAAGTTCTAGCTTTTCTGCTTGTGCGCTCAATCTCTCATAAAATTATTTTTTATTGAGGAAACACTATCTTGGGTTCATATCACATGTGTGCCCCATCGTTGTCGAGTCCACTGTAACACCCTCATTTTCATGCATCATGCCTTGCATACATTCATATTCATGTTTAACGTTAACCCACATAAAGAGGAACGAGTTTAAAATTCATTTGGAGCATTTAAAATTGATTTGGAACAAAACCGCACTTAAAATACAGGAAAGTGTGGACTAGTCCGATTTTACAGAGGACTAGTCCGATTTCTCTCTGACTAAAAACGGACTTGTCCATTTTTGCTGCGGACTAGTCCGATTTTGCATCTGGAAACTTTCGGACTTGTCTGATTTTGTGCAGACTAGTCCGATATTCCATGAATCCTTAAAAAATTGCTAAGTCCCTAGACTTTTCTGGACTAGCCCGTTGTTCTAGCGGACTTGTCCGTTTTCATCTCTGACTAAAGTCAGACTTGTCCGATTTTTTGCCACACTTGTCCGATTTTCTCTTTGGACAACTTCGGACTAGTCCGGTCCTTTTCGGACTTGTCCGATATTTCGCGACTCCGAGTTGATATTTTGTTTTACGACTTGTTTCTTGGGTTTCATGTTAAGTGGGCCTATGGATGTCGTGCCTAACTCTTTTAGAGCCCATGTGAGACTCTAAATCGGCCTCTACTCCTCTCAAACTCGAAATCCATCTAACCCTAGCCTCCACCTCTATATAAACAACCCCACCCCTTGGCTTGACATCTATTTGCCACTTTTCCACCCCACGAAAACCCTAGTTCATGGAAAGCCACCATAAAGGAGGGAGGAGGAGATCCCAAGCAAGAAGAAGAGGAGGAAGAAACGAAAGAGGATCAAGATCTCCATCAATTTTCGTTCTTCATCTCCAAGTTCATCAGCAACCTTAGATCGCAAAGATCCAAGTGTTACCTCCAAGTTCCTTGTCTCATTGGAGTCCTCAACACCTGATATACCTTCTATTCTCTTTTCCTTACGTGAATTCAACCCCTAATCTCCAAGTTTTTGTCGATCTAGAAAACCCTAGTTCGCTAGTTCTGCAAAGTGCAGACTAGTCCGGCCTTCTGCAGACTAGTCCGATTTTGCTGACTAAATTCTATTGAATTGATTCTAAAATTAGATCTAATCACATCCAAACCTGTATAAACTTGTTAAAATCTATTAGAACTAGTTAGTGATCATTAAAGCAATCCATTAACAAGTTCTACCTTGCATTTGCATCAATCTTGCATATCATGTCATATTGAGTAATATTTGTGCACTCTTTGATTTTATTTCTTGTCTTGTACGTTTGTCGTGTGGATTGGATGGATTTGCGCTAGAGAGTGCCGCGGAGGATCTACAGCACCAAGAGTTTGAAGGCTTTGACCCTAATCAACCGCGAGAGCAAGGCAAGTGTCCTTGAAGCATATTGATCCTGTTTTGACAATAAATGTTTTGTTTGCAAACTGCATGCTTGTGTCAATTTGATGGGAATCCTATGGTAGGAAGTTTACTAGCATTGTTTGACCACCCTTGTTGCCTGGAATTTATGGTAGAGAGTCGGGAAGGGCTTTTTACCTTTTTGCTTCGCTTAATCCACTGGGATGGGAAACAACTATACCACTCAACTTAATTATGCATGGATGAGATTATGGTTAATATGAACTGGATAAAATGATATGATAATGGGTGATCTAAGCAAGCCTGGTATGTGGATGGGTTGGATGTTTTGTTGGTTTGCTTGCTTTAGATCTAAGGACCGGTTCATGCGAGAATAAGCCAGGATTACCGTGCCACCACGAGGCCGAGTATGGGTGCGGCGTAGCTGAATAATTAGGGCTTTGCCAGTTCTATTTGCACCATTATGGATGCTCGGGGAAGGGGTAGTCGGATTGGGTTTGTTGATGATTGGTGGGACAACCCTGGGATCCGAATGGCTCAAGAGGGGGCCCTTTGTTGAAGATGTGCTCTGTGGGAGAGATTGCCACCGGTGAAACCTCAGTGGGGTCTAAATAGGCTAGTAATCCCTTTGTAAAGGCTATTTTGTGATCTCTTGGCCGTACACCAAAGGAAGTGTAATTGGCATAAGGGAGGTTCTTTAGTCGCCTACGGGTGATGAAATCACAAACACGTGGGTAAAGTGGTACAAACTCCGCAGAGTCTAATAAAACTATCATGATAGCCATGCTCCCGGTTATGAGCACCTAGACAACTTCCAAGATTAGAGGGAACTCGGTATTGGGATGGTTATGGTCGGTATTATGGTTATGGATGGTTATGAATTGAATTCTGGTATTGAATATGGTTAATGGTATGATGATGATGGATACGGAATATGGGCTGGTACTTACTTATGGATTATGATGGGTTTACTTTACATACATATAATATATTGCTTTTCAAATGTTTTAATGTACTTTTCAGCACTTAGCCGTTATTACATTTGTCATTTGAATCAGCTACATGTCATACTTTCTACACTTGCTGAGTACGACATGTACTCACTCTTGCAATCCCCCCCCCAACAGTTGCAGGTCAGGATTGGGAGTTCAATGGCGATAATGCGGAGTTCTAGGCCGTGTCTACCGTCAGCTTTGCCTGTGGTGTTGATTGGATCTGCGCTATACCCTATCGCTTATGCTGCCTAGCTGTTTAGTTTGCTTATTTAGTTTATTTCCGCTGCATTAGTTAAACTTGTCATTAATATTCATCAGAGCTTGTATTCGAGGATAATATGGTTTGTGTAATAAAATTTGATTAATTAATCTTGTTCTGTAGTAATTTTCTGTATACTCTTTTGTGAATGCACTCATGTATTTGTGTTAAACATCCTGGACACACATATGCGTTCACTTGGTTCAGTTTTGGAACCGGGCGTCACAGATTGGTATCAGAGCCACAGGTTGACCATAGGATGCAGCCTAGATAGAATGGAAACTTTAGAGCACATAGGAGCACTCAGGAATCGATGTGTTTTTGGTTAGAGTGTTGTTTTCTATGTATATTGTTTGCTTGTGTGCTTAATAGAGGATTTTGGGATGCTTTAGCATTGCCATGTCCACCTAGGCTAGTATAGCTAGTTGTTTAGTTTCATATCCTTTCATGCATTTAGTTGGGGACGTTTTTGAATTCTTACCTATTGCTTTTCTTCAGATGGTGAGGACCCGCAACCAGAGGGATGTCAATGATGAGGAGGAGAGTCATGGAGTACCTCAGAGCAACAATGGACAAGGACCTTTTCATGGAGCCATCAATATTGAGCAGCTACTGTCTATGCAGAACCAGCTCATGCGGACCATGATACAAACTATGGGACAACTACAGGCTGGCAATAACAACAATCAGCCCCATATGCCTCCACCGCCACCCCCACCCCCTCATAACCAATTGGGAGAGTTTATGAGGACTAGGCCGCCAACCTTTGCTCAAACTGCCGACCCTATGGATGCTGATGATTGGATCAAGTCAGTGGAGAAGAAGCTTGCTATTGTCCAATGCAGTAACCGCGAGAAGGTCTTATTTGCTTCTCATCAACTAGTTGGAGCAGTTGCGGATTGGTGGGATGCTTATTGCAATGCTCACGAGAATCAAGAGAGGATCACTTGGGCAGAATTCAAGGAGAACTTCTGTTCTCATTATGTGCCAAAAGGAGTTATGATTTTGAAAAGGCAAGAATTTGAGAACTTAAGGCAAGGAAGATCAAGCGTGAGTGAATATCTCAATAAGTTCACTCAACTTTCAAGGTATGCGCCTATGGATGTGAGCCGGGACAGCCGGAAACAATACTTGTTCATGAGGGGCTTGAACAATGAGATTCAAGTGCAGTTGCTCAATTGTGACTATGCAAATTTCCATAAGCTTGTGTACAAAGCAATTGTGGTGGAGAACAAGGTCCGTAAGATGGAACAAGACAACAAGAGGAAGGCGCCATATCAAGGATAGCCACAAGAAAGTAATGTGCGCCCTCGCCTTGCACCACCTAATGCGCCTTACTACAGCTCTTCTATTCCTGCTCAATGCCCTTGTTATGCACCATGCCCAACTCAATTTGTGCAGCAGCGCCCTGTCATGCAAGCACCTAGGCCTCCGATGCCATATGCACCTCGTTCTAATTTTCCTGGTGCAAATGTTCAAAACCAAGTTCGTCCTAATAATTCTGTTGGAGTAAAGAAGTGTTATACATGTGGAGAAGCTGGACACTTTGCGCATCAATGTCCTAAGTCAGGCCTTGGTCAAGGAAGCAACGCACCGAGGCAAAACCCATGACCCAATGGAGGAGCGCCACAAGGGAACCGTGGATAGCAGAATTTTGCTCGTGGCAACGTGAACCATGTCTCTACAGAGGATGCTCAACAAGCGGATAACGTGGTCATTGGTATGTTTCTCGCCAACTCCAACCCCGCGACTATGTTATTTGATTGTGGAGCGTCGCATTCATTCGTTGCATCAAAGTATGTCGCCATGTATAGTTTGCCTATCTCTCATATGAAGTTTACCTTGTTGGTTAAGTCTCCTGGAGGAAGGATGAGGACAAATATAGTATGTCCAAAAGTAAGCCTCAGAATAAGGGGGGTAGACTTCTTTGCCAACCTCATTGTTTTGGACTCTCAAGGATTGGACACTATACTTGGTATGGACTAGTTGAGGAAGCACAATGGAGTTATTGAGTGTGCCACGAAGATGGTGAAGTTGACCAATGAGGAAGGGATCACCGTAGAGTTTGAAGCATCTCAAACCACACCGAAGCAATTGGAGCTGAATCATATGGACGGTGCCGCAATTGAGGAGATTCCGATGGTGTGTGAATTTTTGGATGTTTTTCCGGACGAGTTGCCAGGTATGCCACCTGATCGAGACATTGAGTTTGTTCTTGATTTAATACCTAGAACTGCACCTATAGCTAAGAGGCCGTATAGGAGGCCTCCTATGGAATTAGTGGAGCTCAAGAAGCGTATTCAATAGCATCTAGAGAAGTGTTTCATTCGGCCCAGCTCTTCGCCTTGGGAAGCGCCTGTTCTATTTGTGGACAAGAAGGATGGATCCCAAAGGGTGTGTGTGGATTACCGAGCTCTCAACGAGGTGACAATCAAGAACAAGTACACCTTGCCACGCATAGAAGACTTGTTTGATCAGATGAAGGGTGCTTGTACCTTCTCTAAGATTGATTTGAGGCCAGGATACTTTCAAATTAAAATTAGACCGTCGGACATACCTAAGACAGCTTTTAGGACACGGTATGGATCTTATGAGTACACCATAATGTCTTTTGGATTGACAAATGCGCCTGCCTACTTTATGTACCTCATGAATAAGGTCTTCATGGAGTACTTGGATAAGTTTGTCGTGGTGTTTATTGATGACATTATGATCTACTCGAAGGATGAGAAGGAACATGAGGAACACTTGAGGCTTACATTGCGGAAATTGAGGGAGCATCAATTGTATGCCAAGTTCAACAAGTGTCAGTTTTGGTTGAGAGAGGTGTCGTTTTTGGGTCATATCATCTCAGAAGGAGGTGTATCGGTTGACCTCGGAAAAGTGAGAGAGGTTTTGAAGTGGGAACCCCCACAAAATGTAAAGGAGATCAGGAGTTTTCTTGCGATGGTTGGATATTACCGTAGATTCATCAAGGACTTTTCCAAGATAGCCAAGCCTATGACGGAGTTGCTAATGAAGGGAAAGGCTTTCCAATGGACTCAAGCTTATCAAAATAGTTTTGAGGAGTTGAAGAAAGGGTTGACAACAGCCCCAGTTTTGGTACTGCCGGATGTGAGCAAGAGTTTTGATATTTATTGCAACGCATCGAGACAAGGACTTGGATGTGTATTGATGCAAGAAGGTCAAGTGGTCGCCTATGCATCAAGACAACTGAAGATACATGAGCAGAATTACCCAACACATGATTTAGAACTTGCAGCCGTGGTACATGCATTGAAAATTTGGAGACACTACATCCTTGGACATAGGTGTGAAATTTATATGGATCATAAGAGTTTGAAGTTTATTTTTGCACGAACGGATCTAAACTTGAGGCAATGGAGATGGTTGGAGCTCATCAAAGATTATGATTTGGGGATCAACTATCATCTGGGAAAAGCCAATGTAGTGGCCGACGCATTGAGTAGGAAGGGAGTAAGTCATCAACTCACAGTTTGAGAGTTACCATCCGAGTTATGTAAGGAGTTGGAACGGTTGAACCTTGGGTTTGTAAATGAGATGGAGTTGATGGAGTTAAATCCGACCTTGGAACAAGAAATTCGAGAAACACAAACCACAGATGAAGAGATCAAGGAAATCAAGGAAAGGACCGAAGAAGGGAGAGAATTCAGATTTGATGAAAACGAGCATGGTACCTTATGGCTTGGAAAGAGAATCATAGTGTCTAATGTAAAGCATATCCAGGAGACAATATTAAAGGAGGCACATGACTCACCTTATTCGATTCACCCTGGTTGTACAAAGATGTACAAATACTTGAAGGCTTGCTATTGGTGGGATAGCATGAAAAAGGACATAGCTGAATATTTGACATTGTGTGATGTGTGTCAACGAGCCAAGGCGTAACATCAAAGGCCAGCTGGATTATTGCAACCATTGAAGATCCCGGAATGGAAGTGAGAAGAAATTGGAATGGACTTCATAGTTGGGTTACCACGTACTCAGTCTGGGTATGACTCAATTTGGGTAATTTTGGATCGCTTAACCAAGTCAGCTCATTTTGTCCCTATGAAGACCAAATATACAGCTGCACAATCGGCCGAAATATACATGGAGCATATCGTGTGTCGACATGGAGTCCCGAAGAAGATCGTGTCGGATAGAGGTTCACAATTCACTTCCAGGTTTTGGCAAAAATTGCATGAAGCTTTGGGAACGAGGTTGAATTTTAGTTCAGCATATCACCCTTAAACAGATGGACAGACTGAGAGGACCAACCAGATTTTAGAGGACATGTTAAGAGCTTGTGCTTTAAAGCATGGGAAAGGTTGGGACAAAATCCTGCCATATGCGGAATTTTCATACAACAGTATTACCAAGCAAGCTTGAAAATGTCACCATATGAAGCGCTTTATGGGAGGAAGTGTAGGACACCTTTGTTTTGGAATGAGGAAGGAGAAACTCAAGTATTTGGTCCGGATGTGTGGAAAGAAGCCGAAAAGCAAGTCCAAATAATTTTTGAAAACTTGAGGGCTGCCCAATCAAGACAAAAAGGCTATGCGAACAATAGGAGAAGGAAATTAGCCTTTGAAATAGGAGATTTTCTTTACCTCAAGGTGTCACCAATGAGGGCTCATAAGAGGTTTAACATAAGAGGCAAGCTCGCACCTCGTTATATTGGACCATTCAAGATTTTGGACAAAAGAGGAGAAGTAGCGTATAAGTTGGAGATGTCAGCTCATCTTTCGGACGTCCATGATGTCTTTCATGTTTCCCAGCTCAAGAAGTGCTTGAGAGTACTGGAAGAACAAATGCCAATGGAAGAATTGGAACTAGAGGAAGATTTTACTTATGCAGAGCATCCGGTTAAGATCTTGGAAACCAAGGAGAGAGTCACAAGGAACAAGGTGATTCGATGGTGTAAAGTTCAATGGAAGCACCACATAGAAAAAAGAAGCGACGTGGGAATTGGAGGATGATATCAAGAAGGAATTTCCCTATCTCTTCTCTTCCGCATCGAATCTCGAGGGCGAGATTCATTTTAAGGGGGGTAGGTTTGTAACACCCTCATTTTCATGCATCAGGCCGTGCATACATTCATATACATGTTTAACATTAACCCACATAAAGAGGAATGAGTTTAAAATTGATTTGGAACAAAACCGCACTTAAAATGCAGGAAAGTGCAGACTAGTCCGATTTTACTGAGGACTAGTCCGATTTTACTGAGGACTAGTCCGATTTCTCTCTAACTAAAAACGGACTTGTCTGTTTTTGCTATGGACTAGTCCGATTTTGCCTCTGGAAACTTTCGTACTTGTCCGATTTTGTGCGGACTAGTCTGATATTCCAAGAATCCTTGGAAATTTGCTAAGTCCCTGGACTTTTTCGGACTAGTCCGGTGTTCTAGCAGACTTGTTCGTTTTCCTCTCTGACTATAGTCGGACTTGTCCGATTTTTGGCCAGACTTGTCCGATTTTCTCTCCGGACAACTTCGGACTAGTCCGGTCCATTTCGGACTTGTCCGATATTTCGCGACTCCGAGTTGATCTTTTGTTTCACGACTTGTTTCTTGGGTTTCATGTTAAGTGGGCCTAGGGACATCGTGCCTAACTCTTTTAGAACCCATGTTAGACTCTAAACAGGCCTCTACTCCTCTCAAACTCGAAATCCATCTAACCCTAGCCTCCACCTCTATATAAACAACCCCACACCTTGGCGTGACATCTATTTGACACTTTTCCACCCCACCAAAACCCTAGTTCATGGAGAGCCACCATCAAGGAGGGAGGAGGAGATCCCAAGCAAGAAGAAGAGGAGGAGGAAATGAAAGAGGATCAAGATCTCCATCAAGTTTCGTTCTTCATCACCAATTCATCTCCAAGTTCATCCCCAACCCTAGATCGCCAAGATCCAAGTGTTACCTCCAAGTTCCTTGATTCATTGGAGTCCTAAACACCTGGTATACCTTCTATTATCTTTTCCTTATGTGAATTAAACCCCTAATCTCCAAATTTACGTCGATCTAGAAAACCCTAGTTTGCTAGTTCTGCGAAGTGCGGACTAGTCCGGCCTTCTGCAGACTAGTCCAATTTTGCTGACTAAATTCTGTTGAATTAATTCTAAAATTAGGTCTAATCACATGCAAACCTGTATAAACTTGTTAAAATCTATTAGAACTTGTTATTGATCATTAAAAGCAATCCATTAACAAGTTCTACCTTGCATTTGCATCAATCATGCATATCATGTCATATTGAGTAATATTTGTGCACTCTTTGATTGTGTTTCTTGTCTTGTATGTTTGTTGTGCGGATTAGACAGATTTGCGCTAGAGAGTGCCGCGGAGGATCTACAGCACCAAGAGTTTGAAGGCTTTGAACCTAATCAACCGCAAGAGCAAGGCAAGTGTCCTTAAAACATATTGATCCTGTTTTGTCAATAAATGTTTTGTTTGCAAATTGCATGCTTGTGTCAATTTGATGGGAATCCTATGGTAGGAAGTTTACTAGCGTTGTTTGACCACCCTTGTCGCCTGGAATTTATGGTAGAGACTCGGGAAGGGCTTTTTACCTTTTTGCTTTGCTTAATCAACTGGGATGGGAAAACAACTATACCACTCAACTTAATTATGCATGGATGAGATTATGGTTAATATGAACTGGTTAAAATGATATGGTAATGGGTGATCTAAGCAAGCCTGGTATGTGGATGGGTTGGATGTTATGGTGGTTTGCTTGCTTTAGATCTAAGTACCGGTTCATGCGAGAATAAGCCAGGATTATCGTGCCACCATGAGGACAAGTATGGGTGCGGCGTAGCTGAATAATTAGGGCTTTGCCAGTGCTATTTGGACCATTATGGATGCTCGGGGAAGGGGTAGTCGGATTGGGTTTGTTGATGATTGGTGGGACTACCCTGGGATTTGAATGGCTCAAGAGGGGGCCCTTGGTTGAAGATGTGCTCTATGGGAGACATCGCCACCAGTGAAACCTCAGTGGGGTCTAAATAGGCTAGTAATCCCTTTGTAAAGGCTATTTTTTGATCTCTAGGACATACACCAAAGGAAGTGTAATTGGCATAAGGGAGGTTCCTTAGTCGTCGATCGGTGATGAAATCACAAACACGTGGGTAAAGTGGTACAAACCTTGCAGAGTCCAATATAACTATCATGATAGTCGTTCTCCCGGTTATGAGCACCTGGACAACTTCCATGATTAGAGGGAACTCGGTATTGGGATGGTTATGGTTGGTATTATGGTTATGGATGGTTATGAATTGAATTCTTGTATTGAATATGGTTAATGGTATGATGATGGATATGGAATATGGACTGGTACTATGATATTACTTATGGAATATTATGGGTTTACTTCACATACATATAATATATTGCTTTTCAAAAATTTTAATGTAGTTTTCAGCACTTAGCCTTTATTACATTCGTCATTTGAGTCAGCTACATGTCATACTTTCCACACTTGCTGAGTATGACATGTGCTCTTGCAATCCCCCCCAACAGTTGCAGGTCAGGATTGACAGTTTAGTGGCGATAATGCGGAGTTCTAGGCCGTGTCTACCGTCAGCTTTGCCTGTAGTGTTGATTGGATCTGCGCTATACCGTATCGCTTATGCTGCCTAGCTGTTTAGTTTGCTTATTTAGTTTATTTCCGCTGCATTAGTTAAAATTGTCATTAATATTCATCAGAGCTTGTATTCAAGGATAATATGGTTTGTGTAATAAAATTTGATTAATTAATCTTGTTTTGTGGTAATTTTTTGTATACTCTTTTGTGAATGCACTCGTGTATGTGTGTTAAACATCCTGGGCACACATATGCGTTCACTTGGTTCAGTTTCGGAATCGGGTGTCACATCCACATGTCAGCTACAGTAATAACTGCAGGGCAAAGGATTTCGTCACCACTGTCTTGGCATTTAACTTAATGTTTCAGTAGTTCCTATGATGATTTTTAAAAACAAAAGAATAGTTTTTGTGATGAAAGAATTAGCTAGAGTCTATTTGTCATGTGTCTGAAATTTGAGAAAATTTTAGGCAACTGATCATTAGTCACTTATTTTGCAATTCATCATTAACTATTAGTTTTATAGGTTAAGCAATTACAAATTAACATAATCCTTACAATTACGGAATTACAACTACTCCCTCCATCCCAAATTACTTGTCACTCTTTTTAGTTCAAAAATGAACTCATTAATTAAAGAGAGACAACTAATTTGGGAGATGGAGGGAGTACATATTAATAATTTTGAATAAGTAAGAAACATACTTCACCCTTCTTCAATTCCGGCCAGTCGGCTGGTGGCGGAGCCGCCTTTGCGAGCTTCGAGCACTGCCGCCCTGAGCTCCACATGCGCCAGCGCGCACTGTGCCATGCCTCCGCGTTCCATCTTGAGGCTGCAAACTGCGAGTCAAAAGATCGGCACCGTGTGCCATCGGTTCGGCCTCTGCCTCGCCGTTGCCTTGGCGTGTCGCCATCTCGGCGCGCTACCTTCGGCCCCCGTGCTGCCACTGTCGGTTAGATCAGCGGTGCTGGCCGAGGCGAGGGCTTTTAAAAACATGCATGTTATTTCACATGCATCGAGATGTTTCACATGATCGATCATTGTCTTTCACATGCATGTTAGTTGTCCATGCATGCTACGCCCCAAACATGATCAACAAGCCTCAAACATGATGATCTCTCAACAAAAAGAGAAAACACGTAACGTCATCAAACATGATCGAGGTCTTTCACATGGATGTTAGATGTCCATATGCATGCTACGCCCCAAACATGTATTCCAAGAATAGAATATTTCCTACCATGTATTTATATATATATTTCTGTATTTATCATATTCTCTACCACGCATGTGTATACTCTCAACCTAAATGGTTGTTTATCAACCACACTAATGAAGAATATTATCCTGTCATCAATAGAGATAACAAACTATGTTTGACAGGAAGGATGTTCCCTCGAGGGTACGAGGATAGAATGTGTACTACCATCTAATAAGCACACAGCTCTCACTACGTACGTGGTTCATCAAACTAATCGATCACATGTTGCCATGTATATGGTATATTTTCTAACATGCATGTGTTGTACTCGTCTTTTGAGGAAATGACAGCCGTAGGCTCTAGCCGCTGCGTGTTCTGATCTTAGGAATAAATGAACACACTTGTGAAAACACGTACGCCACATCTGATCATCAACGTCATCAAATTAACTTGATCCTCAACAAGGGGGCACAAAAATCCTCAACACGTGATCAAACATGCTTGATCGCGAGTCTCTTTCACATGCATTATATTCATGTCCACCATCATATATATGATCACGACAGTTATTATCGGTTCGATATGGACTCTCGATCGGCAACAGTTGGATCCTTAAAAAAAAGATATGGACTCTCAGTCGATTGCCACACACGTTCAAGTCAATCTTCCGCACCTTGTTGAAATTGTTCGCATGAAATGTTACGAACACCGCGGGACAGACCTAAAAAGTATGCCAGGTGGGCCATTGTATACTCTGGGCCCTTTGCGTGTAAAATTAAAAAACTACTGATGGGACATGTTGAGCCGTTTCGATAACCGAGAGGAGGCAAACTGGGCTTTGGAGTAACTCCGACCGTTTATTCAAAAGCACAGTTTTTGAGCAGTCCGGTCATCTCCACTCGCGCGCTTAGACGATGAACCATAAAGGTACACCGTACTCTTCTTCTCTGCCGCACCTCTCCATCGATCTTAGCCTCCAAACTACTTCTCTTACTTCTTTGCCGCACCACTGTCGACCACCTCTCGCTCTTTCTCCACACCTCCGTCGCCGCACAAATGGGTAGCCCCGCACCGAAGTGCTCCAAGCCATTGACGTCCTATGAACCTCCTTCTCCGTTTTTGTCGCCGCCAATGCCATTAGAATTGGAGGCAGCGCCCGCACCTCTTCCGCCCCCCATCTCCACCCATGACGCTCGCACCCCCTCCGACCGACTATGATGATATTGTTTGCCTCCTCGAGGACCGCATCGCCAAACTTGAGGGCCAGCTTAAGCAGGTCGCCGGCAACCTGTCCACTGTCAATGTGCAAGCAAGCTCGCTTGACACAATGGCGCGGGATGTATTTGACAATACATCTTGCTACTATCGCCGTCTGGGACTTGGGATCCTTCCCCACCAAACCAGCATGGACTCCGCCGGCTACTACGTCTTCGGGTTAGGCTTTGTGGCCGCTGATCTCGACTTCCTCTATGAGACGATCGGTGAGGAGTCTGGGGTGGAGTTTCGCGAGCAACTCGTGAACGCTATCGGTCGGAAGTTCAGTCTGGTGTTGGAGGAGTCACCGCCGGCAGCTGCGGCGGAGGCGGAGGCACCGCCATCGCATGCAGAGGTGCCGCCGTCATATGTGGAGGCGACAGGAGAGGAGGTGGACAAGTCCTCCTCCGAGTAGAGTAGGATTTGTAGTAGTTTTTTCTTTTGTTTTCTATGTGTGTTTTTTTCTTGATTGTAATATATGTGTTGTTTTATGTTAGTGAAAAATAACTTTTATGTTATTTTCCTGATGGTTGCCACGTACGTTCATGCTCCAAATCTTATAGCCATATAGCCAAGGGCGCACTGCATGGTTCCCGCGACTGTGCCACCCTGTCCAGATGATTGCCACGTATGCCAAGGACCCAAATATTGCAGCGCGCGCAGGTACAATGCAACAATCGAACAATCGATGAACGTCATTTCAAAGTGTGAAGCGACCCATGCATGGAAAAGGCCGACAGATTGTTCGAACTAATGATGAACGAGTGAGCAAACTATAAACAGAAGAAACAAGAAACACTATCCAACCAAACATTAATTTGGATGATCCAATACATAAAGAAATGGATGATGCTATCCAATCCAACTTCGACGTCAAACCAAACGCAATTGATTGAGCACTTTGTCACATTTCACTAGAGTATGCACATACACAGCCTCAACACCGGGTTTAGGATGCATCATGGACTAACCACATTACCCGGCCAAACACTCACGTAATTAGCATACACCTGCAGGAGCCACTACCTGGCCGCATCTTCGTGTATGAACAGTAATGCTGACAAACTTACTTTGTACTACGTACAAATTATTTTCCTTGTCCATGAGCCAAAAAAGCTCTTCTGATGCGGCAACTAATAATCAGCACCAAACCACTCTTGTGTGCACGAACTCACGAACACAACCTAAACTCATCAGGTGTTCTTTAGCCCAACAAGTCAGGATTAGCACTAACACGGACAATGCAA
The DNA here is from genome assembly GCA_036927565.1 of Tuctoria greenei. Lineage (NCBI taxonomy): Eukaryota > Viridiplantae > Streptophyta > Magnoliopsida > Poales > Poaceae > Tuctoria > Tuctoria greenei. The sequence continues at coordinate 48,208,075 of JAYESD010000001.1, read as the reverse complement.
CAATAATAAAAGGTGCTAAGAGTTGCCTACGGCTCCGTGACCCTCGGTCAAAAAAACTGCCACCACGCAAAGTGCGCTACAGCCTCACCTTCCATGAACTCCGTGCTTGGAAACGGCAAACGCCCCTTGACGTCGCGGCTTGAGTATGAGCATGACACGGGAGATCGAACTCGTGAGTGCATCTTAAAGACAAAGTAATTATGCAGACTTAGCTTGAGGAAGCAAGTGCTCATGATGGAGCACACGTTAGAAGAGAGAGACAATGAGCTAAGCATAAGAATGAAAGGAACTATAACAACAGAGAATAGAATGGATAAGGCCTTTGCCTAGACTCTAGATTTTATTCACTCATCAAGAAATTTATTTAGTTTCTATAGTATTTACTATTTAATCAATACTCCATCTTGGTTCGAAATATTTGTCCCCGGATAGTTCATTTTTGAACTAATCGGTGATAAGTATTTTAAACCAGGAGCAAGGCACTAATTTTCCCTTGAACTAAAATATTTTCTAAACTCAAGTATGTAATTTTATTTGTTCCCAATTAATTTGTGCCTTATTTGAATATACTCATGCGTTCTCTTAAACAAGCTAGCCGACAAATTTAATCCTTGCTTCTTGTAGCTATCGCAAATGAATTCTTCTGATCAATGCATATTCAACACAACAAGGATTTAGTTTATATATCTAACATTTATTGTATTCCCTTATATAAGAAAAAAAATGACAAAACATTCTAGCTAATGTTGTGATGGTAAATTTGAATAACATTTGGACAATTAACACGCTGATAAAAAATTGATTGCACAATCTGAATCATGAAAAATTACCAAACTTATGACGTTATTTACTACATGTGTATTGAATTATAAACTTTATATTTTTTATTAATTTATTAACAAGTTGTATATATCTTTCAAAGCGCATACCCTTCGACCAAATCCTAGGTTCGCCATTATTTTGACATGCATGTTAGTTGTCATGCATATGCTACGCCTCAAACTATACATATGATGATCTTTCAATGAAAAGAGAAAACACGTAACATCGTCATTTTCAAGTGTTGTTACTTGTTCATGCTTGCTACACCCAAAACATGATCAACGTGCCTCAAACATGACGATCTTTCAACAAAAAGAGAAAAAACACGTGTAACATCATCATACATGATTGTCAACATCTCTCTCACATGCATGTTAGTTGTCCACGCATGCTACGCCCCAAACATATGATCAACGAGCCTCAACTATATATATATATATATATATATATATATATATATATATATATATATATATATATATATATATATATATATATATATATATATGAAGATCTTTCAACAAAAAGAGAAAACACCTAATGTCATCAAACATGCATGATCGAGGTCTTTTGCATGTCAAACTGAAAAACATGATCGAGGGTTTGTGATATATATATATATATATATATATATATATATATATATTGTGTTAACGAATAAATGTGTGGTGTGTTCATCGTGTTCCTCATGAATGGCAATTCATAAGGAAGGATTTGATTATTTTTTGGACAAATGAATGATTTAGTTACCAAGTGAATGTGCTCTAAGTTAAGTGATGTGTTGTCTCTAAGGAGGAGGAGGACGATTTAGGTTTTCTTTTGTTGTTTTTCTTTTCTTGTGTGTGCTTGTAGTTTTTATTGTGTTTTGTGATGATCTTTCAACAATATTTGATGATCTTTCAACAAAAATAGAAAACACGTAACGTCATGAAAATATGATCGAGGTCTTTTGCGTGATAAATTCAAAAATTGGCACATTGCATACCTTGGGCCCTTTGCGTGTCAAATTTAAAAACTAGAACTAAAAAACTGAAACACCGCTGGACGGACCTACAAGTATACCAGGTGGGCCATTGATACCTTGGACCCTTTGCGTGTCAAATTAAAAAATAGCCTGTGAAGCCGAGATGGGACGCGTCGAGCCGTTGCGATAACCTAGAGGAGGCAAACTGCGGTTTGGAGTAACTCCGACCCACCCACCAGTTTGAAAGCATAGTTTTTGAAGCGTCTGATCATCTCCACTCTCGCGCTTAAACAAAGACCCGCTATAAAGGCACACCATCCTTTTGCTTCTCCGCTGCACCACCGTCGACCACCTCTTGCTCTATCTCTGCACCTCCGTCGCTGCACAAATGGGTATCCCCGCACCGAAGCACTCCAGGCCATCGACGTCCTCGGAACCTCCTTCCCCGTTTCCGTCGCCGCTAATGCTGGTGGAACTAGAGGCGGCACCCGCACCCCCTTCGTCCCCTTCACCACCCGCTGCGCCTGCACCTCCTCATCCCGTTTGAGTTCAGGATACTGTCCGCCTCCTCCAATATCGCGTCTATGAACTCGATCGGCGCCTAAAGGAGGCCAACGAGCACCTGTCTGCCGTCGAGCGTGCAAAAAAGCTCGAAAAATTGGTGCGGGGTGTATTTTCCGATACATCTCTCTCGTGTGGCCATCTGGGTCTTGGGAAACTTCCAGTCTACACCAGCATGGACACCGTCGTCCACTACTGCTTCGAGTTAAGCTTTGTGGCTGGTCGTCTCCACGTTCTCCACAAGACAATCGGGGAGGTGGCTGGGGTGGAGGGCCACCAGCAACTTCTGTAGACCGTCGTCTGGAAGCTTCGGACTCAATTACCGGAGGAAGAGGCGGTGGCAGCGAGGGCAGCGGCGGAGAAGGAGAAGGATGTGGAGAAGGAGGTGGAGGGTAAGGGGCCGTCGGCACCTTCTGCACGTCGTCGCCAGGAGGCTTCGGACTCAGGTGCCGAAGGAGGAAGAGGTGGCGGCGGTGGCGGAGATTGAGGAGACCTCCTCCGAGTAGAGTAGGATTAGGAGTAGTTTTTCTTTTTCTTTTCTTGTTTGTAATATATTTGTTGTTCATATGTTAATCAAAAGTATCTTTTATGTTCATGAACAATGTGTCCTACGCAGTATCGATAAATATCTCCTGTATGTTTGTAACTAGGGACTGTTTATATTACATGTGTCTGAAAAACTAAAATCCGGTAAAAATTAAGGCAACCTTAGGTAACACTAATCCGGTAAAATTTCATAATTGACTAGATTATTTTATTTCTATAGCTCATACATTGACAAAAGATCGTGGCGCATGTGAAAATGTATTTTTAGTAGTAGTATATACTATATGTTATCATTTCATTGTGATCAATGTTACAGGATGCTGATTGTTTACCTTTTACTATACCATGGATTTGCCATCGTCCTTTCGTGGAATTGGGTGTTCTGTATTTGCATGTCATTTGCATTAGCACACATAAATTTGGTGATTCATAATTTTGTACGTATTTTTTGGAATGTCCCACTAGATAGCACGTGACTCCTTTTAGATTTTGACCTCCATGCATGGCAACGAAGATGAAGGGGAGCTAGCGGTCGCACGATGAGCAAGCAGCTAGGCCATACTGTAATTAAGAAGCGAGCAAGTTGTAATTAAGAAGCGAGCAAGTTGTCCGAAGAAGTCTACCCCTCTAGCTACATGCCCCATGTGAAGGAATTGACGTGACATGACATGTAATGAATCACGATTGCATGCATGCACAAGGGCACGGCTAGTGCCAAATTCTCCATGCCCGCGAAAATTTTTCCGTTCTTCTTGGCGCGCCACAATTGAATTTTGACAATTCAATTTTCACTCCCTGTCCCTCCAATTTCAGCTCTGCATATTGTAACCCTATTTCAGCCACGATGAGTATAAATGGAAACACTGGCCTCCGTTCCCGCACACCGCTGCACCGCCCTTCCGGTGATCTCGCAATACTCCAAATGTGTTGTCTCTCTGTCCTGTGTTCCAAACTTGTATTCCTAAGAAATTCACGTGTTTTCATTTCCCTCGGTTTTTATAAATTTTTTCCCCATGGATCTCGCAGTGACGCATCAGAGATCTTGGTGGTGGTGACTCAGGAGTACAACGCCAGGCGACCAAGTTTGACGGGCTCTATCGAACCTCTTCGTTGCCGACACCTCCCTGTGACATCCCAGACTCCAGTTTTGTGCTAGGTAAGTTCTACACAATCCATGTTGTCTTTTGATAGAGCTATATTGGCTAGGTTCTACACGATCCATGCAGTTTTGGGCTAGTTAAATTGTACACGGTCCATGCTGATATACGAGGATTAAATAAATTAACAAAGAAGAAATGTGCTCTTATGTTTCACGAATTTAGTTATATATATATATATATATATAGCATATACTACATCTGTCCCGAAATAAATGTTACTCTAACAGCTTATTACGGTAGTGTATTTCTAGTTCAATTCCTGGCCGGGAACGACAAATATTAAAAATCGGAGGTAGTATGTAATTTCTGGATTTAGAAGTAAATGACACACGGGTTATCTAATCAACCACTCCAAATGTTGTACTCTAATTCCTGTTTTACAAATTTGTATTCCTAATATTTTCAGTTCCCACAGTTTTTACATTTTTTTCTTTCTTGTGACTTTCTCGGATCGTACATTTTTTCCTATTCCTTCATTTCTAATTCCTCCATTCCAAACAAACACTGTCAATTCATAGAAACCACACCCTCCGATCCAAAATCTACGTCGGTCATGTAATCTGACGTTATCACTGTTATTTGGAATGACTAGTTAGAATGCTCTTTACTTTAGGAACAAGACATCAAACCGTGATGTCGTCTACAAGCATTCATGCTGGCCAACAAGCACCTGGTATAACTATAAATGTGTTTACTATCAAAATTAAATTTTTTTAGAAAACATTAATTCCTTTTGCATGGTATGCAGAGAATATTGCAGCACATGATGTTCAGGAACCCCGAGATTCTTCACTCCCTTGTACTAGATGCATGAACCAACAACAGATATAGATATAGAAACTAGAAATACTCCTTTCGTCTTAGCGTAACTTTACTTTTAGATCTTAAAAAATGTCCCACTCCAACTCTATTGGTAGCTTCCAACTACCCATATCACATCACATTACTACCTGCCTCTCTACCGTGCCATTTGTTTTGGCAGAGCGTGTTAGTTTTTTACTCCATTAGCATTGAATTTGGAGCATTTTGAGAGACTATGTTATGTCCTTTAAATGTATTGATGATGGGTATCATGGTCATTTGCATTCTTTCCTAGGCTCTACTAATTATTTTAGCATGCCTTGTGATTCTACTTTCTTAGTCTTTATAGTTAACAGTTCATAAGCCTGTGTGATGGCATGATTTGTTTATGCCTCCACGTTGTGCTCTCTCACCACCGGCAACTCCGGCCGGCACCGGCGCCCACGCTCTGTTGTTGGACATTTCAGTGTCCTCCCCGACATGTCTCGCTCGCCCATCGCCGCATCCCATCCTTCGCGTGCCATGATAACCCCGCCGCCCGCAAATCGCTAACCATTACTTGCCCTGCCACCAATCCTCCTTAAGAGTTGCTCCTGGTGATCTCAGCCAGACCAAACCCTCGCTTTGTTAAGTGTTGCAAGTTGGGACTATGCAGTATTGCACCTGCAGTAGCCGCCACTGACAAGTGGACCCGATGTCTCATGGGCCCACATGTGAGTGGCAGCTACTGCAGGTGCAGTACTGTAGAGGATTTCAATCCCGCAAGCTATCTTCCTTATCTGTCTTGCATTCGCCATGTGCTACCGCTGGCGTTCATTACTCGCCCTGCAACCAATTGTGTTCCATACGCGCTCTGGCTGATGTTAGTTAGACCGAACCGGCGAACCCTATCTTTGTGTAGTCTAGTGTTGCCAGCTACATGCCCGCCCCTTCAGTCTTGCCTTCTTCGCTACTGGACTGAAAATCCTCTGCAGTACTATGAGGGCAGTAGCGCCACTGACATGTGTACCTGATGGCTCATTTTAGGGTATGAACAGCAACAAAGAGTCAACAATGTACTCCCCCACGATCAAAATAGTTGTCATTCAGACAGTCCTAACTAGTTCATTTTTAATTCATTTGCTGGTCTGATACGACAAGTAATATAAACCAGGAGGGATTAATACATAACAAAATGCTGCTGGGACGCGGTCGTCCCACGCTCGTATTTGTCGCACTCATCCTGAAGATGGTATGAACATCAGACTTTTCTTCTTTTCACACTATTTGTACATGATACTAAACTTGGTCAAACGATAATTTACTTTAATCGTTTATCCTTTGAATCAATGTTACAGAAGGAAAGGAGATTGGAAGAAGTGTGGCTAAAGGACTTAAGGTTTCCAGAATATGCTATGCATCCCAAGTTAGTAGAACGGAGCATGTGAAGCTACCAATTCAGTTCTCCACTAGGTTGGGTGTTGTGGTTGGTATTAATCAGCGGCACTTTGTCAATGATGTGGTTATGTTTACAAAAAAACATGCATCCCTCAGTGGTGCAAGGAAGTGGGCAGAGGTTGGCAATATTAACAAGAGACATATAGTACGAGACATTCTAGTTAGTGTCATCACATCCCATACAAGTATTTTTTTTCTTGCAATCTCCATCTTGTACGCTTATAACAACTTGTTATACAATGTACAGAATTTCTGGGACATGGAGGACACACGGGACAGACCAAGAAAATTTTTGAAAATTGCTGGTTAGCGCTACAAGGGGTGCCGCTCGACTTTGCATGCCACCTATAAGAGTTATTCGACCGATGAAGAACGTATACGAAATAATCCTGCTAACGTACAGGTGCCCGAGTGGTTGCACCTAATAAAATATTTTGGGTCTGAGTATTCAATGTCAGTTAACTTTTTAATAGCTTCGCATCCTACAAAATCTATTTGATTTAAATTCATTTGTGGAAATAATTTTTAAAATTGTTGCAGTCAATAAGCAGGACCAATTCTCAAAATCAAAGAAGACAAAAGACGAATTACTTGGTTGGCTCCAAATCCTACGCCCAACTTAGTTATGAGAAGGTATGAAAAATAAGTAACGCTTTTACTTTGCGCTGCAATCAATATGTATACCTACATATTGAATTTTATTTGTATTTTATGTAGCGAGACCCAGAGACCGGAGAAGAACCCGATGACATACAACTGTGGGAAGCAAGCAATTTGAAGAATGGTTACTGGGCAAACAAGCAGGCAGAAGTTGTACATGTGAGTAACACTTCAAACAATCCCCAATTAAATAAATATTTGCAATTTACCTATGACTTTTCTTTTCGTATATAGAGACAGGCATGTGTCCAAGTGGACAACAAGGAAGTTGAGTAGGGAGGTCCAATTCCAAATGAGGAGAGAAACCACATCTTCCAGTGTTCTTATAGATCCTCAATCGGTTGTGCAGGATCACAGGTTCGGGGCCTGGTTATATGGCTAACCCTACAGGTCTTGAACGTGAACGTATGCATATCTAGATGGATGAACACTTAAATGACCAAGTTCGGAACTTAGAAGATGGAAATGCAGGCCTCAATAACCAAGTGCAGAGTTGGAAGGAAGAAATGATAGCTTAACCACCCAGATAGACCGCATAAACCAGAAGAATAAAGAGTTCAACCTTCATGTCCAGAACATAGAAGGTCATATGGAAGCTGATCATGAACAGAGAGCTCAGGAAATGGAGGACATGCGCCTCTCAATGATGGTTGAAATGCGCAAAATGATAGAGACCACTCCACAAAAGGTCCAAGAAAAGGGCTGCAAAAAGGCACCTGCTCCAACAATTAGTCTCGGTTAGCTTAGGCAAACTTTTAACATGCAAACATGTCGCATCAGTAATACTTGAGTGTTGTTATGCTTTGTTGTAATATCAATTGATGGATGTTTATTGTTAAACTCGTGATTCTGTTGCCACTAATTTTCAAACCTAGTGCATTAGGATTCTTCTGCCGCTAATTATAAAATGTGGCATTATGAATTTCTTGTCATGAATCATAAATTTTTGCAATAGGAAGATATTGCCACGAATTACAAAACATTGTAGTATAAACATTTGGCCACGACTCAAAAAAACGTTGCGCTAGACTGCTATTGCCAGGACACAGAAAATGTTGCATTACAACACTATTGCCACAAATGAGAAAATGTTGCATTACACCTCTATCACCACAAATCATTAAACGTTGCATTACAACCGTATTGCCACAAATCAGAAAACACTGCAATATGAACCTATTGCTACAGATCAAGAAACGTTTCATTAGAAACCTATTGCCACAGATCAGGAAATGTTGCATTACGAACATATTGCCATAGATAAGAAATCGTCGCAATAGCAAACTATTCACCACACATGTGAAATCATTGCAGTACCATACTATTTCCCAGGGATTTGAAATTGTTGCAATACAGTACTATTTGCCATGTTTGTGAACTCGTTGTAATAACATACTATTTGCTACGGACATTAAACCGTCGCAGTACCATACTATTTGCCACAGTTGTGACATCGTTGCAGTACCATACTATTTGCCACGAATGTGAAATCATTGCAATACCTTAATAATCTTTGTAGTACGTTAAATTGTCGCAAAACCTTAAATCATTGCAATACCATACTATTTGTCGCGGCTGTGAAATTGTTGCAGTAACATACTATTGCCCCGAATGTGGAATTTTTGCAATACCCTGCTATTCGTTGCAATACGTTAAATCGTCGCAATATGCTTAATCATTGCAATACTGTATTATTTGCAACAAATGCGAAATCATTGCAATTACATACTATTACCACGAATGTGAAATTGTTGCAATACCATGCTATTCGTTGCAATACATTAAATCGTGGCAATACGCTAAATCGTTGCAATAACATATTGTTTGCCACAAATGTGAAATTGTTGAAATATCGTACTATTTGCCACGATTGTGAAATAGTTGCAATACCATACTATTCATTGCGATATGTTAAATCGTCGCAATACGTGAAATCATTGCAATAGCATACTATTTCCCACCGATGAGAAATCGTTGCAATACCATATTATTTGCCACAGATGTCAAGTCATCGCAATAACCTATCACCACGGGATTTATTTCGATGATTCATAAAAACTATCGTCACGCTCTTTTTTGTTGCAACAGTGACCTGTTGCGACAAAAAATGACCTATTGCGATGAATTTTTTAGTTGCGATAAATCGGAATCCTTGCAGGGTAGTGTCGCACGTATTGATGTGCTTCCAGAGGTGGGACCCCATCGTCTCCTTTGATCCGATAGTTCAAGGCTGACCACTAAGTGGATGGACGCGACCAGGTCCAAGGTCGAAGATGCTGCCGTGCTCATCAGATCACAGTTTCAGCGCCAGACCAAAGACTCCTAGATGCCTCGCCTTTGTACCTCCTATGCTTCTTGTGTTTCCTTTTGTATCTTCGTCTTGTAAACAATTTTGATGAATTGAATGCATTGATGATCTTGATGAACATGAAGTTCCCTTTTTTGCTTTGTACCTGGGTTCTCTCAGGTCCTTAGTAACGCAAGGACACGAAGAAAGAATTTGCTAGACTTGTTAGGTAGGAGTGGACGCTACCCTCGGGTCCTTAACTACGCAAGGACCCGAGAAGGAACTTTGCCATCGATTAGTTAGGTGTAGATTCCCTCACGTCGGGCCCTTAGCAGTGCAAGGGCTCGGGAAGATACCCAACCATCGTTCTCGAAAGAACCTTGCTAGTGGACTTGCAACTTCATGTAGATGACCGCTATTGACATTTCTTACATCACAGATAAAATCCGCAAGCACACAAAAACTGTCGTGTAGCACTTCCCCTTAAAGAGTATTCCAAAGGGTATCGAATGCAAGGAACGTGTGTTCTAATCTTACAAACTAATTCACCCAAGGACACAAAGTGTTTTGTAGGCAAGGAACGGAGAGGAATTAAAAGTATTGATTCTAATTCAAAGGAATTTGCAGTAGCTGCTTGCTTCAGGCACGGGTTTACCCCTAGCAACACTAGGACGACTCCCGCCAAGAGCCTATGGCATAGCCGAACATGGAGGATTACAAAGGACAGATAGGGTTGTCACCACCTACTGCCTACCTCTTCAATCCGTGGGTTTGCGAGATATTCACTGGTGATTTCTAACCTAAGAACCACGCTTACATTCTAAATCACTGCTCTAGTTGTTTCGAACACAAAGCTACAACTAGAGCCTTTAACAAATTAAAGTAATGAACCTACAAGTAATTACTTGTGCAAACTATCTTGAATTGGAAATCAATCTTGAGATGACTTCACAATGGCTCATTTGATTTTGAATCAAACCTTTGTAGGGGTACAAGTTTAGAAGAGGGACTTGACAAGCCCAAGTCTCCTCCTCCTAGACTCTTCACCACACTCTCCTTCAACTTGGCAGCCTCTAGGACTACTCTAAACCTTAAGAGAGGTATTCTATTCTCAACTTTTAGTGTGTGTGTGTGAAGTGAGGTTTGGGGTGCTATTTATAGGTGGGGAAGGGTCGTTTTCTGCCACTAAATGCGCGATATTCAGTCATCCCTGCCACCAGGAAGCCAGGAAGAGTTGACACACATCGATTGACTGAGTTTGGCGCCAGGATGACTTCAGCCGAACTCCCTGTTCGGCTGAATTGTTTTTGTGACTGTTTCGCTTGTGCTTTCTCCAAGCCATTGCCAGTTGGGTCCCATTGATTGATATGGGTGATACACTGTTGGATGGCCTCAGATACTAGTGTTTGTGGGCCATTTGATCCATGTGATGACACGTGGCATCGCCTGATTTGTTGGAATCCAATTTAATGGATTACCCCCTGCATGTCTTGGTATTTTGGGTATTAATTCACCTGCATATAAATAAGCACCAACACTTGTGGAATTGGTTAGTATTTAATCCTACCACTATGTTGTGCTTCACTTTTGGGCACATTATGAGGTAAATTGATGGTCTAAATATGGCACTTAAGTATCGTCAACAAACTCCCCCACACTTAGTCCTTTGCTCGTCCAGGAGTGAAAGGAAGAAAAACAACTATGGTGTTGTCATAAATCTGCTATAAGTTAGAAAATAAGAGTTCTAGATATTTCAACTTATACCTCAATTCATGAGTTCCCCTGATGGAATGTGGCTGCCACATCGATCTTGGGTGTTTGAAGAGTGGAATTGTTGGAATGTAGTTCCCTTGGATCTTCTCCTGCTGAAATGATTTGACTATTTGCTACATTCGGAAAGTCAAAGAAACAATTTCCTTTATCTCTTATTTAGAATCTCTCAAATCTCTCAAAGTGTTTCGATCCTCACTTTGGCTTTTTTGCCATTTTTTGTCCCTATACTAAGTGTGGCTATATCTGGAGCTTGGTAGGGATAAATGTGGCACACATTGCAATTCATATATTACTAAGTCAAAAACTTGATCCTATGAGAGATCTATGCAATAAACAATTTGACAAAGAAAATCCTTGTGCACATGAATGGAATGGATAATTGTAGAGTCGATGAATATTCTCTATTTAAGGATGAAACATGGATACTTGTTCTTTCTATTTTTTTAGCATTCTTCTTCTTTTTTGAAGAGTATCTACTTTTTCTTTTTGTAGCCATGTCTTCTACACCTTTTTATTTTTCTACAGAGATGTTGATAATCATAATGTATGGAGTTCCTTTATGGATGGATGAATGAAGGATGCAAATTCTCAATGCGAGAAATTTTGCATGAATGAGGTGCACAAGAATTTCTAAGTCAAAAGTTCATGCATCTCACACAATTGGGTCACGAGTTTGACAAAGTTCAATAAAAAGCAAAGTGGCATATGTATGTGGTTTTCAAGGAATTGTATCATATGGCCTTGTTGGGTAGTTAAATTTCCAATGAGAGAGTTAGGCAAAGTTCAAGACTCCAATATTTTGCAACTATAAAAATCAATTTCAAGCAAAGAGATATTTCCTTGAGTAACTAATTTACCATATCACACTAGTCAAATACTTATATGAAGTGTTTTTCCTACTTTAATTGTGGGAATCATAAGGGCAATAAATTGAAATATAAAGTATTCAAATTTTTAGCTCAAGCAAATTTTGACTACCAAGTTTTAATTCCATGTGTTGAGTTGATTTATTTTAGATATTCAATTTTAAATAGTAAATAAACTCAAATAGCAGGGTAGTATGTATATTCGGAGATAAGAGATCCAAACAGAACTTGTGGAGCGAAACGGGGCCCTGTGGGCCCACATAACTTTGGCTGAACCCCTCGGGCCTATCTATTACTCCGTTTCGACGTGTCAAATCGTATGTTTGGTTGCGATGTGTTTCGGTTTGCAATACTATTTTTGCATGTTGGGATTTCGGGATTTAGGGTGCCTCCCTCACACTTGTTCCTTGAATTATTTATTCAACAAAAATAAACTAAAGAGGGAACTATACTGTGTTAGATGCATTGGTAAGTTCACTTTATTGAATTCAAAAATATGAAATAAACTATGGTGCATCCTATCCAACCGAAACTAGAAGAATAAAAATATGAAATAAACTAAACTTGAACTAGTAAGCATCCTATGCTGTCGATACATCTAAACTATGGTGCGTTGTAGATGTTGGGCTCCCCAACAGCATTGCATAAATGCCACAGCTTGGAGCTCATACCACTACGAACACTGTCAATCTCCTCATTAGGGAGATGAGTTAATCCTTTAGTTCCGCTCTCTCGATGCGCCCTTCAGCAACCAAGTCATATAGCTTCTTATTCTCCAAACAGAGAGAAGCTAACTCCTTAGAATGTCTTGCCACCTTAGGGGCACGAGGAGATTTCATGTCGCTCCTCAAATTGGCCAGGTGGCCCCCTGATGACAATCGGCGAGAGGTGACGCCTAATATTGGAGGCAGACAAGCTCATCGACTCCTCCATTGCCATATGAATCACACGCTTGGAAAAGCCTTTTGCATAGCCTCCTTCATGCCTGCGCACCCTATGGATAATGAGGTGGTCTCCCATACGCTTCGGCGAGGTACTCGTAGGTGACTTTTAGTGGTGGCTCACTATGTCACTGACCTTGGTCTTCAGAGTGCACAAAAACTTCTCGTCTGGCTGTAGCTTTGGGAGAGACTCGTGTTTTTTAGGAAAAATATGGGTCTTGACTGGCTTAAGGACAGCCATAGTTGGACGACGCGTAGGTGTCGGCGACTTCATGGGCATTCTCCGGGAGAGCGGACGGGCAGCACCACGAGGTGTGGTGTTGCGCCCACGTGGAGTCATCGTCAGTGGCGGGATCATGGCAAGAGGTTTATCATCTAATGCCATGATAAACTCCAATGTGAGGTTGGTGTTTTCATTGGCCGACAAGATGTCTCCGCTCAGACTGAAGGTTGAGCTAGAGGAGGAATGAGGGACGAGTTTCTTGTTGGCCAGGACATGGATCAGAGGAGAGGAGATGATTGCTTTTCTATGAGGTGCAAGGTGATAGAGAAGTTTTAGGCCCAATATTCCGAAAGGTAATGATAAGTCGATTGATATGGAGATCTCGACGTTGATGATCCGAGGCTCTCGAGTAGAACACGAACAACCCCTGCAATCACTACACCACCGCTCTGTTGGTTATCAACCGTGCTTCACACGATTGACCTCGCCAAGAAGGCTAATACCTGCAAGTGCAACCAAGAACACAAGCAAGAATGTAGAAGACGCGATCTGAAATCACGAAGTTGAGGTTTCACAAACCATAGAACGGTGATATTATTAATCTAAGCAAAACTCAATTGTTCATGGCGGCTACTATGGAGAATATATAGGTGGTAGGACATCCAAGGGGGTTTTGGGGTCGTGAACTAACCCTAATATACGAAAATAATGGACTTAGACTTGATACATGGCCCAATGGCCAAATACGGTGGCGCAACACCCTGACAAATTCTATACTTGATTTTGTTTCGACTATTCCCGCCTACTCCGAAAGAATTTTGACATGGGACCGGCTCCATTGGAAAGGTTATCCTCTCCCCTTTCTGTGCATATGTATAACGTCCAAAACGGAGTTTGTATGCACCCTGGGCGTCCGTTTTAGTGTGTACTGCTCCTGGACTCCGAGTTGGATACGATTTTGAGTTTGGTTCGGTTTTCATCTTCTTTGAATGAATTCTCTGGTCTTCCACATCCCTAGTACTTCCTCCAAGTACTCCTTGAACCTCTCCATGGATCCTAATCACAATTAAATCATTAAGTAGCAATCAATGCTCAAAAACATATAAGGAAATATATAAGAACGAGCTCACCTCTGAAATTAATTGTTGTGTATGAACTCTATTGATTGCATCTTGTATGTTCAATGGAGTGTTGTTTGTATCCATAGAAGTGATGTCCTCATCAAAAGGTTCCCCTCTGTGTTCCCATCATTAAATAAGCGCGGAAAGATACGATAGCCCCGAGAATATTGTTGGGATAAGTCAAGAGAGTCCGCACGAGAAAACAGAGCGCTGGCGGTGTGAAGGAGGCTTCGGCCGAACCTAGGGTTTGTCTGAACCCCTTCTGGCTCCGTTCGGGCTATATTTTCGTGGGTCGACTAAACGGGCCTCATAGATGAATATTTGGATGGGCCCATTAGTAGGATGCGGAGAATTTAGATAGAATTTAAAGAAACAGCTTGCAAATCAATAAGATTTATCACGTCAATTTCTTTTTCTGCCTCCTCCTGGGATTCAAGAAATAATTTGAGTTAGTGTCTATTCACTTTGAATAGCTGACTATCATCACCTTGGAGTGTGATTGCTCCATGGGATGAGGTTTCTACTACAGTGAAGGGTCCTTCCCATTTACTTCTAAGCTTCCCATGTCTGACGAGTTTAACCCTAGAGTTAAAGAGCAAGACTTTAACCCCAGGTTTGAACTCTTTTGGTGTAATCCTCTTATCGTGTCATCTTTTGGTTCTTTCCTTGTAGATTTCGGCACTGTGATACGCCTTATCTCTCCATTCTTCCAACTCGGGAATTTGTTTCAATCTGTGTTTTTCGACTCCAAGAAGGTCCGTGTTCCACCGCTTTGTGGCCCAATAAGTTCTATGCTCCAACTCTACAGGAAGATGGCAAGTATTCCTGTAGACAAGTTGGAATGGAGACATGCCGATGGGAGTTTTGTAGGCAGTACGGTATGTCACAGTGCGTTGGGTAGCTTATGCTTCCATCCCGTTCCCATTTCCAAGACAGTCTTTTGCAGAATATTCTTAATTATCTTATTAGATGTTTCTGCTTGAACACTTGTTTGTGGGTGGTATGGAGTAGCAATGTTATGTTGGACACCAAGCTCCCTCAAAAAATTCCGGAAAGTCTTATCTATGAAATGAGACCCTCCATCACTTATGACCATAAGGGGAGTACCAAAACGTGGAAAATGATCTCATGGAACATTTTCCTAGCTTGCTTGGAATTAGCATTCTTGCATGGCAAGGCTTCTACCCATTTTGACACATAATCTACTGCCACCAAGATATACTCGCAATCATAGGACCTTGGGAATGGTCCCATGAAATCAATACCCACACATCAAATAATTCCACTTGGAGACTATTCCCTCTGTCCCAAAGTGATGGATGTTTTGGGCTTGCAAGTTTGTCCCACAAAGACTGTCTTTTTGGCTTGTAAAGTGTGCAGTCATTTAAATCCAACAGTGAGTTCCTCCAACCAGCTTCAACCAGTGTTGCCCCCCATACCTAGGAACTCGATGTCGGCCAATGGTGAGACTTTGAAAAAGCAAATGGAGTTTAATGCTGTCAGTAAAGTTGAGGGAACGTGCATCATTCACGTGCTTCACTATTAAGTCTAAAAGTGCTAAAATGTCTATCTCTCTGGGACGGAGGGAGTATATGTTAGGGGCATCGCATTGCGAGCAAAGATTCATCCATGCTTCTGGCGTTTCCAAAATCTGCGAATGAGTTCTTTTGTGTCTTCATACATAGAAGGCCAATAGAATATACTCTGCTAGATCTTTGCCTGGGTACGGTAAACACCGTAGTGACCACCATAGGGGCCAACATGGCATTTCTCAATAATCTTGGTGCCTTCGATTGATGGGACACACCTTCTAAGAAGGCCATCGGCACAGACTCGATAGAGGTATGGGTCATCCCAAAGGTGTCTACGACTCTCATAGATGAGTTTCTTTTTTTCCCCTGCGGTACGTATCCCGTGACCATGAGGTTCATGATATTCGCGTACCAAGGGTGAGAGTCAGTCACCTTGAGTAGCATATCATCTCGTAGGAAGTCATTGATAGGAATGTCCATGGAGAGTGACTTCCATATGTGAGAGATGATCTGGACGAAATTCTCTACTCCTTTCTTATCCTTGATTTCTAAGTCAAATCTTGGAGTAGAAGAATCCAACGGATTAGCCTAGATTTAGCATCCTTTTTGGTTAGCAAATACTTCAAGGCAGCATGGTCTGTGTAGACTATGACCTTGGCTCCCAACCAAATAGGATCTACACTTATCAACAGCAAAAACTACAGTTAAGATCTATTTCTCGGTTGTGGCAAAATTGAGTTGAGCTCGCGTCAGAGTTTTGCTAGCCTAGGCTATTGCATCATGATTTTTATCTTTGGTTTGGCCTAGGACCGTACCAACAGCAAAATCACTAGCATCACACAAGATTTAGATGGCAGCATCCAATCAGGAGGTTGGATGATTGGATCTGAGATGAGTCCCTTTTTGAGTGTATCAAATGATTTAAGGCATTCATCATCGAAATCAAATAGATCTTCCTTAGCTAATAGGTTAGTGAGGGGTCTAGTGATTTTTGAGAAATTTTTGATGAATCGCCGATACAACTCCGCATGACCTGAAAAGCTATAGATTTTTTTAACATTGATAGGAGGTGGTTGTTTTTTAATAACTTCAATTTTTGCTTTGTCCACCTCTATACCTCTTTTGTACACTAAGTGTGCAAGAACGATGCCTTCTCAGACCATGAAATGACACTTTTCCCAATAAAGCACTAGGTCCTTCTCTTGGCATCCTTGTAAGACCTTGTCTAAGTTTTTCGGACAATGATCAAAAGTTTTTACATAGATGGAGAAACCGTCCATGAAAACTTCCATGATCTCCTAAATCATGTTGGAAAAAATAGACATTATGCATCTTTGAAAAGAGGCAGGAGCATTACACAGTAGAAAAGACATACGTCGGTAGGCATAAGTCCCGTAAGGACATGTGAATGTGGTCTTACTTTGATCGTCAGGATGGATTGGGATTTGATGATACCCCGAATACCCATCAAGGAAACAAAAGTATGATTGTTTTGCCAACTGTTCTAACATCTCATTAATGAAGGGCAGTGGAAATGATCCTTTCTTGTAGTCTTGTTAAGTTTTCAGTAATCGATGCACATCCTCCAACCCTTGATGGTACGTTGAGGAATTAATTCATTCTTCTCATTGTGAATGACCGTCATACATCCTTTTTTAGGCACCACTTGAACTGGGCTGACCCATTCACTATGAGGAACAGGGTAAATAATCCCAGCATGCAGAAGTTTCAAGACTTCTTTCTTGACAACTTCCCACATCGCATTATCCAATCGTCTTTGAGGTTCCCTTGAGGGGACACTCTTGGGGTCAATAAGGATGCGATGGGTGCACAACGATGGACTATTTCCCTTGAGATCTTGTTGTTAATAACCAAAAATAGCTCTATGCATTTCTACCATGGCTATGACTTTGAGTGTCTCATCATTTGAAAGCTTGTCACTTATGATGACAAGGGCTTCCAAATCGCCATTTAGAAAGGCATAACGTAGGCCTGGAGGTAAAATTTTTAGGTCAATAGGAGGTTTTGGAGAGAACTCTTCTTTTGGCAATTCAATTGCCTCTTGAAATTCATCCTCTTCTTGGATCAAATCTTCTTCTCCTCCAATTCAGGGGGTGCTTAGAATTTAAGATTCCTAACCTCCTCTATTGGTTCATCTTGGATGGGATATTTTGTGGATGTGTTCTTTGAACGCAAAATAGGAATAGAGAACTTTCATTTTCCAACTTTGACATTCAGGTTTCCTTCCAAGGGACTTTCCATGAGAAATTTCTCAACTAGAATCCCAATCATAATGTCAAAATCTTGGATTTTGAACACATGGAAGTCTAGAAAAGCCTCAATATCTATGTGTCTTACAAACGCCTGTTGCAAAACCCCGCATCCTTCAAGGATGTTTCTGAAAGAATCTCGAAAGGATTTTCATGTTAGTGCCAACGGCACATCACCTAGAATGGCGAGAGCACAAGAATCGGAAATGATATTTGCTCCAATGGTGGGGTTGTATAGGACCCTCATTGGTGTCCCTCTAATGAAGCATAGAATGGTGGCCAAAGGTGAGGTCATCCGAAGGATTTCGGGCGACAGCTCAACTTTTGCAGTCCATTCTCTACTTAGAATAGAGGTTGACTCCTTGACCATCTGTTGGACGAAAACTCCATTAGGTGTGTCAGGTGGAGATAGTGGCAATGGTGGCTTCCTATGGCAACAGTACTTCGAGGTATTACAAAATCTTCAAATACTTCTTCCTCGAACTAAAAGGGAAACTCTGAAGGTTGAATTTCTTCTTCCTTTGTAGTTTCTGGTTCGGGAGAGGATTCTTTCGACAAGGTTTGAGATAGGCAAGAAATAGGTTCATCCTTGTCCATGGATTTATCCTCGATTCTTGACACGGCTTCCCCTGGAATGGGTTCATTAAGACCCATAATGAAAGAAGAGTTTTCTAGAATTTTATCCAGAAGATCGTTGCCTTCTTTCGGCATCTTATGGAGGAAAGATCCTCCAGCCCTAATGTCAGATGGACAAATCTGGGCCAGATTTCTCAAAAGAGAAAATCTATTTCAAGCTGCACCTATGGATTCCTTCTCCATCTGTTGGAAGCGTAGTACTTCCTTTCGTAAGTAAACAATTTTGGCAATTGGAAAGAAATCAAGACAAAATTTGTCTCGTAATTCATTCCAATTTTCGTTTGTCTTCCCAGAATTGTGGTCGTACCATTGTTTGGATTTTTCCTTGAGGGAAAAAGGAAACAACTTCCATTTGAGAGTTTCCTGTGTCATACCTTTGATTAGAAGTCATGAACACAGTTGTTCGAACTCTCATAGATGGTGGTAAGGGTTTTCACAATTCGTTCCTAAGAAGGATTGTTCCCGAACATGGGCTATGAAGCTAGGGCAAAGTTCATAGCTAGTAGAACAAATGGGTTCCACCGAAGGCGGTGGCTCATAGAACATGCCATTTGGGGTAGAATAAGAAAGAATGGTGGGCTGCTCCATATATGTGACGTTCGTAAGGAAAGGAAAGGAAATGTAAGAGGATAGATACGAGCGTGAACAAGGTTCGAAGATTAACAGCAACTGTTCCCCAGCAATGGTGCTAAAAATGCTTGTTGACGTTTCTTACGTCATAGATAAAAACCAGCAAGCGCACAAAAACTGTCGTGTAGCACTTCGCATTAAAGAGTATTACCAAAGGGTATCGAACTCAAGGAACGTGTCTTCTAATCTTACGAACTAATTCACCCAAGGACACAAAGTTGTTTTGTAGGCAAGATACAAAGAGGAATTCAAAGTATTGATTCTAATTCAAAGAAATTTGCAGTAGTGTTGACAGTTGTTATATACCAATTTCAACCATCAATATAATTCAATTATGTGAAAGAATTGTCATTTCTTGCACACATCACCTTTCTATTTAACCTATTTCCACTTGTCATTGGAGAAATAGTGCATGAAGGGAATTATTGCAGGAAATGAGGTAAAAGGGCAGAGCAATCCTATAAAATATCATCCCAGCCAATCAAGCGATGACATGTGGCACAACATGGATCAAATGGCCCGCAAACAGAAGTATTTGAGACCATCCAACGGTATAGCACCCATATCAAGAGATGAGACCCACCTGGCAATGACCTGGAGAAAGCAGAAGAGAAATGGAGCAAAGACCAGGTTGGCCGACCCCCCTAGACGGCCGACCTCGTCCTGGCGCCAAACTTGGTCAATCGCCATGTGTTGGCTCCTCCAGGCTCGAAGAAGTTAGTGGTGACTGATTCGCGCGCTTTTGGTGGCGGGAACCAACCCTTCTCCACCTATAAATTGGACCCCCTACCCTCACTTCACACACACACCACTTGAGTATTCATCCATTGTATCTACTACTCTCCGTAGGTTTAGAGGAGTTTAGGCTATAGAGAGGAGTGCCTCTAGTCCATAGTCCAAGTAGGAGAGGAGTAGAAGTAGTCTCTTCAAAATTCCTAATTGGGAAAGGTATGGCTCTCATATTCCTATTTGTATTTGTGACTTTGCTCTTAATAAAGATGTTATCTTTAGTCTTCTATTGTTCATATACTTGGATGAAGCGTTTCTTGTTTGATTATGGATTCCATATATGTGGTAGGAGTAGTATTTATGATTATGCTATACCATTCTCATTAGATCATCATAACACTACAAAACCTCATTATAGTCATGATTATGTTAATATGAATCACTTATGCTATAAATTAACATTTTTCAATGATGATTTAGTTCATTGCCTTTGGATGGCTTGTCCCTAGGCTCTTAAGGTAATTACTTAATATGCTAGCATGGTGCTAGGATAGATGAGTAGCGTTGAATGTCTTGTAGACCCACGGATTGAAGAGGTGGGCAGTAGGTGGTGATAGTCCTATCTGTCCTTTGTAATCCTCCACATTCGGCAATACCACAGGCTCTTGGCGGGAGTCGTCCTAGTGTTGCTAGAGGTAAACTCATGCCCGATGTGTTAATCCATTCAGCATGAGAATTCATAATTGATATGATCATTAGTAACTAACTTAGGTTGTGTATATGTATATTAGAAGCATAGTAGGAGTATCTATCTAACTCTTAGCCTAGTCCCTTTACCCCCCCTTAGGATAGAATGCTCTTGTGTGTGTCACACTACCTTCAACTATCAATTACCCATCCTTGCTAGAACCCTACCTAGATCAACCTAGCCTCTCCATTTGATGATTGATTTGCTTCCATCTAGCCTTCCTTTCAGAGAATATAAATGACACCCTTTGGGAATACTCTAAAAGGGGAAATGCTACATTGATAGATTTCGTGCGCTTGCAGACTTACATCTGTAATATAAAAACTATTAACAAGTATTTCTGGCACCCTTCCTAGGGATGAATTGTTAGTAGTGCGTAGGAAATATCAACAAGCATTTCTGGCGCCGTTGCCAGGGAAGGCGGCCGAAGTATTGCATGATTGAATGACTAGGATAGGACCCTGGTAGGTTTTAGTTGGATAAAGCTTCTTTGTTTTTGCATTTTATGTGAAAACAGGGTAGTGTATGTCTGGTTTTTGCTTGCCGGAAAACATTATTGAAGATCCCAAATCCTTTCTTAGAAATTGACCTCATTCCATTACTCCTCAGAAGCTTCAAGCGGCAAAGCAAGCGAGCGCAACTACACCAACAACCAAAACGCCAATGTCCCAGAAGACCCTTCGTGAGTTTTCAGCGCCCTCTGCTAACAATGTGCCTGTTGGGCCCACTGTTAACACGGGAGATGTAAACATCAAAATCAAGACTGGCTTGATCACTATGGTGCAAGCAAACCCATTTTATTAGAAGGCTAACAAGGATGCAAGTTCTCACCTGTAATAGTTCCTTGAGATCTTACTGGGGACATCTCTCCTTTGCATACAGTAAAAGGATCAATCAATAGAGCACGTGCACCACAATTGGATCTCCAGGTACGTTCTAACCTTGTCAATTGTTTTTCTGAACTCACGCTTGTTTACATGCATGTTTTATTGATTAGGAACAATGGAGAGGACCAGAAAGGGCATGGAGTCCAATGAGTCAAGGAGGAGGAGACAGAATGTCCACACCAAGGAGGAGTCCAAGCCCAACTCAACTTTGACTCCACCTCGGGGTCCAGGAGCTGCCTTCACCAAAATTGACGTCTCAGACACATACGAAGTCAGATTTGGACGTTATATATATGGTTGGAACCAGGACTTCATAAAGCTTCCAATGGAACTGGCCCCACATCAAAATTCTTTCTGAGTTGATGGGAATCAGTGAAACAAGTGGGCATCCAAAATCTGTCCGGTGCTGCGTCACCGTCCTTTGGGCTGCTGGCCCGTGTATCGTGTGGAAGCCCATTAGGGTTGCGTCCAGGGGTCTTGCACGCCCCTAAGTTCTATTTATACAGCAGCCGTCACCACATTAGGGTTGGGTTTTTCTTAGATATAATCTGTAATTGAACAGAGTCACCGTTCATCAGTTGTGAGACCCCACATCATGATCAATTCAGTTTTGATTGCAATTTATCTGTTCTTGCTCGTGTTCTTGATTGCGCTTGCAGGGATAAGCCTTCATGGTGAGGTCATTCATGTGACACGGGTGATAACCAACGGAGCAGTAGTGTAGTGATTGTGGGGTTCCGTTCGCTCGGAGCCTTGGATCACCAACGTCGAGATCTCCACCCAATCAAGTGTACCATACCTCTCGGAAGATCGGGACTCATCCTCCTATCAAGTGGTATCAGATATCAGGTTTACCATGAGGTATACTTGTGTGCCCATTAGATTCATTTTGTTTTCGTTCTAATAGTCCACAAAAAGCCACAAAAAAAGTTTTACTTTCCCTACCCTACAACCTTCTCTCAGCCTTTTGCACAATTTAGTTTTGGGGTCTGTAGTTCTGAGTTCGTGTCCTAGGTTGAGTCTGGTTGCTGATTTAGATTTGTTTTGGTTCAGTTTTGTTTCTCCCATCTGCTGCTATCTACAAAGAAACAATCTACAAAAAAATTCCATGCACCGATTTGTTTCTATTTTAGTTTCCACCACCACCAAAACCTAATTGGGTATCCTCCGTAAAACGACATAACTTTTCGCTCGGAACTCCGATTGAGGTGCATTTTTCCCGGAAAGATCTCGAAAAAATCCACATACGATACACCCACAATGCCGGTCACGACAATTCCAAAAAATTAAAAACAATTAAGAAGGCCCTTGTTTCAAACTCCGAAGTTCCAGCACCAGTTTTTCTAATCGCTCCTGAATTTGTACCAATCACATCTTTCATCGGTTTGAGCTAATACTTGGTGTTGTTTCTATTCTTGTGCCCCTGGTTGAGAAAAAAAATCAAAAAAAGAGGAAAAAAAAGGATTTTGAACAGGAGGCTCAAGGGGTTTTCTACTTGTGTTGTTTTCTGTGTGAATGCTGGATACTTGTGATATTGTCATTGTTGTTCATCATAATTCATCCTTGTTCCTTGCTTGTTGCCACAACTATTTTATTACATTTTTAGGCCAGCGACTAGGTGAAATTCTTTGGACACTTATTCAACATTGCTATCTGTTACTAACTTGTGTGCCACATACATATACTGCATTTGAGCCTTCCCAAGCTCCACCTCCTCTCGAGCGGAACAGTTAACCTCTGCAATCACACCCACTCTCTGCTTGCTTTCACACTTGTCACCGTTGGCCACCTATAGTGCTCGTAAGAAACTTGTAAGAGTGGGGTAAGACGCATCTTGCTGAATGTGGCCTAGAGGGGGGGTGAATTGGCATTTTTGAAATTTGTCGGATCCTGCAACACTTAACAACCAGTTCAAAACCAGAGATATCGGACTAGTATGGTAAAGTGCGGACTAGTCTGGTGTGTACCGACTAGGTTGATAAAGTTTGATGGATTAATTTGATTCTTCGATGTGTGCAGCGGAAATATACAGTCAAATGAAGTGTTGCAAAATTATGGACTAGGGTATATCAAAATTTAATCTTATATTTAATGATTCAACGTAAAGTATGCAATAATGATTGAAACCCTAGATTGTTGTGATGAATAAGAAAGATAAACACCAAGCAAGACACAAGGATTTATCTCGTGGTTCGGCTCGCACAGAGGCAACCTACATCCACGTTGAGGAGTCCACAAAAGGATCGGGTCTTCTTTAACCCTACCCTCATCGGATAGCCACGAAGGCCAATCCTCTTCCACTTATCACAAAGGGGTGAATAACCGAATTCAAAAGGGGCCTTCTCACACGTTGAGGGATCCCCTAGATTACAACACGAAATACCACCAAGAACACACTCAAAAGATTACAATGAAATCACAGGAGTGTGTTAGAGAATCAAACCAAGAGCTCAATGAGTGTTGAACGTGTCTCTCCAATGATCTAGAGTGAATCCTCAAAGGATTGGTCTTTGTTGCACTTAATTTCGTGGAGATATGTGGTTTTGGAGGCTCTTGGGAGGTGTGACGGCGCTAGGGTTCGAGAGAGTTTAAAGTTGGTCGTGCACCTCTATTTATATGGGGTTTCTAAAAGTGACCGTTAGGGTTTAAAAAGATCGTACTAGTCCGTGGTGGACACCGGACTAGTCCGGTGTGTTGTGTGTAGCAAACCCTAAGTGTCCCGAAATAACGAACTAGTCCGGCTAGGAGCGGACTTGTCCGATTTCGCTTCTGGAAATCTTCGGACTAGTCCGTAGTAATTGGACTTGTCTGGACATGTGAAACCCTAAGTGAATTGGGTGATAAGTCCGCATTTGGAGGACTTGTCCGATTTAGGTCAGAGGGTTTTTCGGACTAGTCCGTGCTAACATCGGACTTGTCCGATTTAGATCAGAATGAATATCGTACTAGTCCGGTGGTGATCAGACTTGTCTGATTTTGTGTGACTTGTGAAGTGTTTTGAGGACTAGTCCGCACTGGGGAGGACTAGTCCGCACTGGGGAGGACTAGTCCGATTCTAGTCAGAGAGATATCAGACTAGTCTTGTGGATATCGGACTTGTCCGATTTTGTGCAGAGAGGATATCGGACTAGTTCGGTGACATTCGGACTAGTCCGGTCCTGTATAACTTTGTGCAATGTGTGTATTTAATTGTGATTGAGCTCTTGGGGTGTGTTTCCTTAACACACTCCATACACAATGATCTACTATTCTTCTTCCTTGAGCTCATTTCCACTTTGCTCCTCATTCTCTTTTCTTTTTGACACTTTGCTAATTTTGCTGTTAAAACATGTGTACATCTCAACAAAGATGTTTGGATCTCATTTGCTTGTCATAAATCATCCAAAACCCACAAGAGATTCCTAGATGCACTTTCAATCTCCCCCTTTTTGGTGATTGATGACAACCAATTGAGATTTCACAAAAATGTGATAAAAATTGAGATTTTCATAAAGCATGCACATATGGGTCTAAACATAATCCATATGTGCATTCTTTATGGTGGGATGCATAACTAAGTGCATTGAAACAATGAGAATGACATAATTGACATTAATCAATCAAAAGCAAGCATATATGTCATTTTAGGAGAAAAATCACATAACTCAACAATTGCTTCAAAAGATCATAACATTGCATCACAGAACCATAATTAACTTAAGAACATAGTTAAAGCTTTACAACCCACAAAATAGTCAAAAAGGATAAAAGAGAGCTCTCTCCTCGCATCCTACAGCTAAGGCTAAGACTCCCCCTCAATCTCTCCCCCTTTGGCATCAAGACATCAAAAATAGGAAGAGAGGAGGGTCCTAAGGTCTTCACTCTTCACTGTCAGTCCTCTCATCGTCGTCTTCGTCATCTTCATCTTCAGCCTGATGAGGACGAGGAGGAGGTGCGGAGCCACTCAAGCCCCCAATGCCGAAGTAGGCAAGCTCAGAGGGGGTCAAGGGCCCGAGCTCGGTGAAGTCTGAATCGGAATCTTCAGAGATTACTAGAGACCCAATGGGTTTGATCTCCAGTTTTTGGCATATTTGCTTCACATTTGCCTTCACATACTTGATATCTTCATTTCTTCTCTTGTTGAGCTTATGGGCCTTCACTTCGGCCTATTTGCAGGAAGCGAAGATGGCAGCCAAGTATTTGAAGATCCCACTGGCGGATCCCCTTTGTGGGGCTTCCCTACTGGCAGGGGCAGCTCTGGCATCTTCAGTTCTTCTTGCCAGTGCCTCAGGACTAAAGGCCGGCGAGGGAGCAGCCTGGACACTTGGCTTCTGAGGCATCTGAGGCCTCAAGGGTAGGTGCTCCACGTCCTTGACGAATTCAATCTCGGTGACCCTCTCGATCACAAACATCAGATATAGGGCATACCCACAAGACCTATTGGGTGTGCAGGATATATTGACCATGTCATTCCAGATGTAGTCCGCCACATAAAACTGGCAGTCCTTGCTTATCACCCTTATCATTGTCCAGAGATAACCCTGCACACTCCCAGCATCTCCATCCTTGGGAGCAATAGTCTTCCTCAAGACTCTGTTCAGAACCACAAAGAAAGGCTTCATGTTCTTTGTGGAGGGAGGGACAAACTTTGAGTTTGGCTCATATAGGAACTTCATCCTATCCTTCTCAATGACACCTATGTTGTGTATGATCAAGCAGTCAGATCTTGAGGTGTCAAGGTGAAGCAAGCTTGCAAACTCTTCTTGGGTGATACTGTACTTGGATCCATGAGTCATCCAAGTAACACTTTCCTCATCTTCACTTGAGAAATGGCATGTTGCAAAGAATTGTGCTATGACTTCATCATTCCAAATATTCCTGAAGGCAAAGAGATCCTTCAGGCCATGCCTCTCGATGGCTTCCACCACTTAAGTGAACGGGGAGCAGCCCTTCTTCTCAAAATATGCCCAATCAATCCATTGACTGCGCACAACCGGTGTCTTCATTGGGAGATACACAGATTTGTAGAAATCTGCATGGAAGTTGCACCAAAATCTTCCGTCGGCAGCTTGCTTCGATCGGCCATACCAATCAATGCTTCTAAACTTTGCCACCGAATCACTGCCTTTCCCATTGAACTTCTCTGCAGTGGGGTCCCGGACCCCTTCCCTCGGAGCATGCAGCTTCAACAGGCCAACTGGACCCGTTGCTATCCCTTTTACCTTGCCTTTGGCTAGGCAGGCACTTGCCAAGCTAGGGCCACACCGGTGGTAGCCCTAGAATCTGGCACCTTGGAGGCCGGCTTCTTCGCTAGCATTTTCCTCCGAGCCTGTGGAGGAGATGGAGCTGGCTCAGAAGGTCTCTCTTGGCACTTCTTGCCAAGACTCGTCGAGATCCGAGGTGCCACCTCGTGGTCCATCTCGGCCTCAAAGTCAGAAACTTCATTATTCGAGCTTGACATGACCTGAGAATGAGTGGCATGAACGAGAATGAATGGTACAAGGCATAGGTGTGAAAGGATAGCAAGGAATTGCATTGAGGAATTGAAAAGTTAGGTTTTGAGTTCAGAAAAATTGGACTTGTCCGATGTGCAGGCACGAACTAGTCCGGGGGACCGGACTTGTCCGTGCATGGACCGGACTAGTCCGGTATTCATCCTCAAAAACCTAACCGACTAGACAAATGTTGATTCCTAATGCAGAACTGGCTTAGCATAAATGTAATACATCAAGGAGGCATGTATATAGTGAAATATGCTAGGCTATTTGATCAACAATGAAGAAATTTGGGATTTCTAGGGTTAGGGTGAAAATTACCGAAGAACTCGATTAATTCTCGAAGAGAGAGGTGTTGAAGTTCGGACTTGTCCGAGAACTTCAATCCCGATGCGATGACGATCAAATTCCACCCAAACTTGCGAAGTTCCGATGGAGAAATCAAGGAATCACCTTGGGAGCTCGAGTGAGAGAGAGAGAGAACGCGTGAGGCAAGAGTGTAGGTGAGGAAATTAGGGTTTGGAGGCGGCTAGGGTTAAGACACGAAAAATTGGACAAGAGATGACCAGACTAGTCCAAACTTTTCCAGAGGCTATATCGGACTAGTTCGTTATCTACCGGACTAGTGCGACCTAACCGGCACTCCGCGGACAAGTCTGCATGGGCGGACTAGTCCGGGTAACCACAGACTAGTCTGTGGTCACCAGGCAAGAATTGCTTATCCCATACATATATATTTGAAGGTACATATTTAGAAAATAGGGAGGCAAATCAAATCAAATAATCTTGATGAGTATGATCAGTAAGCATACAACAATCAAGCATTGATCATAATTCACCAAGATCTAGTAATTGACATAGTTTTCCAGAGAGAATTGAGACAGATGATTTTCACAATCCAACCAACATATTTTGAAGAATTCATACAGGTATGCAAACTTTCAAGCCACACTCTGAGCATCAAGGATATTTAGTTCATTTCTGAGTTCGCAAAAGCAATTTTCATCAAGTGGCTTGGTGAATATGTCGGCCAATTGCTTTTGGGTGTTAACATGGGAAATGGCTATGTCTCCTTTCATGGAGTGATCTCTCAAAAAGTGATGTCTTATATCTATGTGTTTAGTTTTAGAGTGCTCAACTGGGTTGTGGGCAATTTTGATGGCACTCTCGTTATCACAAAGGAGTGGAATACGATTCATATTGTAACTGTAATCCCTTAGAGTTTGTCGCATCCAAAGGAGTTGTGCACAACAACTCTCGGCTGCAACATTCTCTGCTTCGGCTATGGATAAGGCAATGGAATTTTGTTTCTTGGAGGACCAAGAAACTAAGGATCTCCCTAGGAATTGGCATGTACTGGAGGTACTTTTTCTATCTACTTTGCATCCGGCATAATCTGCATCTAAGTAGCCAATGAGGTTGAATTTGGAGCCTTTTGGATACCAAAGACCAAGGTTGGGTGATGAGGACATCACTTCTATGGATACAAACAACACTCCATTGAACATACAAGATGCAATCAATAGAGTTCATACACAACAATTAATTTCAGAGGTGAACTCGTTCTTATATATTTCCTTATATGTTTTTGAACATAAATTGCTACTTAATGATTTATTTGTGATTAGGATCCATGGAGAGGTTCAAGGAGTACTTGGAGGGAGTATTAGGGACGTGGAAGACCAGAGAATTCGTTCAAAGAAGATGGAAACCGAACCAAACTCCAAATCGTATCCAACTCGGAGTCCAGGAGCAGTACGCACTAAAACGGACGCCCAGGACGCATAAGAACTCCGTTTTGGACGTTCTACATATGCACGGAAAGAGGAGAGGATAACCTTTCCAATGGCACCGGTTCCATGTCAAAATTCCTTAAGAGTCGACGGGAATCGTCGAAACAAAATCAAGTACAGAATCTGTCAGGGTGCTGCGCCACCGTATTGGGCCATTGGGCCTTGTATCAAGTCTAAGTCCATTATTTTCGTGTCTTAGGGTTAGGTCACGACCCTAACACCCCCTTGGACGTCCTCCCACCTATATATACTCCATGGTAGCCGCCATAGACAATTGGGTTTTGCTTAGATCAATAATATCGCCGTTTTTCGGTTTGTGAAACCCCAATTCAGCAATTTCAGATTGCTTCTTCTACGTTCTTGCTTGTGTTCTCGGTTGCACTTGCAGGGATTAGCCTTCTTGGCGAGGTCAATCGTGTGAAGCACGGTTGATAACCAACGGAGCGGTGGTGTAGTGATTGCAGGGGCTGTTCGTGTTCTACTCGAGAGCCTCAGATCATCAACGTCGAGATCTCCATCAATCGACTTACCCATTACCTTTCGGAAGATTGGGACTCACCTTTTCCTATCAATTGGTATCAGATTTCCAGGTTGCCCGTTAGGTAATCCATCTATCCATTACATTAGTTTTGTTATTCATACCTAGAGTCCACAAAAAAGCCACAAAATTTGCAGTTTAGTAGATCTGTTCATTATTTTGTCCAAACCACCATTGAGCCTTTGCAACTTTCGTCTTCAGTTTAGTTTTGTTGAGTTTGTGTCCGCTGTTGAGTCATATTGCTGGTTTAGAAAGTGTTTTTGCTCTTAGTTTGAGTTTTGCATTGTGTGATTCATCCTTTTGAATCACATCATCACATCCAGATTAGATTCGCCTCTGTCCAGTTCGGTATTTTCATCATATCTCACTCATACGAACTCGGATTTTAGAGTTCTTGTACTTTATGGAAAGCTTAAGAAGTTCTCTATAACTTTCTTATTTATCATTTTCCCATAAAATACAGTTATCGATGTCAAAATTGCATTATATCCGAATCTGTTATTGATCTAAAAATTCTGAACAGTCTGTATTTCGGGGGCAGTATCTCCTATTGTTCTTTTCCAAAATAGGTCTTCCATATATTGAAATTAAAGAGGAGAGATATATCAGCAATCTTGCTGTTCTAAGTTTTCCAATTTAGAGCCTATAAGTGTTCCTATTTCTCCTTGGAAGATTGAACAGAAAATCAGCGACAGACACACGAGATATCTTGGATTGATTTTCATTATGTTCTTCCCTTGCAGCACATTCTGAAAAAAAAGGAAGAAAAAAGAAAAAGGCAAGTGCAAAACAAGAAACAAAAGCCGCACAAAAAAAGAAAAAAAAAACAAAAAAAAAACAGAAGTGCTTGCATTCTTTGTGTCATCTAGTTTTGTCTCATGTCTTGCTAGCTTGAACTACTAGGAACACATTTAGGCCAGCAACTTTGACAAATACTTTGGACACTTATTCAACTTTACTATCTGATTTCATTGTTGCTAATCCTTGCTACAAATAAAGTGCCATCCAAGCTACACCTTACTCTTGAGCAGAATCGATACACCTTTGCAATCATCCCACGCTTCATTGGTTTCTTCATACCGGCCACCGTTTGCCACCTGCAGTGTAGGTAAGAACACTTGTAAGAGCGTGGTAAGATGCTTGAGAGTGTGTGATTCCACTTTCACTTTTCTATTATCCTTTGTAGTTGATAGGGATAACAAATTTTTTTGGGTTGTCTTCTGTTTGCTACTAACAATGTCAGGTAAAAGCAAGAATCATGCATTATATGCTGATATGATGGACATGGTGAAGACAGCGATAGAGTTGCGCACTAAAAATCAAACATCAACCAAGGATTCACATGACATTCAGACCACCTTTACAACACCTTCCACAAGAAGTAATTACATTCTCCCATCTGTTCCTTCTTATGATGGTTTTGGTTACGATGAATATATTGCTTGGGAAATAGAGTTGGATAAAATTTTTGGACAATGTCATATGTGTGAGAAAAGAAAGATTAGAAATGTTGCAAGTGCATTAGTAGGTTGTGCATTGACTTGGTGGAACAACTTAAGTGATTTAGAAAGACCTCGAACATGGAAAGATATGAAAATTCTTATGCGAGAAACTTTTGCTAATGTATCTAATTGTAAAGATGAAATACATGAACTTGAGAAGAATTTTCTTGTTGTACCTCCTCCTTTGCCTAACCTTTTGCAGGAACATGAACAAATAAATGGAGATGCAAATGAGAGTGAGGTGTTGAACAACTCTTCTGAATTTTTTGATGAATCAACTCATAATGCATTTGAATTTGTTGCTGAAAATGAGAGTAGTGTTAATGGACAATGCTCTACAGTTAACCACGGTATGACATTTTCAGATGTGCTGAATTTTGCTACCAATCATACTATCGATGAGCAGCAACAAGATGAACCTTTTCATAATACACCTTTACCATTAGTTGATTTTCCTACTGACTCTTACAACAAAAATGAGTTGTGTGCTGATAATTATATTGTACCTATGCTAGAACAACCAAATGAATTTGATACTTTATCACTCACTTGTGCTGAAATTAAGCATTTGATCACAACTACATGTGAAAGGGATGAGCTGAAATTGTTATCTTCTCTAAATACTTTGGGTTATATTGAATTTGACACTCTTTGTGATCTAGATATCGTAGAGAAGAGAATATTTTCCCAATCTGAATTGCCTTTGTTAAGTAGAAATATTTTTCATGCAGTAGGCAAATATGAACATAGTGGTGTGTTTATGGTGCATAAAGTTTACGTTTGTTCAAATGAGAAAACTCCTTTTGTGCTGCAACAACATCCTAAAGTAAATGAATGCACTAACGCTAATAATGTTTTGTCAAGCTTTTCTAGTATTTTTTTCTTGCAGCAGGGACAAAAAATAAAAGAGAAGTATTGTTCGCTGCAGTCGTGCAATATGGACAGTGTTCATTGTACCCCCAAAGCAATCCTTTTTCCTGGACATACGAGCAAGCCGAGGACGGCTTGTCATAAAGAAGGGGAGAATGACGAGATCATGCACATTATCATTGCACCTACAAATATGGTACAAAGTTTATTTGTTTGGGATCCTGGCTCAAGTGAATGTGCGCTCTTGTTTGGACAAGATCAAGATGGTGCACTATGTCGTCCACCACCTTGGCCTCCTCCTTTCATGCTTACAAGAATATTTGATGGCATTGCACATATGGACCCACACATGATAGAAGATGAACTTGAGTCGAGGACGACTCCAATTCAAGAAGGGGAGGATGATGAGGACATCACTTCTATGGATACAAACAACACTCCATTGAACATACAAGATGCAATCAATAGAGTTCATACACAACAATTAATTTCAGAGGTGAACTCGTTCTTATATATTTCCTTATATGTTTTTGAACATAAATTGCTACTTAATGATTTATTTGTGATTAGGATCCATGGAGAGGTTCAAGGAGTACTTGGAGGGAGTATTAGGGACGTGGAAGACCAGAGAATTCGTTCAAAGAAGATGGAAACCGAACCAAACTCCAAATCGTATCCAACTCGGAGTCCAGGAGCAGTACGCACTAAAACGGACGCCCAGGACGCATAAGAACTCCGTTTTGGACGTTCTACATATGCACGGAAAGAGGAGAGGATAACCTTTCCAATGGCACCGGTTCCATGTCAAAATTCCTTAAGAGTCGACGGGAATCGTCGAAACAAAATCAAGTACAGAATCTGTCAGGGTGCTGCGCCACCGTATTGGGCCATTGGGCCTTGTATCAAGTCTAAGTCCATTATTTTCGTGTCTTAGGGTTAGGTCACGACCCTAACACCCCCTTGGACGTCCTCCCACCTATATATACTCCATGGTAGCCGCCATAGACAATTGGGTTTTGCTTAGATCAATAATATCGCCGTTTTTCGGTTTGTGAAACCCCAATTCAGCAATTTCAGATTGCTTCTTCTACGTTCTTGCTTGTGTTCTCGGTTGCACTTGCAGGGATTAGCCTTCTTGGCGAGGTCAATCGTGTGAAGCACGGTTGATAACCAACGGAGCGGTGGTGTAGTGATTGCAGGGGCTGTTCGTGTTCTACTCGAGAGCCTCAGATCATCAACGTCGAGATCTCCATCAATCGACTTACCCATTACCTTTCGGAAGATTGGGACTCACCTTTTCCTATCATTGGGTGTATGAACTAAATATCTCAAGATCCTTTTTACGGCTGTCAAGTGACACTCCTTAGGGTTGGCTTGAAATTTTGCACATAAACATACACTCAACATAATATCTAGCCTAGATGCACATAAATAGAGTAGAGATCCAATCATGGAGCGATATACCTTTTGGTTCACGCTAGGTCCATCTTCATTGAGATCCAAGTGGCCATTTGTTGCCATCGGAGTCTTTATAGGCTTCGCCTTGTCCATACCAAACTTCTTGAGTATGTCTTGCGTGTACTTGGTTTGGCTTATGAACATCCCTTCCTTTTGTTGTCGCACTTGGAATCCCAAGAAGTACTTTAGTTCTCCAATCATTGACATTTCAAACCTATCTGTCATGTTTTACTAAATTCCTCACAAAAGGATTGATTAGTTGACCAAAAGATTATATCATCAACGTAAATATGACAAATAAAAAGATCATTGTCAAAATTCTTTGTAAATAGTGTATAATCTACTTTGCCAATCTTAAAGCCATTTTCAATTAAGAAATCTCTAAGACACTCATACCAAGCTCTAGGAGCTTGTTTGAGGCCGTAGAGAGCCTTACGCAATTTAAATACGTGGTCGGGGAACTCTTCGTCTTCAAACCCGGGGGGTTGCTCCACATACACCTCCTCCTTAATTGGTCCGTTGAGGAAGGCGCTTTTCACATCCATTTGATACAGCATGAAATCATGGTGAGTAGCATATGCAAGTAATATTCTAATAGATTCAAGTCTAGCTACGGGAGAAAAGGTCTCATCAAAATCCAAACCTTAGACTTGTGAATACCCTTTGGCCACAAGTCGTGCCTTGTACCTTGTCACCACCCCGTGTTCATCTTGTTTGTTCCGGAAGACCCACTTGGTGCCGACGATGTTCGCATTGGATCTTGCCACGAGTTCCCACACCTCGTTTTGCTTGAAATTGTTCAATTCTTCTTGCATTGCCACCACCCTGTCTGGGTCCTTCAATGCATCCTTAGCCTTGTGCGGTTCCAAGAAGGATACAAACGAGTAGTGTTCACAAAAGTTAGCTATACGAGATCTAGTGGTTATTCCCTTTTGGATGTCACAGATGATATTGTCGATTGGGTGATCCATTTGGACGCATTGGTGTACTCTTGGGTGTGGCACTTGAGGCGTTGTATCTTCGTGATCATCTTCTTCTCCCCCTAAATGGTTGCCTTCATTGACTTGCTAATTATCTTCGTATTCTTGTGGTTGCTCTTGTGTGGAAGCTCCCCCTTGATCGTTGACCTCCTCTTGTGGTTCATCTTCCTCATACACGTGTAGAGGTGACTCTTGTGGTCGAACTTCACCTAAGGCCATTCTTTTCAATGCTTGACAAGGAGCTTCTTATTTATCTAGAACACATGGATCAACTTGCTCCTTTTGGGAGCCATTAGTTTCATCGAACACTACGTCACGTGCTACTTCAATAAGTCCAGAGGTCTTGTTGAAAACACGATAGGCGTAAGTGTTCGAATCATAACCAAGCAAGAAACCTTCACCGGACTTCAAAGCAAACTTTGAAGTCTTGGGCTTCTTGTTTAAAATATAACATGGAGAACCGAAGACTCGAAAATATGAAATATTAGGTTTGTTACTAGTGAGTAGCTCATAGGATGTATTCTTGAGTAGTCGATGAAGATAAAGTCGATTTACGGCGTGGCAAGCGGTGTTAATCGCTTCTGCCCAAAATCAATCTGAGGTCTTGTACTCATCGAGCATTGTTCTTGCCATCTCTATGAGTGTTCGATTCTTTCTTTCGGCAACTCCATTTTTTGTGGGGAGTACGGAGCTAAAAAGTCGTGCTTTATGCCTTCTTCATCAAGGTAGTCCTCCACTTGTGTGTTCTTGAACTCCGTGCCATTGTCACTTTGAATGTTCTTGATTGTCAATGAGAATTCGTTTTGAGCTCGCTTGAAGAACTTCTTGAGTATTCCTTGTGTTTCTGACTTATCATGCAAAAAGAAAACCCAAGTTAAGCGAGAGAAGTCATCAACAACTACTTAACCATATTTGTTACCACTGATGCTTATGTAGGCAATTGGACCAAATAAGTCCATGTGAAGTAGCTCGAGCGGTCTTGTTGTAGTCATGACGTTCTTGGCGGGGTGAGGTGCTCCAACTTGCTTCCCGGCTTAGCACGCGCTACAAGGCCTGTCTTTCTCAAACACAACATCCTTTAAACCTCGGATGTGATCGCCCTTGAGGAGTTTTTGAAGGTTCGTCATACCAACATGCGTTAGCTGTCTATGCCATAGCAAACCTATGTTGGTCTTTGCAATCAAGCATGTGTCAAGTTCGGCTTTGTCCTTGTTGAAGTCAACAAGATAAAGCTTTCCCTTTAACATACCCTTGAATGCAATGGAACCATCACTCCTTCTAGAGACGGTCACACCCTCGTTAGTAAACAAGCAATTATAACCTTTGTCACATAATTGAGATATGGATAGCAGGTTATAATCTAAGGATTCAACATGTAAAATATGGGAAAGTGTGTGTTTAGAAGATATTGCAATTTTACAGGTACTGAGCACCTTTCCTTGACTATTATCTCCAATGTAGATGCCCTCGTTTGGATCCTCATATTCAACGAACATTCTTCTTTCTCTAGTCATATGGTTGGTGCAGCCACTGTCTAGCACCCATTTAGATCCACCGGAGGAATAGGCCTGCAAAAACAGATTATGCTTTGGTTTTAGGTACCCAAGCTTGCTTGGATCCTTAGAGGTTAGTTACAAGACATTTGGGCACCCACACATGAGACTTGGTGTTCCCATGGCGTGGCCCAACATATTGAGCATAAACCTTGCCAAAATTATTTCTCATTAAGACATACGAGGCATCAAAAGTTCTAAACAATAACTGTTGTTTTTTATGTACAGGACTAGTCTGGGAGGCCGGACTTGTCCGGAGGATCGGACTTGTCCGGACCCCGACCGAACTAGTTCAAACTTTTTCAGTTTGAGAGGGTCTTCCCTTTACAAAGGCAATCCTCTCCTTGTTATTCTTATGGCTTTTAGCATGTTGCTTTTCACCATAAGAATAACCAATGCCATATTTGACATTTGGAGGTCTTTGGACCAAGTATGCACTGCGTGCATATTTGATCTTCTCCTTGTCAAATATGCCACTTTGGGTAGGATGCTTATCCTTTGTAGAGGTTGGCTTGTCTTTCAAACTGATGTCAATTTTATTGCATGTACAAGTAGAAGCAACCTCAGTTTTAGTGAGTTGAGAAGGTGAACTTGAAGAGGATGAAGGTTCACCTTGCTTGAGTGATTCAACTTGCACTTCAAGGATTTTGTTAGTCTTGATCAAGTCAGCAAGTTGGTTCTTGATTGCAGCAGTTGAGTCCGTTAACTCCAAGCAAGTTTCCTTGCTTGAAGCTAACTTAAGCTCTAGTGAATTGATTCGTTCCTTTTCAAGTTCTAGAAGCTTGTCAAGTTCGACATATTCCTCCTTTTGGGAGATGATCATATCCTCTTGACGATGTATTGACCTCTCCTTCTCAACAAGTTGGTCAAGCAAAAATTTCATTTTTGTGGCTGTTTTCCTATCTCGTCCAATAAGCATATCCTCATTATCACTATTGATTTCATCATCACTAGAATAGGAATGCACGGAAGGGGGTTTAATGGTTACCTTGCGTTTACCTTCCTTTGCCATAAGGCAAGTGCCATCTCCCTTCCATGCGCCGAGTTTAGGGAAGAGAGTAGACTTCTTAGATGTCTTATTGATGGCTATGCTATCCATCTCTTCTTCTTCGGATGATGAGTGTGACGCCCGGTTCCGAAAAATGAACCAAGCTAACTCATATGTGTGCCCAGGACGTTCATCGCACATACACGAGTGCATTCACAAAAGAGTATACAGAAAATTACCACATAACAAGATTAATTAACCAAATTTTATTACACAAACCATATTATCCTCAATTACAAACTCTAACGAATATTAATGAAAGGTTCAACTAATGCAGCAGAAATAAACTAATTAAGCAACTAAGCAAACAAAGCATAAGGGATAGTGCAGCTCCAATCAACACTACAGGCAAAGCTGACAGTAGACACGACCTAGAACTCCGCATTATCGCCATTAAACTCCCAATCCTGACCTGCGATTGTTGGGGGGACTGCAAGAGTGAGTACATGTCGTACTCAGCAAGTGTGGAAAGTATGACATGTGGCTGATTCAAATGATGACAATAATGATGGCAAAGTGCTGAAAAGTACATTAAAACATTTGAAAAGCAATATATAATATTTATATGAATCAAACCCATCATAATCATAAGTAATATCATAATACCAGTCCATATTTCACCATCCTCATCCATAATTCCAGATTTCACCATTTGTCAATAACCATATTCAATACCAGAAATTAATCCATAACCATAATACCAACCATAACCATCCCAAATACCATCCCAATACTAAGTTCCCTCGAATCATGGAAGTTGTCCAGGTGCTCATAACCCGGAGCACGGCTATCATGATAGTTTTAGACACACTCTGCAGAATTTGTAACTCTTTACCCACGTGTTTGTGATTTCATCACCTTTCGATGACTAGAACCTCTATTATGCCGTCTCACACTTCCATCGGTGTGTGGCCAAGAGATCACAAAATAGACTTTACAAAGGGATTACTAGCCTATTTAGACTCCACTGAGGTTTCACCGGTGGAGATGTCTCCTACATAGCACATCTTCAACCAAGGGCCCACTCTTGAGCCATTCGGATCCCAGGGTAGTCCCACCAATCATCAACAAACCCGATCCGACTACCCCTTCCCCGAGCATCCTTAATGGTCCAAATAGCACTGGCAAAGCCCTAATTAATCAGCTACGTCACACCCATACTTGGCCTCGTGGTGGCACTGTAGTCCTGGCTTATTCTCGCATGAACCGGTCCTTAGATCTTAAGCAAGCAAACCACCATAACATCCAACCCATCCACATACCAATCTTGCTTAGATCACCCATTACCATATCACATTAACCAGTTCATGTTAACCATAGTATCATTAATGCATAACTATGTTGAGTGGTATAGTTGTTTCCCATCCCAATTGAATAAGCGAAGCAAAAGGTAAAAAGCCCTTCCCGACTCTCTAGCATAAATTCCAGGTGACAAGGGTGGTTTAAAAAATCTAGTAAACTTCCTGCATAGGATTTCCCATCAAGTTGACACAAGCATGCAATTTTGTAAACAAAATATTTATTTTAAAAACAGGATCAATATGCTTCAAGGACACTTGCCTTGCTCTTGCTGTTGATTGGAGTCAATGCCTTCAAACTCTTGGTACTGTAGATCCTCTGCGGCACTTTCTAGCGCAAATCCGTCTAATCCACACAATAATCATACAATACAAGAAACACAATCAAAGAGTGCACAAATATTACTCAATATGTCATGACATGCATGATTAATGCAAATGCAAGGTAGAACTTGTCAATAGATTGCTTTTAATGATCACTAACTAGTTCTAATAGCTTTTAACAAGTTTATAGAGGTTTGGAGTTGATTAGGTCAGCTTTTGGAATTAATTCAACACAATTTACCTAGGGAAATCGAACTAGTCCGCTAGGGACCGGACAAGTCCGCACTTTGCGAGATCAGCAGATTAGGGTTTTCTAGATCGACGTAAATTTGGAGATTAGGGGTTGAATTCACATAAGGAGAAGAGAATAGAAAGTATACCAGGTGTTTAGGACTCCAATGAATCAAGAAACTTGGAGGTAACACTTGGATATTGGTGATCTAGGGTTGGTGATAAACTTGGAGATGAATTGGTGATGAAGAACGAAACTTGATGGAGATCTTGATCCTCTTTCATTTCCTCCTCTTCTTCTTCTTGCTTGGGATCTTCTCCTCCCTCCTTGATGGTGGCTCTCCACTAACTAGGGTTTGGGTGGGGTGGAAAAGTGGCAAATAGATGTCAAGCCGAGGGGTGGGGTTGTTTATATAGAGGTGGAGGCTAGGGTCAGATGGATTTCGGGTTTGGGATGAGTAGAGGCCGGTTTAGAGTCCCACATGGGCTCTAAAAGAGTTAGGCACGACGTCCCTAGGCCCACTTATCGTGAAACCCAAGAAACAAGTCGTAAAATAAAAGATCAACTCGGAGTCGCGAAATATTGGACAAGTCCGAAAAGGACCAGACTAGTCCAAAGTCGTCCAGAGAGAAAATCGGACAAGTCTGGCCAAAAATCGGACAAGTCCGATTTTAAACAGAGAGGAAAACGGACAAGTCTGCTAGAACCCCGGACTAGTCCGGAAAAGTCCAAGGACTTAGCAAATTTTCAAGGATTCTTGGAATGTCGGACTAGTCCGCACAAAATAGGACAAGTCCGTTTTTAGTCAGAGAGAAATCGGACCAGTCCTCAG
Source organism: Tuctoria greenei (assembly GCA_036927565.1). Classification (NCBI taxonomy): domain Eukaryota; kingdom Viridiplantae; phylum Streptophyta; class Magnoliopsida; order Poales; family Poaceae; genus Tuctoria; species Tuctoria greenei. The sequence goes on along the minus strand of JAYESD010000001.1, from coordinate 48,168,579 downwards.
CAAAATCGGACTAGTCCGCACTTTCCTGCATTTTAAGTGCAGTTTTGTTCCAAATCAATTTTAAACTCGTTCGTCTTTATGTGGGTTAATGTTAAACATGTATATGAGTGTATGCAAGGCATGATGTATGAAAATGAGGGTGTTACAAACCTACCCCCCTTAAAATGAATCTCGCCCTCAAGATTCGACGCGGAAGAGAAGAGATAGGGAAATTCCTTCTTGAGATCATCCTCCAATTCCCACGTCTCTTTTTTTCTGTGTGGTGCTTCCATTGAACTTTACACCATCTAATAACCTTGTTCCTTGTGACCCTCTCCTTATTTTCCAAGATTTTGACCGGTTGTTCGGCATAAGTCAAATATTCCTCTAGTTCCAATTCTTCATTGGCACTTGTTCTTCCGGTACTCTCAAACACTTCTTGAGATGGGAAACGTGAAAGACATCATGGACATCCGAAAGATGAGCTGGCATCTCCAACTTATACGCTACTTCTCCTCTTTTGTCCAAAATCTTGAATGGTCCAATATAACAAGGTGCGAGCTTGCCTCTTATGTTAAGCCTCTTATGACCTCTCATCGGTGACACCTTGAGGTAAACAAAAGCTCCTATTTCAAAGGCTAATTTCCTTCTCCTATTGTCCGCATAGCCTTTTTGTCTTGATTGGGCAGCCCTCAAGCTTTCACGAATCATTTGGACTTGCTTTTCGGCCTCTTGCAACACATCCGGACCAAATACTTGAGTTTCTCCTACCTCATTCCAGAACAAAGGTGTCCTGCACTTCCTCCCATAAAGTGCTTCATACGGTGACATTTTCAAGCTTGCTTGGTAACTATTGTTGTATGAAAATTCTGCGTATGGCAAGCTTTTGTCCCAACTTTTCTCATGCTTCAAGGGCACAAGCTCTTAACATGTCCTCCAAAATCTGATTGGTCCTCTCGGTTTGTCCATCCGTTTGAGGATGATATGCTGAACTAAAATTCAACCTCGTTCCCAAAGCTTCATGCAATTTTTGCCAAAATCTGGAGGTAAATTGAGAACCTCTATCCGCGACTATCTTCTTAGGGACTCCATGTCGACACACAATATGCTCCATGTATATTTCGGCCAATTGTGCAGATGTATACTTGGTCTTGACAGGGACAAAATGAGCTGACTTGGTTAAGCGGTCCACAATTACCCAAATTGAGTCATACCCGGACTGAGTCCATGGTAACCCAACTATGAAGTCCATTCCAATTTATTTCCATTTCCATTCCGGGATCTTCAATGGTTGCAATAATCCAGTTGGCCTTTGATGTTCTGCCTTGACTCATTGACACACATCACACAATGCCACATATTCAGCTATGTCCTTCTTCATGCTATCCCACCAATAGCTAGTCTTCAAGTCTTTGTACATCTTTGTACAACCAGGGTGAATTGAGTAAGGTGAGTCATGTGCCTCTTTTAATATTGCCTCCCGAATATGCTTACATTAGGCACAACGATTCTCTTTCCAAGCCATAAGGTACCATGTTCATCTTCATCAAATATGAATTCTCTCCCTTCTTCGGTCCTTTCCTTGATTTCCTTGATCTCTTCATCTGCGGCTTGTGCTTCTCGAATTTCTCACTCCAGGGTTGGGTTTAACTCCATCACCTCCATCTCATTTACAAATCCGAGGTTCAACCTTTCAACCAAAACTGACACTTGTTGAACTTGGCATACAATCGATGCTCCCTCAATTTCTGCAACGTAAGCCTCAAGTGTTCCTCATGTTCCCTCTCATCCTTCGAGTAGATCATATTGTCATCAATAAATACCACAACGAACTTGTCCAAGTACTCCATGAAGACCTTATTCATGAGGTACATAAAGTAGGCAGGCGCATTTGTCAATCCAAATGACATCACGGTGTACTCATAAGATCCATACCGTGTCCTAAAAGCTGTCTTGAGTATGTCCGATGGTCTAATCTTCATTTGGAAATATCCCGACCTCAAATCAATCTTGGAGAAGACACAAGAACCCTTCATCTGATCAAACAAGTCTTCTATGCGTGGCAAGGTGTACTTGTTCTTGATTGTTACCTCGTTGAGAGCTTGGTAATCCACACACATCCTTTGGGTTCCATCCTTCTTGTCCACAAACAGCACGGGCTCTCCCAAGGTGAAGAACTAGGGCGAATAAAACCTTTCTCTAGTTGCTCTTGAATTTGTTTCTTGAGCTCCGCTAATTCCAAAGGAGGCATCCTATACGGCCTCTTAGCTATAGGTGCAGTTCCAGGTATTAAATCAATAAGAAACTCAATTTCTCGATCAGGTGGCATACCTGGCAACTCTTCCGGAAAAACATCCAAAAATTCACACACCACCGAAATCTCATCAATTGCGGCACTGTCCATATGATTCAGCTCCAATTGCTTTGGTGTGGTTTGAGATGCTTCAAATTCTACGGTGATCCCTTCTTCATTGGTCAACTTCATCGTCTTCGTGGCACACTCAATAACTCCATTGTGCTTCCTCAACCAGTCCATACTAAGTATAATGTCCAATCCTTGAGAATCCAGAACAGTGAGGTTGGCGGAGAAGTCTACCCCCCTTATTCTAAGACTTACTTTTGGACATACTATATTTGTCCTCATCTCCCCTCCAGGAGACTTAACCAATAGAGTAAACCTCATATGAGAGATAGGGAAACTATACTTGGCAACATACTTCGATGTAATGAATGAATGCGATGCTCGAGAATCAAACAACATAGTCGCGGGGTTGGAGTTGGCGAGAAACATACCAATGACCACGTCATCCGCTTGTTGAGCATCTTCCGTAGAGACATGGTTCACGTTGCCACGAGCAAAATTCTGCTGTCCACGATTCCCTTGTGGTTTTCCTCCATTGGGTGTTGGGTTTTGCCTCGGCGCATTGCTTCCTTGACCAAGGCCTGACTTAGGACATTGATGCGCAAAGTGTCCAGCTTCTCCGCAAGTATAACACTTCTTAACTCCACCAGAATTATTGAGACGTGCTTGGTTTTGAACACTTGCAGCAGGAAAGTTAGCGCGAGGTGCATAAGGCATTGGAGGCCTAGTTGCTTGCATGACAGGGCGCTGCTGAACAAACTGAGTTGGGCACAGTGCAAATCCAGGGCGTTGAGCAGGAATAGAGGAGCTGTAATAGGGCGCATTGGGTGGTGCAAGGCGAGGGCGCACATTACTTACTTGTTGTTGTCCGTGATATGGCGCCTTCCTCTTGTTGTCTTGCTCCATCTCACGGACCTTATTCTCCACCACAATTGCTTTGTCCACGAGCTTCTGAAAATTGGCATAATCGTAGTTGAGTAGTTGCACTTGGATTTCATTGTTCAAGCCTCTCATGAACAAATATTGCTTCCGACTGTCCCGACTAACATCCTCGGGCGCATACCTTGAGAGCTGAGTGAACTTATTGAGATATTTACTCACGCTCGATCTTCCTTGCCTCAAGTTCTCAAATTCTTGCCTCTTCAAGATCATAACACCCTCAGGCACATAATGAGAATGGAAGCTCTCTTTGAAGTCGGCCCAAGTGATTCTCTCTTGGTTCTCATGAGCATTGCATAAAGAATCCCACCAATCCGCAGTTGCTCCAACTAGTTGATGAGAAGCGAAAAGCACCTTCTCCCGGTCACTGCATTGGACAATAGCAAGTTTCTTCTCCACGGACTTGAGCTAGTCATCCGCATCCATAGGGTCAGCAGCTTGAGCAAAGGTTGGTGGCCTAGTCCTTATAAACTCTCCCAACAGGTTATGAGGAGGTGGGGTGGCGGTGGAGGCATGTGGGGCGGATTGTTGATGTTGCCAGCCTGCAGTTGTCCCATTGTTTGTATCATGGTCTGCATCAGCTGGTTTTGCATAGCCAATAGCTGTTAAATGTTGATAGCTCCGTGAGTAGATCCTTGTCCAATGTTGTTCTGAGGCACTCCATTGTTCTCCTCCTCATCATTGACATCCCTCTAGTTGCGAGTCCTCACCATCTGAAGAAAAGCAATAGGTAAGAATTAGAAAACGTCTCCAACTATATGCATCAAGGGATATGAAACTAAACAGCTAGCTACACTAGCCTAGGTGGACATGGTAATGCTAAGGCATACCAAAATCCTCTATTAAGCACACAAGCAACCAATTTATATAGCAAACAGCACACCAAGCAAAAACACATCGATTCCTGAGTGCTCCTATGTGCTCTAAAGTGTCCATTCTATCTAGGCTGCATCCTACGGTCAACATGTGGCTCTGATACCAATATGTGATGCCCGGTTCCGAAAAATGAACCAAGCTAACACATATGTGTGCCCAGGACGTTCATCACACATACACGAGTGCATTCACAAAAGAGTATACAGAAAATTACCACAGAACAAGATTAATTAACCAAATTTTATTACACAAACCATATTATCCTCGATTACAAACTCTAACAAATATTAATGAAAGGTTCAACTAATGCAGCGGAAATAAACTAATTAAGAAACTAAGCAAACTAAGCATAAGGGATAGCGCAGCTCCAATCAACACCACAGGCAAAGCTGACGATAGACACGGCCCAGAACTCCGCATTATCGCCATTAAACTCCCAATCCTGACCTGCAACTGTTGGGGGGGATTGCAAGAGTGAGTACATGTCGTACTCAGCAAGTGTGGAAAGTATGACATGTGGCTGATTCAAATGACGACAATAATGATGGCAAAGTGCTGAAAAGTACATTAAAACATTTGAAAAGCAATATATAATATTTATATGAATCAAACCCATCATAATCATAAGTAATATCATAATACCAGTCCATATTTCACCATCCTCATCCCTAATTCCAGATTTCACCATTTGCCAATAACCATATTCAATACGAGAAATTAATCCATAACCATAATACCAACCATAACCATCCCAAATACCATCCCAATACTAAGTTCCCTCTAATCATGGAAATTGTCCATGTGCTCATAACCGGGAGCACGGCTATCATGATAGTTTTAGACACACTCTGCAGAGTTTGTACCTCTTTACCCACGTGTTTGTGGTTTCATCACCTTCTGATGACTAGAACCTCTATTATGCCGTCTCACACTTCCATCGGTGTGTGGCCAAGAGATCACAAAATAGCCTTTACAAAGGGATTACTAGCCTATTTAGACCCCACTGAGGTTTCACCGGTAGCGATGTCTTCTACAGAGCACATCTTCAACCAAGGGCCCCCTCTTGAGCCATTCGGATCCCAGGGTAGTCCCACCAATCATCAACAAAACCGATCTGACTACCCCTTCCCCGAGCATCCTTAATGGTCCAAATAGCACTGGCAAAGCCCTAATTAATCAGATAGGCCACACCCATACTTGGCCTCGTGGTGGCACTGTAGTCCTGGCTTATTCTCGAATGAATCGGTCCTTATATCTAAAGCAAGCAAACCACCATAACATCCAACCCATCCACATACCAGGCTTGCTTAGATCACCCATTACCATATCACATTAACCAGTTCATGTTAACCATAGTATCATTAATGCATAACTAAGTTGAGTGGTATAGTTGTTTCCCATCCCAATTGAATAAGCGAAGCAAAAGGTAAAAAGCCCTCCCGACTCTCTACCATAAATTCCACGTGACAAGGGTGGTTTAACAAATCTAGTAAACTTCCTACCATAGGATTTCCCATCAAGTTGACACAAGCATGCAATTTTGCAAACAAAATATTTATTTTAAAAATAGGATCAATATGCTTCAAGGACACTTGCCTTGCTCTTGCTGTTGATTGGAGTCAAAGCCTTCAAACTCTTGGTGTTATAGATATTCCGCGGCACTTTCTAGAGCAAATCCGTCTAATCCACACAATAAGCATACATGACAAGAAACACAATCAAAGAGTGCACAAATATTACTCAATATGTCATGACATGCATGATTAATGCAAATGCAAGGTAGAACTTGTCAATAGATTGCTTTTAATGATCACTAACTAGTTCTAATAGCTTTTAACAAGTTTATACAGGTTTGGAGTTGATTAGGTCAGCTTTTGGAATTAATTCAACACAATTTATCCAGGGAAATCGAACTAGTCCGCTAGGGACCGTACAAGTCCGCACTTTGCGAGATCGGCAGATTAGGGTTTTCAAGATCGACGTAAATTTGGAGATTAGGGGATGAATTCACATAAGGAAAAGAGAATAGAAAGTATACCAGGTGTTTAGGACTCCAATGAATCAAGAAACTTGGAGGTAACACTTGGATCTTGGTGATCTAGGGTTGGTGACGAACTTGGAGATGAATTGGTGATGAAGAACGAAACTTGATGGAGATCTTGATCCTCTTTCATTTCCTCCTTTTCTTCTTCTTGCTTGGGATCTTCTCCTCCCTCCTTAATGGTGGCTCTCCACGTACTAGGGTTTGGGTGGGGTGGAAAAGTGGAAAATTGATGTCAAGCCAAGGGGTGGGGTTGTTTATATAGAGGTGGAGGCTAGGGTTAAATGGATTTCGAGTTTGGGATGAGTAGAGGCCGGTTTAGAGTCCCACATGGGCTCTCAAAGAGTTAGGCATGACGTCCCTAGGCCCACTTATCATGAAACCCAAGAAATAAGTCATAAAATAAAATATCAACTTGGAGTCGCGAAATATTGGACAAGTCCGAAAAGGACCAGACTAGTCCGAAGTCATCCAAAGAGAAAATCAGACAAGTCTGGCCAACAATCCGACAAGTCCGGCTTTAAACAGAGAGGAAATCGGACAAGTCCGCTGGAACACCGGACTAGTCCAAAAAAGTCCAAGGACTTAGCAAATTTTCAAGGATTCTTGGAATATCGGACTAGTTCGCACAAAATCGGACAAGTCCGTTTTTAGTCAGAGAGAAATCGGACTAGTCCTCAGCAAAATCAGACTAGTCCGCACTTTCTTGCATTTTAAGTGAGGTTTTGTTCCAAATAAATTTTAAACTTGTTCCTCTTTATGTGGGTTAATGTTAAACATGTATATGAGTGTATGCAAGCCATGATGTATGAAAATGAGGGTGTTACAATGAGGACTCATCATTTGAGTCCCACTCTTTCCCTATGTGCGTTTGTTTAGCTTGTTTCTTCTGCTTGAAGAATTTCTTGGGTTGAGGCTTGGCTTCTTTGGTCTTTTTCTTGTTCTCTTCATATGGGCAATCAACTATAAAGTGGCTATACTCACCACAATTATAGCATGCCCGCCTCAACTTTGACTTTGTTTTTTCCTTGTACTTTCCTTCGCTTGATTTAGCACCTTGTCTCTTCTTCATTATTCTCTTGAATTTCTTCATGAACAATAGCATGTCTTCTTCGTCTAATTCACTGCTCTCATTGTCACTGTCTTCTTCTAGTTGTGCTTCTCTAGCTTCTTTAGATAGGGGCATGAGGGTGGACTTCAAAGCAACCCCTTTCTTCTTTGCCGAGGTGAGGTCGGCAATTTCTTTGACATGTTTTGCTTGTTTTTCCATCATCTCGAAATTAATGATTTTTCCAAGCAACTCATCCGGAGTCATTTTCTTGTATCCGGGGCTTTCTCTAATCATTGAGCATAGGGTGACGTTGTGAGGCATGAAAGCTCTAAGGATGAGCTTCACCACCTCGTGGTCATTCCACTTCTTGCTTCCATATGATCAAACCTTGTTGACGAGCGTCTTTAACTGGTTGTACATATCTTGAGGTGACTTGTCTTCTTCAATTGCGAATCTTCCTAATTCTCCTTCGATCCTTTCGATCTTTGCTTCACGCACATGTCGGTCACCTTCATGTGCAGTTTGCAGTGTGTCCCATATCTCCTTAGCAATCTCCAGTCCATCCACCTTGGTGAACTTGTCCCGACTGAGTGAAGAGGTAATTACGGCCGCAGCTTGAGCATTTTGGTAAATTGCCTGCTCTTGGCTTGGTGTGAGCTCTTCGTCGTCGTTCGGGATATCTATCCCTGTGCACACAATATGCCATAAACTTGGATTAGGGGAAATTAGATGCATTTTCATATTTTGCCTCCACATTGAGTAATCACTACCATCGAAGTGTGGGGCTTTTCTAATTGGCATAGATAAGTAATGATTATTGTTGGAATTTAGACGATCATAGTTAAAAGGATATCGGGAGTAGTCGGTGTGACTACTCCCCTTCTTCTTTTCTTCAATCTTCACTTTTCCTTTGGAAAGTGTCTTCTTTCTTAGGAGCGCATTTAGTTCTAGCGTCTCCACATCATCATCCTCGAAATCTTGAATGGCTTCGAGGAGCTTCTCCACCTTGAGGTTCTTTTCATCATCAACCTTTTCTTGGTTGTTGCTCTTGTGGATGTCCTTCATATCCGACATGATCTTCTTCGAGCGATTAGACTCTTTCTTAAAGAACCTGCTCTGATATCAATTGAATGTGGTCTAGAGGGGGGTGAATAGGCCTTTTTGAAATTTGTCAGAACCTGAAACACTTAACAACAAGTTCAAAACCAAAGATATCGGACTAGTCCGGTAAAGTGCGGACTAGTCCTGTGTATACCGACTAGGTTGATAAAGTTTGATCGATTAATTTGATTCTTCGATGTATGCAGAGGAAATATACAGTCAAATGAAGTGTTGCAAAATTATGGAATAGGGTATATCACAATTTAATCTTATATTTAATGATTCAACGTAAAGTATGCAATAATGATTGAAACCCTAGATTGTTGTGATGAATAAGAAAGATAAAGATCAAGCAAGACACAAGGATTTATCCTGTTGATCGGCTCCCACAGAGGCAACCTACGTCCACCTTGATGAGTCCACAAAAGGATCGGGTCTTCTCCAACCCTACCCTCATTGGATCACTACGAAGGCCAATCCTCTTCCACTTATCACAAAGGGGTGAATAATCGAATTCAAAAGGTGCCCTCTCACACGTTGAGGGCTCCCCTAGATTACAACACGAAATACCACCAAGAAAACACTCAAAAGATTACAATGAAATCACAGGAGTGTGTTAGAGAATCAAACCAAGAGCTCAATGAGTGTTGAACGTGTCTCTCCAATGATCTAGAGTGAATCCTCAAAGGATTGATCTTTGTTGCACCTAACTTCGTGGAGAGATGTGGTTTTTGAGGCTCTTGGGAGGTGTGACGGCGCTAGGGTTCGAGAGAGTTTAAAGTTGGGCCGTGCACCTCTATTTATATGGGGTTTCTAAAAGTGACCGTTAGGGTTTAGAAAGATCGGACTAGTCCGTGGTGGACACCGGACTAGTCCGGTGTGTTGTGTGTAGCAAACCCTAAGTGTCCCAAAATATCGGACTAGTCTTGCTAGGAGCGGACTTGTCCGATTTCGCTTCTGGAAATCTTCGGACTAGTCCGATAGTCATCAGACTTGTCCAGACATGTGAAACCCTAAGTGAATTGGTTGACAAGTCCGCACTTGGAGGACTTGTCCGATTTAGGTCATAGGATTTTTCAGACTAGTCCGTGCTAACATCGCACTTGTACCATTTAGATCAGAATGAATATCGAACTAGTCCGGTGGTGATCGGACTTGTCCGATTTTGTGTGACTTGTGAAGTGTTTTGAGGACTAGTCCGCACTGGGGAGGACTAGTCCGATTCTAGTCAGAGAGATATTGGACTATTCTGATGGATATTGGACTTGTCCGATTTTGTACAGAGAGGATATCGGACTAGTCCGGTGACATTTGGACTAGTTCGGTCCTGTATAACTTTGTGCAATGTGTGTATTTAATTGTGATTGAGCTCTTGGGGTGTGTTTCCTTAACACACTCCATACACAATGATCTACTATTCTTCTTCCTTGAGCTCATTTCCACTTTGCTCCTCATTCTCTTTTCTCTTTGGCACTTTGCTAATTTTGCTGTTAAAACCTGTGCTCATCTCAATAAAGAGGTTAGGATCTCATTTGCTTGTCATAAATAATCCAAAACCCACAAGGGATTCCTAGATGCACTTTCACTTACTAATCGATTTTCCACTTCCACTTCAGATAGCGTAGTAATAGGGTTCTTCACGATCTTTTTGTCTTCGTTTCTTTTTTGTACTAACAATGACAAGAAAGAAGCATATGGATAAGACCTCTGGTTCTACACCTTCGGATGATGATGAGTATGTGTCCCATATGGAACTAAGAGACATGATGCGGGTGATGACTGAAGCTTTCAACAATTACCAGACCACTACAACGGCCACCTTTCAGAGGCTTCATACAAGTGTTGCTGGTCTGACCACACGGTTGGACGAGAAGGAGACTCGTCTTCCTCAACAAGCTACACCCTCTGTCATCCTTGATGTTGATGCACATGCTCACTACGACACAGAGGATGACTTCAATAACGACAAGGTTGATGCACAATAGCGTCGTCGCCCTCGACAAAATCGTCAAGGTATGGGAGGTAGACCTCATCCTCATGCTCCTGGACAAGATAATGATCCTTACGCTAAGATTAAGTTTTCTATTCCACCATTTTGTTGATCTTATGATGCTGAGACTTACTTGGATTGGGAGATGATGGTAGAACAAAAATTTAGCGCTCTTCTTGTTCCTGGGCAACATAGAGTTAGACAAGCCAATAGTGAGTTTAAAGATTTTGCTATCATTTGGTGGAATGAACTTGTCAATACACGTAATGTTCCACAGACATGGTTTGCGTTAAAAGAAGAAATGCGCTCTAGGTTTGTTCCTCCTTCATATAGATGTGATCTTCTTAAGAAATTGCAACGCTTTAATCAGGGTGACATGACTGTCCAAGAGTACTACCAACAGTTGCAGAAAGGTATGCTTCTTTGTGGGGTAGTTGAGGATCAGGAAGACCAAATTGTTAGGTTTTATGGGAGCTTGCGGCGTGAGATCCAGGATATAGTTGACTACAAGAAATATTATTCTATTCAACATTTATTTCAACTTGCTATGTTAGCAGAAAAAGAAGTGCAGTGTCGCTAATAGTAGCGGCGGAACAACACCTTCACGCCATGACAGCTTCCGGTGCCATCCAAAGCAGCGCCCTCCTCGAGCGTACATGCTTCTTCACTACCCTCCACCGGTGTTGCACGCAGCACTGCACCTCATACATCACAGGGACATGATAACAGCAAGTCTCAGACGCCTCGAGGTGTTGCAGCAAAGGCTGCTACACCCAACACTTCCACCAGTTGCACCTCCGACATCATGTGCCACCGCTGCCAGGGACTTGGCCATATGCAACAAGATAGCCCCAGCAAACGGGCGATCATTGCCATTGCTGATGGTGGGTATTTTAGTGCTTCTGATATTGAAGATGAAATCTTTCTTTAAAATAAAAGAGGATCTAGCCCTGGACAAATTCGGATGATCCAACGCTAAAAGTGATATTACTGCAGCTAACATTTCAGGTTCCTATGACGGTGTTGAGGAGGTTCTTGGTACATATGCGACCAACAACTATAGGACTTTGATTGTGCAGCGAGCTTTGAGTGCCACGGTTCGAGAGGATGACAACCGCCAAAGTCACAACCTTTTCAACATGTTTCTCATCATCAAGGACTGCCATGTACATACCACCATTGATGGTGGTAGCTGCAATAATTTGGTGAATGTTGAGGTGGTCAAGAAGCTTGGCTTGACCACACAGGAGCATCCCCACCCTTATCACATTCAATGGTTTAACAACAATGGTAAGATAAAGATAAAACAAACAGCAAGGATACATTTTTCCATTGCTTCTTTTCATGATTTTGCTCATTTTGATGTGGTACCTATGGATGCTTGCTCTCTTTTGTTGGGACGTCCTTGGGAATTTGATATTAATGCTATTCACCATGGTTGATCTTATAAGTATACTCTCATGCATAAGGGAAAGAAAATTGTGTTACTTCCTATGAGTCCCACTAAAATTGTGCAATTTGAGCATGAGAAAAAGAATAATGCTAAGCAAAACGGTGTTTTCAATTCTGAAATTTAGCAACCTATTAAGTTGATCATGATGACTTATATGCCTCTAATGGAACTTGCTATGGTTTAGTGTGCAAACATGCTTTATATTCCATTGAGGATACATCCATTGCTTTGCCAGCTGATGTTGCCAACCTTTTGCAGGAATATATGGATGTTTTTCCATTAGAGATACCCCCTAGATTACAACCTGTGCGAGGCATTGAGCACAAGATTGATTAGATTCCAGGGCGAGCTTGCCAAACCATGCCACCTACAGGACCAACCCCGATGAGACTAAGGAAATTCAGCAACATGTCCAAGATCTTCTCGACCGCGGGTACATTCGTGAGAGCCTTAGTCCTTGTTATGTTCCGGTTCTTTTGGTTCCTAAGAAAGATGGCACTTGGCGCATGTGTGTTGATTGTAGAGCCATCAATAACATTACCATTCGTTATCTCTATCCTATTCCTAGATTGGATGACATGCTTGATGAGTTGAGTGGTTCTGTTATTTTCTCCCAGATTGATTTGCGTAGTGGGTATCATCAGATTCGTATGGCTTTAGGTCATGAATGCAAAACTGCCTTTAAAACTAAATTTGGACTTTATGAATGGTTAGTCATGCCATTTTGTTCAACTAATGCGCCCAACACTTTCATGAGATTGATGAACGAGGTTTTACATGCTTCCATTGGTAAATTTTTGATGTTTTACTTTGATAATATCCTTATCTACAGCAAGTCATATAATGAGCATCTTGAACATTTGCGTGCTTTTTTAATGTCTTGCGCGATGCACGTTTATTTGGTAACCTTGAGAAGTGCACCTTTTGCACCGATTGTGTGTCTTTTCTTGGTTATGTTGTTACTTCGCAGGGCATTGATGGTGGATGAGGCAAAGATTGTTGCCATCACAAGCTGGCCACTTCCGACTATGGTCACACAGGTTTAGAGTTTTCTTCATCTCGCAGGTTTCTACCGGTGTTTCGTACGGGATTTCAGCACCATTGCGGCACCTATTCACGAGTTGGCAAAACATGGAGTGTTGTTTCGACGGGGACCAGCACAATAACAGGCTTTTGATGCTCTCAAGTTGAACCACACACAAGCACCATTGCTGCATCTTCCTGATTTTGAGAAGACATTCGAGCTTAAATGTGATGCGAGCGGCATTGGCATTGGAGGAGTGCTCATTCAAGGAGGTAGACATGTTGCTTTCTTTAGTGAAAAATTGCATGGGCCTTCGCTGAATTATTCTACATATGACAATGATTTAGTGGGTGTCTTGCGAACTTGGCAACATTACCTATGGTCTAAAGAATTTGTCATACATTCAGATCATTAGTCTTTGAAGTATCTTAAAGGACAAGTTAATCTGAACAAACATCATGCTAAATGTGTTGAGTTCATAGAGTCATTTCCTTACATTATTAAACATAAGAAAGGGAAAGACAATGTGATTGTTAATGCTTTATCTAGACATTATACCATGTTGTCCCAACTTTCTCATAAAATCTTTGGTTTGGAAACCATGAAGATGTTATATTCTACTGATTTGGTCTTCAAATATGCCTTTGAAAATTGTAGAGAGGGAAGAACGTGGCAAAAATTTCTGCTGCATGAAGGCCTTCTCTACCGTTCTAACCTGTGTGTTCCAGCTAGCTTTGTTCGTCTTTTGTTGTTGCAGGAAGCGCATGGAGGTGGTTTGATGGAACATTTTGGTGTTAAAAAGACAGAGGATGTGTTGGCCGCTCACTTCTTTTGGCCATGAATGAGGCGTGATGTGGAGCGCTACGTTTCACGTTGCGCGACATGCAACAAAGCTAAGTCTCGACTTAACCCACATGGTCTTTATATGCCTCTCCCTATTCCTAGTGCACCTTGGGAGGATATTTCTATGTGACACCCGATTCTGAAAAATGAAACAAGTGAACGCATATGTGTACCCAGGACGTTCAACACACATACACGAGTGCATTCACAAAAGTGTATACAGAAAATTACCACAGAACAAGATTAATTAACCGAATTTTATTAAACAAACCATATTATCCTCGAATATAAGCTCTAATGAATATTAATGACAAGTTCAACTAATGCAGCGTTTCCTGTGTCATACCTTTGATTAGAAGTCATGAACACAGTTGTTCGAACTCTCATAGATGGTGGTAAGGGTTTTCACAATTCGTTCCTAAGAAGGATTGTTCCCGAACATGGGCTATGAAGCTAGGGCAAAGTTCATAGCTAGTAGAACAAATGGGTTCCACCGAAGGCGGTGGCTCATAGAACATGCCATTTGGGGTAGAATAAGAAAGAATGGTGGGCTGCTCCATATATGTGACGTTCGTAAGGAAAGGAAAGGAAATGTAAGAGGATAGATACGAGCGTGAACAAGGTTCGAAGATTAACAGCAACTGTTCCCCAGCAATGGTGCTAAAAATGCTTGTTGACGTTTCTTACGTCATAGATAAAAACCAGCAAGCGCACAAAAACTGTCGTGTAGCACTTCGCATTAAAGAGTATTACCAAAGGGTATCGAACTCAAGGAACGTGTCTTCTAATCTTACGAACTAATTCACCCAAGGACACAAAGTTGTTTTGTAGGCAATATACAAAGAGGAATTCAAAGTATTGATTCTAATTCAAAGAAATTTGCAGTAGTGTTGACAGTTGTTATATACCAATTTCAACCATCAATATAATTCAATTATGTGAAAGAATTGTCATTTCTTGCACACATCACCTTTCTATTTAACCTATTTCCACTTGTCATTGGAGAAATAGTGCATGAAGGGAATTATTGCAGGAAATGAGGTAAAAGGGCAGAGCAATCCTATAAAATATCATCCCAGCCAATCAAGCGATGACATGTGGCACAACATGGATCAAATGGCCCGCAAACAGAAGTATTTGAGACCATCCAACGGTATAGCACCCATATCAAGAGATGAGACCCACCTGGCAATGACCTGGAGAAAGCAGAAGAGAAATGGAGCAAAGACCAGGTTGGCCGACCCCCCTAGACGGCCGACCTCGTCCTGGCGCCAAACTTGGTCAATCGCCATGTGTTGGCTCCTCCAGGCTCGAAGAAGTTAGTGGTGACTGATTCGCGCGCTTTTGGTGGCGGGAACCAACCCTTCTCCACCTATAAATTGGACCCCCTACCCTCACTTCACACACACACCACTTGAGTATTCATCCATTGTATCTACTACTCTCCGTAGGTTTAGAGGAGTTTAGGCTATAGAGAGGAGTGCCTCTAGTCCATAGTCCAAGTAGGAGAGGAGTAGAAGTAGTCTCTTCAAAATTCCTAATTGGGAAAGGTATGGCTCTCATATTCCTATTTGTATTTGTGACTTTGCTCTTAATAAAGATGTTATCTTTAGTCTTCTATTGTTCATATACTTGGATGAAGCGTTTCTTGTTTGATTATGGATTCCATATATGTGGTAGGAGTAGTATTTATGATTATGCTATACCATTCTCATTAGATCATCATAACACTACAAAACCTCACTATAGTCTAATTAGCTATGATATGATTATGTTAATATGAATCACTTATGCTATAAATTAACATTTTTCAATGATGATTTAGTTCATTGCCTTTGGATGGCTTGTCCCTAGGCTCTTAAGGTAATTACTTAATATGCTAGCATGGTGCTAGGATAGATGAGTAGCGTTGAATGTCTTGTAGACCCACGGATTGAAGAGGTGGGCAGTAGGTGGTGATAGTCCTATCTGTCCTTTGTAATCCTCCACATTCGGCAATACCACAGGCTCTTGGCGGGAGTCGTCCTAGTGTTGCTAGAGGTAAACTCATGCCCGATGTGTTAATCCATTCAGCATGAGAATTCATAATTGATATGATCATTAGTAACTAACTTAGGTTGTGTATATGTATATTAGAAGCATAGTAGGAGTATCTATCTAACTCTTAGCCTAGTCCCTTTAGCCCCCCTTAGGATAGAATGCTCTTGTGTGTGTCACACTACCTTCAACTATCAATTACCCATCCTTGCTAGAACCCTACCTAGATCAACCTAGCCTCTCCATTTGATGATTGATTTGCTTCCATCTAGCCTTCCTTTCAGAGAATATAAATGACACCCTTTGGGAATACTCTAAAAGGGGAAATGCTACATTGATAGATTTCGTGCGCTTGCAGACTTACATCTGTAATATAAAAACTATTAACAAGTATTTCTGGCACCCTTCCTAGGGATGAATTGTTAGTAGTGCGTAGGAAATATCAACAAGCATTTCTGGCGCCGTTGCCAGGGAAGGCGGCCGAAGTATTGCATGATTGAATGACTAGGATAGGACCCTGGTAGGTTTTAGTTGGATAAAGCTTCTTTGTTTTTGCATTTTATGTGAAAACAGGGTAGTGTATGTCTGGTTTTTGCTTCCCGGAAAACATTATTGAAGATCCCAAATCCTTTCTTAGAAATCGACCTCATTCCATTACTCCTCAGAAGCTTCAAGCGGCAAAGCAAGCCAGCGCAACTACACCAACAACCAAAACGCCAATGTCCCAGAAGACCCTTCGTGAGTTTTCAGCGCCCTCTGCTAACAATGTGCCTGTTGGGCCCACTGTTAACACGGGAGATGTAAACATCAAAATCAAGACTGGCTTGATCACTATGGTGCAAGCAAACCCATTTTATTAGAAGGCTAACAAGGATGCAAGTTCTCACCTGTAATAGTTCCTTGAGATCTTACTGGGGACATCTCTCCTTTGCATACAGTAAAAGGATCAATCAATAGAGCACGTGCACCACAATTGGATCTCCAGGTACGTTCTAACCTTGTCAATTGTTTTTCTGAACTCACGCTTGTTTACATGCATGTTTTATTGATTAGGAACAATGGAGAGGACCAGAAAGGGCATGGAGTCCAATGAGTCAAGGAGGAGGAGACAGAATGTCCACACCAAGGAGGAGTCCAAGCCCAACTCAACTTTGACTCCACCTCGGGGTCCAGGAGCTGCCTTCACCAAAATTGACGTCTCAGACACATACGAAGTCAGATTTGGACGTTATATATATGGTTGGAACCAGGACTTCATAAAGCTTCCAATGGAACTGGCCCCACATCAAGTGAAACAAGTGGGCATCCAAAATCTGTCCGGTGCTGCGTCACCGTCCTTTGGGCTGCTGGCCCGTGTATCGTGTGGAAGCCCATTAGGGTTGCGTCCAGGGGTCTTGCACGCCCCTAAGTTCTATTTATACAGCAGCCGTCACCACATTAGGGTTGGGTTTTTCTTAGATATAATCTGTAATTGAACAGAGTCACCGTTCATCAGTTGTGAGACCCCACATCATGATCAATTCAGTTTTGATTGCAATTTATCTGTTCTTGCTCGTGTTCTTGATTGCGCTTGCAGGGATAAGCCTTCATGGTGAGGTCATTCATGTGACACGGGTGATAACCAACGGAGCAGTAGTGTAGTGATTGTGGGGTTCCGTTCGCTCGGAGCCTTGGATCACCAACGTCGAGATCTCCACCCAATCAAGTGTACCATACCTCTCGGAAGATCGGGACTCATCCTCCTATCAAGTGGTATCAGATATCAGGTTGACCATGAGGTATACTTGTGTGCCCATTAGATTCATTTTGTTTTCGTTCTAATAGTCCACAAAAAGCCACAAAAAAAGTTTTACTTTCCCTACCCTACAACCTTCTCTCAGCCTTTTGCACAATTTAGTTTTGGGGTCTGTAGTTCTGAGTTCGTGTCCTAGGTTGAGTCTGGTTGCTGATTTAGATTTGTTTTGGTTCAGTTTTGTTTCTCCCATCTGCTGCTATCTACAAAGAAACAATCTACAAAAAAATTCCATGCACCGATTTGTTTCTATTTTAGTTTCCACCACCACCAAAACCTAATTGGGTATCCTCCGTAAAACGACATAACTTTTCGCTCGGAACTCCGATTGAGGTGCATTTTTCCCGGAAAGATCTCGAAAAAATCCACATACGATACACCCACAATGCCGGTCACGACAATTCCAAAAAATTAAAAACAATTAAGAAGGCCCTTGTTTCAAACTCCGAAGTTCCAGCACCAGTTTTTCTAATCGCTCCTGAATTTGTACCAATCACATCTTTCATCGGTTTGAGCTAATACTTGGTGTTGTTTCTATTCTTGTGCCCCTGGTTGAGAAAAAAAATCAAAAAAAGAGGAAAAAAAAGGATTTTGAACAGGAGGCTCAAGGGGTTTTCTACTTGTGTTGTTTTCTGTGTGAATGCTGGATACTTGTGATATTGTCATTGTTGTTCATCATAATTCATCCTTGTTCCTTGCTTGTTGCCACAACTATTTTATTACATTTTTAGGCCAGCGACTAGGTGAAATTCTTTGGACACTTATTCAACATTGCTATCTGTTACTAACTTGTGTGCCACATACATATACTGCATTTGAGCCTTCCCAAGCTCCACCTCCTCTCGAGCGGAACAGTTAACCTCTGCAATCACACCCACTCTCTGCTTGCTTTCACACTTGTCACCGTTGGCCACCTATAGTGCTCGTAAGAAACTTGTAAGAGTGGGGTAAGACGCATCTTGCTGAATGTGGCCTAGAGGGGGGGTGAATTGGCATTTTTGAAATTTGTCGGATCCTGCAACACTTAACAACCAGTTCAAAACCAGAGATATCGGACTAGTATGGTAAAGTGCGGACTAGTCTGGTGTGTACCGACTAGGTTGATAAAGTTTGATGGATTAATTTGATTCTTCGATGTGTGCAGCGGAAATATACAGTCAAATGAAGTGTTGCAAAATTATGGACTAGGGTATATCAAAATTTAATCTTATATTTAATGATTCAACGTAAAGTATGCAATAATGATTGAAACCCTAGATTGTTGTGATGAATAAGAAAGATAAACACCAAGCAAGACACAAGGATTTATCTCGTGGTTCGGCTCGCACAGAGGCAACCTACATCCACGTTGAGGAGTCCACAAAAGGATCGGGTCTTCTTTAACCCTACCCTCATCGGATAGCCACGAAGGCCAATCCTCTTCCACTTATCACAAAGGGGTGAATAACCGAATTCAAAAGGGGCCTTCTCACACGTTGAGGGATCCCCTAGATTACAACACGAAATACCACCAAGAACACACTCAAAAGATTACAATGAAATCACAGGAGTGTGTTAGAGAATCAAACCAAGAGCTCAATGAGTGTTGAACGTGTCTCTCCAATGATCTAGAGTGAATCCTCAAAGGATTGGTCTTTGTTGCACTTAATTTCGTGGAGATATGTGGTTTTGGAGGCTCTTGGGAGGTGTGACGGCGCTAGGGTTCGAGAGAGTTTAAAGTTGGTCGTGCACCTCTATTTATATGGGGTTTCTAAAAGTGACCGTTAGGGTTTAAAAAGATCGTACTAGTCCGTGGTGGACACCGGACTAGTCCGGTGTGTTGTGTGTAGCAAACCCTAAGTGTCCCGAAATAACGAACTAGTCCGGCTAGGAGCGGACTTGTCTGATTTCGCTTCTGGAAATCTTCGGACTAGTCCGTAGTAATTGGACTTGTCTGGACATGTGAAACCCTAATTGAATTGGGTGATAAGTCCGCATTTGGAGGACTTGTCCGATTTAGGTCAGAGGGTTTTTCGGACTAGTCCGTGCTAACATCGGACTTGTCCGATTTAGATCAGAATGAATATCGTACTAGTCCGGTGGTGATCAGACTTGTCTGATTTTGTGTGACTTGTGAAGTGTTTTGAGGACTAGTCCGCACTGGGGAGGACTAGTCCGCACTGGGGAGGACTAGTCCGATTCTAGTCAGAGAGATATCAGACTAGTCTTGTGGATATCGGACTTGTCCGATTTTGTGCAGAGAGGATATCGGACTAGTTCGGTGACATTCGGACTAGTCCGGTCCTGTATAACTTTGTGCAATGTGTGTATTTAATTGTGATTGAGCTCTTGGGGTGTGTTTCCTTAACACACTCCATACACAATGATCTAATATTCTTCTTCCTTGAGCTCATTTCCACTTTGCTCCTCATTCTCTTTTCTTTTTGACACTTTGCTAATTTTGCTGTTAAAACATGTGTACATCTCAACAAAGATGTTTGGATCTCATTTGCTTGTCATAAATCATCCAAAACCCACAAGAGATTCCTAGATGCACTTTCAATCTCCCCCTTTTTGGTGATTGATGACAACCAATTGAGATTTCACAAAAATGTGATAAAAATTGAGATTTTCATAAAGCATGCACATATGGGTCTAAACATAATCCATATGTGCATTCTTTATGGTGGGATGCATAACTAAGTGCATTGAAACAATGAGAATGACATAATTGACATTAATCAATCAAAAGCAAGCATATATGTCATTTTAGGAGAAAAATCACATAACTCAACAATTGCTTCAAAAGATCATAACATTGCATCACAGAACCATAATTAACTTAAGAACATAGTTAAAGCTTTACAACCCACAAAATAGTCAAAAAGGATAAAAGAGAGCTCTCTCCTCGCATCCTACAGCTAAGGCTAAGACTCCCCCTCAATCTCTCCCCCTTTGGCATCAAGACATCAAAAATAGGAAGAGAGGAGGGTCCTAAGGTCTTCACTCTTCACTGTCAGTCCTCTCATCGTCGTCTTCGTCATCTTCATCTTCAGCCTGATGAGGACGAGGAGGAGGTGCGGAGCCACTCAAGCCCCCAATGCCGAAGTAGGCAAGCTCAGAGGGGGTCAAGGGCCCGAGCTCGGTGAAGTCTGAATCGGAATCTTCAGAGATTACTAGAGACCCAATGGGTTTGATCTCCAGTTTTTGGCATATTTGCTTCACATTTGCCTTCACATACTTGATATCTTCATTTCTTCTCTTGTTGAGCTTATGGGCCTTCACTTCGGCCTATTTGCAGGAAGCGAAGATGGCAGCCAAGTATTTGAAGATCCCACTGGCGGATCCCCTTTGTGGGGCTGCCCTACTGGCAGGGGCAGCTCTGGCATCTTCAGTTCTTCTTGCCAGTGCCTCAGGACTAAAGGCCGGCGAGGGAGCAGCCTGGACACTTGGCTTCTGAGGCATCTGAGGCCTCAAGGGTAGGTGCTCCACGTCCTTGACGAATTCAATCTCGGTGACCCTCTCGATCACAAACATCAGATATAGGGCATACCCACAAGACCTATTGGGTGTGCAGGATATATTGACCATGTCATTCCAGATGTAGTCCGCCACATAAAACTGGCAGTCCTTGCTTATCACCCTTATCATTGTCCAGAGATAACCCTGCACACTCCCAGCATCTCCATCCTTGGGAGCAATAGTCTTCCTCAAGACTCTGTTCAGAACCACAAAGAAAGGCTTCATGTTCTTTGTGGAGGGAGGGACAAACTTTGAGTTTGGCTCATATAGGAACTTCATCCTATCCTTCTCAATGACACCTATGTTGTGTATGATCAAGCAGTCAGATCTTGAGGTGTCAAGGTGAAGCAAGCTTGCAAACTCTTCTTGGGTGATACTGTACTTGGATCCATGAGTCATCCAAGTAACACTTTCCTCATATTCACTTGAGAAATGGCATGTTGCAAAGAATTGTGCTATGACTTCATCATTCCAAATATTCCTGAAGGCAAAGAGATCCTTCAGGCCATGCCTCTCGATGGCTTCCACCACTTAAGTGAACGGGGAGCAGCCCTTCTTCTCAAAATATGCCCAATCAATCCATTGACTGCGCACAACCGGTGTCTTCATTGGGAGATACACAGATTTGTAGAAATCTGCATGGAAGTTGCACCAAAATCTTCCGTCGGCAGCTTGCTTCGATCGGCCATACCAATCAATGCTTCTAAACTTTGCCACCGAATCACTGCCTTTCCCATTGAACTTCTCTGCAGTGGGGTCCCGGACCCCTTCCCTCGGAGCATGCAGCTTCAACAGGCCAACTGGACCCGTTGCTATCCCTTTTACCTTGCCTTTGGCTAGGCAGGCACTTGCCAAGCTAGGGCCACACCGGTGGTAGCCCTAGAATCTGGCACCTTGGAGGCCGGCTTCTTCGCTAGCATTTTCCTCCGAGCCTGTGGAGGAGATGGAGCTGGCTCAGAAGGTCTCTCTTGGCACTTCTTGCCAAGACTCGTCGAGATCCGAGGTGCCACCTCGTGGTCCATCTCGGCCTCAAAGTCAGAAACTTCATTATTCGAGCTTGACATGACCTGAGAATGAGTGGCATGAATGAGAATGAATGGTACAAGGCATAGGTGTGAAAGGATAGCAAGGAATTGCATTGAGGAATTGAAAAGTTAGGTTTTGAGTTCAGAAAAATCGGACTTGTCCGATGTGCAGGCACGAACTAGTCCGGGGGACCGGACTTGTCCGTGCATGGACCGGACTAGTCCGGTATTCATCCTCAAAAACCTAACCGACTAGACAAATGTTGATTCCTAATGCAGAACTGGCTTAGCATAAATGTAATACATCAAGGAGGCATGTATATAGTGAAATATGCTAGGCTATTTGATCAACAATGAAGAAATTTGGGATTTCTAGGGTTAGGGTGAAAATTACCGAAGAAATCTATTAATTCTCGAAGAGAGAGGTGTTGAAGTTCGGACTTGTCCGAGAACTTCAATCCCGATGCGATGACGATCAAATTCCACCCAAACTTGCGAAGTTCCGATGGAGAAATCAAGGAATCACCTTGGGAGCTCGAGTGAGAGAGAGAGAGAACGCGTGAGGCAAGAGTGTAGGTGAGGAAATTAGGGTTTGGAGGCGGCTAGGGTTAAGACACGAAAAATTGGACAAGAGATGACCAGACTAGTCCAAACTTTTCCAGAGGCTATATCGGACTAGTTCGTTATCTACCGGACTAGTGCGACCTAACCGGCACTCCGCGGACAAGTCTGCATGGGCGGACTAGTCCGGGTAACCACAGACTAGTCTGTGGTCACCAGGCAAGAATTGCTTATCCCATACATATATATTTGAAGGTACATATTTAGAAAATAGGGAGGCAAATCAAATCAAATAATCTTGATGAGTATGATCAGTAAGCATACAACAATCAAGCATTGATCATAATTCACCAAGATCTAGTAATTGACATAGTTTTCCAGAGAGAATTGAAACAGATGATTTTCACAATCCAACCAACATATTTTGAAGAATTCATACAGGTATGCAAACTTTCAAGCCACACTCTGAGCATCAAGGATATTTAGTTCATTTCTGAGTTCGCAAAAGCAATTTTCATCAAGTGGCTTGGTGAATATGTCGGCCAATTGCTTTTGGGTGTTAACATGGGAAATGGCTATGTCTCCTTTCATGGAGTGATCTCTCAAAAAGTGATGTCTTATATCTATGTGTTTAGTTTTAGAGTGCTCAACTGGGTTGTGGGCAATTTTGATGGCACTCTCGTTATCACAAAGGAGTGGAATACGATTCATATTGTAACTGTAATCCCTTAGAGTTTGTCGCATCCAAAGGAGTTGTGCACAACAACTCTCGGCTGCAACATTCTCTGCTTCGGCTGTGGATAAGGCAATGGAATTTTGTTTCTTGGAGGACCAAGAAACTAAGGATCTCCCTAGGAATTGGCATGTACTGGAGGTACTTTTTCTATCTACTTTGCATCCGGCATAATCTGCATCTAAGTAGCCAATGAGGTTGAATTTGGAGCCTTTTGGATACCAAAGACCAAGGTTGGGTGTATGAACTAAATATCTCAAGATCCTTTTTACGGCTGTCAAGTGACACTCCTTAGGGTTGGCTTGAAATTTTGCACATAAACATACACTCAACATAATATCTAGCCTAGATGCACATAAATAGAGTAGAGATCCAATCATGGAGCGATATACCTTTTGGTTCACGCTAGGTCCATCTTCATTGAGATCCAAGTGGCCATTTGTTGCCATCGGAGTCTTTATAGGCTTCGCCTTGTCCATACCAAACTTCTTGAGTATGTCTTGCGTGTACTTGGTTTGGCTTATGAACATCCCTTCCTTTTGTTGTCGCACTTGGAATCCCAAGAAGTACTTTAGTTCTCCAATCATTGACATTTCAAACCTATCTGTCATGTTTTACTAAATTCCTCACAAAAGGATTGATTAGTTGACCAAAAGATTATATCATCAACGTAAATATGACAAATAAAAAGATCATTGTCAAAATTCTTTGTAAATAGTGTATAATCTACTTTGCCAATCTTAAAGCCATTTTCAATTAAGAAATCTCTAAGACACTCATACCAAGCTCTAGGAGCTTGTTTGAGGCCGTAGAGAGCCTTACGCAATTTAAATACGTGGTCGGGGAACTCTTCGTCTTCAAACCCGGGGGGTTGCTCCACATACACCTCCTCCTTAATTGGTCCGTTGAGGAAGGCGCTTTTCACATCCATTTGATACAGCATGAAATCATGGTGAGTAGCATATGCAAGTAATATTCTAATAGATTCAAGTCTAGCTACGGGAGAAAAGGTCTCATCAAAATCCAAACCTTAGACTTGTGAATACCCTTTGGCCACAAGTCGTGCCTTGTACCTTGTCACCACCCCGTGTTCATCTTGTTTGTTCCGGAAGACCCACTTGGTGCCGACGATGTTCGCATTGGATCTTGCCACGAGTTCCCACACCTCGTTTTGCTTGAAATTGTTCAATTCTTCTTGCATTGCCACCACCCTGTCTGGGTCCTTCAATGCATCCTTAGCCTTGTGCGGTTCCAAGAAGGATACAAACGAGTAGTGTTCACAAAAGTTAGCTATACGAGATCTAGTGGTTATTCCCTTTTGGATGTCACAGATGATATTGTCGATTGGGTGATCCATTTGGACGCATTGGTGTACTCTTGGGTGTGGCACTTGAGGCGTTGTATCTTCGTGATCATCTTCTTCTCCCCCTAAATGGTTGCCTTCATTGACTTGCTAATTATCTTCGTATTCTTGTGGTTGCTCTTGTGTGGAAGCTCCCCCTTGATCGTTGACCTCCTCTTGTGGTTCATCTTCCTCATACACGTGTAGAGGTGACTCTTGTGGTCGAACTTCACCTAAGGCCATTCTTTTCAATGCTTGACAAGGAGCTTCTTATTTATCTAGAACACATGGATCAACTTGCTCCTTTTGGGAGCCATTAGTTTCATCGAACACTACGTCACGTGCTACTTCAATAAGTCCAGAGGTCTTGTTGAAAACACGATAGGCGTAAGTGTTCGAATCATAACCAAGCAAGAAACCTTCACCGGACTTCAAAGCAAACTTTGAAGTCTTGGGCTTCTTGTTTAAAATATAACATGGAGAACCGAAGACTCGAAAATATGAAATATTAGGTTTGTTACTAGTGAGTAGCTCATAGGATGTATTCTTGAGTAGTCGATGAAGATAAAGTCGATTTACGGCGTGGCAAGCGGTGTTAATCGCTTCTGCCCAAAATCAATCTGAGGTCTTGTACTCATCGAGCATTGTTCTTGCCATCTCTATGAGTGTTCGATTCTTTCTTTCGGCAACTCCATTTTTTGTGGGGAGTACGGAGCTAAAAAGTCGTGCTTTATGCCTTCTTCATCAAGGTAGTCCTCCACTTGTGTGTTCTTGAACTCCGTGCCATTGTCACTTTGAATGTTCTTGATTGTCAATGAGAATTCGTTTTGAGCTCGCTTGAAGAACTTCTTGAGTATTCCTTGTGTTTCTGACTTATCATGCAAAAAGAAAACCCAAGTTAAGCGAGAGAAGTCATCAACAACTACTTAACCATATTTGTTACCACTGATGCTTATGTAGGCAATTGGACCAAATAAGTCCATGTGAAGTAGCTCGAGCGGTCTTGTTGTAGTCATGACGTTCTTGGCGGGGTGAGGTGCTCCAACTTGCTTCCCGGCTTAGCACGCGCTACAAGGCCTGTCTTTCTCAAACACAACATCCTTTAAACCTCGGATGTGATCGCCCTTGAGGAGTTTTTGAAGGTTCGTCATACCAACATGCGTTAGCTGTCTATGCCATAGCAAACCTATGTTGGTCTTTGCAATCAAGCATGTGTCAAGTTCGGCTTTGTCCTTGTTGAAGTCAACAAGATAAAGCTTTCCCTTTAACATACCCTTGAATGCAATGGAACCATCACTCCTTCTAGAGACGGTCACACCCTCGTTAGTAAACAAGCAATTATAACCTTTGTCACATAATTGAGATATGGATAGCAGGTTATAATCTAAGGATTCAACATGTAAAATATGGGAAAGTGTGTGTTTAGAAGATATTGCAATTTTACAGGTACTGAGCACCTTTCCTTGACTATTATCTCCAAAGTAGATGCCCTCGTTTGGATCCTCATATTCAACGAACATTCTTCTTTCTCTAGTCATATGGTTGGTGCAGCCACTGTCTAGCACCCATTTAGATCCACCGGAGGAATAGGCCTGCAAAAACAGATTATGCTTTGGTTTTAGGTACCCAAGCTTGCTTGGATCCTTAGAGGTTAGTTACAAGACATTTGGGCACCCACACATGAGACTTGGTGTTCCCATGGCGTGGCCCAACATATTGAGCATAAACCTTGCCAAAATTATTTCTCATTAAGACATACGAGGCATCAAAAGTTCTAAACAATAACTGTTGTTTTTTATGTACAGGACTAGTCTGGGAGGCCGGACTTGTCCGGAGGATCGGACTTGTCCGGACCCCGACCGAACTAGTTCAAACTTTTTCAGTTTGAGAGGGTCTTCCCTTTACAAAGGCAATCCTCTCCTTGTTATTCTTATGGCTTTTAGCATGTTGCTTTTCACCATAAGAATAACCAATGCCATATTTGACATTTGGAGGTCTTTGGACCAAGTATGCACTGCGTGCATATTTGATCTTCTCCTTGTCAAATATGCCACTTTGGGTAGGATGCTTATCCTTTGTAGAGGTTGGCTTGTCTTTCAAACTGATGTCAATTTTATTGCATGTACAAGTAGAAGCAACCTCAGTTTTAGTGAGTTGAGAAGGTGAACTTGAAGAGGATGAAGGTTCACCTTGCTTGAGTGATTCAACTTGCACTTCAAGGATTTTGTTAGTCTTGATCAAGTCAGCAAGTTGGTTCTTGATTGCAGCAGTTGAGTCCGTTAACTCCAAGCAAGTTTCCTTGCTTGAAGCTAACTTAAGCTCTAGTGAATTGATTCGTTCCTTTTCAAGTTCTAGAAGCTTGTCAAGTTCGACATATTCCTCCTTTTGGGAGATGATCATATCCTCTTGACGATGTATTGACCTCTCCTTCTCAACAAGTTGGTCAAGCAAAAATTTCATTTTTGTGGCTGTTTTCCTATCTCGTCCAATAAGCATATCCTCATTATCACTATTGATTTCATCATCACTAGAATAGGAATGCACGGAAGGGGGTTTAATGGTTACCTTGCGTTTACCTTCCTTTGCCATAAGGCAAGTGCCATCTCCCTTCCATGCGCCGAGTTTAGGGAAGAGAGTAGACTTCTTAGATGTCTTATTGATGGCTATGCTATCCATCTCTTCTTCTTCGGATGATGAGTGTGACGCCCGGTTCCGAAAAATGAACCAAGCTAACTCATATGTGTGCCCAGGACGTTCATCGCACATACACGAGTGCATTCACAAAAGAGTATACAGAAAATTACCACATAACAAGATTAATTAACCAAATTTTATTACACAAACCATATTATCCTCAATTACAAACTCTAACGAATATTAATGAAAGGTTCAACTAATGCAGCAGAAATAAACTAATTAAGCAACTAAGCAAACAAAGCATAAGGGATAGTGCAGCTCCAATCAACACTACAGGCAAAGCTGACAGTAGACACGACCTAGAACTCCGCATTATCGCCATTAAACTCCCAATCCTGACCTGCGATTGTTGGGGGGGGCTGCAAGAGTGAGTACATGTCGTACTCAGCAAGTGTGGAAAGTATGACATGTGGCTGATTCAAATGATGACAATAATGATGGCAAAGTGCTGAAAAGTACATTAAAACATTTGAAAAGCAATATATAATATTTATATGAATCAAACCCATCATAATCATAAGTAATATCATAATACCAGTCCATATTTCACCATCCTCATCCATAATTCCAGATTTCACCATTTGTCAATAACCATATTCAATACCAGAAATTAATCCATAACCATAATACCAACCATAACCATCCCAAATACCATCCCAATACTAAGTTCCCTCGAATCATGGAAGTTGTCCAGGTGCTCATAACCCGGAGCACGGCTATCATGATAGTTTTAGACACACTCTGCAGAATTTGTAACTCTTTACCCACGTGTTTGTGATTTCCTCACCTTTCGATGACTAGAACCTCTATTATGCCGTCTCACACTTCCATCGGTGTGTGGCCAAGAGATCACAAAATAGCCTTTACAAAGGGATTACTAGCCTATTTAGACTCCACTGAGGTTTCACCGGTGGAGATGTCTCCTACATAGCACATCTTCAACCAAGGGCCCACTCTTGAGCCATTCGGATCCCAGGGTAGTCCCACCAATCATCAACAAACCCGATCCGACTACCCCTTCCCCGAGCATCCTTAATGGTCCAAATAGCACTGGCAAAGCCCTAATTAATCAGCTACGTCACACCCATACTTGGCCTTGTGGTGGCACTGTAGTCCTGGCTTATTCTCGCATGAACCGGTCCTTAGATCTTAAGCAAGCAAACCACCATAACATCCAACCCATCCACATACCAATCTTGCTTAGATCACCCATTACCATATCACATTAACCAGTTCATGTTAACCATAGTATCATTAATGCATAACTATGTTGAGTGGTATAGTTGTTTCCCATCCCAATTGAATAAGCGAAGCAAAAGGTAAAAAGCCCTTCCCGACTCTCTAGCATAAATTCCAGGTGACAAGGGTGGTTTAAAAAATCTAGTAAACTTCCTGCATAGGATTTCCCATCAAGTTGACACAAGCATGCAATTTTGTAAACAAAATATTTATTTTAAAAACAGGATCAATATGCTTCAAGGACACTTGCCTTGCTCTTGCTGTTGATTGGAGTCAATGCCTTCAAACTCTTGGTACTGTAGATCCTCTGCGGCACTTTCTAGCGCAAATCCGTCTAATCCACACAATAATCATACAATACAAGAAACACAATCAAAGAGTGCACAAATATTACTCAATATGTCATGACATGCATGATTAATGCAAATGCAAGGTAGAACTTGTCAATAGATTGCTTTTAATGATCACTAACTAGTTCTAATAGCTTTTAACAAGTTTATAGAGGTTTGGAGTTGATTAGGTCAGCTTTTGGAATTAATTCAACACAATTTACCCAGGGAAATCGAACTAGTCCGCTAGGGACCGGACAAGTCCGCACTTTGCGAGATCAGCAGATTAGGGTTTTCTAGATCGACGTAAATTTGGAGATTAGGGGTTGAATTCACATAAGGAGAAGAGAATAGAAAGTATACCAGGTGTTTAGGACTCCAATGAATCAAGAAAGTTGGAGGTAACACTTGGATATTGGTGATCTAGGGTTGGTGATAAACTTGGAGATGAATTGGTGATGAAGAACGAAACTTGATGGAGATCTTGATCCTCTTTCATTTCCTCCTCTTCTTCTTCTTGCTTGGGATCTTCTCCTCCCTCCTTGATGGTGGCTCTCCACTAACTAGGGTTTGGGTGGGGTGGAAAAGTGGCAAATAGATGTCAAGCCGAGGGGTGGGGTTGTTTATATAGAGGTGGAGGCTAGGGTCAGATGGATTTCGGGTTTGGGATGAGTAGAGGCCGGTTTAGAGTCCCACATGGGCTCTAAAAGAGTTAGGCACGACGTCCCTAGGCCCACTTATCGTGAAACCCAAGAAACAAGTCGTAAAATAAAAGATCAACTCGGAGTCGCGAAATATTGGACAAGTCCGAAAAGGACCAGACTAGTCCAAAGTCGTCCAGAGAGAAAATCGGACAAGTCTGGCCAAAAATCGGACAAGTCCGATTTTAAACAGAGAGGAAAACGGACAAGTCTGCTAGAACCCCGGACTAGTCCGGAAAAGTCCAAGGACTTAGCAAATTTTCAAGGATTCTTGGAATGTCGGACTAGTCCGCACAAAATAGGACAAGTCCGTTTTTAGTCAGAGAGAAATCGGACCAGTCCTCAGCAAAATCGGACTAGTCCGCACTTTCCTGCATTTTAAGTGCAGTTTTGTTCCAAATCAATTTTAAACTCGTTCGTCTTTATGTGGGTTAATGTTAAACATGTATATGAGTGTATGCAAGGCATGATGTATGAAAATGAGGGTGTTACAAACCTACCCCCCTTAAAATGAATCTCGCCCTCGAGATTCGACGCGGAAGAGAAGAGATAGGGAAATTCCTTCTTGAGATCATCCTCCAATTCCCACGTCTCTTTTTTTCTGTGTGGTGCTTCCATTGAACTTTACACCATCTAATAACCTTGTTCCTTGTGACCCTCTCCTTATTTTCCAAGATTTTGACCGGTTGTTCGGCATAAGTCAAATATTCCTCTAGTTCCAATTCTTCCATTGGCACTTGTTCTTCCGGTACTCTCAAACACTTCTTGAGATGGGAAACGTGAAAGACATCATGGACATCCGAAAGATGAGCTGGCATCTCCAACTTATACGCTACTTCTCCTCTTTTGTCCAAAATCTTGAATGGTCCAATATAACAAGGTGCGAGCTTGCCTCTTATGTTAAGCCTCTTATGACCTCTCATCGGCGACACCTTGAGGTAAACAAAAGCTCCTATTTCAAAGGCTAATTTCCTTCTCCTATTGTCCGCATAGCCTTTTTGTCTTGATTGGGCAGCCCTCAAGCTTTCACGAATCATTTGGACTTGCTTTTCGGCCTCTTGCAACACATCCGGACCAAATACTTGAGTTTCTCCTACCTCATTCCAGAACAAAGGTGTCTTGCACTTCCTCCCATAAAGTGCTTCATACGGTGACATTTTCAAGCTTGCTTGGTAACTATTGTTGTATGAAAATTCTGCGTATGGCAAGCTTTTGTCCCAACTTTTCTCATGCTTCAAGGCACAAGCTCTTAACATGTCCTCCAAAATCTGATTGGTCCTCTCGGTTTGTCCATCCGTTTGAGGATGATATGCTGAACTAAAATTCAACCTCGTTCCCAAAGCTTCATGCAATTTTTGCCAAAATCTGGAGGTAAATTGAGAACCTCTATCCGCGACTATCTTCTTAGGGACTCCATGTCGACACACAATATGCTCCATGTATATTTCGGCCAATTGTGCAGATGTATACTTGGTCTTGACAGGGACAAAATGAGCTGACTTGGTTAAGCGGTCCACAATTAC
Organism: Tuctoria greenei; assembly: GCA_036927565.1. Classification (NCBI taxonomy): domain Eukaryota; kingdom Viridiplantae; phylum Streptophyta; class Magnoliopsida; order Poales; family Poaceae; genus Tuctoria; species Tuctoria greenei. Next base: position 48,137,440 of record JAYESD010000001.1, on the reverse strand, counting down.
CCAAATTGAGTCATACCCGGACTGAGTCCATGGTAACCCAACTATGAAGTCCATTCCAATTTATTTCCATTTCCATTCCGGGATCTTCAATGGTTGCAATAATCCAGTTGGCCTTTGATGTTCTGCCTTGACTCGTTGACACACATCACACAATGCCACATATTCAGCTATGTCCTTCTTCATGCTATCCCACCAATAGCTAGTCTCCAAGTCTTTGTACATCTTTGTACAACCAGGGTGAATTGAGTAAGGTGAGTCATGTGCCTCTTTTAATATTGCCTCCCGAATATGCTTACATTAGGCACAACGATTCTCTTTCCAAGCCATAAGGTACCATGTTCATCTTCATCAAATATGAATTCTCTCCCTTCTTCGGTCCTTTCCTTGATTTCCTTGATCTCTTCATCTGCGGCTTGTGCTTCTCGAATTTCTCACTCCAGGGTTGGGTTTAACTCCATCACCTCCATCTCATTTACAAATCCGAGGTTCAACCTTTCAACCAAAACTGACACTTGTTGAACTTGGCATACAATCGATGCTCCCTCAATTTCTGCAACGTAAGCCTCAAGTGTTCCTCATGTTCCCTCTCATCCTTCGAGTAGATCATATTGTCATCAATAAATACCACAACGAACTTGTCCAAGTACTCCATGAAGACCTTATTCATGAGGTACATAAAGTAGGCAGGCGCATTTGTCAATCCAAATGACATCACGGTGTACTCATAAGATCCATACCGTGTCCTAAAAGCTGTCTTGAGTATGTCCGATGGTCTAATCTTCATTTGGAAATATCCCGACCTCAAATCAATCTTGGAGAAGACACAAGAACCCTTCATCTGATCAAACAAGTCTTCTATGTGTGGCAAGGTGTACTTGTTCTTGATTGTTACCTCGTTGAGAGCTTGGTAATCCACACACATCCTTTGGGTTCCATCCTTCTTGTCCACAAACAGCACGGGCTCTCCCCAAGGTGAAGAACTAGGGCGAATAAAACCTTTCTCTAGTTGCTCTTGAATTTGTTTCTTGAGCTCCGCTAATTCCAAAGGAGGCATCCTATACGGCCTCTTAGCTATAGGTGCAGTTCCAGGTATTAAATCAATAAGAAACTCAATTTCTCGATCAGGTGGCATACCTGGCAACTCTTCCGGAAAAACATCCAAAAATTCACACACCACCGAAATCTCATCAATTGCGGCACTGTCCATATGATTCAGCTCCAATTGCTTTGGTGTGGTTTGAGATGCTTCAAATTCTACGGTGATCCCTTCTTCATTGGTCAACTTCATCGTCTTCGTGGCACACTCAATAACTCCATTGTGCTTCCTCAACCAGTCCATACTAAGTATAATGTCCAATCCTTGAGAATCCAGAACAATGAGGTTGGCGGAGAAGTCTACCCCCCTTATTCTAAGACTTACTTTTGGACATACTATATTTGTCCTCATCTCCCCTCCAGGAGACTTAACCAATAGAGTAAACCTCATATGAGAGATAGGAAAACTATACTTGGCAACATACTTCGATGTAATGAATGAATGCGATGCTCGAGAATCAAACAACATAGTCGCGGGGTTGGAGTTGGCGAGAAACATACCAATGACCACGTCATCCGCTTGTTGAGCATCTTCCGTAGAGACATGGTTCACGTTGCCACGAGCAAAATTCTGCTGTCCACGATTCCCTTGTGGTTTTCCTCCATTGGGTGTTGGGTTTTGCCTCGGCGCATTGCTTCCTTGACCAAGGCCTGACTTAGGACATTGATGCGCAAAGTGTCCAGCTTCTCCGCAAGTATAACACTTCTTAACTCCACCAGAATTATTGAGACGTGCTTGGTTTTGAACACTTGCAGCAGGAAAGTTAGCGCGAGGTGCATAAGGCATTGGAGGCCTAGTTGCTTGCATGACAGGGCGCTGCTGAACAAACTGAGTTGGGCACAGTGCAAATTCAGGGCGTTGAGCAGGAATAGAGGAGCTGTAATAGGGCGCATTGGGTGGTGCAAGGCGAGGGCGCACATTACTTACTTGTTGTTGTCCGTGATATGGCGCCTTCCTCTTGTTGTCTTGCTCCATCTCACGGACCTTATTCTCCACCACAATTGCTTTGTCCACGAGCTTCTGAAAATTGGCATAATCGTAGTTGAGTAGTTGCACTTGGATTTCATTGTTCAAGCCTCTCATGAACAAATATTGCTTCCGACTGTCCCGACTAACATCCTCGGGCGCATACCTTGAGAGCTGAGTGAACTTATTGAGATATTTACTCACGCTCGATCTTCCTTGCCTCAAGTTCTCAAATTCTTGCCTCTTCAAGATCATAACACCCTCAGGCACATAATGAGAATGGAAGCTCTCTTTGAAGTCGGCCCAAGTGATTCTCTCTTGGTTCTCATGAGCATTGCATAAAGAATCCCACCAATCCGCAGTTGCTCCAACTAGTTGATGAGAAGCGAAAAGCACCTTCTCCCGGTCACTGCATTGGACAATAGCAAGTTTCTTCTCCACGGACTTGAGCTAGTCATCCGCATCCATAGGGTCAGCAGCTTGAGCAAAGGTTGGTGGCCTAGTCCTTATAAACTCTCCAAACCGGTTATGAGGAGGTGGGGTGGCGGTGGAGGCATGTGGGGCGGATTGTTGATGTTGCCAGCCTGCAGTTGTCCCATTGTTTGTATCATGGTCTGCATCAGCTGGTTTTGCATAGCCAATAGCTGCTAAATGTTGATAGCTCCGTGAGTAGATCCTTGTCCAATGTTGTTCTGAGGCACTCCATTGTTCTCCTCCTCATCATTGACATCCCTCTAGTTGCGAGTCCTCACCATCTGAAGAAAAGCAATAGGTAAGAATTAGAAAACGTCTCCAACTATATGCATCAAGGGATATGAAACTAAACAGCTAGCTACACTAGCCTAGGTGGACATGGTAATGCTAAGGCATACCAAAATCCTCTATTAAGCACACAAGCAACCAATTTATATAGCAAACAGCACACCAAGCAAAAACACATCGATTCCTGAGTGCTCCTATGTGCTCTAAAGTGTCCATTCTATCTAGGCTGCATCCTACGGTCAACATGTGGCTCTGATACCAATATGTGATGCCCGGTTCCGAAAAATGAACCAAGCTAACACATATGTGTGCCCAGGACGTTCATCACACATACACGAGTGCATTCACAAAAGAGTATACAGAAAATTACCACAGAACAAGATTAATTAACCAAATTTTATTACACAAACCATATTATCCTCGATTACAAACTCTAACAAATATTAATGAAAGGTTCAACTAATGCAGCGGAAATAAACTAATTAAGAAACTAAGCAAACTAAGCATAAGGGATAGCGCAGCTCCAATCAACACCACAGGCAAAGCTGACGATAGACACGGCCCAGAACTCCGCATTATCGCCATTAAACTCCCAATCCTGACCTGCAACTGTTGGGGGGGATTGCAAGAGTGAGTACATGTCGTACTCAGCAAGTGTGGAAAGTATGACATGTGGCTGATTCAAATGACGACAATAATGATGGCAAAGTGCTGAAAAGTACATTAAAACATTTGAAAAGCAATATATAATATTTATATGAATCAAACCCATCATAATCATAAGTAATATCATAATACCAGTCCATATTTCACCATCCTCATCCCTAATTCCAGATTTCACCATTTGCCAATAACCATATTCAATACGAGAAATTAATCCATAACCATAATACCAACCATAACCATCCCAAATACCATCCCAATACTAAGTTCCCTCTAATCATGGAAATTGTCCATGTGCTCATAACCGGGAGCACGGCTATCATGATAGTTTTAGACACACTCTGCAGAGTTTGTACCTCTTTACCCACGTGTTTGTGGTTTCATCACCTTCTGATGACTAGAACCTCTATTATGCCGTCTCACACTTCCATCGGTGTGTGGCCAAGAGATCACAAAATAGCCTTTACAAAGGGATTACTAGCCTATTTAGACCCCACTGAGGTTTCACCGGTAGCGATGTCTTCTACAGAGCACATCTTCAACCAAGGGCCCCCTCTTGAGCCATTCGGATCCCAGGGTAGTCCCACCAATCATCAACAAAACCGATCTGACTACCCCTTCCCCGAGCATCCTTAATGGTCCAAATAGCACTGGCAAAGCCCTAATTAATCAGATAGGCCACACCCATACTTGGCCTCGTGGTGGCACTGTAGTCCTGGCTTATTCTCGAATGAATCGGTCCTTATATCTAAAGCAAGCAAACCACCATAACATCCAACCCATCCACATACCAGGCTTGCTTAGATCACCCATTACCATATCACATTAACCAGTTCATGTTAACCATAGTATCATTAATGCATAACTAAGTTGAGTGGTATAGTTGTTTCCCATCCCAATTGAATAAGCGAAGCAAAAGGTAAAAAGCCCTCCCGACTCTCTACCATAAATTCCACGTGACAAGGGTGGTTTAACAAATCTAGTAAACTTCCTACCATAGGATTTCCCATCAAGTTGACACAAGCATGCAATTTTGCAAACAAAATATTTATTTTAAAAATAGGATCAATATGCTTCAAGGACACTTGCCTTGCTCTTGCTGTTGATTGGAGTCAAAGCCTTCAAACTCTTGGTGTTATAGATATTCCGCGGCACTTTCTAGAGCAAATCCGTCTAATCCACACAATAAGCATACATGACAAGAAACACAATCAAAGAGTGCACAAATATTACTCAATATGTCATGACATGCATGATTAATGCAAATGCAAGGTAGAACTTGTCAATAGATTGCTTTTAATGATCACTAACTAGTTCTAATAGCTTTTAACAAGTTTATACAGGTTTGGAGTTGATTAGGTCAGCTTTTGGAATTAATTCAACACAATTTATCCAGGGAAATCGAACTAGTCCGCTAGGGACCGTACAAGTCCGCACTTTGCGAGATCGGCAGATTAGGGTTTTCAAGATCGACGTAAATTTGGAGATTAGGGGATGAATTCACATAAGGAAAAGAGAATAGAAAGTATACCAGGTGTTTAGGACTCCAATGAATCAAGAAACTTGGAGGTAACACTTGGATCTTGGTGATCTAGGGTTGGTGACGAACTTGGAGATGAATTGGTGATGAAGAACGAAACTTGATGGAGATCTTGATCCTCTTTCATTTCCTCCTTTTCTTCTTCTTGCTTGGGATCTTCTCCTCCCTCCTTAATGGTGGCTCTCCACGTACTAGGGTTTGGGTGGGGTGGAAAAGTGGAAAATTGATGTCAAGCCAAGGGGTGGGGTTGTTTATATAGAGGTGGAGGCTAGGGTTAAATGGATTTCGAGTTTGGGATGAGTAGAGGCCGGTTTAGAGTCCCACATGGGCTCTCAAAGAGTTAGGCATGACGTCCCTAGGCCCACTTATCATGAAACCCAAGAAATAAGTCATAAAATAAAATATCAACTTGGAGTCGCGAAATATTGGACAAGTCCGAAAAGGACCAGACTAGTCCGAAGTCATCCAAAGAGAAAATCAGACAAGTCTGGCCAACAATCCGACAAGTCCGGCTTTAAACAGAGAGGAAATCGGACAAGTCCGCTGGAACACCGGACTAGTCCAAAAAAGTCCAAGGACTTAGCAAATTTTCAAGGATTCTTGGAATATCGGACTAGTTCGCACAAAATCGGACAAGTCCGTTTTTAGTCAGAGAGAAATCGGACTAGTCCTCAGCAAAATCAGACTAGTCCGCACTTTCTTGCATTTTAAGTGAGGTTTTGTTCCAAATAAATTTTAAACTTGTTCCTCTTTATGTGGGTTAATGTTAAACATGTATATGAGTGTATGCAAGCCATGATGTATGAAAATGAGGGTGTTACAATGAGGACTCATCATTTGAGTCCCACTCTTTCCCTATGTGCGTTTGTTTAGCTTGTTTCTTCTGCTTGAAGAATTTCTTGGGTTGAGGCTTGGCTTCTTTGGTCTTTTTCTTGTTCTCTTCATATGGGCAATCAACTATAAAGTGGCTATACTCACCACAATTATAGCATGCCCGCCTCAACTTTGACTTTGTTTTTTCCTTGTACTTTCCTTCGCTTGATTTAGCACCTTGTCTCTTCTTCATTATTCTCTTGAATTTCTTCATGAACAATAGCATGTCTTCTTCGTCTAATTCACTGCTCTCATTGTCACTGTCTTCTTCTAGTTGTGCTTCTCTAGCTTCTTTAGATAGGGGCATGAGGGTGGACTTCAAAGCAACCCCTTTCTTCTTTGCCGAGGTGAGGTCGGCAATTTCTTTGACATGTTTTGCTTGTTTTTCCATCATCTCGAAATTAATGATTTTTCCAAGCAACTCATCCGGAGTCATTTTCTTGTATCCGGGGCTTTCTCTAATCATTGAGCATAGGGTGACGTTGTGAGGCATGAAAGCTCTAAGGATGAGCTTCACCACCTCGTGGTCATTCCACTTCTTGCTTCCATATGATCAAACCTTGTTGACGAGCGTCTTTAACTGGTTGTACATATCTTGAGGTGACTTGTCTTCTTCAATTGCGAATCTTCCTAATTCTCCTTCGATCCTTTCGATCTTTGCTTCACGCACATGTCGGTCACCTTCATGTGCAGTTTGCAGTGTGTCCCATATCTCCTTAGCAATCTCCAGTCCATCCACCTTGGTGAACTTGTCCCGACTGAGTGAAGAGGTAATTACGGCCGCAGCTTGAGCATTTTGGTAAATTGCCTGCTCTTGGCTTGGTGTGAGCTCTTCGTCGTCGTTCGGGATATCTATCCCTGTGCACACAATATGCCATAAACTTGGATTAGGGGAAATTAGATGCATTTTCATATTTTGCCTCCACATTGAGTAATCACTACCATCGAAGTGTGGGGCTTTTCTAATTGGCATAGATAAGTAATGATTATTGTTGGAATTTAGACGATCATAGTTAAAAGGATATCGGGAGTAGTCGGTGTGACTACTCCCCTTCTTCTTTTCTTCAATCTTCACTTTTCCTTTGGAAAGTTTCTTCTTTCTTAGGAGCGCATTTAGTTCTAGCGTCTCCACATCATCATCCTCGAAATCTTGAATGGCTTCGAGGAGCTTCTCCACCTTGAGGTTCTTTTCATCATCAACCTTTTCTTGGTTGTTGCTCTTGTGGATGTCCTTCATATCCGACATGATCTTCTTCGAGCGATTAGACTCTTTCTTAAAGAACCTGCTCTGATATCAATTGAATGTGGTCTAGAGGGGGGTGAATAGGCCTTTTTGAAATTTGTCAGAACCTGAAACACTTAACAACAAGTTCAAAACCAAAGATATCGGACTAGTCCGGTAAAGTGCGGACTAGTCCTGTGTATACCGACTAGGTTGATAAAGTTTGATCGATTAATTTGATTCTTCGATGTATGCAGAGGAAATATACAGTCAAATGAAGTGTTGCAAAATTATGGAATAGGGTATATCACAATTTAATCTTATATTTAATGATTCAACGTAAAGTATGCAATAATGATTGAAACCCTAGATTGTTGTGATGAATAAGAAAGATAAAGATCAAGCAAGACACAAGGATTTATCCTGTTGATCGGCTCCCACAGAGGCAACCTACGTCCACCTTGATGAGTCCACAAAAGGATCGGGTCTTCTCCAACCCTACCCTCATTGGATCACTACGAAGGCCAATCCTCTTCCACTTATCACAAAGGGGTGAATAATCGAATTCAAAAGGTGCCCTCTCACACGTTGAGGGCTCCCCTAGATTACAACACGAAATACCACCAAGAAAACACTCAAAAGATTACAATGAAATCACAGGAGTGTGTTAGAGAATCAAACCAAGAGCTCAATGAGTGTTGAACGTGTCTCTCCAATGATCTAGAGTGAATCCTCAAAGGATTGATCTTTGTTGCACCTAACTTCGTGGAGAGATGTGGTTTTTGAGGCTCTTGGGAGGTGTGACGGCGCTAGGGTTCGAGAGAGTTTAAAGTTGGGCCGTGCACCTCTATTTATATGGGGTTTCTAAAAGTGACCGTTAGGGTTTAGAAAGATCGGACTAGTCCGTGGTGGACACCGGACTAGTCCGGTGTGTTGTGTGTAGCAAACCCTAAGTGTCCCAAAATATCGGACTAGTCTTGCTAGGAGCGGACTTGTCCGATTTCGCTTCTGGAAATCTTCGGACTAGTCCGATAGTCATCAGACTTGTCCAGACATGTGAAACCCTAAGTGAATTGGTTGACAAGTCCGCACTTGGAGGACTTGTCCGATTTAGGTCATAGGATTTTTCAGACTAGTCCGTGCTAACATCGCACTTGTACCATTTAGATCAGAATGAATATCGAACTAGTCCGGTGGTGATCGGACTTGTCCGATTTTGTGTGACTTGTGAAGTGTTTTGAGGACTAGTCCGCGCTGGGGAGGACTAGTCCGATTCTAGTCAGAGAGATATTGGACTATTCTGATGGATATTGGACTTGTCCGATTTTGTACAGAGAGGATATCGGACTAGTCCGGTGACATTTGGACTAGTTCGGTCCTGTATAACTTTGTGCAATGTGTGTATTTAATTGTGATTGAGCTCTTGGGGTGTGTTTCCTTAACACACTCCATACACAATGATCTACTATTCTTCTTCCTTGAGCTCATTTCCACTTTGCTCCTCATTCTCTTTTCTCTTTGGCACTTTGCTAATTTTGCTGTTAAAACCTGTGCTCATCTCAATAAAGAGGTTAGGATCTCATTTGCTTGTCATAAATAATCCAAAACCCACAAGGGATTCCTAGATGCACTTTCACTTACTAATCGATTTTCCACTTCCACTTCAGATAGCGTAGTAATAGGGTTCTTCACGATCTTTTTGTCTTCGTTTCTTTTTTGTACTAACAATGACAAGAAAGAAGCATATGGATAAGACCTCTGGTTCTACACCTTCGGATGATGATGAGTATGTGTCCCATATGGAACTAAGAGACATGATGCGGGTGATGACTGAAGCTTTCAACAATTACCAGACCACTACAACGGCCACCTTTCAGAGGCTTCATACAAGTGTTGCTGGTCTGACCACACGGTTGGACGAGAAGGAGACTCGTCTTCCTCAACAAGCTACACCCTCTGTCATCCTTGATGTTGATGCACATGCTCACTACGACACAGAGGATGACTTCAATAACGACAAGGTTGATGCACAGTAGCGTCGTCGCCCTCGACAAAATCGTCAAGGTATGGGAGGTAGACCTCATCCTCATGCTCCTGGACAAGATAATGATCCTTACGCTAAGATTAAGTTTTCTATTCCACCATTTTGTTGATCTTATGATGCTGAGACTTACTTGGATTGGGAGATGATGGTAGAACAAAAATTTAGCGCTCTTCTTGTTCCTGGGCAACATAGAGTTAGACAAGCCAATAGTGAGTTTAAAGATTTTGCTATCATTTGGTGGAATGAACTTGTCAATACACGTAATGTTCCACAGACATGGTTTGCGTTAAAAGAAGAAATGCGCTCTAGGTTTGTTCCTCCTTCATATAGATGTGATCTTCTTAAGAAATTGCAACGCTTTAATCAGGGTGACATGACTGTCCAAGAGTACTACCAACAGTTGCAGAAAGGTATGCTTCTTTGTGGGGTAGTTGAGGATCAGGAAGACCAAATTGTTAGGTTTTATGGGAGCTTGCGGCGTGAGATCCAGGATATAGTTGACTACAAGAAATATTATTCTATTCAACATTTATTTCAACTTGCTATGTTAGCAGAAAAAGAAGTGCAGTGTCACTAATAGTAGCGGCGGAACAACACCTTCACGCCATGACAGCTTCCGGTGCCATCCAAAGCAGCGCCCTCCTCGAGCGTACATGCTTCTTCACTACCCTCCACCGGTGTTGCACGCAGCACTGCACCTCATACATCACAGGGACATGATAACAGCAAGTCTCAGACGCCTCGAGGTGTTGCAGCAAAGGCTGCTACACCCAACACTTCCACCAGTTGCACCTCCGACATCATGTGCCACCGCTGCCAGGGACTTGGCCATATGCAACAAGATAGCCCCAGCAAACGGGCGATCATTGCCATTGCTGATGGTGGGTATTTTAGTGCTTCTGATATTGAAGATGAAATCTTTCTTTAAAATAAAAGAGGATCTAGCCCTGGACAAATTCGGATGATCCAACGCTAAAAGTGATATTACTGCAGCTAACATTTCACGTTCCTATGACGGTGTTGAGGAGGTTCTTGGTACATATGCGACCAACAACTATAGGACTTTGATTGTGCAGCGAGCTTTGAGTGCCACGGTTCGAGAGGATGACAACCGCCAAAGTCACAACCTTTTCAACATGTTTCTCATCATCAAGGACTGCCATGTACATACCACCATTGATGGTGGTAGCTGCAATAATTTGGTGAATGTTGAGGTGGTCAAGAAGCTTGGCTTGACCACACAGGAGCATCCCCACCCTTATCACATTCAATGGTTTAACAACAATGGTAAGATAAAGATAAAACAAACAGCAAGGATACATTTTTCCATTGCTTCTTTTCATGATTTTGCTCATTTTGATGTGGTACCTATGGATGCTTGCTCTCTTTTGTTGGGACGTCCTTGGGAATTTGATATTAATGCTATTCACCATGGTTGATCTTATAAGTATACTCTCATGCATAAGGGAAAGAAAATTGTGTTACTTCCTATGAGTCCCACTAAAATTGTGCAATTTGATCATGAGAAAAAGAATAATGCTAAGCAAAACGGTGTTTTCAATTCTGAAATTTAGCAACCTATTAAGTTGATCATGATGACTTATATGCCTCTAATGGAACTTGCTATGGTTTAGTGTGCAAACATGCTTTATATTCCATTGAGGATACATCCATTGCTTTGCCAGCTGATGTTGCCAACCTTTTGCAGGAATATATGGATGTTTTTCCATTAGAGATACCCCCTAGATTACAACCTGTGCGAGGCATTGAGCACAAGATTGATTAGATTCCAGGGCGAGCTTGCCAAACCATGCCACCTACAGGACCAACCCCGATGAGACTAAGGAAATTCAGCAACATGTCCAAGATCTTCTCGACCGCGGGTACATTCGTGAGAGCCTTAGTCCTTGTTATGTTCCGGTTCTTTTGGTTCCTAAGAAAGATGGCACTTGGCGCATGTGTGTTGATTGTAGAGCCATCAATAACATTACCATTCGTTATCTCTATCCTATTCCTAGATTGGATGACATGCTTGATGAGTTGAGTGGTTCTGTTATTTTCTCCCAGATTGATTTGCGTAGTGGGTATCATCAGATTCGTATGGCTTTAGGTCATGAATGCAAAACTGCCTTTAAAACTAAATTTGGACTTTATGAATGGTTAGTCATGCCATTTTGTTCAACTAATGCGCCCAACACTTTCATGAGATTGATGAACGAGGTTTTACATGCTTCCATTGGTAAATTTTTGATGTTTTACTTTGATAATATCCTTATCTACAGCAAGTCATATAATGAGCATCTTGAACATTTGCGTGCTTTTTTAATGTCTTGCGCGATGCACGTTTATTTGGTAACCTTGAGAAGTGCACCTTTTGCACCGATTGTGTGTCTTTTCTTGGTTATGTTGTTACTTCGCAGGGCATTGATGGTGGATGAGGCAAAGATTGTTGCCATCACAAGCTGGCCACTTCCGACTATGGTCACACAGGTTTAGAGTTTTCTTCATCTCGCAGGTTTCTACCGGTGTTTCGTACGGGATTTCAGCACCATTGCGGCACCTATTCACGAGTTGGCAAAACATGGAGTGTTGTTTCGACGGGGACCAGCACAATAACAGGCTTTTGATGCTCTCAAGTTGAACCACACACAAGCACCATTGCTGCATCTTCCTGATTTTGAGAAGACATTCGAGCTTAAATGTGATGCGAGCGGCATTGGCATTGGAGGAGTGCTCATTCAAGGAGGTAGACATGTTGCTTTCTTTAGTGAAAAATTGCATGGGCCTTCGCTGAATTATTCTACATATGACAATGATTTAGTGGGTGTCTTGCGAACTTGGCAACATTACCTATGGTCTAAAGAATTTGTCATACATTCAGATCATTAGTCTTTGAAGTATCTTAAAGGACAAGTTAATCTGAACAAACATCATGCTAAATGTGTTGAGTTCATAGAGTCATTTCCTTACATTATTAAACATAAGAAAGGGAAAGACAATGTGATTGTTAATGCTTTATCTAGACATTATACCATGTTGTCCCAACTTTCTCATAAAATCTTTGGTTTGGAAACCATGAAGATGTTATATTCTACTGATTTGGTCTTCAAATATGCCTTTGAAAATTGTAGAGAGGGAAGAACGTGGCAAAAATTTCTGCTGCATGAAGGCCTTCTCTACCGTTCTAACCTGTGTGTTCCAGCTAGCTTTGTTCGTCTTTTGTTGTTGCAGGAAGCGCATGGAGGTGGTTTGATGGAACATTTTGGTGTTAAAAAGACAGAGGATGTGTTGGCCGCTCACTTCTTTTGGCCATGAATGAGGCGTGATGTGGAGCGCTACGTTTCACGTTGCGCGACATGCAACAAAGCTAAGTCTCGACTTAACCCACATGGTCTTTATATGCCTCTCCCTATTCCTAGTGCACCTTGGGAGGATATTTCTATGTGACACCCGATTCTGAAAAATGAAACAAGTGAACGCATATGTGTACCCAGGACGTTCAACACACATACACGAGTGCATTCACAAAAGTGTATACAGAAAATTACCACAGAACAAGATTAATTAACCGAATTTTATTAAACAAACCATATTATCCTCGAATATAAGCTCTAATGAATATTAATGACAAGTTCAACTAATGCAGCGTTTCCTGTGTCATACCTTTGATTAGAAGTCATGAACACAGTTGTTCGAACTCTCATAGATGGTGGTAAGGGTTTTCACAATTCGTTCCTAAGAAGGATTGTTCCCGAACATGGGCTATGAAGCTAGGGCAAAGTTCATAGCTAGTAGAACAAATGGGTTCCACCGAAGGCGGTGGCTCATAGAACATGCCATTTGGGGTAGAATAAGAAAGAATGGTGGGCTGCTCCATATATGTGACGTTCGTAAGGAAAGGAAAGGAAATGTAAGAGGATAGATACGAGCGTGAACAAGGTTCGAAGATTAACAGCAACTGTTCCCCAGCAATGGTGCTAAAAATGCTTGTTGACGTTTCTTACGTCATAGATAAAAACCAGCAAGCGCACAAAAACTGTCGTGTAGCACTTCGCATTAAAGAGTATTACCAAAGGGTATCGAACTCAAGGAACGTGTCTTCTAATCTTACGAACTAATTCACCCAAGGACACAAAGTTGTTTTGTAGGCAATATACAAAGAGGAATTCAAAGTATTGATTCTAATTCAAAGAAATTTGCAGTAGTGTTGACAGTTGTTATATACCAATTTCAACCATCAATATAATTCAATTATGTGAAAGAATTGTCATTTCTTGCACACATCACCTTTCTATTTAACCTATTTCCACTTGTCATTGGAGAAATAGTGCATGAAGGGAATTATTGCAGGAAATGAGGTAAAAGGGCAGAGCAATCCTATAAAATATCATCCCAGCCAATCAAGCGATGACATGTGGCACAACATGGATCAAATGGCCCGCAAACAGAAGTATTTGAGACCATCCAACGGTATAGCACCCATATCAAGAGATGAGACCCACCTGGCAATGACCTGGAGAAAGCAGAAGAGAAATGGAGCAAAGACCAGGTTGGCCGACCCCCCTAGACGGCCGACCTCGTCCTGGCGCCAAACTTGGTCAATCGCCATGTGTTGGCTCCTCCAGGCTCGAAGAAGTTAGTGGTGACTGATTCGCGCGCTTTTGGTGGCGGGAACCAACCCTTCTCCACCTATAAATTGGACCCCCTACCCTCACTTCACACACACACCACTTGAGTATTCATCCATTGTATCTACTACTCTCCGTAGGTTTAGAGGAGTTTAGGCTATAGAGAGGAGTGCCTCTAGTCCATAGTCCAAGTAGGAGAGGAGTAGAAGTAGTCTCTTCAAAATTCCTAATTGGGAAAGGTATGGCTCTCATATTCCTATTTGTATTTGTGACTTTGCTCTTAATAAAGATGTTATCTTTAGTCTTCTATTGTTCATATACTTGGATGAAGCGTTTCTTGTTTGATTATGGATTCCATATATGTGGTAGGAGTAGTATTTATGATTATGCTATACCATTCTCATTAGATCATCATAACACTACAAAACCTCACTATAGTCTAATTAGCTATGATATGATTATGTTAATATGAATCACTTATGCTATAAATTAACATTTTTCAATGATGATTTAGTTCATTGCCTTTGGATGGCTTGTCCCTAGGCTCTTAAGGTAATTACTTAATATGCTAGCATGGTGCTAGGATAGATGAGTAGCGTTGAATGTCTTGTAGACCCACGGATTGAAGAGGTGGGCAGTAGGTGGTGATAGTCCTATCTGTCCTTTGTAATCCTCCACATTCGGCAATACCACAGGCTCTTGGCGGGAGTCGTCCTAGTGTTGCTAGAGGTAAACTCATGCCCGATGTGTTAATCCATTCAGCATGAGAATTCATAATTGATATGATCATTAGTAACTAACTTAGGTTGTGTATATGTATATTAGAAGCATAGTAGGAGTATCTATCTAACTCTTAGCCTAGTCCCTTTAGCCCCCCTTAGGATAGAATGCTCTTGTGTGTGTCACACTACCTTCAACTATCAATTACCCATCCTTGCTAGAACCCTACCTAGATCAACCTAGCCTCTCCATTTGATGATTGATTTGCTTCCATCTAGCCTTCCTTTCAGAGAATATAAATGACACCCTTTGGGAATACTCTAAAAGGGGAAATGCTACATTGATAGATTTCGTGCGCTTGCAGACTTACATCTGTAATATAAAAACTATTAACAAGTATTTCTGGCACCCTTCCTAGGGATGAATTGTTAGTAGTGCGTAGGAAATATCAACAAGCATTTCTGGCGCCGTTGCCAGGGAAGGCGGCCGAAGTATTGCATGATTGAATGACTAGGATAGGACCCTGGTAGGTTTTAGTTGGATAAAGCTTCTTTGTTTTTGCATTTTATGTGAAAACAGGGTAGTGTATGTCTGGTTTTTGCTTGCCGGAAAACATTATTGAAGATCCCAAATCCTTTCTTAGAAATCGACCTCATTCCATTACTCCTCAGAAGCTTCAAGCGGCAAAGCAAGCCAGCGCAACTACACCAACAACCAAAACGCCAATGTCCCAGAAGACCCTTCGTGAGTTTTCAGCGCCCTCTGCTAACAATGTGCCTGTTGGGCCCACTGTTAACACGGGAGATGTAAACATCAAAATCAAGACTGGCTTGATCACTATGGTGCAAGCAAACCCATTTTATTAGAAGGCTAACAAGGATGCAAGTTCTCACCTGTAATAGTTCCTTGAGATCTTACTGGGGACATCTCTCCTTTGCATACAGTAAAAGGATCAATCAATAGAGCACGTGCACCACAATTGGATCTCCAGGTACGTTCTAACCTTGTCAATTGTTTTTCTGAACTCACGCTTGTTTACATGCATGTTTTATTGATTAGGAACAATGGAGAGGACCAGAAAGGGCATGGAGTCCAATGAGTCAAGGAGGAGGAGACAGAATGTCCACACCAAGGAGGAGTCCAAGCCCAACTCAACTTTGACTCCACCTCGGGGTCCAGGAGCTGCCTTCACCAAAATTGACGTCTCAGACACATACGAAGTCAGATTTGGACGTTATATATATGGTTGGAACCAGGACTTCATAAAGCTTCCAATGGAACTGGCCCCACATCAAAATTCTTTCTGAGTTGATGGGAATCAGTGAAACAAGTGGGCATCCAAAATCTGTCCGGTGCTGCGTCACCGTCCTTTGGGCTGCTGGCCCGTGTATCGTGTGGAAGCCCATTAGGGTTGCGTCCAGGGGTCTTGCACGCCCCTAAGTTCTATTTATACAGCAGCCGTCACCACATTAGGGTTGGGTTTTTCTTAGATATAATCTGTAATTGAACAGAGTCACCGTTCATCAGTTGTGAGACCCCACATCATGATCAATTCAGTTTTGATTGCAATTTATCTGTTCTTGCTCGTGTTCTTGATTGCGCTTGCAGGGATAAGCCTTCATGGTGAGGTCATTCATGTGACACGGGTGATAACCAACGGAGCAGTAGTGTAGTGATTGTGGGGTTCCGTTCGCTCGGAGCCTTGGATCACCAACGTCGAGATCTCCACCCAATCAAGTGTACCATACCTCTCGGAAGATCGGGACTCATCCTCCTATCAAGTGGTATCAGATATCAGGTTGACCATGAGGTATACTTGTGTGCCCATTAGATTCATTTTGTTTTCGTTCTAATAGTCCACAAAAAGCCACAAAAAAAGTTTTACTTTCCCTACCCTACAACCTTCTCTCAGCCTTTTGCACAATTTAGTTTTGGGGTCTGTAGTTCTGAGTTCGTGTCCTAGGTTGAGTCTGGTTGCTGATTTAGATTTGTTTTGGTTCAGTTTTGTTTCTCCCATCTGCTGCTATCTACAAAGAAACAATCTACAAAAAAATTCCATGCACCGATTTGTTTCTATTTTAGTTTCCACCACCACCAAAACCTAATTGGGTATCCTCCGTAAAACGACATAACTTTTCGCTCGGAACTCCGATTGAGGTGCATTTTTCCCGGAAAGATCTCGAAAAAATCCACATACGATACACCCACAATGCCGGTCACGACAATTCCAAAAAATTAAAAACAATTAAGAAGGCCCTTGTTTCAAACTCCGAAGTTCCAGCACCAGTTTTTCTAATCGCTCCTGAATTTGTACCAATCACATCTTTCATCGGTTTGAGCTAATACTTGGTGTTGTTTCTATTCTTGTGCCCCTGGTTGAGAAAAAAAATCAAAAAAAGAGGAAAAAAAAGGATTTTGAACAGGAGGCTCAAGGGGTTTTCTACTTGTGTTGTTTTCTGTGTGAATGCTGGATACTTGTGATATTGTCATTGTTGTTCATCATAATTCATCCTTGTTCCTTGCTTGTTGCCACAACTATTTTATTACATTTTTAGGCCAGCGACTAGGTGAAATTCTTTGGACACTTATTCAACATTGCTATCTGTTACTAACTTGTGTGCCACATACATATACTGCATTTGAGCCTTCCCAAGCTCCACCTCCTCTCGAGCGGAACAGTTAACCTCTGCAATCACACCCACTCTCTGCTTGCTTTCACACTTGTCACCGTTGGCCACCTATAGTGCTCGTAAGAAACTTGTAAGAGTGGGGTAAGACGCATCTTGCTGAATGTGGCCTAGAGGGGGGGTGAATTGGCATTTTTGAAATTTGTCGGATCCTGCAACACTTAACAACCAGTTCAAAACCAGAGATATCGGACTAGTATGGTAAAGTGCGGACTAGTCTGGTGTGTACCGACTAGGTTGATAAAGTTTGATGGATTAATTTGATTCTTCGATGTGTGCAGCGGAAATATACAGTCAAATGAAGTGTTGCAAAATTATGGACTAGGGTATATCAAAATTTAATCTTATATTTAATGATTCAACGTAAAGTATGCAATAATGATTGAAACCCTAGATTGTTGTGATGAATAAGAAAGATAAACACCAAGCAAGACACAAGGATTTATCTCGTGGTTCGGCTCGCACAGAGGCAACCTACATCCACGTTGAGGAGTCCACAAAAGGATCGGGTCTTCTTTAACCCTACCCTCATCGGATAGCCACGAAGGCCAATCCTCTTCCACTTATCACAAAGGGGTGAATAACCGAATTCAAAAGGGGCCTTCTCACACGTTGAGGGATCCCCTAGATTACAACACGAAATACCACCAAGAACACACTCAAAAGATTACAATGAAATCACAGGAGTGTGTTAGAGAATCAAACCAAGAGCTCAATGAGTGTTGAACGTGTCTCTCCAATGATCTAGAGTGAATCCTCAAAGGATTGGTCTTTGTTGCACTTAATTTCGTGGAGATATGTGGTTTTGGAGGCTCTTGGGAGGTGTGACGGCGCTAGGGTTCGAGAGAGTTTAAAGTTGGTCGTGCACCTCTATTTATATGGGGTTTCTAAAAGTGACCGTTAGGGTTTAAAAAGATCGTACTAGTCCGTGGTGGACACCGGACTAGTCCGGTGTGTTGTGTGTAGCAAACCCTAAGTGTCCCGAAATAACGAACTAGTCCGGCTAGGAGCGGACTTGTCCGATTTCGCTTCTGGAAATCTTCGGACTAGTCCGTAGTAATTGGACTTGTCTGGACATGTGAAACCCTAATTGAATTGGGTGATAAGTCCGCATTTGGAGGACTTGTCCGATTTAGGTCAGAGGGTTTTTCGGACTAGTCCGTGCTAACATCGGACTTGTCCGATTTAGATCAGAATGAATATCGTACTAGTCCGGTGGTGATCAGACTTGTCTGATTTTGTGTGACTTGTGAAGTGTTTTGAGGACTAGTCCGCACTGGGGAGGACTAGTCCGCACTGGGGAGGACTAGTCCGATTCTAGTCAGAGAGATATCAGACTAGTCTTGTGGATATCGGACTTGTCCGATTTTGTGCAGAGAGGATATCGGACTAGTTCGGTGACATTCGGACTAGTCCGGTCCTGTATAACTTTGTGCAATGTGTGTATTTAATTGTGATTGAGCTCTTGGGGTGTGTTTCCTTAACACACTCCATACACAATGATCTAATATTCTTCTTCCTTGAGCTCATTTCCACTTTGCTCCTCATTCTCTTTTCTTTTTGACACTTTGCTAATTTTGCTGTTAAAACATGTGTACATCTCAACAAAGATGTTTGGATCTCATTTGCTTGTCATAAATCATCCAAAACCCACAAGAGATTCCTAGATGCACTTTCAATCTCCCCCTTTTTGGTGATTGATGACAACCAATTGAGATTTCACAAAAATGTGATAAAAATTGAGATTTTCATAAAGCATGCACATATGGGTCTAAACATAATCCATATGTGCATTCTTTATGGTGGGATGCATAACTAAGTGCATTGAAACAATGAGAATGACATAATTGACATTAATCAATCAAAAGCAAGCATATATGTCATTTTAGGAGAAAAATCACATAACTCAACAATTGCTTCAAAAGATCATAACATTGCATCACAGAACCATAATTAACTTAAGAACATAGTTAAAGCTTTACAACCCACAAAATAGTCAAAAAGGATAAAAGAGAGCTCTCTCCTCGCATCCTACAGCTAAGGCTAAGACTCCCCCTCAATCTCTCCCCCTTTGGCATCAAGACATCAAAAATAGGAAGAGAGGAGGGTCCTAAGGTCTTCACTCTTCACTGTCAGTCCTCTCATCGTCGTCTTCGTCATCTTCATCTTCAGCCTGATGAGGACGAGGAGGAGGTGCGGAGCCACTCAAGCCCCCAATGCCGAAGTAGGCAAGCTCAGAGGGGGTCAAGGGCCCGAGCTCGGTGAAGTCTGAATCGGAATCTTCAGAGATTACTAGAGACCCAATGGGTTTGATCTCCAGTTTTTGGCATATTTGCTTCACATTTGCCTTCACATACTTGATATCTTCATTTCTTCTCTTGTTGAGCTTATGGGCCTTCACTTCGGCCTATTTGCAGGAAGCGAAGATGGCAGCCAAGTATTTGAAGATCCCACTGGCGGATCCCCTTTGTGGGGCTGCCCTACTGGCAGGGGCAGCTCTGGCATCTTCAGTTCTTCTTGCCAGTGCCTCAGGACTAAAGGCCGGCGAGGGAGCAGCCTGGACACTTGGCTTCTGAGGCATCTGAGGCCTCAAGGGTAGGTGCTCCACGTCCTTGACGAATTCAATCTCGGTGACCCTCTCGATCACAAACATCAGATATAGGGCATACCCACAAGACCTATTGGGTGTGCAGGATATATTGACCATGTCATTCCAGATGTAGTCCGCCACATAAAACTGGCAGTCCTTGCTTATCACCCTTATCATTGTCCAGAGATAACCCTGCACACTCCCAGCATCTCCATCCTTGGGAGCAATAGTCTTCCTCAAGACTCTGTTCAGAACCACAAAGAAAGGCTTCATGTTCTTTGTGGAGGGAGGGACAAACTTTGAGTTTGGCTCATATAGGAACTTCATCCTATCCTTCTCAATGACACCTATGTTGTGTATGATCAAGCAGTCAGATCTTGAGGTGTCAAGGTGAAGCAAGCTTGCAAACTCTTCTTGGGTGATACTGTACTTGGATCCATGAGTCATCCAAGTAACACTTTCCTCATCTTCACTTGAGAAATGGCATGTTGCAAAGAATTGTGCTATGACTTCATCATTCCAAATATTCCTGAAGGCAAAGAGATCCTTCAGGCCATGCCTCTCGATGGCTTCCACCACTTAAGTGAACGGGGAGCAGCCCTTCTTCTCAAAATATGCCCAATCAATCCATTGACTGCGCACAACCGGTGTCTTCATTGGGAGATACACAGATTTGTAGAAATCTGCATGGAAGTTGCACCAAAATCTTCCGTCGGCAGCTTGCTTCGATCGGCCATACCAATCAATGCTTCTAAACTTTGCCACCGAATCACTGCCTTTCCCATTGAACTTCTCTGCAGTGGGGTCCCGGACCCCTTCCCTCGGAGCATGCAGCTTCAACAGGCCAACTGGACCCGTTGCTATCCCTTTTACCTTGCCTTTGGCTAGGCAGGCACTTGCCAAGCTAGGGCCACACCGGTGGTAGCCCTAGAATCTGGCACCTTGGAGGCCGGCTTCTTCGCTAGCATTTTCCTCCGAGCCTGTGGAGGAGATGGAGCTGGCTCAGAAGGTCTCTCTTGGCACTTCTTGCCAAGACTCGTCGAGATCCGAGGTGCCACCTCGTGGTCCATCTCGGCCTCAAAGTCAGAAACTTCATTATTCGAGCTTGACATGACCTGAGAATGAGTGGCATGAATGAGAATGAATGGTACAAGGCATAGGTGTGAAAGGATAGCAAGGAATTGCATTGAGGAATTGAAAAGTTAGGTTTTGAGTTCAGAAAAATCGGACTTGTCCGATGTGCAGGCACGAACTAGTCCGGGGGACCGGACTTGTCCGTGCATGGACCGGACTAGTCCGGTATTCATCCTCAAAAACCTAACCGACTAGACAAATGTTGATTCCTAATGCAGAACTGGCTTAGCATAAATGTAATACATCAAGGAGGCATGTATATAGTGAAATATGCTAGGCTATTTGATCAACAATGAAGAAATTTGGGATTTCTAGGGTTAGGGTGAAAATTACCGAAGAAATCGATTAATTCTCGAAGAGAGAGGTGTTGAAGTTCGGACTTGTCCGAGAACTTCAATCCCGATGCGATGACGATCAAATTCCACCCAAACTTGCGAAGTTCCGATGGAGAAATCAAGGAATCACCTTGGGAGCTCGAGTGAGAGAGAGAGAGAACGCGTGAGGCAAGAGTGTAGGTGAGGAAATTAGGGTTTGGAGGCGGCTAGGGTTAAGACACGAAAAATTGGACAAGAGATGACCAGACTAGTCCAAACTTTTCCAGAGGCTATATCGGACTAGTTCGTTATCTACCGGACTAGTGCGACCTAACCGGCACTCCGCGGACAAGTCTGCATGGGCGGACTAGTCCGGGTAACCACAGACTAGTCTGTGGTCACCAGGCAAGAATTGCTTATCCCATACATATATATTTGAAGGTACATATTTAGAAAATAGGGAGGCAAATCAAATCAAATAATCTTGATGAGTATGATCAGTAAGCATACAACAATCAAGCATTGATCATAATTCACCAAGATCTAGTAATTGACATAGTTTTCCAGAGAGAATTGAAACAGATGATTTTCACAATCCAACCAACATATTTTGAAGAATTCATACAGGTATGCAAACTTTCAAGCCACACTCTGAGCATCAAGGATATTTAGTTCATTTCTGAGTTCGCAAAAGCAATTTTCATCAAGTGGCTTGGTGAATATGTCGGCCAATTGCTTTTGGGTGTTAACATGGGAAATGGCTATGTCTCCTTTCATGGAGTGATCTCTCAAAAAGTGATGTCTTATATCTATGTGTTTAGTTTTAGAGTGCTCAACTGGGTTGTGGGCAATTTTGATGGCACTCTCGTTATCACAAAGGAGTGGAATACGATTCATATTGTAACTGTAATCCCTTAGAGTTTGTCGCATCCAAAGGAGTTGTGCACAACAACTCTCGGCTGCAACATTCTCTGCTTCGGCTGTGGATAAGGCAATGGAATTTTGTTTCTTGGAGGACCAAGAAACTAAGGATCTCCCTAGGAATTGGCATGTACTGGAGGTACTTTTTCTATCTACTTTGCATCCGGCATAATCTGCATCTAAGTAGCCAATGAGGTTGAATTTGGAGCCTTTTGGATACCAAAGACCAAGGTTGGGTGTATGAACTAAATATCTCAAGATCCTTTTTACGGCTGTCAAGTGACACTCCTTAGGGTTGGCTTGAAATTTTGCACATAAACATACACTCAACATAATATCTAGCCTAGATGCACATAAATAGAGTAGAGATCCAATCATGGAGCGATATACCTTTTGGTTCACGCTAGGTCCATCTTCATTGAGATCCAAGTGGCCATTTGTTGCCATCGGAGTCTTTATAGGCTTCGCCTTGTCCATACCAAACTTCTTGAGTATGTCTTGCGTGTACTTGGTTTGGCTTATGAACATCCCTTCCTTTTGTTGTCGCACTTGGAATCCCAAGAAGTACTTTAGTTCTCCAATCATTGACATTTCAAACCTATCTGTCATGTTTTACTAAATTCCTCACAAAAGGATTGATTAGTTGACCAAAAGATTATATCATCAACGTAAATATGACAAATAAAAAGATCATTGTCAAAATTCTTTGTAAATAGTGTATAATCTACTTTGCCAATCTTAAAGCCATTTTCAATTAAGAAATCTCTAAGACACTCATACCAAGCTCTAGGAGCTTGTTTGAGGCCGTAGAGAGCCTTACGCAATTTAAATACGTGGTCGGGGAACTCTTCGTCTTCAAACCCGGGGGGTTGCTCCACATACACCTCCTCCTTAATTGGTCCGTTGAGGAAGGCGCTTTTCACATCCATTTGATACAGCATGAAATCATGGTGAGTAGCATATGCAAGTAATATTCTAATAGATTCAAGTCTAGCTACGGGAGAAAAGGTCTCATCAAAATCCAAACCTTAGACTTGTGAATACCCTTTGGCCACAAGTCGTGCCTTGTACCTTGTCACCACCCCGTGTTCATCTTGTTTGTTCCGGAAGACCCACTTGGTGCCGACGATGTTCGCATTGGATCTTGCCACGAGTTCCCACACCTCGTTTTGCTTGAAATTGTTCAATTCTTCTTGCATTGCCACCACCCTGTCTGGGTCCTTCAATGCATCC
The DNA here is from genome assembly GCA_036927565.1 of Tuctoria greenei. Taxonomy (NCBI): domain Eukaryota; kingdom Viridiplantae; phylum Streptophyta; class Magnoliopsida; order Poales; family Poaceae; genus Tuctoria; species Tuctoria greenei. Next base: position 48,114,047 of record JAYESD010000001.1, on the reverse strand, counting down.
TTAGCCTTGTGCGGTTCCAAGAAGGATACAAACGAGTAGTGTTCACAAAAGTTAGCTATACGAGATCTAGTGGTTATTCCCTTTTGGATGTCACAGATGATATTGTCGATTGGGTGATCCATTTGGACGCATTGGTGTACTCTTGGGTGTGGCACTTGAGGCGTTGTATCTTCGTGATCATCTTCTTCTCCCCCTAAATGGTTGCCTTCATTGACTTGCTAATTATCTTCGTATTCTTGTGGTTGCTCTTGTGTGGAAGCTCCCCCTTGATCGTTGACCTCCTCTTGTGGTTCATCTTCCTCATACACGTGTAGAGGTGACTCTTGTGGTCGAACTTCACCTAAGGCCATTCTTTTCAATGCTTGACAAGGAGCTTCTTATTTATCTAGAACACATGGATCAACTTGCTCCTTTTGGGAGCCATTAGTTTCATCGAACACTACGTCACGTGCTACTTCAATAAGTCCAGAGGTCTTGTTGAAAACACGATAGGCGTAAGTGTTCGAATCATAACCAAGCAAGAAACCTTCACCGGACTTCAAAGCAAACTTTGAAGTCTTGGGCTTCTTGTTTAAAATATAACATGGAGAACCGAAGACTCGAAAATATGAAATATTAGGTTTGTTACTAGTGAGTAGCTCATAGGATGTATTCTTGAGTAGTCGATGAAGATAAAGTCGATTTACGGCGTGGCAAGCGGTGTTAATCGCTTCTGCCCAAAATCAATCTGAGGTCTTGTACTCATCGAGCATTGTTCTTGCCATCTCTATGAGTGTTCGATTCTTTCTTTCGGCAACTCCATTTTTTGTGGGGAGTACGGAGCTAAAAAGTCGTGCTTTATGCCTTCTTCATCAAGGTAGTCCTCCACTTGTGTGTTCTTGAACTCCGTGCCATTGTCACTTTGAATGTTCTTGATTGTCAATGAGAATTCGTTTTGAGCTCGCTTGAAGAACTTCTTGAGTATTCCTTGTGTTTCTGACTTATCATGCAAAAAGAAAACCCAAGTTAAGCGAGAGAAGTCATCAACAACTACTTAACCATATTTGTTACCACTGATGCTTATGTAGGCAATTGGACCAAATAAGTCCATGTGAAGTAGCTCGAGCGGTCTTGTTGTAGTCATGACGTTCTTGGCGGGGTGAGGTGCTCCAACTTGCTTCCCGGCTTAGCACGCGCTACAAGGCCTGTCTTTCTCAAACACAACATCCTTTAAACCTCGGATGTGATCGCCCTTGAGGAGTTTTTGAAGGTTCGTCATACCAACATGCGTTAGTTGTCTATGCCATAGCAAACCTATGTTGGTCTTTGCAATCAAGCATGTGTCAAGTTCGGCTTTGTCCTTGTTGAAGTCAACAAGATAAAGCTTTCCCTTTAACATACCCTTGAATGCAATGGAACCATCACTCCTTCTAGAGACGGTCACACCCTCGTTAGTAAACAAGCAATTATAACCTTTGTCACATAATTGAGATATGGATAGCAGGTTATAATCTAAGGATTCAACATGTAAAATATGGGAAAGTGTGTGTTTAGAAGATATTGCAATTTTACAGGTACTGAGCACCTTTCCTTGACTATTATCTCCAAAGTAGATGCCCTCGTTTGGATCCTCATATTCAACGAACATTCTTCTTTCTCTAGTCATATGGTTGGTGCAGCCACTGTCTAGCACCCATTTAGATCCACCGGAGGAATAGGCCTGCAAAAACAGATTATGCTTTGGTTTTAGGTACCCAAGCTTGCTTGGATCCTTAGAGGTTAGTTACAAGACATTTGGGCACCCACACATGAGACTTGGTGTTCCCATGGCGTGGCCCAACATATTGAGCATAAACCTTGCCAAAATTATTTCTCATTAAGACATACGAGGCATCAAAAGTTCTAAACAATAACTGTTGTTTTTTATGTACAGGACTAGTCTGGGAGGCCGGACTTGTCCGGAGGATCGGACTTGTCCGGACCCCGACCGAACTAGTTCAAACTTTTTCAGTTTGAGAGGGTCTTCCCTTTACAAAGGCAATCCTCTCCTTGTTATTCTTATGGCTTTTAGCATGTTGCTTTTCACCATAAGAATAACCAATGCCATATTTGACATTTGGAGGTCTTTGGACCAAGTATGCACTGCGTGCATATTTGATCTTCTCCTTGTCAAATATGCCACTTTGGGTAGGATGCTTATCCTTTGTAGAGGTTGGCTTGTCTTTCAAACTGATGTCAATTTTATTGCATGTACAAGTAGAAGCAACCTCAGTTTTAGTGAGTTGAGAAGGTGAACTTGAAGAGGATGAAGGTTCACCTTGCTTGAGTGATTCAACTTGCACTTCAAGGATTTTGTTAGTCTTGATCAAGTCAGCAAGTTGGTTCTTGATTGCAGCAGTTGAGTCCGTTAACTCCAAGCAAGTTTCCTTGCTTGAAGCTAACTTAAGCTCTAGTGAATTGATTCGTTCCTTTTCAAGTTCTAGAAGCTTGTCAAGTTCGACATATTCCTCCTTTTGGGAGATGATCATATCCTCTTGACGATGTATTGACCTCTCCTTCTCAACAAGTTGGTCAAGCAAAAATTTCATTTTTGTGGCTGTTTTCCTATCTCGTCCAATAAGCATATCCTCATTATCACTATTGATTTCATCATCACTAGAATAGGAATGCACGGAAGGGGGTTTAATGGTTACCTTGCGTTTACCTTCCTTTGCCATAAGGAAAGTGCCATCTCCCTTCCATGCGCCGAGTTTAGGGAAGAGAGTAGACTTCTTAGATGTCTTATTGATGGCTATGCTATCCATCTCTTCTTCTTCGGATGATGAGTGTGACGCCCGGTTCCGAAAAATGAACCAAGCTAACTCATATGTGTGCCCAGGACGTTCATCGCACATACACGAGTGCATTCACAAAAGAGTATACAGAAAATTACCACATAACAAGATTAATTAACCAAATTTTATTACACAAACCATATTATCCTCAATTACAAACTCTAACGAATATTAATGAAAGGTTCAACTAATGCAGCAGAAATAAACTAATTAAGCAACTAAGCAAACAAAGCATAAGGGATAGTGCAGCTCCAATCAACACTACAGGCAAAGCTGACAGTAGACACGACCTAGAACTCCGCATTATCGCCATTAAACTCCCAATCCTGACCTGCGATTGTTGGGGGGGACTGCAAGAGTGAGTACATGTCGTACTCAGCAAGTGTGGAAAGTATGACATGTGGCTGATTCAAATGATGACAATAATGATGGCAAAGTGCTGAAAAGTACATTAAAACATTTGAAAAGCAATATATAATATTTATATGAATCAAACCCATCATAATCATAAGTAATATCATAATACCAGTCCATATTTCACCATCCTCATCCATAATTCCAGATTTCACCATTTGTCAATAACCATATTCAATACCAGAAATTAATCCATAACCATAATACCAACCATAACCATCCCAAATACCATCCCAATACTAAGTTCCCTCGAATCATGGAAGTTGTCCAGGTGCTCATAACCCGGAGCACGGCTATCATGATAGTTTTAGACACACTCTGCAGAATTTGTAACTCTTTACCCACGTGTTTGTGATTTCCTCACCTTTCGATGACTAGAACCTCTATTATGCCGTCTCACACTTCCATCGGTGTGTGGCCAAGAGATCACAAAATAGCCTTTACAAAGGGATTACTAGCCTATTTAGACTCCACTGAGGTTTCACCGGTGGAGATGTCTCCTACATAGCACATCTTCAACCAAGGGCCCACTCTTGAGCCATTCGGATCCCAGGGTAGTCCCACCAATCATCAACAAACCCGATCCGACTACCCCTTCCCCGAGCATCCTTAATGGTCCAAATAGCACTGGCAAAGCCCTAATTAATCAGCTACGTCACACCCATACTTGGCCTTGTGGTGGCACTGTAGTCCTGGCTTATTCTCGCATGAACCGGTCCTTAGATCTTAAGCAAGCAAACCACCATAACATCCAACCCATCCACATACCAATCTTGCTTAGATCACCCATTACCATATCACATTAACCAGTTCATGTTAACCATAGTATCATTAATGCATAACTATGTTGAGTGGTATAGTTGTTTCCCATCCCAATTGAATAAGCGAAGCAAAAGGTAAAAAGCCCTTCCCGACTCTCTAGCATAAATTCCAGGTGACAAGGGTGGTTTAAAAAATCTAGTAAACTTCCTGCATAGGATTTCCCATCAAGTTGACACAAGCATGCAATTTTGTAAACAAAATATTTATTTTAAAAACAGGATCAATATGCTTCAAGGACACTTGCCTTGCTCTTGCTGTTGATTGGAGTCAATGCCTTCAAACTCTTGGTACTGTAGATCCTCTGCGGCACTTTCTAGCGCAAATCCGTCTAATCCACACAATAATCATACAATACAAGAAACACAATCAAAGAGTGCACAAATATTACTCAATATGTCATGACATGCATGATTAATGCAAATGCAAGGTAGAACTTGTCAATAGATTGCTTTTAATGATCACTAACTAGTTCTAATAGCTTTTAACAAGTTTATAGAGGTTTGGAGTTGATTAGGTCAGCTTTTGGAATTAATTCAACACAATTTACCCAGGGAAATCGAACTAGTCCGCTAGGGACCGGACAAGTCCGCACTTTGCGAGATCAGCAGATTAGGGTTTTCTAGATCGACGTAAATTTGGAGATTAGGGGTTGAATTCACATAAGGAGAAGAGAATAGAAAGTATACCAGGTGTTTAGGACTCCAATGAATCAAGAAAGTTGGAGGTAACACTTGGATATTGGTGATCTAGGGTTGGTGATAAACTTGGAGATGAATTGGTGATGAAGAACGAAACTTGATGGAGATCTTGATCCTCTTTCATTTCCTCCTCTTCTTCTTCTTGCTTGGGATCTTCTCCTCCCTCCTTGATGGTGGCTCTCCACTAACTAGGGTTTGGGTGGGGTGGAAAAGTGGCAAATAGATGTCAAGCCGAGGGGTGGGGTTGTTTATATAGAGGTGGAGGCTAGGGTCAGATGGATTTCGGGTTTGGGATGAGTAGAGGCCGGTTTAGAGTCCCACATGGGCTCTAAAAGAGTTAGGCACGACGTCCCTAGGCCCACTTATCGTGAAACCCAAGAAACAAGTCGTAAAATAAAAGATCAACTCGGAGTCGCGAAATATTGGACAAGTCCGAAAAGGACCAGACTAGTCCAAAGTCGTCCAGAGAGAAAATCGGACAAGTCTGGCCAAAAATCGGACAAGTCCGATTTTAAACAGAGAGGAAAACGGACAAGTCTGCTAGAACCCCGGACTAGTCCGGAAAAGTCCAAGGACTTAGCAAATTTTCAAGGATTCTTGGAATGTCGGACTAGTCCGCACAAAATAGGACAAGTCCGTTTTTAGTCAGAGAGAAATCGGACCAGTCCTCAGCAAAATCGGACTAGTCCGCACTTTCCTGCATTTTAAGTGCAGTTTTGTTCCAAATCAATTTTAAACTCGTTCGTCTTTATGTGGGTTAATGTTAAACATGTATATGAGTGTATGCAAGGCATGATGTATGAAAATGAGGGTGTTACAAACCTACCCCCCTTAAAATGAATCTCGCCCTCGAGATTCGACGCGGAAGAGAAGAGATAGGGAAATTCCTTCTTGAGATCATCCTCCAATTCCCACGTCTCTTTTTTTCTGTGTGGTGCTTCCATTGAACTTTACACCATCTAATAACCTTGTTCCTTGTGACCCTCTCCTTATTTTCCAAGATTTTGACCGGTTGTTCGGCATAAGTCAAATATTCCTCTAGTTCCAATTCTTCCATTGGCACTTGTTCTTCCGGTACTCTCAAACACTTCTTGAGATGGGAAACGTGAAAGACATCATGGACATCCGAAAGATGAGCTGGCATCTCCAACTTATACGCTACTTCTCCTCTTTTGTCCAAAATCTTGAATGGTCCAATATAACAAGGTGCGAGCTTGCCTCTTATGTTAAGCCTCTTATGACCTCTCATCGGCGACACCTTGAGGTAAACAAAAGCTCCTATTTCAAAGGCTAATTTCCTTCTCCTATTGTCCGCATAGCCTTTTTGTCTTGATTGGGCAGCCCTCAAGCTTTCACGAATCATTTGGACTTGCTTTTCGGCCTCTTGCAACACATCCGGACCAAATACTTGAGTTTCTCCTACCTCATTCCAGAACAAAGGTGTCTTGCACTTCCTCCCATAAAGTGCTTCATACGGTGACATTTTCAAGCTTGCTTGGTAACTATTGTTGTATGAAAATTCTGCGTATGGCAAGCTTTTGTCCCAACTTTTCTCATGCTTCAAGGCACAAGCTCTTAACATGTCCTCCAAAATCTGATTGGTCCTCTCGGTTTGTCCATCCGTTTGAGGATGATATGCTGAACTAAAATTCAACCTCGTTCCCAAAGCTTCATGCAATTTTTGCCAAAATCTGGAGGTAAATTGAGAACCTCTATCCGCGACTATCTTCTTAGGGACTCCATGTCGACACACAATATGCTCCATGTATATTTCGGCCAATTGTGCAGATGTATACTTGGTCTTGACAGGGACAAAATGAGCTGACTTGGTTAAGCGGTCCACAATTACCCAAATTGAGTCATACCCGGACTGAGTCCATGGTAACCCAACTATGAAGTCCATTCCAATTTATTTCCATTTCCATTCCGGGATCTTCAATGGTTGCAATAATCCAGTTGGCCTTTGATGTTCTGCCTTGACTCGTTGACACACATCACACAATGCCACATATTCAGCTATGTCCTTCTTCATGCTATCCCACCAATAGCTAGTCTTCAAGTCTTTGTACATCTTTGTACAACCAGGGTGAATTGAGTAAGGTGAGTCATGTGCCTCTTTTAATATTGCCTCCCGAATATGCTTACATTAGGCACAACGATTCTCTTTCCAAGCCATAAGGTACCATGTTCATCTTCATCAAATATGAATTCTCTCCCTTCTTCGGTCCTTTCCTTGATTTCCTTGATCTCTTCATCTGCGGCTTGTGCTTCTCGAATTTCTCACTCCAGGGTTGGGTTTAACTCCATCACCTCCATCTCATTTACAAATCCGAGGTTCAACCTTTCAACCAAAACTGACACTTGTTGAACTTGGCATACAATCGATGCTCCCTCAATTTCTGCAACGTAAGCCTCAAGTGTTCCTCATGTTCCCTCTCATCCTTCGAGTAGATCATATTGTCATCAATAAATACCACAACGAACTTGTCCAAGTACTCCATGAAGACCTTATTCATGAGGTACATAAAGTAGGCAGGCGCATTTGTCAATCCAAATGACATCACGGTGTACTCATAAGATCCATACCGTGTCCTAAAAGCTGTCTTGAGTATGTCCGATGGTCTAATCTTCATTTGGAAATATCCCGACCTCAAATCAATCTTGGAGAAGACACAAGAACCCTTCATCTGATCAAACAAGTCTTCTATGTGTGGCAAGGTGTACTTGTTCTTGATTGTTACCTCGTTGAGAGCTTGGTAATCCACACACATCCTTTGGGTTCCATCCTTCTTGTCCACAAACAGCACGGGCTCTCCCCAAGGTGAAGAACTAGGGCGAATAAAACCTTTCTCTAGTTGCTCTTGAATTTGTTTCTTGAGCTCCGCTAATTCCAAAGGAGGCATCCTATACGGCCTCTTAGCTATAGGTGCAGTTCCAGGTATTAAATCAATAAGAAACTCAATTTCTCGATCAGGTGGCATACCTGGCAACTCTTCCGGAAAAACATCCAAAAATTCACACACCACCGAAATCTCATCAATTGCGGCACTGTCCATATGATTCAGCTCCAATTGCTTTGGTGTGGTTTGAGATGCTTCAAATTCTACGGTGATCCCTTCTTCATTGGTCAACTTCATCGTCTTCGTGGCACACTCAATAACTCCATTGTGCTTCCTCAACCAGTCCATACTAAGTATAATGTCCAATCCTTGAGAATCCAGAACAATGAGGTTGGCGGAGAAGTCTACCCCCCTTATTCTAAGACTTACTTTTGGACATACTATATTTGTCCTCATCTCCCCTCCAGGAGACTTAACCAATAGAGTAAACCTCATATGAGAGATAGGAAAACTATACTTGGCAACATACTTCGATGTAATGAATGAATGCGATGCTCGAGAATCAAACAACATAGTCGCGGGGTTGGAGTTGGCGAGAAACATACCAATGACCACGTCATCCGCTTGTTGAGCATCTTCCGTAGAGACATGGTTCACGTTGCCACGAGCAAAATTCTGCTGTCCACGATTCCCTTGTGGTTTTCCTCCATTGGGTGTTGGGTTTTGCCTCGGCGCATTGCTTCCTTGACCAAGGCCTGACTTAGGACATTGATGCGCAAAGTGTCCAGCTTCTCCGCAAGTATAACACTTCTTAACTCCACCAGAATTATTGAGACGTGCTTGGTTTTGAACACTTGCAGCAGGAAAGTTAGCGCGAGGTGCATAAGGCATTGGAGGCCTAGTTGCTTGCATGACAGGGCGCTGCTGAACAAACTGAGTTGGGCACAGTGCAAATTCAGGGCGTTGAGCAGGAATAGAGGAGCTGTAATAGGGCGCATTGGGTGGTGCAAGGCGAGGGCGCACATTACTTACTTGTTGTTGTCCGTGATATGGCGCCTTCCTCTTGTTGTCTTGCTCCATCTCACGGACCTTATTCTCCACCACAATTGCTTTGTCCACGAGCTTCTGAAAATTGGCATAATCGTAGTTGAGTAGTTGCACTTGGATTTCATTGTTCAAGCCTCTCATGAACAAATATTGCTTCCGACTGTCTCGACTAACATCCTCGGGCGCATACCTTGAGAGCTGAGTGAACTTATTGAGATATTTACTCACGCTCGATCTTCCTTGCCTCAAGTTCTCAAATTCTTGCCTCTTCAAGATCATAACACCCTCAGGCACATAATGAGAATGGAAGCTCTCTTTGAAGTCGGCCCAAGTGATTCTCTCTTGGTTCTCATGAGCATTGCATAAAGAATCCCACCAATCCGCAGTTGCTCCAACTAGTTGATGAGAAGCGAAAAGCACCTTCTCCCGGTCACTGCATTGGACAATAGCAAGTTTCTTCTCCACGGACTTGAGCTAGTCATCCGCATCCATAGGGTCAGCAGCTTGAGCAAAGGTTGGTGGCCTAGTCCTTATAAACTCTCCCAACCGGTTATGAGGAGGTGGGGTGGCGGTGGAGGCATGTGGGGCGGATTGTTGATGTTGCCAGCCTGCAGTTGTCCCATTGTTTGTATCATGGTCTGCATCAGCTGGTTTTGCATAGCCAATAGCTGCTAAATGTTGATAGCTCCGTGAGTAGATCCTTGTCCAATGTTGTTCTGAGGCACTCCATTGTTCTCCTCCTCATCATTGACATCCCTCTAGTTGCGAGTCCTCACCATCTGAAGAAAAGCAATAGGTAAGAATTAGAAAACGTCTCCAACTATATGCATCAAGGGATATGAAACTAAACAGCTAGCTACACTAGCCTAGGTGGACATGGTAATGCTAAGGCATACCAAAATCCTCTATTAAGCACACAAGCAACCAATTTATATAGCAAACAGCACACCAAGCAAAAACACATCGATTCCTGAGTGCTCCTATGTGCTCTAAAGTGTCCATTCTATCTAGGCTGCATCCTACGGTCAACATGTGGCTCTGATACCAATATGTGATGCCCGGTTCCGAAAAATGAACCAAGCTAACACATATGTGTGCCCAGGACGTTCATCACACATACACGAGTGCATTCACAAAAGAGTATACAGAAAATTACCACAGAACAAGATTAATTAACCAAATTTTATTACACAAACCATATTATCCTCGATTACAAACTCTAACAAATATTAATGAAAGGTTCAACTAATGCAGCGGAAATAAACTAATTAAGAAACTAAGCAAACTAAGCATAAGGGATAGCGCAGCTCCAATCAACACCACAGGCAAAGCTGACGATAGACACGGCCCAGAACTCCGCATTATCGCCATTAAACTCCCAATCCTGACCTGCAACTGTTGGGGGGGATTGCAAGAGTGAGTACATGTCGTACTCAGCAAGTGTGGAAAGTATGACATGTGGCTGATTCAAATGACGACAATAATGATGGCAAAGTGCTGAAAAGTACATTAAAACATTTGAAAAGCAATATATAATATTTATATGAATCAAACCCATCATAATCATAAGTAATATCATAATACCAGTCCATATTTCACCATCCTCATCCCTAATTCCAGATTTCACCATTTGCCAATAACCATATTCAATACGAGAAATTAATCCATAACCATAATACCAACCATAACCATCCCAAATACCATCCCAATACTAAGTTCCCTCTAATCATGGAAATTGTCCATGTGCTCATAACCGGGAGCACGGCTATCATGATAGTTTTAGACACACTCTGCAGAGTTTGTACCTCTTTACCCACGTGTTTGTGGTTTCATCACCTTCTGATGACTAGAACCTCTATTATGCCGTCTCACACTTCCATCGGTGTGTGGCCAAGAGATCACAAAATAGCCTTTACAAAGGGATTACTAGCCTATTTAGACCCCACTGAGGTTTCACCGGTAGCGATGTCTTCTACAGAGCACATCTTCAACCAAGGGCCCCCTCTTGAGCCATTCGGATCCCAGGGTAGTCCCACCAATCATCAACAAAACCGATCTGACTACCCCTTCCCCGAGCATCCTTAATGGTCCAAATAGCACTGGCAAAGCCCTAATTAATCAGATAGGCCACACCCATACTTGGCCTCGTGGTGGCACTGTAGTCATGGCTTATTCTCGAATGAATCGGTCCTTATATCTAAAGCAAGCAAACCACCATAACATCCAACCCATCCACATACCAGGCTTGCTTAGATCACCCATTACCATATCACATTAACCAGTTCATGTTAACCATAGTATCATTAATGCATAACTAAGTTGAGTGGTATAGTTGTTTCCCATCCCAATTGAATAAGCGAAGCAAAAGGTAAAAAGCCCTCCCGACTCTCTACCATAAATTCCACGTGACAAGGGTGGTTTAACAAATCTAGTAAACTTCCTACCATAGGATTTCCCATCAAGTTGACACAAGCATGCAATTTTGCAAACAAAATATTTATTTTAAAAATAGGATCAATATGCTTCAAGGACACTTGCCTTGCTCTTGCTGTTGATTGGAGTCAAAGCCTTCAAACTCTTGGTGTTATAGATATTCCGCGGCACTTTCTAGAGCAAATCCGTCTAATCCACACAATAAGCATACATGACAAGAAACACAATCAAAGAGTGCACAAATATTACTCAATATGTCATGACATGCATGATTAATGCAAATGCAAGGTAGAACTTGTCAATAGATTGCTTTTAATGATCACTAACTAGTTCTAATAGCTTTTAACAAGTTTATACAGGTTTGGAGTTGATTAGGTCAGCTTTTGGAATTAATTCAACATAATTTATCCAGGGAAATCGAACTAGTCCACTAGGGACCGTACAAGTCCGCACTTTGCGAGATCGGCAGATTAGGGTTTTCAAGATCGACGTAAATTTGGAGATTAGGGGATGAATTCACATAAGGAAAAGAGAATAGAAAGTATACCAGGTGTTTAGGACTCCAATGAATCAAGAAACTTGGAGGTAACACTTGGATCTTGGTGATCTAGGGTTGGTGACGAACTTGGAGATGAATTGGTGATGAAGAACGAAACTTGATGGAGATCTTGATCCTCTTTCATTTCCTCCTTTTCTTCTTCTTGCTTGGGATCTTCTCCTCCCTCCTTAATGGTGGCTCTCCACGTACTAGGGTTTGGGTGGGGTGGAAAAGTGGAAAATTGATGTCAAGCCAAGGGGTGGGTTGTTTATATAGAGGTGGAGGCTAGGGTTAAATGGATTTCGAGTTTGGGATGAGTAGAGGCCGGTTTAGAGTCCCACATGGGCTCTCAAAGAGTTAGGCATGACGTCCCTAGGCCCACTTATCATGAAACCCAAGAAATAAGTCATAAAATAAAATATCAACTTGGAGTCGCGAAATATTGGACAAGTCCGAAAAGGACCAGACTAGTCCGAAGTCATCCAAAGAGAAAATCAGACAAGTCTGGCCAACAATCCGACAAGTCCGGCTTTAAACAGAGAGGAAATCGGACAAGTCCGCTGGAACACCGGACTAGTCCAAAAAAGTCCAAGGACTTAGCAAATTTTCAAGGATTCTTGGAATATCGGACTAGTTCGCACAAAATCGGACAAGTCCGTTTTTAGTCAGAGAGAAATCGGACTAGTCCTCAGCAAAATCAGACTAGTCCGCACTTTCTTGCATTTTAAGTGAGGTTTTGTTCCAAATAAATTTTAAACTTGTTCCTCTTTATGTGGGTTAATGTTAAACATGTATATGAGTGTATGCAAGCCATGATGTATGAAAATGAGGGTGTTACAATGAGGACTCATCATTTGAGTCCCACTCTTTCCCTATGTGCGTTTGTTTAGCTTGTTTCTTCTGCTTGAAGAATTTCTTGGGTTGAGGCTTGGCTTCTTTGGTCTTTTTCTTGTTCTCTTCATATGGGCAATCAACTATAAAGTGGCTATACTCACCACAATTATAGCATGCCCGCCTCAACTTTGACTTTGTTTTTTCCTTGTACTTTCCTTCGCTTGATTTAGCACCTTGTCTCTTCTTCATTATTCTCTTGAATTTCTTCATGAACAATAGCATGTCTTCTTCGTCTAATTCACTGCTCTCATTGTCACTGTCTTCTTCTAGTTGTGCTTCTCTAGCTTCTTTAGATAGGGGCATGAGGGTGGACTTCAAAGCAACCCCTTTCTTCTTTGCCGAGGTGAGGTCGGCAATTTCTTTGACATGTTTTGCTTGTTTTTCCATCATCTCGAAATTAATGATTTTTCCAAGCAACTCATCCGGAGTCATTTTCTTGTATCCGGGGCTTTCTCTAATCATTGAGCATAGGGTGACGTTGTGAGGCATGAAAGCTCTAAGGATGAGCTTCACCACCTCGTGGTCATTCCACTTCTTGCTTCCATATGATCAAACCTTGTTGACGAGCGTCTTTAACTGGTTGTACATATCTTGAGGTGACTTGTCTTCTTCAATTGCGAATCTTCCTAATTCTCCTTCGATCCTTTCGATCTTTGCTTCACGCACATGTCGGTCACCTTCATGTGCAGTTTGCAGTGTGTCCCATATCTCCTTAGCAATCTCCAGTCCATCCACCTTGGTGAACTTGTCCCGACTGAGTGAAGAGGTAATTACGGCCGCAGCTTGAGCATTTTGGTAAATTGCCTGCTCTTGGCTTGGTGTGAGCTCTTCGTCGTCGTTCGGGATATCTATCCCTGTGCACACAATATGCCATAAACTTGGATTAGGGGAAATTAGATGCATTTTCATATTTTGCCTCCACATTGAGTAATCACTACCATCGAAGTGTGGGGCTTTTCTAATTGGCATAGATAAGTAATGATTATTGTTGGAATTTAGACGATCATAGTTAAAAGGATATCGGGAGTAGTCGGTGTGACTACTCCCCTTCTTCTTTTCTTCAATCTTCACTTTTCCTTTGGAAAGTGTCTTCTTTCTTAGGAGCGCATTTAGTTCTAGCGTCTCCACATCATCATCCTCGAAATCTTGAATGGCTTCGAGGAGCTTCTCCACCTTGAGGTTCTTTTCATCATCAACCTTTTCTTGGTTGTTGCTCTTGTGGATGTCCTTCATATCCGACATGATCTTCTTCGAGCGATTAGACTCTTTCTTAAAGAACCTGCTCTGATATCAATTGAATGTGGTCTAGAGGGGGGTGAATAGGCCTTTTTGAAATTTGTCAGAACCTGAAACACTTAACAACAAGTTCAAAACCAAAGATATCGGACTAGTCCGATAAAGTGCGGACTAGTCCTGTGTATACCGACTAGGTTGATAAAGTTTGATCGATTAATTTGATTCTTCGATGTATGCAGAGGAAATATACAGTCAAATGAAGTGTTGCAAAATTATGGAATAGGGTATATCACAATTTAATCTTATATTTAATGATTCAACGTAAAGTATGCAATAATGATTGAAACCCTAGATTGTTGTGATGAATAAGAAAGATAAAGATCAAGCAAGACACAAGGATTTATCCTGTTGATCGGCTCCCACAGAGGCAACCTACGTCCACCTTGATGAGTCCACAAAAGGATCGGGTCTTCTCCAACCCTACCCTCGTTGGATCGCTACGAAGGCCAATCCTCTTCCACTTATCACAAAGGGGTGAATAATCGAATTCAAAAGGTGCCCTCTCACACGTTGAGGGCTCCCCTAGATTACAACACGAAATACCACCAAGAAAACACTCAAAAGATTACAATGAAATCACAGGAGTGTGTTAGAGAATCAAACCAAGAGCTCAATGAGTGTTGAACGTGTCTCTCCAATGATCTAGAGTGAATCCTCAAAGGATTGATCTTTGTTGCACCTAACTTCGTGGAGAGATGTGGTTTTTGAGGCTCTTGGGAGGTGTGACGGCGCTAGGGTTCGAGAGAGTTTAAAGTTGGGCCGTGCACCTCTATTTATATGGGGTTTCTAAAAGTGACCGTTAGGGTTTAGAAAGATCGGACTAGTCCGTGGTGGACACCGGACTAGTCCGGTGTGTTGTGTGTAGCAAACCCTAAGTGTCCCAAAATATCGGACTAGTCTTGCTAGGAGCGGACTTGTCCGATTTCGCTTCTGGAAATCTTCGGACTAGTCCGATAGTCATCATACTTGTCCAGACATGTGAAACCCTAAGTGAATTGGTTGACAAGTCCGCACTTGGAGGACTTGTCCGATTTAGGTCATAGGATTTTTCAGACTAGTCCGTGCTAACATCGCACTTGTACCATTTAGATCAGAATGAATATCGAACTAGTCCGGTGGTGATCGGACTTGTCCGATTTTGTGTGACTTGTGAAGTGTTTTGAGGACTAGTCCGCACTGGGGAGGACTAGTCCGATTCTAGTCAGAGAGATATTGGACTATTCTGATGGATATTGGACTTGTCCGATTTTGTACAGAGAGGATATCGGACTAGTCCGGTGACATTTGGACTAGTTCGGTCCTGTATAACTTTGTGCAATGTGTGTATTTAATTGTGATTGAGCTCTTGGGGTGTGTTTCCTTAACACACTCCATACACAATGATCTACTATTCTTCTTCCTTGAGCTCATTTCCACTTTGCTCCTCATTCTCTTTTCTCTTTGGCACTTTGCTAATTTTGCTGTTAAAACCTGTGCTCATCTCAATAAAGAGGTTAGGATCTCATTTGCTTGTCATAAATAATCCAAAACCCACAAGGGATTCCTAGATGCACTTTCACTTACTAATCGATTTTCCACTTCCACTTCAGATAGCGTAGTAATAGGGTTCTTCACGATCTTTTTGTCTTCGTTTCTTTTTTGTACTAACAATGACAAGAAAGAAGCATATGGATAAGACCTCTGGTTCTACACCTTCGGATGATGATGAGTATGTGTCCCATATGGAACTAAGAGACATGATGCGGGTGATGACTGAAGCTTTCAACAATTACCAGACCACTACAACGGCCACCTTTCAGAGGCTTCATACAAGTGTTGCTGGTCTGACCACACGGTTGGACGAGAAGGAGACTCGTCTTCCTCAACAAGCTACACCCTCTGTCATCCTTGATGTTGATGCACATGCTCTCTACGACACAGAGGATGACTTCAATAACGACAAGGTTGATGCACAGTAGCGTCGTCGCCCTCGACAAAATCGTCAAGGTATGGGAGGTAGACCTCATCCTCATGCTCCTGGACAAGATAATGATCCTTACGCTAAGATTAAGTTTTCTATTCCACCATTTTGTTGATCTTATGATGCTGAGACTTACTTGGATTGGGAGATGATGGTAGAACAAAAATTTAGCGCTCTTCTTGTTCCTGGGCAACATAGATTTAGACAAGCCAATAGTGAGTTTAAAGATTTTGCTATCATTTGGTGGAATGAACTTGTCAATACACGTAATGTTCCACAGACATGGTTTGCGTTAAAAGAAGAAATGCGCTCTAGGTTTGTTCCTCCTTCATATAGATGTGATCTTCTTAAGAAATTGCAACGCTTTAATCAGGGTGACATGACTGTCCAAGAGTACTACCAACAGTTGCAGAAAGGTATGCTTCTTTGTGGGGTAGTTGAGGATCAGGAAGACCAAATTGTTAGGTTTTATGGGAGCTTGCGGCGTGAGATCCAGGATATAGTTGACTACAAGAAATATTATTGTATTCAACATTTATTTCAACTTGCTATGTTAGCAGAAAAAGAAGTGCAGTGTCGCTAATAGTAGCGGCGGAACAACACCTTCACGCCATGACAGCTTCCGGTGCCATCCAAAGCAGCGCCCTCCTCGAGCGTACATGCTTCTTCACTACCCTCCACCGGTGTTGCACGCAGCACTGCACCTCATACATCACAGGGACATGATAACAGCAAGTCTCAGACGCCTCGAGGTGTTGCAGCAAAGGCTGCTACACCCAACACTTCCACCAGTTGCACCTCCGACATCATGTGCCACCGCTGCCAGGGACTTGGCCATATGCAACAAGATAGCCCCAGCAAACGGGCGATCATTGCCATTGCTGATGGTGGGTATTTTAGTGCTTCTGATATTGAAGATGAAATCTTTCTTTAAAATAAAAGAGGATCTAGCCCTGGACAAATTCGGATGATCCAACGCTAAAAGTGATATTACTGCAGCTAACATTTCAGGTTCCTATGACGGTGTTGAGGAGGTTCTTGGTACATATGCGACCAACAACTATAGGACTTTGATTGTGCAGCGAGCTTTGAGTGCCACGGTTCGAGAGGATGACAACCGCCAAAGTCACAACCTTTTCAACATGTTTCTCATCATCAAGGACTGCCATGTACATACCACCATTGATGGTGGTAGCTGCAATAATTTGGTGAATGTTGAGGTGGTCAAGAAGCTTGGCTTGACCACACAGGAGCATCCCCACCCTTATCACATTCAATGGTTTAACAACAATGGTAAGATAAAGATAAAACAAACAGCAAGGATACATTTTTCCATTGCTTCTTTTCATGATTTTGCTCATTTTGATGTGGTACCTATGGATGCTTGCTCTCTTTTGTTGGGACGTCCTTGGGAATTTGATATTAATGCTATTCACCATGGTTGATCTTATAAGTATACTCTCATGCATAAGGGAAAGAAAATTGTGTTACTTCCTATGAGTCCCACTAAAATTGTGCAATTTGAGCATGAGAAAAAGAATAATGCTAAGCAAAACGGTGTTTTCAATTCTGAAATTTAGCAACCTATTAAGTTGATCATGATGACTTATATGCCTCTAATGGAACTTGCTATGGTTTAGTGTGCAAACATGCTTTATATTCCATTGAGGATACATCCATTGCTTTGCCAGCTGATGTTGCCAACCTTTTGCAGGAATATATGGATGTTTTTCCATTAGAGATACCCCCTAGATTACAACCTGTGCGAGGCATTGAGCACAAGATTGATTAGATTCCAGGGCGAACTTGCCAAACCATGCCACCTACAGGACCAACCCCGATGAGACTAAGGAAATTCAGCGACATGTCCAAGATCTTCTCGACCGCGGGTACATTCGTGAGAGCCTTAGTCCTTGTTATGTTCCGGTTCTTTTGGTTCCTAAGAAAGATGGCACTTGGCGCATGTGTGTTGATTGTAGAGCCATCAATAACATTACCATTCGTTATCTCTATCCTATTCCTAGATTGGATGACATGCTTGATGAGTTGAGTGGTTCTGTTATTTTCTCCCAGATTGATTTGCGTAGTGGGTATCATCAGATTCGTATGGCTTTAGGTCATGAATGCAAAACTGCCTTTAAAACTAAATTTGGACTTTATGAATGGTTAGTCATGCCATTTTGTTCAACTAATGCGCCCAACACTTTCATGAGATTGATGAACGAGGTTTTACATGCTTCCATTGGTAAATTTTTGATGTTTTACTTTGATAATATCCTTATCTACAGCAAGTCATATAATGAGCATCTTGAACATTTGCGTGCTTTTTTAATGTCTTGCGCGATGCACGTTTATTTGGTAACCTTGAGAAGTGCACCTTTTGCACCGATTGTGTGTCTTTTCTTGGTTATGTTGTTACTTCGCAGGGCATTGATGGTGGATGAGGCAAAGATTGTTGCCATCACAAGCTGGCCACTTCCGACTATGGTCACACAGGTTTAGAGTTTTCTTCATCTCGCAGGTTTCTACCGGTGTTTCGTACGGGATTTCAGCACCATTGCGGCACCTATTCACGAGTTGGCAAAACATGGAGTGTTGTTTCGACGGGGACCAGCACAATAACAGGCTTTTGATGCTCTCAAGTTGAACCACACACAAGCACCATTGCTGCATCTTCCTGATTTTGAGAAGACATTCGAGCTTAAATGTGATGCGAGCGGCATTGGCATTGGAGGAGTGCTCATTCAAGGAGGTAGACATGTTGCTTTCTTTAGTGAAAAATTGCATGGGCCTTCGCTGAATTATTCTACATATGACAATGATTTAGTGGGTGTCTTGCGAACTTGGCAACATTACCTATGGTCTAAAGAATTTGTCATACATTCAGATCATTAGTCTTTGAAGTATCTTAAAGGACAAGTTAATCTGAACAAACATCATGCTAAATGTGTTGAGTTCATAGAGTCATTTCCTTACATTATTAAACATAAGAAAGGGAAAGACAATGTGATTGTTAATGCTTTATCTAGACATTATACCATGTTGTCCCAACTTTCTCATAAAATCTTTGGTTTGGAAACCATGAAGATGTTATATTCTACTGATTTGGTCTTCAAATATGCCTTTGAAAATTGTAGAGAGGGAAGAACGTGGCAAAAATTTCTGCTGCATGAAGGCCTTCTCTACCGTTCTAACCTGTGTGTTCCAGCTAGCTTTGTTCGTCTTTTGTTGTTGCAGGAAGCGCATGGAGGTGGTTTGATGGAACATTTTGGTGTTAAAAAGACAGAGGATGTGTTGGCCGCTCACTTCTTTTGGCCATGAATGAGGCGTGATGTGGAGCGCTACGTTTCACGTTGCGCGACATGCAACAAAGCTAAGTCTCGACTTAACCCACATGGTCTTTATATGCCTCTCCCTATTCCTAGTGCACCTTGGGAGGATATTTCTATGTGACACCCGATTCTGAAAAATGAAACAAGTGAACGCATATGTGTACCCAGGACGTTCAACACACATACACGAGTGCATTCACAAAAGTGTATACAGAAAATTACCACAGAACAAGATTAATTAACCGAATTTTATTAAACAAACCATATTATCCTCGAATATAAGCTCTAATGAATATTAATGACAAGTTCAACTAATGCAGCGGAAATAACTAATTAAGCAAACTAAACAGCTAGGCAGCATAAGCAATAGGCCATAGCGCAGCTCCAATCAACACCACGGGCAAGCTAACGGTAGATACGGCCTAGAACTCCGCATTATCTCTATTAAACTCCCAATCCTGACCTGCAATTGTTGGGGGGGGGGGGCGGGGGGGTTGCAGGAGTGAGAACATGTCGTACTCAGCAAGTGTGGGAAGTATGACATGTGGCTGATTCAAATGACGAATATAATAATGGTTGAGTGCTGAAAAGTACATCAAAACATTTGAAAAGCAATATATTACATGTATATGAAGTAAACCCATCATAAACCATAATTAAAATCATAGTACCAGTCCATATTCCATGTCCATCATCACATACCAATATCCATTTTAAATACCAAAATTCAATTCATAACCATAATACCAACCATAACCATCCCAAATATCATCCCAATACCGAGTTTCCTCTAATCATGTGAGGGTCCAGGTTGCTCATAACCGGAGGCACGGCTATCATGATAGTTTTAGACACACTCTGCAGAGGTTGTACCGCTTTACCCACGTGTTTGTGATTTCATCACCTTTCGATGACTATAGAATCTCAATTATGTCGTCTCACACTTCCGTAGGTGTGTGGCCAAGAGATCACAAAATAGCCTTTACAAATGGATTACTAGCCTATTTAGACCCCACTGAGGTTTCACCGGTGGCGATGTCTCCTACAGAGCACATCTTCAACCAAGGGCCCCCTCTTGAGCCATTCGGATCCCAGGGTAGTCCCACCAATCATCAACAAACCCAATTCGACTACCCCTTCCCCGAGCATCCTTAATGGTCCAAACAGCACTCGCAAAGCCCTAATTAATCAGCTACGCCGCACCCATACTTGGCCTTGTGGTGACACTGTAAATCCTGGATGGTCGCTCCATGAACTGGTCCTTAGATCTAAAGCAAGCAAAACCACCATAACATCCAACCCATCCACATACCACGCTTGCTTAGATCACCCATTACCATATCATATTAACCAGTTCATGTTAACCATAATATCGTCCATGCATAATTAAATTGAGTGGTATAGTTGTTTTCCCATCCCAGTTGATTAAGCGAAGCAAAAAGGTAAAAAGCCCTTCCCGACTCTCTACCATCTGTTCCAGGTGACAAGGGTGGTGAAACAACGCTAGTAAACTTCCTACCATAGGATTCCCATCAAATTGACACAAGCATGCAGTTTTGCAAACAAAACATTTATTTCAAAACAGGATCAATATGCTTCAAGGAGACTTGCCTTGCTCTTGCGGTTGATTAGGGTCAAAGCCTTCAAACTCTTGGTGCTGTAGATCCTCCGCGGCACTCTCTAGCGCATATTTGTCTAATCCGCATAATAAACATACAAGACAAGAAACACAATCAAAGAGTGCACAAATATTACTCAATATGACATAACATGCATGATTGATGCAAATGCAAGGTAAAACTTGTTAATAGATTGATTTTAATGATCACTAACTAGTTCCAATAGATTTTAACAAGTTTATACAGGTTCGGATTTGATTAGATCTAATTTTAGAACTAATTCAACAGAATTTAGTCAGCAAAATCGGACTAGTCTGCAGAAGGCTGGACTAGTCTGCACTTCGCAGAACTAGCGAACTAGGGTTTTCTAGATCGACGTAAATTTGGAGATTAGGGGTTGAATTCTCTTAAGGAAAAGA
Source organism: Tuctoria greenei (assembly GCA_036927565.1). Lineage (NCBI taxonomy): Eukaryota > Viridiplantae > Streptophyta > Magnoliopsida > Poales > Poaceae > Tuctoria > Tuctoria greenei. The sequence continues at coordinate 48,092,922 of JAYESD010000001.1, read as the reverse complement.
TAATAGAAGGTATACCAGGTGTTTAGGACTCCAATGAATCAAGAAACTTGTAGGTAACACTTGGATCTTGATGATCTAGGGTTGGTGATGAACTTGGAGATGAATTGGTGATGAAGAACGAAAACTTGGTGGAGATATTGATCCTCTTTCATTTACTCCTCTTCTTCCTCTTGCTTGGGATCTCCTCCTCCCTCCTTGGTGGTGGCTCTCCACGAACTAGGGTTCGGGTGGGGTGGAAAAGTGGCAAATAGATGTCAAGCCAAGGGGTGGGGTCGTTTATATAGAGGTGGAGGCTAGGGTTAGATGGATTTCGAGTTTGAGATGAGTAGAGGGCGGTTTAGAGTCCCAAATGGGCTCTAAAAGATTTAGGCACGATGTCCCTAGGCCCACTTATGTGAAACCCAAGAAACAAGTCGTAAAACAAAAGATCAACTCGGAGTCGCGAAATATCAGACAAGTCCGAAAAGGACCAGACTAGTCCGAAAATGTCCAGAGAGAAAATCAGAAAAGTCTGGCCTAAAATCAAACATGTCCAACTTTAGTCAGAGAGGAAATCGGACAAGTCCGCTGGAACACCGGACTAGTCCGAAAAAGTCCAGGGACTTAGCAAATTTTCAAGGATTCTTGGAATATCGGACTAGTCCGCACAAAATCGGACAAGTCCAAAAGTTTCTAGAGGCAAAATCGGAATAGTCCGCAGCAAAAACGGACAAGTCCATTTTTAGTCAGAGAGAAATCGGACTTGTCCTCACTAAAATCGGACTAGTTTGCACTTTTTAGCATTTTAAGTGCGGTTTTGTTCCAAATCAATTTTAAATGTTCCAAATCAATTTTAAACCCATTCCTCTTGATGTGGATTAATGTTAAACATGTATATGAATGTATGTAGGGCATGATCATAAAAATGAGGGTGTTACAAACCTACCCCCCCTTAAAATGAATCTCGCCCTCGAGATTCGACGCGGAAGGGAAGAGATCGGGAAAATCCTTCTTCATATCATCCTCCAATTCCCATGTCGCTTCTTTTCTATGTGGTGCTTCCATTGAACTTTACACCATCTAATAACCTTGTTTCTTGTGACTCTCTCCTTGGTTTCCAAGATTTTGATCAGTTGTTCGGCATAAGTCAAATCTTCCTCTAGTTTCAATCCTTCCATGGGAACTTGTTCTTTCGGTACTCTCAAGCATTTCTTGCGCTGGGAAACATAAAACACATCATGGACATCTGAAAGATGAGTGTGCATCTCCAACTTATACACTACTTCTCCTCTTTTGTCCAAAATCTTGAATGGTCCAATGTAGCGAGGTGCTAGCTTGCCTCTTATGTTAAACCTCTTATGACCCCTCATCGGTGACACTTTGAGGTAAACAAAGTCTCCTATTTCAAAGGCTAATTTCCTTCTCCTATTGTCCGCATAGCCTTTTTATCTTGATTGGGCAGCCCTCAAGTTTTCACGAATTATTTAGACTTGCTTTTCGGCTTCTTCCAACACATCCGAACAAAATACTTGAGTTTCTTCTGCCTCATTCCAGAATAAAGGTGTCCTACACTTCCTTCCATAAAGCGCTTCATAAGGTGACATCTTCAAACTTGCTTGGTAGCTATTGTTGTATGAAAATTCTGCATATGGCAAGCTTTTGTCCCAACTTTTCCCATGCTTTAAAGCACAAGCTCTTAGCATGTCCTCTAAAATCTGATTCGTCCTCTCGGTTTGTCCATCCGTTTGAGGGTGGTATGCTGAACTAAAATTCAACCTTGTTCCTAATGTTTCATATAACTTTTGCCAAAACCTGGAAGTGAATTGTGAACCTCTATCCGAGACTATCTTCTTTGGAACTCCATGCAAACATACTATTCTTCCAATATACAGTTCCGCCAATTTCTCTCCATTATAGGTGGTCTTGACGGGAATAAAGTAGGTTGACTTAGTTAACCGATCCACAATTATCCAAATTGAGTCGTAACCGGACTGAGTACGTGGTAAACCAACTATGAAGTTCATACCTATTTCTTCCCACTTCCATTCCGGGATCTTTAATGGTTGTAATAGTCCAGCTGGCCTTTGATGTTCCGCCTTGACTCGTTGGCACAATCACACAATGCTACGTATTCAGCTATGTCCTTCTTCATGCTAGCCCACCAATAACACGTCTTCAAGTCTTTGTACATCTTTGTACAACCAGGATGAATTGAGTAAGGTGAGTCATGTTCCTCTTTTAATATCGTCTCCCGAATATGCTTTACATTAGGCACGACAATCCTTTTTCCCAGCCATAAGTTACCATGTTCATCCTCATCAAATCAGAATTCTCTCCCCTCTTGGGTCCTTTCCTTGATTTCCCAAATTTCCTCATCCCCTGTCTGTGCCTCTCGAATTTCTTGCTCCAAGGTTGGGTTTAACTCCATCATCTCCATCTCATTTACAAATCCAAGGTTCAACCTTTCAAACTCCTTACATAACTAGAATGGTAACTCTCGAACTGTGAGCTGATGACTTACTCCTTTTCTACTCAAAGCATCGTCCACTACGTTGGCTTTTCCCGGATGATAGTTGATCCCCAAATCATAATCTTTGATGAGCTCCAACCATCTCTGTTGCCTCAAATTCAGATCCATTTGTGTGAAAATATACTTAAGACTCTTGTGATCCGTATAAATTTCACACCTATATCCAGGGATATAGTTTCTCCAAATCTTCAATGCGTGTACCACGGCTGCAAGTTCCAAATCATGCGTTGGGTAATTCTGCTCATGTTTCTTCAATTGTCTCGACGCATAGGCTACCACTTGACCTTCTTGCATCAATACACATCCAAGTCCCCGTCTCGATGCGTCGCAATAAATATCAAAACTCTTGCTTACATCCGGCAATACCAAAACCGGGGTTGTTGTCAACCTCTTCTTCAACTCCTCAAAACTGTTTTGACAAGCTTGAGTCCATTGAAAAGCCTTTCCTTCATTAGCAATTTTGTCATTGGCTTGGCTATCTTGGAAAAGTCCTTGATGAATCGATGGTAATATCCAGCCATCCCAAGGAAACTCCTTATTTCCTTTACATTTTGCGGTGGTTCCCACTTCAACACGTCTCCCACTTTTCTGGAGTCAACTGATACTCCTCGTCCTGAGATGATATGGCTCAAAAATGACACCTCTTTCAACCAAAACTGACACTTGTTGAACTTAGCATACAATTGATGCTCCCTCAATTTCTACAACGTAAGCCTCAAGTGTTCCTCATGTTCCTTCTCATCCTTCGAGTAGATCATAATGTCATAAATAAACACCACAATGAATCTATCCAAGTACTCCATGAAGACCTTATTCATGAGGTACATAAAGTAGGCAGGTGCATTTGTCAATCCAAAAGACATCACAGTGTACTCATAAGATCCATACCGTGTCCTAAAAGCTGTCTTAGGTATGTCCGACGGTCTAATCTTCATTTGAAAGTATACCGGCCACAAATCAATCTTAGAGAAGACACAAGCACCCTTCATTTGATCAAACAAGTCTTCTATGCATGGAAAGGTGTACTTGTTCTTGATTGTCACCTCGTTGAGAGCTCAGTAATCTACACACATCCTTTGGGTTCCATCCTTCTTGTCCACAAACAGCACGGGCGCTCCCCAAGGTGAAGAGTTTGGGCAAATAAAACCTTTTCTCTAGTTGCTCTTGAATTTGTTTCTTGAGCTCTGCTAATTCCATAGGAGGCACCCTATATGGCCTCTTAGCTATAGGTGCAGTTCCAGGTATTAATTCAATAATAAACTCAATGTCTCGATCAGGTGGCATACCTGGCAACTGTCCGGAAAAACATCCATAAATTCACACACCACCAGAATTTCCTCAATTGCAGTACCATCCATGTGATTCAGCTCCAATTGCTTCGGTGCAGTTTGAGATGCTTCAAATTCTACGGTGATTCCTTCTACATTGGTCAACTTCACCGTCTTTGTGGCACACTCAATAACTCCATTGTGCTTCCTCAACCAGTCCATACCAAGTATAATGTCCAATCCTTGAGAATCCAAAACAATGAGGTTGGCGGAGAAGTCTACCCCCCTTATTCTAAGGCTTACTTTTGGACATATTATATTTGTCCTCATCTCTCCTCCAGGAGACTTAACCAATAGAGTAAACTTCATATGAGAGATAGGCAAACTATACTTGGCAACATATTTCGATGCAATGAATGAATGCGATGCTCCAGAATCAAACAACATAGTCACGGGGTTGGAGTTGGCGAGAAACATACCAATGACCACGTCATCCGCTTGTTGAGCACCCTCCGTAGAGACATGGTTCACGTTGCCACGAACAAAATTCTGTTGTGCTCGGTTCCCTTGTGGCTGTCCTCCATTGGGTCTTGGGTTTTGCCTCGGCGCATTGCTTCCTTGACCAAGGCCTGACTTAGGTCATTGATGTGTGAAGTGTCCAGCTTATCCGCAAGTATAGCACTTCTTTACTCCACCGGGATTATTGGGGCAAGCTTGGTTCTGAACATTTGCACCAAGAAAATTAGCACGAGGTGCATATGGCATCGGAGGCCTAGGTTCTTGCATAACATGGCGCTGCTGCACAAACTGAGTTGGGCGCGGTGCAAATCCAAGGTGCTGTCCAGGAACAGAATAGCTAAAATAGGGCGCATTGGGTGGTGCAAAGCGAGGGCGCACATTACTTACTTGCGGCTATCCTTGATATGATGTTTTCCTCTTGTTATCTTGCTCCATCTCACGGACCTTGTTCTCCACAATAATTGCTTTGTCCACAAGCTTCTGGAAGTTGGCATAATCACAATTGAGCAATTGCACTTGAATTTCATTGTTGAGGCCTCTCATGAACAAGTATTGCTTCTGGCTGTCCCGGCTTACATCCTCAGGTGCATACCTTGAGAGTTGAGTGAATTTATTGAGGTATTCACCTTCCTTGCCTCAAGTTCTCAAATTCTTGCCTCTTCAGAATCATAACACCTTCCAGCACATAATGAGAATGGAAACTCTCCTTGAATTCCGCCCAGGTAATTCTCTCTTGGTTCTCATGAGCATTGCATAGTGAATCCCACCAATCCGCAGCTGCTCCAACTAGTTGATGAGAAGCGAATAAGACCTTCTCCCGGTCACTGCATTGGAAAATAGCAAGCTTCTTCTCCATGGGCTTCGGCCAATCATTCGCGTCCATAGGGTCAGCGGCTTGAGCAAAGATGGGTGGCCTAGTCCTCATGAACTCTCCCAACCGGTTATGAGGAGGTGGGTGTGGCGGTGGAGGCATGTGGGGCTAATTGTTGATATTGCCAGCCTCCAGCTGTCCCATAGTCTGTATCATGGTCTGCATGAGCTGGTTTTCCATAACCAATAGCTGCTCAATATTAATAGCTCCTTGGGCAGGTCCTTGTCCATTGTTGTTCTGAGGTGCTCCATGGTTCTCCTCCTCATCATTAGCATCCCTCTGGTTGCGAGTCCTCACCATGTGGAGAAAAGCAATAGGTAAGAATTAGAAAATGTCCCCAACTATATGCATCAAGGGATATGAAACTACACAACTAACTAGCCTACGTGGACATGGCAATGCTAAAGCATCCCAAAATCCTCTATTAAGCACACAAGCAAATAATATATAGCAAACAGCACACCAACCAAAACACATCGATTTCTAAGTGCTCCTATGTGCTCTAAAGTGTCCATTCTATCTAGGCTGCATCCTACGGTCAACCTGTGGCTCTGATACCAATATGTGACACCCTATTCCAAAAATAAACCAAGTGAACGCATATGTGTGCCCAGGACGTTCAACACACATACACGAGTGCATTCACAAAAGAGTATACAGAAAATCACCACAGAACAAGATTAATTAGCCAAATTTTATTAAACAAACCATATTATCCTCGAATACAAGCTCTAATGAATATTAATGACAAGTTCAACTAATGCAGCGGAAATAACTAATTAAGCAAACTAAACAGCTAGGCAGCATAAGCAATAGGGCATAGCGTAGCTCCAATCAACACGACAGGCAAGCTGACGGTAGATACGGCCTAGAACTCTGCATTATCGCCATTAAACTCCCAATCCTGACCTGCAACTATTGGGAGGGGGGAATGCAAGAGTGAGTACATGTCGTACTCAGCAAGTGTGGGAAGTATGACATGTGGCTGATTCAAATGACGAATATAATAATGGTTGAGTGCTGAAAGGTACGTTAAAACATTTGAAAAGCAATATATTACATGTATATGAAGTAAACACATCATAAACCATAATTAAAATCATAGTACCAGTCCATATTCCATGTCCATCATCACATACCAATATCCATTTTCAATACCAGAATTCAATTCATAACCATCCATAACCATAATACCAACCATAACCATACCAAATACCATCCCAATACCGAGTTTGCTCTAATCATCTGAGGGTCCAGGTTGCTCATAATCGGGAGCACGGCTATCATGATAATTTTAGACACACTCTTCAGAGGTTGTACCGCTTTATCCACATGTTTGTGATTTCATCACCTTTTGATGACTATAGAATCTCAATTATGCTGTCTCACACTTCCGTAGGTGTGTGGCCAAGAGATCAAAAAATAGCCTTTACAAAGGGATTACTAGCCTATTTAGACCCCATTGAGGTTTCACCGGTGGTGATGTCTCCTACAGAGCACATCTTCAACCAAGGGCCCCCTCTTGAGCCATTCGGATCCCAGGGTAGTCCCACCAATCATCAACAAACCCAATCCGACTACCCCTTCCCCGAGCATCCTTAATGGTCCAAATAGCACTGGCAAAGTCCTAATTAATCAGCTATGCTGCACCCATACTTGGCCTCGTGGTGGCACTGTAAATCCTGGATGGTCGCTCCACGAACCGATCCTTAGATCTAAAGCAAGCAAAATCACCATAACATCCAACCCATCCACATACCAGGCTTGCTTAGATCACCCATTACCATATCATATTAACCAGTTCATGTTAACCATAATCTCATCCATGCATAATTAAGTTGAGTGGTATAGTTGTTTTCCCATTCCAGTTGATTAAGTGAAGAAAAAAGGTAAAAAGCCCTTCCCGACTCTCTACCATCTGTTCCAGGTGACAAGGGTGGTCACACAATGCTAGTAAACTTCCTACCATAGGATTCCCATCAAATTGACACAAGCATGCAGTTTTGCAAACAAAACATTTATTTCAAAACAAGATCAATATGCTTCAAGGACACTTGCCTTGCTCTTGCGGTTGATTAGGGTCAAAGCCGTCAAACTCTTGGTGTTGTAGATCCTCCGCGGCACTCTCTAGCGCAAATCCGTCTAATCCGCACAATAAACATACAAGACAAGAAACACAATCAAAGAGTGCACAAATATTACTCAATATGACATGACATGCATGATTGATGCAAATGCAAGGTAAAACTTGTTAATAGATTGATTTTAATGATCACTAACTAGTTCTAATAGATTTTAACAAGTTTATACATGTTTGGATTTGATTAGATCTAATTTTAGAACTAATTCAACAGAATTTAGTCAGCAAAATCGGACTAGTCTGCAGAAGGCCGAACTAGTCTGCACTTCGCAGAACTGGCGAACTAGGGTTTCTAGATCGACATAAATTTGGAGATTAGGGGTTGAATTCTCGTAAGGAAAAGAGAATATAAGGTATACCAGGTGTTTAGGACTCCAATGAATCAAGAAACTTGGAGGTAACACTTGGATCTTGATGATCTAGGGTTGGTGATGAACTTGGAGATGAATTGGTGATGAAGAACGAAAACTTGGTGGAGATCTTGATCCTCTTTCGTTTCCTCCTCTTCTTCTTCTTGCTTGGGATCTCCTCCTCCATCCTTGGTGGTGGCTCTCCACGAACTAGGGTTTGGGTGGGGTGGAAAAGTGGAAAATAGATGTCAAGCCAAGGGGTGGGGTTGTTTATATAGAGGTGGAGGCTAGGGTTAGATGGATTTCGAGTTTAAGATGAGTAGAGGCCGGTTTAGAGTCCCACATGGGCTCTAAAAGAGTTAGGCACGACATCCCTAGGCCCACTTAACATGAAACCCAAGAAACAAGTCGTAAAATAAAAGATCAACTTAGAGTCGCAAAATATCGGACTAGTCCGAAAATGTCCAGAGAGAAAATCAGACAAGTCTGGCCTAAAATCGGACAAGTCCGACTTTAGTCAGAGAGGAAAACTGACAAGTCCGCTGGAACACTAGACTAGTCCGGAAAAGTCCAGGGACTTAGCAAATTTTCAAAGATTCTTGGAATATTGGACTAGTCCGCACAAAATCGGACAAGTCTGAAAGTTTCCAGAGGCAAAATCAAACTAGTCCGCAGCAAAAACGGACAAGTCTGTGTTTAGTTAGAGAGAAATCGGACTAGTCCTCACTAAAATCGGACTAGTCTGCACTTTTCAGTGTTTTAAGTGTGGTTTTGTTCCAAATAAATTTTAAATGTTCCAAATCAATTTTAAACCCATTCCTCTTGATGTGGATTAATGTTAAACATGTATATAAATGTATGTAGGGCATGATGCATGAAAATGGGGGTGTTACATTCTATGTACTTTGTTTTAGGATTGCCTAGAACAACGAGGGAGAGAGATAGTGTCTTTGTGGTTGTTGATCGTTTCTCTAAAATTGCACATTTTATACCCTGCCACAAGATCGATAATGCTTCACATGTTGCTGTTTTGTTCTTTAATGAGGTTGTGCATTTGCATGGTCTTCCCAATACTATTGTTTCTAATAGGGATGCTAAGTTTTTGAGCCACTTTTGGAGAACTTTATGGTATAAATAGGGAACACAGTTTCTATTTTCTACTACTTGTCATGGACAAACTGATGGGCAAACGGAGGTAGTTTGTAGGATCAAAGAGCCCGTGAAAAGCTACCAGAGGGGGGGTGAATGGTAGATTTAAAACTTTGTCAGCGGAAGCAATGAAAACCCCTTCGCAGAAAATGATCCGTTAAAGAAATCATGTGTTAGACTAATATAAACTTGTTTCACCGTGACAAAAGTGATGGATATCAGAGAGAATCAAGTCACGAACACGACACAACAAGAATCACTCAAATCCGTCGAGATAAACTCAAGTTACGATCAAAAGATCAAACAAAGATCAATCTGTCCTACGTGAGAAAAAAAACAGATCTGTAATACTGTAAAGAAACTCGTGTAGATAAAAACCACAAATCAAATGACCGTGAAATTTTTACATATGATATATAATCAAGTTGTAAAGACAACCCAAAACGAATCACGTCAATTGGATCTGTAAAACTCGAGTTATGATAAAACCACCGAAGAAAGGTAGTGATGTGCAGAAAACTCGACGAGAAAAACTTGTCTGGAACAAGTCGGACGAACAAGGCACAAAAGTTCCTTTCAACTACGAATTTTATTCAATATAACACAAGAGGAACAACCCCAAAGTCTTCTACCATGAGCTTTGGCCTCCCTTGCTTATATAACCAGCCCTTAGGCCAACCCAATCTCAACTAGGACTCTAATCCTACTCAAATCACGAATCGAAACTTTCCATAACTGCTTAGGACTCTTCTATACGCAGATAGAAGCAATATTAAGACTTCCAAACACCTTAGGAACGTATCCCACATTCCTAAAACAACTAAAATTCGTGACCCACACGAAATGCTATCATAACCAACTCAAAACTTTCCATATTTGAGTCAAACACGACTCAACCGCAGCTTGAGTCCATAACCTAGTTGGTTGGACCTTTCCGACCAATTCTTTACGTCCACATCTCTTCATCACGCTCCGGAACCATGTATCCACGTCCATGCACTCCTTGCATGCGTGCAAACATCTTCCAACGACGTCCACGATACCTTCATATGCATTGTTCTTGATTCAAACATGATGTGCAACCTCCCGATCAACTCAACCACAATTCATCCTAAACTTGGTTGTTGAACCTCATCTTCTCCCTAAGACTAGTTCAATAGATCCCGTCACCAGCCATGTCTAGAACTCAAGCAACACCTGCACATGAATAAACAACCAATACTTTCGAGCACAAGTCATCGACTTGACTCACGTTAGTTCTGAAACTACAACATCTTACGTGAGCACTTCACATAAGCATGTTGCAAACCATAGCAAAATGATATCAACCATATCAACCAAAACACACCAAAAACTTAGCAAATGAATACTAAGAAATCTTTTCAATAATGTAAAGCAAATTCAAAACATTTCACAGTAAAAGCAGGAACATTGCGATCAAGCTACGAATCTTGCCAAAACTAACCGGAGCTTGAGCCGAAGCTTACCAAAGCTAGCACAACCTAGCGCCTGAGCTAGAAAAACATGTCGGAGCTAACCAACATAAGTCGGACCTAGCAAAAATATATTGGAGCTTAAAAAAGACATGCCGGAGCTATCAAAGACATGCCGGAGCTAAAGTCGGACCTTGCTAAAAAAGATGTTATGGCAGAATTCAAAACATTTATCGCCATAGCCAATGTATTCAGCACACATAGGTCTCACAATCTCCCTCTTGATGAATGCATTGGCAACACCACTTAAGATCCGAACATTGGCTTATTCACATTAAAAGTTTTGAAAACAATTTCTCCCCCTTTGTAAAACAGAAATAAAATGAGAAAAAGAAATTCTCCCCCTGAGAAGAATCGTGCCAAAAACAATTGTGAATATGTGCAATTTGTAATCAATTTCTCCCCCTTGCATACTTATCTTTAAAAATTTCCAATTTCTAATGAAATACATAAAGTAGTGTAAGTCATGCTAAAGATCAAATGTAATTTCCAATTTAGCAAGTCAAGATCTCACAAACTTAACTATTTCAAAACTTGAAAGCATGACACTTGTTGCTGCATTTTATTATTTTTAAAAGAACAAATTTAGATCATATGATATTTGCAAGATATTATATGCGCATCTGCCTTATTCTAACCAACCAAGCCAAGCCTATGTCATTTGACAATCAGAAGCTTAAAAACATGGTTTTAGTCATACACAACTTCTTCCAAGTTCATATCTAAGTGCAATGATAAGCCATCTCAAAAGAAGAAGTGCGATGCATGCATATTCTCTTTATCTTTTCTCATTTTTATTTGATCATAAAAGGTCAACATGTGAATAGTTGATTGATTAATTTTTCATTATTAAAAGCACTTGTGAGCATGCAACAAGTTCAAAACAGCAAGAAAGTTCGATCATGACCAGATTTAGCATAAGTAATTATTCTAATTACTAGTCATGGCAAAAACTACAAAATGTATGACATGAGTAATGTAGTAAGAACTTCCAGCATGTAAAAGGAATCACACAATCACATATATATGAAATACTATGCTCATATTATTTTAATTACAGATTCACACATAGACTTCTAGTGCTTGAAAACTCCCCCTCAATATAAGCCATGAGGATGCATAACCCCTATTTCACTACGAATGTAACAAAAACGAGTGAAATCCAAAGGTTTTGAAAAAATGTCAGCCAAATGTTGTTCGGTATCTACATGGTGAAGTACAATGTTTCCTTTTTCAACATTATCATGGAGAAAGTGATACCTAATGTCAATGTGCTTAGTTCTAGAATGTTGCACGGGGTTTTTAGCAATGCAGATGGCACTAGTGTTATCACAAAACAATAAAACACTATCTAGATCAACCCCATAGTCCTTAAGTGTTTGAACAATCCAAAGAATTTGTGAGCAAGCACTAGCAGTAGCTACATATTCACATTCAACCGTGGATTGTGCAACTGAGTTTTGTTTTCTAGAGGACCAAGTAACAAGTAAATTACCAAGAAAATGACAAGCACCGGAAGTACTTTTCCTATCAATCCTACAACCCCCAAAATCAATATCTGAAAAAGCTTTCAAAGTAACGGTTGAGGTAGAAGGAAGAAAATATCAAATTCGTGAGTTCCATGTAAGTACCTGAGAATCCTTTTAACGGCTTGACAATGTGAAGCACATGGGGAGGCTTGAAACTGTGCACAAAGACATACGTTGAATTGTATGTCTGGTCTTGATGCCGTGAGGTACAAAAGTGATCCAATCATGCTTCTATATTCTTTTTGATCTACGGGTTCACCATCTTCGTCATGTTCAAGTGTTCTTGCTGTTCCCATTGGTGCCTGAAGAGGCTTGCTTTTGTCCATGTTGAAGCGCCTTAGGAGGTCTTTTGTATACTTTGTTTGATGCACAAAGGTACCCTCCTTGGTTTGCTTGATTTGCAGCCCCAAAAAGTACATGAGTTCTCCCATCATACTCGTCTCAAACTCTGAACTCATCATAGCTGAAAACTTGGACACAAGATCATGAGAAGCACAACCAAAGATAATATCATCCACATACACTTGAATGAATAATGAGTCATTGCCATGCTTAAGCACAAAAAGAGTTTTATCAACCTTGCCCATGGTAAACCCTTTTCAAGTAAGAATATTTTTAACCTATCATACCATGCTCTAGGGGATTGTTTGACACCGTACAAGGCTTTGGATAGTTTGTAAACATGATTAGGAAAATCTGAATTTTCAAAACCCGATGGTTGTTTGACATAAACCTCCTCATCTATGTAGCCATTAAGAAAAGCACTTTTAACATCCATTTGATAAAGCTTAAAACCTTTAGAAGCAGCAAAAACTAACAAAATTCTTATGGCTTCTAATCTAGCAATAGGAGCAAAAGTTTCATCAAAATATGGACCTTCAACTTGAGTGAAACCTTGAGCAACCAATCTAGCCTTATTCCTAACCACAACCCCATCCTCACTTTGTTTATTTTTAAACACCCATTTAGTTCCAATTAAAGTGTGACCTTGAGGTGGAGATACAAGTTTCCAAACATTATTTCTTTCAAAAATTTCTAACTCTTCTTGCATGGCAATAATCCAAGATTCATTAGTGAGTGCGTGTGATATATCTTTAGATTCAAAAGAAGCAACAAAAGCAGAATGAGCATGAGAGTTTGGATCGTAAAACCTTGATCGTCTGACTCGTTCGTGCAAGCTTCCAATAATTTATTGTGGAGGGTGGCTTTTAAGAATCCGGAGGAGAGTGGACACTTCACAAGCTTCTTCTTCTTCATGTTCATCACAAATCGATGAGCTTGTGACTTGAGGAGGATCTGGACCAGCAATGCTGATCGTCGGTGCTGGCTGTGAATCAAAATCAGGAGCTGGAACAATGTTATTAGCTGTTGAATATTCGGCCAGCAGCTCCACCTCTTCCTCATCTTCAATAAAAATGATCTCCCCCTGCGGATATGGATCTGGACCTGCAATGTTTGAGCTAGTACCTGGGCTAGCTTCATGAAAAGACGCCTCACAAGTTTCCACAATTTTGTTAGTGTCAAGTAAAAGCACACGGTAGCCTCTAGTATGAGATGGATAACCAAGAAACATGCCATCAACAGATCTAGGTTCAAATTTATCAAGATTACCATGTTTCTTAACAAAACATTTGCAACCAAAGACCTGTAATTGTATAACACTAGGCCTATGTCCAAACTGCAGCTCATATGGTGTTTTACCAAGCTTAGCACGCAAGAAAACACGATTTGAGACATAACAAGCAGTTGCAATCGCATCAGCCCAAAATTTTCTAAGAGTTTGTATTCATCAAGCATAGTCCTAGCCATCTCAACTAAGGTTTTGTTCTTTCTTTCTACAACACCATTTTGTTGAGGTACATATGGTGAAGAAAATTGATGATCTATTCCATTTTTAGCACAAAAGTGATTAAAAGATTGATTTTTAAATTGTTTCCGTTATCACTTCTAATTGCTTTTAAAGATCATGGGTGGTCAATTGATAATCTAAGAAATAAAGTTCTAAAGTGACTAAAAGCTTCATTCTTAGATGCCATAAAGTAAACCCAAGAGTATCTATAATAATCATCAACAATCACAAGAACATACCATTTACCTCCGAAGGATTGAACGCGTGAAGGTCCTACGTTGTCAAGGTGCAAAAGTTGACCCGGTTCAGTTGTCATGATCATTGTGAGAGGATTATGTGAACCTGCAACCATCTTAGCATGTCTACAAGAAGAGCACACGATTTCTTTGTCTCCTTTAAGCTTAGGCAGCCCACGTGTGCGATCAAGAGCACTAACACGCGTGAGATGATCAAAGCCTACGTGGCCAAGTCTACGATGCCAAAAATATAAATTTTTATAATCATTAGAAAGTAGACACCTATGCTTAGAGGAAGACATATCAAAATCAGCTTTAAAAACTCTTCCAAACCGTGACATGTTAAAAATAAGCTCACTGTTTGAATTTACAACTTTGCAGCAATTTTTAGTGAAAATAATTTCCAGATTTTCATCTAGCAGTTGTGAAACAGAAAGCAAGTTGTATTTCAAATTCTTAACAAGTGCCACATCCTTCAAACTGTAGTGATCATTTACTCTAACCGAATCCTTAGCAATTATAGGAGTTGAAGAATTATCAGCAAAAGTAACATCCTCTACACATGACACAAAAGAGAGGGAGGAGAACCATTCTTCGTTACCGGTCATATGGCGTGAGCAACCTGAATCCACAATCCAAATATTATCCTTCCTCAAGTGTGTAACCTACACAGAAGCACAATACGTCGATGACTCAATACTGGGGTTAGTCAAAGGCATTTAGGAATCCAGTACTGAGTCACATGACGTCCAGCAGGAATAACACGCGAAAGCTGAGATAAAACAGCAGGTTTAAGAGCCAAAACTTGAGGACTTTTGTACCCAACTGCTGTCCTACGAGATGTTACATGTGTAGCACGAAAAACAGTAGGTTTGGGAGCAAACTTTGCATGTTTTCGACTCATTACAGCAGATTGCATGTTCCTATCATTCGGTTTAGCAAGTGCAGCAAATTTTGCATGAAAGTTATGAGATCTAGCAATTATTCTTTCCTTTTTCTGTTGTTTAACTAGTCTATAACAAAAATCTATGACATGACCATCTCTACCACAATAGGTACAATGAAATTTAACTTTGTGTTCATGTCTAGATGAGCAAGCAACATTTTTATTTGAAACCGAATGAGACAACACTCCTGCAGATTTGAAAACCAATTCTTTTTGTTTAGGAACTATTTGAATCAAACCACTTTCTAATGACTTTACAATTTTAGGTGGATGTGTCTTAGCATGAGCATGATAATCAAAACCTAAACCAGTTTTATCATTGCAAGACTTGGAAGAATTCAGCAGCAAGTTTAGGTTTTTATTCCCATTACAAAATCGATCTAATGTCCTATGCATGTTATCAAGTTTATTGGACAGATCAAGGCGATTTTCACATGAAGTTTCTCCTTTTAATTTGCAATTGGAACAAAATTTAACTTCATGAGAACGTAAAGCATTGTTCAATATAGAAATTTCATTTATAACATCTTGTAGTTTCTTATCAAGATCATCACAAGTAGAACAATGCAAATCAATTGTAGTACAGCTAGCATCTTTCAAGTTGTTTATCATTAAGTGCAGCAAGCTCTCTATTCTTTTCAATTTCTAACTCAAGTTTATCAAGTATGGAGGTGTGCGCACTTCTTAATGAGGACAATTGTTCATATATTAAATCACATGAGAGACATGCATCATCAATAGGAATCAAAGTTTTTAAACGGTTGATTTCAGATTCTTGTGATTCAATTTTAGCAACACTATCCCTAAGCTTTTTGTCCTTTTTCTCAACTATAATAGTGGCATGAGAAATAGCATCACACATTTCTTCGAAAGTAGGACATACCTCTTTATTGTCATTGTTGTGTTCTGCATCCTCCATAATTGATCTTGATTTGTGCGTCATGAAGCACAAGTTTGCCAAATCATCTTCATCTTCGTCACTTCCAATGTCCACATCGCTTGAGCCAAGTTCTTGAAGTGAGGAGATAAAACTGCTCACCAATTGACGTCCTGTAAAACCCTTCTTTTTCTTCTTATCGTTTGTAGAGGAGTGCTTCGTCCTTGTTTGCTTTTCATCCCGGAAAGTAGGACCTGAAAGGTTAGGGCAATTTGAACAAAAATGTCCTGTCTTACCACATTCAAAACATCATTGAGGTATGGAGCTTCCTCTCATCCTAGTTCTCACATTTTGCAATGCTTTTGAGAACCTAGCAGAGAGAAGTATTATCTCCTCCTCTGGAAACTCCTCAATCTATTCAAGGGTTAGAGAGGACAGCAAAGCAAGTGTACCACAGGATGAAGATTGGCCGGAGCTAGGCATATCATGTTTAGAAACAAATGCAAGAGACTTGTTGGGGTTCTTACGTGAGATTATGTTGATTTCATGAGTTTTCAATTTAGAATATAGTACATCTAAAGTAAGTGTACTCATGACAGTGGATTCACGAATAGATGTAACCTTTATCTCCCAAATTGACATGTCTAATGCATTTAGTAATTGCCTAGCATTTTCAGCATCCGAAAAAATAACATTCACGCTACGCAAGTTGCTGAGAATTTTATTAAAACGAGCAAAAAGATCATCAATGGACTCACCAGGTTGCATCTCGAAGCGCATGTATTCCTTTTTGAACATGTCTTTCCTTACCTCCTTGATCGTTTTGGATCCTTCGTGGTAGCCACAAAGTGCTTTCCACACATCATATGCAGATCGGAGGTGTGCAACATGGTCAAAGTCGCTTTGAGTTAATCCTTGTATGATCAAGTTCTGATCCTTGTTGTTCTTGTCGACATCTCTCAGATTTGTAGTTGTAACTTGATCGTTTGACGGCACTTCGTAAGTCTTATATACCTTCTCCCATATTGCGAAGCCTTGTGCCTGGATGAAAGGTTCCATACATGCCTTCCAAACCTGAAAATCAATACCACTAAACACACAAGGTTTGGCGGAGTATTTCTCCATGATGATTAGTCAAAAACACGTGCAAATCACAAAGATTAGAGCACCGTGGATCTTATACCAACTGTAGGATTGCAGATCACATGAAAAGCTACAAGGGGGTGAATGGTAGATTTAAAACTTTTTCAGCGGAAGCAATGAAAACCCCTTGGTAGAAAAACGATCCGTTAAAGAAATCGTGTGTGAGACTAATCCTAACGTGTTTGACCGTGACAAAAGTGATGGATATCAGAAACAATAAGTCACAAAGACGACACGACAAGAATCACTCAAATCCATCGAGAGAAACTAAAGTTACGATCGAAAGATTGAACAAAGATCAATCTGTCCTACCCGAGAAAAAAATAGATTTATAATACTGTAAAGAAACTCATGTAGATCAAATACCACAAATCCAATGACCGTGAAATTCTTAAATCTGATAGATAATCAAGTTGTGAAGACAACCCAAAAATAATCACGTCAATTGGATCTGTAAAACTCGAGTTATGATAAAACCACCGAAGTAAGATAGTGATGTGCAGAAAACTCGACAAAAAAAAACTTGTCTGGAACAAGTCGGACGAACAAGGCACAAAAGTTTCTTTCAACTATGAATTTTATTCAATAGAACACAAGAGGAACAACCCCAAAGTCGTCTACCATGAGCTCTGGCCTCTCTTGCTTATATAACCAGCCCTTAGGCCAACCTAATCTCAACGAGGACTCTAATCCTACTCAAATCACGAATCAAAACTTTCCATAACTGCTTAGGACTCTTCTATACGCAGATAGAAGCAATCTTAAGACCTCCAAATACCTTAGGAACATATCCCACATTCCTAAAATAACTCAAATTCGTGACCCACACAAAATCCTATCATAACCAACTCAAAACTTTCCAGATTGGAGTCAAACACGACTTAGCCGCAGCTTGAGTCCATAACCTAGTCGGTTGGACCTTTCCAACAAATTCTTTATGTCCACATCTCTTCATCACGCCTCAGAACTATGTAGCCACATCCATGAACTCCTTGAATACGTGCAAACATCTTCCAATGATGTCCACGATACCTTCATATGCATTGTTCTTGATTCAAACATGCTGCGCAACCTCCCGATCAACTCAACCACAATTCCTCATGAACTTGGTTGTTAAACCTCATATTCTCCCTAAGACTAGTTCAATGGATCCCGTCACCAGCCATGTCTTGAACTCAAGAAACACCTGCACAAGAATAAACAACCAATATTTTTGAGCACAAGTCCTTGACTTGACTCATGTTAGTTCCGAAACTACAACATCTTACGTGAGCACTTCACATAAGCATGTTGCAAACCATAGCAAAATGATATCAACCATATCAACCAAAACGCACCAAAAACTTAGCAAATGAATACTAAGAAATCTTTCCAACAATGTAAAGCAAGTTCAAAACATTTCGCAGTAAAAGCAGAAACATTGCGATCAAGCTTCGAATCTTGACAAAACTAACCGGAACTTGAGTTGGAGCTTACCAAAGCTAGTACAACCTAGCGCCTAAGCTAGAAAAACATGTCGGAGCTAACCAACATAAGTCGTACCTAGCAAAAACATATCGGAGCTTAACAAAAACATGCCAGAACTATCAAAGACATGTCGGAGCTAAAGTCGGACCTTGGTAAAAAAAATGTTATGGCAGAATTCAAAACTTTTATCGCCGTAGCCAATGTATTCAACACACATAGGTCTTACATAGTTAATCGTACCTTATCTACTATATTGCGGGCTGTTTTGACAGATAATTTGAGGTTGTGGGAGGATTGTTTCCCACATATTGAGTTTGTTTATAACCGGTCTATTCAATCCACAACCAAGTTAGTCTATGGCTTCAATCCTCGTACTCCAATTTATTTGCTACCTTTACCACACACTAAAATTGTGAACATAGATGCTACACAATGTTCTGAATTTATTCTTAAGTTGCATGAAACTACTAAGTTACAAATTGAAAAAATGAATGAAAAGTATCATATTGCTGCTAGTAAAGGTAGGAAGGAGGTAAAATTGGAACCCGGTGATTTGGTGTGGGTTCATTTGAGAAAATATAAGTTCCCGGATCTGAGAAAGTCTAACCTCATGCCACGTGCTGCACCTTTTAAGGTTCTTGAGAAGATAAATGACAATGCATATAAACTTGAGTTGCCTCCCGAGTTTGGGGTTAGTCCCACATTTAACATTTCAGATTTGAAGACATACTTGAGTGAGGAAGATGAGCTTGAGTCGAGGACGACTCCAATTCAAGAGGGAGAGGATGATGAGGACATCTCTCCTTTGTATACAGTACAAGGACCAATCACTAGAGCACGTGCGTGACAATTGGATCTCTAGGTACGTTCTAACCTTGTCAATTGTTTTTCAAAACTTACGCTTGTTTCCATGCATGTTTTATTGATTAGGTACAATGGAGAGGACCAGAAAGGGCTTGGATGAGTCCAAGGAGTCAAGGAGGAGGAGATAGGACGTCCACACCAAGGAGGAGTTCAAGCCCAACTCGACTTCGACTCCACCTCGAGGTCCAGGAGCTGCCTTCACTAAAATTGACGTCCCCGACACATACGGAGTCGGATTTGGACGTTCTATATATGGTTGGAGACAGGACTTCATAAATCTTCTAATGGAACTGGACCCACCTCAAAATTCCTTTTGAGTTGATGGGAATCGGCAAAACAAATGGGCATCCAAAATCTGTCCGTTGCTGCATCACTGTCCTTTGTGTTGCTGGCCCTTGTATCGTGTGGAAGCCAATTAGAGTTGCGTCCTGGGGTCTTGCACGCCCCTAACTCCTATTTATACAGCATACATAACCACATTAGGGTTGGGTTTTGCTTATATACAATCTATCATTGAATAGAGTCATTGTACAAGCTGTCGTGATCAATTCAGTTTTGATTGCAACTTCTCTGTTCTTGCTTGTGTTCTTGATTGTGCTTGCAGGGATAAGCTTTCATGGTGAGGTCATTCATGTGACACGGGTGATAGCCAACGAAGCAGTGGTGTAGTGATTGTGGGGTTTCGTTCGCTCGGAGCCTTGGATCACCAACATCGAGATCTCCACCCAATCAAGTTTACCATACCTCTCGAAAGATCGGGACTCATCCTCCTATCAGATCTGTAGCACTTTTGAGATCAAGGACGTATGTCCTGATGTTGTCCATCTTAGGCTGTTTCTGTTCTCTCTTCTTGGGAGTGCGAAACAGTGGTTCTAGACGAACCGAAGTGCTGTAGAAACTTTGGAGAATTGTTCTACGGTATTCCTCGCCAAGTTTTTCCCGTTGGACAAGATCAATGCCCTATGTGGGAGAATTTCCAGCTTCCAACAATATGTCAAGGAGTCTATTCGCGAGGCTCGAGAAAGTCATCAGGAGTATATCCTAGCCTGTCCCCACCATGGGATGGACGACTGCCTAACTATCCAAAACTTCTACAACGGGTTGATCCCTTCCGCCCGTGACCATGTTGCTGTTGCTCCTGGAGGTGCCTTGTTCTCATTGATAGTGCCCAAAGCCAAAGATTTGATTGAGAAGATGGTGTCAAATATGGGTTGCAGCGACCAGTGTCTCCATACCTGCCAGCGAGGCATGCACACCTTCAAGGAGGTGGACATGATCGCTGCCAAATTGTATCTCCTTATGAAGAAGATTGATGGACAAGGCAACGGCTAGGTATGTGGCAATGCCTATGCCCTAGACTCTCCTATCACTTGTGAAGTCTGTGGCAACACAAGTGTTGACAGTTGTTATACACCAATTTCAACCGTCAAAATAACTCAATTATGTGAAGGAATTGTCATTTCTTGCACACATCACCTTTCTATTTAACCTATTTCCACTTGTCCTTGGAGAAAGTAGTGCATGCAGAGATTCTATGCAGAAATGAAGTGAAACCAGGGGATGGATCATATAAAATATCATCCCAACCAATCAAGCATTGACATGTGGCACCATATGGATCAAATAGCCCACAAATAGAAGTATCCGAGGACATCCAACGGTGTAGCACCCATATCAAGGGATGGGACCCACCTAGAACTCACCCAAAGAAAGCACAGACCATTTGTAGGACTTACCAGGTCGCCTGACCCCCCTAGTCGGTCGAGCTGGTCTTTCCTCCAAACTCGGTCAGCTTCCACGTGTTGGCTCCTCCCGGCTTGAAGAAGTCAGTGGTGACTGATTCGCCCACTTTTGGTGGCGGGAACCGACCCTTCTCCGAGCTATAAATAGGACCCCTCACCCCTCACTTCAACACACACTACTTAAGCATTCACTCTCTTGTATACATTAGTTCTCCAAGTCCTTAGTGGAGGTTAGGCTGTAGAGAGGAGCCTCTAGTCCCAGGTCCAAATTGGGAAAGGTATGGCTCATGTATTTGTGACTTTATGCATTATAATAGTATTGTTAGTCTCTCTTTATTCATATAGTTGGGCAAAGCGTTTCTTATTTGATTATGGAGTCCATGTATGTGCTAGGTGTAGATGTGGTTATGATCTAGACATAATGCTATTATCATGGTATCATAAACATCATACACCTTCACTATAGTCAAATAAGATAATAATATGTTATGTTAATATGAATACGTTAGTGCTTGGATCCAACATTGGTTCAATGATGTTTAGTTTAGTCATTGCCTTAGGATGAATATTATGTTGCAAATTTTATGGTATTTACTTAGCATGCAAGCGTGGTGCTTGAATAGTTAAGTAGCATTGGATGCATCATAGTCCACGGGTTGTAGTGGTAGGTAGTAGGTGGTGACAGCCCTATCCATCCATTGTAATCCTCCACGTTCGGCTACGACGTAGGCTCTTGGCCGGAGTCGCCTGACAGACCAGGGTAAGCTCGTGCCCGAATATTAGACCACTAAGCCCTAGTTTTCACAATTAGCATATTCATGTGTACTTTATTAGGCTATGTATATGAGTAATTAGAGCACAATAGGAGTAGCCCCGTCTCATAGTCTAACCCTCGCTAGGACAACCTTACCCTTAGAGTAGATTGCTTAGGTGTATGTCACACTACCCATATTATCATCTTACCCCTGTACTGATAAACAATTGGTACCCTATACCTTGATCATAAGAATAGTGTTTACTTTACTTCATCGCCTTCCTTTGGGATAAATATGATACCCTTGGTAATACTCTTTGGTGAAATGCTACACGACAATTTTCGTGCGCTTGCGGACCTCATCTCTTCCGTGAGATGATCTTTGATGTAAGAAACATCAACAATGAGACATTTGGGCAATGACTATCTAGAAACCCGTGAGGATGCCCTATACGTAGCCAACAATGGAAACAACAATGGCTATCCTCTAGGAGGTCAAGGGTGGGACCAACCACGCCCATTCTTTCAAGGAGGGTATAACAACAATGGCAACAATGGAAATCAACCCAACTTGAGAGAACTTGCCATTAGCCAGCTGAAGATCAATGATAATCTATCCAAAAAAATATCAGCTAATGACAAGACCCTAGAAAGCAATAATGCCAAGATTGAAGGATTATCCTCGGCTTAAAGAATCAATTGAGTTTCAACAAGATGTTGGAAACTCAGTTGGCTCAACTGGCAGCTGCTACTCCTCCAGTGGAGAATGGCAAGATGTCAGGACATCCCGAACCTCCCGTGGAAAATGTCAACATGATTTCTCTACAAGAAGGAAACTAGCTAAAGAACCCTGGATGTCTTACGATATCATGCTCGATTGGGGCTCACCACTTTGACAAGGCCTTTTGTGACTTTGGAGCAAGTGCGAGTGTGATGCCCAAGGTGGTTTTTGACCAACTAAACTTCACGGAGCTTACTCCAACACCAATGCAGCTTCAACTGGCTAATTCTTCAGTCCGTTATCCGACGGGTATCGGTGAACATGTTCTGGTGAAAATCCGGAATTGCTTCATACTTGTGGATTTCATGGTGCTCGACATGGAGGTCGAGAAGGATACGTCGCTCATCCTTGGGTGACCATTCCTTAGCACTGTGAAGGCTCTCATAGATGTGGGAGCTGGAGAAATCCACTTCCATATCAATGGCAAGGAGGAGAAGTTTAACTTTCACCCAAAATTGGAGCAATGCTCCATGATTCGTATCAAGTATGGGATGAATGTTAAACACATCCAAGAGGTCGAAATCACACCTCCAAAGGTGGCCCCGCTAATTGCATTCATGAGAAATTTGATCTATTCGGGGAACTCGTCTTATCATCCACGCCGACACCCCAAGAAGACGGATAAGTTCAGGCCTCCCCAAAGGCCCAAGTCCACAAAGCCGCCAAAGAAGGAATGGCGGAAGAAGCAAGACAAGCCGTCTGATCCCATCCCTCCGGGCCTGGATGTCAAGAAATGCGGAAGGAGGAATGTCTATCTCATCGAACAGTGGTGAGACCTACCCAATAGGTAAACTTGGTAGTTATCCTTTTCTTTAATTTTTATTTTCTCTTCATATGTTTTCCCCATTTGGTTTGATTTTCCTCACTGCATATTTGGTTTTTCGTAGCAAGTTGAGAATCTTCTATTCTCAACTATAATTTTATTTCTTTATTTTCACAGAAAGAAAATTGTTGGGTTTTGAAAAAAGAGTTTTTATTTGAAAAACAATTTTTCTGAGTTGCAAAAGTGGTAATTCACCAACGTGCTAATTCCATAGTCGTTGGGGAGCCACCTGCCAAAAGGGAGAAGGCCCACTTGTCAGGTTGGTCGACCCCCCTGTTTGGCCGACATGGGGAAAGGGTCATTTTGGCTCTCTCTCTCTCTCTCTCTCTCTCTCTCCTCCAACAGCTATATTTGGTTCCCCAGTGACGGTTGGGGACTGCACACTATAAATGGTGTCCATGAGGAGTGTTCCTCCTCACACTTCACCTCATTTCATACCTCCCCAAAGTCACTCCTGCTCACCTTGTTTTCCTTGCTCTTCATTGAAGTACTCTTCCTCAAAATCCAACTCAAAAATATTTGCTTTTGTTTGCATTGGCAATTTGCTCTCAAGCTCTTCAAGGAAAAATTCGTCAGGGGTTTTGCTTTTGCTAACATCACCTTTTTCGAATTTTTGCCTTGTTGTGTTCTTGTTTATTGTGGCCATGAAAGGAATGAAGAGGTTGTTTGGAAAGAGGAAGGATGCTGCAAGCTCAAGCCATGGTGGAGATTCAAGTGCAGACCCCTCTTCCGTTGCTACACCAAGTTCATGGAGGAGTGTAGGTGAGGACACTCCCATGGGTGAGAGAAGCAACTTCATTGATAGGGCCATTTGAATGCACTTCATTGATTACACGTATTGCTACTAGGGTAGGAGCACTATAATATTCTTCATTTGAGTATATTGGAAGTAAAAGAGAATTGATTAATGAAGGTTATTAGTGCAAGGACAAACTCTTAAGCATGATCAAGATGGCTCTTTGATATTTCATTATCCCGACTTTGTCAATGAAACTTGGTTACCTAACCCAGATTATCATTTGTACAAATGTCGGAGGCTAACCATTGACCTTCTTCCTATCGAGGAAGCCCGAAGAAGTAGGGGCTGTTTGGATTGTATACTAAGTTTGCCACACAATCTTGCCTAAGCTGACTAAGAGTAGTCTTGCCACACTTTTGTGGCAATAAAATTGGCCAACTAAGCTTAGGCAAAGTGTGGCAAAAAAATTGTGTCTATGACATGTGGGGCAAAGTGTGGCAAAGTTAGTCAGCCTTAGTTGTGGCTAGAACCAAACGCTGACTAAGAAAATTGTGGCTGACTAAGTTTAGGCGTGGCAAATTGTGGCCTCAATCCAAACAGACCCGTAATGTCTCTGGCAGGGTAACTAGAAGTCGTACAAGGAGAGCAGCCATGCCCCCGACAACCTCCACGGTCCATGAGTACGAAGAGGAAGAGAACCCAATGAGTGATGCACCCGGATGGACTCAACCTCCATCGTATGAGACCGAAGGTCTGTCTTGGCATGGATGGCCAGGTGCCACATGAGAGCTACCCCTATCCACTTCAAGCTCTAGCAGCTTGCCTCCAATGTCCATGAGAAGATGTCGTTCCTCTTCGGTTACAAGTCATCGTGACTATAGAAAAGGAATGACGGATCTCACTAGACGTATGGAAGAGCTTGAAGTGAGAATGAGTGACATCTACAACACTCTCCAAGGGCATGTCCAAGGTACCCAAGACTGGCAACAACGCATGGACACTCAATTCACCACCATCAACTCCAGGCTACAACAACAACAAGCCGATCTCGCAGCATACTTTCGTCATCAAGGGTTCAACCCTCATCACGGAGGTGAATGAAGAACAAGCTTGAGGGAGGACCCCCAGTTGAGGTAAATTGTATCAACCCCTTTTGCATATTTATTTTCCATTCACCCATCATCCACTTTGCATATAAAAAAAACATGAATAAATAAAGTAGTATAGATTTGTTTTCAAATAAAATAAAAGATGTGCGTTATGAATGACTTGGAAGTCACATAGATGAAATGATGAATAGTTGCTCTGTTTTAATTTTCCTAAGTCCCTAGTTTACAACTTACTACTCTCCAACATATTGCTCTCATTGGCTAAAAATTGTTTTTTGCCTTGATTTAGAAATTGTGGGTAGAAAAAGCTTAATCCATTCTAAGTTTTTGTGAGATATGATATAGTGATAGGGCTGCTATTACTAGTTTGAAAGTGAAACTTGGATTTCTGGAGAAAATTCTAAAAATATTTAAGTTAATCTCATTTGATTGGAAATACCTACCAAAGCCATAAGATATATTACATTGATAGACCTTATGCATATGCTATTTCTCTCCACATTGAGCTTTGTCGAACTAGTATAGACCTATGTGAGGTTTCATTCATTACTTTTTGAACTCAAGACTTAACTTGCACATGTTATACTTCTACACTAGAAGTAAGCAAAATCGCATCATACCACCATTCCACAATAAAAAGAGAAACTCCATATCATTCATGCTTAGTACTTTCTCCAAAATTTATTGCATAAAAAGGGAGTAGAAGAAATGGCTACAAGAAAAAAATGCATGCTTAAGGAAAGAAAAGTAGCCATGTTTCATCCCTGCAAAATAAGAGAGTCCACTCAAAAAGGAGTCATCTCAATATCACATCCACATCCATTCCATCATACATGCACAAGTCTTGAATCAAATTGTTTTGAATTGATTTCTCCTAAAGCTTGTTTTTTTACTTCGCAATATTATGTGTTACAAATATACCTACTACATTCCCTACCAAGCTCCACATACAAGCATTATTTAGAGGTAGGATGAGTGTAGGCACAATGCCTTGGTGAGGAAATATTTCCACTACACATAAAGGAGAGACTGAAAGAATAGAATTCAGATACTCAAAATTGAACTCTCCGAAATTCGAGTGG
Source organism: Tuctoria greenei (assembly GCA_036927565.1). Lineage (NCBI taxonomy): Eukaryota > Viridiplantae > Streptophyta > Magnoliopsida > Poales > Poaceae > Tuctoria > Tuctoria greenei. The sequence continues at coordinate 48,066,682 of JAYESD010000001.1, read as the reverse complement.
AACTTGATTTTAGGGTATGTGTGCTTCAATTGCTCTTCTATCTTTCAACCACCCATGAAGAGGAGATGGCATAAGCCCCATAATGACTTGAGATGGTTGAAGTACCATGCAAATTTTTGCAATACTAGGTAGATTATTTTGTTGTGCACATGGTACTTTTGAAAAGTAGAACATTGTAGCAACTCCTGATCATCAACCTAAAGTCTTGACTTTGCTTGGGACGAGCAAATGATAAGCTTGGGGAAGTTTGTTGACGACTGCTATATACCAAATTCACCCATCAATATAACTCAATTATGTGAAGAAATTGTCATTTCTTGCAGACATCACCTTTCTATTTAACCTATTCCCACTTGTCCTTGGAGAAATAGTGCACGCAGGCAATTATTGCAGGAAATGAGGTAAAAGAGGGGGAGCAATCATATAAAATACCATCCAAGCCAATTAAGCGATGACATGTGGCACCACATGGATCAAATGGCCCACAAACAAAAATATCTGAGGCCACCCAACGGTGTAGCACCCATATCTAGTGATGGGACCCACCTAGCAGTGACCTGGAGAAAGCACACGAGAAATGGTGCAAAGACCAGGTCGTTCGACCCCCCCTAGTCGGCCGACCTAGTCCTGGTGCCAACTCGGTCAATCGCCACGTGTTGGCTCCTCTCGGCTTGAAGAATAAGTGGTGACTTATTTGCGCGCTTTTGGTGGTGGGAACCAACCCTTCTCCACCTATAAATAGGACCCCCTACCCTCACTTCACACACACACCACTTGAGTATTCATCCATTGTATCCACTACTCTCCGTAGGTTTAGAGGAGTTTAGGCTATAGAGAGGAGAGCCTCTAGTCCATAGTCCAAGTAGGAGAGGAGTAGAAGGAGTCTCTTCTCAATTCCTTATTGGGAAAGGTATGGCTCACATATTCCTATTTGTATTTGTGACTTTCCTCTTAATAAAGATGTTATCATTAGTCTTCTATTGTTCATATACTTGGATGCAACATTTCTTGTTTGATTGTGGATTCCATATATGTGGTAGGAGTAGTATTTATGATTATGCTATACCATTCTCATTAGATCATCATAAACACTACAAAGCCCCACTATAGTCTAATTAGATATGATATGATTATGTTAATATGAATCACTTATGCTATGAATTAACATTGGTTCAACGATGATTTAGTTCATTGCCTTAGGATGGCTTGTGCCTAGGCTCTTAAGGAAATTACTTAATATGCTAGCACGGTGCTAGGACAGATGACTAGCGTTGAATGTCTCGTAGACCCACGGATTGAAGGGGTAGGCAGTAGGTGGTGGCAGCCCTATCTGTCATTTGTAATCTTCCATGTTTGGCTATGCCACGGGCCCTTGGCGGGAGTCGTCCTAGTGTTGCTAGGGGTGAGCCCATGCCCGATGCGTTAATCCATTTAGCATGAAAATTCATAATTGATATGATCATTAGTAACTAACTTAGGCTATGTATATGTATATTAGAAGTATAGTAGGAGTATCTACCTAACTCTTAGCCTAATCCCACTTTACCTCATTTACCCCCCATAGGATAGAATGCTCTTGTGTGTGACAAACTACCTCCAACTATCAATTACCCATCCTTGCTAGACCCCTACCTAGATCAACCTAGCCTCTCCATTTGATGATTTCTTTGCTTCCACCTAGCCTTCCTTTGGGAGAACATAAATGACACTATTTGGGAATACTCTAAAAGGGGAAATGCTACACCGATAGATTTGTGTGCTTGCGGACTTACATATGTAATCTAAAAACTTTTAACAAGCATTTCTGGCACCCTTCCTAAGAATGAATTGTTAGTAGTGCGTAGGAAATATCAGCAGGTAGCTGATTGCTTTGGGCACGGGTTTACCCCTAGCAACACTAGGACGACTCCCGCCAAGAGCCTATGGCATAGCTGAACGTGGAGGATTACAAAGGACAGATAGCACTGTCACCACCTACTGTCTACCTTTTCAATCTGTGGGTCTACAAGATATTCACTAGTGATTTCTAACCTAAGCACCACGCTTACGTTCTAAATCACTACTCTAGTTGTTTCAAACACAAAGCTACAACTAGAGCCTTTAACAAATTAAAGCAATGAACCCACAAGTAACTACTTGTGCAAACTATCTTGAATTGGAAATCAAACTTGAGATGAATTCACAAAGGCTTGCATGATTTTCAATCAAACCTTTGTAGGGGTACAAATGTAGAAGAGGGACTTGACAATCCCAAGCCTCCTCCTCCTAGACTCTTCACCACACTCTCCTTCTACTTGGAAGCCTCTAGGACTACTCTAAACCTTAGGAGTGGTATTCTATTCTCGACATTACGTGTGTGTGTGAAGGTGTGGGGTGCTATTTATAGGTGGGGAAGTATCATTTCCCGCCACCAAATGCGCGCGATTCAATCGTCCCCTCCAGCAAGAAGCCAGGAGGAGTCGACACGCGTCGATTGACCGAGTTTGACACTAGGATGACTTCGGTCGCTCCCTGTTTGGCCAAAGTGTTTTTTCTGATCGTTTCGCGTTTGCTTTCTCCAAGTCACTGTCAGGTGGGTCCCATTGGCTGATATGGGTAATACAATGTTGGATGGCCTCGGATACTACTGTTTGTGCGCCATTTGATCATATGATGACATGTGGCATCGCCTGATTTGTCGGAATCCAATTTAATGGATTACTCCCTGCATGTCTTGGTATTTTTTGGGTATTAATTCACCTGCATAAAAATAAACACCAACACTTGTGGAATTTGTTAGTATGTAACCCTACCATTGTGTTGTGTTTTTCTTTTGGGCACATTATGAGGTGAATTGACGGTCTAAATATGGCACTTAAAGACTGTCAAAAACCGCTCGCAATGTCCTGCATGGAGACCCCCATAGTGGCCCACTAGTAGGTGTGTGCAATAAGGCACACCTGCCACGCAATTGCAGGACGTTGGCGACACTCATTGCCTGCTTGTAAGATGTCGACGAGGGGCCCCCGTGGGGGTTGCCGGAGCTGGAGGTCTTACAGCCCCAATCATCAACGCGTAAAACATTGACAGCGTGTCCCTAGCGTGGCACGGGAGTGTAATAAACAACTCGAGCATGCCCCCTGGGGAGCTCCAGAGTTGTGGACTGACACCGTCGGGCCCCCTGTGGGGCACCGGTGCTCTGGGGAATGACGCCGTCTGTCCACCTGGGGGGCGCCGAAGCTTGTCTTGGCGTTCGGGAGCACTCTCCTTCAACACAAAAAGCGTCGAGGGCGGGCCCCCTGGGAGGTTCCGAAGCTTGAGGTCCGACGGCGCCCATCATCAATGCGAAGAAGTCGATAGCGGACCCCTTGTATAACCTGCACACATGGTAGACAAAAAGTAATTTCGCTCGTCGGTCACCGCTTCCCTGCAATTTAGTTTTGTTATGTCTTACGGTCCTTAGGTATGAGGCATGGGTAATTCGGTGCGACAGCATCTAGGGCATGGTCGCTGCCTTGCTCAGGGCATGAGCTATCCGGCCCCCTGTACTCAGCTATTAGCACTGTGAGGCAAGGCGTGCAGGCTTAGGGTGCAGAACAAGGCTAAGCAGGTTGCACACCCTGGACCTCCAGCTTGGCGTTAGCCTTTCAGGGGTGAGAACCATTCAGCGCCATGGACCCCGAGCAAGAAAACAATCATGGGACTCCTAAAGCAGTGCATGTACCTCATGCGGGCCTGTCTGCAGAATGATTGCATAACTCCAACTAGGACAAGACAGGGATAAGGTGACTGTGCATATGCCATATGATATGCGAATGGGAGAATAATGAACATAAAATTAATGTGTAATTTAATGATCATGAACGCGCACAGAATAAGACAGAAATATTTTCCAATCATGGTGTTTCATAGAAGAAGGCGGGCTTTACAAGAAGGCAACGACACGCTTCGGATGACAAGGGAGGCAGAGTGTACACGCTTAGGGTACAGGATCAAGCTAAGCAGGTTGTACGTTCTGGACCAGACCCCTCGGAGCTTGGTTGCTTCGAGCGCTGCTCATAGACACTATGGCGCCGTATACATAGAAAATAAAAATTGTCCTACCACTGTACTAAGGGTAGAACTTACAGAGGTGCTCTATATTCCAAGTATTGGGAAGTGACTCTCCATCCTCTGTGACTAGGCAGACGCACCTGGGACGACAAACTTCTATGACTCGAAAGGAACCCTCCCAGCTGGAGGAGAGTTTGTTTGCCCCTTCGCGAGAAAGTATGCGCCGCAGCATCAGGTCACCCACCTTAACCTCCATACTCTGCACGGACCGTTGATGGTAGCCCCGGAGCGCCTACCGGTACCGTGCGTTTTGGACAGTTGCTCGCCACCTGCCCTCGTCGACGAGGTCGATCTCTTCGCGCCAAAGCTGGTCTCGCGCGGCTTCGTCGTATGCCCGGACACGCGGGGAGTCAATGACGATCTCTGGAGGGAGGACGGCCTCGGTCTCCTACACCAGGAAGAAGGGTGTTTCTCCTGTGGCTCAGCTGGGTGATGTCCGGCTAGCCCACGGTTCGTATGGAAGCTCGTCAACCCACTTCGCACCATGTTTTTCCAAGCTTGGATAAATGCGCATCTTGAGGCTCCTGAGTGTCTCAGTGTTGGCCCTCTTGACCTGTCCAGTGCTTTCTGGATAAGCAACAGATGCTTAGCCGACTTGGATACCAAGATCTTCGTAGTATTCTTGTAACGCTACACTGGTGAACTGGGTCCCATTGCCAGTGATGATCCTGTTCGGGACCCCGAACCTACAGACGATCGACTTGATGAACTTGACTACAGACTGCTTGTTGATGGTGACGACAGAGGCAGCTTTCGGCCACTTGGTGAAATTGTCTACGGCGACGTAGAGGTACTGGTACCCTCCGACAACAACATCAAAGCCTTTGTCCCAAGCACGTTAGGGTAGGCTAGATATGAAACGCAAGAGAATAGTTGAGATATAACAGTGAAGTTAAATAAAGCATGTAGGGAAGTATTCATATTTTAGATTTTTAAAACAGGAAAATGAATTTAGTCAATCCCTCAGATAAGTCCTCGAAGAGTTCTCCAGTATATGAGAAATATCATACATTTTGTGTTAATAAATGACTAAAATAAAGGCATCCATAAGTGCTGCTAAGGTTATTACAAATACTTGTTCTTGGGCAAGTTGAATGTTGCACAAAAGATCAGGCAATCATAATTCAAAAGATAAATTTCAGGCAATCAAACCAACCTAAGTAACAATCCATTTTGAATACAATCCATTTTGAACCAACCTAAGTAACTATAGCAGAACTGTGCAAATGTACAGACATAATTGATTTCGTTGATACAACAACACCTTTAAATTACAGTTGTAGTGTGAGAGTTTTTTTGTTGATCTTGAAGTGGGAGTTTTTAAAATTCAACTGCAGCTTTTCATTATACAACATAATAGATCCTATTTTTAATGCTTCTACAGCCCCACGTTAATCACACAAACGACAAAGATAAGAAATAATTAGCCAGAAGACAATAAATCAGGTACTAACAGAAATTTTGCTTGATGATGGCGTCAGAGGTCCTAGAATGCACTGCCTCATCCCTCAAGTACGCTTTTCAATCTTCTGAGCATCAATTGATAACTGGATAAGAAAAGAGATTCGCAAAAAGATCATAAAACTAGACATGAATAGAAATGTGGATGGGAAAATACGAACATGTTTATTAACCACCTGAGGTGCTGTAGAAATCTTTAATGGTGATTGCATTACTATTTTAGCCATGCTTAATGCACTTCCAGAGTTGGATACTTCAGTCTACTTAAGCCAGCAGGTGATGAAGATGAGGAAACAGAGTTATTGATTGGATCGCCATGTATATGAACTTGAGCTAGCACTGAATTTCATCCATCCGAAGCAGTTAACACTGGTATGCTCTGAATGGGAGTGGTAATTCCAGGAGATGGCACTCTGCCTATGTCCTGCTTTCCATTTTTGTCCTCTGAAACAAGGTGTGGGAATTCTCGCTCAAAAGAGATGCCTCCGGTATCCCTCTTGGAACATTATCATTTTCTAAACTAACTCCTGCCCGATTTGATATGCCCACCTTCGAACGAGTACGGTTCAGCCTGTCCTTTTTCCGGCCTGCATGAACTAAACGACTCAAAGCCATCACGCAGAGAATCGTCTGATTGAACCAACATACTATCCCGTTCGCTGAATTCTGTGTCCTTTTCTTGTCCAATTTCCCTGTTGTTCCTACCAAAACTGGTATAACCTTTTGATTTCCCAGTACCATCGCGATCATTCCGCCTTAACGCACTTGAGCCTGAAACCCCGCCGCAATGAGGACTGTTGGGAACTCCAATCACGATCACGTCCTGATGATCGGTTCCTTGACGAAGCACCCCTGCCTTGATCACCTAATTCATTCAATCGGTAGCTAGCTTTTTAGCACATATATAATAATAAGGAATGCAAGATGCAAATTAATAACAATTATCTGTTCCCACTGTTTTTTATTGATGACGTTAGGACACCACGTTTGTTTACTTTGAGCTACATTTGTGGATATAATGTCACAATAAAGAAAATAGAGGGAGACACGAATAGTGCACAATTCATGCACAAAGCGTAAAACTTAAAGTACTAAAACACTCAAAATGTATAAACTATTCAAACCCAATGAAGAGGGCAGTAAACAAAAATCCTAGGTAAGAAAAGTGATACTACTTTCGAATCAGCACAACACTACAAAATACCATCCTTTGGGTGCTAGGATAGACTACTGCAGCTCTACTTCTACCCATACTTTGACACATGCAACACTAATGGTCAGACTAAAAGCTGGAACTTATAAGAAACCAGTCGAACGACTCCATTATCATCTGGCATGCCCTATTTGATGTAAATAAGCAAGCCACGTGTACGTACATATTTCCTTGCAGCAAGTAAATGAAGTTACACGTTTATCATATGGTTTGCATTAGAGCGTGGTTTACAAAGTTGGTTGTGTCAGCTGTTTCTAATTCTCGCCTGCTCCAAGAAAATAGTTGAGGCTATGCAGATCATAAAAGTATAGCAGAGAAGAAAAGAAAGTTTATCATTCAACACTCACTACAGAAATCGGAATCATCTCCAAAGTCTCCACAAAAAAACAACTCTAATAACTATAAAGGATGTGTTTGGTTCGGAGACAAAGTGGGATGGGTAGGATTCATCCCACTTTTCAAGTATGAGATGGTCCTATTTTTTGTTTGTTTGAAGGGATGAGACAATCTCTATTTTTTGTTTGCTTTGAAGGATGATGTGGGATGGAATGATCTCGTCTCATGTTTGTATTGTGGGATGGAACAGATGATTGTGAGGATGATGTTGGATAGAGTGGTGACCAGCGCACACGTAGCGGAGGTGGGATAGACTCGTCCCTATGTTTCTGGAGGGATGAGTCTATCACATATCTGAAGGGAATATTCCTCCTTTAGGGATGACTCCATCCCACCTGTTACCTGTTACCTGAAACGAATAAAACAGGCATGTGTACCTGTGACATTGGGTCGAACAAAGGTTGTTGTAGCATACCGAACTAAGATCTGGTATTACCTGTTACCTGATTCATATAAAAATATTGTATCTGTTGATACATCTGTGCACCTGCTCTTGGGTGCATCTCAATTCTTTCATCAATTGTTCATTCTCTGCATTAGACCGGGATTGACTAGAACTGCCAGTGGAGGACCGGCATTTAGCATAAGTCGTGCGCTCCACATACCCGTCGCCCAACCCAAGTCTATAAAAGATGCAAGTGTTAAGAATCTATAGTCATTAACCTATAAATTAACCATCAATATATTTACACATACCTCTCATGCGCTAGACCCCCACTAGCTTTGTACGCGGCACCCACATCCAACAGCTCTCTGACGAAGTCCACATCATCTCCATGTATTTTCTTTAAACACTCAATATAGTTTGCCTGCAATACATTCAGTTGATGGATAGATGTAATAAAAGACAAATTAACTTGATGGATAGATGTAACAAGTACTGAACATACATACCAATTTTTGTGTTGATGTCTTGTCACACAACTGCTCCGGGCGATTCGGATCTGGACCTTTGTGCCCCTTAAGGTAGATCTAAAAAAAAGTAGGAGGCACACCAGTTTTAGCTGCATGCAATACAAACATCCATCATTTTAATCAATATAATTATTTTAAGCAATCTATGTGTGATGGTAAGAATTTATAGCATCCTTTGTTCCATCCGCACATATCCATCCTGCTCAAAGTAGTGCTTTCTAGGCTTGCTCTTTCGATTTCTTCGATTTCTATCAGAAACATTTTTGAAATCATCTGACGCCCAGTACTCGCACAACCATTCCCAAGCTTCCATATCCACACAGATCCAATCCACACTGTTTCGCAAGTACTCCTCCTTAGTTGCATTTTGGATGTTGCTTTGTTTGTCATGTGGAACAACACTTTCTTATAGTACACGATCACAGCTTTGATTCATGCATCAAATAAGGAGTCATTGGTATGTCTTCTTGCTGCAAAGCTGCATAAGCTTCACTTGTGCCCTCCTCCAACCGAAATATATCCTGCATGCAAGTAACAATTAATGGAAACCAAAGCAAGATGTAATGTAATTGAAACAATAAAAACAAACTTACCCAAAACATCTCCCAAACTCTGTCCTTACAAGTACTCGAAGTGTCATATGGTTTTAGCGCATAGTGATCCTAATTATGCGCAACAAATCTTTGGCCGCCCGTTTCAACCATCCCGGGGAAGCAAAACCGAATGGCATTTTCCAACTTCGTGTTAACTACTCTTCGATGCCCCTTGCCACTACAACCAGGCTCAATCCAGCACCTAGTACCCTTCAGCCTAATAATCGCCCGCTCGTCCATGACTTTACTTGGTTTACATAAAATGTGCCTCTACAACCTGTAAAAATAATATCAGTTAATTAGTTGACAAGAAAACCAATATAAAAGATATATAGCTTATCAATTAATCTGGAATGTACCTAAAGGGACATCAATCAGGCCGCCCTCCTGACTCCGCTAGCTCTACCATTCTTGCATACCTTGCATCTCGGTCGGGATCACCGACCTCGTCATCGTCATTCTCATCATCCCCCTCATTACCACCCTCAAGGGAGGTCGAACGCCCAAAGACCTCCTCCGACAAACAGTCACTCGAGTCTGCTCTTGAGCCTCCTCCCTGCTCTGACAGCTGCCTGACAGCCTCTGCCTCCTCCCTGTACAACTCCTCGTACGTGGTGCAACGACCTGGCACCTGTGTTGGACACAAACCTTGTGCTGGCTCGCTCGACTCCTGCTCTGTCAGACACCCAAGAGTTGTATCTTCCTCTGTGCACTCGCACTAGTACCCTACAAATCTAAATAAACATGTAACAATTAATAGATAGGTAATGATGATATTGAAATGAATTTAAAAATTAACAAGTACCTCAAACAAGACTGTATCGTCTGAACCAATACTGGGTTGGACGTGGACGATGAAGATATGTTGCCCTTCTTCATCATTCCAACGAAATGCTTCAACATCTGCATAATTTTTTAACGAATGATTAGTATACTAGAATATTAATAGTAATTGTTAAAGATTAAAAGGTATTCAACATAAGAATCAAAATATCAAAGAATGTGTACAATAAGAATAAAAAATCATCAGCATCAGAATCTGCTTCTGCCACACGTGCATTAAGATGTTCACGTATCTCTTCTCCTTCACTCTCTTCCTCAAACTCTTCTCCTTCACTCTTTTCCTCAAATCCCCCTTGGTCTTCAATAATCCTTTTCTTCTTTGCAATAATTCTTTGTGACTGACGAAGACAATTTCTCGAAGAACCAACTGTTATTCACACATTAACTCTAGGGTGCCAGTAGCTATTTCTACGAGTCTTGTCCCACAAGATACCCTAAAATCTTCTGCTTTTTCGACTTCATCTTGGTAGACACTACCATCATCATATTCCTAATTCTCTATGTACCCATCATAACGATGAGTGGTGCACTTCACGGTTAACTTTATATGCAACCCACCAATTTTTCAAACTTGGGTGAGGATAACTTGAATAATACACTTGTTCCACTTGATTCACAAGTACAACATTGTTGTTATGGGCTATGTATCACGAGTTGTGCTTGACTTCCACCATATCAAAATCATCCACTCGCGTGTCCGATGTTCGATCAAACCATTGACAGTCGGAAATCATAAGCTTCAGTTCTTTTGGACCGCTAAATATGTACTCAATTATTTTTTTGTAGAACACCATAGTATTCATTCACTTCTCCACTACCCTTTGCGGCTGTTATCAATACTCCATTGTCTGATGTAGCTGCAAGTCGGCGGTTTGCTTCTAAACTTGCCGTCTATAAATGGTATCCATTTATATCATATCGGTTAAATTCTTTTGCTTTCAATTGAGCATGCGACATATGTTGCAAGTCATACAAGATGTTAGCATCCTTTATACACTACATAAATAAGACAAAGTTAGCATCCTTAGAATGTGAACTATGATTGAAAGAAAACGGTAGGATAGAAAATTACATGTCCACGGAACCAATTCACGAAGTTTGGCCCACCGTTTATGCCATGCTGACGTAGCTTATCCAATTGACTTCGCCTCGGTATTCGAGAAGATGTCCAATACAGCTTGTCAAATATTTCAAAATATGGTAACACTTCCTCCATGTTGAAAAATATGTAAAACATGGTATAGTTCCTCTCTGAATCTGAAATGTAATGAGAAGTGGCAACCCCAACACCTTTACGCTTCCAATGAAAAATCTTGAGTTCAGTCGTAGGTTGCTCTTCTACATTATGATATCGTGTCGTAGATACATTCATATTGTCGGCACATGAAAAATATTTGTTGTAGAAGTTTGTAATTTCTTTAGCTGCAAATGTCTCCACAATACACCCCTCAACTTTTGCCTTGTTGCGCACTGTAGCTCTAAGTTTTTTCAATTCTCTCTCTTGACTATACATCCATCTGAACTGTGCAGGACCTGCCACCAATGCTTCATAAGGTAAATGCATCACCAAATGTTGCACAATATTCATAAACCCAAGCGGGAAAACTTTTTCCATCTTACATACAAGCACAACAATTTTTGTCTCCCGCTGCTGCATCATCTTCTTTGACACTTCCTTAGCACATATTTGTCTATAAAAGTAGCTAAGTTCAGCAAATATCTTACACAAATCAGGTTTGAAGTAGCCACAGAACATTACTGATACAAGTTTCTCCATCATAACATGGTAATCATGACTCTTCAGTTCATTGAGTTTATCGGTGCTCATATTAACACATCGTTTGATATTAGTTGCATAGCAGTATGGAAACTTTAATATTTTCAACCAACTAAGTATTTGCTTTCTTTCTTCTGACTTGACACAATATGGAGCTCGTGGTCTAATTTCATTCCTACTTGCATTTGTTATAACCTCAAGCTTCGGAGATTATAAATATCAACTAAGTCTTTCCTCGCACTCAAATTATCTTTGGTTTGACCGATAAAATCAAAACATATGATTATGATGCTTTCAGCGATATTACGCTCCTAGTGCACCAAATCTAATTACGCTCCTGGTGCACCAAATCTATGTCGTGCGGTAAAAGCAACGCTTTTGCGTATGGTACCTCCAAAAGAAACAAAATATGATTTCAGTTGTGTTCTTTACCATACCCTTAGAAAACACCTTTTGCAAACTCTTTTAACTTTGTATGCCATGACATTTTTTGTTCGCATGTCAATCGATGAGGTGGTCCTTTTGTAACTCTTATGTCTTTCTGGAATGATTGTGTATTGCTCCTAAATGGATGGTTTGAAGGAAGGAATCGTCGATGACAATCAAAGAAGTTGACTTTTTTTCCATACTTCAGCCTGATGGCATCGGTGTCACCATACATATGGGACAACACAATTGTCCGTGTACACACCAACTAGCCCAAATATCATATACCAACAAATCATGAACCGACCATAGATACGCCACACGTAAGGTAAATTCATATTCCAGATGACTGGCATATACCTTTACACCTTGTCATAGCTCTTTCGGCTCCTCAATCAACGGTTCCATAAACACATTGATTTTCTTGCCAGGATGTTTAGGACCTGGAATGATGGCCGCGAGAAATATGTATCCTTCTTTCATGCACATGTTGGGAGGGAGGTTCTAAGGCATGATAAAACATACCAACATGAGTATGGGCTATTACTTGTGCTGAAAGGAGTGAAACCATCTGTTGACAACTCAAGGCGAACATTTCTAGGATCTCTTGCAAACTCCGGATTAAAACAGTCTAGAGCTTGCCAAGCCGCACCATCTGAAGGATGTGTCATAATATCTTTGTCATCGCTCTCACGTATCCCTTCAGAATGTCATCTCATTTGCTTCGCTATTTCTTAGAACAGAAACAACCGTTTAAGCCTTGAATTGATAGACATGTACCAAAGCTGTTTGAAGTACTTTTATAGTTATTTCTTCTCCATCATCATTTATAATCTTCACATATCTAGATGCATTGCAATGCATACAATGAGTATCGTTCTTGTGTTCCTTTCAAAACAGCATGCAACTATTCTTGCATGCATCTATCTTCTCATAATTCATGCCCAGACCAGCCAAAAGCTTGTTAGATTGTATATATGTATTTCGACATCTTATAATTTGAAGGAAGGAGATCACTGATAAGCTTCATGATACTGTTGTAGCAATTGTTTACAAAATTATACTTCGACTTCAATGCCATAAGTCGTTTGACCACCTACAAAACGGTCACATTGATGCTCTCATGCACTTTTTCATGTGAGGCAGCAAGAAGCCTGCAAAACTTTTGCACCTCCTCTAGTGGTGATTGCTCTTCGTACTCTCTGTCAATGTCCGTCATCATCTCATCCATCCGATCATCATCCTCATTTCCGTTTGACTCACTAGCATGATCCACCTCTTAATGCTCGCGCCACACTAGGTAGTCATGAATAAATTCGTGTTTGCAAAGGTGTAGCTCTATTTCAGACTTACACAAACGTTGATTATTCCAGCACTTGCTACAGGGCACTTCGCAACATGAAGACCACTAGCAAAAGCTTAATTCACAAAACGGTTGCGATATCAGCCCATTCCATAGTGTGCGCTCGAGTTGAACTCCATCCATCATACATCACCTTACAGTTGTCACCCATTATTCAGCTTATACCTTCAAAGCAGACAAATCATTATTAGTTTATTTTTATGTTATGTGAACGCCCCTACAACTAGGCAAATAGGTCCTAAACCCAGCCAAGAGTGACCGAGTAAATGTGCTTATGACGCGAGACGGAGTTCGAATCCGGACAAAATTTCGGCACCATAACACTGCTATTCTTCACTGCGCACCCAAAAATAGTGCAACAGAGAACATTAGAGTTATGTTGTCGAAATCATGTCCGGATCCAAACCCCATACCTAGCTCGTCAAAAGCACATCCTCGATCACTCTCATACTGTCCAAAAAGGGATAATTCCGAACTTGCACGCCTCACAAGCCCATCGCATGTGAAACGTGTCAATTCGAAACGGCTAATCAAATTCTATAGGTTCCGTTGCTCATTTTAATTTTTTTCGTCATTTACGAGAGAGGAACGAACGAGAGAGACAGGAAAGTTGGTCAGGGTTGAAAGTTCCAAGTCCGGGCGGGCCCGTCCATGCGCGGGTAATTGCCTGTGCTCATTGCCGTCATACGCCTTCGTGCTCGTTTTGACGTGTACGTCACGACTAGAATCATCTTTTACTGCACAAGCGCATTTAATACGTGCCGTAAATAGGTATATGTCAATGAAAAATACTAATAGAACCAACACGAGAATAACTGTCTTTTCCAATAAGAGTCTAGGAACAAAAGAATCAATCAATTATGCACCACCTACTTTATCTATTAACATTTAGAAAGCAGTCTCTTGTTAGCAAAAAAATGATGAAGCGAAGTATAGACGTCAATGGCGTTGTCTATAATTTTAGATAAAGCATGAATAAAATCATTTGCAAGTAAAATTTGACGTCATCACCATTTGAGCAGCATATACAAGTCGATAAATCTCATTAATGTGGTTTAACAATTTAGACACCCTTTAAAAGTCACTAAATATCATTGCCTATTCATACAAGTTAAATTAAAAACTATTAATCAAGTTCACATGTACAAATTAACCATGTAAATTTGCATGTAAATTGAGGATTAACTATTAATTAAGCTCACACATACACAGTAACTATGAATCAAGCTCACACATACAACATCACATATACAAACTGATGCACCAAACAAGTTCACACATACGAGCTCAAATATACGACCTCAAATGTACAACTTTCACATTAGGAGCAATCGGCAACGCACGGTGAGCCGGTGGCATGACACAAGGAGGCAGACGGGGCGCCGATCAACACAAGGCGGCGTGACGACCCTAGTTCGGACGAAGGCACGAAGGCACGACGGCCCTAGCTCGGCCCTAGCTAGGGCTATGACGGGTGGCACGACGGCCCTAGCTCGGACGGAGGCAGCGCAACAGGGCGGCGCGAGGGCCCTCGGCCGACAGCGTGGCGACGTGAAGCAACGAGATGACGGGAGGCCGTGGCACGACGGCCCGCGGCCGGAGGCGCGACGATGGGAGGCGGCAGCACGCGTCAGTCGTGCGAGAGAGCGATAGCTTAGGGTTTGTCTCGATCGAGCACAGGTGCGCTCAAGATGTCGTTGAGTCCACACTCGGGCCCACGGCTATGACCATTGGCCTAGGAGTTCGACCCGACGACTTTATTATGAGCGTCGATTTCTGTCGGTACCCAACGGCTCGAAAGAAGAGTGTCTGTTTCCTGGCCAACGGTTCTATTTAAATGTGTCGGCCCTTGTCCCATCCCGTCGGCTTTATTGTCTATGTCAGTCTTTTTGTGGCTGGCTGACGGTGCTATTTTACGGCCATCGGTTCCTCGAAACCGACTTTCTTATCTCCTTAAGAGCCAACAGCCCCGACGACTTTAGGGATCCCGATGCCCTATTCATCGTTTCCTATAGTGAAGGTCGAGCAGTTACAAGTGGGTACCACGGCCCGATAGGTGGCCCAGAGAAAATCCTAACCCTGTACAAAATCTAGGGCTTTATTATTACCAGCTGCTTCCTCTGACTGCGGCTTGAAGACCCGTCGTCTTGTCGAGTCGTGCGCCAGAGCCTAAGCATAGTTGTTGACGATGGCAGGAAATGCCCATCCATCGTGCCGCCGCATCCTACCCTGTTAGGAGCATGTGGTAGCACTGCGACGCCTTCATTGTGATGTGATTGGGCACAGTGGTACCTAACAGGGGTGTGCATCGCGCCTATGCGCCCAGGAAGGCGTGTATCTTAAATGCGCAATTGGACAGGGCACGTCGCCCTTTACTCCCGCGACCTACCATCCAGAGCGGACCACAGGACGTGTGGTGACTCCGGAGCCCGCCTCCGCGGGGGGAGGTCAGGTTGCGTACTGCCGGCCACGTGGCAGCCTCGGAGTCCACCTCTGTGGAGATGCAAGGTCCCTCCCTACAAGACACGTGGTGGCCTCGAAGCTCGCCTCAGCGGGGTCAGCCCCGGAGCCAAGGGACATGTGGCGGTCCCGAAGCCCGCCCTTAAGGAGGGGCAAGGTCCGAACCCGCAGGACGCATGGCGGCCGCGGAGCCTACCTCTGCAGAGAGGCCAACTGCCGAACCGAGGGGCACGTGGCGGTACTGGAGCCTACCCCTAAGGAGTGGCGGGGTCCAGTCCCGTCAGACGCGTGGTGGTCGTGGAGCCTGCCTCTATAGGGAGGCCAGCTCCTGAGTCGAGGGGCACGTGATGATATTGGAGCCCGCCCTTGAGAAAGGGCGGGGTCCGAGCCGCTGGACACGTGGCCTCTCTGTGCCTGCCTCAGCAGGGAGGGTCCTTAGGCATTTTTAGCATGTGCGTTGGGACAGAGTATGGACAATACCACTTAATCCATTTGATCACTGTTTAAACCCCATCGAAACCGTATAAACAGTAAACAAACCTTTACCATTTAGACAGTGTTTACCATTTAGAATAACAATGCATCTATACATACACAGGTAGCACACATAGCCTCCATCGTTTGTGCATTTCACCATCGACAAAAGAAAAGAATGTCACATTTCACCACACAATGTTGCCAAAGTGTGCCACGCCACATTATTTGCAGTAGAGAAATCTCTCAGTCATATCCCTGTGGCAAAGCATACACAATCATAACCAATCAACTTAGTATGTATTATTATGCAGAGTAATACACGTGTTACAGTGCACAAGCTTATTCCTCTCACCATTCTTGTCAAGGGCGTCGAGACCTAGGGTAGCTGGCCCTTGGCTACGGAGCTCGTAGCCGCGGTCCGTCGTCGCCGGCAAGGTTTTACCCCTCTGCCGCGGCTTGGTTGAGAAAGAGGCGGGGAATCAGGAATAATAATCTATTGCTTCTCTTCTCAATGTGCGGTTACAGAATATATAGCCTAAGGCCTTAACCAACCTTTCCTAAACTTAAGGGATAAAAAATAGAAACTAATCTCTCTTTCCAATCTTAGCCACTCGTGTTGTCCTCCTCCTATGCGCATGCGACGCGTTCTGTGGCGCGACGCTCGTCACGGCAGCGCCTGTACGAGCACCCCCACATGACATCTCTCCCCCCTCGAGGTCCAGCTCATCCTCGATCTAAAAGTCGGGGTACTTGATGCGGAACTCGTCGAGGTCCTCCCACAAAGCACACTCCGCTGGCTCACCACGCCAGTGGACAAGGACCCGACGAACCCCACGCGCCAAGCGAGCTTTCACGACACGCAGCGGCTCTGGAATCACCGCGCTGTTGTGGATGGCCGGCAGGGTCGGGGGCGAGGCCGGAGGTGCGCCGACGAACTTCTTGAGTATGCCAACATGGAACACATCATGAAGTCGGGCACCCAGGGGCAGTTCCAGGCGGACCACGACATCGTTGATGATCTCGGTGATGCGGTAGGGTCCCACAAATCGTGGCTTCAGCTTACCCGTGGACATCCTGGGTAGGGAGGCTGGGGCACGCTGCCAAAGTCGAAGTAGTGCCCAATCGCCGACCTGATAAGAGACCTGCCGATGCTGCTGGTCGTAGTGGAGCTTCTGAGACGCCTGTGCCTGCTCCAGGTGGTAACGAACATCAGCCAGGAAGGCCTCTCAAGTCTCCATGTCCCGAGCGACGACAGCCACCCTCGTCTCCCCTGGCTCATAAGAGCAGATGGACGGAGGGTCACGGCCATATACTACGCGGAACGGCGTGTCCCAGAGAGAGGTCTGGTATGCGTTGGTGTAGATGTATTCGGCCCACGGCAACCAGTGCAGCCACTGGCGGGGACGATCTCCCGTGAAACAACGCAGATACATCACGATGACGCGGTTGGCAGCCTCCGTCTCACCGTCCGACTGTGGATGGAAAGCTGATGTCATGTGCAGCTTGGTGCCCGTAAGCCGCATGAGCTCGCGCCAGAACGACGAAGTGAACATCGGGTCGCGGTCAGAGACGATGGACTGCGGGACGCCATGGAGGCGAACAATGTTGGCGAAGAAAGCATGTGCCATAGATTCTGCCGTGTATGGGTGTGCGAGGAGGATAAAGTGGCAGTACTTGCTGAACCAGTCGACTACGGAGAGAATGACCGTCTTCCCATTCACCCTTGGTAACGCTTCCACGAAGTCGATACCGATGTTGGACCAGATCGCCGTTGGCACAGGCAGCGGCATAAGCAGCCCTGCTGGGTGTAGGTGTTCTGACTTGTACCGCTGACAAGTAGGGCATGACCGCACGAAGTCCTGCACCACACGACGCATGTTAGGAAAATGAAAGTCGCGGTGGAGCATGCGATGGACGCCGCCGTGCCCATCCTCATGGACGGCCTCCATGATCTCCTGCAGCAGCGGGGAGGTGGGTGGGATGTAGAGGCGCCCTTCGTAGGTGACCATGTCATCGACCACTGCCCATGGCGCGGCGTGTGTACCCGCGCGAACCTCCTCGTGGATGGCCACCAGTGCCGGATCCGTTGCCTGTGCGTGACGAAGACGGGTGATGAAGTCAAAACTGGTGCCGAAATAGCCAGTAAGGCGCCCTCCTCAGTGTCATGGCAGGAGAGGGCGTCAGTTATGACGTTCGTAGAGCCGGACTTGTATTCGACGGCGAAGTCGAAACCCAACAGCTTGTCGACCCAATGGTGTTGCGGAATCGTGGCAAGGCATTGGTCGAGCAGGTACTTGAGACTATAGTGGTCTGTCTTGACGATGAAGCGCCGTCCCCACAGTACGGCCACTAATGCCGTACGACCTGGACCAGGCCGATGAGTTCTCGCTGATACGCGGCGAGCGAGCGATGGTGCGGCGCCACCAGCCTGCTGAAGAAAGCGACGGGATGGCCGTCCTGGACCAGCACCGCCCCGAAGCCATATGTCGAGGTGTCGCACTCGACAACGAATGGCTTGGCGAAGTCCGACAGTGCCAGTACTGGCGCCGACGTCACCGCCCCTTTGAGGGCACTGAAGGTCACTGCTGCATTGTCGTTCCAGGCGAACCCCTCCTTCTTCAGAAGGGCTGTGAGAGGAGCAGCGATGGTGTCGTAGTTGTGGACGAACTTCCCGTAGTACCCTGCCAAGCCAAGGAAGCCGTGCACCGCCCGCGCGGAGCGTGGTTGAGGCCAATCGTGGATGGCCTGGACCTTGGTCAGATCCATGGCCACACCTGCTGCAGATATGGTGTGCTCGAGATAGGAGACAACGTCCACGCCGAAGGAGCACTTGGAGCGCTTGACAAAAAGACGATGTTGACAGAGCACCGTGAGAACAACGCGGAGGTGACGCAGATTATCCGCCCAGGAAGCGCTGTATATCAAAATATCGTCAAAGAAGACAAGCACAAACCGGCGGAGGTAGGCGCGCAACACGTCGTTCATGAGTGACAGGAACGTGGCGGGGGCGTTGCATAGCCCGAACGGCATGACCAAGAACTCGTAGAAGGCGTCATGCGTCCGGAATGCAGTCTTGTCGATGTCCTCCAGCTTCATAAGGACCTGATGGTAGCCGGATCGGAGGTCGAGCTTGGTGAAGAATCGGGCGCCATGGAGTTCATCCAGAAGCTCGTCGAAGACCGGAATGGGGAAGGCGTCCTTGATGGTGATGGTGTTCAGCGCGCCGTAGTCGACGCAGAACGGCCATGAGTCGTCCGCCTTCTTGACGAGAAGGACCTGTGACGAGAACGTTGAGCTGCTGCGCCGAATAATCCCTTGGTCCAGCATGGACGCACATTGACGCTCCAGTTCATCCTTGTGCAAAGCAGGATAGCGGTACGGTCGAACGGCCATCGGCGCTACCCCCAGTACCAAGTTAATGTTGTGGTAATGGCTGCGCGATGGGGGCAGGCCGTGTGGCTCGCCGAAAAAGTCGTCGAATCCGCCAAGAGCTCGTCGAGGAGCGAGCTGCTAGTCGTGGTCGTGCTCACGGCCGGCACGCGAGGACCCACCACCCCCTGCCAACAGAAAGCGCGGTCCTGGTATGTGAAGGAGACCTCGTGGTTGCGGAAATCCCAAACAATTAGGCCAAGCACGGCGAGCCACCGGGTGTCGAGGACGACATCGTACCACACCAAGGGCATGACGTAGAGATCGGCGGGGAACGTTATGCCACCGACGGTCAGCGGAGCGTCGCGGATGACGCCGACGCACACGACGCGTTCGCCGTTGGTGACCAAGGCCATGAGGTGAGGTCGGTGCTGGAGAGGCAGGCCAGTTCGAAGGGCAGCGGCCTCCAAGATGAAGTTGTGGGTGCTGCCCGAGTCGAGCAGGGCGATGAGGGATGCAGATCCCAGCCCGACCTCCAGTTGCATCGTGTTGGTGAAGGCGACCTGAGCTAGGGCTTGGAGGGAGAACACGGGCGCTTCACCAGTCCCCACGTCCTCGGCCGCCTACGTGGCCGGCCCGTCATCGTCCTCCTCAATACTTTCGAGGAGGAACAACTGTTTGCACACACACGGTTGTGGCCCCTGGTGAATTTGTCGTCGCAATTGTAACAGAGTCCAAGGCGGCGGCGCTCTTCCTGTTCCGCCTGGGTGAGGCGTTTGATGGAGCGGCCCTCGACGGTGATTGTCGCGGGGGTGGCTGCTTTGGCACCCTGCGGCGCGGGCGAAGCCAGGCGGGCGGCCGAAGTCGGCAGCAAAGGACGGGGCGGCGCACTGGCAGCTAGGGCGGTGTACTGTTCCCTCAATTCAAACTGGCGAGCCAAACTCATGGCGGCGGCCAGGGACTGGGGGTTCTGGATCCGGACGTCGATGCTGAGTGGCGATTGAAGACCTCCGGTGAACGGCTGAACCCGCTGCGCCTCGGTAAGCAGACCAGCACGAGGAGCGCCTGGAACCGATCTTGATACTCGGCGACCGTGGTTTTGCTGCCCATCGTTGCCTCCAGGACTGGTCGATGAGGCGGCGAGCCACTCCTGCTGGAGCGCGGCCACAGACGTTTGCAGG